>CM067841.1:528938294-530188294 GCA_034509565.1 Triticum monococcum | reverse complement strand
TTCGCCAGCCGGCCACTCCTCCACCCGGCACTGCCGTCTCCACCGACCTGCCCGACTCGCCAGTCGCTCCCTTGGCTTAATCTGCCGTCCTTGCTTTTCCTGCTTGTTACCCTTTGAACAATTTTTATTAAACTTGCGCAGTTCCACCCACTGGGGGTGTATTCGAACTATGTTGAATGCTGGCCTTTGAAGGTCTTTTGTGTAAATATGATCGTGTGTGTGTTTGGCTTCCATTCGCGTATGCTTTTTATCCTTAGGCTATTTCCTTTGCCGCCTTCCCCTTTTGGGAAGGCAAGTACTTGAGCTTTCTTAGATTGAAGCGAGGTGAATGGAAGCCGGTCGGCCGGCTACTCTGGTAGTCGGTCGGTGGTGGGAGAAAAACCGGCTTTTGTTATATTAGTCCGTTAGTCCCTAGCCGTTTTTCGTGTGGGCGTTCCTTCCTGCCTTTAACTCTTGCCAGCCGGATAGCCGGTTCTTCGAACTGCGACTTTTGGCAAGAGAAGGCTTGGGTGCCGGCACACTACTTGTCTGACCGCGGGTAGGACTTCTAATATAACTCAAGGCGGCCAGTCCCCGGGCCGACTAGTCGAACCCGGTGCCGGACGAAAAAAGTGAATGTAATGACAAGGTCATAAGCATGATATTCTTCATTTATAGATAAAAGATGGCAGTCCCCGAGCTCTCCTCGAGGGGCCTATTGTCTCGTACTTAGTACAAAAGTTAGCATGATACATACTGCATTTCAACTATAAAATCTTCGGAGGAGGTTGGCGTTCCATGGTCGTTCCGACTCCATGCCGCAATCATCTCTCTTGCGTGCCTTCGGCTTCTTCGCATCGATCAGGTAGTAGGAGTCGTTGCCTAAAGCTCTACTGATGATGAAGGGGCCTTCCTAAGGGGCCGAGAGCTTGTGCTGGCCGGCTGTTCGCTGGATCAGCCGGAGCACAAGATCGCCCTCTTGGAAGGATCTTGGCTTGACCTTCCGGCTGTGGTAGCGGCGCAGGCCCTGCTGATAGATGGCGGACCGGCTGAGGGCTAACAGCCGGCCTTCTTCCAGTAGGTTGACGCCGTCTTCTCGTGCTTCCTTGGCCTCCACCTCCGTGTACATGGTTACCGGAGGCGAGTCGAACTCGATGTCAGTTGGGATGACCGCCTCGGCACCATACACGAGGAAGAAAGGAGTGAAGCCGGTTGACTTGTTTGGGGTAGTGCGCAGACTCCAGAGGACGGCCGGTAGCTCATCGAGCCAACAGCCGGCCGAACGCTCCAGTGGTACGACCAGTCGAGGCTTGATGTCGGAAAGGATGAGGCCGTTGGCTCGCTCAACTTGGCCATTTGACTGCGGGTGGGCAACGGACGCTAAGTCCAACCGGATGCCCTGCATCTCGCAGAAACGTGCCAATGCTCCTTTGGCGAAATTCGTGCCGTTGTCGGCGATGATGCTATGTGGCACGCCGTACCGAGTTGTTATATCTGCGATGAATGTCACGGCAGTCGGCCCATTCAGCTTCTTGATCGGCTTTGCCTCAATCCATTTGGTGAATTTGTCCACGGTGACAAGCAGATGTGTCATGCCGCCGCGCGCCGTCTTGAATGGGCCCACCATGTCCAGTCCCCAAACGGCGAAGGGCCAAGTGAGGGGAATGGTCTTGAGTGCCGAAGCCGGCATGTGTTGCTTGGAACTGAAGAGTTGGCACCCTTTGCAATGTTTGACTAACTCCTTGGCGTCATCCAAAGCAGTCGGCCAAAAGAAACCATGGCGGAAAGCTTTGGCGACGAGTGATCTTGAGGCCGCATGGTGGCCGCATTCTCCTTGGTGGATGTCTCTTAGGATTGCAATGCCCTTCTCTTGCTCGACGCATCGCTGGAGGACTCTAGTGACACTGCGCTTGACGAGCTCTCTGTTCACGATTGTGTATGCTCCGGCTCGGCTCGGCGTTGGACTTGTCTTGCCTCTGTTTCGTCAGCCGGCAGATCTTGGTTTATTAGGAAGTTGAGGATGGTCTGGGCCCATGATGGAGCTGTGACTTCTTCTATTGCCAACACGGCTACTGCGACCAGGGCGGGCGGGCTGGGTGGTGAAATGCTGGAGTCGGCTGCCGGCAGTTGTGTTGGTGCAGTCCCCGGGCCGACTACCGCAGTCCCCGAGCCGGGCGTGGCAGTCCTCGGGTCGGGCGTAACTACGGAAGTCCCCGAGCCGCCTGCTGATGTCCCCGGGCCGACTATCGAAGTCCCCAGGTCACCTACTTGGTTCTTTGAGCTGGACCCGGCTGCGTCGGGGTCAGGTGGCACGAAGATGGAATCAGACTCTGGAGACGGCTTGATAGACGGCTTGAGGAGGCATTGTAGAGAGATACCGGTTGGTATCACCTGCCGAGTGGAGCCTATTTGAGCCAGGGCATCAGCTGGCTCGTTGTCGGCTCGCGGTACGTGGAGGAACTTGCATCCTTTAAAGTACCCACTGATCTGCTGAATGAGGAAGCGGTAGCTTGCCATATTTGCATCCTTGGCATCCCAGTCGCCGGATGATTGCTGGACTACCAAGTCCGAGTCGCCATAACATAGGATCCGGCGAATGCCGAGTTCTTTGGCAAGCCAGAGCCCGTGTATGAGTGCCTCGTACTCGGCCACGTTGTTGGAGGCGGCAAAGTGAATTTGCAGTGTGTATCTGAGCTTGTCGCCTTTGGGAGAGGTGAGGATGACGCCGACTCCCAAGCCGGTGCGCATCTTGGACCCGTCAAAGTGCATGCGCCAATGAGTGGAGTCGGGAGCTGGCGGCAGGTACTGGGTCTCGGCCCAGTCGACAAGGAAGTCGGCCAATGCTTGGGACTTGATGGCGGTGCGAGGCTAGTAGAAGATCGTGTAGGGGGCTAGCTCGATGGCCCATTTCGCCACCCGGCCGGATGCATCCCGACTGCCTATGATCTCGGCAAGCGGGGCGGTGCATACGACCGTGATAGGGTGCTCTTGGAAATAGGGCTTCAGCTTCTTGGCGGTGAAGTACACGCCATAGCACATCTTCTGATAGTGCGGGTAGTTCTGCTTCAAGGTAGACAGCACTTCACTCAAATAGTACACCGGCCTCTGGACCGGCTGGGCTCGACCCTCTTCTGGGCGCTGGACCACGATGATGGTGCTGACCACCCGGCTGGTTGCAGCAATGTAGAGGAGCATGGGCTCTTTCTCAGTCGGCGCCGCCAGGACAGGCGGCATGGCCACCATCTTCTTTAGCTCGTGAAAAGCTTGGTCGGCTTGGTCATTCCACTCGAAGTGATTGGTCTTCTTCATGAGGCGGTAGAGGGGGAGAGCTTTCTCTCTGAGCCGGCTGATGAAGTGGTTTAGGGAGGCCAAGCATCCGGTGAACTTCTGGACGTCTCGAAGTTTGGTGGGAATCGCCATCCTCTCAATGGCCTTGATCTTTACTGGGTTGCATTCGATGCCGCGTTCGGAGACCAGGAAGCCTAGGAGCTGGCCGGCTGGCACTCCGAACACGCATTTCTCGGGGTTGAGCTTGATTTGGAACCGGCGCAGGTTCTCAAATGTTTCCTTGAGATCTTCCAGCAAGGTGCCGCGCTTCTCCGTCTTCACCACAATGTCGTCTACGTAGACGTGGGCATTTCTGCCGAGCTGCTTGAGGAGGCACTTCTGCATGCAACACTGAAAAGTGGCACCGGCATTTCTTAAGCCGAATGTCATAGTCAGGTAGCAGAAGGCTCCGAATGGCGTGATGAAGGCGGTCTTCAGGCGGTCTGCCGGATCTAACTTTATCTGGTGGTATCCTGAGTAAGCATCCAAGAAACTCAACAGCTCGCATCCGGCCGTGGAGTCTATCACTTGATCAATCCTTGGCAGGGAAAATGGATCTTTGGGGCAGGCCTTGTTGAGGCTCGTGTAGTCGATGCACATGTGCCACTTGTTGTTCTTCTTTAGCACGAGGACCGGGTTGGCGAGCCACTCTAGAAAGAAAACTTCCATAATGAAGCTGGCTGCCAGAAGCCGGGCTATCTCTTCTCCGACAATCCTTCTTTTCTCCTCCGATAGTCGGCGGAGGGGTTGTTTGACTGGTTTTGCGTCTTCTCGGACGTGTAGCTTGTGCTCGGCGAATTCCTTCGGAACACCCGACATGTCCTTGGGGGACCATGCAAAGATGTCCCGATTCTCACGGAGGAAATCGGCGAGCTCGCCTTCCTATTTGCTGCTTAGGTTTGCCCCGATGACGGCAAACCTTTCTGGGTGCTCGGGGTCAAGAGGTATCTTCTTCGTCTCCTTGGCCGGCTGGAAAGATCCATGGGCATCACACTCCTTGGGATCGGGGGACAGGACCGGCTGCTTGCCGGCCATGGCCACGACTCGGTCCAGCATCTTCTTTTCTTTGGCAATCACAAGGGACTCGGCCAGCCGGCTGCTGGCTGCTGCACACTCGAAAGATTTCTTGTAATCACCGACTATGGTGATGATGCCCTTGGTGCTCGGCATCTTCATCTTGAGGTAAGCATAGTGGGGAACAACCATGAACCTGGCCAAGGCAGGTCGGCCAAGCAATGCATGGTAGGGGCTCTCCAGGTCCACCACTTCAAACCAGACCGCCTCTCGGCGGAAATGATCCTTGTCCCCAAAGAGTACATCAATCTTGATCTTGCCAATGGGGGCGCAGGATAGGCCAGGTACAATGCCATGGAACATAGTCCGAGTAGGCATGAGCTTCTTCGTCTTGATGTTCAGCTTCTCTAGGGTGTCACGACACAGGGTGTTGATGCTGCTCCCGCCGTCTATTAGCATGCGGGAGAAACGGGTGGCGCGTCTGTCCGTTGCAAGGGTGGCATCCAAAACCAACGCATAAGAGCCGGGAGATGGCACCACCTCTGGGTGGTCAGCCCGGCTCCATCTGATAGACTTTTCTGACCAGTGCATGTGCTCGGCGGGGTTGGCAGCGACCACATTGACTTCCTGGTGCTCTCGGCGTCTGCCGCGTCAGTCTTCGGGCTAGCTTGTAAAGACGACATAAGTGGCATGCTCGTCGGGGAACTCATCATGCACAGCTCCGACTGCTGGCCGAGCGGCCGGCGGTTGCATGGCCGGAGGCGGCGGACCAGCAGGCGGAGGCGGCGCGAGCCCTTCGCCTTTGGAGATTCGGGTGAGCCAGTGGCACTTCCGGGTTGTGTGATTGGATGGCTTCGCGCCGCTGTGGAACTTGCATGGGGCGTCGAGAGTTTGCTCGTAGGAGAAGGCCGGCTGCCAAGCTGGCTTTCCGCCCCTCTACTTCTTGGGTGCGGGCCGCCCTTCGGGCGGCTCGTCTTCGACTGTGGCCACCTGCCGGCTGGTGGAGGGTGGCACGGGGCCCTTGTGCTTGTGGTCGTTCTAGTGTGGGCGTTGGCCGGAGTCCCCAGCCGGCGTCTTGGGCGCCGGGTTGAGTACCTTCCCGGACGCGTCTACCCGGAGTTCAGTCTTCATGGAGGAGTCGGCGGTGGAGTACTTGTCCGCTATGACCAGAAGCTCATCGAGGGTAGTCGGCTCGTCGTAGAGGAGCTTGTGCTTGAGGAGGGTGCCTTCTCGGCACCCGGCAGTGAAGTATTCTATGGCTTGCACCTCGTGCACCCCCTTGCAAGAGTTGCAGAGCTCGGCCCAACGCGTGAGGTAGTCGCGAGTGGACTTGGCGGGGCCTTGTACGCACAAGGAGAGCTGTCTGGGCTTGGGAGCCTACTTGTAGGTGCTAGTGAAGTTGCGGACGAAGGCTTCTGTGAAGTCTAACCAGCTGTTGATGCTGTATGGCTTGAGGCTGTTGAGCCAGGTCCGCGCCGTGCCTTGCAGCATGAGGGGCACGTACTTCACGGCAACGCGCCTGTTGCCATTTGCTATGCTAATCGCTGTGGAGTAGTCGATCAACCAATCTTCCGGCTTCACGGAGCCGTTGTACTTGGGCGTGTCCCTTGGGAGCGAGAACCCTTTGGGGAAAGGCTCGTCGCGGATGCGGGGGCCGAAGCAAGGCGGCCCGACATCATCTTCTTCTTCTAGCGCCAGGGATCGTGCTAGGCGGTCGATCCGATGGCGGGCGTCGTTCTCGCCGACTCCTTCGCGGCGACCTAGTCGGCCGCTGAGACTCGGATGCGCAACAGGCGGCGGGGTGGGATATCTCTCCCCATGGGTCCGAGGCAGAGGCGGGTTGCCCCGCCACTCCACGGCCCGGGGATGGTCTTCTGCGTCTCGCTCGATGGAGATCCGGGTTCGGCTTCAGCTGGCAGCCGGCTCTTTCTCGTGCCGCGCGCGGGTTTTACCCGTAGTCGGCGTCCGGGACGTCGCGCCATGATCTCGGCGCGGGGGAGGGCTTTCTACGAGGGCATCGGCTTCGTGCCACTGTGCGGCTGCATCGATTAGCTGCTGGATGCGTCTGGTCATGTGGGGGAGTTCTTCGGCCCCCAGTCCGTCTAGCTCATCTACGGCCGCCTGGGCGGCACGCAGGTTCTCGAGTGGAGTGGCGTAGACTGGGCGATCGACTCCTAGTGTGTCGGCGACGACAGCGCCGCGCTGTCTGACAACACCGGCCCGGCTTGGCCCGCCTGGGGGCGGCGTGCCAAAGGCGGCGCGGTCGGCTTCGTGCCGGTGGGCCTCAGTGAGGCGTCTCATGGAAGCCAACTTCTGGCCCTCCGCGAGGAGGGCGAGGCGGCGAGCCTCCAGTGCTTCGGCGTCGGCATCGGCCGGGAGGGGGATGGACAAGTCGTGGACTGCCGCATGCGGGGCGTCGTGGGCGCTCTCGCCAGAAGCGCTGCCGTGGCCGATGACCATCACCTCGGTGGTGATAGCGTCGCAGCCATCGGCCTGGGGAAGTGGGTCGTTGTAAATCATGACGTCAGTGGGGAAAGTGTCGAGCAAGGCCGTGTCGGAGTCGACAGGCATCGGATCGGTGGAGCCAACAGACTCCAAGTCTACAGCAGGCTCGCCGGAGACGTGGAGCTGGCCGAGGAGGTTGACGAGGTGGTCGGTGTCCGCGTCAGAGGCGAGCTCGTCGGAGATGAGGGTCTTGGCAAGGAGATCGGCGAGGCCGCTCGCTGCGCAGGCGTTGGTGACGCCTTGCAGCGCGTCGTGGCAAACACCGTCGGGCGTGGCCGGCTGGCTACGCTCGCTGGGGAGGAAGAGGGTTCCTATCCAGAACAGGTCTCCGGACGACGGTGCACCTGGCCCCAAGGTGGGCGCCAAATGTCGGGTGGTAGGTGCGACATATGCCAATGGGTGGCTTATCATTGTGGGAGCCCAGTAAGACGTCGCCGGTGCCTGGAAACGGGATGAGGCAAAGACATGCACGCCGGCGAATCTTACCCAGCTTCGGGGCTCTCCGTGGAGATAACACTCCTACTGCTGCTCTGCGGGGTCTCCGCATGATCACTAGATGAACAAGTAGCTACACGATGCTCCTTGAGCTGTTTGGTGAAAAGAAGAAGAAGGGCACGGCTAGCTCTTCTCTCCTCTCTATGTGGTGTCTAGAACTAGCTTGGATCAACCCTTTGCATGGGTGCCTCGGGGGGTTTATATAGGCCTACCCCCTGGGGGTACAATGGTAATCCGGCTGGGCGTGGGGCCCAGCCGTTTGTGTCTACGCTCGCCGGCCTCCGCGCCGGCTGCTGGGGCCCGCCGGCTGGTGGGTCCCGCCGGCTGCTGGCTCCTTGGTCGACAGGCAGGCCCCACTGTCAAGGGACTTGTCGGTGGCTGGTTACTGTTGCCTCAATCCTGGTGACGAGGGCTTCGCCGGGGTGGGCGTGGCTACAGTGCCGCCGCTCGGCGGGCGATCGCTGTAGCCTCACCGCGTCTTATCTTCTTAATGGGGCGTCTCTTTCGAGGGAGGGGGCAGGCCGGTTATAGGGAGCCGGCCCTGTCTTGGGCCGACTGGGGGAGGCCTGGCCGCCTTCGGGTGTCTCTCTGCCCAAAGGGGCCCACCGCCCATGGGCCGTGCTGACGGCCCGTCGTGGATGACATCAGGGCCAACATGGCAACAGTGCTGCGCCGGACGGGTCATGGCCTCCCCGTGCGGCGCACTGTGCCAGGCGTGCTCCGGGATTCAGGGGTGGCTGGCTTTACTGTAGCCACGCCCTGTCACATCGCCGTTATGTGGATGCAGACTTCGAGGGTATGATCTTGACCGCTTTGTGGGAGCCGGCCTCTTGGAGTCGGCCTTCTCGCGGCCGGCTTCTTGGATCCGGCCCTCCCACGGCTTTCTTTATGAAGGCTAAAGCCGGGCCGCCTTCCGATAGTCGGCCCGGGAGACAGCCGACAAGGGGAAGGCGGCCCCGCGTCTTGGACTCTTGATGGTCGTATCGACTTATAATTTTTTCAGAAGGGCCAGGGGGAGCCGGCTAGGCTACCCATGGTCATTTACTCCGACATTACATGTGTCCCCAAAATCAAATGAATATGCATGTTTGATACACCAATTTGTGTTATGATATTATCGATATCTTGGTCTCCAGTTTAAATATTTGAATCCCTTTTAATCCAGATATTCGTCTCATATAACTATCACTCATGCTTATATATGAGTATCTCTCTAGACCTATACGCCTTCATCATCTCTCGGGTATCTCTCGTGCTACCTCTATATCGACAATGATCTTTTATCTTCGCAACACACTGACGGTACTTTCTCCCTCGACTTTCATCACTCTATCTCTCTCTAAGCATACTCGCTCCCTGCTATGTGTCTCTAACTATGATTCTCCATATGAAATCTCTTTCTCTCACACAAACACAAACTTCATCTCCCGGGGTCTCATTTCTCTCTACTATTCCCCTGTGTGCCACTCTCACACCCCTATCACACAGAGATGTCTGTCGCTCCTTAGATATGAGAAGCTACGACTCTTCCTCTTAAATATTTCTTTTTCACACACAAACACAAACTCTGTCTTCTAGGGTCTCATATCTCTCCACCATTCTCTTGTATGTCACTCACTCACTCTCTCTTCCTAGAGATATCTTGTGTTCCCTCATATGTCTCTCTAGCTATTTTACTCTCGTTGTGAAATATCTTTCTCTCTCACAGACACAAAACTCCATCTCTCGGGATCTCATTTCTCTCTGATATTTGTTTGTATGTGACTCACATGCACACTCTCTCTATATCTCTCACACCCACACACATAACTCAGCCTTCTGATCCACTCGACTCCTATCTCTAACACACACTAGCTAGCATCTTTATCTTTCTATTTATCTGTTTCTCCATCAACCTTCTTTCTCGCCCTCACTCTTGCTTCCTATCACACGCACTATAGATGTTTCTCTCTACATGCAGTCAAGTGCCCTCTTTTTTATCTTTCTCTCTCACACACATAACTTCACCCTCTAAACCACCTGGCGGTCATCTCCAATACTCAAACTAGCCGATGTCCCTCTAGCTAGCATCTTTATCTCTGTATCTATCTGTAGTTTCTCCGTCAACATTTCTTTCTTGCACGCACTCTTGCTTCCTATCACCCACACTATATATGTCTCTCCATACATGCATTTATAGGTTGATCTCTTTTGCACAATCGTTGTGTCTCGCTCCCTCTGCTTGCCATAGATGCATGCTCCAGCCCACGCCACTATCTCTTAAAGACAAAAACACATGCTCAATTATCGAGCCTTCTTCCATGCACACTCACATGCATGCATATTGTCATATCGATCTCTCCCATATCGTTGATCTTATGACTTGTGTCTTCTTTATTTTATCTCGATCATGCTCGCGCGCACACACACACTTCCCACGTATACATGTATACCTCTCGCACATGCACGTTCAAGGTCTCCTATGTCTCCATACATAGTTAATCACCCTCAATCCTAACGCCACATCGAATCGTTCTCTTCTTGCGTGCACATAACTTCCGCCTGGATGGGTAAAACAGACACTCACACTTAACAATCTCCTTCTAGCTAACCCCCCTCTCTTACTCTTCCCCTATATCCCCGAAACCAATAAGACCATCCCCTCGTTTAATTCCCGCCTACATGCACCATCGATATATAGTAGTCTTCCTCGGTGTCTCTCGAAGAAACACGTTCTCTCGATGTCGACTCCACTCACGTGCACACGCCCTCTCTTCCCTCTCTACGGGCCTTTTCTCTCTCTCACCCCCTCGTTGGTGGCCTCTATCATACACTATGATGAAGCCACACACACTTAAATTACATCTGCCACCGAGGACCCCGCGTCACTGATAACCCACAAGTATAGGGGATCAATTGTAGCCTCTTTCGATAAGTAAGAGTGTCGAACCCAACGAGGAGCTAAAGGTAGAACAAATATTCCCTCAAGTTCTATCGACCACCGATACAACTCTACGCACGCTTAATGTTTGCTTTACCTAGAACAAGTATGAAACCGGAAGAACTTTGTAGGTGTTTTTGGATAGGTTTGCAAGATAATAAAGAGCGCGTAAATAAAAGGTAGGGGCTGTTTAGATATGGAAGAAATAAAGTAAATATAGCGAGTGTGGAAAAGAGGTGGTAGGCGTTGCAAAATTGTCCCTAAGCAATTGACTACTTTACTAGACCGATAGCAAGTTTTATGTGGGAGATGCCACTACTAGCATGTCATCCCTGACTTGGAATTCTATGCACTTATGATTGGAACTATTAGCAAGCATCCGCAACTACTAATGTTCATTAAGGTAAAACCCAACCATAGCATTAAGATATATTGACCCCCCTTCAATCCCGTATGCATCAATTTCTATGCTAGGTTGAAGTTTCTGTCACTCTTGCCCTCCAATACATAGTCCTATCAACATACAACTAACCCTATGGTGTGATCCACGCGCGCGCTCATATGATGGGCACCAAAGGACATCAGCATAACTACAAGCAAATTAAACCAATCATAGCAATTCATCAACCACCGATAGGACAACGAAAATCTACTCAGACATCATAGGATGGCAACACATCATTGGATAATAATATGAAGCATAAAGCACCATGTTCAAGTAGAGGGTGCAACGGGTTGCGGGAGAGTGGAGCGCTGTAGATAGAGGGGGGAAGGTGATGGAGATGTTGGTGAAGATGACAGAGGTGTTGGTGTAGATCGCGGTGATGATGATGGCCCCCGGCGGCGTTCCGGCGCCACCGGAAGCGAGGGGGAGAGAGCCCCCTCCTTCTTCTTCCTTGACCTTCTCCCTAGATGGGAGAAGGGTTTCCCCTCTAGTCCATGGCCTCCATGGAGGCGGAGGGGCGAGAGCCCCTCCGAGATTGGATCTGTCTCTCTCTGTTTGTGCGTTCACGTATTCTGCCCTTTCACCGTTTCTTATATATCCAAAGATCCGTAACTCCGATTGGATTGAAACCTTTGCTCTGATTTTCCCCCCGAAAATTAGCTTTCTTGCGGCCGAAGAAGAGCAGTAACCGCCTTACGGGGGGGGGGGGGGGGGCACGAGGGTCAAGGGCGCCCCCTGCCTCGTGGCTCCCTCCGGCACCGTCTCGCATTGATTTTCTTCCCATATTTCACATATATTCCAAAAAAATATTCTCCGTCTGTTTTTATTCCGTTTGGACTCTGTTTGATATGGATTTACTGCGAAACAAAAAACATGCAACAAACAGGAACTGGCACTGAGCACTGGATCAATATGTTAGTCCCAAAGATAGTATAAAAAGTTGCCAAAAGTATATGAAAGTTGTAGAATATTGGCATGGAACTTTCATATACTTTTGGAAACTTTTTATACTATTTTTGGGACTAACATATTGATCCAGTGCCCAGTGCCAGTTCCTGTTTGTTGCATGTTTTTTGTTTCACAGAATATCCATATCAAATAGAGTCCAAACAGGACAAAAACTGCCGGAGATTTTTTTGGAATATATATGATTTTTGGGAAGAAAAATCCACGCGAGACGATGCCCGAGGGGGCCACGAGGCAAGGGGGTGCACCCCAGGGGGGCAGGCGCGCCCCTGACCCTTGTGGCCACCCCGTAAGGTGGTTGATGCCCTTCTTTCGCCGCAAGAAAGCTAATATCCGGATAGAGATCGTGTTAAAATTTCAGCCCAATCGGAGTTACGGATCTCCAGGAATATAAGAAACGGTGAAAGGGTAGAATCTGAGAACGCAAAAACAGAGAGAGACAGAGAGACAGATCCAATCTCGGAGGGGCTCTCGCCCCTCCCACGCCATGGAGGCCAAGGACCAGAGGGGAAACCCTTCTCCCATCTTGGGAGGAGGTCAAGGAAGAAGAAGACGAAGGGGCCCTCTCTCCCCTTCTCTTCCGGTGGCGCCAAAACGCTGCCGTGGCCATCATCATCACCGCAATCTTCACCAACAACTTCACCGCCATCATCACCAACTCTTCCCCCTCTATGCAGCGGTGTAACCTCTCTCTTACCCGCAGTAATCTCTACTTAAACATGGTGCTCAACGCTATATATTATTTCCCAATGATGTATGGCTATCTTATGATGTTTGAGTAGATCCGTTTTGTCCTATGGGCTATTTGTGATCAAGATTGGTTTGAGTTGCATGTTTTATTATTGGTGTTGTCCTATGGTGCTCTCCGTGTCGTGCAAGTGTGAGGGATCCCCGCTGTAGGGTGTTGCAATACATTCATGATTCGCTTATAGTGGGTTGTGTGAGTGACTGAAACACAAACCCGAGTAAGGGGGTTGTTGCGTATGGGATAAAGAGGACTTGATGCTTTAATGCTATGGTTGGGTTTTACCTTAATGATCTTTAGTAGTTGCGGATGCTTGCTAGAGTTCCAATCATAAGTGCATATGATCCAAGTAGAGAAAGTATGTTAGCTTATGCCTCTCCCTCATATAAAATTGCAATAATGATTACCGGTCTAGTTATCGATTTCCTAGGGACAAACAACTTTCTCGTAACAAAAAGCTCTTTACTAAAACTAACTTAGTTGTGTCTTTATCTAAACAGCCCCTACTTTTTATTTACTTGCTCTTTATTATCTTGCAAACCTATCCAAAAACACCTACAGAGTACTTCTAGTTTCATACTTGTTCTAGGTAAAGCGAACATCAAGCGTGCGTAGTGTTGTATCGGTGGTCGATAGAACTTGAGGGAATATTTGTTCTACCTTTAGCTTCTCGTTGGGTTCGACACTCTTACTTATCGAAAACTATTGCGATCCCCTATACTTGTGGGTTATCAAGACCTTTTTCTGTCGCCATTGCCGGGGAGCAATAGTGTGGGGTGAGTATTTTCGTGTGTGCTTGTTTGCTTTATCACCAAGTAGTTTTTATTTGCTGTTCTTAGTTGTTCTCTATCTTTAGTTATGGATATGGAACACAAAATACCAAAAAAAGTAGGTGTACTTGCTACTCATGGAGATGAGGAACCTCCTAAAACCCTCGATGCTCGTTATGTGACAGAAATTATGTACTACTTTGATAATCATGAGAAAGCCCCATTCAATTTGGTAATGAGAGTAATGTTGGATCAACATGAATACTTTAGGGATTATCGCTTGACACAAAAAGGGAAACTATTATGGGATCAAATTTATATATTGAAGTGGTATGCTCGGCAAGTATGCTTGAGTTATGATTATACTCGTTGCTCTATGATGAAGGCTCCACACCTTCCCTTTTCATGCAAATTTAATGATAATGAAACCTTAGCTTCTTATGCTAATGGTATATATGATTACTATGATGTGGAACAAATAGAAGAATTTGTTGCTTTTAAGGGTGCTTATGAAATTGAATCTTTGTTTGAAAAGTATGAAGGTTTTGATGATGCTGTTTATAGGCCTGAAAATTTGGCTATATTGAAATATTGCTATGATAATTATGAATATAATTCCTATACTAATGCGCTTATTGAGAAAGTCTCCGCTGTCCAAGAAGAGACTAATATTTTGCAGGAGTCTATGGAAGAAGAAATTGATGAAACTGTGAGCTCATTGGATGAAAAAGATGAGGAGGAGAGCGAAGAACAAAAGGAGGAAGAGCGGATTGATCACCCATGCCCACCTTCTAATGAGAGTAACTCTTCAACTCATACATTGTTTAATTTCCCTTCATGCTTACCGAAGGATGAATGCTATGATAATTGCTATGATCCCGTTGATTATTTTGAAATATCCTTTTTGATGATGCTTGCTATGCTTGTGGCCAAGATGCCAATATGAATTATGCTTATGGAGATGAACTTTCTATAGTTCCTTATGTTAAACATGAAATTGTTGCTATTGCATCCACGCATGATAGTCCTATTATCTTTTTGAATTCTCCCAACTACACTATATCGGAGAAGTTTGCACTTATTAAGGATTATATTGATGGGTTGCATCTTACTATTACACATGATGATTTTGATGAATATAATATGCATGTGCTTGCTGCACCTACTTGCAATTATTATGAGAGAGGAACTATATCTCCACCTCTCTATGTTTCCAATACGATAAAATTGCAAGAAACTGTTTATACTATGCATTGGCCTTTACTATGTGTGCATGAATTGTTCTTTTATGACATGCCAATGCATAGGAAGAGAGTTAGACTTCGCTGTTGCATGATATATGTTACTTTGTGCTCACTACTAAATTACAAATCATTGTTACTTAAAATTGGCTCTGATATACCTTGGGATCCGGGTGGATGATTCACTACTTGAGTACTATATGCCTAGCTTAATGGCTTAAAGAAAGCGCTGCCAGGGAGACACCCGAAAGTTTTAGAGAGTCATTTATTGAGTGCTTTCATATAGTTAAAAAATTACAAAAATAAAGAGGGGAACCCAAAACTTTTTCAAAAAGAAAAGCGAAAGTGAGAAAGACAAGCATTGTTGAAGTGGGAGCTAGCCTTGAACTTTGTTCATGCTCACGGAAACTTTGTGAATCTTGACTACAGAAACTTTTCAACAAAAATAATTATCCCCTTGTACAATTCCATTGTATTATAAAAATAATGTGCCAAGGTTTGCCTTTAGGATGTTTATTTTGCTTGTTGGTTTGTACGGTGGAGGACAAAAACTTTGGCTGTAGTGCGCGATTTTACATTTTTTACTGGTACGACAAATGGTTCTGATTCTTTTTGCACTTTCTTCCAATACGAATTGTTTATTTTTCCTAATTTTTGCAGAATTTTTCAAGTATCAGAAGTATGGTGAATGTTCAGATTATTACATACCGTTCTATTTTAGATAGATTCTGTTTTTGATGAATAGTTTGCTTGTTTTGATGAAACTATTGAATTATATCAGTGGATTAAGCCATGAAAAAATTATATTACAGTAGACACAATGCAAAAACAAAATATGAATTGGTTTGCAACAATACTTAGAGTAGTGATTTGCTTTATTATACTAACGGATCTTGCCGAGTTTTTTGTTGAAGTTTTGTGTGGATGAAGTGTTCGATGATCGAGATGGTCTCGATGTGAGAAGAAGGAAGAGAGGCAAGAGCTCAAGCTTGGGGATGGCCGAGTAACCCCAAGTAAATATTCAAGGAGACTCAAGCATCTAAGCTTGGGGATGCCCCGGAAGGCATCCCCTCTTTCTTCAACAAGTATCGGTATGTTTTCGGATTCGTTTCGTTCATGTGATATGTGCAATCTTGGAGCGTCTTTTGCATTTAGTTTTCATTTTTATTTAATGCACCATGCTGGTATGAGATAGTCCTTGATTTATTTATAGAATGCTCATTGCACTTCACTTATATCTTTCGAGTATGGCTTTATAGAATGCTTCATGTGCTTCGCTTATATCATTTGAAGTTTGGATTGCCTGTTTCTCTTTACATAGAAAACCGCCATTTGTAGAATGCTCTTTTGCTTCACTTATATTTATTAGAGCATGGGCATATCTTTTGTAGAAATAATTAAACTCTCTTGCTTCACTTATATCTATTTAGAGAGATGACAGGAATTGGTCATTCACATGGTTAGTCATAAAATCCTACATAAAACTTGTAGATCACTAAATATGATATGTTTGATTCCTTGCAATAGTTTTGCGATATAAAGATGGTGATACTAGAGTCATGCTAGTGGGTAGTTGTGGATTAGTAAAAATACTTGTGTTGAGCTTTGTGATTCCCGTAGCATGCACGTATGGTGAACCGTTATGTAACGAAGTTGGAGCATGAGGTATTTATTGATTGTCTTCCTTATGAGTGGCGGTCGGGGACGAGCGATGGTCTTTTCCTACCAATCTATCTCCCTAGGGGCATGCGTAGTAGTACTTTGCTTCGAGGGCTAATAAACTTATGCAATAAGTATGTGAGTTCTTTATGACTAATGTTGAGTCCATGGATTATACGCACTCTCACCCTTCCACCATTGCTAGCCTCTCTAGTACCGTACAACTTTCACCGGTACCATAAACCCACCATATACCTTCCTCAAAACAGCCACCATACCTACCTATTATGGCATTTCCATAGCCATTCCGAGATATATTGTCATGCAACTTCCATCATCATCATATACATGACTTGAGCATTCATTGTCATATTGCTTTGTATGATCGTAAGATAGCTAGCATGATGTTTTCATGGCTTGTCTGTTTTTTGATGTCATTGCTACGCTAGATCATTGCACATCCCGGTACACCGCCAGAGGCATTCATATAGAGTCATATCTTTGTTCTAGTATCGAGTTGTAATATTGAGTTGTAAGTAAATAAAAGTGTGATGATCATCATTATTAGAGCATTGCCCCAGTGAGGAAAGGATGATGGAGATTATGATTCCCCCACAAGTCGGGATGAGACTCCGGACGAAAAAAATAAAAAAGAGAAGGCCAAAAAAGAGAAAAAAGAAAAAAATGAGATAAAAAGAGAGAAGGGGCAATGTTACTATCCTTTTACCACACTTGTGCTTCAGAGTAGCACCATGTTCTTCATATAGAGAGTCTCTTGAGTTATCACTTTCATATACTAGTGGGAATTTTCATTATAGAACTTGGCTTGTATATTCCGATGATGGGCTTCCTCAAATGCCCGACATCTTCATGAGGAAGCAAGTTGGATGCACACCCACTTAGTTTCAGTCGGAGCTTTCATACACTTATAGCTCTAGTGCATCTGTTGCATGGCAATCCCTACTCACTCACATTGATATCTATTGATGGGCATCTCCATAGCCCGTTGAAACGCCTAGTTGATGTGAGACTATCTTCTCCTTTTTGTCTTCTCCACAACCACCATTCTATCCCACCTATAGTGCTATATCCATGGCTCGCGCTCATGTATTGTGTGAGGGTTGAAAATGCTGAAGTGCGTTAAAAAGTATGAACCAATTGCTCGGCTTGTCATCGGGGTTGTGCTTGATGTGAATATTTTGTGTGGTGAAGATGGAGCATAGCCAGACTATATGATTTTGTAGGGATAACTTTCTTTGGCATTGTTATTTTGAAAAGACATGATTGCTTTATTAGTGGTCTTGAAGTATTATTGTTTTTATGTCAAATGATAGACTATTGCTTTGAATCACTCGTGTCTTAATATTCATGCCATGATTAGATATGTGATCAAGATTATGCTGGGTAGCATTCCACATCAAAAATTATCTTTTTATCATTTACTTACTCGAGGACGAGTAGGAATTAAGCTTGGGGATGCTGATACGTCTCCGTCATATCTATAATTTTTGATTGTTCCATGCCAATATTCTAGAACTTTCATATACTTTTGGCAACTTTTTATACTATTTTTGGGACTAACATATTGATCCAGTGCCTAGTGCCAGTTCCTGTTTGTTGCATGTTTTTTGTTTCGCAGAATATCCATATCAAACAGATTCCAAACGGGATAAAACTGATGGAGATTTTTTTTGGAATATATATAATTTTTGGGAAGAAAAATCCACGCGAGATGATGCCTGAGTGGGCCACGAGGCAGGGGGCGCGCCCCTGACCCTCGTGGCCACCCCATAAGGCGGTTGATGCCCTTCTTTCGCCGCAAGAAAGCTAATATCTAGATAGAGATCGTGTTAAAATTTTAGATCAATCGGAGTTATGGATCTCCGGGAATATAAGGAACGGTGAAAGGGTAGAATCTGAGAACGCAGAAACAGAGAGAGACAGAGAGATAGATCCAATCTCGGAGGGGCTCTCACCCCTCCCACGCCATGGAGGCCAAGGACCAGAGGGAAAACCCTTCTCCCATCTTGGGAGGAGGTCAAGGAAGAAGAAGATGAAGGGCCCCCCTCTCCCCTTCTCTTCCGGTGGCGCCGAAACGCTGCCGTGGCCATCATCATCACCGCAATCTTCACCAACAACTTCACCGCCATCATCACCAACTCTTCCCCCCTCTATGCAGCGGTGTAACCTCTCTCTTACCTACTGTAATCTCTACTTAAACATGGTGCTCAACACTATATATTATTTCCCAATGATGCATGGCTATCCTATGATGTTTGAGTAGATCCGTTTTGTCCTATGGGCTATTTGATGATCAAGATTGGTTTGAGTTGCATGTTTTATTATTGGTGTTGTCCTATGGTGCTCTCTGTGTCACACAAGCATGAGGGATACCCGCTGTAGGGTGTTGCAATAAGTTCATGATTCACTTATAATGGGTTGTGTGAATGACTGAAACACAAACCCGAGTAAGGGGGTTGTTGCGTATGGGATAAAGAGGACTTGATGCTTTAATGCTATGGTTGGGTTTTCCCTTATGATCTTTAGTAGTTGCGGATGCTTGCTAGAGTTACAATCATAAGTGCATATGATCCAACTAGAGGAAGTATGTTAGCTTATGCCTCTCCCTCATATAAAATTGCAATAATGATTACCGGTCTAGTTATCGATTGCCTAGGGACAAATAACTTTCTCGTAACAAAAGCTCTTTACTAAACCTAACTTAGTTGTGTCTTTATCTAAACAACCCCTACTTTCTATTTACTTGCTCTTTATTATCTTGCAAACCTATCCAAAAACACCTACAAAGTACTTCTAGTTTCATACTTGTTCTAGGTAAAGCGAACGTCAAGCGTGCGTAGAGTTGTATCGGTGGTCGATAGAACTTGAGGGAATATTTGTTCTACCTTTAGCTTCTCGTTGGGTTCGACACTCTTACTTATCGAAAACTATTGTGATCCCCTATACTTGTGGGTTATCACATCCCCAAGCTTAATTCCTGCTCGTCCTCGAGTAGGTAAATGATAAAAAAGATAATTTTTGATGTGGAATGCTACCTAGCATAATCTTGATCACATAATCTAATCATGGCATGAATATGAAGACACGAGTGATTCAAAGCAATAGTCTATCATTTGACATTAAGACAATAATACTTCAAGCATACTTACCAAGAAATTATGTCCTCTCAAAGTAACATAGCCAAAGAAAGCTCATCCCTACAAAATCATATAGTTTGGCCATGCTTCATTTTCGTCACACAAAATGCTCCCATCATGCACAACCCCGATGACAAGCCAAGCAATTGGTTCATACTTTTTAATGCGCTTCAACTTTTTCAACCCTCACGCAATACATGAGCGCAAGCCATGGACATAGCACTATGGGTGGAATAGAATATGATGATGGAGGTTGCGTGGAGAAGACAAAAAAGGAGAAAGTCTCACATCGACGTGGCTAATCAATGGGCTATGGAGATGCCCATCAATTGATGTCAATGCGAGGAGTAGGGTTTGCCATGCAACGGATGCACTAGAGCTATAAGTGTATGAAAGCTCAAACTAAAACTAAGTGGGTGTGCATCCAACTTGCTTGCTCATGAATACATCGGGCATTTGAGGAAGCCCATCATCGAAATATACAAAGCCAAGTTCTATAATGAAAATTTCCACTAGTATATGAAAGTGATAACTCAAGAGACTTTCTATATGAAGAACATGGTGCTAATTTGAAGCACAAGTGTGGTAAAAGGATAGTAACATTGCCCCTTCTCACTTTTTCTCTCATTTTTTCTTTTCTTTTTTTTTTCTTTTTTTGGTGGGCTTCTTTGGCCTCTTTTTTTATTTGGGCTTCTTTGGCCTCTTTTATTTTGATAACCTCACATGGGACAATGTTCTAATAATGATGATCATCACACTTTTATTTACTTACAACTCAATATTACAACTCGATGTCTAGAACAAAGTATGACTCTATATGAATGCCTCCGGCGGTGTACCGGGATGTGCAATGATCTAGCGTAGGAATGACATAAAAAAACGTACAAGCCATGAAAACATCATGCTAGCTATCTTATGATCATGCAAAGCAATATGACAATAAATGCTCAAGTCATGTGAATGATGATGATGGAAGTTGCATGGCAATATATCTCGGAGTGGCTATGGAAATTCCATGATAGGTAGGTATGGTGGCTGTTTTGAGGAAGATATAAGGAGGTTTATGTGTGATAGAGCGTATCGTAGCACGGGGTTTGGATGCACCGGCGAAGTTTGCACCAACTCTCGAGTTGAGAAAGGGCAATGCACGATACCGAAGAGGCTAGCAATGATGGAAGGGTGAGAGTGCGTATAATCCATGGACTCACATTATTCATAAAGAACTCATATACTTATTGTAAAAGTTTATTAGCCCTCGAAGCAAAGTACTACTACGCATGCCCCTATGGGGATAGATTGGTAGGAAAAGACCATCGCTCGTCCCCGACCGCCACTCATAAGGAAAGCAATCAAAGAACACCCCATGCTTCAAATTTGTCACACAATGTTTACCATACGTGCATGCTATGGGACTTGCAAACCTCAACACAACTATTTCTCAATATCACAATTACTCAACTAGCACGACTCTGATATCACCACCTTTATATCACAAAACTATTGCAAGGAATCAGACATATCATATTCAGTGATCTATAAGTTTTATGTAGGATTTTATGACTAATCATGTGAATGACCAATTCCTGTCATCTCTCTAAATATATATAAGTGAAGCAAGAGAGTTTAATCCTTTCTACAAAAGATATGCCCACGCTCTAACAATTATAAGTGAAGCAAAAGAGCATTCTAAAATGGCGGTTTTCTATATGAAGAGGAACAGGCAATCCAAACTTCAAATGATATAAGCGAAGCACATGAAGCATTCTATAAAGCCATACTCAAAAGATATAAGTGAAGTGCAAAGAGCATTCTATAAATCAACCATGGAATATCTCATACTAGCTTGGTGCATAAAATAAAAGTGAAAACTAAATGCAAAAGATGCTCCAAGATTTGCACATATCACATGAACGAAATGAATCCGAAAACATACCGATACTTGTTGAAGAAAGATGGGATGCCTTCCGGGGCATACCCAAGCTTAGACGCTTGAGTCTCCTTGAATATTTACTTGGGGTGCCTTGGGCATCCCCAAGATTGAGCTCTTGCCTCTCCTCCTTTTCCTCATATCGATACCTCCTCGATCTTCGAACACTTCATCCACACAAAACTTCAACAGAAAACTCGGTAAGATCCGTTAGTATAATAAAGCAAATCACTACTCTAAGTACTGCTGCAAACCAATTCATTTTTTGCATTTTAGATACTGTAATAACTTTTCCATGGCTTAATCCACTGATATAAATCGATAGTTTCATCAAAAGAAGCAAACTATGCATCAAAAATAGAATCTGTCTAAAACAGAACAGTCTGTAATAATCTGAACATTCACCATACCTCTGTACTCCAAAAATTCTACCAAAATTAGGAAAAATAAAAAATTTGTATATAAAGACATTACAAAAAGAATCATAACCGTTTGATGTTGCAGTAAAAAATTTAAAATCACGCACTACAGCCAAAGTTTCTGTCCTGCACCGCACAAACCAACAAGCAATCTAAACATCCTAAAGGCAAACCTTGGCACATTATTTTTATATTTAAACTTTATAAAAGCACACAACAGAAATAAATGACTCTCTAAAACTTCCAGGTTGTCTCCCTGGCAGCGCTTTCTTTAAAGCCATTAAGCTAGGCATAAAGTGCTCAAGTAATGAATCCACCCGGATCCCAAGGTATATCAAAACCAATTTGAATCAACAATGATTTGTAATTTAGTAGTGAACACAAAGTAACATCTATCAAGCAATGACGAAGTCTAACTCTCTTCCTATGCATCGGCATGTCATAAAAGAACAATTCATGCAAACAGAGTAAAGGCCAATGCATAGTATAAACATTTTCTTGCAATTTTATCATATTGGAAACATAGAGAGGTGGAGATGTAGTTCCTCTCTCATAATAAGTGCAAGTAGGAGCAGCAAGCACATGCGTATTATATCTATCAAAATCATCATGTGTAGTAGTGAAACACAACCCATCAATACAATCCTTAATAAGTGCAAACTTCTCCAATATAGTGTAGTCGGGAGAATTCAAAAAGATAATAGGACTATCATGCGTGGGTGTAATAGCAACAATTTCATGTTTAACATAAGGAACTATAGCAAGTTCATCTCCATAAGCATAATTCATATTGGCATCTTGGCCACAAGCATAGCAAGCATCATCAAAAAGGGATATTTCAAAAGAATCAACGAGATCATAACAATTATCATAGCATTCATCCTTCGGTAAGCACAAAGGGAAATTAAACAATGTATGAGTTGAAGAGTTACTCTCATTAGAAGGTGGGCACGGGTGATCAATCCGCTCTTCCTCCTTTTGTTCTTCGCTCTCCTCCTCATCTTTTTCATCCAATGAGCTCACAATGTCATTAATTTCTTCCTCCATAGACTCCTGCAAAATATTAGTCTCTTCTTGGACAGCGGAGACTCTCTCAATAAAATCATCAATATCGAAATTGAATTCATAATTCTCATAGCAATATTTAAGTATATAAAAATTTTCAGGTCTATAAACTGAATCATCAAAATCTTCAAACTCTTTAAACAAAGATTCAATTTCATAAGCACCCATAAAAGCAACGAATTCTTCTATTTGTTCCACATCATAGTAATCATATATACCATTAGCATAAGAAGCCAAGGTTTTATCATCATTAAATTTGCATGAAAAGGGAAGGTGTGGAGCCTTCATCCTAGAGCAACAAGTATAATCATATCTCAAGCATAGTTGCCTAGCATACCAATACAACATATAAATTTGATCCCATAATACTTTCCCTTTTTGAGTCAAGCAATCATCCCTAAAGCATTCACGTTGATCCAACGTGTCTCCCATTACATAATTGGATGGGGTTTTCCCAGGATTATCAAAGTACTACATAATATCTTTCACATAATGAGCATTGAGGGTTTTAGGAGGTTCCTAATCTCCATGAGTAGCAAGTAAACCTAATTTTTTTTGGTGTTTTGTGTTCCATATCCATAACTAAGGATAGAGAACAACTTAGAACAGGAAATAAAAACTACTTAGTGATAAAGCAAACAAGCACACACGAGAATATTCACCCCACGCTATGACTCCCCGGCAACGGCGCCATAAAAAGATCTTGATAACCCACAAGTATAGGGGATCAATTGTAGCCTCTTTCGATAAATAAGAGTGTCGAACCTAACGAGGAGCTAAAGGTAGAGAAAATATTCCCTCAAGTTCTATCAACCACCGATACAACTCTACGCACGCTTAATGTTTGCTTTACCTAGAACAAGTATGAAACTAGAAGTACTTTGCAGGTGTTTTTGGATAGGTTTGCAAGATAATAAAGAGCGTGTAAATAAAAAATAGGGGATGTTTAGATATGGAAGCAATAAGATAAATATAGCGAGTGTGTAAAAGTGGTGGTAGGCATTGCAAAATTGTCCCTAAGCAATTGACTACTTTACTAGACCGATAGCAAGTTTTATGTGGGAGAGGCCACTGCTAGCATGTCATCCCTGACTTGGAATTCTATGCACTTATGATTGTAACTATTATCAAGCATCCGCAACTACTAATGTTCATTAAGGTAAAACCCAACCATAGCATTAAGATATATTGGTCCCCCTTCAATCCCGTATGCATCAATTTCTATGCTAGGTTGAAGCTTCTGTCACTCTTGCCCTCCAATACATAGTCCTATCAACATACAACTAACCCTATGGTGTGATCCACGCGTGCGCTCATATGATGGGCACCAAAGGACAGCAACATAACCACAAGCAAATTAAACCAATCACAACAATTCATCAACCACCAATAGGACAACGAAAATCTACTTAGACATCATAGGATGGCAACACATCATTTGATAATAATATGAAGCATAAAGCACCATGTTCAAGTAGAGGGTACATCGGGTTGCGGGAGAGTGGACCGCTGTAGATAGAGGGGGGAAGGTGATGGAGATGTTGGTGAAGATGACGGAGGTGTTGGTGTAGATCGCGGTGATGATGATGGCCCCCAGCGGCGTTCTGGCGCCACCGGAAGCGAGGGGGAGAGAGCTGTAACGCCCCAAGACCGGAGCTTCAGATGCCTTCCATGTTTTACAAGTTTTGTCGGGTGATTTCTTTTGTCTGTTGCTTTTATCTTTGCATCTTGAGCTTTGCATCATGTCATCATGCCGTCATGCCATTTCATTTTTTAAGCTCAACTAAATAAAATGCATAGATCTTTGATCTATTTTAATTGAGGGAATTCACATAGTGATTTCTCTTTATAACATATCCTCTCGATATTTAGAGAGGTATAAGAAATATTCCATCAATTTGGAATTATCCATAACACACTTGCATTTCAGTTCCATGCCTCTTATGCTTCAAGTTTCACCTCCAAACCTTGCCGATAATTGTTTTCTCCATTCATCGAGGCCCTGTCTAATTTCTAAACATTTTTGGCCACTCCTAAATCCTAGACTACTATCGGTGTGGAACAACACCTATGGGATCACAAGAATCCCTACTACGGTTGCCGGGGCGCAGGGTTGCGAGGAGAGCAGGGCTAGTAGACAGCACAAGGATCGTTTACCCAGGTTCGGGCCGCAAGGATGCGTAAAACCCTAGTCCTACTTTGGTGGGTGTATTTCTGAGAGTTCTTGAGCTCTCGAACTAGCTGTGGTCAGCGTGTGGTTCCAAAGAGCCGAATCCCTCTCCTCATCGCCTTGGGCCTCCTTTTATAGGAAAAAGGGGTTGCCATAGTGGCCACAGGAGGTGGAAAGGTCTACAGTGGCATGAGGTTATCCCTCGTATTACAGGACAAGGTGCATTTAATGCACTCCTTAGGTGTCCTCTTGCTTTATCGGGGACGGGGGTGAGGCCCGTACCGTCCGTCGCCGCTACTCCTCGCTTCGACACGCGCCTCGACCGGGGATGCATGCGGTGCCATATGGGCAGATGGGAATTTGTAAATATCTGGTTGTAGAGAACTTGACACTTGACTTAATTAAAATGCATCAACCGCGTGTGTAGCCGTGATGGTCTCTTCTCGGCGGAGTCTGGAAAGTGAACACGGTTCTTGTGTTATGATTGTGCGTAAGTAGTTTCAGGATCACTTCTTGATCATTTCTAGCTTCTCGACCGCTGCGTTGCTTCTCTTCTCGCTCTCATTTGCGTATGTTAGCCACTGTCGGGGGTTAGGTGCGACATATGCCAAAGTATGGCTTATCATGGTGGGGGCGAGTAGAACGTCGCCAGTGCCTGGAAACGGGATGAGGCGAAGACATGCACGCCGGCGAATCTTACCCAGCTTCAGGGCTCTCCGGGGAGATAATACCCCTACTACTGCTCTGCGGGGTCTCCGCATGATCACTATGGCGAAGTGCTTACACGATTGCTCCTTGAGCTGTTTCCTGGAGGTAGAAGAGGGCAAGGCTAGCTCTCTTCCTCCTATATGATCTGGTCTAGAACTAATGGATGCCAACCCTTTGCATGGGTGCCCTGGGGGGTTTATATAGGCCTACCCCCCAGGGGTACAATGGTAATCTGGCTGGACGCGGGCCCAGCTGTCAGCGCCTCTGGCCTCCGTCTTCCCTGCCGACTGGTGGGCCCCGTCGACTGGCCTAGTTCGGAGACGACAGGCCGCGTCCGCCACGGGCGGGTCTTGCTGGCTGCTGATTACTGTAGCCGTGCTTCTGATGACGCAGGCTTGATCATGGGGTCGTGGAAACAGCCCCGCCGCCTGGCGGGCGATCACTATTGCCACTCTCCATCACATCTTGATTAATGGCGCATGGGCCCCGGGGGAGGGCTCAGCCGACTCCTCGGGGCCGGCTCCCGACGGGTCCGGCTGGTGGTCCTCTTGCCGTCTCCGGGGGTCTCCCTGACTGGTGGGACCCGCTACCTCTGGGCCGTATAGACAAGCCATCGTGGGTGCAGGATTCGGTCCTGCGGTGCTGATGTCAGGGCCGGCACGGCAATAGTGCCACGCCGCACGGAGATCTTCCGGGGTACGGCGTGCTGTGGCCATGCCTGCCCTTGGTAAGGGGCAGGAGTGGGCTTCACTGTAGCCACTCCCCTGCCCTGTCCCACTTGATGAGGTCATGTGGTTTGTAGGAGTCGCATGCCGACTCCCCAAAGCTGGCTTCTCTGGAAGTCGCCAGTCAGGGGTCGACTTTCCCTGGAGTCGTCCCTGGGACTCGGCCGTGAGTGGTCAGCCGGCCATCTTGCCGTCAACTTCTCGAAGGCGGCTCTTCGTCCTGGGGTCTTGAGGGGCGCAACCTGCCCCGATGTTTTGAAAGGTTCTGGGGCTCGGGTCGGCCTACCCGTGGCCCATTACTCCGACAGTAGTCCCCGAAGCTGGTGAGGCACCGCGGTCGATCGGCCGAGAAGCCTCAGCAGTTTCTCTTTCCGGGTGCTCAACACATGGTTCTTGGATGACTTCTGCCGGGCCGGCTAGGAGGAGTCGGACTCGCCCAACTCTGGCTCGTACAATATTTCGAACGTCGCAGCGGGATCCAAGTAGCGTGGTGGCTAAGCCTCCGAGCCGCCGCCTGTTCTAGGCCTGTCATGCGATAACACGTGGCTGGGCCATACTGCCAGCCTACACGTGCGACGGGACATGCCCGTAGGCGGGGCCTGCCACTACCGCGCCTCGGCGCCCTAGCGGATCCGCTGCGGCCCCGGCGGACGGTTGGGATTCCCGTGGAGTTAATGCGTGCAATAACTTTGTCGTGGAACGTGGGGGTCATGGGGCCGTGGGCGTAGTAAATCCCATGACCGCCCCCTCGGCTTCGCAGCCCACGAGGCTATAAGTAGGGGAGAGAGGGGGGCGCGACGGAGCACGCGCACCCCTCCTTCCCACTACTCCTCGCTCTCCTCCTTCTCCTTCTTCTTCGCACCGCTGCGCGCCCAAGCTTCGACGAACGCTGCGGCGATCAGCTAGCGATGAGCTCTTCCTTTGCCGCCGCGCCTCCCCTGGTGCGCTCTGGCACCTGGGACGGCTCCGAAGTTCATGGCTGTTAGTGTTCTGGGAATGGGGGTCCCCAGACTTGCCTGCCTGCGGCCTGCGGCGTGGCTCAAGTGGGGGCCCAGCATGGCCCATCTTCATCAACACGAGGCTCAAGACCCTCGCGAGGGGCCAAGCCTCGCGAGATGGATGACATGGCGCATCCTCAGGCACAGCCTCGTCAGGCTGGCTCGCGAGGAGGCGGAGAGTTCAAGGCGGGGTACCTCGTGAGGTGCCCATGACGCAAGCCATGACGACACGGGGCACCAGGCGGGTGCCAGCGCGCGCAGCGTCCCTCTTTCCTCTTTGGTGCAAAGGGGGCAAGCGTATTAGCGGAGTACCGAGGCATCAGGGAAAGGTTGCCACTTCGGTGCAACGAGACCAGGACCAGGAGGACTACGAGACGGAGGTCACCATGGAGCCCAGCACGGCGTCATCTCCAGAGCCTTTGGCAGGCGAAGACTGCTTTTGTCAGGATAGATGTACTCGTTGTCCCCGTTCAAATTAGCCCGCCATTGTTGGATCCCTTCCTGCTCAATATTTGGGGAGAGGACCAGGGCCCCTATAAATAGGACTAGCCACCCACATAGCAAGGGGTTCGAAGTTGGGTGCGAAGTTGGGTTCGGAGTTGAGTTCAGTTGGTTGGTTCGATTCAGAGAGAGAGAGAGGGTGACTGAGCTCTTCACACAGTTCATCACCACAGCCAAGAACAGACCCTCGCGAGGCTGTTCTTCCTTGTATTGTTCATCCACACCAGCCCAGGAGGCAATCCATCCACCACACACTGGAGTAGGGTATTACACCACAACGGTGGCCCGAACCAGTATAAATCTTGTGTCTTTCGTGCAGTTCTTTCAGTAGTTTAGATCCCATTGAGACGGAGAGGTTGAAGGTGAGATTTCCGCGTGCACCCCAGTGTTCGAACCTTAAGGGTCTGCCGGAAACCGAAATCCGTCATTTGGCGCGCCAGGTAGGGGTGCGCCAGAATTCGTCTTCCACCGCTCCGCTCTCCTTCGACCGTCGCATCCATGTCTGACGCTCATCAGGCCCGCGCCGAGCGCCGGGCCGCCATCGCTTCTCGCGTCACCCAGATGGCCCCCGTCGGTGGGCGTCCTCGTTGTTCCCCGTCGCCCGCCGTCAACGCCGCCACCGGCCCGGCGGGGGGCGAGCAGCAGGCATCGTCTCAGCACCCATCCGTGCGGCAAGACGGCCGCACCGCCACTCCATCACTCGCTCCAGCCGGTTCTTCGTCCCGCGCGCTCCGCGCACCCTTGGAGGCACGAGCTGCGCTCCTCGCGGCAAACGAGCTCCTGCGCTACCGTCCCGTCGACGACGTCTACGAAGAATGGCTCGACCGCGTCGCTGAGCTTGTCTGCGCCGCAGGGGGCTCTTTCGCGCCGTCCGTCCCTCCGCGCCACACTCCGCCCCGTGCGGGAGACGAAGTTCCAGAGGCGCACTAGCCGCCTCCCCTCCAAGAAGACGCCGTGGCTCCAAGGCGCTTGGTCCCTGGGCGGAACCCGCTCCGTCAGGCACCAGCGCAACAAGAGCGAAGCTGCCAAGAAATCCTTCGCCCGCAGGGGGCTGCCAGGGCACTCCCTGCTCCGGCACGCCGCGACCCTGCTCCAGCTCCGGCGCGTCAAGACCCCGCCCTGCTCCTAGCTGCAGCACGTGGGGACCCTCAAGAGCAAGCTCTCCACCAACCGAGGCCTTTCGTAGCCACCGCGGGCTGCCATGCCTACACCACTGAGCTGCGCAGCGTCGCGTGGCCCGGCAAGTTCAAGCCCGACCTGCCTCCTCGCTACGACGGCACAACTGACCCCGCGGAATTCCTCCAGCTCAATGAGTTGGGCATCGAGGCTGCCGACGGAGATGAAAAGGTCATGGCGAACTGGTTCCCCATGGCGCTCAAGGAAGGAGCTCGAACCTGGCTCCTGAATCTGGCTCCAGGCACGATCTCCTCTTGGGACCAGATGCGCGCCCGCTTCATCGCCAACTTCCAAGGTACTCGCGACCGGCCGCCTGCCATGAGCGACATGCGCCGCATCAAGCAACAACCCGGAGAGACCCTACAAAAGTACATCCAGCGCTTCAACAACGCGCGCCTCAAGATCCCCAGGGTGTCAGAGGAGGCCATCATCTCTGCCTTCTCTGACGGCGTGCGTGACGTCAAGATGAAGGAGGAGCTGGCGATGCACGAAGACCTCTGCACCTCCCTGGAGCTGTTCAACTTGGCGAATAAGTGCGCCAGGGCTGAGGAGGGACGTCTCTCCCTCCTCGAGCTGCCTGCCATGGACCCAGAAGAGAAGAAGCCCAAGGCCAAGGACGTGAAGCGCAAGGGGGCTGCCGTGCTCGCAGCCGAACCAGACACCAAGCGGGGCAAGGATCTGCCCGAACCCTCCAAAGGCAGCCGGTACTGTGTGTACCATGACCTCCACACCCACAACACCAACGAATGTCAAGAGCTCCGCGCCGTACGAGAAGGAAGGATCGGCCGTCGCCCTGACCGTGCTGACCGGGGCTACGGCCGAGGAGGAGGAAGAAACCCAAGGCGCTGGGAAGACCGCGGCCCACGTCAGGGGTGGCGCCACCAGCCTCGCGAGGACCACTGGCGAGACCTGCCTCGCGAGGGGGACTGGAGAGACCAGCCTCGTGAGGACCGCCCTCATGGCAACGCAGGCCTACCTCCGCTGCCGCCTCCACCAAGAAGGAACGAAGACCGCCATCAGGACGAGGGGGCTGGGGGCTTCCAGGAGCCGCGCGCGATCGCTTGCATCCTGGGCGGAGCTCAAGCCCCAGCCTCCCAACGTATCTTCAAGCAGTTTGCCCGCGAAGTGAATGCAGCTCTCCCCAAGCTCGAGGAAACGCGCCCCCTCAGGTGGTCGGCGTGCCCCATCACGTTCAGCTCGGCAGACCAGCTCAAGTGCGCAGCCACTACAGGAGTCCTCCCGATGCTCTGCTCCCCGGTCATCAGCAACGTGCAGGTCACCAAGACCCTCATCGATGGCGGGGCAGGGCTCAACGTCCTGTCCGTGGAAACATTCAACAACCTCCAAGTGCCCTATGACGAGCTTCAGCCAGCCAGGCCTTTCTCCGGGATCACCGACGGTTCCACAATCCCGATCGGGCAGGTCCGCCTCCCTGTCACCTTCGGGGCCCGCAGCAACTACCGCACCGAGCTCATCGACTTCGACGTCGCCCACATCCGCCTGCCGTACAACGCCATCCTCGGGTACCCAGCGTTGGCCAAGTTCATGGCCGTGACCCACCACGGCTACAACGTCCTCAAGATGCCAGGAAGCGGCGGCGTCATCACGGTGCCCTATGAAGAAAGAGATGCAGTGTGTTCCCTGGAGCGAGCCTTTCAGCCGCGTCGCTAGAAGACCCAGATCACGGAAGCAGGGGGCTTCCTGAGGCCACCCCCAAGAAGAAGAAGACGTCGTCAGGCTCAGCCCCTCAGGAGGCAGGCCCCTCAGGGCCCCTGCCCCCTTAGGAGGCCCCTCTATCCATCGCATAGGAAAGCGCGCCCGACGCCCTCCTCAGGCAGGGCTCGGGGGCTCTCACCTGGAGGGCCACCGACCTAGCCAGGGTCACGAGGGAGGCGCTTGGGCACCATGTGGAGGCGTGCTTTGCAGCGCGTTTCCCTCGAGAGGGAGCCAGGCGAGGAAGATCAGACCGGCAAGAGTTCATTGACGAGGCCATTCGAGAGCTACATGAGACAAGGATCATGAGAGGTTGCCGCCGCTTGCCAGCCGTGGCCCCACATCCAGGCGAGGATGGTGGGCTGCGCGTCTGCGTCGATGTACCAGGGCTCAATCAGATCGCCGCAACGGAGCGCCTCTGGCCCACGCAAGTGGGGCGCAGCGGAGGTCCACCCCACAGCTATGTTCGCATGCCTCACGGCCTGCCGAGCATGGCTGCGACGTACCAGCGCCTCATGAGGGGCATCGTGGAGGCTCAGGAAGACAGGCGTTCCGCGGCCTTGGCGGCGGTGGAGGCAGCTCGCGAGGGGTCACCAGCGCCTCCGGAGCCTCCCGAGGCCCCGGGGCCTGGGGGCTCATGAGGATCGGCTTCTGCAGCCCGCCAAGTATGCCGCACCAACGGCACTACGCCACTACGCCGACGGCATCCTCAGGTGACATCTTTCAAGTTCCGCTCTCAGCTGGGAGCACCCTCCCAGGGTTGCATCACTCCCAGGTCGCGTGGGTCCGTCCCCGCGGCATGTATCTGCATTTACCTTTCCGTCATTAGTTTGCCTTGTTGGGGGCGCCCCTCGGGCTGCATCATCCCCAAGCCGTTTGGGCCAGACCTAGCGGCGTGTATCCCCCTAGCTTTTATTTCCAACTATGCATTGCCTATCACGCTTAGCTGCATGATGCCCGTCCGTGGCATTTTCTCTTCTCATGTCGGCCACTTGCACGTTAAAGGGGGGGTGCCTGAGCATCGCGACTCAAGGCTCTTACTGGCTCTCCAGCCCTCACCCTCTGGCCTTGTCCATGGCATCGCGACCTGGCATACCAGCGACGGTTGAGATAAGCTCGAGGGCCGGGACCCGAGGACATAGAGTACCGGCATCTAACCAAATTTCGCAGGGACACAACTCAAGATACGGCCCAGTGCCGGGCGCAACCCGCCCAGAGGTAGGGCCTCGGGAGTCCTGCACTGGCTCATGGGTGCCCAGATACGCCTCGCCTACCTCAACCAGCAAGCTCTTTAGTGACTAACGATCGACTAATGGCCGCCATGGCGACACCATCTTCTTTCTGTGATGACCCTGCAGGATCCCTGGAGGGAACCGCGCAGCCAAGGCCCTCACGAGGTTTCTTTCGCCCTCGCCCGCGTGAACCGCTTGCACATTAAAGGGGGGTGCCTGAGCATCGCGACTCAGGGCTCTTACTGGCTCTCCAGCCCTCACCCTCTGGCCTTGTCCACGGCATCGCGACCTGGCATACCAGTGAAGACTGAGACAAGCTCGAGGGCCGGGACCCGAGGATGTAGAGCAGAAAGGGGAGCAGAGGCGGGGAAGAAAGGGCCTTGCGAGGACCTTGCAGAGCGTTTTCGCTCCTATCCACACACGGACCCGACGGCGCACCTGGAACAACTCCTGATCCTCAAGATAAGTTACCACCCGCGACGTTGGCTGCTGCAACACTACCCCCACACCTAAAGCGACTCCGTACTAGCGATGTTGCTTCCCTTTCTCACTAAGTGATGGCTGCTTGGGCGCCAAAGGGGACCTCCTGAGCATCGTGACTCAGGGGCTCTTACCGGACCCCGGGTCGCTCACCTCCTGGCCTTGACCACGGCATCGCAACCTGGCATACCAGCGACGGCTGACGCCGCCTTGGGACTGGGACCTGTCGGCGTAGAGCACCAGGCCCTCGTGAGGTTCGAAAGGGAGTACTAAGCTGTGACGGAATCAGCAACTCACACGAATCCATAGCAAAGGTCATATATTAACAAACGGGACTACAGACACCTTACAAGCCCCCATGGGGCGCATTTCGATTCCTCGTAGGGAACGGATCCTAGGGAGTGCTAACTACATGGGCTCCTGCAGAAGATGCCATCATCAACAGTGGCCCATCAGGCATTGGCGCCAACTCCATCCAGATCAGGGTTGGCGACGGCCTGACGCGTCCGCCCTGCTCCTAGAGCGACGGCGACTCGGGGGCTCGTAGCTGTCGTCGCTCGTCTCCGGAGTCACATAGCCTCCGCTGGAGCCGCTGGACCCTCGGGCGCCACTGCCAAGGGGGCGGTCAACGGGCCTAGCCCTCACCAGGGCGAGGTCCTGGTCGCCTCTCCCGTGGCAGCACTCCAGCTGGCGCCCGATCGCGTCGAAGACCTTGAGGAACGTCACCGCCGCGCCGTCATACTCCAGGTGTATCGTGAAGACGCCTCTTTCCCTGCAGACCTGGGCGATCTCCCTCCAGCCGTGGGACATGTAGACCGCGCCCAGGGCTGCAACGACGACCTCGGCCTCGGTCGGGGGGGGGGGGTGCCGCAGTCGGCGTGCTGCAGCTGGATCTCCATGGGCCCCCCCCTGGAGGAACCACGGAGGCGAAGAAGGGAGGAAGGCGGATCCAGGACTGAAGAGGAGTGACAACATGGAGCACGAACTCATGGGAGGAGCCCTCGGCATGGACTCCAGGAGGAACCACCCACGCCTTCACAACCCGACGGCGCTGACGACGGCGCTGACTGTGGGGATCATCGTCAGCACCTCCGGGGCCCTCGACGTGGGCGTACAAAGGCAGCGGGAACCCCGGCGGAGCCCGCTCGCCCCGGGGCCTCGCCACCACCGGATCGTCCTCATCGTCCCCACTGCAATGAGCGAGTCACTTCTTTGGCGGGAGAGGATCCGGCCCTTCTCGAGGGGCCTTTCCCTTCTCCGCCGCAGAGAATCGGCGAATCGGAGCCATTGCACCAAGACGGAGCAAGAGCTGAGGCGAAGGAGAGAGCAAGAGGAGATGGACTGGACGGGCACGAGCGGTGCCGTACTTATAGCCGACGAAGGCCAACCGCCGGTCTCCACGATCACAGGTAATCATAACACGTTGTGCATGCAGGGACTTGTCCAACTCGCACGATCACCAAGGCGTCGTGGGAAAGCGGAGACGCGACGTCCAAGGCCGCAGGCTGTTAGGGCCCGCTGCGCTTCGCCCTTGCCCTTTCGCCTCTCGGCACGGCCAAGTCCAAGCACGCCTTGGGCCCGGGGGCTACTGTCGGCATTCTGGGAACGGGGGTCCCCAGACTTGCCTGCCTGCGGCCTGCAGCGTGGCTCAAGTGGGGGCCCAGCATGGCCCATCTTCATCAACACGAGGCTCAAGACCCTCGTGAGGGGCCAAGCCTCGCGAGGTGGACGACACGGCGCATCCTCAGGCACAGCCTCGTCAGGCTGGCTCGCGAGGAGGCGGAGAGTTCAAGGCGGGGTACCTCGTGAGGTGCCCATGACGCAAGCCATGACGACACGGGGCACCAGGCGGGTGCCAGCGCACGCAACGTCCCTCTTTCCTCTTTGGTGCAAAGGGGGCAAGCGTATCAGCGGAGTACCGAGGCATCGGGCAAAGGTTGCCACTTCGGTGCAACGAGACCAGGACCAGGAGGACTATGAGACGGAGGTCACCATGGAGCCCAGCACGGCGTCATCTCCAGAGCCTTTGGCAGGCGAAGACTGCTTTTTTCAGGATAGATGTACTCGTTGTCCCCGTTCAAATTAGCCCGCCATTGTTGGATCCCTTCCCGCTCAATATTTGGGGAGAGGACCAGGGCCCCTATAAATAGGACTAGCCACCCACATAGCAAGGGGTTCGAAGTTGGGTTCGAAGTTGGGTGCGAAGTTGGGTTCTGAGTTGAGTTCAGTTGGTTGGTTCGATTCAGAGAGAGAGAGAGAGAGGGTGACTGAGCTCTTCACACAGTTCATCACCACAGCCAAGAAAAGACCCTCGCGAGGCTGTTCTTCCTTGTATTGTTCATCCACACCAGCCCCAGGAGGCAATCCATCCACCACACACTGGAGTAGGGTATTACACCACAACGGTGGCCCGAACCAGTATAAATCTTGTGTCTTTCGTGCAGTTCTTTCAGTAGTTTAGATCCCATTGAGACGGAGAGGTTGAAGGTGAGATTTCCACGCGCACCCCAGTGTTCGAACCTTAAGGGTCTGCCGGAACCTGAAATCCGACAATGACGACCACATCGAGTTCCTCCGCAGGACTCGTTGGCTCCCCGACGAGGATCACGTGCGGGTGTGCCTTGCGCCGAGGGGGGAGATTTCCCCCGCGCCGCAGGAGGGCGAGCGGGTCATCTTCTGCTCGCACTGCCTGCGTGGGTTGGGGCTGCCGGCGAGCAGCTTCTTCCGCTCCTTCCTGGAGTTCTACGGCCTCCAGCCGCACCACCTCATGCCCAACACGGTGGTGCCGCTGTCCGCCTTCGTGGCCTTGTGCGAAGGCTTCCTCGGAGTCCTCCCCACCCTCGAGCTCTGGGGGGAGTTCTTCTTCTCCAAGCTCGGCACCCAGGCTGCAGGCGTGCCGGCTCAATGCGGCGCTTTCATCGCCGTGCGAAGGTCGGGGGCCGACAATCCCTTCCCCTCCATCTCGCTGATAAAGTCGGTGAAGATGTGGCAGAGATCGTACTTCTACATCAGGAGCGTCTCCGCGAGGGGCGACTGGGTCAACCTGCCGGCTTTCGAAGCCGGCCCGCCGGCTGGGAGACTACCCAACTGGTCGTACCGGGCCAAGTCGTTGACGCCTGCGGGAGCCGGCGCCATCGCGCGGCTCCAAGTGCTGACGCAGTCGAAGGGCTTGACTGGTCCAGACCTGCTGGCCGCCTTCATGGCGCGCCGAGTTCTCCCGCTCCAAGGCCGCCCCCATATGATATGCCAAATGAGTGGGCACCGCGACCCGAGTCGGATGTGTACCAAGGACATGCCTCACGAGGAGGTGGCCTTCATGGTGAACTACCTCTCGGACAACAAGCTCCTGGAGGATTGGCGGTTCAGCAAGGAGCCGTACTCCCGCGCCAACCCCCCGCCCATGGTGAGTTGCCTTTTCTTTCTTTCTTTGGATTGTCTTCTTTCTCGCCGAGTTTATTTTGACCAATCGGCTTTGGTCAAAATCCCCTCCTCCATCCACCAGCTGGCACTTCGGGGCCGACCCGCGAGTTCCTTGCCGATCGGGCGGAGAGCGACGTCGACGACCCCGATCTGGGGGTGGCGGCTCTGGAGGATGACGCCGAGGGAGGAGGAGGAGCAGCAGGTGACTTCAGGCCTTTGGCCACTTTCGCTGACTGGCCCGACGACGATGCCGAGGGAGAAGTTGCCCCCCGCCATCGGCCAGGAGCCAGCCAGCTTGGCGCGGGCTCTTCTGCCGCGTCGGGTGCTCCACGTGGCGGGAAGAAGCGCAGGGCCGCGCCAACCTCGTTTGGCAGTCGGCCGAAGAAGCCCAAGGGTTCGGCTGCGACGACCCGGCGGGACGAGGCGGCTGGGAAGGCCATCCGCTTCCGTAAGGAAGTGAAGAAGCCGCCGTTGGTCTCCGCGTGAGTATTCTGTTTCAATGCTTTATTCTTTCTTTGTGGCCTTGCATGAGTCTTTTGCTTGCTTCCCTTGCCTCAGGGCTCCCCTCACTCTTGAGAGGGTCACCGCCGCCTCCGTCATGGGGTCAGCGGAGACGTCCGCCACCACTCGGCGGATTGACCCTGCCGCTGACCTCCGGGAGGCGACAGAGCGGAATGCGAAGGAGAAGCGCAACGAAGAAGACGCCGCTCGCCTGGAGAAGGCGGAGACCGATAGGGCGAAGGCCTTCGCCAAGAAAAAACTGGCGGAGGCCGAAGCGGCAGGCTGAGGAGGCCGCACGCGGCCAATCGGCGGTGTTCGTAACCCCGCTGAACTCTGCGCCGCCGCCTCCGGAGTTCATGGGGCAGACTGGGGAAGCCGGCGGCAAGAACCCCGTCGTGGAGAGGGAAGGCGGCGACCCCTCTACGCCGGACGTGATCGTTCCGCCGCCGCCTCCGCCGCCGTCTAGGAGCGCACAAGTGAAAGCACAAGTGCTCCCTAGGTGGTTTTGATAATTGATGACAACATATCTCTTGTTGGACTAACGTCTTCATCTAGTATGTTTCAGATAAGTTCAACAATGGAGTGGCATGGACTAAAGGTTGTGGGAAGTTCTCAAGATGCTAAGGACAAAGGATTGGCTAAAGCTTGAAGCTCAAGACTCTTCATTTTACATTTTAGTGATCCAAGATCACATTGAGTCCATAGGAAAAGCCAATACTATCAAGGAGGGATGAGGTGTTGCTTAATGAGCCTCTTGCTCAAGTGCTTAATGATATGCTCCAAAATCCTCAGCTACTTTCCCACTTCCACATATGACCTAAACCCAAAGCCAAACTCGGACCTACCGATTATTCCTATCCGGCGCCACCGAGTTTCACTTGTCATAGCCACTGCCAGAAACCCTAATCAGTTCGGTCTCACCGATGGGATCTCGGTCTCACCGAGATGGGCTTGCAAACTCTCTGTTACCTATTGCATTATTCTCGGTCCCACCGAGATATGCAATCGGTCCCACCGAGTTTGCTTGGCCAACTCTCTGTTTCGCTTATTACCCAAATCGGTCCCACCGAGTTTGAGTAATCGGTCAAACTGAGTTTTGGATTTACCCTAACCCTAGCACGTCGGTCCCACTGAGTTGATCCAGTCGGTCCCACCGAAAATCTCTAACGGTCACTAGGTTTAGCTTTTCGGTCTGACCGAGTTTATTGATTCGGTCCCACCGAGATTGGTAGATTGTGTGTAACGGTTGGATTTTGTGTGGAGGCTATATATACCCCTCCACCTCCTCTTCATTCAAAGAGAGAGCCATCAGACTAAGCCTACACTTCCAGCATCCTATTTCTGAGAGAGAACTACCTACTCATGTGTTGAGACAAAGACATTCCAATCCTACCATATGAATCTTGATCTCTAGCCTTCCCAAGTTGCTTTCCACTCAAATCTTCTTTCCACCAGATCCAAATCCTATGAGAGAGAGTTGAGTGTTGGGGAGACTATCATTTGAAGCACAAGAGCAAGGAGTTCATCATCAACACACCATTTGTTACTTCTTGGAGAGTGGTGTCTCCTAGATTGGCTAGGTGTCACTTGGGAGCCTCCGACAAGATTGTGGAGTTGAACCAAGGAGTTTGTAAGGGCAAGGAGATCGCCTACTTCGTGAAGATCTACCGCTAGTGAGGCAAGTCCTTCGTGGGCGATGGCCATGGTGGGATAGACAAGGTTGCTACTTCGTGGACCCTTCGTGGGTGGAGCCCTCCGTGGACTCGCGCAACCATTACCCTTCGCGGGTTGAAGTCTCCATCAACGTGGATGTAGGATAACACCACCTATCCGAACCATGGGAAAAACATCCGTGTCTCCGATTGCGTTTGAATTCTCCAAACCCTTCCCTTTACATTCTTGCAAGTTGCATGCTTTACTTTCCGCTGCCTATATACTCTTTGCATACTTGCTTGATATGTATTGTGATTGTTGAAATTATGCTTAAACTCCACTTAAACCGAAAAATCTTAAAAATTGCAACTTGAGCATGAAGTGTCTAATCACCCCCTCTAGACACATCTACTTCAAGGTCCTACAAGTGGTATCAGAGCCTTGGTCTCCATTGCCTTGGTTTAATCACCATTGGAGGAAGATGGATGTGTCTACTTTAGGGAGTCTTAGACATAGAGTGCCTATTCTTGATGGAGAATATTTTCATGAGTGGAAAAATGAGATGCTTGTAATCTTCAACCAATATCATTTGAACAAGTATATTGCTAGCCCTTGTGCACCTCACATTGATCCTTTGCATCCTACCCTAGATGAAGATATTGACATGATTCGCAATCTTAGAACCATTGAGCTCATCATTAGAGGATTGCCCAAAAATTTGATTGCTAGTTTGCCTACTCTTAATTGTGCCTATACTATATGGAAATTTCTTGAGGAACGATTTCCCGACCATTCCTTGAAAAATTTGGATGAAATTCTCCATAAATCTATTGCCTTGAGTAAGATGAACTCTAGTGATCCTAGTTTTGGTGATTGTCTATTTGAGCTTGCCAATCTCAAGCGAGCTAGAGGAGATGTTGGAATCATTAGTGATATTATATTCGAAGCTATAAGAATTCATAAAAGTGACCACTTTGATGATCATTTATCTAATGAATTACCCTCTCTAGGAAATGATGAGTCACAAGATCATGGTGAACATGGATACTATGATGATGATGATGATAGTGACTTCAATCTTGATGATGCAATGAGACACTTTGGTCTTACGACAAATCTTCGGGGATATGAATCAGGAGGAAAGGAATGGGTTCTTGATAGTGGATGTACTAATCATATGACCGGAGATGAAGAGATGTTCCGTGAGCTTGCTGAAAATGACGGCCCTCGAAAATATGTCACCTTTGGTGATAATTCAAAGGGTAAAGTGGTTGGCCTTGGTAAGGTGGCCATCTCACATGATAGTTCCATTCAAAATGTCATGCTCGTTGAATCACTCGGCTACAACTTACTTTCAGTATCTAGACTTGCTAATTTCTGTTTGAATGTCCTATTTACCGAGGTAGATTGCCAAGTATTTCGTCGAGACAATCATAAAATGGTCTTTACCGGTATGCGTAGAGGTGATATTTACATTGTCGATTTCTCTAAAAAGGCACAACCTAAAACTCGCTTTATTGCTAAATCCTCAAAAGGTTGGTTGTGGCATAGACGACTAGGTCACGTTGGCATGAGAAACCTTGACAAGCTTATTAAAGGAAATCATATCCTTGGAGTTAACGATGTCATATTTGATAAGGATAGACTTTGAAGTGCTTGTCAAGCAGGTAAACAGGTTGGAGGAAGGCATCCCGTGAAGAACATCATGACTACAAGGAGGCCACTCGAGCTACTTCATATGGTTCTCTTTGGTCCCAACGCCTACAAGAGTCTCGGTGGGAATTCTTTTGGTCTAGTTATAGTTGATGATTTTTCAAGATTTACGTGGGTGTTCTTTCTTAATGACAAGTCGCAGGTCCAGAAGATCTTCAAAAACTTCGCTAGGAAGGCCCAAAATCAGTTTGACGTGAAGATCAAGAAGGTTCGGAGTGACAATGGAACGGAGTTCAAGAACGCAAATGTGGACACCTTTATTGACGAAGAAGGGGTTTCACACGAGTTCTCGGCTACGTACACACCTCAACAAAATGGAGTTGTTGAGAGGAAGAACTGGACGCTCATCGAAATGGCAAGAACAATGCTTGATGAATACAAGACGCCGAAGCACTTTTGGGCAGAAGCGGTTGAGACAGCTTGTCACGCAACAAATCGCTTGTATCTTCACAAGCTACTCGGCAAGACGGCATACAAGCTCCTCACCTGTAACAAACCCCAAGTTGGATACTTTCGAGTTTTCGGCTCAAAGTGCTACATTCTTGATAAGCATCGTTGTTCAAAGTTTTCTCCTAAATCTCATGAAGGTTTCCTACTTGGTTATGGCTCAAACTCTCACACTTACCGTGTCTACAACAATTTCACCCGAAAGGTTGAAGAGACGGTAGATGTGAAGTTTGATGAATATAATGGCTCGCAAGTAGAGCAATTGCCAATTGATGTAGGAGACAAAGACCCTTCAGAAGCAATCCAAGACTTGTCCATAGGCAAAGTTCGTCCAATGGAGGTGAAGGAGAGTACTTCATCCGTCCAAGTGAAAGCTTCTACTTCACAACAAGGTGAACCAAGAATTGATACGGAAGCATCCACAAGTGGGACACACCAAGATGAAGAAGACAAGGAAATGCATCAAGACGAACATCAACAACCTCCTTCTCCACCACGACAAGACAATGACAACGTCAACAATGAAGAAGGCCAAGAAGAAGAACAAGATGAAGAAAATGTTCAACGAAGACCCAAGCAAAAGCTCTCACGAGTTCGAGCAAGAATTGCCAAAGATCATCCCGTCGAGCAAATCTTCAATGATATACAAACCGGGAGAATCACTCGCTCAAAGACTCGTTTAGCTAACTTTTGTGAAAACTATTCATTCATCTCTAGCATTGAACCTACGAAGGTTGAAGAAGCATTGGAAGATCCGGATTGGATAAATGCCATGCATGAAGAGCTACACAACTTTGAGAGAAACCAAGTTTGGACATTGGTTGAGAAGCCCGACGACAACCACAACATCATTGGTACCAAATGGGTGTTTTGCAACAAGCAAGATGAAGATGGACAAGTGGTTCGCAACAAAGCACGTCTCGTCGCCCAAGGGTACACACAAGTCGAAGGTATGGACTATGGTGAGACATATGCTCCTGTTGCTAGACTTGAGTCCATTCGCATCTTACTTGCCTATGCTAATCACCATAACATCACCTTGTACCAAATGGACATTAAAAGTGCTTTTCTAAATGGTGAAATAGAGGAGGAAGTTTATGTCAAACAACCTCCCGGCTTTGTCAATCCTAAGAAACCTAATCATGTTTACAAACTTCACAAAGCTCTTTATGGTCACAAGATCCTAGAGCATGGTATAAATGCTTGACCAAGTTCCTTATTGCAAGTGGTTTTAAAATTGGTAAAATTGATTCTACTCTTTTTACTAAAAGGGTTAATGGAGAACTATTTGTATGCCAAATTTATGTTGATGATATCATATTTGGTTCTACTAACCCTCTCTTTAGTGAAAAGTTTGGAAAGCTAATGTCAGAGAAGTTTGAGATGTCTATGATGAGTGAACTCAAATTCTATATCGGTTTGCAAATCAAGCAAACTAAGGAAGGTACATTTGTCTCTCAAACAAAGTACACCAAGGACTTATTCAAGAAGTTCAACATGCAAGAATGCAAAGGTATGTCTACACCCATGCCTACTAGTGGACATAATGATTTGACCAAAGATGGTGAACCGGTTGATCAAAAGGTTTATCGCTCTATGATTGGTTCATTGTTATACCTATGTGCTTCACGTCCCGATATTATGCTAAGTGTGTGCATGTGTGCACGATATCAATCTGCTCCTAAAGAATGTCATCTTAAGGCCGTGAAAAGGATAGTTAGATACTTAATTCATACACCAAATTTTGGAATTTGGTATCCTAAGAGGTGTTCTTTTGATCTTGTTGGCTATTCCGACTCGGATTATGCCGGAGACAAGGTTGATAGAAAGTCAACTTCGGGTACTTGTCAATTTCTTGGTAGATCTCTTGTGTCTTGGTCTTCCAAGAAACAAAACTCCGTATCCTTATCCACCACCGAAGCGGAATACATTGCCGCTGGTTCATGTTGTGCTCAATTACTTTGGATGACCCAAACTCTTAAAGATTATGGGATCTACGTGAAACATGTTCCATTGCTTTGTGACAATGAAAGTGCTATTAAAATTGGTCATAATCCTGTACAACATTCTCGAACTAAGCACAATGAAGTTCGTCATCATTTCATTCGAGATCATGTTGCTAAGGGTGACATTGATCTTAAGCATGTTCGCACCGATAAGCAATTAGCGGACATATTCACTAAACCACTTGATGAGAAAGTGTTTTGCAGGTTGAGAGGAGAATTGAACATCATTGATGCTTCGAACCTGGAGTAGGAACTCCATTGGATACATGCAAGACATGAGCTTATGAGATATATCTCTTATGATGACTATCTTATGTCTTGGATATATTTGTACCTTGCATGTTGTCTAACCTATGTAGGTGCTTGGTTGAATCTAATTCCATGAGATTGCGACTCACTCACATCTTGAGCAATCTCTACATCACCAAGTCTCTACACGATGGTGGTTGAAGACAAGAACGCAGAAAATCATTCAAACATATCCTTTGACAAATTCTATGTTGAGCTTCATGATTGTCATTTTTGGATACACAAGTGCTCTTCCTTGCAAGAACTAATCCATGTAGGTAGGTGAACTCACACTTCAAGTGGTGCTCCCAACTCTTGATGATCTACATCAACCTTGATCACCCACACAAGTTCAACTACATGAGCAAGAACCACACCACCACCCAAGGTATGTTATTCCATCTTAGAGAAGCTTTACTCCAAGACATGAAGTCAAAGCAACTCAACAAGATGTGAATACATCAAGATGCTTAAACGAAAAATGGTAACCCCATTTTGAGCTTAAACGATGAGTATGACCTATGATCAAGTGTTCTCACGTGACTCCTAAGTCAATATACTCTAACATAGGTGACTATGTCACTGCCCAACTCTAGATGAAGTTCTCTTGTGTTCCTTCTTTGTGTTATTGCATTTGTCTGATGCATGTTTATTTTCTTTCTCTCTTTCAAAAAAAAACTTCATCTAGATCTTTTAGTTTCTTCTCTTTTCTCTTTGTTTTTGTTCTGCATTTTCTGCATTTAATTCATTGCAAATCTTTGTGAGATCCTACATGTCTAGTGAGCTGAGGTGACAAGTGTTTTTCTCTGTGTAAACTCGGTTTCACCGACTTGCAATTTTCGGTCCAACCGAATCTTTTCGGTACCACCGAAATATGCCACTCGATGCCATCGACTTTGCAATCAGAAAAACAGTTTGCCACTTGTTCTACATTTCTTCTCATCCAGCTCCACTCAATGAATCTTGTCCTCTACAAGCATCACAATTTTATCCATTGCTTTGTGCTGAGTCTCAAGGACCAAACCTATATGACGGATTCCAGAAAGCCCTTCTTGGAAATTGATGTCAAAGGGGGAGAGAGAGATTGTTGGGGAACGTAGTAATTTCGAAAATTTTCCTACGCACACGCAAGATCATGGTGATGCATAGCAACGAGGGGGAGAGTGTTGTCTACGTACCAACGCAGACCGACTGCGGAAGCGATCACACAACGTAGAGGAAGTAGTCGTACGGCTTCTTCCCGATCCGACCGATCCAAGCACCGTTACTCCGGCACCTCCGAGTTCTTAGCACACATTCAGCTCGATGACGATCCTCGGGCTCCGATCCAGCAAAGCATCGAGGAAGAGTTCCGTCAGCACGACGGCGTGGTGACGATCTTGATGTACTACCGACGCAGGGCTTCGCCTAAGCACTGTAACGGTATGATCGAGGTGGAATTTGGTGGCAGGGGGCACCGCACATGGCTAAGGAACGATCTCAAGGATCAACTTGTGTGTCTCTGGGGTGTCCCCTGCCCCTGTATATAAAGGATGGAGGAGGAGGAGGCCGGCCAAGGCAAAGGTGCGGCCAGGATAGGGAGTCCTACTAGGACTCCAAGTCCTAGTAGGAGTCCACCAAAAGGGGAGGAAGGGAGAAGGAATAGGAGGAGAAGGAGAGGTGGCCGGCCCCCTTTTCCCTAGTCCAATTCGTACCAAAGGGGAGGGGGGCGCAGCAGCCTTTTCCTCTTCCCACTAAAGCCCATCAAGGCCCATTACTTCTCCCGTAACTACCCGGTACTCCGAAAAATACCCGAATCACTCGGAACCTTTCCGATGTCCGAATATAGTCGTCCAATATATCGATCTTTACATCTCGACCATTTCGAGACTCCTCGTCATGTCCCCGATCTCATCCGGGACTCCGAACTCCTTCGGTACATCAATACTCATAAACTCATAATATAACTGTCATCGAAACCTTAAGCGTGCGGACCCTACGGTTCGAGAACAATGTAGACATGACCGAGACACGTCTCCGGTCAATAACCAATAGCGGGACCTGGATGCCCATATTGGCTCCTACATATTCTACGAAGATCTTTATCGGTCAGACCGCATAACAACATACGTTGTTCCCTTTGTCATCGGTATGTTACTTGCCCGAGATTCGATCGTCGGTATCCAATACCTAGTTCAATCTCGTTACCGGCAAGTCTCTTTACTCGTTCTGTAATACATCATCCCACAACTAACTCATTAGTTGTAATGCTTGCAAGGCTTAAGTGATGTGCATTACCGAGAGGGCCCAGAGATACCTCTCCGACAATCGGAGTGACAAATCCTAATCTCGAAATACGCCAACCCAACATCTACCTTTGGAGACACCTGTAGTACTCCTTTATAATCACCCAGTTACGTTGTGACGTTTGGTAGCACCCAAAGTGTTCCTCCGGTAAACGGGAGTTGCATAATCTCATAGTCATAGGAACATGTATAAGTCATGAAGAATAGCAACAACAATATACTAAACGATCGGGTGCTAAGCTAATGGAATGGGTCATGTCAATCAGATCATTCATCTAATGATGTGACCTCGTTAATCAAATAACAACTCTTTTGTCCATGGTTAGGAAACATAACCATCTTTGATTAACGAGCTAGTCAAGTAGAGGCATACTAGTGACACTCTGTTTGTCTATGTATTCACACATGTATTATGTTTCCGGTTAATACAATTCTAGCATGAATAATAAACATTTATCATGATATAAGGAAATAAATAATAACTTTATTATTGCCTCTAGGGCATATTTCCTTCAGTCTCCCACTTGCACTAGAGTCAATAATCTAGTTCACATCGCCATGTGATTTAACAGCAATAGTTCACATCACCATGTGATTAACACCCATAGTTCACATCGTCATGTGACCAACACTCAAAGGGTTTACTAGAGTCAGTAATCTAGTTCACATATCTATGTGATTAACACCCAAAGAGTACTAAGGTGTGATCATGTTTTGCTTGTGAGATAATTTTAGTCAATGGGTCTGTCACATTCAGATCCGTAAGTATTTTGCAAGTTCTATGTCTACAATGCTCTACACAGAGCTACTCTAGCTAATTGCTCCCACTTTCAATATGTATCCAGATTGAGACTTTAGATTCATCTGGATCAGTGTCAAAAACTTGCATCGACGTAACCCTTTACGACGAACCTTTTTGTCACGTCCATAATCGAGAAACATATCCTTATTTCACTAGGGATAATTCTGACCGCTGTCCAGTGATCTACTCCTAGATCACTATTGTACTCCCTTGCCAAATCAGTGCAGGGTATATAATAGATCTGGTACACAGCATGGCATACTTTATAGAACCTATGAATGAGGCATAGGGAATGACTTTCATTCTCTTTCTATCTTCTGCCGTGGTCGGGCTTTGAGTCTTTACTCAACTTCACACCTTGTAACACAGGCAAGAAACTTTTTCTTTGACTGTTCCATTTTGAACTACTTCAAAATCTTGTCAAGGTATGTACTTATTGAAAAACTTATCAAGCGTCTTGATCTATCTCTATAGATCTTGAAGCTCAATATGTAAGCAGCTTTACCGAAGTCTTTCTTTGAAAAACTCCTTTCAAACACTCCTTTTATGCTTTACAGAATAATTCTACATTATTTCCGATCAACAATATGTCATTCACATATACTTATCAGAAATGCTGTAGTGCTCCCACTCACTTTCTCGTAAATACAGGCTTCACCGCAAGTCTGTATAAAACTATATGCTTTGATCAACGCATCAAAGCATATATTCCAACTCCGAGATGTTTGCACCAGTCCACAGATAGATCGCTGGAGCTTGCATATTTAGTTAACACCTTTAGGATCGACAAAACCTTCTAGTTGCATCGTATACAACTTTTCTTTAGCAAATCCATTAAGGAATGCAGTTTTGTTTATCCATTTGCCAGATTTCATAAAATGTGGCAATTGCTAACATGATTCGGACAGACTTAAGCATAAATACGAGTGAGAAAATCTCATCGTAGTCAACACCTTGAACTTGTCGAAAACCTTTTGCGACAATTCTAGCTTTGTAGATAGTAACACTACTGTCAGCGTCCGTCTTCCTCTTGAAGATCCATTTATTTTCTATGGCTTGCCGATCATCGGGCAAGTCAACCAAAGTCCATACTTTGTTCTCATACATGGATCATATCTCAGATTTCATGGCTTCAAGCCACTTTGCGGAATCTGGGCTCACCATCGCTTCTTCATAGTTCGTAGGATCATCATGATCTAGTAGCATGACTTCCAGAACAGGATTACCGTACCACTCTGGCGCGGATCTTTACTCTAGTTGATCTACGAGGTTCAGTAGTGTCTTGTTCTGAAGTTTCATGATCATCATCATTAGCTTCCTCACTAACTGGTGTAGGTGTCACAGAAACATTTTTCTGTGATGTACTACTTCCAATAAGGGAGCAGGTACAGTTACCTCGTCAAGTTCTACTTTCCTCCCACTCACTTCTTTCGAGAGAAACTCTTTCTCCAGAAAGTTTCCGAATTTAGCAACAAAAGTCTTGCCTTCGGATCTGTGATAGAAGGTGTATCCAACAGTTTCCTTTGGATATCCTATGAAGATGCACTTCTCCGATTTGAGTTTTGAGCTTATCAGGATGAAACTTTTTCATATAAGCATCGCAACCCCAAACTTTAAGAAACGACAACTTTGGTTTCTTGCCAAACCATAGTTCATAAGGCGTCGTCTCGACGGATATAGATGGCACCCCTTTTTAACGTGAATGCAGCTGTCTCTAATGCATGACCCCAAAAACAATAGTGTTAAATCGGTAAGAGACATCATAGATCGCACTATATCCAATAAAGTACGGTTATGACGTTCGGACACACCATTATGATGTGGTGTTCCAGGTGGCGTGAGTAGTGAAACTATTTCACATTGTTTTAACTGAAGACCAAACTCGTAACTCAAATATTTGTCTCTGTGATCAGATCGTAGAAACTTTATTTTCTTGTCACGATGTTTTTCACTTCACTCTGAAATTCTTTGAACTTTTCAAATGTTTCAGACTTATGTTTCATCAACTAGATATACTCATATCTGCTCAAATCATTTGTGACGATCAGAAAATAATGATACCTGTCGCGAGCCTTAATATTCATCAGACCACATACATCAGTATGTATGATTTCCAACAAATCTTTTCTCGCTCCATTGTTCCGGAGAACGGCGTTTTAGTCATCTTGCCCAAAAGGCATGGTTCGCAAGCATCAAGTGATTCATAATCAAGTGATTCCGAAAGCCCATCAGCATGGAGTTTCTTCATGCGCTTTATACCAATATGACCTAAACAGCAGTGCCACAAATAAGTTGCACTATCATTATTAACTTTGCATCTTTTGGTTTCAATATTATGAATATGTGTATTATTAAGATCGAGATCCAATGAACTATTTTCATTGGGTGTGTAACCATATAAGGTTTTATTCACGTAAACAGAACAACAATTTATTCTTTTACTTAAATGAATAACCGTATTACAATAAACATGATCAAATCATATTTATGCTCAACACAAACACCAAATAACACTTATTTAGGTTCAACACTAATCCCGAAAGTATAGGGGAGTGTGCGATGATGATCATATCAATCTTGGAACTACTTCCAACACACATCGTCACTTTACCCTTAACTAGTCTCTGTTTATTCTGCAACTCCCGTTTCGAGTTACTACTCTTAGCAACTGAACTAGCATCAAATACTAAGGGGTTGCTATAAACACTAGCAATCAATAACATGTATATCAAATATACTTATGTTTACTTTGCCATCCTTCTTATCCGCCAATCATTTGGGGTAGTTCCGCTTCCAGTGATCAGTCCCTATGCAGTATAAGCACTTAGTCTCAGGCTTAGGATCAGACTTGGGCTTCTTCACTTGAGCAGCAACTTGTTTGCCGTTCTTCTTGAAGTTCCCCTTCTTCCCTTTGCCCTTTTCTTGAAACTAGTGGTCTTGTCAACCATCAACACTTGATGTTTTTCTTGATTTCTACCTTCGTTGATTTCAGCATCATGAAGAGCTTAGGAATTACTTTTGTCATCCCTTGCATATTATAGTTCATCACAAAGTTCTACTAACTTGGTGATGGTGACTAGAGAATTTTGTCAATCACTATCTTATCTGGAAGATTAACTCCCACTTGATTCAAGCGATTGTAGTACTCAGACAATCTGGGCACATGCTCACTAGTTGAGCGATTCTCCTCCATCTTTTAGCTATAGAACTTGTTGGAGACTTCATATCTCTCAACTCGGGTATTTGCTTGAAATATTAACTTCAACTCCTGGAACATCTCATATGTTCCATGACGTTCAAAACGTCTTTGAAGTCCCGATTCTAAGCTATTAAGCATGGTGCACTAAACTATCAAGTAGTCATCATATTGAGCTAGCCAAACGTTCATAACGTCTGCATCTGCTCCTGCAATAGGTCTGTCACCTAGCGGTGCATCAAGGACATAATTCTTCTGTGCAGCAATGAGGATAAACCTCAGATCACGGATCCAATCCGCATCATTGCTACTAACATCTTTCAACGCAATTTTCTCTAGGAACATATCAAAATAAACACAGGGAAGCAACAACGCGAGCTATTGATCTACAACATAATTTGCAAAATACTACCAGGACTAAGTTCATGATAAATTTAAGTTCAATTAATCATATTACTTAAGAACTCCCACTTAGATAGATATCCCTCTAATCCTCTAAGTGATCACGTGATCCAAATCAACTAAACCATAACCGATCATCACGTGAGATGGAGTAGTTTTCAATGGTGAACATCGTTATGTTGATCATATCTACTATATGATTCACGCTCGACCTTTCGGTCTCCGTGTTCCGAGGCCATATCTGTATATGCTTGGCTCGTCAAGTATAACCTGAGTATTCCGCGTGTGCAACTGTTTTGCACCCGTTGTATTTGAACGTAGAGCCTATCACACCCGATCATCACGTGGTGTCTCAGCACGAAGAACTTTCGCAACGGTGCATACTCAGGGAGAACACTTCTTGATAATTAGTGAGAGATCATCTTATAATGCTACCGTCAATCAAAGCAAGATAAGATGCATAAAAGATAAACATCACATGCAATCAATATAAGTGATATGATATGGCCATCATCATCTTGTGCCTTGTGATCTCCATCTCCGAAGCACCGTCATGATCACCATCGTCACCAGCGCGACACCTTGATCTCCATCGTAGCATCGTTGTCGTCTCGCCAATCTTATGCTTCCACGACTATCACTACCGCTTAGTAATAAAGTAAAGCATTACATCGCGATTGCATTGCATACAATAAAGCGACAACCATATGGCTCCTGCCAGTTGCCGATAACTTGGTTACAAAACATGATCATCTCATACAATAAAATTTAGCATCATGCCTTGACCATATCACATCACAACATGCCCTGCAAAAACAAGTTAGACGTCCTCTACTTTGTTGTTGCAAGTTTTACGTGGCTGCTACGGGTTTAAGCAAGAACTCATCTCACCTACGCATCAAAACCACAACGATAGTTTGTCAAATAGACTCCGTTTTAACCTTCTCAAGGACCGGGCGTAGCCACACTTGGTTCAACTAAAGTTGGAGAGACAGTCTTCCGCAAGCCATCTATGTGCAAAGCACGTCGAGGGAACCGGTCTCGCGTAAGAGTACGCGTAAGGTTGGTCTGGATCGTCTCGTCCAACAATACCGCCAAACCAAAGTATGACATGCTGGTAGGCAGTATGACTTGTATCGCCCACAACTCACTTGTGTTCTACTCGTGCAAATAACATCAAACCATAAAAACCTAGGCTCGGATGCCACTGTTGGGGAACGTAGTAATTTCGAAAATTTTCCTACGCACACGCAAGATCATGGTGATGCATAGCAATGAGGGGGAGAGTGTTGTCTACGTACCAACGCAGACCGACTGCGGAAGCGATCACACAACGTAGAGGAAGTAGTCGTACGGCTTCTTCCCGATCCGACCGATCCAAGCACCGTTACTCCGGCACCTCCGAGTTCTTAGCACACGTTCAGCTCGATGACGATCCTCGGGCTCCGATCCAGCAAAGCGTCGAGGAAGAGTTCCGTCAGCACGACGGCATGGTGACGATCTTGATGTACTACCGACGCAGGGCTTCGCCTAAGCACTGTAACGGTATGATCGAGGTGGAATTTGGTGGCAGGGGGCACCGCACATGGCTAAGGAACGATCTCAAGGATCAACTTGTGTGTCTCTGGGGTGCCCCCTGCCCCTGTATATAAAGGATGGAGGAGGAGGAGGCCGGCCAAGGCAAAGGTGCGGCCAGGATAGGGAGTCCTACTAGGACTCCAAGTCCTAGTAGGAGTCCACCAAAAGGGGAGGAAGGGAGAAGGAATAGGAGGAGAAGGAGAGGTGGCCGGCCCCCTTTTCCCTAGTCCAATTCGTACCAAAGGGGGGGGGGCGCAGCAGCCTTTTCCTCTTCCCACTAAAGCCCATCAAGGCCCATTACTTCTCCCGTAACTACCCAGTACTCCGAAAAATACCCGAATCACTCGGAACCTTTCCGATGTCCGAATATAGTCGTCCAATATATCGATCTTTACATCTCGACCATTTCGAGACTCCTCGTCATGTCCCCGATCTCATCCGGGACTCCGAACTCCTTCGGTACATCAATACTCATAAACTCATAATATAACTGTCATCGAAACCTTAAGCGTGCGGACCCTACGGTTCGAGAACAATGTAGACATGACCGAGACACGTCTCCGGTCAATAACCAATAGCGGGACCTGGATGCCCATATTGGCTCCTACATATTCTACGAAGATCTTTATCGGTCAGACCGCATAACAACATATGTTGTTCCCTTTGTCATCGGTATGTTACTTGCCCGAGATTCGATCGTCGGTATCCAATACCTAGTTCAATCTCGTTACCGGCAAGTCTCTTTACTCGTTCTGTAATACATCATCCCACAACTAACTCATTAGTTGTAATGCTTGCAAGGCTTAAGTGATGTGCATTACCGAGAGGGCCCAGAGATACCTCTCCGACAATCGGAGTGACAAATCCTAATCTCGAAATACGCCAACCCAACATCTACCTTTGGAGACACCTGTAGTACTCCTTTATAATCACCCAGTTACGTTGTGACGTTTGGTAGCACCCAAAGTGTTCCTCCGGTAAACGGGAGTTGCATAATCTCATAGTCATAGGAACATGTATAAGTCATGAAGAATAGCAACAGCAACATACTAAACGATCGGGTGCTAAGCTAATGGAATGGGTCATGTCAATCAGATCATTCATCTAATGATGTGACCTCGTTAATCAAATAACAACTCTTTTGTCCATGGTTAGGAAACATAACCATCTTTGATTAACGAGCTAGTCAAGTAGAGGCATACTAGTGACACTCTGTTTGTCTATGTATTCACACATGTATTATGTTTCCGGTTAATACAATTCTAGCATGAATAATAAACATTTATCATGATATAAGGAAATAAATAATAACTTTATTATTGCCTCTAGGGCATATTTCCTTCAGAGATCACATCAAAGCTTGTAGGAGAGAAAGATCACATCAAGGGAGAGAAAAAGTCTCAAGGACCAAAAGAAAGTATTAAGGGGGAGAGAAAATACTCAAGGATCCCAGATGCTTGATGTTCAAGAGGAGAGATGTCACATGTCTTTTTAGGGGGAAAGACATGTTCATATGTATCTTTCAGCTCTGACTTTCTATTCCCTATCTTCTCCCAATATCCCATGTAAGATTTAGGGGGAGCAAGACACCTAAGGGAAAGAAATCAGTCAAATTCATTGCATATCTTTACTCTTGGGGACATGTTGAATTCAATGTAGTACCTAGTACTTACTCTCTACATGTCATCCCAGTCTTGGTACTCTTGTGGTTTCTTTTGTTTGCCTTGGCTAGTGGATGTACCTGTGTTATCTAACTTTGTTTGTGCACGTTCATTCTATCCTAAGCCAACTCAAAAACTACAAGGTAAGTGTATGCATCAAAATCATGAGTATGAGGAGTTCTTTCTTATGTACATACTGTTTGCAAGAAGGACTCATGAGCATGAAGGTATTTTCCTTGATAATCTTTTACTCTGATGCATATGGCCAAGATACATGTAACACATTACCTACTCTATCATGATTATGCTCTCACATGCTGCTATATTTTATATTCATATGATTGCATACATGTGGGGGAGCCTATGTTTGTTACATGTCCTTCCAAAGCTTTACTTGCTGTTCTTTATATCTTTATCTAAAGCTTTGATGTATGTTGCCATCAATTACCAAAAAGGGGGAGATTGAAAGCACAAGTGCTCCCTAGGTGGTTTTGATAATTGATGACAACATATCACTTGTTGGACTAACGTTTTCATCTAGTATGTTTCAGATAAGTTCAACAATGGAGTGGCATGGACTAAAGGTTGTGGGAAGTTCTCCAAGATGCTAAGGACAAAGGATTGGCTAAAGCTTGAAGCTCAAGACTCTTCATTTTACATTTTAGTGATCCAAGATCACATTGAGTCCATAGGAAAAGCCAATACTATCAAGGAGGGATGAGGTGTTTCTTAATGAGCCTCTTGCTCAAGTGCTTAATGATATGCTCCAAAATCCTCAGCTACTTTCCCACTTCCACATATGACCTAAACCCAAAGCCAAACTCGGACCTACCGATTATTCCTATCCGGCGCCACCGAGTTTCACTTGTCATAGCCACTGCCAGAAACCCTAATTAGTTCGGTCTCACCGATGGGATCTCGGTCTCACCGAGATGGGCTTGCAAACTCTCTGTTACCTATTGCATTATTCTCGGTCCCACCGAGATATGCAATCGGTCCCACCGAGTTTGCTTGGCCAACTCTCTGTTTCGCTTATTACCCAAATTGGTCCCACCGAGTTTGAGTAATCGGTCAAACCGAGTTTTGGATTTACCCTAACCCTAGCACGTCGGTCCCACCGAGTTGATCCAGTCGGTCCCACTGAAAATCTCTAACGGTCACTAGGTTTACCTTTTTAGTCTGACCGAGTTTATTGATTCGGTCCCACCGAGATTGGTAGATTGTGTGTAACGGTTGGATTTTGTGTGGAGAACACATACACCATTCCTACTCATATGTTCTGAGAAAGAACCACCTATTCATGTGTTGAGACCAAGATATTCCATTCCTACCATATGAATCTTGATCTCTAGCCTTCCCCAAGTTGCTTTCCACTCAAATCTTCTTTCCATCAGATCCAAATCCTATGAGAGAGAGTTGAGTGTTGGGGAGACTATCATTTGAAGCACAAGAGCAAGGAGTTCATCATCAACACACCATTTGTTACCTCTTGGAGAGTGGTGTCTCCTAGATTGGTTAGGTGTCACTTGGGAGCCTCCGACAAGATTGTGGAGTTGAACCAAGGAGTTTGTAAGGCCAAGGAGATCACCTACCTCGTGAAGATCTACCGCTAGTGAGGCAAGTCCTTCGTGGGCGATGGCCATGGTGGGATAGACAAGGTTGCTACTTCGTGGACCCTTCGTGGGTGGAGCCCTCCGTGGACTCGCGCAACCGTTACCCTTCGTGGGTTGAAGTCTCCATCAACGTGGATGTAGGATAGCACCACCTATCCGAACCACGGGAAAAATATCCGTGTCTCCGATTGCGTTTGAATTCTCCAAAGCCTTCCCTTTACATTCTTGCAAGTTGCATGCTTTACTTTCCGCTGCCTATATACTCTTTGCATACTTGCTTGATATGTATTGTGATTGTTGAAATTATGCTTAAACTCCACTTAAACCGAAAAAGCTTAAAAATTGCAACTTTAGCATGAAGTGTCTAATCACCCCCCTCTAGACACATCTACTTCAAGGTCCTACAGCAAGGCAAGCAGCCAGCGGACCCTCTGGTGCCGCCGACTGAAGACGAGGCCGTGGCGAGGCTAGTCCTCCAAGTCGGCTCGCCATCGTGCTGCCATCTGGAGAAGGTGACTTCGGCACCCCGCCCCCTGGAGGCCGGCACTACTAGCTCGGCGATCCCAGACGCCGAAGCGACGAGCGCCACGCCCACTGGGTGGGTGCGCGGAGGCGGCACAGGGCCGCTGAAACAGGCGCTTCTGGACGTCCAGGCGAAGCTTCGTGCTGAGGGCGACGCTCTCCAGAATTGCACCAAGGCGTACCTGGCATCGCGGGAAGCCATCCGGGTATGTTTTTTCCTTTGGTCTTTGTTTTCTTGTTCCTCTCTATGGGGGCGCGCCAGCGCACCCACTGGGTGTAGTCCCCGAGTTTCGGGCTGGTTGCTGAGCAGGCGGCCCGGAACTCCAATTGATGAACTCTGGGTATTAACTTTTGTCTGAAACATTTGTTGCAGGACTACCACAACCTCCGCGCTACTGCCTTCAACCATAACGTTGAAGAGCTGGGCAAGCGGACCGCCGACTTGTCGGAGAGCCGGAGTAAGTCCCTTTTCTTCTTTGCGGGGGTGCGCTGGCGCACCCGCGGGCTGTAGTCCCCGAGATTCGGGCCGACTGCCCGGGCCGGATCTCCCCGGCGACCTTCTTTATTGATGACTTAACGCCTTCTTTCTTCCTTCTTTTCAGGAGCCAACGCTGCTCTTCAACAGCAGCTGAGCAAAGCCAACTCCGCATTGCGCGCCAAAGGAGAGGAGTGCAGCAAGCTCGCCACAGAGCGCGATCTGCTGGCCACTCAATTGGCAGAGCAGAGGGAGCTGCTTGCGAAGACGCAGAGGGAGGCGGAAGAGACGGAAATCGCCCTCCTGGCCGAGTTCGCGAGCGAGCGCTCCTCCTGGTTTGACAAGGAGGCGATGCTGGCCTCCGGCTTCCATGAGATTGAATACATCGTTGATGGTGAGTTTCTTTACTTTCTTTTTTCGAGCTGCCGATTATAAGTCGTGCCGACTCCTGTTTTTTGACTTGCTTCTTCGTTTCTTCCATCTTGGCAGACTTCTTTCCTGGGCACTCGCAGGCCGCCATCCATGCCATCGAGGCTGACCGTGAAGGTCGGAGGGCGGAGGGCGCAGAGATCGCCGCTGACGCCCCCCGAACCCTTGACGAGCACATCCTGAGCATTGAGGCTCGCCTTCGGCCGACTCACCGGATGCTACGCCGGCTTCAGCGTGTCGGTGCCCAGGCGATTGCCGCCCTGTGGCCGGACATGCAGGCTCCGTGCAGCCCCAGCCTGACGGCCGACTAGCTAGAGGTCGCGGCTGGTCGTCTTGAGGCCTGTAAGGGTTCTTCGGCCCGAGCTGGAGAGCGCCAGGCCTTGGAGTTCGTCAAGGCATGGTATCCGGGGCTGGATCTAGACCGGCTGGCCACACTTCGGTCGGAGGCCTAGCCGGAGCTGGCAGCTGTAGAAGACGCCCTCGTCAAGCGTGCTGCAGCGATTGCCGAGTACACCGACACCAGCATCTTCGTCCCCGAGCGGTCTGAAGACGGCGAGGAGGTACCGCCGGAGTGGTTTGGGATGAACCCAGACTACAGCGAGGACTCGGCGGAGGTGATCGGCTCCAGCGTCGAGGAGGAAGGCGAGGCGGAGGACGGAGGCGAGACGAAGGCACCAGAAGACGGAGCAGACAACTAGCCTCAGCTCGACCGCACCTCCAGCAACGATCCGCGTGCGACCGAGCCGACTATCGCTGGAGGTGATCAAGCCGAGACTACCCAGCCGGCCGCCCCGACGCCTGACGCTGCCGCCTCCTCCGACCCTCCGAATCCGTCTGTTGCTTCCTAAGCTGCCACCTTATCTTTATTTTATCTGCTTTAGTAGTCTTTGAAGAACTTGTTAATTCGCACAATTCCACCCCGCGGGGTGTATTTTGAACTTCTGCCCGAAGATTCGGCCAAGGGCTTACGTTATGTAAATATATTTATCCGAATTCTATCTCTTCTTGCTCATTGCTCTTTTGGCTTTTTTTCCTTTGCCGCTTTCTCTTAGTTGCCTGCCTTGCCAATCGGACAGCCGCTCTACGGACAGTCGCTTGATCAAATGCTTGGCTACTTTGGGAAGGCAAGTACTTAGCCGTTTTTAAGAGTTTTTGAGCAAGTTGAATAGAAGGCGGCAATCCGACTATTCGAGAGTCGGTTTGCGAAAAAGGATGGAAGCCGTCTTGAGCTATGTTTTATGCTTTGAGTCCTTAGCCATTTTTCATGCGAACGCCCATTCTACCTTACCTCTGCCCACCGAACAGTCACTTTGCGAGCTGCGGCTTCTAACAGGAGACGGTTCAGGTGTTACACACTACTTGCCCGGCTGCAGGAAGTATTTCATAGTGCAAGGCGGCAAGTCCCCGGGCCGACTTGTCGAGCCCGGTGCCAAGTGGCATAACAAAGAGTAACATACTTGTAGGCATGATTTTTATCATACAGACAAAAGAGGGCAGTCCCCGAGCTTGCCTCGGGGGGCCCGAAGTCTTGATACTTTAATACAAAAGGTAGAGTGGTACATACTGCATCAACTGTAAAATCTTCAGAGGAGATTTGCATTCCATGGCCGCTTTGTCTCCTTGCCGGAGTCGTCCCTCTTGCGTGCTCGGGGCTTCTGAGCATCAATCTGGTAGTAGGAGTCGTTGCCCAGTACTTTGCTGATGATGAAAGGGCCTTCCCAAGGCGCCGACAGCTTGTGTTGGCCGGCTGTTCACTGGATCACCTGGAGGACAAGGTCGCCTTCTTGGAAAGATATTGGCTTGACCTTCTTGTTGTGGTATCGACGCAGGCTTTGCTGGTAGATGCTGGACTGGCTGAGTGCCAACCGGCCCTCTTCCAGTAGACCGACGCCATCTTGTCGTGCTTCTTCTGCTTCATCCTTGGTGTACATGGTGACTCGTGGGGAGTCGAACTCTATGTCTGTTGGGATGACGGCTTCGGCATCGTAGACGAGGAAGAAAGGCGTGAAGCCGGTTGACTTGTTTGGAGTCATGCGCAGACTCCAGAGGACGGCTGGTAGCTCTTCGAGCCAGCAGCCAGCCGAGCGCTCTAGAGGCTCGATCAGCCGGGGTTAAATGCCGGACAGGATGAGGCCGTTTGCTCGCTCTACCTGGCCGTTTGACTGTGGGTGGGCGACGGACGCTAGGTCCAGTCGGATGCCCTGTGTTGCGTAGAAATGGGCCAAGGCGCCTTTGGCAAAATTTGTGCCGTTGTCGGGGATGATGCTGTGTGGTATGCCGTACCGAATTGTGATATCGGAGATGAAAGTTACGGCAGTCGGACCGTTCAGTTTCTTGATTGGCTTTGCTTCTATCCACTTGGTGAACTTGTCCACTGCGACGAGTAAGTGAGTTAAGCCACCTCGTGCTGTCTTGAATAGTCCTACCATGTCTAGACCCCAAACTGCGAAAGGCCAGGCAATGGGGATGGTCTTGAGTGCAGAAGCCGGCTGGTGCGGCTTGGAGCTGAACTTCTGGCACCCTTTGCATTTTTGGACTAATTCCTTGGCCTCTTCTAAGGCAGTCAGCCAGAAGAAACCGTGTCGAAAGGCTTTTGCAACGAGTGCTCTTGAGGCCGCATGGTGGCCGCACTCGCCTTGATGGATGTCTTTGAGAATTGCTTGGCCTTGATCTGGCTCTATGCAACGCTGGTAGACACCAGTGACGCTGCGCTTGACCAGCTCTCTGTTGACTATGGTGTAGGCTGCCGCTCGGCGTTGTATTTGCTGAGCTGAGGTCTCATCAGTCGGCAGCTCTTTGTTCACCAGGAATTTGAGGATGGGCTGGGCCCATGAGGGTGCTGCTATTTCTTCGACTGCCAGAACTGCGACTTGGACGAGGGCAGTTGGGCTGGGAGGCGGCAGGTTGGAGTCAGCAACCACTTGCTATGTTAATGAAGTCCCCAGGCTGACTGGCGCGGCCCTTGGGTCAAGTTCTAGAGTCTTCGAGTCCGCCGCCGTAGTCCCCGGGCCGGGTTCGACTGTGGCGGCTTTGGAGCCATCTGCCAAAATCCCCGTACCGTCCGCCGGGGCTCTGGAGTCAGATCCGACGTCTTCGGGAGGAGCCAGCACAAAGATGGAGTCTGATTCTAGTGAAGGCTTGACATACGGCTTGAGGAGGCGTTGAAGGGCGACGCCGGATGGTATTGCTTGGCGGGTAGAGCCGATTCGTGCCAAGGCGTCTGCTTGGTCGTTGTCGTTTCTTGGCACATGGAGGAACTCGCACCCTTCGAAATACCCGCTGAGTTGCTGCACGAGGAAACGGTAACTCGCCATGTTTGCATCTTTCGCGTCCCAGTCACCAGATGACTGCTGGACCACTAAGTCCGAGTCGCCATAACACAAGATCCGGCGGATGCCAAGTTCTTAGGCAAGCCGGAGCCCGTGAATGAGCGCCTCGTACTCGGCGACATTGTTGGAGGCGGCAAAATGGATTTGCAGTGCGTATTTGAGCTTGTCGCCTTTAGGAGAGGTGAGGACGACGCCGGCTCCCAAGCCGGTGCGCATCTTGGAGCCGTCGAAATGCATCCGCCAATGGGTGGAGTCAGGCGCTGGAGGTAGGTACTGGGTCTCGGCCCAGTCAACGAGGAAGTCGAGTGCTTGTGACTTGATAGCGGTGCGGGGCTGGTAGTGGATGGTGTAGGGAGCCAGCTCTATGGCCCACTTGGCCACTCGGCCAGAAGCTTCTCGGCTACCAATGATCTCGGTGAGCGGGGCCGTGCAGACCACCGTGATTGGATGCTCTTGAAAGTAAGGCTTCAATTTCTTGGCAGTAAAGTGTACGCCATAGCACATCTTCTGGTAGTGGGGGTAGTTCTGCTTGGAGGTCGACAATACTTCGCTCAGGTAATATACCAGTCTCTGGATAGGTAGTGCCTTGCCTTCCTCCTTGCGTTCCACTACAATGACCGTGTTGACTACCCGGCTGGTGGCGGCGATGTATAGGAGCATAGGTTCCTTGGGAGTCGGAGCCGCCAGGACGGGTGGAGTAGTCAGCATCTTCTTCAACTGGAGAAAAGCTTCGTCCGCCTTATGGTTCCACTCGAAAAAAGTGGTCTTCTTCATGAGTTGGTATTAGGGGAGAGCTTTCTCGCCCAGCCGACTGATGAATCGGCTGATGGACGCCAAGCAGCCCGTGAACTTTTGCACATCCAGCAGTCGGCTGGGTACCTCCATTATCTCAATGGCCTTGATCTTCACAGGGTTGCATTCTATGCCGCGTTCAGAGACCAGGAAGCCAAGGAGCTGGCCGGCTGGTACTCTGAAGACACACTTCTCGGGATTGAGCTTGATCTGGAATCGGCGCAGGTTCTCAAAGGTCTCCTTGAGGTCTTCCAGCAGTGTTCCACACTTTTCCGTCTTCACCACCACGTCGTCCACGTAGACGTGGGCGTTCCTGCCGAGCTGCTTGAGGAGGCACTTCTGCATGCAACGCTGAAAGGTGGCGCCGGCATTCCTTAAGCCGAACGTCATGGTGAGGTAGCAGAAGGCTCCAAACGGCGTGGTGAAGGCGGTCTTTAGTCTGTCAGCCGGGTTCACCTTGATCTGGTGATATCCTGAGTATGCATCCAAAAAACTCAACAGCTCGCATCCGACTGTGGAGTCTATCACCTGATCGATTCTTGGTAGGGCAAACGGGTCCTTGGGGCAGGCCTTGTTGAGACTCGTGTAGTCAATACACATTCGCCACTGTTTGTTCTTCTTCAGTACCAGGACCGGATTTGCTAGCCATTCTGGAAAGAACACTTCCATAATGAAGCCGGCTGCTAGGAGTCGGGCTATCTCTTCTCCGACAACTCTTCTCTTCTCTTCTGATAGGCGGTGCAGGGGCTGCCTGACCGGCTTTGCATCAGATCGGACATGTAACTTGTGCTCGGCGAATTCCGTCGGTACACCTGGCATGTCTTTGGGGGACCATGCGAAGATGTCCCAATTCTCACGGAGGAAATCGACGATCTCGCCTTCCAATTTGCTGTCGAGGTTTACACCTACGACTGCGTACCTCCCTGGGTGCTCCGGATCCAAGGGTATCTTCTTTGTCTCTTTGGCCAGTTTGAACGAACCTTCAGCCTCCGACTCCTTCGGGTTGGGCGATACCCTGGCTGCTTGCCGGCCATCGCCACAACTCGCTCAAGGAGCCGCTTCTCGGCTGCGAGTACCAGGGACTCGGCCAGCTGACTGCTCTCAGCCGCACAGGCAGACGACTTCCGGTAGTCGCCGGCCACAGTCAGAATTCCCCTGGAACTCGGCATCTTCATCTTGAGGTAGGCATAGTGGGGGACCGCCATGAACTTGGCCAAGGCGGGTCGGCCGAGTAGCGCATGGTATGGGCTCTCGAGGTCCACCACCTCAAACCAAACAAACTCTCGGCGGAAGTGATCTTTGTCTCCAAAGAGGACGTCCATCATGATCTTGCCGATTGGTGAGCTGGAAAGCCCAGGAACAATGCCGTGGAACACAGTCCGGCTGTTCTGAAGCTGTCTTTGCTTGATTCCTAACTTCTCCATGGTGTCCTTGTACAGGATATTGATGCTGCTGCCTCCGTCTATCAGAACCCGTGAGAAACGTGCGGCTCGTCTATCCGTAGCAAAGGTGGCGTCCAAGACCAAGGCATAGGAGCCCGGACTTGGCATCACCTCTGGGTGGTCAGCCCTGCTCCAGATGATGGGCTTCTCGGGCCAGTGCATGAACTCTGGCATCTCTGATGCTACCGCATTCACCTCTTGTCGCTGTAGCCGCCTGCTGTGTCGATTATCAGCCATACTGGTAAACACCATGTAGGCTCCGTGTTCTTCAGGGTATTCGTCTTGTACTACGCCGACTGGCCTGACAGCTGGCTGCTGGGGCGGAGGCGGAGGCGGCTGCCCAGCAGGCGGGGGAGGCAGGAGGCCGTCTCCCTTGGCGATCCTGGTGAGCCAGTGGCACTTCCGGGTGGTGTGATTCGACGCCTTCGCGCCGCTATGGAACTTGCAAGGTCCATCCAGAGTCTGCTCGTAGGAGAAGGCCGACAACCAGTTTGGCTTGCCGCCTTTCTATCGCTTAAGCGGAGGCTGCCCATCCGGCTGCTGGGCTTCAACGGTCGCGACTTGCCGGCTGCTGGAAGCCGGCAGCGGGGCCTTGCGCTTGTGGTCGCCCTGCTGTTGTCGCTGGTTGGCGTCTCCCGCCGGAGTTTTTGGAGCTTGAGGGGCCACTTTGTCAGTTGTGCTTATTTGAATCTCCGCCTTCATGGAGGAGTCGGCCGTGGCGTACTTGTCCGCTATGATCAGCAGCTTGTCGAGGGTTTCTGGCTCGTCGCAGAGGAGTTTGTGCTTGAGGAGGGTGCCTTCTCTGCACCCGGCTGTGAAGTACTCGATGGCCTGCACCTCGTGCATGCCCCCGCAGGAGTTCCGAAGCTCGGCCCAACGCGTGAGGTAATCGCGAGTCGACTCGTCGGGGCCTTGCACGCACAAGGAGAGCTGACGAGGCTTGGGAGGATGCTTGTACGTGCTGGTGAAGTTGTGGACGAACGCTTTGGTGAAGTCGACCCAGCTGTTGATGCCGCCGGGCTTCAGGCTGTTCAGCCATGTCCGGGCCGTGCCCTGGAGCATGAGCGGAACGTACTTTACGGCAACACGCTTGTTGCCGTTTGCTATGCTGACAGCCGTAGAGTAGTCGACTAGCCAGTCTTCCGGCTTGACGGAGCTGGTATACTTGGGCGTGTCTCTTGGGAGCGTGAACCCTCTGGGAAAGGGCTCGTCTCGAATGTGGGGCCCGAAACAAGGCGGACCCAACTCGTCTTCTTCTTCCAGCGCTAGGGATCGGTGCAATCGGTCGATTCGGAGGCGGGCGTCATTCTCTCCAACTCCCTCTCGACGACCAAGGCGGTTGCCGATAGTCGGGTGGTCAACAGGCGGCGGGGAGACTCGCCTCTCCTTGCGAGGAGGGGGAGGCGGACAGTCGTCCCGTTGTTCCACTGCTCTCGGGCGGCCGTCTCGGTCGCGCTCTATGGTAATGCGAGTCTGACTGTGGCTGATAGCCGGATCCTTTTCTCTTCTTCCTCGGGCGCCGCCAGTCGGCGTCCGAGACGTCGCGCCTTGATCTCGGTGAAGGTTGTCATTTTGTCGCTGCGGCACCTCCATGCGGCAGCCGGCCTCGTTCTGCACGGCAGCCGCATGGAGGAGCCGCTGGACACGCTCCATCATCAGGCGACGTTCTTCGCCCTCGAAATTGTCCAGCTCATCCGCCGCTGCCTGGGCGGCTCGGATGTTCTCCGCTGGTGTAGCATACACAGGGCGGCTTGCCCCAAATAGGTTGGCGATGGCTACGCCGCGCTGCTGGACCGTGCCAAGTCGGCTGGGCCCCACCGGGGCCGGTGAGCCGCCGACGGCATGATCCATCTCCCGCTGGTAGGCTTCTGACAAGCGTCTCATGCTGGCCAGCTTCTTCGTGCCTTCAATGAGCTAAAGGCGGCGCGCCTCCAATGTCTGTGCGTCAGCGTCTTCCGGAATGGGCGCAGTTAGGTCTTGTAGCGCCGCGCCGAGTGAGTCGTGCGCTCCTCCGCCGGGGAGCTCTTCATGACTGATGACGAGCACCTCGGTGACGGTGCTTCCATGGCTCTCCACGTGAGGGAGAGGTTCATCGTAGACCACCACGTTAGTGGGGAACGCATCGAGCGACGCGGTGTCGGAGTTGACCAGCATCGGGTCAGTGGAGCCTACAGACTCAAAGTCTACGGCAGGCTCGCCGGAAACGTGGGGTTGATCGAGGAGGCCCGCGAGGAGGCTCTTGGATCCGCCCGTGCCTGCGTTGGACGCAGGTTCGTCAGAGAGGCGAACCTCGCCGACAAGTTCGGCCAGGTAGCTGGCTGCGCAGGCGATCTCAACACCGTGCATCGCGTCGGTGCAAACTCCGTCTGGCGTGCCTAGCTGGCTGCGCTCGCCAGGGAGGAAAAGGGTTCCCGTCCAGAACAGGTCTCCGGACGGCGGTGCACCATGCCCCACGGTGGGCGCCAAATGTCGGGGGTTAGGTGCGACATATGCCAAAGAATGGCTTATCATGGTGGGGGCGAGTAGAACGTCGCTGGTGCCTGGAAACGGGATGAGGCGAAGACATGCACGCCGACGAATCTTACCCAGCTTCAGGGCTCTCCGGGGAGATAATACCCCTACTGCTGCTCTGCGGGGTCTCCGCATGATCACTATGGCGAAGTGCTTACACGATTGCTCCTTGAGCTATTTCCTGGAGGTAGGAGAGGGCAAGGCTAGCTCTCTCCCTCCTATATGATCTGGTCTAGAACTAATGGATGCCAACCCTTTGCATGGGTGCCCTGGGGGGTTTATATAGGCCTACCCCCCAGGGGTACAATGGTAATCTGGCTGGACGCGGGCCCAGCTGTCAACGCCTCTGGCCTCAGTCTTCCCCGCCGACTACTAGGGCCCGCCGACTGGCCGCGTCTGCCGCGGGCGGGTCTTGCCGGCTACAGATTACTATAGCCGTGCTTTTGATGATGCGAGCTTGATCATGGGGTCATGGCAACAGCCCCGCCGCTTGGCGGGCGATCACTATTGCCACTCTCCATCACATCTTGATTAATGGCGCGTGGGCCCCGGGGGAGGGCTCGGCCGACTCCCCGGGGCCGGCTCCCGACGGGTCCGGCTGGTGGTCCTCTTGCCGTTTTCGGGGGTCTCCCTGACTGGTGGGACCCGCTACCTCTGGGCCGTACAGACAAGCCATCGTGGGTGCAGGATTCGGTCCTGCGGTGCTGATGTCAGGGCCGGCACGACAACAGTGCCACGCCGCGTGGAGATCTTCTGGGGTACGGCGTGCTGTGGCCATGCCTGCCCTTGGTAAGGGGCGGGAGTGGGCTTCACTGTAGCCACTCCCCTGCCCCGTCCCACTTGATGAGGTCATGGGGTTTGTAGGAGTCGCAGGCCGACTCCCCAAAGCCGGCTTCTCTGGAAGTCGCCAGTCAGGGGTCGGCTTTCCCTAGAGTCATCCCTGGGACTCGGCCGTGAGTGGTCAGCCGGCCATCTTGCCGTCGACTTCTCGAAGGCGGCTCTTCGTCCTGGGGTCTTGAGGGGCGCAACCTGCCCCGATGTTTTGAAAGGTTCTGGGGCTCGGGTCGGCCTACCCATGGCCCATTACTCCGACAGCCACCATATATGCTTAGTGCTTTGTCGCAGCTTCACCTCATTACCCTATCCTACCCATAAGCTTAAATAGTCTTGATCTCGCGGGTGTGAGATTGCTGAGTCCTCGTGACTCACAGATACTTCCAAACAGTTGTAGGTGCCGATGATACCAATGCAGGTGACGCAACCCATCTCAAGTGGGAGCTCGTTGAAGATCTTGATCGTTGTGTTGTTTTGTTTCCTGTTGATCAGTAATGGAGCCCAGTTGGGACGATCGGGGATCTAGCATTTGCGGTTGTCTTCTTCTATTTTGGTTCCGTAGTCGGACCTTGATTGTATTTCTGGATGATGTATGTTTAATTTGTATTTGTGTGAAGTGGCGATTGTAAGCCAACTCTTTATCCCTTTCTTATTTAGTACATGGGATTGTGTGAAATTTACCCCTCTTGCGACAAACCTACCATGCGGCTATGCCTCTAAGTCGTGCCCCGACACATGGGAGATATAGCCACATTGTGTGTGTTACAAGAGCCCCCTCCTTCTTCTTCCTTGACCTTCTCCCTAGATGGGAGAAGGGTTTCCCCTCTAGTCCATGGCCTCCATGGAGGCGAAGGGGCAAGAGCCCCTCCAAGATTGGATCTGTCTCTCTGTCTCTCTCTGTTTCTGCTGTAGGCGTTCTACGAACGGGGGTCCCCAGACTTGCCTGCCTGCGGCCTGCGGCGTGGCTCAAAGGGGGCCCAGCACGGCCCATCTTCATCAACACAAGACTCAAGACCCTCACGAGGGGCCAAGCCTCGCGAGGCGGACGACACGGAGCTTCCTCAGGCACGGCCTCGTCAGGCTGGCTCACGAGGAGGCAGAGAGATCAAGGCGGGGTACCTCGCGAGGTGCCCGTGACGCAAGCCATGACGACTCAGGGCGCCAGGCGGGTGCCAGCCCACGCAGCTTCCTCCTTTCCTCTTTGGTGCAAAGGGGGCAAGCGCAGCCGCAGAGTACCGAGGCATCATGCAAAGGTTGCCATTTCGGTGCAACGAGACCAAGACCAGGAGGACTACGAGACGGAGGTCACCGTGGAGCCCAAGACGGCATCATCACCAGAGCTTTGCGCAGGCGAAGACTGCTTTTGTCAGGATAGTTGATACTTGCTGTCCCCCTTCAAATTAGCCCGCCATTGTTGGCTCCCTTCCCGCTCGATATTTGGGAAGAGGACCAGGGCCTCTATAAATAGGACCAGCCGCCCACATAGCAAGTGGTTCGTTGGTTCGATGGGACGGCGAGTAAGAGTAAGGCAGCTAGAGAAAGAGAGAGAGAGAGAGAAAGGTGGCTGAACTCCTCCCAGCAGTTCATCGCCCCAGCCAAAACAGGCCCTCGCGAGGCTGTTCTTCCTTGTATTGTTCATCATCATCAGCCCCAAGAGGCAATCCACCCACCACACACTGGAGTAGGGTATTACACCACAACGGTGGCCTGAACCAGTATAAACCATGTGTCTCTTGTGCAGTTCTTTCAGTAGTCTAGATCTTTGCGAGACGGGGAGGTTGAAGGTGAGATTTCCGCATGCACCCCAGTGTTCGAACCTTAAGGGTCTGCCGGAACCCGAAATCCGACATTTGGCGCGCCAGGTAGGGGTGCGCCGGAATTCGTCTTCCACCGCTCCGTGCCCCGTCGCGTCGTCATCACCATGCCCGGCGACCAGGAGGGCAACCCCGACCCATGGGCTGCGTGGCCCGCCCGCGCAGAACCGCTCGCCTCGGGCGACCCCGTGCCCCAGGCAGCTTGCGGTCCGCAGGGCGCTGTGGACCGCGGGCGACGCAGACAGACTTCGACAACTCTTACACCGCGGCAGGCACGGTCGGCAGCAAGGGCCTCCAATCACGCCGCGACCACGACACCGTACACCCGCCGAGAGCAGGCGAACTCGAGAGCCGCGCTCACGGTGGCCCGAGAGCTGCTGCGGTGCAGATTGCTGGAGGGCGGCCATGACGTTCTGCTGGAGAGAGTGGTGGAGCTCCTGGGCTTCGCCGCTTCGGGGGCTCACCCCTTCTCCACCCTGCTCCCATCTCAAGCCCAGGGCGACCCGCGTGGGGGCTTCGCGCGCGCCCGTGGGCTCCAAGGCTACTCCGACGCCAGTGAAGCTGTCAGCACCGGACCGGCGACGGTGCTGCCCCCGCCCCCGACCCGCGAAGAAGGACTCAACGCGACCCGCGGCCCCAGTGGGCGGCCACGCTGCCACCCCGCAATGGGCGTGATAGGCGGGACCGCGTGGCCTGCGGGGCATCATGGCGTGGCATTCGGGATGACGGCGCCGGAGGAATACGTGCCCCTCATGATGGACCAAGGACACTCTCACGAGAACGGACAAGGCTCGCTCCTCGGCCCAAGCTGGGGGACGAGGCACTAGAAGCTGAGCCTTTCCAGGAGCCCGGAACGGTCCCGCTGGCCGCACTGGAGGCAACGATTATCGGGCACCGCTAATTCTTCAGGAGCAGGTATATGCTAACCATGGATCACAGGAGGTGCAGGTCGCCGCGGCAAGCAGCTGCCCCGCTCCCACAGCCTCCTACCCCTCGGGAGGAGGGCGCAGGGGGCTGCAGGAGAGGGGCCGAGATCCGACATCACCACCGCGGCGTTCGGAGCAAGGTGTTCTCAGGAGGTAGGCCCTCTGCTGGGGAGGTGCCTCAGGGCGTGCCCCTGGCAGAGGACCCGTGGTCGTCGGGGGAACCGCTGGCGACCGCTCTACCCCATCGGGCGGCGTCTTGGGTTCCGGTCGTTGCTGATGGCACTAGTGTGTGGCGCAAGGCGGGGCCCTCATCTGAAGCAAGGCCAGTACCTGTGAAGAAGGCCCGGTGCCTGTGAAGCTCGCCGCCCTGTGACACTCTCACGTAATAATGAGTGGGGCTGTACATGCCCTGGAGTCTCATGGGTGCCGGCCTCAGGCCCTGGGGCTCCCTCCCACACCCAATGGACAGCACTTAGCTCTGCACTGGTGAGAAGACGTCCAAGACTAGATCAGGTGCCGGACGCGGCCTTTTGTCTGCTTTCATTGCCTTTCCCTTTGGCTGTAGCTTTTCCCCCGCTGGATTTAAGTTGGATTCGAATTTGAGATTTGCGTGTGTTCGGGGATGGGGTGCTTATTCTCGTTCGAGCCATTTCTCGCATTCTGGTTACCGCTTCGCCACAGCTGCCTCCCCTCGCGAGCCCCTCGCGAGTCGGGTCAGGCCTGGCTCGTGCGCAACCCAAACTGCCGCTGTTGCTCCCTCTTGGGAGGATTTTCGGGTACCTGCGGAGGTTCTCCTGTTGGGAAAAGGCCCAGAGCCTGTGAAGCAAGGCGAGTGCCTGTGAAGCTATCGCGTTTTGGAAAAGGTCCAGAGCCTGTGAAGCAAGGCGAGTGCCTGTGAAGCTATCGCGTTTAGGAAAAGGCCCAGAGCCTGTGAAGCAAGGCGAGTGCCTGTGAAGCTATCGTGTTTAGGAAAAGGCCCAGAGCCTATGAAGCAAGGCGAGTGCCTGTGAAGCTATCGCGTTTTGGAAAAGGCCCAGAGCCTGTGAAGCAAGGCGAGTGCCTGTGAAGCTATCGCGTTTAGGAAAAGGCCCAGAGCCTGTGAAGCAAGGCGAGTGCCTGTGAAGCTATCACATTTTGGAAAAGGCCCAGAGCCTGTGAAGCCATCGCATTTGGGAAAAGGCCCGGAGCCTGTGAAAAAGGCCAACTCCCGTGAAGCTCCCCGCCGGCGACACTCTCATATCCTACGGATTCAACTAAAGAACACCCCAGACGTCACGCCCTCCCACAGGCTGCTTCGGGGCTTTCGTGAAACAAAGGTAAACCAGCCAACCGCCAGGCGCGGGCGCTCGTGCAATATGACAACTACTAATATGATGAACACAGGTTTTACATGAGGGGCTTCCCCTCCCAAAATGCTCTCACAGCCATCAGGTCAAAAACCTGAGTTCTATTCATGCAGGGTAAAAAAGACAGGAGCGATACACACTCAGTCGAACCAATCCCCCAATGCGTCCTCAGGAGCACCTCCCGAGCCGTCGCTGGCGTCGCCGAACTCGCCATCATTGTCTGCGTCGCCACCAGTGGCGTCAGGGCCGTTCACCGCACCGCCCTCGTCAGCAGCCACGATCACGTCATCGTCGTCCGAAGCGAAGGCCCTGACAAGGGCGTCCATGTTGTCTTCCACCCAGTGCGCCTGGTCGCCTCGGACGGCCTGGGGAACTGGGCGATGACGGCGTCAAAATCGAAGTGGGAATCCATGTTCAGGAGATGACTGAAGACACGGGAAAAGGCACGCCCGAGCAGGGCGTGGCTCCTCTCTTCCACCAACCTGTCGGCCCTGGCCGACCGCGCCTCCAGCTGCGTCACCACGGTGGTGAAGAACTGAAGGTTGCCAGCATAGTTGGCCGTGTACGGCTCGCCAACAGCCGCCTCACAGATGTTGCCCAAGGCTGCGCTAGCCCTCTCCCGGAGCGTGGCGAGCATGGGGCCATGCATGTGCTCCAGGACCTGCCGCTGACATATCTCATCCGCGTTCTGGCGCGCGACGCCCTCAGCCTCCTCCACCCGCTGGCAAAGACGGAGCATCTCGGCCTGGGAGGCGGCTAACTCCCCTTGCACTACCTCAAGGGCGGCCCGGGAGGCGTCGGCCAACGCGTCGCCTCCTCCCGCTTGGCCCTCAAGGCTGCGTTCCTCCCTTCAGCTTCGACCCACATCAACTCCATCCTCCCCTCGAACTCGCGCTCGAGGTCTTGGCGCGCCATCGCCACCCGACGTCCGACCTCCTCCAGGACACGAGCTTCCCGTGCGGCGACATCGTCCTCCGCCTGAGTCACCAAGCGCTCCCGTGTCTCTAGCCGCTCGTACTCGCGGGTGCGTTCGGCGGCTTCCAGTGTCAATGCTTCTTCACGCTTCAGGAGCTCAGCTGGGGCGCCGGAGGCCACCCGCATCGACGCAAGGGCCAACTCGCGCAGCTCCACTTGCTCCTCCAGTGAGTGGCACCGAGCCAGGAGCTCACAAGCCCGCTCCTCCGCCGCCTCTCGCCGTCGGTCAGCTCCCCGGGCCTCCTCGGCGGCCTGGGATCGGGCCACCCGAGAGGCCTCCAGCGACGCCTTCACCTCTTCATCGTCAAGATCACGCTGACAACACGCGAGGGCGATGGAGGCCTCCAGCTCGCGCCTCCCAGCAGCCAGGCGCAGGCCCTTGGCCTCCAGGCGCGCGTCTTCGTCAGCAAGCTCCTCCCCAAGCAGGTTCACCGCGTCGGTCGCCCTTTGAAGGAACCCTTGGCGGCGAGCGCGGCGCTCTCGGGCGCGCTCAAGCACGTCTTCCACACCATCATCTGCCCCAAGCAAGCGCCGGGGGCCACGAATCATCGTTCCTCCTCCGGGCAGGGGGCTGGGGCCTGGCGTCCTCGCGACGGCCGGGCGCGCCGCACCAGAAGCCCAGCCTGGAGCCGGCCCGTTCCCAGATGAAGGGCGCAGGGGGCGCCTCAACCAGTCGCAGTCCATGACCAGACGAGAAGCCCATGGCAGGATGGCTATTCCCCGAGAGGGCCCGCGAAGGAAAATTGGGGGGGGGGGGAATGAAGGGCCGCGGTGCACCTCGGGATGGTCCACCCCTTCAGTCGCCCTCACCACAAGGGCAGAGCTGTTCGGAGCACTTGAGGAAGATAGAGGGGGCGAAGCCAAAGGAGGCGGCACCTCAGCTACTTCCACGAGCTCGGCCGGAAGGGGCCTGCGGAGCAAGGATCAGTGAAAGCAACAAGAGGATCAGGAGCCAGAAAGGGAGAAGACTTACTCGTCAGTGGCGAAGTACTTCCTGCGCTTCAGCACGCGACAAGGGAAGTCGTCACCCAGGGCCTCCCTTTTCCTCCGGAGGGCCTCAAAGTCCACACGGAAGCGGCCCAAGAGAAGAGCGCAAGGATCAACCTGCGACGAAGACGGAGCATCAGAGCGATCTGCGTCAGGGGCGCCTGCCTGGCGTGTGCCGCCCATCACCTCGCCAGAAGACGCGTCTGGGGCCTCCGAGGCCTCAGCCCCGGGCACTGGGGGCGGCTGCTTGCCACCCTCAGCCTCAGTGGCACGGGTCCCAGGAGCTGTCCCCTCGAGAACATCACCCGACGCTGTCACCTCATCGGGAGCCCCCTCGGCCTCCGGTGCCTCCTGCCTCCCTGCTCCGCCACTTGAGGAGGAGTCGCCTCGGCCGATTGGAAGGGCAGTCACCACCACAGGATTCTCACGAGGTCCCTGGAGGCCGGCGGGGCGCAGCCCCCACTCATCAAAGACGGGCATCTGCTTCACGAAGTCGACCCTGCTCTGGCAGAGATACAGCAAGGCCCCTCCCTGCCGGACGCTGCCGGGGTTGGGGTCCCCAGCCAAGGTCAAGAGCGTCGACTTCAGCACCTCAGGAGCCAGGTCCTCTTCCTGGAGCCTCATGCTATCCTCGCGCCCATGGAAGGCCCACATCCGGCGAGAGTGGCATTAAAGGGGAGCAACACGGCATAACAAAAACTCCTTCACCACCTTGGGCGCTGTCACGCCGAGCTTCCTCAGGAGCGCGAAGCGGCGCCAGACGAAGACGAGCCAGGGGCTCTCGAGCGTCTCCTAGCCGCAACCCGAATTGGGGACAGCAGGCGATGTCGGCTCCGATAGCAGGGGGCTGGGCACCCCTGTGTCCACATACAGCCACCGCTTGGGGAACCCAACCGCGGGTAGGGGGAGCTTGAAGTCAATCCCAGAGGCCGCGGTGTCAGGCTCGGCAGTGAAGCTCACGCACGCCCAGCATTGGGTAGGATCCACAAGATGCAGCGAGAAGAAGTGGCGCAGCAAGGCAACCGAAGGAGGGATGCCCACCATGGCTTCGCAAACGAAGGCGAAGACCGAAAGGAGGGTGATGAACTCATCACTTAGATGCATCATGTGGATCTGATAATGGGAGAGCACGACATTGAAGAAATCAGAAAAGGGGGGAACCAGACCCGCCCACAGGGCGTTGGTAAAATATGGGACCTCGGTAGCTATCCTGTCGATGGAGAAGTGGGGCGCGGGCCAGGCCATCGTCCTCCCGCACTCATTGAAGATGGTGGCCAGAGCCAAGCTGTTCTTGCCCAGGCACTCTTGATTGAGTATGGTCGACCAGCCGACGGCAGGGGCCACCGATGGCGGCACACAAGACGGAGGCATGGGTTTCTCCCCTCTCTCCTTCTTCGTCGGAGCCATGGCGATGGGAAGGAGGGGGGAGATTCGAGATTGGATTGGAGGCAGGAGCAGGCGTTCAAAGGAAGGAAGAACAGGGGACGCTCGAGCAACAGGAAGGGGAGCGGCTGTATGCAACTACAAGTCCGCCTAGCAGGGCGCAGAATAAGGGGGCGTGGAGGAACAGTGCCGCCCACGTCCCATCAACCGCCACGCGGCACCCAAGGCCGCAGGCTGTTAGGGCCCGTGGCGCTTCGCCTTTGCCCTTGCGCCTCTCAGCACGGCCAAGTCCGGGCGTGCCTTGGGCCTGGGTTCTACTGTCGGTGTTCTGGGAACGGGGGTCCCCAGACTTGCCTGCCTGCGGCCTGCGGCGTGGCTCAAAGGGGGCCCAGCACGACCCATCTTCATCAACACAAGACTCAAGACCCTCGCGAGGGGCCAAGCCTCACGAGGCGGATGACACGGAGCTTCCTCAGGCACGGCCTCGTCAGGCTGGCTCGCGAGGAGGCGGAGAGATCAAGGCGGGGTACCTTGCGAGGTGCCCGTGACGCAAGCCATGACGACTCAGGGTGCCAGGCGGGTGCTAGCCCGCGCAGCGTCCTCCTTTCCTCTTTGGTGCAAAGGGGGCAAGCGCAGCCGCGGAGTACCGAGGCATCAGGCAAAGGTTGCCATTTCGGTGCAACGAGACCAAGACCAGGAGGACTACGAGACGGAGGTCACCGTGGAGCCCAAGACGGCGTCATCACCAGAGCTTTGCACAGGCGAAGACTGCTTTTGTCAGGATAGTTGATACTTGCTGTCCCCCTTCAAATTAGCCCGCCATTGTTGGCTCCCTTCCCGCTCGATATTTGGGAAGAGGACCAGGGCTTCTATAAGTAGGACCAGCCGCCCACATAGCAAGCGGTTTGTTGGTTCGGTGGGCCGGCGAGTAAGAGTAAGGCAGCTAGACAAAGAGAGAGAGAGAGAAAGGTGGCTGAACTCCTCCCAGCAGTTCATCGCCCCAGCCAAGAACAGACCCTCGCGAGGCTGTTCTTCCTTGTATTGTTCATCATCATCAGCCCCAAGAGGCAATCCACCCACCACACACTAGAGTAGGGTATTACACCACAACGGTGGCCCGAACCAGTATAAACCTTGTGTCTCTTGTGCGGTTCTTTCAGTAGTCTAGATCTTTGCGAGACGGGGAGATAGAAGGCGTAATCTCCACGCGCACCCCAGTGTTCGAACCTTAAGGGTCTACCGGAACCCGAAATCCGACATCTGCATTCTCGTATTCTGCCCTTTCACCGTTTCTTATATATTCGGAGATCCGTAACTCCGATTGGATTGAAACCTTCGCTCTGATTTTTTTCCGAAAATTAGCTTTCTTGCGGCCGAAGAAGAGCAGTAACAGCCTTACGGGGGCCCCAGGAGGGTCAGGGGCGCGCCCAGGGGGCGCCCCTGCCTCGTGGCTCCCTCGGGCATCGTCTCGCATTGATTTTCTGCCCATATTTCACATATATTCCAAAAATATTCTCCGTCCGTTTTTATTCCGTTTGGACTCCGTTTGATACGGATTTACCGCGAAACAAAAAACATGCAACAAATAGGAACTGGCATTGGGCACTGGATCAATATGTTAGTCCCAAAAATAATATAAAAAGTTGCCAAAAGTATATGAAAGTTGTAGAATATTGGCATGGAACAATAAAAAATTATAGATACGACGGAGACGTATCAGTCACACACACAGACACACACATGCACCCACCCCACCCCCCCACACATACTAAGACTCCATCTCACACACACATGCTCTAGGCGGAGCATTTGTTCCTACCACCCTTCGTCCAACCTTACCCTTATGATAAACAATCACCTTAATTTACTTGTATAAAATGGACAAATTCCACTTTAATTTAGTAGTTAGCAAACTTATCATCTCTACTCTTATAAAAAAACGAGTTGGTGATGATGGTGTGCATGCCATCTTGTAATATAGACTATCCGATCTATATCTGACGGATAGAAAGCAAGCTATGACAATTTTACAAAATATACCCGCACATCTCTCCACATTTACAGACAAGGCCTTGCCTCGTTCATCGTCCTTATCTCCCACAACCTCATTGCTGAGAAATTACGAAAGGAAGGCTCTGGAACAATCTAGCATGGTGGCCGCTGCCGCCTGCTGGCGCCATCCATCCCCATGCCTCAGCCCAGTCCGACCACCAGTCACCACCACGCTCCACTCCTCCTCATCTTATCTCTCATCTTTCATTTTTCCGATGAAATTGTCGAGATACCAGTTTTCCGATAAAAATTCTCGAGATATCATTAGTTTTTACACATGGGATTACTCCTGCATGGGACAACCACAACATGTGTTTTGTAAAAAATGCATATTGATGTTCTGTGCAATGCACGAGCATCTTTCTAGTAATCATATAACGCAAATCACGAGCAGGAAGTGACATTTTTTTACGCAACCACGTTAACATGGCCACACAAATCACTAGATAAAGTGTAATAACATTATACTTATATCCCAATGCAAAAGGTTGAGTATATGTCCGAAGAGTAGAGTCGCACACACGCACTCTGTCTCTCAGAATCTCTCACACACACACCAGTTACGTGACACCCACTTAAGCAGAGACGTATGTTACAATTTGTGCACCCGCGGGTACACGTGATGGTGCACATTTATTTAAGCCAGACGGCGAACCCAAACAGTAGCCGCATTCATTCCCCTCCCGCCGCCTCTTCTCAGGTCGCCGTAGCCCGGTAGCCATGGCCCGGCCAAAGGTAACGACATACTCCATACTCCCGCTGGAGCGGCGCTTTAATCTAGAAATTTTAGTGGTCATGCATGCATATTTTTGTGCTAGCACTCGTATATAAGGGTTGACCGGTCGCTTCCCGTGGACGTGCGCGGGCGGTGGAAGAGGAAGGAAAAGGGAAGAAGGCTATGGAGTAATGTTTTTTACCACATTTTCTTAGGAAACTGAGTGCAATAATTGAGTAGTTTTGCAAACTACCAGTACTACACCTGAAACGGTTCAAAACCAATACCACCACCACGCCCGCGTCTGTCGTGGTATTCTCATGGGGGTTGCAAGACGACAGATGCCACAAGGTGGCTTGAGTGTGAGGGCAAGACCGCTGCCGGAATATCCGGGGACGGGTATGCGAGTATCACGCGGTAGTTTTCCTAGGTTCGGGGCTCTCCGGAGAGATAACACCCCTACTCCTGCATGTCTGAGTATATCTGGTATAGAGTTGCCCCTGGAGCTGTATCTGAAAGCAGTGCCACATGCATCTGGTTTCATATATGCATGTATGTGGCATTCTCTAGTGGCCGGCTATGCCCATGGCTTATGGCCGTGACCATGTGTGTGCTCATGTGTGAGTGAGTGAGGATGGATGGTTGCTATATATAGTGGGGCTAGTTTAGGAAGTAAGCTAAGTAGGCATGGTGGCTAGCTAGCTAGTGGCATGGTGGGGTGTCATGCTTGTCCCCTGGGTCACTTCATAAATAGTGCCGGGGGAAAAGTGACACTAAACATGATGGCTGGGGTGACACGTGAACAGTGCTCAGGTATAGCCGTCTCATCGGGTCGCGTCGGGATGCAGTTGACTTCGCGTAGCCGGCTGGTTGGCGCAGTCGACAGTCGGCAGCCGACCGGGTGGAGCAGTCGGACGGGGAGCCGGCAGGAGCGGCCGGGCAGTCGGACTGAGGGGCTTTGCTAGCCTCGATGTCTTGAAATATCGTCTTGGCGTCTTTGGGGTATCCGTAGTCAATTACTCCGACAGTAGCCCCCGAGCCTCCGGGCAACTTCGCAAAGCTGGGCGAAGGTTTTTTGGCGGGTTGTTGATGTAGACGATGTCGATGACGGCCGGCTGCGGACCACAGCCGGCGCGGCTTGCTTCCGGCGGGAGTGTAGACTCCGAGCGAGGAGGCGGAGGTCCCTATGGAAATGATCATGCAAAAGACAAAGTTAGTCCGCGTAGATATATCAAATGATTGCTTTTAGTATTGCAAGTTTATGCGGAGGGTGCCGACTCGGTTTCGTCCGAGCCCCCTTCGATCTTTTTATGTTCCCTCCCCTCTTTGGCTTGTGCTCCCGCTTGCCGGACAGCCGCTCTGCGGTCTGTGGCTGAGAGTGGGCCGCAGAGTGGAGTGTATAGTACTTAGACTCTGGGAGCGGATTTAACCAAGCAGATAGTCGTAAAGGAAACGGCCGGGTCACCCGAACTGTTTTTCTTCTCAGACGTTTTTCGCGTGGGTGGCCTCCAGCATTCACTCTTGCTAGTCGGACAGCCTCTCTGCGGTCTGTGACTAAGAGTGGGCCTTTGGTACCGCGCACGCTACTAAGCCGCTTGCGAGAACTAACATCTCAGGCCAAGCGGCCAGCCAACGAGCTAACTCTGGTTGGCGCCGGGGCGAACAGTGATGCAACTGTAATGAAATGCGGAGATAGTCCCCTGAGCATCGCTCGGGGTTATCCGTGCTTGCGTGGTGCAAAAATATGCGGGTGCTGAGCTCACATTGGTTTTTGTGTAGCCGAGGTGGAGTTTGCCGAAGACAGCCGATGCGGCTCGGCGCTCGTGGAGTGCGCAGGCGCACCCGCTGGGTGTAGCCTTCGAGCCTCCGGGTGCTCGAAGAGGGGTCCTGGCCGGTCAGGCTCGACCAGCCAGGCGTAGAGGCATCTTGCGGCGCCCTTTTTCTTCTTTTTCTCTTCTGCCGGCTGCCGGCAGTCGGACAAAACTCTTCTTTTGTCTCTTGTTTTTGTTTCTTGCAATCTTCCATGGGGGCGCGCCAGGACATCCACTGGGTGTATCCCCCGAGATTCGGGCCGACTGCTGAGTAGTCGGGCCGGATCTCTCGGCAACTACTTTGCCTTCTTCCTCACGGGAGCGCGTCAGCACACCCGCTGGGTGTAGCCCCCAAGATTCGGGCCGACTGCTGAGCAGTCGGGCCGGATCTCCCGGTAACTACTTTGTCTTCTTCTTCGCAGGGGCGCATCGACGCACCCACTGGGTGTAGCCCCCGAGATTCAGGCCGGCTGCTGAGCAATCAGGCCAGATCTCCCGGCGACAACTTTGCCTTCTCTGTTGGAGTTGACGTTCTTTCTCTTCTTCTTTTTGTCTGCGTCGGACGGACACTTCTTCTTATGCTTCATTTCTCGGACACCCTCTCTTTTTTTCTCTCTTTTTTGTTAGCCAACCGACTGAGTAGCCAGCCCATTTCTTACAGCAGTCGGCCGAGATGGGCAGCCGACCCATTTCTTACAGCAGTCGGCCCCGACGGGCAGCCGGCTATGGCGGGAGCTGGCAGGCAGAAACTGGCGCGAAGCAGGTAGAGGTGGCACCGGGCGCAGCGGCGAGGAGGCCCGGCGAGGCGGGAAACTCGGTCGCGGGTAGAGGCGGAGCCGGCCTGCGGGCGGAGCCGGTGGGCGAGACCTGGAGCCGAATGGGCGGCACGCGGATGCGGAGGAAAACGGCATGGTGCGGGACGTAGAGCCCACGAGCGGGAGGCGGCAGCGGCGACCTGGAGGAGGGCGCCGGTGCGGAGCAACGGGGAGCCGGCAGCCGGCCGGGCGGGCGAAGCCGGCGGGGGAGCCGGCCGTCCGGGTTGCGGGCAGCCGGCCTGTGTGAAGCCGGCAGGTGGCTGGAATGGGCGGCGCGCGGAGGCTGCCGCGGGACCCGAAGTGGAGCAGTCAGCGTCCGGGAGCGGGGGCGAAGTCGGCGCGGGGGTCGGGGACAACGCAGCCAGGCAGAGTCCCGTGCAAACACAGTCGGACATGTGGGCAATGATGCGCATGGTGGAGCGGAGCAACCGGCGGCAGGGGAGGCCGGCTGCGAGGCCGCAGATGGCACCGGGGCATGCACGCACGTGGGGAAGCTGAGTTGGCCAGGGCCGGGAGCTGGCAGGAGCGGCCGGGCGGATTGGGTGGAGTCGGCGCGAGGTGCGGGCCCAGCCGGAGCCAGCGCGGCGCATGGAGCCAGACGGGGCACCGGCGGAGGTGCGGGAGTCAACGCGGATGGGGCGGAGCCCAGGCAGCCGCAGCAGAGCCCAGAGGCCGGACGGGGCGGAGCTGCGGGCGAACGCAGGAGGCCGAGCGGCGCAGTCGGCGCGCGTACCCGGCAGAGGCGAGGCGGGCGTGACCAGGTCGGCCCTAGGAGGACCCAGCATGGAGGACGGCAAGTTCAGCGCGCGGGAGCCGGCTCGGAGGAGCGGCGACAGGCGGAGCGGGCAGAGCCCTTGCGCGCTGGCGCGGGGACCCGGGAAGGCGGCCTGCGGCATTGTGAGTGCGACCGACAGGGAGCCGCGGGAGCTGGCCGACCAGGTTGTAGTAGGAGCGGCGGGCACAGCCGCGAAGTTCGAGGCGCGGCCCTCTGCTTGGCGGAGGCCGAAGCTCGGGGTTGCAAGAGCTGCAGAAGTGGCGAGGTGGAGCACGACAGCCGAAGATGCACAAGGTGCAACACGGCCGGAGGTGCCAGCAAGAGGCGACTCCATTGTCTGGGCGTCGTATGGGGAATATCCGGCTATTACATGGATAGTGTATAGCCATTATCTAGATAGTATAGGCAGTGTATGAGCAGTTCTGACTTCCATCTAGCTTATATGGGTAGTGTCTGGCCGTTTTCTAGCTTGTGTATGGTGAATGTATGGCTAGTGTATTGTTTGGCTTGCGCCTTGGAAGTGTATGGGTAGCGTACAAGCATTATCTGGCTTGTGTATCACTAGTATCTGGCTATAGTTTGATCATTGCATGACTTGCATCTAGCTAGCTTGCATAGATGGTATGTGGAGGAGTGAAGGCGCGTGTCGGCCGAAGCAAGGCGCAACATGGAGGAAAGCAGACGCGAGTGGTGCATGGACGGACACAGCTGACCAAAGCGAGGCCTCGCGCGCGGCGCGCGCACGAACGGGCGGCCGACATTGCGGTGGTGGTGAAGAAGGCGAGGCCGACAGCGAGGATGTGCCGCCCCTCGCGGCCATTCCGGGGGCATGTTGATGTCGAGCCCCCAACCTCAATCGTAGTGACGGCGCAGCGCAGCGGCGGTGGAGACGAAGATGGTCCCGCCCGGACTGTGAAACCAGCAGCAGCATGGTAGCATAGAACCGCCCCACGGTGGGCGCCAACTGTTGTGTTATTCTCACCGGGGGGGGGGGGTGCAAGACGACAGATGCCACAAGGTGGCTTGAGTGTGAGGGCAAGACCGCTGCCGGAATATCCGGGGACGGGTATGAGAGTATCACGCGGTAGTTTACCCAGGTCCGGGGCTCTCTGGAGAGATAACACCCCTACTCCTGCATGTCTGAGTATATCTGATATAGAGTTGCTCCTGGAGCTGTATCTGAAAGTAGTGCCATAGGCATCTGGTTCCATGTATGCATGTATGTGGCATGCTCTAGTGGCCGGCTATACCCATGGCTTATGGTCGTGAGCATGTGTGTGCTCATGCATGAGTGAGTGAGGATGGATGGTTGCTATATATAGTGGGGCTAGCTTAGGAAGTAAGCCAAGTACGCATGGTGGCTAGCTAGCTAGTGGCTTGGTGGGGTGTCATGCTTGTCCCCCGGGTCACTTCATAAATAGTGCTAGGGGACAAGTGACACTATAGATGATGGCTGGGTGACACGTGAACAATGCTCAGGTACAGCCGTCTTGTCGGGGTCGCGTCGGGCTGCAGTTGACTTCGGGCAGCCGTTTGGTTGGCGCAGTCGGCAGTCGGCCTGGTGGAGCAGTCGGACGAGGAGCCAACATGAGTGGTCGGGCAGTCGGACTGAGGGGCTTTGCTAGCCCCGCTGTCTTCAAGTATCATCTTGCCATCTTCGGGGTACCCATAGTCACTTACTCCGATAGCATCTGACCGCCCTGGCCGACCCAACCCCCTCCCTTGCCGGCGCACGCTTTCCGTGTGAAACGACCAGCATCGTCCCGGAACGTGAGTGCCGCATAATGCCCGGCCAGAGCGGAGGTGACCTCTCACTGGCGCTGGCTTTGAAGCAACATGACGACCGAGAGAACGCCGCTTCCCGATGCACGTGACTGCTCCGCGTCAAGGCTGGCCATAGTTTGGATGAGTCTCCATCGTGGAGAGCGACACTAACTGTGAGGATATGGACTCCCGTTGCCCACAATTATGGATCGTTCCATCTATGAAGAACACGTAGGACCAGGCCCGACCCTGATGGGGGGGGGGGGGGGCAGGGGGGCGGCCGCCCCGTGCCCCTGAAGTCTAGGGGCCCCTCCCTAGCCTATGGGCTTGCGCTAAGAAATCTATGGGCTGTGGCCACGCGTGGACGATGGATGATGTCTTCCTATTCCTTTTTCTTTTGTGAGAATTGATTCCTTCCTATTCCATCATGTAGCGATCCGTAAATCCTGCACCATATACCATACGTAAGACACGAGTATGCCACCGTCATGTTCAGTGGCGGAGCCAGGAAATATGTATTAGGGGGGCCAAGTGCTGCTAAAACAAGTTAGGGTGGGCCAAACTATAGCAAACTAGATTTTCAGTAGAAAAATATTACTAATTATGTCACTGTTCATAACAGATTAGCAGCAAAATCCAGATGTTAGGGGGGCCAGGGCCCCGCTAGTCCCCCTGTCTCCGCCACTGGTCATGTTTGCTTGCCATTCTGCTCGTTTCCTCCTAATCCCGATCGCGAGAATGTCTAGCCAGTATTCAGTATGCGACCTTCAGGCGATCGACAAGCACACGCACATCATCACCGATCCGTCGAGCTCTAAATCCATACGCGAACTAGTACACACCCCTGAACCCCCGATCACCTACGCCGACCAATCGAAGGTATATTATATTGCCGTTCTCTAATCCCTACTCCACATACGTATGTTACTAGCATATACATGATGCATAGCTGTGGCACGGTTCAACCATTGATGCCATTGATTAATTAATTAATTATCTTCGCCATGGTGAAAATGAAAAAAAATGTGTTTGACTCGATACAATAACAAAAAATCAAGAGTTACACTGGTGCCTCAATGAACCGAAATGCTGAGTTGGTGATAGTTGCCATGGAGGAAGAGAAAAATATTAAAAGAAATATTGGATTTGAACTAGAGAAAAATGTTGCTACTATTGATGAACATCTAGCTTAGCCTTTTTCTAAATTAAACATTCTAAAATTCACTTTGTTAGATGGGGTAATGCTATGGAGATTTTCGAGCATCTAAGTGAATTAGTTGTTATACTAATGTCTCTATTGTTTACCTTATTTACAGTGCCCATCTATCTGACTGGCACATCCACTGAAAGAAGCTTTTGAAAGTTAAAATTATTGAGGAAGGTGAACAATGACTCATTAAAGATTTCAAATGGTTTGGCAACAATATGCATCAAGAAGAAGTCATTGGAAGAGATTGACATGGACCCCGTCATAAGTGACTTTACATCGAAAAATGATAGAATTGTTTAAGGTAATATGCATAATTATTTCATATGCATACTATTTTTCCGATGCATTTAAATGTTTATAGGTAAATTTTTATATATAAGTATATTCATTACTATTATTTGTTGTTTATACAAAGGGCCCCGAGTTTTTGATTCGCCCCGGGCTCCCAAATCTCAGGACCGACCCTGCGTGAGACTGAAACTACGAGATGGACATGTACCCAGGAGTGGACGTACGAACCTGAGTAATGTAGCACAGTAAGTGAAGTAGAAAGGCACAAATAGTATGAACATGCGTGGCATATAGGCATTTGTCTCTTACTACCACTAAATGTTGTACGTGCAATGCCGGTGATGTTATGAAGTACGTGCCTAAGTACTCTACTACCACTATATTAATTGGAGTCACATATTAGGTTTTATACTTGTTTACGGGTATGCCCCGAGACCTTCCAACTTGTCGTGTCTTTCTCTCTGGGTCGCACTTTGTATCGTTCATACCACTAGTACTACTGCATGTGGTCTCCGACCCAGAAGTGGAGACGCGCTACCACGTTGTTCATGTCCCACTCCTTTCGCTGATGTGTGGGACGTCCAGCATGGGCCGTGTTTGGCACTCCTTCGTCGTAAGAGTTGAAATGCTAGCATTCATCAGAAATAAAAAAATAAATATAAATTAGCAGTGATACTATACCACGCGGTTTCTTTGCTCCTCGATATCAGAAAAAATAATTCCGTTCGCCGACATGTGGGACGTCAACCATCCTGGTCCACTTGCCATGCCCGCAGAACTCCAAGAGAGAGTCACCCCGGTTGTCGCGCCGCAGTAAATACTAATGAGTCATCAAATCACAGGCCCATTCTTTCCCACTATGAAGTTGCTCGGACGAAGGAACCATCATGACTTCGTCGAATTCCGCTTCTTGAAGAAAACTACTGTACCAGCAGTACTGCTAGCTACAGTAGTTACTCCAGCAGAGGCCTCCTTTGGTTTATAGGATAGGAATTTTATAGGAATATGAAAATCATAGGAAGTGAGATGACATGCATCTCAATTCCTATAAATAAATAGATGTCATTTGATGCATAGGATAGGAATTTTTCCATTGAGTCTAGGCTAATGTACTGTAATTTGCTCTAAAGACTACAGTAGTAACTAGTATTGGTACATGCTCGTAATTAATTAAACAAATGTATGGGCGACACAGACACACACACAAACTACTAGTACTACTACTTCTCACATGCTGGCCAGACGCCGTCGTCCTCCTTCCCAGCTTTGTCCGCGACACCCCACCGTGCTTGGATCTTGGATCTCCGCCGACCTCTCGGCAGTAGCGCATGCATCCTCTTCTTTCTTGCGGCAGCGGGTCTCTCTTTTCTTGAGTGCTCTCTGACTTTTCCACTCCCTCTGTGCGGCTTTGGCTGCCTCTTGCTCTACCGCCCATTCGGCCTTGGCAGCTTCAAATTCCGCCCACGTAGGTGTGAGGTCACGAGCGGCGATGAACTCGGCACGGCGGGATGCCATCGCTTCCCTACCATTCTATGTGAGGTCGTGGGCGGCGAGGAACTCGGCGCGACGAGATGCCATTGCTTCCTTACCAGTTAGTGTGCGGCGCGGTGGCATGAATGACGCTTGGTGACAGCTCTGGGGTGGAGTGGCCGGACAACCGTATAGTGCATTGGTTTGTCAAGAGCTCAAGGACAGTAGACGAAGGAAATTTGGATTCCCCTTCAATCCTCGTCATTTATTACTGAGTAAAATGCATTGGTGGTCATCGAACTTGTCTTGATAGCTCACTTTGATCATTGTATACGAGATATGGTGATTATACGGTCACTGGCTCAGCGTATAGCTTAGTATTTGTGTGTTTGACCAGTCAAACAGTCCGCATGCGCCTCATCAGCTTGTGTTCCTTATCTATCTATCTATGCGGGCCTACCTGTCAGTGAAGAAAGAAATAAAAACCAAAATTATGCGTATGTGAGGAATCAAACCACGGTCTCATCGCTGCAACGCACACTCGTCAGCCAAATAAAAATGAAATACTTTGCATTAAATGCACAAAGATTTTTTATATATTATACGTGATGCACACATTAGCGCACACCATCCATAGAGGCAAGTAGCATGTACGCGTGCAGATAGCCAGACACTCACGCTCACGCTGTCAAACCATGCTAATGCATGCACGTTGCCCTCTCAATCAAAGTCCTGCTCATGGCGCAACGCAAACGGCGAGCCCGTCACCTGCGCGCCTCGACGGTGCCTGACATTACTGTTTAGACATTTGCCGGAGGCCTCTGCGAACACTGAGCATGTATTCACCTGGCTCAACACCAACGGTCATACTCGTGACTCAGCGCCTTGCTCATGTATATTGTCCATCACAACGACAATCTATAAAACAGCCTAGCTAGAGAGGGTACTATGGTACGGAGTATGTACTATCGTGAGCAACCGATCATAGTGTCACTGCACACGGGTGTGTGTCTGATCGATTCGTCCATTATTCATAAGTTATGCATGGTTGTGTGGTGTCTAATGGTGGTCATCGAAGGCTAGCTGGCGACAAGAGCGGTTGCATGGACGCCTGGTTGTCAATACGTGCCGCATACGCTTCAAAGGCTCGTCATCCATGAGTTCACATTTTACCACCATGCCAGCGTCTGACCACCCTAGCCTACCGAAACCCCTTCCATCGCTGGCGCACGCTTCCCTCCTGAAACGGTCACCGTCTCTCCAGAACGTCAATGCCGCATTCACCGAACTTAACTGTAGGTGTAGTTGTTGTGTCACTGACATGCGGGCCAGATGCCCGTTGGGACCACATGTCAGTGAACCAACGCACCTGCGGTTAAGTCACTCTCGCTGGCACCGGTATTGCAGCAGCGCGACGGCCGAGAGAGCGCCACCCGTGCGGCATCCCGATGCAAGCGTCTGTTCCGCATTAACGACACCACAGCCATCCTTCCGTCTGCCGCCCACATTAATGACACGCGACTGTCGACGAACCTACTCCGGCGCCAGCCGTCCATCCGACTATCGCGGCTCATTGCCATTCGCCCGCTATATTAACTTGAGCCCTAGCTCCCAGCCATAGCCAAAGACCCACACTCATTCTCCTCCGGTCCCTTCCTTCTATTGGCACCACTCCAACCATGGCCTCCTGGCGCTCCAAAGCTCTCTTGGACATACTGTCGCAGGAGCAGACGAAGGACATCAGCGGCTCCGCTCCGGGCGCGCTCCAAAGCTCTCTTCAACGTACTGTCGTAGGAGTAGACGAAGGAGATCGCCGCCCCTCGGCCTCCCTCCGCTGCCACGACCATGAAGCCGGCACGCGTGCACGGGTGCAGCCGGTAGCGAGGAAGAGTAGTACACGATAGGTCGCCGCCGCTCTGGTCCTAGGAAGGCCACCGCTCGTCCACTCAGTCGACGCCAAGCTTTGTGGGATAGACATCGGCGGCCGATTAGCCGCTTGACGGCGATGTGGAGGTGGAAATCTTCAGAACCTTGTGCTCTAGAGGAGGAGGTTATCGAGGCGGATGAGGAGGAGGGAAAGGCAATGGCTGGCTTTCTCGGGTTCATGGCCGGACATGGTGGTTGGGCGCCGGCGATCATTTAGATTAGGTTTACAGTAGGTTTTAGTACGATTTGTGTGAAATATGTAATGAATTTCGTCTAGTTTATAGGAAAAGTTTTTGAAATGTAATGGATTTCATCTGGTTAATTTGAAGTTTGCTTTGTTTGCACGAATTTCATCTGGTTAGTTCATGTAGTTGTCGAAAGGTATGTGGGCAGCATTGGATGGCATCCATTAGTGTCCTCGGATAGATGCCGGTGTAAATTTGAGGGCCAGCACTAGAGATGCCCTAACTATCATGCTATAATCGGTGATAGTGCTCCATTATTTCGCAGGGAACAGTTATCCCTCAATCAAAATCAGATCTGCCGTGTTTTGCACTCTGTCGGATTTCGGGTTCCGGCAAAACCCTTGAGGTTCGAACAGTGGGGTGCGCATGAAGATCTCCCCCTCTCTAGCTCGCGCACTCTATGATCTCACGACCAAGCTCGACGGACCCAAAGAACATGAGACACAAGATTTATACTGGTTCAGGCCACCGTTGTGTTGTAATACCCTACTCCAGTGTTTTGTGGTGGATTGCCTCGAGAGCTGAGGATGAACAGTTACAAGGGAAGAACGGCCTCCTGAGGAGAGGTGTTCTTGTGCTTGGTGAACTTGTGTGGTTGAGGATCGTCTGGGTTAGTTGGGATCAGATGGATCTCTCCCAGCTATGGTGGTGGCTAGTCCTATTTATAGAGGCCCTGGTCCTCTTCCCAAATATCGAGCGGGAAGGGATCCCACAACGGCCAATTTGAAGGGGGACAACTAGTACAAGCTATCCTGACAAAAGTAGTCTTCGCCTGCCAAAGGCTCTGGTGGGGACGCTGGCTTGGGCTCCACGGTGACCTCCGTCCTGCCGTCCTGCTTGTCTTGGTCTCATTGCACCAATATGGAAACCTTTGTGTGATGCCTCGGAACTCCTCGCCTGCGCTTGCCTCCTTAGCACCAAAGAGGAAATGAGGACACTGTGCTCGCTGGCGCCCGCTTGGTCCTGATCGTCATGGCTTACGTCATTGGAACCTCGCGAGGTTCGCCTTGCCTTGATCTTTCCGCCCTCGTGAGCCAGCCTGGTGAGGCTGCTCCTGAGGTGGTCTTGCATCGTCAGCCTCATGAGGCTTGGCCCCTCACGAGGGTCTTGAGTGTTTTCTAGTGATGATGGGCCGTACAGTGCCAGTTTCTGTTTTTACTTGTTTTTGAGTATCGCAAAAAAGAAAAACCAAACGGAGTCCAATGACCTAAAACTTCACGGAACTTATTTTTGGACCAGAAGAAGGCCATGGAGTAAAAGAGTTGGGCCAGAAGAGTCCCGCGCTGCCCACGAGGGTGGGGGCGCGCCCACCCCCCTGGGCACGCCTCCCTACCTCGTGGACAGCCCGGAGACCACCCTGACTTGTTCTCGATGCCAAAACCTCTTATATATACAGAAACCTCCAGAAAGAAACCTAGATCGGGAGTTCCTCCGCCAGAAGCCTCCTTAGCCACCGAAAACCAATCTAGACCCGTTCCGGCACCCTGCTGGATGGGGGGACTCCCTCTCCGGTGGCCATCTTCATCACCCCGGCGCTCTCCCTGACGAGGAGGGAGTAGTTCACCCTCGGGGCTGAGGGTATGTACCAGTATCTATGTGTTTGATCTCTCTCTCTCTCATGTTCTTGAGGTGGTACGATCTTGATGTATCGCGAGCTTTGCTATTATAGTTGGATCTTATGATGTTTCTCCCCCTCTACTCTCTTGTAATGGATTGAGTTTTCCCTTTGAAGTTATCTTATCGGATTGTGTCTTCAAGGATTTGAGAACACTTGATGTATGTCTTGCATGTGCTTATCTGTGGTGACAATGGGATATCACGTGATCCACTTGATGTATGTTTTGGTGATCAACTTGCGAGTTCTGTGACCTCGTGAACTTATGCATACGGGATGGCACACGTTTTCGTCTTGACTCTCCGGTAGAAACTTTGGGGCACTCTTTGAAGTCCTTTGTGTTAGTTGAATAGATGAATCTGAGATTGTGTGATGCATATCGTATAATCATACCCATGGATACTTGAGGTGACATTGGAGTATCTAGGTGACATTAGGGTTTTGGTTGATTTGTGTCTTAAGGTGTTATTCTAGTACGAACTCTAGGATAGATTGAACGGAAAGAATAGCTTCATGTTATTTTACTACGGACTCTTGAATAGATCGATCGGAAAGGATAACTTTGAGGTGGTTTCGTACCCTACAATAATCTCTTCGTTTATTCTCTGCTATTAGTCACTTTGGAGTGACTCTTTGTTGCATGTTGAGGGATAGTTATATGATCCAACTGTGTTATTATTGTTGAGAGAACCTGCACAAGTGAAAGTATGAACCCTAGGCCTTGTTTCCTAGCATTGCAATACCATTTACGCTCACTTTTATCATTAGTTACCTTGCTGTTTTTATATTTTCAGATTACAAAAACCTTTATCTGCTATCCATATTGCACTTGTATCACCATCTCTTCGCTGAACTAGTGCACCTATACAATTTACCATTGTATTGGGTGTGCTGGGGATACAATAGACTCTTTGTTATTTGGTTGCAGGGTTGTTTGACAGAGACCATCTTCATCCTACGCCTCCCATGGATTGATAAATCTTAGGTCATCCACTTGAGGGAAATTTGCTACTGTCCTACAAACATCTACACTTGGAGGCCCAACAACATCTACAAGAAGAAGGTTGTGTAGTAGACATTAGGTCCCAACAGCCTGCGGCCTTGGTCGACGCGTGGCGAGTGACGAGACGTGGGCGGCCCCGCTTCCCCATGTAGCCTTGAAATCCGCCTGGTTAGGCGGCCTCGGCATCCTACATAGTTATCTCCCCATTGCTGGAAACGCGCCCCCCGACTTCTTCGCTTCCTTGTACCTCTGCTTCCTCTTCCAATCCAACTCGAGCTCTGCCTTTACTGCCATGGCGCCGAACCGGATGGAGAAAGGGAAGAAGCCCCTGTCCTCAGCCAATTCAGCTCCGGCCTTCGAGCTCGCCGTCGGCCGATCGCAGGTGCTCAATCGGGAGGCCATGGATAAGGTCCGCCTTGCGCTCGCTACCAGCTTCAACGAATGGGGAGGGACGGTGGCCTGGCCTGCGTCTCGAGCTACCATTGATAGGACAGCCACCGAGGTCCCGTTCTTCGTCGACGCTCTATGGGCTGGCCTGGTTCCTCCCTAATCTGCCTTCTTCGATGATGTGCTTTCCCATTACCAGATCCACATGCTGCACCTTGATCCCCAATCCGTCACCCTTCTCTCCGTCTTCGCCTTTGTCTGTGAGGCCATGGTGGGCAGTGTTCCTTCTGTGGCCCTCTTGTGCCATTTCTTCTTGTTGCACCTGACCAACCCCTGGCAGTGCTCTGGGTGCCTGAGTTTCCAGGCCGTGGCGGCGACGGCCGGCTCAGGGATTGATTTTGACCTCCCTCCGTCCACGGGCGAGTTTCGAATGTGGTGGGTGTATGTTGATGTCGGAGTACTCAGCCCCTTGCTCCCACCTCTGTCGTCGCCTGTTGTTCCCAGCTTCGGCTCCCGCCTCGCCTTTGTCTGGCTCCGGCTGAGGAGGATGAAGGATCTCGATGTGACCACGCCCAAGGTGATGAAGGAATTCCTCCGACGCTGCATCGCCCCACTCCAGCGCCATTCCCAGCCAATGTGGGCCCTGACCGGCGACTAGGATCACATGAGGCTTCAGGCGTCGAGGCTTCCGGCCGAGGCACGAAGGACGGTGCTCGAGCTCTTGGCTGGCGACCCCTCGCCGGGTGACTTGCCGCAAGTGGGTTGTTGCTTGTATAATTGCTCGAACAGGGTGGAGTTCACGGGGTAGAGGCCCTCCTTCAATGAATGGGGGCTGTATCTAGTTGGCCTTGAGGGGCCCCGTGAGAACCCCATCATTGTGGTTTCTCTCGTTGCCACCGGCGCCGAGCTTGCCCTAGGAGTGGACGCAGGGAGGCAAGCACCACTGGAGGCCGAAGCACGGGTGGCAGGGTGTCGATGCTGCCTAGGGCTCCCGAGGCGTCTTCCTCGAGAACCCATGATTCCTGCCTTGGTGCGGCAGCTGAGGAGGTGACGCAGTCCGCTGTTCCTGAGGCCTCGGCAGGTCGTCGCAAGGTGGAGCCCGATAGCTCTCCTCAGCATGGCGCTCTTGAGGTCATCTCCTTGGGTGCTTCGCCAGTCGCGCACCGCGCTGGTCGTCACGTGCAATGCTTGGGCCAGTTTCGCGTGGACTTCATGGTGCTCCATAAGAGGAAGGGGTCTCCAAGCTGCAGCAGTGGCGCCGTCCGGCCGTTGAAACATAGGAAGTACATCGCCATAGATGAGTAAGTACCTTATTTTTGCAATCCCTCGAGTGTCGCTTCCCATCCTGAGGGTGGTTCTCCAGGATCCCATCTGCCAAGGCCATGGAGCCTCCCGCGAAGCAACCTCCTCTTGCCTCGAGTCTTCCGCTGGCCTTGAGCGCCCCAGCCGGCATGCTGCCCCTGGCGCGAGGTCCGCTGGAGAGGCAGACACGCTGACATGGCGCCTTGAACCCATGCTCTCGCCGTATCTTCTTAGTGGCCTCATCAGAGGTGTGATGAGGGTGCCAAGGGTTCCTCCTGTGGTTGTGGATGGCGGCTGGATGACTCAGATCTTGACTCTTACTTCAAGCATCAGGTCCTCCCCCATCCAGGCCACCGCTGCCGCCCAGGTGATGATTGGGGAGGCACCAGCCCCCTGGCGAGAGGGAGCGAGCCGCTTCAGGCCCCTTTAGCATCCTCTGCTGCGGAGGACGGAATCGGCCGCGCGTTCAAGTCCGCGCGCAAACAGAGTGTCGTCCGTCTTGAGTTCTTTCAGGAGGCGATGAGCCGGCATGGCGGAGAACTCACAAATGTGGATGCACGTCTTGAGGCCGAGGGTCTTCGGCTGACAGAGGAGTGGCACAAACTGAAGGTGGCCATGAACCTTGGGCGGCATCAGCGCGAGCTTGACAATGTGGAGGTCGAGGCGTCTCTTGTGGCCTCGTGAGAAGCCTGCGCCCGAGCCTTTGAAGAAGCCCGGGAAGCCAATCATCATCGCGAGATCACAGAAAAGCGCGCGTGGGAGCTCCAGGCCTCGCTTCCCTGGAGCAGCAAGTGGAGGCGCGCAGGGCCGCCCTAGCATCGATGAGGGGAATGCCTGCCGAAGAGGAAGAGATCCTGAGGCACGAGGAAGCGCTGGTGCTGGAATCCTCGGAGCGTAGCCTTGATCTTGAGTGGTTGGAGACGAGGGAACGCCAAGTCGCCCAAACGAAGGACGAAGTTGGTGTGCGGGAGGCTAGGGCTCAGGAGGAGGTCGGTCGCCGGGTGGCCGAGGCTCGTGCGGAGCTTGACGGCAGGCATGACCTGAAGCTGGGGCTCGTGGTAGCCAAAGCCACGGGCAGGACCACCGTCCTCAGGTCGGGGCTGGCTGAAGCGGAACTCCGCGAGAAGGCCGCCGCAGCCACCCTGACCTCAGTGCAAGCAAAGCTGGCATCTACCTGTGCCGAGATGTCTTCTCTTCAGCAGCGGGTCGCCAGCACCGAGTCCTCTGCACAGGAGGGCAGGGAGGAGACGCTCCGGCAGCGGACGCTAGAGCGTGAGCACGCCCCCATGCTCCAAAGTCTTTGGATCAGGGCCAACGCGGCACTGGGCACCATTTGCAATGAAGATGCCCCTCATCCCCACTCGAGTGACTACGCCAGTCACCTTCTTTTATTCACTGACATGGTGACACGCCTGGAGAACTGATCCGCGAGGGCTCGCGTGCTTGTCAAGGAGAGGAGCCGTGGCCTGCTCAGGCACGCATTCTCTCGTGTCTTCGGCTATCTCCAAAACACCTATCCCAACTTCGAGTTCGACACCGCCATTGCTCCTGTGCGTGAGGCCATCCGGGGTGACCTGGTGCACTGAGTGGAAGACAACGTGGACGCCCTAGTGAGGGCCTTCACTTCCGAGGATGACGGGGTGGTCGTCGCTGCGGATGAAGGTGATGTGGTGGACGATGGTGAGGGCAGCGCCGGTGATGGCAGCGACGATGCCGGTGACGATGACGGAGATGTCGGTGATGGTGATAGCGACGCCAGCGATGCATTTGAGGGCGACTCGGAAGACGTGGTGAGCGATATGTCTGATTGAACCCATGCTTCCTCTTTGTTGACCCTGCATGTGAAAGCTCGGGCACGTCCCTGAAGGTTGTAAGAGCATTTTGGGAGGGGAAGCCCCTCATGTAAACAGAATATTGCTTTTGTTCTTTAGGCTAAGCTAAAGACGTGTTTTCATAAACCCGCGAGTCCTGCCATGAGCCTATTGCTGTAGTTTACCTTTGTCTGGGCCAGTTCTGGACCGGGCCACAAGGTCTTGAGTTCCGAAGGAGCCTGCCGATCCGCCCGAGAGGGCCTTGCGAGAAGCGAGCATTAGCCATGGAAGGACGTGTGTGCAGCACGCACGTGCCGTGCCCAGCCCCCGCTCGCGAGGGGGGAGGCAGCAGGGGTGGACCCCGAACCAGGGCAAGGAACCAACTCGCAAGAAACCGCATGAACAAGAGAAGACATCCCCCTGCGCTTATCAATGAAAATTCAGCTTCAACTTAAAACCAAAGCCAGAAAACAGGGCTACAAAAAAGAGAGATTGAAAGCAAATGGCCGCGTCCGGCACCTAGTCTAGTCTTCTTGTCTTCTCACTAGCGCGGAGCTAAGTGCTGCCACTAGTCATGGGAGGGAGCCCCCGAGGCCCGAGGGCAGCACTCCAGAGACCCAGGAGCATGTACAACCCCACTCATTATTACATGAGAGTGTCAAGAGCGGAGATCTTCACAGGCGCGAGCCTTACTTCATATCGCCAGACGAGGGCCCCGCCTTGCGCCACCCTCGACCACCACTGGGGGTTACCGGCAACCAGGACGACACCAGGGGGCAAAGGGGATGCTAGTGGCGCCCTCGGCGACCACGGGTCCTCTGCCGGGGGGTAGGCTCGCCGGCACCTCCCCGGCTGAAAGTGCAACTATCCCTAGGTGGTTTTGGTAATTCATAACAACATATAGCTCATTGAGCTAATGCTATTCCAAGATGATTATTTCAGGAAAGCTCAATGATTGGCATGGCATGGATGTGAAAGTGGAACCCTCAAAATGCTAAGGACAAAGAATTGGCTCAAGCTCAAAAGTTCAAGACTCTTCATTTTACATTTTAGTGATCCAAGATCATATTGAGTCTTTAGGAAAAGCCAATACTATCAAGGAGGGATGAGGTGTTTCTTAATGAGCCTCTTGCTTTATGTGCTTAGTGATATGCTCCAAAATCCTCAACCACCTTTCCATATCCACAAATGACCTAAACCCTAAGCCAAACTCGGTCATACCGATTCTGTCAATCCGGCGCCACCGAGTTTCACTTGTCATTTGCCACTGCCAAACCCTAGCAATTCGGTCCTACCGATAAGGATCTCGGTCACACCGAGATGGGGTTGCAAACTCTCTGTTTCCCTTTTGTAACTTTTCGGTCTCACTGAAAGAGCGAATCGGTCCCACCGAGAATGCAATGCAAACTCTCTGTTTCCTTCTTGTAACTTTTCGGTCTCACCGAAAGAGCAAGTCGGTCCCACCGAGTTTGCCTGACCAACTCTCTGGTTAGCTAATTGCCGAACTCGGTCTCACCGAGTTTGTGCGATCGGTCTCACCGAGATTACGTTATGCCCAAAACCCTAACCGAATCGGTCCTACCGAGTTGCATCTCAGTCCCACCGAAATTCCTAACGGTCACTAGGTTTACTATTTTGGTCAGACCGAGTTTTCTGATTCGGTCCCACCGAGATTGGTAGATTGTGTGTAACGGTTGGATTTTGTGTGGAGGCTATAAATACCCCTCCACCTCCTCTTCATTCATGGAGAGAGCCATCAGAACACATACACCATTCCTACTCATATGTTCTGAGAAAGAACCACCTACTCATGTGTTGAGACCAAGATATTCCATTCCTACCATATGAATCTTGATCTCTAGCCTTCCCCAAGTTGCTTTCCACTCAAATCTTCTTTCCATCAGATCCAAATCCTATGAGAGAGAGTTGAGTGTTGGGGAGACTATCATTTGAAGCACAAGAGCAAGGAGTTCATCATCAACACACCATTTGTTACCTCTTGGAGAGTGGTGTCTCCTAGATTGGCTAGGTGTCACTTGGGAGCCTCCGACAAGATTGTGGAGTTGAACCAAGGAGTTTGTAAGGGCAAGGAGATCGCCTACTTCGTGAAGATCTACTGCTAGTGAGGCAAGTCCTTCGTGGGCGATGGCCATGGTGGAATAGACAAGGTTGCTTCTTCGTGGACCCTTCGTGGGTGGAGCCCTCCGTGGACTCGCGCAACCATTACCCTCCATGGGTCGAAGTCTCCATCAACGTGGATGTAGGATAGCACCACCTATCCGAACCACGGGAAAACATCCGTGTCTCCAATTGCGTTTGAATCCTCCAAACCCTTCCCTTTACATTCTTGCAAGTTGCATGCTTTACTTTCCGCTGCCAATAAACTCTTTGCATGCTTGCTTGAATTGTGTGATGATTGCTTGACTTGCTCTAAGATAGCTAAAATCTGCCAAGAACTAAACTTGGGAAAGGCTAAGCTTTTAGTTGGTCAAGTAGTCTAATCACCCCCCTCTAGACATACTTTCGATCCTACAAGTGGTATCAGAGCTTTAGTCTCCATTTGCCTTGATCTCCATAGCTTTTGGTGGTCATAGCCTTGGTTTCACAACCTAGGAGAGTATGGCGTCTAGAGAGGGAAATTATCACCGTAGAGGTCCTTACTTTGATGGCACTAATTTTGCTAGTTGGAAGCATAAAATGAAAATGCATATTCTTGGACATAACCCCGCCGTATGGGCTATTGTTTGTGTTGGTTTGCAAGGTGAGTTCTTTGATGGGAGAGAACCAAACTGTGAAGCTACCACGGATGAGTTGAAGATGTTGCAATAGAATGCTCAAGCTTGTGATATTCTCTTCAACGGATTGTGCCCCGAAGAATTCAACAAAATCAGCCGCCTTGAGAATGCAAAGGAAATTTGGGATACTTTGATTGATATGCACGAAGGTACCGACTCCGTCAAGGAATCCAAGTTGGATGTGCTCCAAAGTCAACTTGACAAGTTCAAGATGAAGGATGGTGAAGGTGTCACTGAAATGTACTCTAGGCTTGATCTCATCACAAATGAGATTGCCGGCTTAGGAAGTGAAGAGATGACCGATAGATTCATCATCAAGAAGATCCTAAGAGCCTTGGATGGGAAATATGATACCGTGTGCACATTAATCCAAATGATGCCCAACTACAAAGATCTCAAGCCAACGTTAGTAATTGGAAGGATTGTTGCTCATGAGATGTCACTCAAGGATAAAGAGGAACTTCACAATAAATCAAGTGGTGCCAACAAAGCGTCATGTGAAGTCCCCACATCATCAAGTGAGAAACAAAACTTCAATGAAGAATTGAGCTTAATGGTGAAGAACTTCAACAAGTTCTACAAGAGTAGAAACAAAGATAGAAGCTTCAAGTCAAGGTCCTACAATGACAAAAGATCTTCTAGTCGAGAGCGAAACTGCTATAATTGTGGAAGACCCGGACACTATTCCAATGAGTGTACGGCTCCCTACAAGAGAAGAGAAGATTCTCCAAAAAGAAGAAGCAAAGAATCTCCACCAAGAGAGAGAAGGAGTAGAGATGATCGTTATGAACAAAGATACTCATGGAGAAGCAAGGATTCGGAAAGGAAGGAATAATCATCAAGGAGCTATACAAAACGAAGACATCAAGCTCATGTTGGTGAACGGGTATCCGGCTCCGACTCCGACAGCCACTCCGAGAGAAGTTATCACTCCGACTCCGAAGATACTCAAGATGAAGGTGTTGCCGGTCTAGCACTTGTTTCAACCAACTCCTACGACATATTTGACTCACCAAATGAAGGAATTGGAAGATGCTTCATGGCCAAAGGTCCTAAGGTAACACACCCCGAGTATGTTGACTTTAATAGTGATGAAGATGACTTGTTAGGTGATGATGATTTGCTTGTTGACAACTCAAGTGAAGAATATTATGGTGAAATATCAATTAATCATTCTAAAACGAATGACAATGATAAGGAGAAGATTGAGGCTCTAACTAAAGAACTAAACACTCTTAAGTTAGCCCATGAAACTATCTTCGAAGATCATCGAGAACTTTTAAGAGCTCATGAGAAACTACGCTTTGAAAAGCTTAATCTTGAGCAAGAGCATGAGTTCTTAAAAGCAATCAATGATGATCTCCGCAAGAAAAGTTCTTCTCACATTGCCAAGCGTTTACTTTTATCCACCTACATGCCTCAAGTCAAGACTAGTAACAAGAATAAGAAAGATTCTTCCTCTACTAATAACAATGATCATGCTAAATCCAATATTGTTGCTTCTAGTAGTTCTCTTGATTCCACTAATGATTCTCTTAGCCAAGTTACACTTGAGAAAAAAATAGCTTATTGAAGGGAATTATAGAGAAAGGTGTTTACAAGAGCCTTGCCGGAAGTAAGCAATTCGAGGAAATTGTGCGCAAGCAAGGAATGCACCGGAAGAATCAAGGTGTTGGTTTTGAACGAAAGTTCAATGCCAATGGAGTTGAATGGGAAGAAGATCAATACCCTAAGACAAAGTTTATTCCTCAACAAGAGAAGTATGATACTTCCTTCAAGGGAACACAAGCTCAAGATGATCTTCCACCACAAGACTACAAGCAAAAAGGCAAGGACAAGCTTCAAGAGGAGATTGATGCATTTGAAGAAGCTCCTAAGACCTTAGTCAAGTGGATTCCCAAGACTACTTCAAGTTCCACTACATCAAGTACGACTATAACTCCAAGGATTCCCATAAAGATGGTGTGGATTCAAAAGAAGAAGAACTAGAGAGTTCTTGAGGGTGACTCCGCCAACATACTTCACTCTTATCATTTTGGCAAGAATAAGTGCAATCAACTTCCACATCTTGCACTAGTTCAAGGAGTCACAAACCCTCTTGTTGGTAAGACAAGGGACAAGGTAACCTAAAGTTTTCATGGACATCATCTTGTGTGTGCATCACTCTATGTCTATGGATATCCTTGTTTGTTCCTTGTGGGACTAACCCATGTAGGTATTGAAAGTGCAATTCACTCAAATGGATAGCTCCAAGTGATCTACATCAACATTGAGCATCCACATCTTCAACATCTACATGAAGTCATCATTGACAAAACCCAAGGTTAGTTCATCCCTCTTAGGGGGGATATCACATCTAGGGGGAGATTTACTCTAAGACTTGAGCTAAAGCAACTCTAAAGATGTGAATACAATAATGCTTTATGTAAAAGTGGTAACCCCACTTGAGCTTAAACGATGAGTATGACCTATGATCAAGTGTTCTCACTTGACTCCTAAGTCAATATACTCATATATAGATGACCTAGTCATCGCAAATTGCTTGATAGATGCTAGAATTGGTTGTGCATGCTTTGCCACATATTTCATTTGCCATCTTATTGTGTGAGCATGTTGGTTGCATATTGTACTCATTCGAGGACATCCACTTGTTGTTTTGATTGTTTGGCTTTCTTATTTTGCCAAGTGGATGGACAAGAATGCCTAAGAACCTCCGCTAGCTATCTATGCTTTTCTCGTCTCAAACTCTATTCATGCTGCATCACAAAACTTGATCAAGTTAGATTCGAACCACTCTGTGTGAGGAGCGCTCGGAGTCCCCGATTCGTCATAGACTTAAACTTCCAAAACCTCTTTATGAATCTCGGTCTGACTGATACTCCATTTTCGGTCCTACCGAGTTCATTAAGTTGATCTAGGTTTTCGATCTCGGTGCAACCGATTTGAACTTTTCGGTCACACCGAGTTGCAATAACTGCACACAGTTTTGCATCTCGGTGCCACCGAGTTGTTCCACTCGGTCACACCGACAGGGTCGGGCTATATATAGTGATGGGCAAAATTTTGGAAATTTCTCCGAAACCTCTTCGCCCGCGCGATAGCCTGCTCTGCCTTCGTGGTCTCCGGATCGTCTTCTCGCCGCCAGCAGCCTCTAGTCACTGGTCTCCGCCGCCGTCAACGGAATTCTGCCCCGCCGTTGCCGCCGTAGCGAGTCTCCGCCGAACTAGGGTATGGACTCAATCTTTGTGCTATTCTCCACTCCGATTCCTAGCACATTGTGATCATCATGATTCTTGCCACGATTGAAACACTCCTATCCAGTCAATGAACTCGTAGATTAGGTTTAATTCGAAAACTTTAGGGTTAGGTTTCCGCCGAAACCATCTCGGACCCACCGAGTTGAAAAACTCGGTCCCACCGATCTGGCTTTTGCCATTGCACAAGTGAAACTCGGGCTGACCGAGAATAACTTATCGGTGCGACCGATTTTGGAATTCTGTGAAACCCTAGCAGTCTCGGTGCCACTGAACTGTGACTCGGTCTGACCGAGTTCACCAGTTCTGGTGCCAAAACTGCTTCGGTGTCACCGAGTTTGAAAATCGGTAGATCCGAGATGCTTTCTGTGGAAAACTAAAACTAAGTTTTTGAATTAATCTTTTGCAAAAATCTCTGCTTTTTGTGATGCACATCCACTCTATCTTATCCATAATCTATTCACAGGGTCAGCAGTCAGTTTGCAACATGTCTGATCAAAGTGACAGCCAGAATGTGTCTGAGCAGCAAGTTGTGATGAGTGAGGGCACTAGCCCCTCAAGTTCTTCTGATGATGGCAGCAGGAGCACCCCCAGCAATCTGCCTAAGGCTGCCACACGTCAAAGGAAGAAGAGAATGCCTGATTCTGAGGATGAAGACTATGTGGCAGAGGAAGAGGCCACATCAAAGAGAGCTGAACCAGCTCAAGGCACAAAGCCAGGGCTGAAAATCAAAAGGCCAGCAGGCAGGCAGCCCATGTCTAAGGCAAGAGTTCCCACTTCCAAACCTAGGAAGGCTGCAACTGAAGAAACCATGAAGCTTGCCCTAGAATCTGAAGAGGAAGCAGGTGGCCAAGGCAAGAAGAGGAAAGAGAGGGTGAAGAAGACTGTAGCCAGAGTGCCTGGGAAGGCCTCCATCATGGTAGATGAGGAGGAGGAAGAAGAGGTTGCTGCACCAGCACCCAAGGCAGCCAAACTCATGGGAGATGCTATAAGGTCAGGAAAAGCTGCACCTAAGCCCAAGGAAGCACCTAAGGCTGCATCTAAGCCTAAGAGTGCACCAAAGAGAAGCACACGAAGCATCCCAGCTGCGGAAAAGAACAAGGCCCCAGTGCCTGAGGCTATCGAAGAAGAGGAAGAGAGTGTCCTTAGGAAGCTCAAGCCCAAGATCCCAGACCACAATGATGCTCATCGTGTGGCTGAGGATATGAAGCTCAGGAGAGATTTAGGGCTGAGGAAATGGAGAGAAGCAGATCCGTATGCTTCTAGGAGAAGGACTGCCGTGGATTACAGATTTCATACCAAGGAGCAGCAAGATTTCTATGAGACTGTTTTGCTTGACAAGAAGCCAATCGTTTGTGACTGAGATACAGACTGTCGTGGAGCAGCTCTTGGACGACATGAACGAGAGAAGAGGCAGAACCACAACTGATGCCTTTGCCAGGGTGCCACGAGGTCCGAGGTCGTCTGCACTGCCAGTTGCTGACACTAGAGCTACAACGTCTGCACCAGCTACAGCCTCCGTTCCACCAGCTCCAGGATCCACGACAGCCTCAACTCCTACCACATCTATTGAAGGCTTCGTCCTTGGCATGCTCCGGACTCCACCACCACCTGAAGATCAAGCCTGAGCGTCGACTTAGCACTATGCATTCTCTAGGAACTTTTTGGTAACTTGTTGCCAAAGGGGGAGAAAATGTATAGATCATAGGCTTCGAGAGAGAGTGTTGCTTTTATTCTCTCTTGTTTTTATTTGGTGGTTTTTCGAACTTTGTTTGCTTGCGTGTGCGATACTATGTCATTATTCGTGAGACATCGATGATCAAGTGTTTGATCATAAGCTACACTTAATGGTTGCTTAATGCTTGCTAAATGTTATCATTCTATCTATTGTCTGTGATCATTCACTATTCTTGGTGATGAGTGCATGTATTTCAATCTTATCATTTTTTTAGCGCTCCACCAAGATGTATGTGACATGGAAGAGTAACCCATGATTCTAACTCCTTGTGCATTTGCAGTCCAAAGCAAATTTTAAAATATGCACAAATTTAGGGGGAGCTCTTACTTATCACATACTTCTCAAAGCGACGATGTATTTCATGATTATTATTATTTGTCAAAGCTTTGATCTATATGTTGTCATCAATTACCAAAAAGGGGGAGATTGAAAGTGCAACTATCCCTAGGTGGTTTTGGTAATTCATAACAACATATAGCTCATTGAGCTAATGCTATTCCAAGATGATTATTTCAGGAAAGCTCAGTGATTGGCATGGCATGGATGTGAAAGTGGAACCCTCAAAATGCTAAGGACAAAGAATTGGCTCAAGCTCAAAAGTTCAAGACTCTTCATTTTATATTTCAGTGATCCAAGATCACATTGAGTCTTTAGGAAAAGCCAATACTATCAAGGAGGGATGAGGTGTTGCTTAATGAGCCTCTTGCTTTATGTGCTTAGTGACATGCTCCAAAATCCACAACCACCTTTCCATATCCACAAATGACCTAAACCCTAAGCCAAACTCGGTCATACCGATTCTGTCAATCCGGCGCCACCGAGTTTCACTTGTCATTTGCCACTGCCAAACCCTAGCAATTCGGTCCTACCGATAAGGATCTCGGTCACACCGAGATGGGGTTGCAAACTCTCTATTTCCCTTTCATAACTTTTTGGTCTCACTGAAATAGCGAATCGGTCCCACCGAGAATGCAATGCAAACTCTCTGTTTCCTTCTTGTAACTTTTCGGTCTCACGGAAAGAGCAAGTCGGTCCCACCGAGTTTGCCTGACCGACTCTCTGGTTAGCTAATTGCCGAACTCGGTCTCACCGAGTTTGTGCGATCGGTCTCACCGATATTACGTTATGCCCAAAACCCTAACCGAATCATTCCTACCAAGTTGCATCTCAGTCCCACCGAAATTCCTAACGGTCACTAGGTTTACTATTTCGGTCAGACCGAGTTTTCTGATTCGGTCCCACCGAGATTGGTAGATTGTGTGTAATGGTTGGATTTTGTGTGGAGGCTATAAATACCCCTCCACCTCCTCTTCATTCGTGGAGAGAGCCATCAGAACACATACACCATTCCTACTCAGATGTTCTGAGAAAGAACCACCTACTCATGTGTTGAGACCAAGATATTCCATTCCTACCATATGAATCTTGATCTCTAGCCTTCCCCAAGTTGCTTTCCACTCAAATCTTCTTTCCATCAGATCCAAATCCTATGAGAGAGAGTTGAGTGTTGGGGAGACTATCATTTGAAGCACAAGAGCAAGGAGTTCATCATCAACACACCATTTGTTACCTCTTGGAGAGTGGTGTCTCCTAGATTGGCTAGGTGTCACTTGGGAGCCTCCGACAAGATTGTGGAGTTGAACCAAGGAGTTTGTAAGGGCAAGGAGATCGCCTACTTCGTGAAGATCTACCGCTAGTGAGGCAAGTCCTTCGTGGGCGATGGTCATGGTGGAATAGACAAGGTTGCTTCTTCGTGGACCCTTCGTGGGTGGAGCCCTCCATGGACTCGCGCAACCGTTACCCTCCGTGGGTTGAAGTCTCCATCAACGTGGATGTAGGATAGCACCACCTATCCGAACCATGGGAAAACATCCGTGTCTCCAATTGCGTTTGAATCCTCCAAACCCTTCCCTTTACATTCTTGCAAGTTGCATGCTTTACTTTCCGCTGCCAATAAACTCTTTGCATGCTTGCTTGAATTGTGTGATGATTGCTTGACTTGCTCTAAGATAGCTAAAATCTGCCAAGAACTAAAATTGGGAAAAGGCTAAGCTTTTAGTTGGTCAAGTAGTCTAATCACCCCCCCTCTAGACATACTTTCGATCCTACACCGGCATAGGGCCTACCCTCGGGGGATGTCTTGCTCTGCGCGATGCGGGGAGGGGCCTTGCTCCCGGCTGCTCCTCGGTAGCCCCAATGCGCTCCCCCTGGTGGACGGGGGGCCGCCGTCCGCCACCATGACCTGATCCTCGCGCGACCCATGGTTAGCGTAAGCTTGCTCCTGAGAGATTAGTGGTACCCTATAGCTGTTATTGTTGGCATGGTTGGTGAGGCTTCCGGGGGGCTCCTGGAAGGCCCCAGCTTCTAGTGCCTCCTCCTCCCAGCTCGGCTTGAGGAATGAGCTGGGGTCGTCTTCCAGCGCGTACTCCTGGTCCATCATGCGGGGCACGTAGGCCTCCAGGGCCGTCGCCTTGAAGACCTCGCCGTAGTGCCCCGCGCTCCATGTCACTCGGCTCAGCGCACCGCCTAGAGGATGGTAGGGCGGCATCCTGCCGGGGTCGTAGGAGACAATGCTCGTACCTACGCTCGTTGGAGGTGGTGGGGGTGCGATCGGGCGTCCGGTGCCGTTGGCCACGTCAGTGTCGATGGAGCCCAGGGGAGTGCCCGGGGGCGCGCGGGCGCGGCGAGGCCGGCCATGCGATCTGGCCGCCATCTAAGGTGTAAGAAGGGAGCAGAAGGGTGGTGCTCTCGAGGCTGCATCGTCTAGTAGCTCGGCGACGCGCTCCAGAAGTGCATCCCGGCCGCTCTCCATCAGCCGGCATCGCAGCAGCTCGCGAGCCACCATGAGCGCAGCCCTCATGTTTGCTGTTCCCGTCGGGTGTGCGGCACCGTGGCCGCGGAATGGCTTGAAGCCCTTGCAGCTGCCCGTACTTGGTATGGAGTGAGGGTGGATGGCGGTTGACCGCACCGCCCGTGCCCTGCAGCGTTTGGCAGTGCGCGTGCTGCCTGTGGTGCGGCGTTGAGGTCTTCTTGGGTAGACGAGGCCGCCCAGGCGGGCCAAGCTCCCCAGCGGTCGGCGTTGGTCCTCGGGTCGCTGGACATCGGAGCTCCGGGGTGTCGGCGGATCGACTGGCGAAAGGAAGACTTCAATGCTCCATTATTTCGCCGTGTTTCTAAAAATCAGATCCGCCGTGTTTCGCACTCTGTCGGATTTCGGGTTCCGGCAAAACCCTTGAGGTTTGAACAGTGGGGTGCGCATGAAGATCTCCCCCTCTCTAGCTCGCGCACTCTATGGTCTCACGACCAAGCTCGACGGACCCAAAGAACATGAGACACAAGATTTATACTGGTTCGGGCCACCGTTGTGTTGTAATACCCTACTCCAGTGTTTTGTGGTGGATTGCCTCGAGAGCTAAGGATGAACAGTTACAAGGGAAGAACAGCCTCCTGAGGAGAGGTGTTCTTGTGCTTGGTGAACTTGTGTGGTTGAGGATCGTCTGGGTTAGTTGGGATCAGATGGATCTCTCCCAGCTATGGTGGTGGCTAGTCCTATTTATAGAGGCCCTGGTCCTCTTCCCAAATATCGAGCGGGAAGGGATCCCACAACGGCCAATTTGAAGGGGGACAACTAGTACAAGCTATCCTGACAAAAGTAGTCTTCGCCTGCCAAAGGCTCTGGTGGGGACGCTGGCTTGGGCTCCACGGTGACCTCCGTCCTGCCGTCCTGCTGGTCTTGGTCTCATTGCACCAATATGGAAACCTTTGCGTGATGCCTCGGAACTCCTCGCCTGCGCTTGCCTCCTTAGCACCAAAGAGGAAATGAGGACACTGTGCTCGCTGGCGCCCGCCTGGTCCTGATCGTCATGGCTTACGTCATTGGAACCTCGCGAGGTTCGCCTTGCCTTGATCTTTCCGCCCTCGTGAGCCAGCCTGGTGAGGCCGCTCCTGAGGTGGTCTTGCATCGTCAGCCTCATGAGGCTTGGCCCCTCACGAGGGTCTTGAGTGTTTTCTAGTGATGATGGGCCGTACAGGTCGCTGGTGGAGCCACGCCACAGGCCGCTAGCAGGCAAGTCTGGGGACCCCCGTTCCCAGAATGCTGACACACTCCTCCCACGTAAGAGTGTAAACTCTTGCTTACATAAAAATGGAGCAAGTGGACGGCACTGCAGCACGTCACATCACTCAAACTAGCCCGCCTAACACGCAGGAAAGCACCGCCCTTGTCATTTTGTTCTGGATTTCTATTGATCAATCGCATGAAAATTTTATGCTTTGCAAGTTCAAAAGGAAAAGGCGGCACACTTACGACTCGTACGCGTTGCGTTCGCGTCACACGCCCGACAGTCCGGCTCGCACGCCGCTCACCTGAGGGGACACGCGTTGCCTTGCATTTTCACTGACATGTGGGACTGTAATTGAATAAACCGTCGATAGCCGAAATCTAATCGCTCGGCGGGCGTTGGCTGAGAAGAGAGAGACAGGGGAGGGAGAAGAGATCGCCCGCCCGCCGCGCACGGACTCCAAGAAATTTATGGTGATAATGTGAGGTGGGCCATGCGGGAGTCCGGACCACTTCCAAGCCCGCTTCTGACCGCCCTGGTCCACCAGAACCCCCCACCTCCCCGCGCACGCTTCCCCCTAAGACGCCACCTGCCTGCATTCATAGCAAGTAGTACCAACAAAATTTTGTGCTATAAGGGCATGTACAATGGTTGATAAGATAGTCTTATCATAAGTCTTGCATGTAATTTAGAGATGACAAAAAACATGTGTACAATGGATCATCTCTTAGCCTTATCTTCAATAACTAGTTATTCATAAAAACATGGTGAAACATATTATGCTAAGAGATCATCTCTTGTCTTCTCTTAAATAAGAGAAGACAAGCCTTTTCTTATGATTTCTATTTCCTCCACCTCATCATTTATCCTATGTGGCATCCCTACAATAGAACTATTGTACATGCCCTAAGCCCTCTTATGTGGAGGAGAGAGAGAGGCATTGCCAAAGTCAAGGAGTGGGATCTGCAGGAGCCCGTCTCTACACGTGCTCCTAGGTATAAAAAACTAATTCTAAAAAAAGAGTCATAAAAAACAATTGTGTCTAAAAAAGAAAGGTAAAAACATTTGAGAGGAAATAGATAGAGAGAAAGTGAGAAAAAGTTGTAACCTTCTAGCCAACCTTATAGTTAACACTATCGATTACATGAGGAAGGAGGGAGTGGTGCACATGCCAAGTTCACTAGGCCATCGTGTTTCACACTCCTCCGTCGTAACAGTGGAGACAATAGCTTTCATCAAAAATAAACAATGAATACTCGTTGCTTGTCCACTATATCGGAAAGAATACTTTCATTCACCGACATGTGAGACGTCGACCATCCTGGTCCACTTACCATGCATCAAATTATCCTGGTCCACCCCGGTCGTAGCGCAGGCCCAACCTTTCCCACTGTAAGTTGGTTGGACAAAGGAACCATCATGACTTCGTTGAATTCCGCTTCTTCAAGAAAACTTACTGTACCCGCAGTACTGCTACCACACACGAAGACTGGACGGCACTGTACCACGTCATATCGCTGAAATCCACTAGGCCAAACTAGCGCACCTAGGATTTTTACTCCCTCCATTTCAAAGTTAGTAGTACAAAGTTGAGTCATCTATTTTGGAACGGAGGGAGTACCTCTCTGTACTGCTATGATTTTGTGTTGTACGTCTCTGTACTTTTGCTATGATTTTCCTACCCTATGAACCAAATGAGGCCTGAATGTATCCGTGTCGACTATTGTCTGATCGACTGCTAAGCCTACAATTTTAGGAGGTTGGGCTATTGGTCGATCGACGTATCAGTATAAGCGTACCGCGAGCTCGTCAGCCCCAACGTTTCTCTTCGGTGAGTGTTTTGCAAGTACTATAGCTCGCACAATAGCTAGCCTACTAACACAAAGAATCATCAAACAAGCCCTGCTGATATGATAAATAGTTCAAACTTACATCTAAGCATGCCATATATTACATCAAAAGCTGACGAGGATACATTTGTTTCCACAACTCGGAGAGGGTTCGCATGATTCACTATCAAACAAAAGTAGCAAGTACTGCCCACATAAGATAGTGCACTATCCCTAAAATGGTTTGATAACACGTATCGTTCTGGTAATTAAACACAATGCAAACTACCCTCAAGGATTAGCGCGACCAACTATTTCTTGTCATCGATCTCTCGGGCAATGACCACATCACGGACATCGGCATGGGAATCGATCTCTGGGGCGATATCCACCGCGACATCGGAATCGATCTCTGGGGCGATGTCCACAGGATGGACAGCGGCATCGGAATCGATCTCCAGGGTGATGTCAACAGTACGGACCGCAACATCGAAAATGATCTTTGGGGCGTTGTCCACAGGACGGGCCGCGACATCGGAATCATCAAGGACGGCCACCGACAGCTGCACAACCCTAACATATTAGCAAGCACGTTGCAAGTAATTAAAAACCACAACTATGGTAAGCCATTATTTTTTTACCTTGTGCAACTCACCGGGGGATCCCATCCCTCTGGGGGCCATCTCATCGTCCTCGATGGGGGCCATCACCTTGCCAGGGGAATACTGCTTCTCAACGGCGACTATCTCCTCAAACTCGGCCTTGAGCCTTGCATAGGTGGCCATTAGAGTTTCTTGGGCAGGCACGGTGGGGCCCTTGCTGTTCTTCCAAGTTTCTTTGAGGAGTTCGTCCGCCAACGTCGTCAACTCTTTGGCCATTTCTTCTTTCTTGGAGTTCTTCGTCTCCATGGGTTGGCCCGCCAACATGGTCAACTCGTTGGTCGGTGCTCGCTTCCTGGAGAGCGCTATCTCCAGTGGGTTGTCCGCCAGCAACTCTTTGCCTAGTGCTCTAGGATCCATCGATGAATTGACAAACAAAAAGCAGTCGAAAGCAAACCACAATCGCAATGAAGACGGGAAAAGAATAGGTTGTGAGAATCAGTCGGTGCTTCACAAAAAGAAGATTCTTGGAATGAAAATATAGTAGCATCACTGATTTGCCCACCTTTTCGCCGGTACAGAAGAAAAATGGCAGAAGTGAGTAGCCTGGAGTGAGGTTTTCTTCAAGAAAGGGGAGAAAGCGCTGCAACGAGCGTTCCAGTAAAATGATGGTTGCTTCGTCCAGTCCAACTTCGAGGCCACTTTACCATTGTTGGTAAAGGTGTGGGTTTTGTGATATGATGGGTCATGACGGCCACACCGGGGTGACCGGTGAGTCTCGACTATAGCACCTCGCTGTGATTTGGTGGATGGCATGCGGGCCCGGATGCTTTGATGTCCCACATGTAGATAGAGTGGCTAGTCATATAGGAGTATTCAATATTGTGCACTGCGACCAAGGCGGAGAGGAAAATGAGAGAAGTACACATTTATTTATGGTGTAGATCCACTCATTTTGCTCTAGTACTACTCATTTAGAGCATCTCCAATAGCATGTGCATATTTGGATGTCTATATATTCATATAGACAATGGTCTAAAAATATTCCCTCATATACACGTCCAGTTTTGCATCAGAACGTCTATATACAGGGACCATGACAGGTGGGCCGTCGTTGGGGAGAGGAAGAAATCATGACTGCAACCGAGTTTAGACGATGCCTTCACATTGTCCAGGCGTGGACATTGCTGAGGTCGATTTAGAGGATGTGTATGTTTGGACGACCATATAGACAAGCTGTTGGATGCCTATTTTGGGCTCACGTCATAGAAAACGAGTATAGACATCCATATAGACAAGCTATTGGAGGTGCTCTTAGGGTGTAGTCTAGTCACTTGTTGAAATCTCTAGAAAGGCAAATACTCCTTTCCAGTTTACAGGGCTATACTAGCAAGTAGTACTACAATAGTGGGCTCAAATAGCAATTTTGTCTCATGCAAGAGCCTGGCTATATGCGTGCTCCAAGCCCTTCTCGACCCACTTTTGGGTGTTTGGTAGGGTGTATGAAGGGTGCATGAGTCCACACTAGCTTAACACAAATACACTAGGAGCATGCATGAAGAGGGGTGCTGGGATGAGCATGCACGAAGAGGGAATAACTATGCTGAGATGAGAATGCAACCAAACACACTGTGGCGAGCGTTCGCAACTGCCACGTTCGGGTTGCGCTTGGCTCTTCGCCTCTTCGAGAAGACAAACAATGATGTTACTACTACTTCTACAGTATCGAATCCACTGCTGCATGTCCATCCACCGCGTGCGGGGGGGGGGGGGGATAGCTTGTTGTAGTACTCTATAAGGCTAGCTGTAATGGGAGTACTATCATAGGTAGTACTCCCTCCGTTCCTAAATATTTGTCTTTCTAGAGATTTCAACAAGTAACTACCTAGGGAGCAAAATGAGTGAGTCTACACTCTAAAATATGTATATATACATCCGTATGTGGTAGTCCATTTGAAATATCTAAAAAGACAAATATTTAGGAACGGAGGGAGTATCATGCAAGCCAACTAGGCAAATTTGATGAGGTGGCATAGAAGTAAATGAAGAAAGAGAGGGTTGAGTATCATATCATGATACCGTATCATATTAAATGTTGTGCTACTATGTGTCATGCATGCTAATAAATGAAGTCATTGATGATACTAACATATGATACTATGCACTAGGGATGTGTAGTATCATACACTAGTATCGTATGCATAATACTAGTATTCCATTATGACCAGCCTAAGCAAAAGCTTGTCCTCGTCTGCGAGCCACCGCGCGCATGGGCGACAGAGAAGGCATGTAGTAGTAAAATCAAGCTTCTCCTCATTGTATGAGTTGATGCAACACATCATAGCACTGGCCCCACTGGTTGCCTCTAAACTTGGCCGAAAGACCCACAATGTACAATACTCCATTTGCTGCAACCTCTAACATTTACGCCACCACAAATTAAAATATATATTCCTGTCTTGACCAGATGAGCGTGCAAACTACAATCACCAGGATGACAGGTAGGCTCAGAAGATTATTTTAATAAAAAAAGCATGGAGCCGACCCCAACGATTTTAAGCTTACAAGCACGATACACGCTATCCTAGACTACTCTACACATGAAATTGCCACACGAGCGTCTGGGCTGCACTTGGCTCTTCGCCTCTTCGGGAAATCAAACAATGATGGAGTACTATTGCAGTGGAGGAGTACTACAGTATGCTTCTGGCCATCTGACACCGATTGAACTGCTGCATGTCCACCGCGTGCGGGAGGGAGAGCGTGTAGCGAATGAAAGCTTCTCCTAGTCCTGCCATCCACCACGCTCATGGGCGAGGGAGGGACGTAGCTTCATTGACTTACTGCTCCTGCCTTTGCGTGTATGATAGGTGGGCCCAACAGGTGGGTGGCCCACCTGTCATGCAGCCAAATGTAGGTGCGGTTAAGGCGAAAGGGCGTTGTAGTAATCAAACTTCTTGTTGTATGAGTTGACGCGACACATCAAAGCACCACACTCGATATATTTCAATAATTCGCGTTTACTGATGCATTAATTACAACGCATCCATGTATGCCGTGACTCTCCTTTTGATACTTGCATGTGTTGATTTAATGCACCTTGCCAAATTTTGACTATAAATTTAACTAACCAAATTTTCATGCATGTCACAAAAAATTACATAATTGAAAACTATGTTCAAATATGAATCAAACGATATAATTTTTGTTAACAAGCATTAACATTTTGTCAGTTAAATCTTTGGTCAAAATTTAGCACCAATTACAAAAGGTCCCAATAAATATTGTACTCTCACATTTTGTTTTGAGGATACTCCCACATAGAAAATATAAATAATAATGCATGTTGGGCCAGCCCACGTTTCCGATAATTTTAGCCGTGGGCTTGTTCACAAATTTTACGAGGGGGTGGTTGTTCATTTAATGGAGGGTCTTGTACCAAACTTGAACGGTACAAAGTGCGACCTGGCACACCGTAACACCACTTGGAATAAGCGGGTAGCTATCTGAAAAAAAACAATCAACAACTCAAAAAAACAATTGGCAACCTGGCACGTACACAATTTTAAACGATTGTTTTGATGGAGTGAAAAAGGAAAACTACCCCACTACGTATATATAGGTCGGAGCCTCCACGCTTGCTTGCTAGGGTTGGTCTATTCACACACTCTCATCCTCTCCAGATCTAAACAAGATAGGGGTGGTAACACTGTCTTTCTCCCTTCAAAAAACACTGTCTTTCTATCTTCACTGCTAGTTACAGATCTGGACGTTTCCCCCTCCACCGGTGAAGGGAGGAGGGGAAGCGTTTAGGTTGTCATCAACAACAAGGGAGGAGACCCACTTCCGGCCGCACCGTTATCTCTGGCAGAGCGCCGGCGCGGGAGGTCCTCCGAACCCTTCGTCGTTGCCCTAGTGTGGGCGGATCCGGCCTCCCGCCGCCCACCTCTCCACATCCCGAGGACCTTCAGGTATATCCTCCTTCGAAACCGCCCTAGCACTATTTCCCCAGATCGCTACGTCGCTGCATGTGCATCATTTTCTACCTCTCAGTCCCTCTCGATCGGATGGTCCAACGACACATATTTTTTTCTTCTATTGTTAGAGGTAAAGCTACTTCATGGTCGAATCTTGTACTTGGTTCAAACAAGAAATAAAGTGGGGATGGGGGAATTTAGTATGTACATCGGACTTAGTACAAACAGGAAGGATAGGGGGTGAATGTAGTACAGACTGGTCATCCAACCGATCTCTTGGTCGAAAAGGGAAATATAGGGGAAACGCTGTACACAGTGGTATGACCAGGACTAGATTTTCTATTCACACATAAGATGGCTGCATGCATCATTATGATGCAGAGGCCGGGGGCACGCCTCCATTTCCAAAAAAACATAGGAGTAGGTCGCTAGAGTGAACAAAAATGGGACCAACCCAGATATGTTTCTTGGATGTTTGTTTCTCGGGGCAACAAACTCTGAATCACCACTTTATGACCCGGTTTAGGTACATGGTGCTGGACTGCTGGTGCACCTACTGTTGGGGAACGTAGTAATTTCAAAAAGTTTCCTACCCACACGCAAGATCATGGTGATGCATAGCAACGAGAGGGGAGAGTGCGATCTACATACCCTTGTAGACTGACAGCGGAAGCGTTAGCACAACGCGGTTGATGTAGTCGTACGTCTTCACGGCCCAACCGATCAAGCACCGAAACTACGACGCCTCCGAGTTGTAGCACACGTTCAGCTCGATGACGATCCCCGGACTCCGATCTAGCAAAGTGTCGGGGAAGAGTTCCGCCAGCACGACGGCATGGTGACGATCTTGATGTACTACCATCGCAGGGCTTCACCTAAGCACCGCTACAATATTATCGAGGATTATGGTGGAAGGGGGCACCGCACACGGCTAAGAATATGATCACGTGGATCAACTTGTGTGTCTAGGGGTGCCCACTGCCCCCGTATATAAAGGATCAAGGGGAGGAGGCCGGCCGGCCCTATAGGCGCGCCAAGGAGGAGTCCTCCTCCTAGTAGGAGTAGGACTCCTACTAGGAGGGGGAAGGAAGTGGGGAGGGAGAAGGAAAGGGGGCACCGCCCCCCTCTCCTAGTCCAATTTGGACCAGGGGGAGGAGGCGCGCGGCCCACCCTGGCTGCCCTTCTCTCTCTCCACTAAGGCCCATATGGCCCATTACTTCTCCCGGTAGGGTTCCGGTAACCCTCCGGCTCTCCGGTTTTCTCCGAAATCACCCGGAACACTTCCGGTGTCCGAATATAGCCGTCCAATATATCAATATTTATGTCTCGACCATTTCGAGACTCCTCGTTATGTCCGTGATCACATCTGGGACTCCAAACTAACTTCGGTACATCAAAACTCATAAACTCATAATATAACTATCATCGAAACCTTAAGCGTGCGGACCCTACGGGTTCAAGAACAATGTAGACATGACCGAGACATGTCTCCGGTCAATAACCAATAGCGGAACCTGGATGCTCATGTTGGCTCCTACATATTCTACGAAGATCTTTATCGATCAGACCGCATAACAACATACGTTGTTCCCTTTGTCATCAGTATGTTACTTGCCCGAGATTCGATCGTCGGTATCTCAATACCTAGTTCAATCTCGTTACCGGCAAGTCTCTTTAATCGTTCCGTAATACATCATCTCGCAACTAACTCATTAGTTGCAATGCTTGCAAGGCTTATGTGATGTGCATTACCGAGAGGGCCCAGGGACACCTCTCCGACAATCAGAGTGACAAATCCTAATCTCGAAATACGCCAACCCAACATGTACCTTTGGAGACACCTGTAGAGCTCCTTTATAATCACCCAGTTACGTTGTGACATTTGGTAGCACACAAAGTGTTCCTCCGGCAAACGGGAGTTGCATAATCTCATAGTCATAGGAACATGTATAAGTTATGAAGAAAGCAATAGCAACATACTAAACGATCGAGTGCTAAGCTAACGGAATGGGTCAAGTCAATCACATCATTCTCCTAATAATGTGATCCCATTAATCAAATAACAACTATTTGTCTATGGTTAGGAAACATAACCATCTTTGATTAACGAGCCAGTCAAGTAGAGGCATACTAGTGACACTCTGTTTGTCTATGTATTCACACATGTATTATGTTTCCTGTTAATACAATTCTAGCATGAATAATAAAAATTTATCATGAAATAAGGAAATAAATAATAACTTTATTATTTCCTCTAGGGCATATTTCCTTCAGTCTCCCACTTGCTCTAGAGTCAATAATCTAGTTCACATTGCTATGTAATTTAACAACAATAGTTCACATCATCATGTGATTAACACCCATAGTTCACATCGTTATGTGACCAACACTCAAAGGGTTTACTAGAGTCAATAATCTAGTTCACATCGCTATGTGATTAACACCCAAAGAGTACTAAGGTGTGATCATGTTTTGCTTGTGAGAGAAGTTTAGTCAACGGATCTGCCACATTCAGATCTGTATGTATTTTGCAAATTTCTATGTCAACAATGCTCTGCACGTAGCTACTCTAGCTAATTGCTCCCACTTTCAATATGTATCTAGATTAAAACTTAGAGTCATCTGGATCAGTGTCAAAATTTGCATCGACGTAACCCTTTACGACGAACCTTTTTGTCACGTCCATAATCGAGAAACATATCCTTATTCCACTAAGGATAATTTTGACCAATGTCCAGTGATCTACTCCTAGATTACTATTGTACTCCCTTGCCAAACTCAGGGCAGGGTATACAATAGGTCTGGTACACAGCATGGAATACTTTATAGAACCTATGGCTAAGACATAGGGAATGGTGCAGCGCCCAGTTTACTTTGTCAGTTCCCTTCTGCAGGGGGCTAGGTCAAGGTACTCTGGTGTGCAGAAATTGCTTTTCGGCCTTCTCATGGCCTCGAGAAAGCTGCGCCATTACTTCCAAGCACATGAGATCACAGTTGTCACTCGTTTTCCGCTGAAGAGGATACTACAGAATCCAGAAGCAACAGGCAGGATTGTTGAGTGGGCACTGGAACTGTCAAGCTTTGGTCTCAAGTTTGAGAGTACTTCAACTATCCAAACCAGAGCATTGGCAAAATTCATAGCCGAGTGGACGCCAACGCCAGATGAAGAAATTCCAGAAACGAGCATCCCCGTCAAGGAAGCAAGCAAAGAGTGGCTGATGTAATTTGATGGTGCCTTCTCGCTGCAAGGCGCCAACGCTGGCGTGCTGCTTGTCGCACCCACCGGAGAGCACCTCAAGTACGTAGTCCAGATGCACTTTCCCAAGGAGCAAGCAACAAACAATACTACAGAGTATGAAGGCTTGCTTGCCGGTCTCAAGATCGCGGCAGACCTTGGGATCAAGAAGCTCATTGTCAGGGGTGACTCGCAGCTTGTCGTCCGCCAAGTAAACAAGAGTTATCAGAGTCCGCTGATGGAAGCCTACGTTGACGAAGTGAGAAAGCTAGAAGAGCACTTTGACGGCCTACAGATGGAACATGTTCCAAGAGCTCAGAACGACATTGCCGATGGCCTGTCAAAGTGCGCCGCACTTAAGTTACCTGTGGAACCAGGGATCTTTGTGCTCAAGCTAACTCGACCGTCCGTGACGCCATCAACTGGACAGAGCAAGAAGAGGAAGTTGATTTCTGGTGACTATTTTCCGGCAGAGCTTCCCGAAGCCGCCGCCAAGAAGGTCCCCAAGATCAACACCAAGAATGCTGAGGAGCAGTCTGCTTCGGCAAGCCGTAGGGTTTGTTCCGTTGAAGCAGACGCTCCCGACAAGTTTTGCTCTGGCAAGCTTGCCGGGGAACGTCAAGCTTCGGCTGAGCCACAGGCTCTCGCCGTAGAAGCGGATGTTCCTGCAGTAGCAGATGTGCCTTTAGTCCTTGTTGTCGAGCCACAAGCTCCAGCATGGGCACAACAGATTGTCCGTTTCCTTCAGACAGGAGAACTTCTCGAAGAGCAAGAAGAAGCGGAAAGAGTAGCCCGGCAGTCAAGTATGTACCAGTTTGTCGACAACACACTGTACAGAAGAAGACTCAACTGTGTGAAATTGAAGTGTATTCACCGGGAAGATGGACAAAAGCTGTTGGCAGAGATACATGGAGGCATATGTGGTCACCACATTGGCGCAAGAGCACTTGCCGGCAAAGCATTCCGGCAAGGTTTCTTTTGGCCGACAGCCCTCCAGGATGCAACTGCACAAGTAACCAAGTGTGAAGCGTGCCAGTTCCATTCCAAGCAGATACACCAGCCAGCTCAAGCTCTCCAGATGATCCCTTTATCCTGGCCATTTTCGGTCTGGGGGCTCAATATCCTCGGCCCCTTTCCCCGAGCAGTCGGGGGCTTTGAGTACTTGTACGTAGCAATCGACAAGTTCACAAAGTGGCCGGAAGTGGAAGCAGTGAGGAAGGTGACAGCACAGTCAGCAGTCAAGTTCTTCAGGTCGATTGTTTGCCGCTTCGGGATCCCTAACAGGATAATCACCAACAACGGTACGTAATTCACGAGCCGCACCTTCATGTAGTACGTCCAAGATCTTGGCGCCAAGGTCTGCTTCGCTTCTATTGCTCACCCGAGAAGCAACGGTCAAGCGGAGAGGGCAAATGCTGAAGTGCTGCGTGGGCTCAAGACCAGGACTTTCGACAGGCTGCACAAGTGCGGAAGAAACTAGATTGAGGAGCTGCCGGTGGTTCTTTGGTCAATCAGGACGACGCCAAATCAAGCCACTGGCCAGACACCTATCGCTCTAGTCTATGGAGCAGAGGCAGTTCTCCCCACGGAACTCGTATACGGGTCACCTCGAGTGCTCGCTTATGATGAGCTCGAGCAAGAGCAGCTGCGACAAGATGATGCGCTGCTCCTTGAGGAAGACCGTCTTCAGGCTGCTATACGAGCTGCTCGCTACCAGCAAGCTTTGCGCCGCTACCATAGCCGCAAAGTTAACGCCAGAAGTCTCGAGGAAGGCGACCTTGTTCTTCGGCGTGTTCAGTCCGCCAAGAATTCCAACAAGTTGACGCCAAAGTGGGAAGGCCCTTACCGGGTGAAACGAGTCACTAGGCCTGGCGCTGTCCGCCTTGAGACCGAAGATGGCATTCCGGTGACCAACTCCTGGAACATTGAACATCTTCGTAAGTTTTACCCGTAAGGCGCGGTTGCCGGAACCCGTTCCGGCAACCACCTTTTGTACAAGTCTTGCCGCTGTTGCATGTAATCCTTTGTACAAAGCCGGGTGTAGACCCCGTGCATAAAGATCATGTGCTCCGCACATCTTGTCAATTTCATGCTTTTTATTTTTTGCATGTGTTATCTGACACTTTGTGCAGCACCTACCCCTGGTAAGCAACAACGAGCCATAAGGCTCCAAAGCTTTATTTTCCCCTCTTTCTTTTTTCTCAAGGAAAGGAAGGTTCCCTCGCCCACAGGTTTGCCGGGGGGAAAGGAGAAGATAATGGTATGGACCAGGCGTCGTTCAAGCAAGTTTCGCCTTGCCGGGAAGCAAACAACAGAAAAGATAAGTTGCCAAAGTTTGAGCAATCAGATTTTTAATTTTTTTAAGTTATCTTCCTTGAACGACCGTACTTTGTATGGAAAACCTGTGCGCGGAGGAACCAACTCGTAGCTAGTTGCGCCCTTACTTTGTTTCGAGTCCGCTCAACAACTTAAGTGAGCTGCGACTAGTTGCGACAAGGTTTCTTGTCGGTAGCGGCACCGTGAGCAGGCTGCTGACGTCCCGCACTCAGCGCTCGCGGCCAAGGTGCCTGCGCCGGCAAGTTCCCTAAAAGCATAGGGAAAAAACATACAAAGGAAGGGATCAAGTAAAGGAAATAACATGGCAATCATTACACGAAATAGAGTTATATTACAAGGTAGCTTGTCGCGGCTCTAACAGATTGTTCTCATAACATGACCAGCAGCGACAAGAAAGGAAGAAAACGTGTGGCCTAGTCTACGCGATCGCTCTCAACCCTCTTGATCCCGCTCACCTTGTCCACAATGGGTGCGACAAGGGTCTTGAGCGCCTCGAGATCAGCATCCGGCGGCAGGGTCCTGAGGATGTTGGTGAGGTTGAGGCCCGGGTTGCGGAAGGCCACCTTCACCAGCACCTTTTGAAGAGCTCCCGCACAGATCTTGCGCGACTCGTCGGCTAGCTGTTTTGGGATCCTCTCCCGGAGTCGCTGGAGGGCCGTCGCCACGCCTTTGAAGAACGAGGTGAGCTTGGCGCTGGGTTGGAGGTTCTCGTCGGAGGGATACCCGAGATCCTCCATCCCCAGCTGCGCCATCTCCCTGTCAATGTCTGCGGCAACGTCCCCGAGACCCTCCGTCCAGTGCTCCACATTCTCCCGAAAAGTGCTCTGGGCGGCAGCAGCACTCGCCAGCAGCGCCTTGCCGGCCTTGACCTCCTCCTTCAGGGCCGTCTCCTGCTCCTTGGCGCCATCCAGCGTCTTGGTCAAAGTGGTCTGCTTCAACTCAAGATCTGCGTTGGAGTCCTTGGCGGCGCTAAGCTCCTGGACCTTCTCGGTGAGATGGACCTGCAGCTCCGAGTAGCTGTGGGCGTCCTTCTCCCGCTCACGCTTGAGCGCGGCAAGCTCTTCGCCGCTCGCCTTGAGATCGGCCTCCAGCTGTGCCACCTTTGTCTCCAGCTCCTTCTTGGCGGCCTCGGCAGCTGTGGTAGCATCCTCTGCTTGCTTGAGGGCTCCGCCAAATGTCCGCTCGCACGCGGCAAGCTCCTCCTCGTGGCTGTCAAGGTTGACTTTCCGCTGCACCAGCTCGCCTTCCTGCGCAGACAGCTTTTCAGCGGCAAGCCGCTGTTGCTCTTCGACTTCAGCCCGCTCGAGGAGAAAGGCCTTCTACTCCTCGACAAGTTGCGCCCGCTCCTCTGCCAGGGACCGGAGAGCTTCCTGGTTGTGGCCCCGGAGCTCCTCCGCGCGCCTCTTGATGTCTACTCCCGCCTTCGCGACAAGCGCCTCACGGGATTCCAGCTTGTCTTGCCGGGCGCGGTAGAGCGACACCAGCTTCCGCAGCAGCCGCTCCTCCTCAGGCTCGCTGCCGCTGCTGCTCGGCGCGTCAACCAGCGCCAGCCCAGCGGAGGCGAGCACCTCTCCGTCAAAGCTCTCTCCTTCGACCGGCGCCCTGGAGCTTGACGCCCAGGGGAGGTTGATGAACATGCCGTCGCCGGCCTTCAAGTAGACGCCTGACTGGGGCTCTTCGGAGCCTGACGCTGCGGCAGCGGCAGAGGGAACGGCGGTCGGCATAGCGCCTGGCGCTCCTGCGGCCTCAGGGCCGTCAGTGCGATCGCCAGATCCCCCGCCTGCTTCTGCAGCGGCAGCTTTGGCGGCCTCTGCGCCGGCGGGATCGTCAGCGCCGGCTGCTTCCTCAGTGGCAGCGGCGTCGTCGGCAGCAACCTCGGTCTCCATCGGCTCCGCAGCAGATGGATCTGACAGCCGAAAAAGGGGAGAAGAGTCAAGCAAATACCCAAAAAAGAAGATCAAAAGAAGAAGAACCCAAGGGAAGTTTTGAAGCGAGAAGATTACCTGGCGCGCCAAAGATGTCGGGGGAGCTAATCCACGAACACCTATGGGACCGGCGGACCGAGCCCCTTTTGGTTCGGCAGGGGGGCGGAGATCGCACGAAGAGAAGATTGAGGCGAAGCACACGAGCAGTTTTACCCAGGGTTGGGCCGCACGGATGCGTAAAACCCTACTCCTGCTTTGTGGTTTGTATTGAGTTCTTGCTCGGGAGCGCTGAGTGCTACAGTACACACCAGCAGCTAACGAGACCGAGCGCGAGTGTTCTCTTCCTCCGACCCCCTTCCCTACGTTGCGCATGGGCCTCCTTTTATATGCTCAAGGGGTCATCGACAGGTGGCAACGTAGACAAGGGTAAAAATGGAAAGGCGTTGCAGTTGGCACCGCCGCCTGCTATAGTGTATCATACCTAACCCTGACGGCAGGGGAAATGCCCGTCTGCGTCGCCCAAATAGTGCAAAAGGGACCGCCAGGGACGCCACCGCTCGCCATGATGGCAATCTTGTCAGCGCTGCTTGCCACCGTGTACCGCTGGCTGCACAGCCTCCCGCCACGTATGCATGGAAGGGTCCCAGAGCGACACGTTGGTGGATGTGCTGGAGCGCAGGTACAGAGTGGAAGCTTGCCGCGGCAAGCGCCTTGCCGCGGTCGTTGTCTTGTCGCGTCCGGGAGCTTGTCGCTCACCGGGCCTTGCCGGGGCGCGTGGCGTGTCGCGGCAAGTTCCTCGAGATGCCTTGGTTGGCCTTCCCGGCAAGCTCCTCTTGCCGGGGTCTTGTCTCCTTGGCTTGGATACTTTGTTCTTGAATGGCTCAAAGGAACCACGGAGGATCTTGGCGGTCACCCGGCAAGCCTTGCCGCGGGATGCCGCGACTGCCCGTGCACAAGTTCGGGATACTAGGGTACCCCTGCTCTAGTACACCGACAGTTTGGCCTACTAGATTGATCTTTCTTGCAATGTGAGAAGTGCTTAGCTTTGGGTTCAATCTTGCAGTGTCCTTTCCCAGTGATAGTAGGGGCAGCAAGGCATGTATTGTATTGTTGCCATCGAGGATAAAAAGATGGGGTTTATATCATATTGCTTGAGTTTATCCCTCTACATCATGTCATCTTGCCTAATGCGTTACTCTGTTCTTATGAACTTAATACTCTAGATGCATGCTGGTTAGCGGTCGATCTGTGGAGTAATAGTAGTAGATGCAAAATCGTTTTGGTCTACTTGACACAGACGTGATGCCTATGTTCATTATCATGCCTAGATATTCTCATAACTATGCGCTTTTCTATCAATTGCTCGGCAGTAATTTGTTCACCCACCATAATATATGCTATCTTGAGAGAAGCCACCAGTGAAACCTATGGCCTCCGGGTCTACTTTACATTATATAAGTTTCCGATCTAAAATTCTAGTTTACTATTTATTTTGCAATCTTTACTTTCCAATCTATACAACAAAAATACCAAAAAAATATTTATCTTATTTATTTTTACCAAATCTCACTTTTGCAAGTGGCCGTGAAGGGATTGCCAACCCCTTTATTGCATTGGTTGCAAGGTTCTTACTTGTTTGTGCAGGTACTAGGCGACTTGCGTGTAGTCTGCTACTAGATTGATACCTTGGTTCTCAAAAACTGAGCGAAATACTTACGCTACTTTGCTGCATCACCCTTTCCTCTTCGAGGGAAAACCAACGCATGCTCAAGAGGTAGCAAGAAGGATTTCTGGCGTCGTTGTCGGGGAGATCTATGCTCAAGTCAAGACATACCAAGTACCCATCACAAACTCTTATCCCTCACATTACATTTTTTGCCACTTGCCTCTTGTCAGGACCCCGATCCTAAGTCACACCGATCTAGCATGTAACACATCATATCACTTTGCGGCCTCACGCACGATATTCCCATGGGTGCCACCTTACCTGGCCCAGGACCGTTTGTGCCTTTTGGCTCACATATATGATAGTGCCGCTAGCATCCATATGACAGAGAACCCAGGCCGACATGACTAGTCGTAAACCCAAAGTGGCACTAACTTACAGGGACATGCATACATGACGCAGAAACGAACATGTCAGTCATCAGTGAGTGAATCTGGGTTGTAGCAGTTGGGCTAATAGGACTCCGGAAAATCCGAGCTATAGCAGGCTAACAGGACTCCGGTAGACACCGTGTGACATTTCCTCGAAGGAACAGACACATGAACGAAGAAGGACACATGCTGGCCAGCCTAAGTGTTCCAGAGTAGTAGCAAGCTACCATGGCTCAGTGGAAGCACTAGGAGACATTTCCCAGTAAGAGAGGCTACCACAGATAAACAACTAGGTTGTCGGATCCCACATATACCAAGCATTTCAATAACATACACACAATATGCTCGATATGTGCAAATACAAGATGGCATCACAACATAACTATATGACTCAATGTATTTATTCATTAGGCTCCGAGGAGCCAAGTATTACAAACATGGGTCTCATGACCCAACATACATAGCATACAAGCAAGCACATGCGGAAGCTTAACTTGTCTGAGTACAGACAACTACAAATGAAAAAGGCTGAGAAGCCTGACTATCTATAAGACCTTGCCAAGGGTACAAGATCGTAGCTGAGGTAATAGGCTAAACGTCGAAGTCCACGGGGAACTACTAGTGAGACTGAAGTCTCTGTGCAAAAACATAAATCAAGCAAAGTTGAGTACAAATGTACCCAGCAAGACTTACATCAGAACTATCTACATATGCATCAATATCAACAAAGGGGGTGGTGGAGGTTAACTGCAGCAAGCCAACTTTGACTCGGTGGCTATCCTAAACTACAACTGCAAGTAACTCTTTTGAGGTGGCGCACATGAGTCCACATATTCACCAATCAATACACCACTATGGATCCGCTCCCGTCTCCCTACGAGTACATCCATAGCACTCACGCTTATCTTGCGCATTTTAGAGTATCCACTTTCACTTGTCTATGAACTGTATAGGAAACCCAGAGGTCCTTTATCGCGGACACGGCTATTCGAATAGATCATGTTAATCCTGCAGGGTTGTGCTTCTTCACACACGCTCCCGCCACTTACCACCATGTACACGTCGTGTATCTCGGCAACCTTCAAGCGGAAGCCTGGCGAGGGAGTTGGCCATGACCTGACTAACCACACAAGTCTCTAGTCCAGGTTTATCGCCTATTTGGGTTCCATCCGCAAGGAGATCCGGCCGGGGTGTCGCTCATGGCCCCAAACGTTGAGAGCAGGGTTCCCGAGGAACCAAACGGGCGTCCCGGTACACCGTGCCTCGTGTCTCTACTGCATCATATCCCACCCCTAGGATCAGCACTACGCACGGCCCCTAACACATATCCTACAAACACCAGAAACTAGTCACAACTCCTGGACAGAGATCAAGGCGATTAATAAGTCGAGAGGGGCACTTAAGCATTCCAATGCATGGTAGTAGTTAATCATGGATCACAAACACAGAACTCAGTTCCTGAGGACGGTTTCAATGAGACAACCTACCATGTACTCCCACATGGCCTCTCACCGCTACCTTTACCAAATCGTGTTCACCCACTTAGCTCTGAATAGTAGGACATGTTCACACCATTCCAATTCATCACCGATGAATCTGACCTGACTCAACTCTAAGCGGTAGTAGGCATGACAAACAAGCATTAATGAGTAGGCACATCAGGGCTCAAACAACTCCTACTCATGCTAGTGGGTTTCATCTATTTACTGTGGCAATGATAGGTCATGCAGAGGAAAGGGGTTCAACTACCGCAACATGTAACACATGAAGCATTGTTGTCCTAATGTAGTAAAAGAGAGCAGAAGCGAGAGAGTGGGATTGTATTGGAATGAACAAAGGGGTTTTTCTTTCCTGACACTTCTGAAGATAGTATAGTTCTTCTATTGAGAGGGGACAAATACCGGCAACAGAGAAGGAACACAATCACTGCAATGCAACAATATGATGCATGATCATGACATGGCAATATGCTGTTGATTGAGCTAATGCAACTAGCAACCATATTAAATGAAGTTGGTTTGAACCAAAGGTTCAAATTCAAACTCCATGTAAGGCATTTCAAATGCCATTTATTGATTTGTCCAATTCAGCAGCTATAAGTTGTTCTAACATGCATGAAAATGCCATAAACAGATTCTTTGGATTTTTCTGATAATTTTTCATATATAAATTATTTCATTTGGAGTTATGGTTGATTTTCTATGTTTTTTTAGAAATTTTGGCTATTTTCTGGAATTTCTCAATTATTTTAAATATTGAAATTAGTTACTACGTCAGCATTACATCATCATGAGATCAACAGGTCAACGGTGTCCAGGTCAAACCTGACGTGCGGGTCCACACATCAGTGACACATGGCTGGTTAGTGTCGTTGACAGGTGGGCTTGGTCAATGTCCATGTCAGCAAAGTCAATACTAACGTGTGGGTCCCGCTGGGTTATGAACTAATCTAAACAGAAATTAAATTAACCTAAACAGGCACAGGGGCCCACATGGCAGTGGCTCTAGGGTGTTTAGTAGGATCATTAGCGCTAATTAAACTGGTGCCATGTCAGTGGTTGACGCCGGCGACCACATCAACGACAGGGACTCGCCGGAGTGCTCGGGACGATGCTACGGAGCACCGCTTCGCGCGTGGTTTGCGGCTACTATGAGCTGGTGGTGCGGCGCATCTTCTCGGGCAAGCCTACAGAGACGGCAGCGACGACGGAGGCGGCGGCCGGAGCTTGGGCTCGGCCATGCACGAGGCTCCAGTGCATAGGAGAGCGGCTAAGTGGATGGTTAGCCTCCTGGAGGTTCCAGGAGCATGTTGAAGTGCTCAGCAGCGACAAGCAGGAGTTGCAGCGGGGCATGCGACATGGAAGGCGGTGGTGGAGCTCGGCCGCGGTGGGGATGGTGGCTACGACGGCCAAACAAGCACGAGAGCTAGTGGAGAGGAAGAGGAGCTCACAGCAAAGCTAGAGGTGGTCTCAGCGGGCTCAGGGACGCGTCGGAGACAGTGAATCAGCGACGGCATCCGGCGGCCATGGCAGAGAAGGAAGGTCGCGGCGTCTTCTCGGGGTCGTCCGGGCGTGAGTGGGTCGGCGGAGAGGTTCTTGGGACCTAGGCAGAGCTAGGGGTCACGACCACAGGGCAAGGGGACGGCTGTGGCTACGCATGCGGGGAGGGGCAGCGACGGCAGCGCTCGGCCACGAGGTGTGGAGCGAGAGGGAGAGCAACAGAGGAGGGGATGAGTGAGGGGTTGGTGTGTTCCAGAGGCCACAGGGAGACGATCCCAGTGTCGCGTTGGCCAGGGAGGGGCCAGGCAGGCAGCTGCGTGCCCGCGCGTGCGAGCACCGTGCACTGCTTCCCCTCTGCCTTCTGGCAAGAGGAGGAAGACAACTGGCAGGGGAGGTTGCTGGGCTGCACAGGAACTGGGCCGAGGTAAGTGGGCTGCTAGGTAAGCTACAGTTAAGGTTCCTCTCTCTCCTCTGTTTTTCTCTTTTGTTTCTATTTTCTATTTTGCGTGTTTGTTTGAATTTGGTTACTCGACCAAATCAATTTTTTAAATGTTGAAATCTTTTGTGGATGCTGAAATAATTATTCCAGGGCCCCACACAAAGTTTCAGAATTATTGGGGCTAAGTAATTATTTATAGAAATTTATAGCCCCAATTCAAATACTTAGTGACTTAATTCAAAGACCAAAAATGCCAATGAAAAATATGCATCACCATTGGATAAGGTTTTAACCTTTCTCACTAAATCATGAACATTTTTAAAGGGCATCTTGGTTTCATTGAAAATATTTTGAGTTGAACCTATTTGAATTATGTTTGGTGCTAGGGTTTAGTCATTCCCCATTTCAAGTTTAATTGAAACTTAAACATGATGCAACACAATATGCTAGCACTAAACATTGCCAGAACTAGGGATGTGACAACTCACCCCTACTAAACAAGAATCTCGTCCCGAGATTCAAGACGTGAGGTAAGAAGACATAGGGGACATGGAACTGACACAGTCTTCATGATCCATTACATTTCGTGGGGACGTTGATTCATCGCATCATGTTGATCTTGGCATCTTTGCTTCAAGAACTTCATCCAACACGATACGACAGAAAGGAAACTCTACAGGGTTCAATCTCCTCAAAGATCGAGCACTCAAGATCAACTCATGGAGTGAGACATTGAAACATCTCTCGAGTTGAGACACAAAACGCACATCGGGAGGGATGGAAGAAATAGATGATGGAGGTTCAATTTGGTAGGCAACAATCCCACGCTGGATTAGGATGGTGCATGGTTTCAAAGTAGCGAGGAGATAATTGCCATGATTCCATAATGGGACACCTTAGGGAAGGTGGCTCGTGGAAATATTCCCTTAAATGGAAAAAAATTACTTTTGATACGTAGATCATTGGAACTCTTCATACCAGCCTGAGGCAATTCACAATTGATTGTTTGAAGGAATTCAAAAGAATGGCATACCCAGACTAGAATGGATGATGTGGACTACCTTGTTGAAGACAACACAATGGATGATTTTTTCTTATCATCGGAAATGGATGGGACCCATGGTAAGCCCACTTTTGAAGGTAATCCTGAGCAGTAATTACCGGGAAGGCGGACCATAGTAAAAGGCACAATGGCGGGTGCAGGCTGGGAACAAAATGCAATTGTTGGGAATGTTCCAACCATCATATCTGCCTGAAATTCAGATCTGATTGGCGTCAGGATATCCCAGACTCACCAAGTCTAGAAAGAAAAATGAAAGTTTGCAACACAAATCGAGGAGATGGCATTGAGAAATTCTCGAGAAATGAACTACGATAGCGATCCCCAAAACATGAGCTGGTTCTGCTACACACATGTGAACACGTTGTCCCAGACAAGCACAACCACATAGTTGTCTTACAATAAAACACTACCGAGTTCAGATGGGGAACCATCATTGGGGATATCGAAGTCCTTGTATAAGCCCGGGTTAGCTCTTAGGAAGGAACTTCTTCTCCTTGAAAAATCAATCAGTGGCTTGGTGTGCTAGGAAATACATATGGAATGAAGATGATCAGTCTATCAAACCATAGAATACTTCGCACATGCATGACTGACTTGGGATGATTCTAGAGGGAGCAAAACAAACTTTTTCGAATTCACGGTGGCTACTTGCATCAAATGCACGTGAATTAGAGGAAGTCTCTTCTTTCATCCGAACATATACCTCATGAAAGGAACACAAAGGCATTTCTTACAAAGTTTCCAACACTAGCTTAATGTTCAACATGAATCATGGAGGAGATAAAATGCTGCTGATGGGCTCAACAACAAGTCATCAATATTTCCATGAAGATGGAATTCCATGATTATGTGGACAAGGTGATAGCATTGGTCAGACCAAAAAGATATAATGGTGTATGCTCGAGGAAACAACCACGTGTAAGACAACATTACGAACGTCATTGGTTCTGATTTGATTTGACGATAGCCCGTACTCAAATCAAAGACTGGATAAGATGATAGGTCCATCAACTGATCATAAGGGTCAATCGATGAAAATACCATCTTTCTTCAACACACATATACAAAGATATCCCCTTGAATTGAACTAAGTTAGGCAAAGCTTTTATCTTCCAACTCTCCAAGTTGTTGTTTAGCTTGACCAACTAGCTCAGGGGTATCCAACACAGATTCTTGGAGAATGGCTAGTTTAGAGGAAAACCAACTTGATCACGAGCTCAACATAACGGTCAGGGGACAACGTGGTAATACTTCCAAGAAGATATTCCAAAGATCACGAACCACCGATATGTTACTAAGCTCGAGAACAACCTTGCTTTTCAGGGCAAGATGATATGATCAAAAGAGTGAGGGATTGACACAACCCTAACTCACTGAAGAGTGCACCAAAAATAAGGACTAGGTAGCACGGTCAATCTTAGGATGATGATTCAATAACCAACACGCTAAGAATGAGAATATTGTTCGTTAACTACCAAGCAACGGAGGTGCTGGGAGTATTGATTTCACACATCACGACTCACTTGTCGGTATTCCGGTTACAATAACATGGGAACCGAGGAATGAACAATGATGGCAAGAAGTATCACTGCGTCAAGAATTCATAAGAGGCGGTGCAATTCTCATGACATTCTTGACATAAGACGGTAATTCTTCAGGGTAGAGCAGAATCAAAATATGGGTTGGCATTTGATCTACGGAATACAACTACTTTGACCCAATCCAAGAAATGGATAAGGTACCGGAGTTTGTTTCTCCTAGCCATTCCAAAATAGAATGGCCTGATGGACTACAGTGTTTCAGTTCAACGAGGAATTTCTGCCACAAGTAGTGTTAAGGCATATCTCTCTCAATGTAGTTTTGGTGATTGATGACAACATGTTTGCGGACTAACCGTGTGCTTTGAGACTTTCAGGGATTCATCCTTTGGCACGAGACGATTTCTTTCCCCTCTGAGTGTTTTTGAAGACAGTATAGCTCTTTCATTTCTTGTTTGGTGGACTAGTTTCGTAGGAGTCACCGTTCTATCAAGAGGGGGTCCGCTTTGGTAAGGCTTGGGTGGAATCAACACGTACACATCCTTCTCTCACCTTCTAAGACGTTCCGCTTCAACTGGAGAGCTCGTTCCCCTTGCAGTTGTGATGTTTTGTGTCCGAGCGGTAGTACCGCTTGTGGTTCTCAGCCGTAGTACCGCTGCGGTACCGGGCTACTACCGCGTCGACTCGAGGGGGTCGAATCTCGTGTCGGGTTGAGCGGCACTTTGCAGCGGTAGTAGAAGCGGCAGTACCGCTCGAGGGCGGTAGTACCGCCCTACCACCACGCCAGTACCGTGCTGGGCACGATTCCTGCTCTCTCTACAAGCCCTCCCAGCCTGGGCGGTAGTACCGCAAGGGGGAGCGGTAGTACCGCTGGGTCCAGCATTAGTACCGCTGCCACCTGCAGTAGTACTGCCCTCTGCGGGGCTGTTTTGGGGGTAACGGTTGGATGGGTTCCCCTTCTATAAAAGGGAGTCATCTTCTTCTTCGTTGACTTATCTCTTCCCCCAAAAGCTCCATTAATGCTCTAAGCTCCATTTTCGCCCGATCTCTCTCCCTAGCCAATCAAACTTGTTGATTTGCTCGGGATTGGTTGAGAAGGCCCCGATCTACACTTCCACCAAGAGAAATTTGATTCCCCCACCAATCCCTAGCGAATCCTGTTACTCTTGGGTGTTTGAGCACCCTAGACGGTTGAGGTCACCACGGAGCCATAGTCCATTGTGGTGAAGCTTCGTGTTGTTGTTGGGAGCCTCCGATTAAGTTGTGGAGATTGCCCCAACCTTGTTTGTAAAGGTCCGGTCGCCGCCTCCAAGGGCACCAATAGTGGAATCACGGCATCTCGCATTGTGTGAGGGCGTGAGGAGAATACGGTGGCCCTAGTGGCTTCTTGGGGAGCATTGTGCCTCCACACCGCTCCAACGAAGACGTACTTCCCCTCAAAAGGAACTTCGGTAACACATCCTCGTCTTCACCGGCTCCACTCTTGGTTATCTCGTACCTTTACTTGTGCAAGCTTATTAGTGTTACTTCTCTTGCTTGCTTGTGTGCTCGTTGTTGTTGCATCATATAGGTTGCTCACCTAGTTGCACATCTAGACAACCTACTTTGATGCAAAGTTTAATTTGGTAAAGAAAAGCTAAAATTGTTAGTTGCCTATTCACCCCCCTCTAGTCAACCATATTGATCCTTTCAATTGGTATCGGAGCCTCGTCTCTTTACTAAGGACTTTGCCATCCGAAGAGTATGGTTGACACCGTAGACGGTGTGGAGGGGCACTCCGGTGTGAATCCGATCTCGTCTACGGGCGATGGGGGAACCTCGGTCTCTCATGAGGAATTCAATGTAGCCTTCGAGACATTGAAAACCTCCATGACGACCGAGGTTGAAAGCATGTTTACTAAATTTTTTGAAGGGCTTAAACTATCCACCGCACCATTGAAAGTGGGTGATCCCACTGACAAGGTGACAGATGCTAACTCCGACAAGGGGGAGCTAGTAGTGAAAAAGCTCCTTCCTCTAGTGGTAAAGATGGCACCGGCATCTTTGCCCATGTGGAACCACCACTTGTTTATGGTGGATCGATTCCTTCCACTCATTTGAATCATGCTGGTCCTCCCCCTAAGATTGTGAAAAATGAGGACTTTGATTCTTGGGTCTATCGCTTTAAGCGCCATTTAAATCACGTGAATACTAATCTTTGGAGAATCATTGAAGAAGGTTTCTATCCGCATGACCCAAGCAACTTCACTCCTCGAGAAGCCGTGGATAATCAATTCAATGAGATTGCTCTCTTCATCATCCAAGATGCAATTCCACCCGAAGATCTACCACATCTTCAGTCCTTCGCCTTGGCCAAAGATGCATGGCTTTATGTTGTCTCTCTCTACCGGGGAAGCGCAAGCATTCAACGCTCCAACTATGAAGTAGTGCAAGATGAAGCCGATGAGTTTGCAATGAAAGAAGATGAAGAACCTCGTGAGCTTTATCGGAGACTAACCAAACTCGCAGTCTCACTCCGAGATCATGGGAGCAAGGACACTGATGACAATTGGATCAAGTGCAAATTCCTTAAGGCAATGATGCCTTACCGCAAGGCCATGTCCTCTGTCATTCGTCAAAGGCCGGAATTCGACACTTTGACCTCAAGTGAAGTGTTGGATGAGTTTGTGGCTATGAACATCTTGGACAAGACCACCGACAATGCGGTGCTTCGCTCTCAAAGGGCAAAGAAGCCCAACCTTGCATTGAAGACCAAGGTTTGCGTTGAAGAAGAAGAAGAAGAGGAAAGCAACCCAGAAGATACAAAGTATGCCTATCATAAACACATGGCACTTACTTCAAGGAAATTTTGGAGCAAGAAGAACTCAAGGCCAAACTTCAACAAGAACAACTCAAGTGGCACGAAGAGCAAGCAACGTGTCAGGACTTGCTACAATTGTGGCAATGTGAGCCATTTTGTTGCAGAGTGCCGGTATGAGAAGAGGGAAGACAATGGTGGCAAGCTCATCCGAAAGGACAAAGCCATGTCTTTCCCCAACAAGAGTAACTTCACCAAGAAGACACATCACAAGGCGTTGGTGGTTCAAGAAGAATACCATGAGGATGATGATGATGATGATGAAGATGGCGAGTCGGTTGCCATGGCCTCCGTTACCATTGCAAAAACTCCACGAGTGTCTCTCTCCGACTCACCCAATGAGAACATCACTGCCAAGTGCCTCATGGCTAAAGCCACAAACAAGGTAACCCCCAACATCAAAACTACCATCATTAATAATCCTTCCTTGACGGATTGCATTGATGAATATGAGGGATCTAATGTGGACGAAAATGAGTTTGAGTCCTTTATGGGTAAACTCAAGGGTAAATCCAAGAAGCATTTTGTTGCTCTCTTGGAACAACTTGGTGAAGCCAATGACATGATCGAGGCTCACGAAGATACTATCTCCAAGATGGAGGGGCATAGTCGTGACTATGCCGATGAGATTTCAGACCTTTCCAATGCTCTTGAGGAAGAGTGTGGTCTTCATTTGGCTCTTGAGGAGTCACACAACATTGATCACGCTAAGTTAAAGAAAGATTTTGATCATGCTCTAGTTTTCTCTCATGTGCTAAACTCCGAGAAGGCCAAGCTTGGGGTTGATCTTGCTAGACTCAAAGAGGAGTTCGATCTACTTGACAAGGCTCACAAGGTGTTGAAGGGTGCTCATGCTAGCCTCGAAGAGTCTCATGATCAACTTCAAGTAAAGCTAACCAAGGAGAAAGCCACTTTTCCTGATATGATGTTAATTGATAATGCAAATGCTACTAACCCATGTTGTGAGCATGTGCATCTTGTTGAGGAGAACGCTAAGCTAAAGGTGAAACTTGAGAAAGGTCTTGTATCTTGCATACAAGGTGAGAAGAACCTCAACGACCTTTTGACCAACCAAAAGGGAGTTGTGGCCAAGGAAGGAATTGGGTACGTGCCCAAGTCCAAGAATAAGAAGAAGAATGACAAGGCCAAACGACCTCCTCCTCTCAAGCAAACCTTTGTGAAGGAGGGAAAGAGTGCTACTAAGGAGAAGGAGAAGAACTCCATGAGGGGTAGTGATGCCAAGAAGGGCAACTCTTCCATTCCCAACAAAGTCGGCGACTTAAACCCTTCTTATGTGTTGTGTTGTGCTAGATATGGGCATGTTTTTGCCAAATTTGTTGTTTGTCCTTATGAGTACATTGAATGGTCTATTTGGGTTCCTTAGACCCTTGTTACTAACATCAAAGGACCCATTACAAAATGGGTACCTAAAACCAAGCATTGATCTCTTGTAGGTGTTTGCTTCTGGTGGGGGATCATGGTTGCTCGATAGTGGAGCTACTAATCATATGACCAGAAGCAAGGACTTGGTGGTGAACGTGCAAAAGATTCCATCCACGCCCATCAACGTCGCGTGGGGTGATGCCTCGCCCTCTAAGGTATTGGGACTCGGCAAAGTTGTCATTTCTCATGATCTTACGATCGAGAAGGTCATGCTTGTTGACTCCCTTGCATACAATTTACTTTCCGTTCATCAACTAGCACTTATGGGCTTTGCCACTTTCTTTGATATTGATACCGTGGCCCTCTTGTGGAGCAAGACTCTTAAAGTAGCCTTTGTTGGGCATGTCGAGAACGGTCTCTACACTACAAAAAAAATACACATCCGTGACATTTTGGGCCGGACGAATTTTTTTCCTGTCATACATATGACACTTCTATGACGATAATTGTGACAAAACCCGGTATCATCATAGATGTGGTGGGCTCCTACTTCTATGACAAAAAATCATGACAGAAAATGGGCTTTTCGTCATAGGCGGGCCGGAGACGCAACTGCATGACATTCTTTGGGCCGTCCATGACGGAAAAAACTGTGGTAGAAGCGAGGGGGAGGAAAATTTCGAAGAGTTCCCGGTTACGGTGGGAGGTCGGGGGCCGAGCGATGCACGTTTCTCTCGGACACGTATGTGCGTGTGTGCGAGGCGTTGGCTCTAACTGAACCCGAGCGAGGCGTTGGGCTCTAACTAAACCCGAGCGATTGCACTGCAGGCTACGCGTTACTGAACCCGAGCGATTGATCGATGGCTATTAACTGAACCCGATCGAGCGATTCCTTCGCTACTGCTGCTAACTGAAGCCGATCGATGCTGCCTCTGGGATGAACAGTGAGCGGTGGCATTACCTCTGGATGAACAGGACCCCGTGGTGTGGTGGAGGGCTGGATGAACAGTAGTCGGTGGAGGGGTGCCTGTGGAGGGGTGGTTGAACAGGACCCCGTGGTGTGGAGGGCTGGATGAACAATAGACGGTGGAGGGGTGCCCGTGGAGGGGTGGTTGAACAGTAGCCGGTGGAGTAGCGCGCGGTGGAGGCTGGATGAACAGGAGCCCGTGGAGGCTGGAGGAGGTTGACGGTAGCCCGTGGAGGCTGGAGGAGGTCGACGGTGGAGATGAACAGTATCCCGTGGAGTCCCGTTTTGCGGTATGCCCCACCCCTCCCGATGAACAGGACCCCCGTTTTGACCGTAGCGCTCCAACACAAGTCCGTTTCGTCCGTTTTGCGGTACGCCACACCCCTCCCATCAATAGGACCCCTGTTTTGACCGTAAGAGGTATGTTTCGTTCATTTTGCGGTACGCCACGCCCCTCCCGATCAACAGGACCCCCGTTTCGACCGTAGGAGGTCCGTTTCCTCCGTTTAGCGGTACGCCAGACCCCTCCCGATCAACAGGACCCCGTTCCGAACGTAGGAGGTCCGTTTCCTCTGTTGTGCGGTACGCCAGGCCTCATTTCCATCACTTGTTCCGTCCAAGCCCTCCCAATTAACACGACCACGCATTCCGTTCCGACCTAGCCGGTTGGCTCCCACATGTTCCGTTGCCTCCCGATGAACAGGACGCATTCCATTGCCTCCCCATGAACACGACGCATTCCGTTGCCTCCCCATGAACACAACAATGACGTTGTTTCTCCGTTCTGACCCAGCCATGTACACGAGCCCTGGCCGTACGTATGCGCGAGTAGGCGTTCGAGACCCCGCCTGTATGTACACATACGTGGTCGTATTTTCTTTCTTGCACCCTGCCCGTTGTACATACGTGTACACGCTACATGCGCGCCTCTACTACGACATGTACGTGCCTCTACTATGGCACGTGCATGCCTCTACTATGGCACGTGCATGCCTCTACATCCACCAGTATATATGTACGTACACGTTCGCGACCAGAATGACAACGCTACGTACGCTTCGACCAGGTGGGTCCTGACTGTCAGGCACTTCCTTGCGTGCGAAGATGTAGCTGGTGGGTCCCAACAGTCAGGGGGGCGAATTGTTTTTTTTGCCTAGACGCACTTCCTTGAGTGCGAAGATGTAGCTGGTGGGTCCCAGCAGTCAGGGGGGCGAATCGTTTTTTTGCCCGGACGCACTTCCTTGCGTGCGAAGATGTAGCTGGTGGGTCCCAGCAGTCAGGGGGAAACGTTTTTTTCACGAAATACGATGACCCGTTTGGTGGGTCCCCGCTGTCAGGTGGAGGAATCATTATTTTGCGCGTAATAAGGAGGCACTTCCTTCCTGCAGTTGTGGACCCAGCTGTCAGCCTCTCCACGTATAGTCCATGTCCAATGGAAGTTGTTCCTTGAGCACGTTGACCACACCGCGCCGAGAGCACCACGGCGGTGGACGACGGTGAGGACTAGGAAGGGGGCGACTTGGAGCCGGGGAAGACGCAACAGTGGATACCCACGCGAAGAGGAGTACGAGGGTTCACTGGTTCGGCTGCGGTGTGAGGCTGTTGTCGCCGCAGAATAACATGGGGTGTGGGTGAGTAGAGGGATGGCCTGGCCAGCGGTGGGAGTAGTAGGGGGCGGTGAGGCCTCCGCGGCATCACAGCCGGCCACGGGAGGCAGGAGCACGCGGCACGACCGGCGCTAGTTTGGGCGGCTGGAGCAAGAAGACCAGAGATTGAAGAAGCACTACGGCCGTTGGATGAACATCGTACGGTAACAGGAGCTAGAATCGTTCATATTGACTAAGTTGACAAAGCCCTCCATCCCCGTCAACTTGGTAGGCCCACAAGTCAGCCTCCCACTATGTCGGGTTCCAGCTGGCAGGGGGAATATTCATTTTTTTGCGTAATAAGGAATCACTTCCTTGCGTGTGAAGATAGCTGGTGGGTCCGACATGTCAGCGGGGGGCACGTTATTTTCGCGAAATACAGAGGCCCTTCCGGTGGGTCCCAGATGTCAGGTGGAGGAATCATTATTTTGCGCATAATAAGGAGGCATTTCCTTGTGTGCGGCCGTGGACCCAGCTGTCAGCCTCTCCATGCACAATCTACTTCCGATGGTGTCGTTCGTTGACCACGCCGCGCCGAGCGCATCCAAGGTGGTGGACGACGGCGAGGCCCCGGACAGCAACGAGCCGGAGATGGGAAGACACGGGAATAGAGTCGCAGACGGAGAGGTGTACGAGGGTTAACTGGTTCTAGTGCGGTGTGGTTCGGCAGTCGGTGGAGAAGAACAGGAGGTGTGGAGGGGTGGAGGGATGGCCTGGCCAACGGTGGAGTAGCGCTTCATAGCGAAGCGTGCTAAGCAGAGCTGCTAGCAGCAGGAGGCGGGAGGTGGTCCCGGCGGCGCTGGAGGAAGAAGACAAGAGATTGAAGATGGATGCTAGCCGTTGGATGTAAATCCAATGGCTAACATGTCAGAATCATTTGTTGACTAAATTGACAACAACTTGCATTGGCTTCGACCTATTGGCCCACATTTCAGCCTCCAAAAATGTGGCACGTATTCAACCCATTTTTTCAGAATTTACAGTCTTTTTTTTGCGCAGTAGAATTTACAGTCAGTTTGATATATTTTTTTGAATTATAGCCATTAGCTGGGCTGGGTGAACAAATATTGTAGCGTCCATACGGCCCATTTATTTTATTTCCTAAAAAATTACAGGCCATTTGCGCTTTCTCGAAATACACGATTTTGCTGGGCTGATTCTAATTATAATGTTGGGCTGGGTCAACAATGTTATCAAAAAATAAAAAGGGACTAAGCATTTTGTTATAAATATATTTAAATAATAAGTGATATTATTACATTCGTCCTTAAATCTTACCAAGCTTTTGTACACAATCACTAGGATTTTCATGCAAAAACAATCCAGGATTTTATTTGTTAAGAAATTATTTTTATAAGTTAATGAGATGTGGGATATTGTTTTCTTACATATGTAAGTATATGTTAAATATATGATGACAATAAAAATAATATATAAAATAATTTAAATATATATATAATATAGTTAGAAGGGAAACATAAGTTGGACCTGGTGTTCCTATTCTTATATAGAAAAATAGAACAGACCTCTGTGTTTTCTTCAAAAAAAATACATAAATTGGGCTGCCAAAAATAAAACCTCGGATGGGAGGTCCATAGGCCGGTCGATACATGACGGCCCTAAGAAAATACAAACAGGCCTATGGACCTCCCATCCGAGGCCGTGGGCTGCGCATGTTAAAAATGAAAGCCTAGACGGGGCAGCCCAAAACCACATCCGACACTTGCCAAAACTTTGTCCCTCGTTTTCTCTGTGTTTCGCACACTCGACATTGTGTGGGCATTTTGACTGTGCATCATATGAAGATGTGCTATGCATGAATGTTCATCAGCATGATGTTAACTGGCTGGTAGTTCCATTTTCGACCATGAATAAAACTTCCAACATGATGTTAACCCTGTTTGAAAAGGCCGTGTTAATATAAATGCTCTACCTCTGAAGGTTGCAGTTTCTTATCTGAAACTGAACTTGCAGTTTCTTATCTGAAACTGAAACTTGCAGTTTCTTCTCTGAGAATCACATTGTCTGCACTTTTATGCTCCTATGAAACTACATTTTTAAGTGCTAAAAATAGATCTCTAGAATTCATAAAATACTTCATATGCTCAACACTGCAAATTTGGAATTCAAAAGACATTCATATCCGAAAGTACTCTCAAAATACACAACACAAAACACAATTCACAACCTGCAAATACTGACAACCCTAAGCTCCTCCTGACAATTCACAACCTGCCCGACTATTGGGCTGGGGGGGGGGGGCAGCCCCCTCCTATTCCTCAGCGGCAGACAACCGCCCCGTGAGACGATGTGAACGGCGAGGGAGACGATGGCGGGGAAGCGTCTTCGGGCCAACTGCTTTTCTCCTCTTGCAGTTCGGTTCGGTCGACGAAGACTCCACCGGCTTGCTCTGGTAGGACACCCTCACAAATGACACCCTGTAGATGCTCGATCCTTCAATCTCTGGTGGATGCTCCATCTGGGATCGATACTCCCACCACCGCTCCCTCACGATCGGATTCGGTGAATCTGTTTGCTCCATGGCCCAGAGGATCAGCTCTATGTACTCCGGCGTGACTCCCTCCGGGAGTATCGCCACCTTTTCGCTCTGTCGCAGATATTTGGCCATGGATGTCAGCGTCGCCGCTAGTTGGTCCTTGTTGTCAAACCAAGATTGTATCTCCAACATCCTAGCTAGCTTCACAGGGTCGCCGTCTGTGATCCTCACGTATCAGTTGTACTCTCCGTCAATCTACTTCTCCACGGCACCTTCACTCACTGGCGGTGGTTTTGAATGGAAGAGGAGAGGAGCAGCGCTGGTTTTGGATTAGAACGGGAGAGGAGCGATGCTGGTTTTGGACTGGAACAGGAGAGGAGGGGCGGTGGTTTTGAAATGGAAGAGGAGAGGAACGGCGCTGCATTTAGATTGGAACAGGAGATGAGCGGCGATGGTTTAAGAGGAGGAGAGCGGAAGAGCGGCGCTGGTCTTGGAAGTATTTTTTGTTGTTTTGCGTATTTTGGGTCAAAGTTTGACCACGTACATTGACAAGCAAAATGTGAATGCATGTCACCAAAAATTGTATCGTTTGGTTCGTATCTGAATGTACTTTCAAATTATACTATTTTTGCAACGTATAACATATATTTTATGTGCGAAAATCATGGTCAATTATGACCCATAATAAAAGGGAGACTAGTTAATGTGGGGTCGCTTTCTTAATTGAAGGGTAAATTGATTTTGATTTTGATCCAGTCACAGCGCGCCGGCCCTCTCGTCCAATCCTAAATCGCTGCTGCATGCTCCTCTCCCTCTTCTCCACTGCAAAACCACCTCCTCTCCTCTCCATCATCTCCATTCCAAAACCACCGTCTCGCCTCTCCCTCTTCTGATCTTCTCCATTGCAAAACCACCTCCTCTCCTCTCCATTCCAAAACCACCGTCTCGCCTCTCCCTCTTCTGATCTTCTCCATTGCAAAAACACCTCCTCATGCACGTGGCCCAGAGGCGCAGTTGTCGTCATTTTGATCTGAAGCGCCGGATTATAACATATAACACGAAAAAATGCCACATGACAAGAAATCATAACCTCACTGCCCAAAGGAGACAACATGAATCCCGGCGGACAAACTAGACGAGGAACAAAGCTCAAATTAAAGATAAACTCGTAGAAAAGGGGCCCGTCGATAGATCTCCTAATTAATATAGCCGGCTTGACCTAGATGGTAGTCGAGTAGTCACTGTTCGTGCATGTGCCCCCAATGACTAGCCCAACTCAGTTGTCGCTGTTTAACCCTCGTAGTGATCCGAAGCACATGACACCTAATTTTGCGAGATGACAAGAAACCTTTTTTTAGATTTCTCACCACAACTACAACCATGTACAACACAGCCTGCACGATATGTAGACGATAGCCAATCCAGGCGTGTCTGCTGGAGTCTGGTCACATGCATGGACGAAATGATCTTCCGTGTCTTGCAAGGATCGTCCAGGCACCAACGTAGTACAACACTTCTCTAGTACTATCGCTCGTCTCCCTCTTCTATTAAGTCACCCGACTTGTGGGGCCAGGGAGTGTGCCTATGGTCGGTTCTCAATTGTCGTCCCACATGTGTGTGCAAACGCAATATGACGCGCGTTCCATTCGAAGAGCAGCGTGCCAGACCGACCGACCATCTGGGGTGCGGTGCGAACGTGAGGGCATGCTGTATACTTCGTACATGTGTACCGCCGTTTTCTAGACGCTTTGCTCCATGGCGCGGGCGCAATCCATGGATACAAAATTAGTATAATGTATACTATTTAAAATTCGAGGGCGGGGCTTTTCCTGCGCGGTAGGCGGTGGGGCAGTTCCGCCTAGTCAGTTCGACAGAGACGCGAGAAGACGAGGGAGTAGGATGCTGCAAACGTAGGGCTGTGTGATTTGACAGCGAGTTACTGCTGGACAGGTGGGGCCCCGTGATTTGACTTGCCATTATCATTTTAACTACGGCGCTACGACCGGCGTGAGTCTCTCGATTCCTGACCACCTCCATTACGAAGAAAGAGATAGAGAGGAGTAAACAAAAATACACTTATAGCCAACCTTATAGCCAACCTTGTTGTAGTATGATTGACTAAGTGATGACTATGTATGACATGCCAACATCAGATAGCCTAACGCACCGTGTTAAATCTCCAAGGGCGCGACCACGATAGCGACGCGGCGGTCGTGGTAAGCGCGGCCATGATACGGGCTGCTGGCAGCCCTTGGATCTAAGATCAAACGGTCGCATGCTAAGTTGCTGAAAATTTGCAGAATAACCCTCCAGGATAGGATATTCACCCATAGGTCTAGAATCACGCCATGCAACCGTTCGATCTCAGATCCAAGGGCTCTCGGAAGCCTGTATCATGGGAGAATGGAAAGCCACTACCCTGCCGTTCGCATGCTGGCAGTTCGCTCCTACTCGTCCCCGCACGTCCTTCAATACTACGGCGGTTCGCTCCTAGTCATCCTGTCCATTCACATTACGGCAGTTCCACTAATCCTAACCCTCCTCCCAAATCCATGGCGTCCCAAATCTCCACGACCGGCGGTGAGTACAAGGTTAGAACCATCACCGGCGATGAGTTCGACGTCATCTACACCCGTTCTTCTGCGACAGTGAAAGGATGCCTTTCTCACTTCTGACACATGTTCGAAAACTCAGATGATGAGTGGGTTGCTGGGCTAGATGTTGAGTACACCACAATCCTGGGACTAGAGAAGGATCTAAAGCACGAAGAGAGGAAGAAGCCCGCCGTGATCCAGGTTTGCGTACATAACGTTTGCTTGGTCTACCACATATGCCATGCCGACGTTGAGTGACAGGATTTTAAGAACTTCCTCAAGGACAAAATAGTGAAATTTGTTACTATAGACTTTAAGAACGACAGGGATGTCCTACGTTGGATAGGTCCCGTTGTAGGCAACCCCTTCGACCTCTAGAAGAATCGGCTGGTGTCCTCTCGTCAGCCTTCAATGCTGACCCTGTCAGGAGCCATGGTTCATCCTTCATATGGTAAACTGGAGAAACCTCCATACACGTTTCATCGTCATGCATGGCAGCGGAATGTACTAGATATAGACCACATCCACTATGCTGCAATGGATGTCTACCTTTGCTTCAATATCTACAAGGGTTGGATGAAGAGCAACAGCCAAGTGTGCGGTTCAAGCAAAGAAGTATCGGGCAAGAGGAAGAGGGACAAGGACGAAGTCGAGGACGTGGACGAGGACTCCGAGTAAGGTGGCAGTGTTGTTGCTCATGGTGGTTGATACGTCTCCAACGTATCTATAATTTTTGATTGCTCAATGCTATATTATCTACTGTTTTGGGCAATATTGGGCTTTATTATCCACTTTTATATTACTTTTTGGACTAACCTATTAACCGGAGGCCCAGGCCAGATTTGTTGTTTTATGCCTATTTCAGTGTTTCGAGAAAAAGGAATATCAAACGGAGTCAAAACGGAACGAAATCAACTGGAGAAGTTATTTTTGGAAGGAAAGCAACCCAGGGAACTTGGAGTGCACGTCAGGGGAGACATGGGCTGCCCACGAGGGTGGGGGGCATGCCCCCTGCCTCGTGGGGCCCCCGTGGCTCCTCCGACGTACTTCCTGCACCCATATATATCGTCGTACCCTAAAACTTCCAGAACAGAGATTAGATCGGGAGTTCCGCCACCAGAAGCCTCCGTAGCCACCAAAAACCAATCTACATCCGTTCCGGCACCCTGCCGTAGGGGCAATCCTTCTCCGGTGGCCATCTTCATCATCCCGGTGCTCTCCATGACGAGGAGGGAGTAGTTCTCCCTTGGGGCTGAGGGTATGTACCAGTAGCTATGTGTTTGATCTCTCTCTCTCTCTCGTGTTCTTGATTTGGCACGATCTTGATGTATCGCGAGCTTTGCTATTATAGTTGGATCTTATGTTTCTCCTCCCCCTCTTCTCTCTTGTAATGAATTGAGTTTCCCCTTTGAAGTAATCTTATTGGATTGAGTCTTTAAAGATTTGAGAACACTTGATGTATGTCTTGCCGTGCGTATCTGTGGTGACAATGGGATATCACGTGATTCACTTGATGTATGTTTTGATGATCAACTTGCAGGTTCTGCCCATGAACCTATGCATAGGGGTCACTACTAGGGAAAACCTTATACACAGGAATTTAGCAACAACGCGGGTTAAAAAAGGGCGCTAGTGCTAGATAGCAGTAGCGGTTCAGAATAAACCGCGTTGCAGATACGATTCTAGCAGTAGCGCGTGTGCCCGTAAAAGCGCTACTACTAATATTCCCATTGCTGGAACGATGGGCTACGCATAGCAGTAGCGGCCTTGCAGGAAGCGCGCTACCGCTAGGGCATGAGTAGCAGCGCGTTTCGCTGTAACAGCGCTACTGCTAATGGAAATAAAATAAAATGAAAAACAAATAGAAAAGTAAATGAAAATGAAAGAAACAGAAAAACGATAAAGAAAAAAAATAAAATGTAAAGCAAAATAAATGAAAAAGAGAAAAAACAGAGAAAGGCTTAGTTGTAGCGTGTGTTAGTAAGAGGCGATGTAGCTAACGCAGCTGCGGCGCGTTTCCAGGACCCCCGCTATAGAAACAGAATAGGAAATAAAAAAGACAAAAAAATTACATATCTATAGCAGTAGCGTGTTTTGGAAAAAGCGCTATAGCTACCTTAGCTGCGCTACCGCTAGTTTTGACTTAACCAAAAAACCGTTCCCCCCCCCCGGCCACCACTTGCCCCCCAAATCTCTTGACCCACCCCGCCGCCGTCTCCCCGATTCGCCGTCGCCCCACTTCGCCGCCGTCTCCTGCCGATGTCGACGCCCCTGGAGCCACCAGAGCCATGCGCCGTCGACGCCACCGGAGCCGCCCCCAACGCCACGGAGCCGCGCGGCCTCATCAACGCCACCGGAGCCGCCGTCGACGCCACCGGATCCTCCCTCGCCACAGCTGCCTCCCTCACCGTCACCGGAGACGCCCCTACCTCCCTCGCCACCACTGCCTCCCTCGCCACCACCGGAGCCATCCTCTGTAAGCCCCCACCCCTCCTCTCTCCCATGCATAGGTTAGCTAGTTTAATTATATTAATTATCTAGGTTAGGGCAAAAATTTAGTTAGGGCTTTGACAGAGACGTAGTTAGGTTAACTAGTTTAATTAGGTTAATTACCTAGGTTAGTGCAAAAATTTAGTTAGGGCTTTGACAAAGAACTAGTCAGGTTAACTAGTTTAATTAGGTTAATTATCTAGGTTATTTAGGCAAGTTTTATTTTAAAGATGATCCCTTCCTAGACTTTTATTGTTGATTATATCTTTTCATTGAAGTGGTCATGTTGTTTGTGCCCAAGTGGCTTTGTTGTTTGAATGAAGCTGAGTGGCCTATATATGTTTTGCCGGAATGTTGATTCATTTCCGTTCTGGCAAATTTTAGGTTCTTGATTTGTCCACTTTTTAGCAAAGGTCATGCCAAAATTTTCCGTGAATTTCGTCATGACTTGTGCTACAAACTAGGACATATCGAGTGCCCGGGATTTGCCGCACCAGGAAGGAGTCAATGTTCCTACAAAACATAGGCCTTTTGTATGTCATTATTCATTTTATTAGGTCTAGAATTAATTTACTAGATTTAATCGTAGGAAACATGGCTAGCAACGATGAAGGACAGGGTTCTGGTGATTGCGACGACGTCTACTGGGCGGCAGGCAAATTTTTTAGCCTTGCCGACGATCAACCGGTGGCATCGGGGACTGAGACCGACACGCAGACCGGTGCTGAGACTGAGACTGGCGCTGAGACTCAAACCGGCATCAAGACCGGCGCTGAGACTGAGACCGGTGCTGAGACTCAGACTGGCATCAAGACCGGCGCTAAGACTGAGACCGGCGCTGCCTCGGGGAGCGGAGCTGGTGTAGAACAGAAAGCAAAGAGGCAACGGCTTCCTAACAAACTCAAGACTACTAGACTAGTGGTCACGGAGGTGGACGATGGCAATTTTGAGCCAAAGGCACCCGAGGAAGCGCGTCAATGCTATGACAATTCAATAGGCTGCATCGTACGGACAACCGCCACCATCATGATGAGAAACTACCAAAGATAGAAAATATGCGGAGCTCCCTCCTAAAGAAGTTTCACCAGATATTCTTGTTCCCGGGCCAGAATGAGAAGGATTATGAAGATCCAGATGAGGACCCGACAATGAAGAAGATAAACAAACACGCCATGACCAAGTTTAGCGATGCGTTGGCCGCCTGGAAAAATCGAGTGAAAGCAAAGATCATCGACAAGAAGGAACCCTACTCCGAGATTGTAATGGATAATCCGACAATCACGGAAGAGCAGTTTCAAATATTCAATCAGGCTTGCGAGGCCGAAGCTGCCAAAAAAAGTCTTAGTACATGAAGGGGCTTCAAGAGACGAACATTGGGAGCCACCACCTCGGAAGCCGTGGTTACGGAGGAAAGAGGTCCAAATGGGCCAAGGAGGACGCGGAAGCCGCGAGTCTTGGCATCCCAGACCCCTTGGCGGATTTCACCGTCCCGCAGTAGCGTGACGTCCTCAGGGCCCGGCACCATTGGGACCCAGTGAACAAGGTTTACGAGACAACACCGGTCACTACGGAGTTCATGGGACAGCTGATAATTTTAGTTTCTGATCAATTCGACTGCATAAGTTAGTCATATTTATAAACGATCCTTGTGCCTTTTGCAGAGAGAGCAGCACCGGATTGCGGCCGAAAGCAACTCGCCATATGAGGCATTGGCGAGGCCCAAGTGGGACACTCCATTTAACCGGGCGTTGAACATATTGAAACGACAACCGATGGATACTCGACCGTTGTATGGACGCGTGCACGGTGTCGGAGGCGGCGCCATGTGGAAGAAGTACTACCGTGAGACCACGGAGGATAGAAATGGAAGACGGAGGTTAATTGAAGAAAACATCGACAAGAAGGTTGAGAAGAAATCATCTCAAACAGTCGCAACAGCGATAGCTGCCGCAAAACAGGTGGTTGCAGATTTGTCTACTTCCTTGGTGACGGGCGTTATCACTTGGACAAGGAAAAATCCAAAAAAAATGCAGAGGAATTTCCCCTTGCCGACTTCTTAGGGAGCAGCTCGATTAGTGTTGCACCAGCACCTGCTCCCACACCGGACGTGCTCGGTGGTGCTTCATCTTTGGTTGAGCTCGATGCCCTCACGGTATCTGTCACACCGGCCACCTTCAATATAAATGTATAATATCCCGTTTTCATTGCCTTTTGGATGTCTCACGTTGCAGACTTTTCTTTGTAGGCCAACGAAACCCCGTGCACCATATTGTACACCATCGGCGACCAGAAGGTGGACGTGAGGAAGGCGACGATAATGAAGCTGAAGGAACCATTGTTCCACAGCCGGCCGATCCCCCCGAACGTCTTCTAGGTTTCCGTGGCCAGTGTCAAACCGGGCCACGAGAATTTGCCTCCTCCAATACTAGCGGCGAATGATGACGAGACACCACGGCGGCTTGGTGATTGTTGCAATGGGTGGGTGCTGTTGTGGCCAAAGAGTCTGCTTCGTCTGGAGGCGGCCGGGAGCACACCCACGAGCACACAGCCTCAGCAAGGTATGAACATCAACACCCCACCTACCCAATTAGCGTCGGGTGTTGGGTTGGGTGATAGCGGACGGGGTAAGGAGGAGGCTCCATTAGTCACTGATAATGTCGCCATGGATGAGGATGAGGACGATGATGGCGCTGAACAGTATGTCTATACTGGCGCCTCCTCAGGGTTTGAGCGTCATGAGTCGGTGCCTGAATTGCCGTCTCAATTTATTATGGACGACCTTCCGGTAGTAAAGAAGTCTAGGAAGAGAGCGAGGAAAGGCAAAAAAGCTGATTATATGATCCATCCGCCTCAGCAGCCTCGGCTTCAGGACCGTATAGATATCCCCGATGCGGATAAATAGAATATCCCCGGTCAACCAATCCTACCTGCAATAGCGCTATGGGCCAGATTCGGCGATCTAAGGAGACTTCATGACGATGTGTTGCGGGTAGAGAAAGGCATCATCACCTCGAAAGATCCAGGATACCCACTCTACGTGGTTAACGTTTCGCGGCAAATGTCATAGGTCGACAACTTCCCCACGGATAAGTTCTTCCTCCGATTCGATTACATATTCGACATGTTTCACGTGAAGAAGCTGGATTTTATGTTTGTCCGCCTTTATGCCTTGCACATGAACTACATCATCGGGGTTGAGCAGATATCTAATATCTGTGTCACTGACTCGTACTACATGCATGAGGGATTCTTGGGAGTCTGCGCAAAGCACCGTGAATACGTGAGGGATTACATCATCACTTTCATGCTCGCCAATAAGGACAAGGAGGTGATTCTCGTGCCTTATCATCCGTGTAAGTCATCCGCGCTACTATCCATCCTTCGATTTCAATCATTCATTTGCACGGTGGAGGCTAATTAATTTGAGGTGTACTTATTTTGCGCAGCGGCGGGCACGCTGTCCTCATCATCCTCTACCCCCGATTTTCCCACGCTCTTTACTTGGACTCGTCGAAGAACATTCACAAAAAGGATTACACCCACATCAAGGATGCTATAGTGCTATGTTTTACTACCAAGCAAGGGGTGGAGAGGTCAGGGACAAGAAGACAAGGGGCGGCGAGGCCGCCTTCGGCCATAAGACCGACTTCTGCTGCATCCAACAACCGAACGATTCTCTTAATGATGGATTCTATGTCCTACACCACATGCTGGAGTATAGACGGGATCACCAGAACCTTCGCATGTCACCTAGATCCGGCGATGCCCATATTCTGCAATGGGCAAAGGACATAGGAGATATCGAGGATCATCGACTTCGAGCTGAGTTCTATAACATCCAATGCGAACTTGCCCAAATCATCATGAAGGAGGTCGTCGAAAAAACAGGGATGTTCTACGGAGAAGTACAAATGTCACGGGAAGACGTCCGAACATGGATAGCCTCTCAGCGTCTCGACATGAAGCCTATCACTAAGCTCAAGGACTATCTCCCTGACTTGGATGGATGGAACGACATGTTGGAGTGATTGTCGATATATGACGATGTGTCCGTTTAGTCCATACTTTCTGTATGACAAAACTTTGAGTTATGCACGGTGAAACTTTATTTGTGATGTAATTAAACCGTCCTCCTCCTCGACTAGCGAAAATCACTCTAGTTAGGGCATTTTGGGGTACGATGAACTTTGTTATTTATGCTTATGATATGTTGTTTCTATTTTTGCCAAGTCTGTCTCTTTCTGTTGCTCAACTATATATGTTGCATATCATCGACTCATGTGACGATGCAGGTGCATAGATCATAGATGGCGAAGAAGTGCTACGCCAGGAGTATATATACGACAAGTGGCCGGAGTGTCAGGCCCAGGTGTACTGGTTTCCGGTTTCCGAGCGACAGGCAGTAGTTAGTTTAGGTTCACGCTAATGCGAGAGAGGGATACGAACTCATGTACTCAAACTGATAGCTCTTCTCACGTATATCATTGTTTAGATGGATGACGATGTATTTGCAAGTAATCGAGACTTGTATCGCTATTTTCGAGATGATGACGAGAGACCACTTTGTGTTGGATGATGATTATGATGAGACTATTTGTATGTATATGCTATGATTACATTTGTGGTCTCGCAGGCATTTGTATGTGTATCATGATGACATTTGTATGTGCTAAAGATTCTTCTATAAAGCCTGTTCAAATACAAAACAAATATGCCAAAAAACAAAAAACTACTAAAATTAGCAGTAGCGAGTGGAGAAAAGTTAGCAGCAGCGTGGTAGTAGCAGTAGCGCGCACGGAAGAAGCGCGCTATAGCTATTAGCAATAGCGAGCTTCCACTAAGCGCGCTGCTGCTACACTTGTGTAGCAGTAGCGAGCGCTACTGCTATGTGTTAGCTGTAGTGCCTTATTAGTAGCGCCGGTCTGCGCTCTACTGATACACCTAAAACCCGTGCTGCTGCTAGCCTTTTCCCTAGTAGTGTTGGCACACGTTTTCGTCGTGATTCTCCAGTAGAACTTTGGGGCACTCTTTGAGGTCCTTTTTGTTGGTTGAATAGATGAATCCGAGATTGTGTGAATCATATCGTATAATCATACCCACGGATACTTGAAGTGACATTGGAGTATCTAGGTGACATTAGGGTTTTGATTGATTTGTGTCTTAAGGTGTTATTCTAGTACGAACTCTAGGGATGTTTGTGACACTTATAGGAATAGCCCAACGGATTGGTTGGAAAGAATGACTTGGAGGTGGTTTCGTACCCTACCATAATCTCTTCATTTGTTCTCCGCTATTAATGACTTTGGAGTGACTCTTTGTTGCATGTTGAGGGATAGTTTTATGATCCAATTATGTTAGTATTGTTGAGAGCACTTGCACTAGTGAAAGTATGAACCCTAGGCCTTATTTCCTATCATTGCAATACTGTTTATGCTCACTTTTACCATTAGTTACCTTGCTGTTTTTATAATTTCAGATTACAAATACCTTTATCGACTATCCATATACCACTTGTATCACCATCTCTTCGCCGAACTAGTGCACCTATACAATTTACCATTGTATTGGGTGTGTTGGGGACACAAGAGACTCTTTGTTATTTGGTTGCAGGGTTGCTTGAGAGAGACCATCTTCATCCTATGCCTCCTATGGATTGATAAACCTTAGGTCATCCACTTGAGGGAAATTTGCTACTGTCCTACAAACCTCTGCACTTGGAGGCCCAACAACGTCTACAAGAAGAAGGTTGTGTAGTAGACAGCAAGCACTTTTCTGGCGCCGTTGCCGGGGAGGTGAGTGCTTGAAGGTATATCTTTAGATCTTGCAATTGAGTCTTTTAGTTTCTTTTTTTATCACTATTTTAGTTTATAAAAGAAAACTATAAAAAATGGAATTGAGTTTGTCTCATATGCTTCACCTTTTTAATATCTTTCGTGAGTACGATGGAAAGGATAATTGTGCTCAAGTGCTAGAAGAAGAAATCTATAAAATGTTTGACACTAAATATTTGAATGATGAGCATGATTGCAATGTTGTTAGTATGAATTCCTTGAATATCCATGATGCTAATGATATGCAAATCCACAAGCTTGGGGAAGCTATGTTTGATGAAGATGATATTTTTTGTCCCCTAAGTTTTGATGAGCAAATTTATTATGATTAAAGCATGCCTCCTATCTATGATGATTATTGTGATGACACGTATGCTTTAAAGAATAATGATAACCATGAAACTTGTCATCTTGATCTTAATTTTCAATCACATGATAGTTATTTTGTTGAGTTTGCTCCCGCTATTATTCATGAGAAGAATTTTGCTTGTGTGGAGAGTAGTAAATTTTCTATGCTTGTAGAGCATGAAAAGAATGCGTTATGTGATAGTTATATTGTTGAATTCATTCATGATTCTACTGAAAATTATTATGAGGGAGGAATATATGCTTGTAGGAATTGCAATAATATCAAGTTTCCCCTCTATGTGCTTACAGTTACGAAGTTATGCCTGTTTTACCTTCCTATGCAAGTTGATTCTTGTTCCCATAAGTTGTTTGCTCACAAAATACCTATGCATAGGAAGTGGGTTAGACTTAAATGTGCTAGTCATATTCTTCATGATGCTCTCTTTATGTTACAATTCTTATCTTTTATGTGAGCATCATTGAAATCATCATGCCTAGCTAGGGGCGTTAAATGATAGCGCTTGTTGGGAGGCAACCCAATTTTATTTTTATTCCTTTATTTTTGCTCCTGTTTAGTAATAAATAATTCATATAGCCTCTGTTTAGATGTGGTTTTATGTTTTAATTAGTGTTTGTGCCAGGTAGAACCTTTGGGAAGACTTGGGGGAAGTCTTGTTGATCATGCTGTCAAAAACAGAAACTTTAGCGCTCACGAGAATTGCTGCCATTTTTATTTGGAGAGCGATATTTAGTTAATTCTTTTTGAAGATGATTAATAGATAAATTCCTCAGGTCCAGAAATTTACTTGAGAATTTTATGAGTTCCAGAAGTATACGTTTGATCCAGATTACTACAGACTGTTCTGTTTTTGACAGATTCTGTTTTTGTGTGTTGTCTGCTTATTTTGATGAATCTATGGCTAGTAAAATAGTTTATAAACCATAGAGAAGTTGTAATACAGTAGGTTTAACACCAATATAAATAAATAATGAGTTCATTACAGTACCTTGAAGTGGTGATTTATTTTCTTATACTAACGGAGCTTACGAGTTTTCTGTTAAGTTTTGTGTTGTGAAGTTTTCAAGTTTTGGGTAAAGATTCGATGGACTATGGAATAAGGAGTGGCAAGAGCCTAAGCTTGGGGATGCCCCGGAAGGCATCCCCTCTTTCGTCTTCGTTCATCGGTAACTTTACTTGGAGCTATATTTTTATTCGCCACATGATATGTGTTTTGCTTGGAGCATCAATTTATTTTGTTAGGATTTCCTTGCTATTATTTAGAACAATGTTTTGCATCTTTTATTTCAATAAAAGTGGCATTAATAGTCTTTACTATGCCTATGTTACAAGTATACATGTTGCTGTTTGAAAACAGAAAGTTTACCGCTGTTGCAATAATTCCCTAGAAAAGTCAGAATGTGATAAAATGTTGAAACCTTTTGCATATTAAGCTATGATAAATTTACTACAGTGGGAATTTTCTTTCATAATTTTTGGAGCTAGGGAAGTATGGATGTTTCTGCATTCTTTACAGACTGTCCTGTTTAGGCAGATTGCTGTTATGTTTGCATTGTTTGCATATGTTTGCTTCTTTAATGATTCTATTTGAGGATAGGACTATTAAATATGCAGAGGCATTTAGTATGCAATGTTGAATAATAATTTTAGTGGTTTGTTACAGTAGACTATGATAAGGTTTTTGCAATAACTTATCTCACGAGTCCTTGTTGAGTTTTGTGTGGATGAAGCTTTTGAGATTTAGGGAGACCGTGATATGAGAGGAATTAAGGAGACACAAAAGCTCAAGCTTGGGGATGCCCAAGGCATCCCGAGATAATATTTCAAGAAGTCTCAAGCGTCTAAGCTTGGGGATGCCCCGGTTGGCACCCCACCTTTCTTCTTCAACAACTATCGGTTAGTTTCGGTTGATCCTAAGTTTTTGCTTCTTCACATGATGTTTGCCATTCTTAGAATGTCATTTTGTTTTGCTTTGATTGCTGTTTGAATGGAATACCAAGATCTTAAATTATTAAATGTTAGAGAGTCTTCACATAGTTGCATAATTATCCGACTACTCATTGATCTTCACTTATATATTTCGGAGTAGTTTGTCATTTGCTCTTGTGCTTCACTTATACCTTTTAGAGCATGGTGGTAGTTTTATTTTGAAGAAATAGATGAACTCTCATGCTTCACTTAGATTATTTTGAGAGTCTCAAATAGCATGGTAATTTGCTTAAAATCCTAATATGCTAGGTATATAAGATAATAATAAAACTTTCTGATGAGTGTATTGAATACTAAGAGAAGTTTGATGCTTGATGATTGTTTTGAGATATGGAGGTAATAATATCAAAGTCGTGCTAGTTGAGTAGTTGTGAATTTGAGGAATACTTGTGTTGAAGTTTGCAAGTCCCGTAGCATGCACGTATGGTAAACTTTATGTAACAAATTTGAAACATGAGGTGTTATTTGATTGTCCTCCTTATGAGTGGCGGTCGGGAACGAGCGATGGTCTTTTCCTACCAATCTACCCCCCTAGGAGCATGCGCGTAGTGCCGAGGTTTTTGATGACTTGTAGATTTTTGCAATAAGTATATGAGTTCTTTATGACTAATGTTGAGTCCATGGATTATACACACTCTCACCCTTCCATCATTGCTAGCCTCTACGGTACCATGCATTGCCCTTTCTCACATCGAGAGTTCGTGCAAACTTCGCCGGTGGATCCAAACCCCGTGATATGATATGCTCTTTCACACATAAACCTCCTTATATCTTCCTCAAAACAGCCACCATACCTACGTATTATGGCATTTCCATAGCCATTCCGAGATATATTGCCATGTAACTTTCCGCCATCCAGTTTATCATGACACATTCATCATTGTCATATTGCTAGCATGATCATGTAGTTGACATAGTATTTGTGGCAAAGCCACCATTCACAATTCTTTCATACTTGTCACTCTTGATTCATTGCATATCCCAGTACACCGCCGGAGGCATCCATATAGAGTCATACTTTGTTCTAGTATCGACTTGTAATCATTGAGTTGTAAATAAATAGAAGTGTGATGATCATCATTCAATAGAGCATTGTCCCAAAAAAAGAGAAAGGCCAAAAAAGGGAAGGCCAAATAAAAAAAGGGGGGCAAATAAAAAAAGAAAGGCCAAATAAAAATAAAAAAATTAAAAAATTAAAATAAAAGGGACAATGCTACTATCCTTTTTCCACACTTGTGCTTCAAAGTAGCACCATGATCTTTATGATAGAGAGTCTCTTGTTCTGTCACTTTCATATACTAGTGGGAATTTTTCATTTATAGAACTTGGCTTGTATATTCCAACAATGGGCCTCCTCAAGTGCCCTAGGTCTTCGTGAGCAAGCAAGTTGGATGCACACCCACTAGTTTCTTTTGTTGAGCTTTCATACATTTATAGCTCTAGTGCATCCGTTGCATGGCAATCCCTACTCCTCGCATTAACATCAATCGATGGTCATCTCCATAGCCCATTGATTAGCCTCGTTGATGTGAGACTTTCTCCTTTTTTGTCTTCTCCACATAACCCCCATCATTATATTCTATTCCACCCATAGTGCTATATCCATGGCTCACGCTCATGTATTGCGTGAAAGTTGATGAGTTTGAGATTACTAAAGTATGAAACAATTGCTTGGCTTGTCATCGGGGTTGTGCATGATAAGAGCATTCTTGTGTGACGAAAATGAAACATGACTAAACTATATGATTTTGTAGGGATGAACTTTCTTTGGCCATGTTATTTTGAGAAGACATGATTGCTTAGTTAGTATGCTTGAAGTATTATCATTTCTATGTCAATATTAAACTTTTGTCTTGAATCTTATGGATCTGAATATTCATGCCACAATTAAGAAGAATTACATTGAAGTTATGCCAAGTAGCATTCCACATCAAAAATTATCTTTTTTATCATTTACCTACTCGAGGACGAGCAGGAATTAAGCTTGGGGATGCTTGATACGTCTCCAATGTATATATAATTTTTGATTGTTCCATGCTATATTATCTACTGTTTTGGGCAATATTGGGCTTTATTATCCACTTTTATATTACTTTTGGGACTAACCTACTCCCTCCCTTCCAAATTACTTGTCTTGGATTTGTCTAGATACAAAGGTATCTAGCACTAAAATCAGTCTAGATACATCTGTATCTAGACAAATCCAAGACAAGTAATTCGGAATGGAGGGAGTATTAACCGGAGGCCCAACCCAGATTTGTTGTTTTATGCCTATTTCAGTGTTTCGAGAAAAAGGAATATCAAACGGAGTCAAAACGGAATGAAATCAACAGGAGAAGTTATTTTTGGAAGGAAAGCAACCCAGGGAACTTGGAGTGCATGTCAGGGGAGACACGGGCTGCCCACGAGGGTGGGGGGCGCGCCCGCCCCCCTAGGGCGCCCCCTGCCTCGTGGGGCCCCCGTGGCTCCTCTGACGTACTTCCTGCACCCATATATATCATCGTACCCTAAAAATTCTAGAACAGAGAGTAGATCGGGAGTTCCGCCGACAAAAGCCTCCGTAGCCACCAAAAACCAATCTAGACCTGTTCCGGCACCCTACCGGAGGGGGCAATCCTTCTCCGGTGGCCATCTTCATCATCCCGGTGCTCTCCATGACGAGGAGGGAGTAGTTCTCCCTCGGGGCTGAGGGTATGTACCAGTAGCTATGTGTTTGATCTCTCTCTCTCTCTCTCTCTCTCTCTCTCTCTCGTGTTCTTAATTTGGCACGATCTTGATGTATCGCGAGCTTTGCTATTATAGTTGGATCTTATGTTTCTCCTCCCCCTCTTCTCTCTTGTAATGAATTGAGTTTCCCCTTTGAAGTAATCTAATCGGATTGAGTCTTTAAAGATTTGAGAACACTTGATGTATGTCTTGTCGTGTGTGGTGACAATGGGATCTCACATGATTCACTTGATGTATGTTTTGGTGATCAACTTGCGGGTTCCGCCCATGAACCTATGCATAGGGGTTGGCACACGTTTTCATCGTGATTCTCCGGTAGAACTTTGGGGCACTCTTTGAGGTCCTCTGTGTTGGTTGAATAGATGAATCTGAGATTGTGTGATGCATATCGTATAATCATACCCACGGATACTTGAGGTGACATTGGAGTATCTAGGTGACATTAGGGTTTTGATTGATTTGTGTCTTAAGGTGTTATTCTAGTACGAACTCTAGGGCTGTTTGTGACACTTATAGGAATAGCCCAATGGATTGATTGGAAAGAATAACTTTGAGGTGGTTTCATACCCTACCCTAATCTCTTCATTCGTTCTCCACTATTAGTGACTTTGGAGTGATTCTTTGTTGCATGTTGAGGGGATAGTTTTATGATCCAATTATGTTAGTATTGTTGAGAGGACTTGCACTAGTGAAAGTATGAACCCTAGGCCTTATTTCCTATCATTGCAATACCGTTTATGCTCACTTTTACCATTATTTACCTTGCTGTTTTTAGAATTTCAGATTACACATACCTTTATCTACTATCCATATACCACTTGTATCACCATCTCTTCGCCGAACTAGTGCACCTATACAATTTACCATTATATTGGGTGTGTTGGGGACACAAGAGACTCTTTGTTATTTGGTTGCAGGGTTGCTTGAAAGAGACCTGATACGTCCATTTTGCATCATGCTTTTATATCGATATTTATCGCATTATGGACTGTTATTTCACTTTATGTCACAATACTTATGGCTATTCTGTCTTATTTTACAAGGTTTACATAAGGAGGGAGAATGCCTGCAGCTGGAATTCTGGGCTGGAAAAGGAGCAAATATTAGAGACCTATTCTGCGCAACTCCAAAAGTCCTGAAACTCCATGGAACGTCTTAAAATAAATAAAGAAAAATCCTCGCCAAAGATGAAGGCCAGGGGGCCCACACCCTGCTTACGAGGGTGGGGGCGCCCCCCCTAGGGCGCGCCCCTACCTCGTGGGCCCCTAGTGGCTCTCCGACGTCCATCTTCTCCTATATGAGGTCTTTCTATGAGAAAAAAATAAGAAGGAACTTTTCGGGACGAGACTCCGCCGCCACGAGGCGGAACCTTGGCGGATCCAATCTAGAGCTCCGGCAGAGCTGTTCTACGAGGGATACTTCCCTTCGAGAAGGGGAAATCATCACCATCGTCATCACCAATGCTCCTCTCATCGGGAGATGGCAATCTCCATCAACATCTTCACTAGCACCATCTCATCTCCAAACCCTAGTTCATCTCTTGTATCCAATTCTTGTCTCAAAGTCCGGGATTGGTGCTAGTAGGTTGCTAGTAGTGTTGATTACTCCTTGTAGTTGATGCTAGTTGGTTTATTTGGTGGAAGATCATATATTCAGATCCTATATGCATATTATTACCCCTCTGATTATGAACATTAATATGCTTTGTGAGTAATTACGTTCGTTCCTGAGGACAAGGGAGAAGTCTTGCTATGAGTAGTCATGCGAATTTGGTATGCGTTTGATATTTTGATAAGATGTATGTTGTCTAGCCTCTAGTGGTGTTATGTGAACATCGACTACATAACACTTCACAATTTATTTGGGACTAGAGGAAGGCATTGGGAAGTAATAAGTAGATGATGGGTTGCTAGAGTGACAGAAGCTTAAACCCTAGTTTATGTGTTGCTTCATAAGGGGCTGATTTGGATCCATATGTTTCATGCTATGGTTAGGTTTACCTTAATACTTTTGTTGTAGTTGCGGATGCTTGCAATAGGGGTTAATCATAAGTGGGATGCTTGTTCAAGTAATAACAGCACCCAAGCACCGGTCCACCCACATATCAAATTATCAAAGTATCGAACGCGAATCATATGAACGTGATGAAAACTAGCTTGACGATATTCCCATGTGTCCTCAGGAGCGCTTTTCCTATTATAAGAGTTTGTTCCGGCTTGTCCTTTGCTACAAAAGTATTGGGCCATCTTTCTGCACTTTATTTACTTTTGTTACTTGTTGCTCGTTACAATTTATCCCGTCACAAAACTATCTGTTACCACTTATTTCAGTACTTGCAGAGAATACCTTGCTGAAAACCGCTTATCATTTCCTTCTGCTCCTTGTTGGGTTCGACACTCTTACTTATCGAAAGGACTATGATAGATCCCCTATACTTGTGGGTCATCAAGACTCTTTTCTGGCGCCGTTGCCGGGGAGTGTAGCGCCTTTGGTAGGTGGAATTTGGTAAGGAAAAATTTATATAGTGTGCTGAAATTTACTGTCACTTGTTACTATGGAAAGTAATTCTCCGAGGGGCTTGTTCGGGGTATCTTCACCCCATCCAGTAGAGCAAAGAGTTGCTCGTCAACCTACTGAACCTATTGAAAATGAAACTCCTTTTGAATTTCCTTCGGGTATGATGGAAAAACTGCTAGCTAACCCTTTTACAGGAGACGCAACGAAGCATCCTGATGAGCACTTAATATATGTGGATGAAGTTTGTGGATTATTTAAGCTTGCAGGTATACCCGATGATGTTGCTAAGAAGAAGGTCTTCCCTTTATCTTTGAGGGGAGACTCATTGATATGGTATAGGCTATGTGATGATATGAGATCATGGGACTATAAAAGATTGAAGATGGAATTTCATCAAAAAGTATTGCCCTATGCATCTTGTTCCTCGTGATCGCAATTATATATATAATTTCTAGCCTCGCGAAGGAGAAAGAATCGCTTGAGCTTGGGGGAGGCTTAAATCAATGTTATATTCATGCCCCAATCATGAGCTCTCAAGAGAAATGATTATTCAAAATTTATATGCTCGGCTTTCTGATAACAATCGCACCATGCTCGATACTTCTTGTGCTGGCTCTTTTATGATGAAAACTACTAAATTCAGATGGAATTTATTGGATAGAATTAAACGCAACTCTGAAGATTGGGACCTCGACGAAGGTAAGGAGTCAGGTATGACACCTAAGTTTGATTGTGTTAAAATCTTTTATGGATACCGATATTTTCCGTAAGTTTAGCACTAAATATTGACTTGACTCTGAGATAGTAGCTTCTTTTTGTGAATCTTTTGCTACTTATGTTGATCTCCCTAAGGAGAAGTGGTTTAAATATCATCCTCCCATAGAAGTAAAAGTAGCTGCACCTATTAAAGTTGAAGAAAAGACTATCACTTATAATGATCCTATTGTTCCTACTTCTTATATTGAGAAACCACCTTTCCCTATTAGAATAAAGGATCATGCTAAAGCTTCAACTGTTGTTCGTAAAAGCAATATTAGAACTTATACACCTCCTGAGCAAGTTAAAGTAGAACCTAATATTGCTATTGTTAAAGATCTCTTGTCTGATAATATTGATGGGCATGTTATTCAGTTCGAAGGTGAAACTGCTAGAATTGCTAAACCTTGTGATAAAGATAAACATAGACCTGTGGTAGGCGTGCCTATTATTTCTGTTAAAATAGGAGATCATTGTTATCATGGCTTATGTGAAATGGGTGCTAGTTCTAGTGTAATACCTATTGACTTATACGAAGAAATTAAGAATGAAATTGCACCTGCTGAGTTAGAAGGTATTGATGTCACAATTAAACTTGCCAATAGAGATACTATTTCACCAATTGGAATTGTTAGAGATGTTGAAGTCTTGTGTGGGAAAACTAAATATCCTGCTGATTTTCTTGTTCTTAGTTCTCCACAAGATATCTTTTGTCCCGTTATATTTGGTAGACCCTTCTTAAATACTGTCAATGCTACCATAGACTATTATCGTACCTCCTAGTGATCCTTTAGAACATTATTTGCTAGACCATGAAAATGATATGTTCATGAATGAAGAAGGGAAATAGATGAAGTATTCTTTAAACAGGAACCTATTCTGCATCACAACTTGCCTGTTGAAATCTTAGGGGATCCTCCTCCAACCAAGGGGTGATCCCGTGTTTGAGCTTAAACCTTTGCCTGATAATCTTAAATATGCTTATCTTGATGAAAAGAAGATATATCCTGTTATTATTAGTGCTAACCTTTCAGAGCATGAAGAAGAAAGAATATTGAAAACTCTGAACAAGCATCGTGCTGCTATTGGATATACTCTTGATGATCTTAAGGGCATTAGTCCCACTCTATGTCAACATAAAATAAATTTGGAAACAGATGCTAAACCAGTTTGTGATCCTCAACGACGTCTGAATCCTAAAATGAAAGAAGTGGAAAGAAAAGAAATACTAAAGCTTCTGGAGGCAGGTATAATCTATCTCGTTGCTGATAGTGAGTGGGTAAGTCATGTCCATTGTGTCCCTAAGAAGGGAGGTATTACTGTTGTTCCTAATGATAAAGATAAATTGATTCCAGAAAGAACTATCACAGGTTATAGGATGGTAATTGATTTCCGCAAATTAAATTAAGCTACTAAGAAATATCATTACCCCTTACCTTTTATTGATCAAATGCTAGAAAGATTATGCAAACATACACACTATTGCTTTCTAGATGGTTGTTCTGGTTTCTCTCAAATACCTGTGTCGGCTAGAGATCAATCAAAGACTACTTTTACATGCCCTTTTGGTACTTTTGCTTATAGACGTATGCCTTTTGGTTTATGTAATGCACCTGCTACCTTTCAAAGATGCATGATGGCTATATTCTCTAACTTTTGTGAAAAGATTTTGTGAGATTTTCATGGACAACTTTTCCATCTATGGTTCCTCTTTTGATGATTGCTTGAGCAATCTTGATCGAGTTTTGCAGAGATGTGAAGAAACTAATCTTGTCTTGAATTGGGAAAAGTGCCTGTCGGTGTCAAAACCGGCGGATCTCGGGTAGGGGGTCCCGAACTGTGCATCTATGCCGGATGGTAACAGGAGGCAGGGGACACGATGTTTTACCCAGGTTTGGGCCCTCTTGATGGAGGTAAAACCCTACGTCCTGCTTGATTAATATTAATGATATGGGTAGTACAAGAGTAGATCTACCACGAGATCAGAGAGGCTAAACCCTAGAAGCTAGCCTATGGTATGATTGTATGTTGTGATTGTTGTCCTACGGACTAAAACTCTTCGGTTTATATAGACACTGGAGAGCGTTAGGGTTACACAAGGTCGGTTACAAAGGAGGAGATATCCATATACGTATTGCCTAGCATGACTTCCACGCCAAGTAGAGTCCCATCTGGACACGAGACGAAGTCATCAATCTTGTATGTTCATAGTCCAACAGTCCGGCCAAAGGATATAGTCCGGCTGTCCGGAGACCCCCTAATCCAGGACTCCCTCAGTAGCCCCTGAACCAGGCTTCAATGACGACGAGTCCGGCCCGCAGTATTGTCTTCGGCATTGCAAGGCGGGTTCCTCTCCGAATTCTGTGTACGTGTCGAAATAATGTCTGGTTTCTTGTGAATGTTTGTACCCCTCGGCTTCTACGCCCAATAATGGCCACTTTCCATGTGTCGAGCGAATGTGAAGAGCCAGGGTGTTTTCACATTTACCCCCTAGCTATGTGAATGAGTTGCCTATTTAAAAAGACAAGCATTCAGATCCAAATCACACCATCCTCCCTTGGCGAGCCTTCATCGGAGCGCACCCAACAGAGATCCATTCCATCATGGCCGGTCGACGCAGCTCCTCCTCTCGCACCCCTAGCTCCAAGCCTGGAGATTGGGAGAGATGCTCCATCCCGCAGAGCAAATTAGTGATGCTTCAGTCCAAGGGATTTCTTCCCCCAGCGTACCTGGTCCCGGTTCGAGCCGGGCTTGCCACATATAATGGCGGAGAGTAAGCGGAGAGCCTTCCCAATCCCTCCAAGGGAGAGCAGGTATGCCTTGTCCCTTATTTGGTAAGAGGGCTCGAATTCCCAATTCATCCGTTTCTCCGGGGGCTCCTGGAGTTCTACGGCCTCCAGTTGCACAACCTTACGCCTGCCTCCATGCTGCATATCACGGGATTCGTAGCCCTTTGTGAGTTGTTTTTGGGCTGTGAGGCTCATTTCGCTCTGTGGAAGAAGCTGTTCTGCCTTGTGCCCCGTTCTCAGAAGGGGTCAATATATCAAGTGGGCGGAGCCGAAGTGTGGCGTATTGCCGGGACAGGACCCCAAAGAAGACGTCTGAAGACTGGCCTTCAGAATGGTTTTACATAGAAGACGTCCCCCTCCCGGATCCTATTCGGATTGGCCTTCCTGAGTTCGACGACGCCCCTTTGAAGAAGCGCTGGAGCTGGCGTCCACGGAGCTCCCTGGAGGAAGATGACAGGGACATTCTTTAACTGATGAGCCGAATAAGTTTTTTAGCTCGATCCGGATTGACCATGATAGAGGTCATGGCCACATGCATCATGCGGGGGGTGCAGCCGCTTCAGTATAGAGGCCACCCCGTGTGGGATTTCAACAGGGAGGATGACGCCACCCGCCACGGCCGCAAAGGGCCGGGTTCGGCTGCTGATCTAATAAAGATCTTATCCACTTTGTACAAGGGAGAAGAGGAGGCATTCCTTCGTGTCAACCCGCAGGGCGGATTTTCTATGTACAATCCTCCGAGCTGGGTAAGCGGAGACTTTTTATCGCCCATCCATTTCGTATTCCCGCAGTTAAGTATTCATTCTAGCGATTTCGTCGCAGGAGCTGCGCCAGGCTGTAAAGGAGATAAACAGCCCTCCTCCACAACCCGAGGACCCTGGACGGTCCCTTGACCCGGCCTCCCAGGAGGATCCGGACATATCTGTGGAGCTGATTGATGGGGTATTTTACCAAGCGAGTAATGACAATGCTTTGGTGGCCACTACGGCCGATTACCCTGGGCTAGTTCCAGCCTCACAGGTGACTGAGGCCGAAGTCCCAACAGTTCAAAAAGGGATCCGTCCATGCGTGTTTTTGATCGCCGTATAACAGCCGTGTTTTGTAGGGGAGGTCCTCGAGGCCGAAGGCCGAGCCTGCCGCGACTGGCCAACAAGGGGCCGCGAGGCCAGGCAGGCTGAAAAGACCCGCAGTCCGGATTGAGACACCGGCGCAGCGGTATGGCGCGCCGTCCTTATTACAAGACATTATTCTCAGAGGCGTATTAATGCCCATGCCTTCCTTTCGGGAAAAAGAGCACTCGCCGGACTATACCCGGAGAGGCTACCAATCGCGCCTCCACAAGCCAGGCTCCAAGGCCGGATTTAGAGGCGGGAACGAATACAAGGCATGCGCCGGGTGCTCCTCCGACAGAGGATGCGGATAAACTATCCGCCCCCATTCCAAGGTGGAAAGTGCTATGAACCACAGGTGTCGCCGGAATGTTCTTCGTGACGCTTGTTTCTCCCAAGAGGCATTGGATGCCTTCAACTCGGGAGACACGCACCTCCGTGCCGATCAAAATGGGCTAGCCAGAGCCACGGAGCAGTATGTAAAAGACATACGGGTGAGAAAATTTGATGATTATATATATATATATCAGTAGCCCCTGAGACTTGAAACAGTTGGGATAACTGATTTAAGGATCTTTTGTTATGCAGGTTCTTACAGAAAACAATACTCAACTGTCCCAGGAGCTGGAAGAGTGCAAAGCCCAACTTCAGGCCGCACTGGCCGCGGCAGGGGAGCCCAAAGAGACCCCCTCTGGTAACATATCTTTTGAATGATAAGTATAATATAGAGTGCGGCGTATATGCAGATCTGACGATAAAATTACAGATGACGCTGGAGTAAATCCGGATAAGCAACAGCTCATACGCCAGCTAAAGGCCGGTGAGAATGTGCTTACGAGGGTGAGGCAGGAGAAAAATGATCTCCAAGATGTCAACACCAAGCTGGGCGTGGAACTACAAGATGTTCGCGCCCAACTGCCGGACTCTGTTAAGGAAAATTGGCGACTTCGACGCGGCATATTTAATAAGTGCTTGAACGAACTTTGAAAAAGAGTTCGGCAAGGAAGCTAGCTGATAGATTTATGTCTGTAGGTATGCTAACAGGTCGTCCTACCGAGGAAATGCCCGGTTCAATGGGTGACCTTCTTCCCGAGCTCTCACAGCTGCACGAACGAGTTCGGCAGGTGATGCAAGGCATCGCCCAGGCCTTGTGGCCATCCGTCTCCATACCCGAAGGCCTTGGAGGGCTTGCAGAAAAGCTAAAGGGAGCGCGACGGCGCTTCCGATTATGGAAGATATCGGCCTGCCGTCAAGGCGCCAGGGAAGCCTGGGCTATGGTGAAGACACGCTACACAAAGGCTGACCCGAACCACATGGCCGAAGTTAGACCTGTGGGGCCCAATGGGAAGGAGATCCCTGTGAGCTTAGTGTACGGCCAAGTAGAATTGGCCGCAAAGTATTCCCAACAGGACTGTAGACTAGACAGCCTGTTGGGTGGTAATGAAGAGGAATTGAACCAGTCAAATTGACTATGTAATTTTGAAGTGACATGTATAATGCCTTCTAGCCGGATTGTAGATCGTTTGTCGTGGTGGACCTTTTTTGCTTCAACCTCGAGACCCGACAGTCCGGAGTGTGTCCGAATACCCTCTCGGTTATGTAAGAACCAGGGCATGCGTGGAGACCCGGCGTAGGGGTCATTAGTGCTTTATCAGACAAGTGCCCAACTAGTTATGTTATATTACATGGGTAGTAAGAAACATCTTCCAGGGAGAATAGTTTTGTTAAGGGTTCCTTTCCCTGGGTAAGCATGCCCTAAAGTGCATGTCCGGACTGTGATAAGAAGCGCAGAAAAATCATCTGGGGGTAGGTATTAATAATAAAAGTCATCTTTTGTTCACCGACCGAATATTCCCTTAAGAACACTAGCTTTCGGCTTCACCCAGTCTGAGGTACATGTCCGGCTGACCCGGCGGTAACAATCGCAGAGGTGCTCCCCTTATGCCCTAGCCGAATTAACGGGAATGTAGGGCATAAATACAAGAGCCAGGCAACCCAGCTTGGCCAAAACTTAAGTCATATCGATGCATATAATGGTGAAAAAAGGTACATGTAGAAGTATAACACATGTGTTGGGCGTGAGGCCCAGGAAAATAACTTAAGCTTCTGTGAAGGAAGCCCCCAGGTATGAAGAGTGCAGCTAGCGCATCTGTAATGTACGAGTGAGGCACAAGGTGATCCTTGAAGGCCTAGAGAAATAAAAGAAAGAAAGGGAAACAAGACAGATGATGCATATGTAAAAAATGGACAAAGGGAGGGGACTAACATAGAGTCCGGTGCTAAGCGTAGAATCTTCGAAGCCTGGATGTGTCCCATGGGTTCGGCTCGAGTCGACTAGTCGATGCATCCCACAGTCGGTACGCTCCACCGGTCAGAACTTGGTCGATAATGAAGGGACCTTCCCATTTGGGGCTTGTTCTTTTTCTTATCCGACAACCGTAGAACTAGTTCGCCAACGTTATAAGTTTTGGCCCGTACTTCTCTGCTTTGGTATCTGCGAGTCTGTTGCTGGTAAACTGCGGAATGGGCTTTTGCTACATCGTGCTCTTCCTCCAAGGTGTCCAGACTGTCCTGCCGATCGAGCTCGGCTACTCTTTCTTCGTAAATGCGCACTCGAGGTGAGTCATGAATTATGTCACAGGGCAGGACTGCCTCTGCGCCGTACACCATAAAAAATAGTGTATATCTGGTACTAAGATTCGGCATGGTCCGCAGCCCCCAGAGTACGGAGTCGAGCTCCTCTACCCAGTGCGTGTCAGACTCCGTTAAGGAGCACACTAATTTGGGTTTAATGCCGCTCATTATAAGACCATTTGCTCATTCGACTTGACCGTTGGTTTGTGGGTGATAGACTGAATCATAATCGAGCTTGATGCCCATTTGGCTGCACCGGAGTTATACCTCGTCGGCCATGAAGTTCGTGGCGTTATCATTGATGATGTTGTGGGGGACGCCGTAACGGTGTACAACTGTCAGGACCCCGATTCCAAATCACATCGATCTAGCCGGTAACACCTCATATCACTTTGCGACCTCACGCACGGTATTCCCACGGGTGTCGCCTTACCATGGCCGGGACCGTTTGCGCCTTTTGGCTCACGTATATGATAGTGTCGTTAGCATCCATATGATAGAGAACCCGGGCCGACATGGCTAGTCGTGAACCCAAAACGGCACTAACCTATGGGGACAGGCATACATGAATCACATCGAGCATGTCGGTCAGCAGCGTGTGAATCCGGGTTGTAGCACTGGGCTAACAGGACTCCAGGAACCCGGGCTGTAGCAGGCTAGGCAGGACTCCAGATGTCACCGCGTGACATTTCCCCGAAGGGACAGACACAGGAATGAAGTGAAACACATGCCGGCCAGTCAAGTGTCTTGAGTAGTAGTGCTGGGCTAACAGGACTCCGGTGAACCGGGCTGTAGCGGACTACTATGGCTCATGGAGGCACTAGACTACATTTCCCCATAAGAAAGGCTGCCAAGGATAAACAACTAGATTGTCGGATCCCACACATACCAAGCATTTCAACCATACACACAATATGCTCGATATGTGTAAATACAACATGGAATCACAACATAACTCTACAACTCAAGTATTTATTCATTAGGCTCCGAGGAGCCAGAAATACAAACATGGGTCTCATGACCCAACATTCAAAGCATACAAACCAAAGCACATGCGGAAGCTTAACATGTCTGAGTACAGACATCTACAAATGGAAAAGGCTAAGAATCCTGACTAGCTACCACTTGTAGAAAAAGGGCCTATAGTCCCGGTTCATAAGGGCCTTTAGTCCCGGTTCCTGAACCGGGACTAAAGTGTCGGTACTACTGCCCCGACCCTTTAGTCCCGGTTCAATCCAGAACCGGGACTAAAGGGCGCGGCCACGTGGAGCTCCACCTTTAGTCCCGGTTGGTAACACCAACCAGGACTAAAGGAAATTTTATGAATTTTTTTTAAAAAAAATTTGAATTTTTTTTTGATTTTCAAATTTCTGAATTATTTTAACCTCTAGTCTGTAATCACCACCCCTCATCACTTCTCAATTTATCCTCTAGTCACCCCTCATCATTCCAAATCATCTAACTTCTCGAACGGTCACCCATCCTCCCACTCCCCCAGCCTGAGCATGCTTAACTTCCGGGTTCTATTCTCCCTCGTTCCAAGTCTGCATTGTTGTTTTCCTGACAATACTAAGATGTCAATCCTATTAACCTTCAGGAATTTTGCTTGAGCATGAAGTGACATATTTCATAGTTTTATTTTGAAACTATTGTTTTAAGAAACAATAATTATTTAGTAACACTAATATTTCTTGAATAATTAGTTTGACCATTGTTTGACCACAGTTTGACTAGATTTGACCAAAATTGAAATAACTGAAATAATTATTTAGTAACACTAATATTCTAGAATAATTAGTTTGACCATTGTTTGACCACAGTTTGCCCACTGTTTGAATTTTTTCGATTTTTTTCACTCTAGATCTTAAAAGCCCCGTAACTTTTTTTCTAATCGGTTTTTGAGGATTTTGAAAATGTTTAACGGGGTTCCCCCCGTTAAATTTGGATGTAACTTTTCGAGTAGATGATTTTTCATATAAAAAACTTTTTCATCCGAGTTAGTATGCAAAAGTTATGCCCATTTTTACAAATTTCACAGAGATTTTGCAAATAAAGTCAAAATTCACATTTGCAAATTTTCCCAACAACTAGACCACATATCACATGAGAAACTTATTTTCTTTTATTTTTTTTGACATTTCCATCATTTTATTTTATTTTTTAAGACTAAAAAGGCGATCCACGGGGGGGGGGGGGGGGTAGAGTTTGAAAATGGGACCTTTAGTACCGGTTCGTGGCACGAACCAGGACTAAAGGTCTCAACCCCATTAGTCCCGGTTCGTGCCTCAAACCGGGACTAAATGTCTAATCTTTAGTCCCGGTTTGAGGCACTATCCGGGACTAAAGGTCATCGCACCCTTTAGTCCCGGTTCATGTCTTAAACCGGGACTAAAGGGCCCGAGTGAACCGAGACTAATGCCTTAGTCGCACGAACCGGGACCAATGCTCACATTAGTCCCGGTTCTAGACTGAACCGGGACTAATGGGCTGACCCGGCCTGGACCAAAGCCCTGTTTTCTACTAGTGTACCAGATCTTGCCGAGGGCACAAGATCGTAGCTGAGGTATCAGGCTAAATGTCGAAGTCCACGTGGAACTACTAGCGAGACTGAAATCTCTCTGCAAAACATAAATTAAGCAAACGTGAGTACAAAGGTACTCAGCAAGACTTACATCAGAACTAGCTACATATGCACATGTATCAACAAGGGGGTGGTGGAGTTTAACTGCAGCAAGCCAGCTTTGACTTAGTGGCTAACCTGAACTACGACTGCAAGCAACTCTTTTGAGGTGGCGCACACGAGTCCACATATTCACCATTTAATACACCACTATGGATCCGCTCCCGTCTCCCTACGAGAAGGCCATCCATAGCACTCACACTTATCTTGCGAGTTTTAGAGTATCCACTTTCACTTGTCTATGAACTGTTATAGGCAACCCAGAAGTCCTTTACCGCGGGCACGGCTATTCGAATAGATCATTTATAACCCTGCAGGGGTGTACTTCTACACACACGCTCTCGCCACTTACCACCATGTACACGTCGTGTATCTCGGCAACCTTCAAGCGGAAGCCTGGCGAGGGAGTCGGCCACGACCTGACTAACCACACAAGTCTCTAGTCCAGGTTTATCGCCTATTCATGTTCCATCCGCGAGGAGATCCAGCCGGAGTTTCGCTCACAGCCCCAAACGATGTGTGTAGGGTTCCCGAGACAACAAACGGGCGCCCGGTACACCGGCCATGGTGTATCTACCGCATCATAGCCCACCCCTAGGGTCAGCGCTACGCACGGCCGCCAGCGCATATCCTACAAACACCAGAAACTAGTTGCAACTCCTGGACAGAGGACAAGGGCAGTTAATAAGTCGAGAGGGTCCATTGGTTTCAGGCCCAATGCATGGTAGTAGCTGGTCATGGATCACACACACAGAACTCAGTTCCTAAGAACGGTTTCAATGAGACAACCCACCATGTACTCCTACATGGCCTCTCACTGCGACCTTATTGTGTTCACACACTTAGCTCACACACAGTAGGACATGTTCACACACCTCTGGTTCATCCCCGATGAATCAGACCTGACTCAACTCTAAGCAGTAGCAGGCATGACAAACAAACATGAATGAGTAGGCACATCAGGGCTCAAACAACTCCTACTCATGCTAGTGGGTTTCATCTATTTACTGTGGCAATGATAGGTCATGCAGAGGAAAGGGGTTCAACTACCGCAGCATGTAACCGTTGAATCATTATTGTCCTAATGCAGTAAAAGAGAGCAGGAGCGAGAGAGGGGGATTGTATCAGAATGAACAAGGGGTTTTTTCTTGCCTCGCACTTCTGAATATAGAATAGCTCTTCATCGGTGTCATCGATCACATCGTCGGAAACAACGTCTACTGAGAGGGGGCAATTATCGGCAAACAAGGAAGAATACAGTCAATGCAATGCAACAATATGATGCATGATCATGACATGGCAATATGTTGTGATTTGGGCTAATGCAACAGAAAGTCATTTAAATTGAAGTGGAATTCAAAACTATATCAAATTCCAACTCCAAACCTATTATGAAATTTGCCCTAATCATGTTTCATCCTAAACAGTGAGGTTAACTTTCTCAAACATTCATGAAAATGGTACAGATGGATTCCTTGAATTTTTCTGATGATTTTTCATATATAATTTATTTCATTTGGAGTTACGGTTGATTTTATATGATTTTTAGAAGTTTAGGCAATTTTCTGGAATTTCCTGAATAGAAATAAATCCAGAAATTACATTATTGCATCAGCATTACGTCATGCTGACCTCAGCAGGTCAACAGGGCTGCCCTGGGTCAAACCTGACCAGTGGGGTCCACTAGTTAGTGAACCAGTGCTGGTTAGGGTCGCTGACGTGTGGGCCCAGTCAACTGCCTCGTCAGCATGGTCAAAGCTAACGCGTGGGCCCACCGTGGTTAGTTAAACTTAAACAAAAAGTAAACTAAGTTTAATTAGACGGTGGGGCTCAGCTGTCAGTGTCATAGGGTTAGACTAATAACATAATTAGTACTAATATAATCTGCCACGTCAGCGGTCGACGCCGGCGACCACAGCAACGGCCGAAACTCGCCGGAGTTGCTCGGGACGGCAGTACGGAGCACCGTTTCGCGCGTGGTTTGCGTCTACGGTGAGCTGGAGGCGCGACGCATCTTCTGGAGCACGCAGGGCGAGCTGGGGTGGCCGGTGGCAGTGACGGCAGTGAGCTAGGCGGCGGCCAGGGCTCGGCTGGTTGCGGGCGCGGGGCTGCAGCTTGATTTAGAGCGAACGAAGTGCACGGGCAGAAGCTACGGGGCAGCAGGGACTCGACCGGGTGCTCATATGTGGCGTTGGCCGATCGTAACGACGACGGCGACATTTGCGGCGGCGGCAAGCTTTGGCGGAGATGGGGAACGGAGCTAGATAGCATAATCGAGAGAGGGAGGAGACGGGTTCGACGCGGAAGCTCATAGAGAGGCTAACGGAGGGGTTGGCAGGCGCGGGGACGCGTCGAGGAGGGCATACGGTTGCCGGCGATCTCGGTGGACCGAGGAAGAAGAAGGCGTCGGGGTCGATGCTTGGAGGCGTCCGGCGTCGCGTGAGTCGTCGAGGAGGCGTAGACGATGGAGGCGGAGCTCATGGGCACATCAGAGGGGCGAGGGGGTGGCTCTGGTGACGACTACGGCGAACGGCGACGAGGATGGCGCTTGGCCATCGCGGGAGAGGGTGAGGGAGACGAGGGGGAGAGAGGGGAGAGGTGCAGGGGGTGCTGGGCGTCTTCGTGGCGCTTGAATGGGGACGGGGAGGCAGCAGGAGGTGGAAGCAGGAGGTGGCCGCGGGTGCGCGCGCTGGCGACACGCCTCTGCCTACTGGCAGAGGTGGGTGACGACTGGCACAAGCCAGGTGGGCTAGGCCACCACAGGTGAGGCCCAGGTGGGTTTCTCTCTCTCTCTCTCTCTTTATTTTTCTTTTCTATTTTTCTATAATCTTTGTGGCTTTTCTAAAAATACCCAGACCCTTTCAAAAATCACCAAACTAAACATGCCCACTGTATAGAATATACCCAACATGGAACATTTCGGTTTAGGATTACTTGGGAATTTAAAATATTTACTAGCATTTAAATGCCCAAATTCAAATAACATATGATTTAATCCAGAGCCCAAATATGTCATGCCAAAATGTGCATCACCTCTGGTTACTGTTTCCAGCTATTTCCAAGAATGATGAACATTTTTTTAAAGCCATTTGGATTTACTGGAAATATTTTGGTTGAACCTAGTGAATTCCTTTAATGCTAGGGTTTAGCCAATCCCCATTTCAAGTTTCTTTCAAAGTTTAAACATGATGCACACATGAAGTTACCCTAGTGCAATGCCAGAAGCTAGGGATGTGACAACAACCCCGGATATGAAATCTATCACCGGTCTAGATTCGGCTGTTTTAACTGGTTTAGCCTCTATCCATTTGGTGAATTTATCCACCATGACCAATAAGTATTTTTTCTTGTGGGTTCCCCCTTTAAGGGGTCCAACCATGTCAAGCCCCCAGACCACGAAGGGCCATGTAATGGGGATTGTTTGGAGGGCGGTGGGTGGCATGTGGCTTTGATTTGCAAAGAGCTGGCAACCGGCGCAACGTTGGACCAAGTCCTGTGCATCTGCCCGGGCCGTTGGCCAATAGAATCCTGTGCGGAAGGCCTTGCCTACAAGAGCTCGGGCTGTGGCGTGATGACCGCCGAGTCCGGCGTGGATTTCTGCCAAAAGGTTCCGACCTTCCTCTACGGAGATGCACCTTTAAAGGACTCCGATAGCGCTTTTTTTGTACAATTCTCCCTCATGGACCTTGTAGGCCTTCGATCGCCGCAATATGCAGCGTGCCTCATTTTGGTCCTCCAGAAGTTCCTGCCTAGTTAGGTAGGCCAGGAATGGTTCTGTCCACGGGGCAATAATGGCCATTATTTCGTGGGCTGAATGTGTTATTTCGGTGGCGGAGCATCCGATTGTGTCAGAGAGTTCGGTATCGGGTATTTTGGCCGGGTCCGGACTGTTGTTACCGGTGTCCCCTTCCCATGCTACGGATGGCTTGAAGAGCCGTTCCATAAATATGTTGGGAGGGACCGCGTCGTGTTTTGCGCCGATGCGGGCGAGGATATCCGCCGCCTGATTGTTTTCCCGAGCCACATGGTGAAATTCGAGCCCCTCGAACCGAGCTAACATTTTAAGGATGACATTGCGATAAGTTGCCATTTTCAGATCCTTGCCATCGAAGTCTCCATTTATCTGGGATATCGCGAGGTTTGAATTCCCGCGCACCTCTAGGCGTTGAATGCCCATGGATACTGCCATCCGGAGACCATGTAGAAGGGCCTCATATTCGGCTGCGTTGTTGGATTCCGTATACATTATCTGTAGTACGTATTGAACTGTATCTCCTGTTGGGGACGTCAAAATGACGCCAGCCCCCAGACCAGCCAACATTTTGGAGCCGTCGAAGTGCATGATCCAGTTTGAATATGTTTCGTACTCTTTAGGGAGTTCGGCTTCCATCCACTCAGTGACGAAGTCAGCCAAAACTTGCGACTTAATAGCTCGCCGTGGCTTGTAAGTTATGTCGAACGGGAGGAGCTCAATGGCCCATTTGGCAATCCGGCCCATCGTGTCGCGGTTGTTTATAATATCGTTAAGTAGTACTTCCGAGGCTACCGTTATCAAACACTCTTGAAAGTAGTGTCGCAGCTTCCGGGATGCCATAAATACCGCGTACACTATCTTTTGATAATGCGGGTACCGTGATTTGCATGGAGTTAGGACAGTGGACACATAGTAAACCGGCTTTTGAAGGGGGAATTTGTGTCCATCCACTTCTCGCTCGACGATGAGCACTGCGCTTACTACTTGACGAGTTGCCGCAATGTATAATAGCATTGGTTCGCCAATGTTTGGCGTGGCCAAGACTGTGTTTGTTGCCAATATGGCTTTTATTTCGTTGAGTCCGGCTGAGGCGGCATCCGTCCACTCGAAGTGTTCGGTGCGCCGGAGGAGGCGATAAAGGGGTAACGCCTTTTCTCCCAAGCGGGAGATAAAGCGGCTTAGAGCCACCACGCATCCAGTCAATTTTTGTATTTGTTTGAGGTCTGTTGGGGTAGCCAACCGTGACAACGCTCGGATTTTGGCTGAATTAGCTTCAATACCTCTACTGGAGACAATGAATCCGTGGAGCTTTCCGGCTGGTACGCCGAAAACGCATTTTTCCGGATTCAGCTTGATATCATATGTTCGGAGGTTGTCGAATGTGAGCCTCAAGTCATCTACTAGAGTATCGACATGCTTGGTTTTAATGACCACATCATCCACGTATGCCTCCACTGTTTTGCCGATCTGGTTTGCCAGACATGTCTGAATCATGCGCTGATATGTTGCGCCGGCATTTTTGAGCCTGAAGGGCATTGTGTTGAAGCAGAATGGGCCGTATGGTGTGATGAATGCCGTTGCGGCTTGGTCTGGCTCCGCCATTTTAATTTGATGGTAGCCGGAGTACATGTCGAGGAAACACAATGAATCGTGTCCTGCGGTAGCATCGATGATTTGATCGATGCGGGCGAGGGGGAAGGGATCCTTTGGGCAGGCCTTGTTAAGGTCCTTAAAATCGATGCACAAGCGCCAGGATTTGTCCTTCTTTGGTACCATTACCAGGTTTGCTAGCCAGTCCGGATGTTTTATGTCTCTGATGAATCCGGCCTCCAATAGCTTGGCTAGTTCCTCTCCCATGGCTTGTCTCTTAGGCTCGGAGAAACGTCAAAGAGCCTGCTTGACTGGCTTGAATCCTTTTAGGATATTTAGGCTGTGCTCAACCAGCCTGCGTGGGATTCCTGGCATGTCTGAAGGGTGCCAGGCAAAAATGTCCTAGTTCTCGCGTAGGAACTCTCGCAGTGCGGAGTCGACGTCAGGGTTTAATTGTGCCCCGATGGAAGCTGTTTTTGTAGGGTCCGTTGGATGGACTTGGAATTTGACTATTTCGTCCGCCGGTTTAAAGGAGGTGGACTTGGATCTTTTATCGAGTATCACATCGTCCCTGTTCACCGTGGAGCGCAGCGCAGTTAGTTCCTCGGCCGCTAGGGCTTCGGATAGTGCCTCGAGGGCTAGTGCGGCTGTCTTATTTTCGGCGCGGAGTGCTATGTCCAGATCAGTAGCAAGAGTGATGATTCCATTGGGCCCGGGCATTTTGAGCTTCATGTACCCGTAATGGGGTATGGCTTGGAAGATTGTAAACGCCTCCCGCCCTAGTAGAGTGTGGTATCCACTGCTGAACGGGGCCACTTGGAATGTAATTTCTTCGGACCTGTAATTATTCGGCGTGCCGAATACCACATCTAGTGTGATTTTCCCCGCACAACGTGCTTCCCGACTGGGGATGATTCCTCTAAAGGTTGTGCTACTTTGCTCAATGCGGCTCCAGTCTATCTCCATCTTTTGAAGAGTTTCCTCATAGATGAGGTTTAATCCGCTGCCGCCGTCCATGAGTACCTTGGTTAGTCGAAAGCCGTCCATTATTGGACTGAGGACCAGTGCGGCTGGTGCTCGGGATGTTTGGAATTTGGGTTCGTCACTGGCATTGAAGGTAATAGCCATGTCACTCCAAGGATTTATTTCTGCTACGTGGAAGATTTCGGCCATGCTGTGGAGTGTTCGCTTGCGTCTATTATTTGACGTGAAGGTCTCAAAGACCGTTAACACCGTATTGTTGTCCACGGGATGGTGCTCTGTGGTTTTTGGGAGGAGTAAATCCTCACCACTTTTGGCCACCTGCGGAGTATCCAACATGCTCTAAGGCTGTCCATTGGTATTGCATCCGTTGTACTATGAATTTTGTAGGGTCCGTTGAGCCATCCCTCCAGTACGGTTCCTTGCCCCGTAGAGGGCTTTTGCTTTTTGGTAGTTAACCCAGGTGTATTGTGATAATGCACCATTTTATTTCGGACTGGGTTTGTATTCAGGGCCGGATTATCCCAAAATTTTATTTTGGTTTTCCAGGCGCTTTCCATCGCACAGTACTTTCGTACTATGGACACCAAGTCGGCAAAGCGTGTAATTTCGCGATGACTTATGGCATTGAGGATTCCCTTGTCCGTGCAATTATTACAGAAGAATGAAATTGCGTCTTCCTCGCGGCAGTCCTTTATCCTGTTCATGACCAGGAGGAATCTGGCCCAGTAATGGTGTACTGTTTCATCGGGCTCTTACCTAATTTGGGATAGATCGCGTATGTTTGGGTGGGTGGGTGGAATTGAATCAGAATCCTTACCCAATCTGAGACTCAGGAGCCAAGGAGTTTCCAAACTCGAAAGTATGGATTCTTGGATGTTTTCCGATAAATCTAGCCCGATGCCTGATTCTAGGTTCAGGCTTTGAGTGACGTCGTCCCCTCCGTGGATATCCGGCTTGGAGGGATCGGGAATCCGGACATAGCTAGTCCTTAAATAGATGAAGGGTTGCCGCACTGTTCCTCCACCACTTCAACGTGATGAGTGACCTGGGGAGAGTTGATCTCTCTCAGATCGGTTTTAAGCCCAATCTGATCATAGTCTGTAGCGACTCCCAGGGCGGCAATGCGATCCAAGAGCTTGTTCAAGGAAGAGAGCTCCATTGGATCCAACTGCTTGGCGAGTTCCGAGTTGACGTGAAGATTGCTTTCGATGACCCGAGAGGTCATCGTCGGCGCAGCGCCCGAACAGGCGGTCATAAGAAAACCACCTAGCCGGAGAGTATGGCTGATAGCCAAAGTGTCACAGCCCTAGAATTTGATTGCAATTAGTTTCATAAGCATCCATGGATCATGTCTATATTGTTTGAAATTTGAAATGGGGATGATCAAACCCTAGCACCACATGAAATTCATATAGGTTCAAATAAAATCTTTTTCAATGAACCCAAAATGCTCTAAGAAAAGTACATGATTTCTGGTTAAGGTGCAAACCTCTGCTAAAAATGATGAATATATTTTTAGGTCATTTTTTGGATTCTTGAATTAACACAAAAGTATTTGAGTTGGAGCCATTTAAATGCTATATATATAGATATATATTAAATGGTCCAAATATTCTCAAGTTATTTGTGGAGCTCTGGAATAGTTTATCTAACATCCACAATAATTTTCAAAATTTATTAAAATGATTTAGTGCCTAAACTAAATCATAACAAACAAAACAAAATAAAAACACAGAAAAGAGGGAAACCTTACCTGGCGCTCACCTACAGCCCAGCGGCCCAGCTGTGCTGCCCAGCCCACCTGGCCCGTGCCAGTCATGACCTACCTTTGCTAGTTGGCAGAGGAGGGAGACAGCGCACGCGCGCCCGCGGCGCCACGCACCTCCCAGCTCACCTACGTCTTCGAGGCCACTGCGACGCCTCGGGCCTTCTCTTCGGCACCGCCCCGAACCCCTGGACGTTTCACTCTCCCCCTCTGCCCTCTCTCTCGCCCTCTCCTCGCCATGGCCGCAACCATCAAGCGCTCGCCGCCGTGAAACCCGTAGCCACCCCGCCCGTGCTGGCCCGAGCTCCGACCGCCGCCAAAGCCACCTTGGTCGTTGTTCCCGACCACCCCACCGCTTCCCAAGGCCTCCCCTAGTCACGCACGAGCGTGGGCTCTCCACCGGTACCCTCGGCGCATCAAAACCGCTACCGGAGCAGCGATTCCGACATGCCTCCGCCATTGGATGAGGTCGCCGGCGGCGACACCCTGTTTACCCGACGTGGCAACAATTAGTTTAGGCTCTAATTAACCCACACCCACTGACACCGGGCCCCACCCGCTAAACTAACCCCTGGTTAATTTAGTTTAACAAAAAAAGTAACTCTCTGTTAGTACAGAGCCTATGACATGCGGGTCCCAGAGTCAGGTTTGACCTAGACCCGTCCTGTTGACTGGATGACGTCACAGTGACGCAATGATGAGGTCATAAATGCTTTTCTGGATTTTAAATAAATCAGAAATGATTTTTTTAATTCAGAAAATATCCAAAACTTTGTAAAATCATAGAAATTCAACCGTAACTCCAAATAAGATAAATTATATATGAAAAATGATCAAAAAATCTAATCTATCCATCTGTACCTTTTTCATGCATGTTTGAACAACTTAAAGTTGTTGTATAAGACAATTTGAATTAATGGCATTTGAAATGTCTTACATGGAGTTTGAATTTGAACCTTGGGTTCAAACCAACTTCATTTAAATCGTTGCTAGCTGCATCAGCTCAACTCACATCATATTGCCATGTCATGATCATGCATCATATTGTTGCATTGCATTGATTGTATTCTTTCTGTGTTTGTCGGTGATTGTTCCCCCCGATAGACGTGGTTCTGACGATTGATCGATGACACCGATGAAGAACTATATTATCTTCAGAAGTGCCAGGCAAGCAAAACCCCCTTGTTCATTCCGATACAATCCCACTCTCTCGCTCCTGCTCTCTTTTACTGCATTAGGGCAACAACGATTCAACTGTTACATGTTGCGGTACTTGAACCCCTTTCCTTTGCATGACCTGTCATTGCCAAAGTAAATAGATGAAACCCACTAGCATGAGTAGGAGTTGTTTGAGCCCTGATGTGCCTACTCATTCATGTTTGTTTGTCATGCCTGCTACTGCTTAGAGTTGAGTCAGGTCTGATTCATCGGGGATGAATTGGAATGTGGTGAACATGTCCTACTGTTGAGAGCTAAGTGTGTGAACACGATTTGGTAAAGGTAGCGGTGAGAGGCCATGTAGGAGTACATGGTGGGTTGTCTCATTGCAGCCATCCTTAGGAAGTGAGTTCTGTGTTTGTGATCCATGAACAGCTACTACCACGCATTGGAATGCTTAAGTGCCCCTCTCGACTTATTAACCAACCTGATCTATGTCCAGGAGTTGCAACTAGTTTCTGGTGTTTGTAGGTACTGTTAGTAGTCTACCAAGTGGAACCCGGTACAGGTGGGCTTGGGACAGACTAGGCATAGTGGCACGGTGTACCAAGTGGCACCCGGATGGTGGGCTTGGGAACCCTGCTCACATCGTTTGGGGCCGTGAGCGACACCCCGGTCGGATCTCCTTGTGGATGGAACCCGAATAGACGATAAACCTGGACTAGAGACTTGTTGGTTAGTCAGGTCATGGCCGACTCCCTCGCCAGGCTTCCGCTTGAAGGTTGCTGAGATACACGACGTGTACATGGTGGTAAGTGGCGAGAGCGTGTGTGAAGAAGTACACCCCTCCAGGGTTATCATTATCTATTCGAATAGCCGAATTCCTCGGATATGGAAACTTGGACCCCTTGCATACTTCATAGACAAGTGAAAGTGGATACTCTAAAATGAGCAAGATAAGCGTGAGTGCTATAGATGGCGTTCTCGTATGGAGACGGGAGCGGATCCATAGTGGAGTATTGATATGGTGAATATGTGGACTCGTGTGCGCCACCTCAAAAGAGTTAGTTGTAGTCGTAGTTCAGGTTAGCCACTGAGTCAAAGCTGGCTTGCTGCAGTTAAATTCCACCACCCCTTTGTTGATACCGATGCATATGTAGATAGTTCTGATGTAAGTCTTGCTGAGTACATTTGTACTCACATTTGCTTAATTTATGTTTTGCAGAGAGACTTTAGTCTCGCTAGTAGTTCCACGTGGACTTCGACGTTTAGCTTGTTACCTCAGCTACGATCTTGTACCCTTGGGAGGGTCTTGTAGATAGTCAGGCTTCTTAGCCTTCTTCATTTGTAGTTGTCTGTACTCGAACAAGTTAGTGCTTGTTGCTTGTATGCTCTGTATGTTGGGTCATGAGACCCATGTTTGTAATATCTGGCTCTCCGGAGCCTAATGAATAAATACTTGAGTCGTAGAGTTATGTTGTGATGCCATGTTGTATTTACACATATCGAGCATATTGTGTGTATGATTGAAGTGCTTGGTATGTGTCGGATCCGGCAACCTAGTTGTTCATCCTTGGTAGCCTCTCTTATGGGGGAAATGTAGTCTTGTGCTTCCATGAGCCATAGTAGTCCGCTACAGCCCAGTTCACCGGAGTCCTGCTAGCCCAGCACTACTGCTCCAGAACACTTGACTGGCCGGCATGTGATTCACTTCGTTCCTGTGTCTATCCCTTCGGGGAAATGTCACGCGGTGACATCCGGAGTCCTGCCTAGCCTACTACAGCCCGGGTTCCCGGAGTCCTGTTAGCCCAGTGCTACAGCCCGGATTCACACGCTGCTGACTGACATGCTCAATGTTGATTCATGTATGCCTGTCCCCGTAAGTTAGTGCCACTTTGGGTTCACGACTAGTCATGTCGGCCCGGGTTCTTTGTCATATGGATGCTAGCGACACTATCATATACGTGAGCCAAAAGGCGCAAACGGTCACGGGCCATGGTAAGGCGACACCCGTGGGAATACCGTGCGTGAGGCCGCAAAGTGATATGAGGTGTTACAGGCTAGATCGGTGTGATTTAGAATCGGGGTCCTAACACAAAGCTCCCTCAGCAACAGTGCCGTCTTTCAAGACGGGATGAGACATCCTTCCTGATGGCGACGGCACAGCGGAACTCTCAATGAAAGCATCAATGTCGGTGTCAAAACCGGCGGATCTCGGGTAGGGGGTCCCGAACTGTGCGTCTAGGCCGGATGGTAACAGGAGGCAGGGGACACGATGTTTTACCCAGGTTCGGGCCCTCTTGATGGAGGTAAAACCCTACGTCCTACTTGATTAATATTAATGAGATCAGAGAGGCTAAACCCTTGAAGCTAGCCTATGGTATGATTGTATGTTGTGATTGTTGTCCTATGGACTAAAACTCTTCGGTTTATATAGACACCAGAGAGGGTTAGGGTTACACAAGGTCGGTTACAAAGGAGGAGATATCCATATACGTATTGCCTAGCTTGCCTTCCACGCCAAGTAGAGTCCCATCCGGACACGAGACGAAGTCTTCAATCTTGTATCTTCATAGTCCAACAGTTCGGCCAAAGGATATAGTCCGGCTGTCCGGGGACCCCCTAATCCAGGACTCCCTCAGTGCCACTTTATGGTTAATGAAGGTATTGTCTTGGGGCATAAAGTTTCTGAAAGAGGTATTGAAGTTGATAAAGCCAAGGTTGATGCGATTGAAAAGATGCCATGTCCTAAGGACATCAAAGGTATAAGAAGTTTCCTTGGTCACGCCGGATTTTACAGGAGGTTCATTAAGGACTTCTCAAAAATTTCTCGGCCTCTGACTAATTTATTGCAAAAAGATATACCATTTGTCTTTGATGATGATTGTGTAGAAGCATTTGAAATACTTAAGAAAGCATTAGTCACTGCACCTGTTGTTCAGCCACCTGATTGGAACCTACCCTTTGAAATTATGTGTGATGCTAGTGATTATGTTGTAGGTGCAGTTCTAGGGCAAAGAGTAGATAAGAAATTAAATGTTATTCATTATGTTAGTAAGACTCTAGACAATGCTCAAAGAAATTATGCTACTACTGAAAAAGAGCTTTTAGCAGTTGTATTTGCTTGTGATAAGTTCAGATCTTATATTGTTGATTCTAAAGTAACTATTCAAACTGATCATGCTGCTATTAAGTATCTTATGGAAAAGAAAGATGCTAAACCTAGACTTATTAGATGGGTTCTCTTGCTACAAGAATTTGATTTGCATATTGTTGATAGAAAGGGAGCTGAGAACCCCGTTGCAGACAACTTGTCTAGGCTAGAAAATATTCTTGATGACCCACTACCTATTAATGATAGCTTTCCTGATGAACAATTAAATGTTATAAGTACTTCTCGTAGTACTCCATGGTATGCTGATTATGCTAATTATATTGTTGCTAAGTTTATACCACCCAGCTTCACATACCAGCAAAAGAAAAAGGTTTTATATGATTTAAGACATTACTTTTGGGATGACCCACATCTTTATAAGGAAGGAGTAGATGGTGTTATTAGACGTTGTGTACCTGAGCATGAACAGGAACAGATCCTACGCAAGTGTCATTCCGAGTCTTATGGAGGACACCACGCTGGAGATAGAACTGCACATAAGGTATTGCAATCTGGTTTTTATTGGCCTACTCTATTCAAGGATGCCCGTAAGTTTGTCTTGTCTTGTGATGAATGTCAAAGAATTGGTAATATTAGTAGACGACAAGAAATGCCTATGAATTATTCTCTTGTTATTGAACCGTTTGGGGCTTTGATTATATGGGACCTTTTCCTGCCTCTAATGGACACACACATATTTTAGTTGTTGTTGATTACGTTACTAAGTGGATAGAAGATATTCCAACTAGTAGTGTTGATCATAACACTTCTATTAAAATGCTTAAGGAAGTTATTTTCCCGAGGTTTTGAGTCCCTAGATATTTAATGACTTATGGTGGTTCACACTTTATTCATGGTGCCTTCCGTAAAATGCTTGCTAAATATGATGTTAATCATAGAATTGCATCTCCTTATCACCCTCAGTCTAGTGATCAAGTAGAGTTGAGCAATAGAGAGCTCAAATTAATTTTGCAAAAGACTATTAATAGGTCTAGAAATAATTGGTCCAAGAAACTTGATGATGCATTATGGGCTTATAGAACTACATACAAAAATCCTATGGGTATGTCTCCATATAAAATGGTCTATGGAAAAGCATGTCACTTACCTCTTGAACTAGAACATAAGGCATATTGGGCTTTTAAAGAGCTCAACTATGATTTTAAACTTGCCGGTGAAAAGAGGTTATTTGATATTAGCTCACTTGATGAATGGAGAACCCAAGCTTATGAAAATGCCAATTTGTTTAAATAAAAATTTAAAAGATGGCATGACAAAAGGATACAAAAGCGTGAGTTTAATGTAGGTGATTATGTATTGCTATACAAGTCTCATTTAAGATTTTTGGCAGGAAAACTTCTCTCTAAATGGGAAGGCCCCTATGTTATCGAAGAGGTCTATTGTTCCGGTGCCATAAAGATCAACAACTTCGAGGGCACAAATCCGAAAGTGGTAAACGGTCAAAGAATCAAACATTATATCTTAGGTAACCCATAAATGTTGAAACCAATATTATTGAAACCGTAACCCCGGAGGAATACATAAGAGACACTTTCCGGAACGTTTCAGACTCTGAAAAGGAATAGGTATGTGGTACGGTAAGTAAACCGACCCCAAAACAATTTTCAAGGCAATATTTCTCCATTTTGGAACATTTAGAAAAATAGAAAAATAAGTAGCAGTCCGGGAAGGACACGAGGGTGGTGGGTGCGCCCTACCCCCTAGGCATGCCCCCTACCTCATGAGCACCTCATGTGCCTTCCGGACTCCGTTTTCTTGCACGTTACGTATTTTGGTCGGTAAAAATTCATTATATTTCTCCCGAAGGTTTTGACTCCCGTATCATGCAAACCTCCTCTGTTCTTGTTTTGAGCTGTTTTCTGTCAGGGTTTTCCAGGCTAGGCATCATGTCGTCTCCCTCCTCCAACAATGGTGACAACGATGCTTGGCTAATGAAGATAGATGTGAAGAGGGAAGAACCCATGAAGGTCAACAAGGATGAAAGGATCAAGAAGGCCACAGAGGATCAAGCTCCAGCAGCGAAAGACACCCTCCAACTTGATCATAACCTTCTTACCCCAACTAAGATCGAAGCTTTCAAGATGATTGAGTTAGCTCGTATACAAAACAAGTATCTCACACAAGAAAATATTTTGTTGAAGGAGCATATTGTTGTACTCAAGGGCATTATTCGCAAGCTGGAGGACCTCTTACGCTCGATGTGCGATTATCCAACACCTCCACATTCTTCACCAACCAAGGAGATATAATCACATGGGTATGGGCACTCCCCTTGGCAACTGCCAAGCTTGGGGGAGGTGCCCCGGTATCGTAACACAATCACAACTCTTATCTTTACCGTTTTCTTAGTTCGATCCTATTAGTAGTATCTTGATCTAGTAGAATAAAGTTTATGGCATGATCTAGTTTTGAGTTTTGCTTTATGATCTCTCTATGTAATCGAGTCCGTGAGCTATATATAATAAAGATTAGTGTTGAGTCATGGGCTTGATTATTTTGCCATGATCTAGGGTGAATAACAGAAAAGAGAAAAAGAATAAAAAGAAACAAAAATCTCATATTGATCTTATTGAGAGTAATGACTTCACATAGGAAGAGTATGATGATTAAAAGTTGTTGGGAGTTGGCAGACATAGCTTTGGTCATTGTTGCAATTAATAGGAAGTAATAAGGAAAGAGAGGTTTTCACATATAGATATATTATCATTGACATCTTTTATGATTGGGAGCACTCATTAAAATATGACATGCTAAAGAGTTGATGTTGGACAAGGAAGACAACGTAATGAGTTATGTCTTTCTTATATCTGAGATAAAGTATGTTGTCATGGATCCTCTAACTTGTTGAGCTTGCCTTTCCCCCTCATGCTAGCCAAATTCTCAGCACCAAGTAGAAATACTACTTGTGCTTCCAAATATCCCTAAACCAGTTTTGCCATGAGAGTCCACCATATCTACCTATGGATTGAGTAAGATCCTTCAAGTAAGTTGTCATTGGTGCAAAGCAATAAAATTTTCTCTAAATATGTATGATTGATTGGTGTGGGAGAAATAAGCTTTATACGATCTTGTGATGTGGAAGTAATAAAAGCGACGGACTGCATAATAAAGGTTCATATCACAAGGGCAATATAAAGTGACGTTCTTTCGCATTGAGATTTTATGCATCCAACCATAAAAGCGCATGGCAACCTCTGCTTCCCTCTGCGAAGGGCCTATCCCTTATTATTATCTTATATCATATGCAAGAGTCATGGTGATCTTCACCTTTTGTTTTTCATTTTATCCTTTGGCAAGCTTAGCATGTTGGAAAGAACATGATATATATATATCTAATTGGATGTAGGGGAGCATGAACCATTATTGTTGACATTACCCTTGAGGTAAAAGGTTGTGGGACAAAACTATAAGCCCCTATCTTTCTCTGTGTCCGATTAAAACTCCGTAACCACAAGTATCGCGTGAGTGTTAGCAATTATGGAGGACTAAATGATAGTTGAGTATGTGGACTTGCTTTTAGCTCTGACATAGACTCTTTCCGATGTTATGATAAATTGCAATTACTTCAATGACTGAGATTATAGTTTGTCGGAGCCCAATAAGGTTTATGATTTATACTTTTGCATTGTGAATAGATCATCACTTGAACATAAGTAATCATCTGACAAAATCTATATATGTTGCTGCTATGAGAATAATCATGATGCCTTCATGTCCGTATTTTATTTTTATCGACGCCTCTACCTCTAAACATGAGGACATATTTATTGTTATCGGCTTTTCGCTTGAGGACAAGCGAGGTCTAAGCTTGGGGGAGTTGATACGTCCATTTTGCATCATGCTTTTATATCGATATTTATCGCATTATGGACTGTTATTTCACTTTATGTCACAATACTTATGGCTATTCTCTCTTATTTTACAAGGTTTACATAAGGAGGGAGAATGCCGGCAGCTGGAATTCTGGGCTGGAAAAGGAGCAAATATTAGAGACCTATTCTGCGCAACTCCAAAAGTCCTGAAACTCCATGGAACGTCTTAAAATCAATAAAGAAAAATCCTCGCCAAAGATGAAGGCCAGGGGGCCCACACCCTGCTCACGAGGGTGGGGGGCGCGCCCCCTACCTCGTGGGCCCCCTGGTGGCTCTCCGATGTCCATCTTCTCCTGTATGAGGTCTTTTGATGAGAAAAAAATAAGAAGGAACTTTTTGGGACGAGACTCCGCCGCCACGAGGCGGAACCTTAGCGGATCCAATCTAGAGCTCCAGCAGAGCTGTTCTGCCGGGGATACTTCCCTCCGGGAGGGGGAAATCATCACCATCGTCATCACCAACGCTCCTCTCATCGGGAGATGGCAATCTCCATCAACATCTTCACCAGCACCATCTCATCTCCAAACCCTAGTTCATCTCTTGTATCCAATTCTTGTCTCAAAGTCCGGGATTGGTGCTAGTAGGTTGCTAGTAGTGTTGATTACTCCTTGTAGTTGATGCTAGTTGGTTTATTTGGTGGAAGATCATATATTCAGATCCTATATGCATATTATTACCCCTCTGATTATGAACATTAATATGCTTTGTGAGTAATTACGTTCGTTCCTGAGGACAAGGGAGAAGTCTTGCTATGAGTAGTCATGCGAATTTGGTATGCGTTTGATATTTTGATAAGATGTATGTTGTCTAGCCTCTAGTGGTGTTATGTGAACATCGACTACATAACACTTCACAATTTATTTGGGACTAGAGGAAGGCATTGGGAAGTAATAAGTAGATGATGGGTTGCTAGAGTGACAGAAGCTTAAACCCTAGTTTATGTGTTGCTTCATAAGGGGCTGATTTGGATCCATATGTTTCATGCTATGGTTAGGTTTACCTTAATACTTTTGTTGTAGTTGCGGATGCTTGCAATAGGGGTTAATCATAAGTGGGATGCTTGTTCAAGTAATAACAGCACCCAAGCACCGGTCCACCCACATATCAAATTATCAAAGTATCGAACGCGAATCATATGAACGTGATGAAAACTAGCTTGACGATATTCCCATGTGTCCTCAGGAGCGCTTTTCCTATTATAAGAGTTTGTTCCGGCTTGTCCTTTGCTACAAAAGTATTGGGCCATCTTTCTGCACTTTATTTACTTTTGTTACTTGTTGCTCGTTACAATTTATCCCGTCACAAAACTATCTGTTACCACTTATTTCAGTACTTGCAGAGAATACCTTGCTGAAAACCGCTTATCATTTCCTTCTGCTCCTTGTTGGGTTCGACACTCTTACTTATCGAAAGGACTATGATAGATCCCCTATACTTGTGGGTCATCAAGACCATCTTCATCCTAAGCCTCCTACGGATTGATAAACCTTAGGTCATCCACTTGAGGGAAATTTGCTACTGTCCTACAAACCTCTGCACTTGGAGGCCCAACAACATCTACAAGAAGAAGGTTGTGTAGTAGACATCAGTGGTTCTAATGTAGTGTCTACCGGAATAGTTGCAATGTTTAATTTTAGGTGTGCTTAATTTAATTTGAGGGGTGTGTTGTGCTGAGCCCCTAGCAGAACTATGTTATGTTTCTTCTTGTTACTTTAACTCTTCAGTATGTGCATACTAGTATTTCTTACATTCCATCTTTTAGTTGGTATAGTACTACCACTCATTTCTTCACATTATATACACACAATATATATGGCCAACATCATATAGCCAACAGTTTAGTTGTCAAAGAATTTCAGGGTGCTTAGTTTTGTCAAAGAATTCCAGGATGCTTAGAGGGTGCTTGGATCCAAGGGACTTATTTTAGTCTGACTAAAAATAGTCTCTTTAAGAGGCTAAAGTTCCAAGCACCCCTGACTAAAGAGGAGCTAAAACTAGTCTTGAGACTAAAAAATTTAGTCGGGGGTACCCCTGCTAAAATGTGGATTAGTCCTCTCTCTACTCATTTAACTCCTCTCCTTTAACATAGGCGAGTTCTGGATTGGAAGGTTTGGAGGATAATAAATGCTCATTAACTTGATTTTAGCCTTTTTAGTATTTGGATCCAAGCATGGGTGAGGCTAGCATGTTTTAGTCCCACTACTTTTAGTCATGGGACTAAAACGTATCCAAGCACCCTCTTAGTTTTATTTGAGGGGTGGGTTGTGCTGGACACCATTATTGTGACTAGCCTTTTTAATAGTACTATATGCATAATTTGGCGACGAGCGCTCTCTATATGTACCACCTTTTTTTAATTTCAAGTTTTTCTCCATGGCGCAATCCATCGATACTACTGCTGTACAAAAGTATACATTTTTCAAAAGGCTAGAGGGCGGGGCAGTCTAGCTTGGTCGGTTTCACGAGAGGCGAGGGCCTTTGTGATTTGACGGCTCATTACTGCTGGAAGGCGGGGCCTTGTGATTTGACTGCTCGTATAAATGCACCAATGACCTGATCGAGGAGGAGCAAAGAACCATGAGGTATACTCAAGTTTTCCACTAGAGTAGTACTACGATGGAGGAGCACGAAACACGGCAGCCCAGTGCCATATGGTGATAAAAAATGATCTAATTTGCTAGTCATCTCATTGTTAGCATTGTTCTATTCATTCCCTCAAAAAAACCATTGTTCCATTCATGCCTCGCAGAGAACGTGACACGTGCGACGAAACACCCGAAGCAGAAGATGAAACACAGGAGCAAAAGAAGAAGGAAGATTATCACCCCAAATGATCTAATTCGCCGCGGAGTCGTAACTGCTTCTTCATCGCCTCCACGACCTCCATCTCCTTGCGCGTTTCCTCCGCCATCTTCTTCATTCTATCCTTGATGCGGGATTTCTCGACTCGAGCCTTCATCATTTGTTCCACGGCCGCATTACGTACCTTGACAGCAGCCGGGTGCTCGATGCGGACCTTCGCCAACTCCTCCTTCTATTCCATGACGAGGGCCTGCAGCTTCTTCATCGAGGAACTACTATTCTCATGCAGCTTCTTCCAGCCAGCGTTCTTCTCCTTCAACAGGTCGATCTCGTGGCAGAGCTTCGCCTTGTCCTCCTGAAGTCACAGGATTTTGCCGGTCGCCTTGTTCTCCGAGGCAATGCTCTTCTTCAGCAGCATCACCAAGCCGGCGGTCAACTCCCCCTGCTGATTGAGCTCAGCGAGCATGTCGTTGAGGCTCTCCTTTAGCAACTCCATCAAGCCTTGGATGAACTCCTTCTGCTTATTGAGGAGCTTATTGAGCTGATCGGGCATGCCATCGAGGGATAACGACTCCAGCTCCGCTGACTTGGCATGTCCGCCTCCGCGGCTAGGGCGCTCCTGGGAGCCATCGCCTGCCCGTGAGAGATCTTTCGACGTCTCTGCATGGCGGCGAGCCCTCCCTTTTTTCCGTAACCTTGGTTGCTGCTCCCATGTTATGAGTAGTTCTCGACCTAGAGCTCTGCTCACTGGCAATGGCAACGACGGATGAAGAAGAAGCACTTATGAGGAGGAAAGGTAGAGTAATTTTCGGTTAGGTAGTTCCCCTTTTTATAACCTAAGTACTAGCACTAGTACTAATACTTGCATAGTGGGAACACATTCAGGTTTGGTACGTACTAGTAGGTGTGAGCAGGCTTTCGAATGTGATGGGAACAAGGTAAATATTAATTGATGGTTTTGGTTTCGAGGCTCGAAACGGCTCCCGATGAGTTTAGCGGAACATAAATTTCAAGTACTACACTGCTCAAATGTGTAAATATTATGTTACTGTAAAAAATTGGCACAAAATACGAAGGAGACCAATGGAAGTACTACTAGCAACCCACGATTTAACTACTCGCATGTGCGCAGTGGAGTAATAATGTCTTTCTTCCGCCCTCACGTCCACTCAATTTGCATGCGCTGTATTAATTGACCATCAATGAAGTGAACGACTTTACACGCGTCAAATTATCACATGGGGTGGATCTTGGTACAAAATTGCGTCCACCCATGTACCCGCGTGTGCGTGCGAGGGAATGAGTGCGTGCGTGGCATGCGTGCACATCTTTGCTTCGTGCATGTACCGCTAGTATGGCTCAGGGAGGACGAGTACATTCTTCTAGAACCAGCAGCACGTCACTGTGATCAATCCACGCAAGGAGGTCACCACAACGCCTCCACATGTGCCATGTGGCTTCATGAACTGTAAGAGAGACACTGTGTAGCATGCCATTGGTATTCTAATTTACGTGTTTTGCACATACTCGAAGTACTAGTAAGGTACACGTGCATTGCACGCATCAGATTTTGCAACCAAATTATGAATAAATACCGCACTATAGCATGTAAGCTCTGAGTCATATATGCCTGATGTAGCCCTTCGTTTAATTCTTATAGTTCATCTCATTCAAAATCAATTAGTTTTTATAAAAAATCTAAGACCGCGGGAATAGGAAAAATATGGGATTATAGTGGAATGTCGTCTTGAATCCTACAGGATTGTATGAGTGTTTGATTGTGCATAGAAAAAACACAGAATTCTTTCAAAGAGGTTTGAGTGGATGGGATGTTTCCTATGAAATCTAGTGCAAATGAATCATATGGAAAAATTCCTATGGTTTGCAATCCTACGAATCAAACTACCAAGATAGGAAAAATTCCTCATGATTAGAATCCTCCAAAATTCCTTTGAGAATCCTTTGAATCAAATAAGCCCTTAATCTATTTTATGATTCGTGGAATTGTGCGTTGTAAAGCATAAAGTAAAAACAAATAATGTCAATTCAACTAGAAAAAAAGTTTGGGCAGTTATGATACGGAAGATTCTAGAACAAAAGAGAACCACTATTGTTTTGAGGTTTGTGCATTATGCTTAAGTTTAACCATGGAGTCTGCTAGATTGTACATGTGGCAAAATCCGGTGGGGGGCTAGAAGATGGTGCGAGGGGCCGAGTGGATGGAGACTATGAAGGAATGCACAAGTGCGAGATCGATATTTAGAGAGAGGGGGTGAACACGTGCCTTGTTGCGCGCAGTGGCGGAGCCATGAAAAATAAATGAGCTAGGGGGCCAAGCATTGCTAATCCTTTACGAGGAGGGTCAATTCATGAACTTGAACCATTTTTAGCAGCAATTATCTAATTATCAAATTCATATTAGCCTCAATATATAGTGATGTTAGGGGGGAGGGGGCAGGGCCCTTACTGCCCCCTGTCTTCGCCATTCTGCATGCGTCTGAGAGATGAAGCGGAAGGCATGGATGATGAGAGGGGGCGTTGGATATATAATTAATGTTAATCCTATATAGAGAGGTACAGATGGATCGATGTGGACGTGGGAAAGAGGGTGAGACCTCACTGGATATATTGATTGATCAGTTTGTGTGGAAAACTATGAGAGACCTAGCTATATACACACATACATAGAGGAACATCGATCGTTGCGCATGCACACGTGAGAGATAAAGAATGCCTGATATGATGGAGAGGGGGATGTGTGTTGGTGTGTGCCTTCATGGGAGACCAACCTGAAGAAAAATATTGCATGCGTGCGATGGATAATGCCGACTGGTAGTGTGTGTGTGCATGCATGCACGAGAGAAAGTTAGTGGTACAATTATAAAGAGAAGACTACTGTGTGGGTGTAAAAGAATAGGTGAGGTCATAATCAATGTAAAGTTGAATTCAAATATTTGAATAAGAGATCCTGATGTTTGAAACCCATGCATGCATGAATATAACGGAGATCTGCGCGGTTGTCAGGACCCCGATTCCAGGCCACATCGATCTAGCCGGTAACACCTCATATCACTTTGCGGCCTCACGCACGGTATTCCACGGGTGTCGCCTTACCATGGCCCGGGACCGTTTGCGCCTTTTGGCTCGCGTATATGACAATGTTGCTAGCATCCATATGACCGAGAACCCGGGCCAACATGGCTAGTCGTGAACCCAAAGCGGCACAGACCTATGGAGACAGGCATACATGAATCACAACGAACATGTCGGTCATCAACGAGTGATTCCGGGCTGTAGCACTGGGCTAGCAGGACTCCGGGGATCCCGGGCTGTAGCAGGCTAGACAGGACTCCGGAGATCACCGCGTGACATTTCCCCGAAGGGACAGACATAGGGACGAAGTGAAACACATGCCGGCCAGTCAAGTGTCCTGAACAGTAGTGCTGGGCTAGCAGGACTCCGGTGAACCGGGCTGTAGCGGACTACTATGGCTCGAGGAGCACTAGACTACATTTCCCCATAAGAAAGGCTGCGAAGGGCAAACAACTAGATTGTCGGATCCCACTCATACCAAGCATTTCAAACATACATACAATATGCTCGATATGAGTACATACAACATGGCATCACAACAAAACTCTACAACTCAAGTACTTTATTTAAAGGCTCCAGGGAGCCATACATAACATATCCATACAGGTAGGGGTCACATGACCCGACACTCAAGTCATACAGTCATACAAGCACATGCGGAAGCAACTAGTCTGAGTACAGACTCTAAAAAAAGAAAGAAGGCTTCTCGAAGCCTGTCTATCTACATAGGGCCCTCCATGGCCTGGATCACCACCTGGGTGTCTAGTCACTCGTCGACGTCAAGATCTACGTAAAACCCATCGGAGGGGGCAGTGTTGTCGTCTGAAAACAATAAATAAGCAAACATGAGTACAAAGGTACTCAGCAAGTCTTACATCAGAACCTACTGTACATCCTCATTCTCAAGAAGGTGGTGGGGTTTATGCAGCAAGCCAGCTTTGACTCTTGGCTAAGCTATCCTACGGAATCTTTTAGCAAAATAGTTTTCGCACACGAGTCCACTACTCACCATCACAATACTCCACCGAGGATCCTCCCTCGTATCCTATGAGGGGGGCCATCCCCGGTACTCACACTTATCTTGAGTCTTTTAGTAGTATCCATTAACTTGTCTATGAACTGTATATGCAATCAAGTAGTCCTTTACCGCGGACGCGGCTATTCGAATAGTTTTATACCCTGCAGGGGTGTACTGCGTCACACATGTTTCCACCACTTAGCGTCTGCACACGAAATGTGCTCGGCAGACTTCAAGCGAAAACCGACGTGGGTGTAGACCACGACCTGACTAACCTCACAAGTCTCTAGTCCAGGGTCATCGCCTATTCAGGTTCCATCCGCAAGGAAATCCGGCCGGGGTGTCCTCAACGGCCCCGAACGATGTGAACAGGGTTCCCGAGACACCAAACGGGTGACTCGGTACACCGTGCCACGGTGTATCTACCGCAACATAGCCCACCCCTAGGGTCAGCGCTACGCACGGCCGCCAACACATGTCCTACAAACACCAGAAACTAGTTGCAACTCCTGGACTGAGGCGAGAGGGGTTAGTAAGTCGAGCGGGGTCATATTTCAGGGCCCAATGTGTGGTAGTAGCCGAATCTTAATTCACGCATACAGAACTCAGTTCTTAGGGACGGCTTCAATGAAACAACCCACCATGTACTCCTACATGGCCTCTCATCGATACCTTTACCAAAACATGTTCAACACATCCCACATAATACTGGCACAAGCATTTCACTCTAGCCCATCACCCAGATGAACCAGACCTGACACAACTCTAAGCATAGCAGGCATAGCAAGGTAGGAATCACAAAACATGGCTCAATCAACTCCTACACATGCTAGTGGGTTTCATCTAGTTACTGTGGCAATGACAGGTCATGCAGAGGATAAGGGTTCAACTACCGTAGCACACAGCAGTTTGAATCGTGTTGTCTTAATGCATTAAACAAGAGCAGGAGCGAGAACATGGGTTGTATCGGAATGATCAATGGTTGCTTGCCTGATGGAGTGGTGACAGGATACTGCCCTTCAGTTGGATACTCGTGAATATCCTCGGAGGCAGAACCTAACACGAAGAACACAACCGAGCACAATCAACACATGACGATATGCAACAATATGATGCATGCTATGACATGGCAATATGGATGTGTCTTGAGCTAATGCAACTAGCTATGGTTTAAATGGAGTTGGTTTGAGTACAAGATTCAAATTCCAACCCCATGTATGATTATTTAAATTCCCTTTATTTGTTTTGTTCAAAACAGGGGACAAACATTGTTCAAACATGCATGAAAATGGTACAGATGGATTCCTTGAATTTTTCTGATAATTTTACATATATAATTTGTCTCATTTGGAGTTATGGTTGAATTTCTATGAATTTTTGAAGTTTTGGGTATTTTCTGGAATTTCCTGAATTATTTTTAACTAGAAAATGATTTACTGCGTCAGCTTGACGTCAGGGTGACGTCAGCTGGTCAACAGGGTTGCCTCCAGGTCAAACCTGACCAGTGGGGTCCGCTGGTCAGTGTAACAGGGCAGGGAGAGAGGCTGACTAGTGGGTCCCGCCTGTCAGGGTCATTAGTTTAACTAATTTAAGTTAATCCTAATCCTGGTTCATTAGTGGCCTGGGGCCCACGCGTCAGTGACCCAGGGGGTCAACTGGGCCCACCCAGTCAGCAGTCAGCGGGGTCAAACCTGCCGGACTTGGTCCACGGCTCGTCGCCGGCGACGACAGAGACGGCGGAGCGGCTCGGGAATGCGCTATAGGGCTCCATTTTGAGCGTGGTTTGTTGCTACGGCTTGCTGGCGCTCTCGCGGATCTAGTGGTGGCAGCAGCAGCAGCTAAGATGGCCGGAGTTGACGGCGGCGAGCTCTTTGGCGGCCGCCGGAGTTCGCTTGCGCGCGGGGTCACGTTTCTGTGCGTAGAAGAGCGGGGCAAGGGGGCTAGGAGGGTGCTACGCATCGCGGGGAGTAGGTTCGACACTCCAGGGTGACCATTTGGTCACCGGAGCATCGTCGACGGCGAGCTCGGGCGGCGACGCACTTCGGTCATCATGGGGGTGACGGCTATGGCGATCAAATGAAGCGGGGAAGAGGGGGATTCAGAGCAGGAGCTCACTGGGGGCACGTAGAGCAGCTCGGTGGGCTCGGGGACGACCTGGAGACGGAGAATCGGGGCCGGCGATCTTCGGTGCCCGTCGGTGAAGACGACGGCAATTGCGTCACTGCAGGGCTCCCGGCGTCGCTTGGAGCGGTGAGGAGGAAGGGTGGGTCGAGGCGGAGCTTTTGGGCGCAGCGGCACGGCGAGGGGTGGCCGGTGGCCGCGGTGGCAGCGAACGGCGGTGACGGCGTCTCTCGGATGAGCTCGGGGAAGAGAGCCAGGGGAGCGAGAGAGAGTGGAGCGAGTGAGGGAGAGGAGCGAGGGGACACGGGACATCATCGTGGCGTCGCTAGGAGGGCCGGGGGGAGCAGGAGGTGGAAGCAGGAGGTGGCTTCGCCTCCTGCGCGCGCGCCACGCCGTCGTCCTCCTGGCAAAGGAAGGAGACGACTGGCACGACCTGGTGGGCTGGGCCGTGCTGGGCCGGTTGGTGGCGCCAGGTAAGTGGCCCACTGGCCTACTCTCTCTCTCTCTCAAATTTTATTCTGTTTTCTATTTTTGCTATTCTGTTTTGATTTAGTTTAAATACTAAATCATTTTATAAAATCCTGAAAATATTTATGGACACTTTCTGAAATATTTCAGTGGCCCAAAAATAATTCCAACATTATTTGAGCATTTGAATTATTTAATAGTATTTAAATGCCCAAATTCAAATATTTATGAATTAAGTCAATGCCCCTTTTGTTGACCTAAAAATATATGCACCATGTTTCCCAAGGGTTCTAACCCAAGGCAAAGAGGGTGAACATATCTGAAGGGCATTTCAGGTTCATTGAGTTTATTTTTAGTAAACCCTAATTGATTTCAGGGGGGGGGGGGTGCTGGGGGTTCTGCTTTCCCCATTTCCATTTCTGATGAAAGTAGACATGATGCACACTCTAATGCATAACCTAGCTAGGGTGTGACAACTCACCCCCACTCAATAGAATCTCGTCCCGAGATTTAGGATCATCTGGGAAGAAGGCGGGGTACTCGAGTCGAAGACGATCCTCCCTTTCCCAAGTGGCTTCTTCCTCGGAATGGTGTGACCATTGAACCTTGAGAAACTTGATATTATGACGTCGAGTGGTACGCTCGGCTTGATCAAGGATACGAACGGGGTATTCCCGATAAGAAAGGTTATCTTGTAAATCAAGCGTTTCGTGGTCCACTCCACGGATAGGATCCGCGAAGCAACGCCTGAGTTGCGAAACGTGGAAGACGTCGTGAACTCTGGAAAGATGCGGAGGTAGTTCCAATTGGTAGGCAACTTCTCCTCGTTTGGCAATAATGCGAAAGGGTCCAATGTAACGAGGAGCCAATTTGCCTTTGATACCGAAGCGATGGGTTCCTTTTAACGGGGTAACCCGAAGGTAAGCTTTCTCGTCAATTTCAAATGTCATAGGCTTATGCTTACGATCATATTGACTCTTTTGGCGAGATTGGGCCGTTTTCAATTTCTCACGAATAACGCGAACCTGCTCTTCTGCTTCCTGAATCATATCCGGGCCAAAGAGTTGTCTTTCCCCGGTTTCTGACCAGTTAAGAGGCGTTCGACATTTTCGTCCATAGAGAACTTCGAAGGGAGCCTTGCCCAAACTAGCTTGATAGCTATTGTTATAGGCAAACTCCGCGAATGGAAGGCATTTCTCCCAACTCATTCCGAACGAGATAACAGAAGCTCGGAGCATATCCTCCAGAATTTGATTTACTCGCTCTACTTGACCACTTGATTGAGGATGGAAGGCGGTGCTAAAGGAGAGATGAGTTCCCATAGCATTTTGGAAACTTTCCCAAAATCGAGAGGTGAAGAGACTTCCACGGTCTGAGTTAATTTCCAATGGGACACCATGAAGAGACACTATTCGGGAGATGTATAAGTCAGCTAGCTGGCTAGCGGTGATACTCTCACGAACAGGTAGGAAATGGGCTACTTTGGAAAGACGGTCGATCACGACGAAGATGGCATTATTCCCCCTCTTGTTCCTGGGAAACCCAGTGATGAAATCCATACTGATTTTGTCCCATTTCCATTCAGGAATAGCCAAAGGTTGAAGGGTGCCAGCAGGCCGTTGATGCTCTGCTTTAACACGACGACAAACGTCGCAATTAGCAATGTATTGAGCAATTTCCCTCTTCATCCTAGTCCACCAAAACCTCTGGCATAGGTCTTGATACATTTTAGTACTACCGGGATGAATGGTGAGAGGGGATTCATGAGCTTCCTTAAGGATCATCTGGCGTAGATGTTGGTTCTTGGGAACCACCAGGCGGTTCTCAAAGAGGACAGCACCTTGCTCATCCATGGAAAAACATTTAGCTACTCCGCTAGCAATGTTTTCCTTAATCCGGGATATGCCCTTATCACGCTTTTGGGCAGCTATGATTTGATCCATAAGGGTAGGTTTCGCCACCAGGGTAGACAGGAATCCACGAGGAACAATGTGAAGATTAAGCTTACGAAATTCCTCATGGAGAAGTGGTTGACTTTGTTGTAACATCAGGTTGTTACAGTAGGACTTACGACTTATTGCATCAGCCATGACATTGGCTTTGCCAGGGGTGTAAGTTATTCCTAAGTCATAATCCGAGATCAACTCGACCCAACGTCTTTGCCTGAGATTCAACTCTGGTTGGGTGAAGATATATTTCAAGCTTTGGTGATCGGTGAAGATCTCACAACGATTACCGAGAAGGTAATGTCGCCAGGTTTTGAGTGCATGGACTACAGCTGCAAGTTCTAGATCATGTGTGGGATAATTTTCCTCATGTGGGTGTAATTGCCGTGAGGCATAGGCAATTACCTGACGATCCTGCATGAGTATGCAACCTAGTCCTTGTCGCGAGGCGTCGCAATAGATAATAAAGTCCTTGGAGAAATCTGGTGGTACCAGTACGGGAGCAGATGTCAGGCGTCTTTTCAGTTCCTGAAAACTGAACTCGCACTGTGGAGTCCACTCGAACTTTTTATCTTTCTTGAGGAGTTCAATTAGAGGTTTAGCAACCTTGGAGAAATTCTCGATGAAGCGGCGGCAATAGCTCGCTAGGCCAAGGAAACTCCGAACTTGCTTGACTGAAACAGGTGGAGTCCAATCAAGGACGGCTTGAACTCGCTCGGGATTGACAGCAATACCCTTACCAGAGATTACATGGCCTAGATAGGTCACTTCTGACAACCAAAATTCACACTTGGAGAATTTGGCATAAAGGCGATGCTCTCGAAGTTTCATCAATACCAGTCTTAGATGTTCGGCATGTTCCTCTTCATTTTTGGAGTAGATGAGTATGTCATCGAGGTATACTACGACGAATTTGTCCAAGTACTCCATGAAAACCGAGTTCATTAACCGGGAGAAAGTGGCCGGGGCATTGGTTAAACCGAAGGACATGACGGTGTACTCGTATTGGCCATAACGAGTGACAAAAGCCGTTTTGGGAATGTCCCCGTTTCTGATTTTGATTTGATGGTAGCCCAACCTCAAATCCATCTTGGAGAAGACTGAGGATCCAGCGAGCTGATCGTACAGGTCGTTGATCCTGGGAAGCGGGTATTTGTTCTTGATGGTGACCAGATTGACAAGTCGGTAATCCACAACCATTCGATCTGTTCCATCCTTCTTCTTGACGAAGAGGACGGGGCAAGCCCAAGGAGAGGAGCTAGGACGGATGAACCCTTTGTTCAAGGACTCATCGAGTTGGTTCTTAAGCTCGGCTAGTTCTAAGGGTGCCATCTTGTAGGGTCTTCTAGCAATTGGAACGGTTCCTGGAACAAGGTCTATCACAAACTCGACATCCCGGTCAGGTGGAACACCTGGCAGTTCTCCCGGAAACACATCCGGGAAGTCTTGGACTACCGGAACGTCCTCAAGGTCTGGAAGAGGGTTGGCATTGAGAGAGTAAAGTTGGCGCTTGGCCACTCGAGTTAAGACATTAACTGTCTTGCCCGAGGGATGAGTAAGTTGAACGGTTCTAGTGGCACAATTGATCTTGGCGTAATGAGCCGACATCCAGTCCATACCCAAGATGATGTTTATGTCGGAGGACTTGAGAGCTATTAAAGATGCAAGGAAGACAAGCCTATCGACAAGAATTTCGTTCCCATGGCTTACCCTAGAAGTTTGCCATTTGGAACCCGGAGTTTGAATTACCATGGAAGTGGGCATGTCACAGAATGTCGTGTTATGCAACCGAGCATAATTCTCGGATATGAATGAATGAGATGCTCCAGTATCGAAAAGAACAGATGCCGGATGGCAGTTAACAAGGAGCGTACCAAGGACGACGTTGGGATCCTCATGAGCCTCTTCGGCTGAGACGTAGTTGACATGGCCACGTGCAGTAGTGGCCGGCTTGGCGTAGAAAGTCTTTCCCGCGGGCTTACCACGGCCAACGGACTTTTCAGCTTGATTGGGGTTGTTCTGGGGACACTCTCGACTATAGTGACCCGGTTCTCCACACTTGAAGCATGTTACCATAGTGGGGCGTGGAGCAACATTAGCAGCGGGGCCACCATAGGGCTTGGATGGTGCAATTTGCTGGTTGGGACGAGGCGCCTCAAAGGATGGCCTCGGGGTGAATCTGGGTGGCAGTGCGGTGCTTGGAATCCACACCCGGCGCTTCTGAGCTCCAGAGCCGGATGAAGACCCAAAATCACGAGAATGCTTGCGTGAAGCGTCATAATCAGTCTGGCCTGTCTCAGCACTGATAGCTTTATTCACCAACTTCTGGAAGGATGTGCACTCGTGCAGACGGAGATCGCGGCGAAGCTCAGGGCTAAGTCCCTTACGGAACCTTGCCTGCTTCTTGGCGTCAGTAGAAACCTCTTCAGGAGCATAGCGTGCCAGGTTCCCAAATTCTCGGCTATATGCATCCACAGTCAGCCTTCCTTGGGTGAAGTTACAGAACTCCTCCCTCTTGCGATCCATGAGACCTTCCGGAATGTGATGCTCACGGAAAGCCTCGCTGAACTCAGCCCAGGTAGTGATTTGGCCGACCGGGCGCATAGCTTCGTAGTTTTCCCACCAATGGCTAGCGGGGCCCTCAAGATGATAAGCAGCATAGGTAACCTTGTCGGCTTCAGCTACGTTGGCAGAACGTAGCTTGTGGGTGATGCTGCGAAGCCAATCATCCGCGTCGAGGGGCTCGACGGAATGGTTAAACTTTGGTGGGTACAGCTTGATGAAGTCGTTGATTGACACCAAGGCATTTCGTGGGTGGCGTGCAGTGTTCTGCTCAATCCGCTCCAGCAGGCGGTTGGTCTCACGCTTGTTCCTTTCCGCCTCCAGCATCACTTCGGCCAGGGAAGGCGGGTGAGGCAAATTTTCACCCCTAGCTGCATTGGCTTCCCCCTGCTCTGGGGCAGCAGGGTTTCCGCGGGTGTTGACCATCCTAGGAGGGAAAACAAGACAACGGTTTAGACAAGGATGGCTCAAACTTAACAGGGAAGTGCAGAATGTAAAGGATAACGCGGAATGCAGAGATGCTCATTCGTATGCCATGGTAATATAAAACTGCCATATATACACCAACGGTCATACTCGTCATACATAGTTTAGTACAAGCCCATGCTACAGTACAACTATGAAGGTAGACGTTACATCTCATCGGAGGCATTCCGAGTCCCTATACATTATTTGTCTACACCTCCGGAATCGATTACACACCAAGTCATATTCCACAAGTCACACAGGACAGTGGAGATACAACTACTACAATACTAGTGGTACTACTACTAACTCAGATAGCTCCGTAGTAGTCCTCATAGAAGTCACCTCCATAGCCCGGAAGTTCAACGTGATCATCCGGAAACAGACGGTCCTGAGGAGCCTGTGGACCATAGGGGCTAGGATAAGGTCTTGGACCAACAAACGGTGGCCTGCGGGGACCAAGGGGTGGGGTGATGCCTCCCACATCACGCCAATCCACCATGTCTGGCAGAGCTGCTCTCACAGGATACAGATCCCTGGTATCCATACATCCAGCTTGCACCGCGGGTGCAAACCGAGTCAATGTGGCCCAATGATCAGCACGGGTATTGAAGAGCTCCAGCCTCAAGGCCCGATTCTCTCGGTCCTTATCTTCGAGCATCTCAGCGGTGGTACGAGTTAATGAGTCTTCCTGAGTGGAGTCAGCATAGATAGCCTGAAGATACCCCTACGCTCCCGGAAGTGAAGCTGGCATGTAACGGAAGTCAGTGTTCCGAAGCAGGCCAGTCCGGACTCGCAAGATGGTCATCATGGAATAGGCGGCATCCTGCACAGCCATCTCAATGGTAACTCCGAGTCCATAGGAACAGTGAAGGGGCTCGGTAGATCCAGGATAGGAAGGAAATATCCTGACGGTGCATAAATACTGGCTTTGATTAAAGTCGCGGAACTGCTCTTCAACAGTGTATTCGGGATACCAATGGTATCCTGTCTCGATCATGACCCGGACCAACATAGCAGTATGACCGGGCACGTCGACGCACCTGGTCAGGCGAACCACTTGGTTTTGAGACTGGTTGGCCATCTGAAAGCACAGCCACAAGACAAAGACATCAGAATTCCTAGGGAAAATTGGGCAGCATAACGGCTGTAAATGCTCAGAAAAAGATTTGAGACATCCAGAACAGTTCACAATACCGCTCAACAGCATCATATCAAGGTTCTGATTCAAATAGCCACGTACTAAAATAGTAGAAACTGGACTGAAACTCGTAGCAAAAATCCTATGAGCTACTACGGATTAGTAACACGTGAACCTGATAGAAGAAGAGAGCCTAGTCCTTAACCCACGTTGAATGAGAAGAGAATGACTCAGATCAGAAGCATAGGGTAAAGGAGTAAAAGAACCTTACGTTCCCTCCCACAATCAATTCCCTTACATATAACTAAAGCATTTCTAGACTAGACAACGACCAGTTTGGCTGAACGAACCTACAGGCAGTCCGGCTCTGATACCAACGCTATCAGGACCCCGATTCCAGGCCACATCGATCTAGTCGGTAACACCTCATATCACTTTGCGGCCTCACGCACGGTATTCCACGGGTGTCGCCTTACCATGGCCCGGGACCGTTTGCGCCTTTTGGCTCGCGTATATGACAATGTCGCTAGCATCCATATGACCGAGAACCCGGGCCGACATGGCTAGTCGTGAACCCAAAGCGGCACAGACCTATGGAGACAGGCATACATGAATCACAACGAACATGTCGGTCATCAACGAGTGATTCCGGGCTGTAGCACTGGGCTAGCAGGACTACGGGGATCCCGGGCTGTAGCAGGCTAGACAGGACTCCAGAGATCACCGCGTGACATTTCCCCGAAGGGACAGACATAGGGACGAAGTGAAACACATGCCGGCCAGTCAAGTGTCCTGAACAGTAGTGCTGGGCTAGCAGGACTCCGGTGAACCGGGCTGTAGCGGACTACTATGGCTCGAGGAGCACTAGACTACATTTCCCCATAAGAAAGGCTGCGAAGGGCAAACAACTAGATTGTCGGATCCCACTCATACCAAGCATTTCAAACATACATACAATATGCTCGATATGAGTACATACAACATGGCATCACAACAAAACTCTACAACTCAAGTACTTTATTTAAAGGCTCCAGGGAGCCATACATAATATATCCATACAGGTAGGGGTCACATGACCCGACACTCAAGTCATACAGTCATACAAGCACATGCGGAAGCAACTAGTCTGAGTACAGACTCTAAAAAAAGAAAGAAGGCTTCTCGAAGCCTGTCTATCTACATAGGGCCCTCCATGGCCTGGATCACCACCTGGGTGTCTAGTCACTCGTCGATGTCAAGATCTACGTAAAACCCATCGGAGGGGGCAGTGTTGTCGTCTGAAAACAATAAATAAGCAAACATGAGTACAAAGGTACTCAGCAAGTCTTACATCAGAACCTACTGTACATGCTCATTCTCAAGAAGGTGGTGGGGTTTATGCAGCAAGCCAGCTTTGACTCTTGGCTAAGCTATCCTACGGAATCTTTTAGCAAAATAGTTTTCGCACACGAGTCCACTACTCACCATCACAATACTCCACCAAGGATCCTCCCTCGTATCCTGTGAGGGGGGCCATCCCCGGTACTCACACTTATCTTGAGTCTTTTAGTAGTATCCATTAACTTGTCTATGAACTGTATATGCAATCAAGTAGTCCTTTACCGCGGACGCGGCTATTCGAATAGTTTTATACCCTGCAGGGGTGTACTACGTCACACATGTTTCCACCACTTAGCGTCTGCACACGAAATGTGCTCGGCAGACTTCAAGCGAAAACCGACGTGGGTGTAGACCACGACCTGACTAACCTCACAAGTCTCTAGTCCAGGGTCATCGCCTATTCAGGTTCCATCCGCAAGGAAATCCGGCCGGGGTGTCCTCAACGGCCCCGAACGATGTGAACAGGGTTCCCGAGACACCAAACGGGTGACTCGGTACACCGTGCCACGGTGTATCTACCGCAACATAGCCCACCCCTAGGGTCAGCGCTACGCACGGCCGCCAACACATGTCCTACAAACACCAGAAACTAGTTGCAACTCCTGGACTGAGGCGAGAGGGGTCAGTAAGTCGAGCGGGGTCATATTTCAGGGCCCAATGTGTGGTAGTAGCTGAATCTTAATTCACGCATACAGAACTAAGTTCTTAGGGACGGCTTCAATGAAACAACCCACCATGTACTCCTACATGGCCTCTCATCGATACCTTTACCAAAACATGTTCAACACATCCCACATAATACTGGCACAAGCATTTCACTCTAGCCCATCACCCAGATGAACCAGACCTGACACAACTCTAAGCATAGCAGGCATAGCAAGGTAGGAATCACAAAACATGGCTCAATCAACTCCTACACATGCTAGTGGGTTTCATCTAGTTACTGTGGCAATGACAGGTCATGCAGAGGATAAGGGTTCAACTACCGTAGCACACAGCAGTTTGAATCGTGTTGTCTTAATGCATTAAACAAGAGCAGGAGCGAGAACATGGGTTGTATCGGAATGATCAATGGTTGCTTGCCTGATGGAGTGGTGACGGGATACTGCCCTTCAGTTGGATACTCGTGAATATCCTCGGAGGCAGAACCTAACACGAAGAACACAACCGAGCACAATCAACACATGACGATATGCAACAATATGATGCATGCTATGACATGGCAATATGGATGTGTCTTGAGCTAATGCAACTAGCTATGGTTTAAATGGAGTTGGTTTCAGTACAAGATTCAAATTCCAACCCCATATATGATTATTTAAATGCCCTTTATTTGTTTTGTTCAAAACAGGGGACAAACATTGTTCAAACATGCATGAAAATGGTACAGATGGATTCCTTGAATTTTTCTGATAATTTTACATATATAATTTGTCTCATTTGGAGTTATGGTTGAATTTCTATGAATTTTTGAAGTTTTGGGTATTTTCTGGAATTTCCTGAATTATTTTTAACTAGAAAATGATTTACTGCGTCAGCTTGACGTCAGGGTGACGTCAGCTGGTCAACAGGGTTGCCTCCAGGTCAAACCTGACCAGTGGGGTCCGCTGGTCAGTGTAACAGGGCAGGGAGAGAGGCTGACTAGTGGGTCCCGCCTGTCAGGGTCATTAGTTTAACTAATTTAAGTTAATCCTAATCCTGGTTCATTAGTGGCCTGGGGCCCACGCGTCAGTGACCCAGGGGGTCAACTGGGCCCACCCAGTCAGCAGTCAGCGGGGTCAAACCTGCCGGACTTGGTCCACGGCTCGTCGCCGGCGACGACAGAGATGGCGGAGCGGCTCGGGAATGCGCTATAGGGCTCCATTTTGAGCGTGGTTTGTTGCTACGGCTTGCTGGCGCTCTCGCGGATCTAGTGGTGGCAGCAGCAGCAGCTAAGATGGCCGGAGTTGACGGCGGCGAGCTCTTTGGCGGCCGCCGGAGTTCGGTTGCGCGCGGGGTCACGTTTCTGTGCGTAGAAGAGCGGGGCAAGGGGGCTAGGAGGGTGCTACGCATCGCGGGGAGTAGGTTCGACACTCCAGGGTGACCATTTGGTCACCGGAGCATCGTCGACGGCGAGCTCGGGCGGCGGCGCACTTCGGTCATCATGGGGGTGACGGCTATGGCGATCAAATGAAGCGGGGAAGAGGGGGATTCGGAGCAGGAGCTCACTGGGGGCACGTAGAGCAGCTCGGTGGGCTCGGGGATGACCTGGAGACGGAGAATCGGGGCCGGCGATCTTCGGTGCCCGTCGGTGAAGACGACGGCAATTGCGTCACTGCAGGGCTCCCGGCGTCGCTTGGAGCGGTGAGGAGGAAGGGTGGGTCGAGGCGGAGCTTTTGGGCGCAGCGGCACGGCGAGGGGTGGCCGGTGGCCGCGGTGGCAGCGAACGGCGGTGACGGCGTCTCTCGGATGAGCTCGGGGAAGAGAGCCAGGGGAGCGAGAGAGAGTGGAGCGAGTGAGGGAGAGGAGCGAGGGGACACGGGACATCATCGTGGCGTCGCTAGGAGGGCCGGGGGGAGCAGGAGGTGGAAGCAGGAGGTGGCTTCGCCTCCTGCGCGCGCGCCACGCCGTCGTCCTCCTGGCAAAGGAAGGAGACGACTGGCACGGCCTGGTGGGCTGGGCCGTGCTGGGCCGGTTGGTGGCGCCAGGTAAGTGGCCCACTGGCCTACTCTCTCTCTCTCTCAAATTTTATTCTGTTTTCTATTTTTGCTATTCTGTTTTGATTTAGTTTAAATACTAAATCATTTTATAAAATCCTGAAAATATTTATGGACACTTTCTGAAATATTTCAGTGGCCCAAAAATAATTCCAACATTATTTGAGCATTTGAATTATTTAATAGTATTTGAATGCCCAAATTCAAATATTTATGAATTAAGTCAATGCCCCTTTTGTTGACCTAAAAATATATGCACCATTTTTCCCAAGGGTTCTAACCCAAGGCAAAGAGGGTGAACATATCTGAAGGGCATTTCAGGTTCATTGAGTTTATTTTTAGTAAACCCTAATTGATTTCAGGGGGGGGGGGTGCTGGGGGTTCTGCTTTCCCCATTTCCATTTCTGATGAAAGTAGACATGATGCACACTCTAATGCATAACCTAGCTAGGGTGTGACAGCGGTGTGGTTTGGAAACGAGCATGTTGTAATGTATACACATTGAACAAGGTCAAACTGATTTGAATTTGACATACCGATGGCAAACATCATTTGGCCACGTCGCATCCATGGATGGACACACTATTCTAATTGGAGATGATGGGCGGCTTTCGCATCACATATCTATATCTATACCCCTATATATATATATATTATATTTTATATTTTTTTATATTGTGTGCGGGTAACTTTAACTTTGAAAGATGGTCGTTGGATGAGGCGAATCCGATGGTCCAAAGATGTCAAATTTGAGCACCACTGGCCGTTGGATGTCATCTAGATTCCACCAGATTTCGCCACATGTATAATCTAGAAGACTCCATGGTTGAACTTAAGCATAATGCACAAACATCAAAACACAAGCACTTCTTATTTGTTCTAGAATCTTCTGTATCAGAATTTCCCAAATGTTTTTCTACATGATTTGCCATTATTTGTTTTTACTTTATGTCTTACGACGCACAATTCCATGAATCTTAAAATAGATTAGCTTTCTTATAAAAACTAGATGATTTTGAATGAAATGAACTATAAGAATTAAACGAACATCTACATCATGCATATATGACTCAAAGCTTGCATGCTATAATGTGGTATTTATTCATAATTTGGTTGCCAAATCTCATGCGTGCAATGCACGTGTACCTTACTCTAGTCTAAATGGTGTTTGTGTGTGTGTTGTGCGTGTTGAGGTGCAAATTGTCTTTTTTTGGGTACACGTTAAGCTTGTTCTTTCGAAATTTCAAGTTGCGCCTTGTTATGCCGAAAATTCAAGCTAGTGTCTCTATCTATCGTGCTGCGGAACTCCCGCCTCTTCAACCCGCGCCTTGTTAGCCCAAAATATTTAAGATATATATTTGTCTTGTTGTGCTCCGACAACTCCCTCCATCTCCACCCGCACCTTGCTATTTCAAAATTACAACGCGCGCGAAAACTCCCACCTCCTGTGAAATCCCAACACGCGAAATGCCCGTGGTACCCCTGAACCGAAAGAACCGCCTCAAATCGGTGGGGGTACTTTCGCAACTTACCCCACATTTCGGACAAGCACGTCTCTAAGCCATGGTTCCCCACTGCCATCCCATCTGCCCACCCATTCATACACCGAGGCCGCGAAAACTCGCGACGAAACCCCACACCCTGCTCCGTCCGCCACCCAGCCGGAGCCTCTTCCCCGACGATGTCGTCTACAGCAACACCTCGACGTCCCTCATCCACCGTACCGAATGAGGACACGTCGTCGATCTCATCGTCCAGCCGGTTCAGCCACCCCGCCCGACGTTCCCCTCATCTTTCGCGCCACCTCCATTCCCACACCGCCATCTTCACGTGCACCACCGGAAGAGCATCATCATCACCGTTTCCTCAGATGAAGTTGCAGCCTAATCGGTGCCACCAAAGAGGTTGTACACTAATCGCTGCATTTTCTTCTTGATTCGATCTCACGGTGCTGCCGGCGCTCGGTCCCAAGCCGACATGGCGCGGCTCCATCCACGGCGGCGTCGCCAGCCACTTCCTCCATGGCGTCGCTCCCTCGGCGGCGACGTCCACAATAGTAGGAGCTACTGCTGCTTTAGCTCTCGCTCGCGCTGCTCCTCTGCTCTTGCCCTCGGTGCCCTGCCTGGTCTGCTCTTGCTATTGCTCTTGGTCGCGCTGCTACTCTCGCTCTTGCTCTTGCTTGCGATGCTGCTCCGGTTTAGCTACACTTCAGTCGACTGAATCGATTTTTGGTTTAGTCGATTTTCAGGGGGTGGTGGGGCTCGCCGGGGTGAAGGAAGAACTAGCTGCAGCGGGGAGGGGGGCTCGCCGGAGGGGTACCCCACTATCTATCTTAGGGTTCAGGATGGGGGCGGTGGTCGCCGGCAGTGGCGAGGCGTTGGCGGGGCGGTGGCGTGGGGATCACCGGAGAAAAAGCTCGGCACGGGGGGGGGGGGGCTAGGGGGATGGCCGGGGCGGCGGCGGACCGACGGTGGGGAGTGTTTTTGGGGCGGGCGGGGCGGTGCACCGCCGGCCGCGGGTGGCGGGGGCCTGTTGTTTGGCCGGTGGTGGCTGGCGGCTCAGGGGGGTGGAGGTTGAAGATGAACCACAGGCCCTTGATTTCGTATCCAACAGCTGCAAAATCGACTGACCAGAGATGAAAAAGTGAGACGACCGACGTGTAGCCTCACCTTGCTAGTGCGTTCAGTTTCGACAGCAAAATTCAGTTTCGACAGCAAAATTCAGTTTCCACAGTTAAGTTCAGTTTCGACAGTTAAATTCAGTTTCGACAGTTAAGTTCAGAGATGAGCGGCTAATGTATTTTACATCTAGCACTTTGTGGTTATGTATTTTACGTCATGTATTGGAGATGCTATTAGAATTCCACTCAGGTTAACGTTGTTCGTTGTCTCTCTTGTCCTGCTTCATCCTCGGCGTGGTACAATTTACCAGAGCTGCTCCAACGACGAAACCCTCCATCACAGCAGAGCAGTACCTCGGGCTCCATCTCCAGACGCCTAAGATCTTCTTCCCCTCCTTCGACAGCCAAGTCAGCCGGAGCATCCTCACCGGCCAACCCAATCACGCTGAGATCGACATGGCTTCGCCAAAGAGGTTGTACACTTGTTGCATCTCTTTTTTACTCTACATGTTATATATATTGTCCACTAAGCACTCGTAGTAACAGGAAATACGATTATTTTATCCTACTATATGACAAGCAGTGAGGTACCAGGCAACTTAGCTATCCGTGATGGACTCTCTTGAACGCCATCATTATTTATCTCTGCGCGTTTGAGTTGTGCATTTTTCTATGGGCCTGGGAGTTGAGCTAGTATGGCAGTGGCATGTGTCCAAAGTAATATAAGTAGCACAAAAACATTTTTTTAGTGTAGGATTTTCCTTGCTCAAGCCTGCCTACTAGAATCGCCAGTGCTTGAAAGGAAAAGTGAATGAAAAACATCGGAATTGGAAAGTTTCCTATGGTACTACTTTTCATGAATTTGGTGCTAAGGAATGGAGCAAAGGAAAACTGTAGGATTTGTTCCTTTAGTGTCTCCTTGAAAGAAAAACCGCAGGAATTCTAATTTCCACTTCTCCTCCTTTTCATATTCATATTTATCAAGCACAAGACTAAGATATAGTAGCATAATAGCATTATAACCGTACATTTTCTTTTGGTTTGACTTAATCTCACCATGCTTTTTTGCATCCTGTGATCTTCCAATTGTTGTGAATCAAACACCCAGATTGGCAGAAATCCTGTGTTTTTAAATTCTCTGTTTTGCACGTGCATTCCTATCCTATTCCTGTCTACTTCCTATCCCTGCATTGTTAGAATCCTCAAATTCAAACAAGCCCTTACTCAATTAATTCTGTTACAGATATGTGTCAAAGAAAACCTTGTGTGGTTTGTCCTGCTCCTGCGCGCTGTGTTCCACCCTAGCTCAGCTGCTCCAACGATGGAAGGGTTCACCACAGCAGGGATCCGCTCTCCAGACTGTCTTTCGCCGCCTCGAATCTTCTTCCCCGCCGCCGGCAGCCACGGCAACTGCATTACCATCATCAACTGAGCAGATGACCTTGAGGACTACACGGGTCCGCAAGAGAGGTCACACTCTTTCGTGTCTGCTTACGTTATGCGTCGCTTAATATGATGACATGCTACATTATGGTCGTGTTCGCCTATTAGACTCCGAGTCAGGTCCAAACTAATGCTGAAACTTGAGTTTTTAAATGGTTGTGGGGTACATATTGGGGCAGCAATCAATACTATCTGTCTACTATATGGTTCATCTCCGGTGTCTACTATGAGTGTCATGTTGGGTGCAAACAAATATTAAAGGAGCCATTATCTGTATTTTTTAACTAAAGCTATTATCTGCCTGCTATCATTGGTTTTGGGTCTATCCACAGTTTGCTACCATCACTCTGGATTTGTGCATGCACTCCTTACATAACCTCACTATGTTTTATTCCTATGCATGCCAGTTATTGTACACAATGGAACTGATCATGTAGCGCAAAAGAGATGAACCTTGTGTGGCTATAAAATTTCATGCAGACGTCATTCCATGGTGGGCGCAAAGGCAGCCCCCCTCCACCCATTTCGGATCGTAATCAAGAGGAAGATAACTGTTTTAAGGGGGATTCAGAAGGAGAAGACCACTCCTATTTACCCCATGAGGTCTTCGCTCTAACTTGGCATGCTGATGTTGGTAATATCATGCATATGGTGCCTTGCATTGCTTACTGTATACATTAAAGATGTCATCTTCTTAGTTTAGACATGCTTTGTGTCAATGCCATCTGTTTAGTTTCTTTATCGTATATGTGAATCATGCAATGCCATCTTGTCTAGCTAGGCATCATATATGTGAATTTTGCAATGCCACCCTGGTTAGCCAGTCATCTTATATGTGAATTATATCATGCCATCATTTTTTTATTACGTGTTAAATTTGTCAACAATTTTAGTACATTCAATTACTCTTCCTGTGCATTAGCCATTCGGCACGGTCATGGAAAAATATGGAGTGCAAACAAGGTCTTCAGAGCAGACAATGCTATCTGACGAAGCGCATGTCTTGCTGGTTACCGATAGCTCCTCAGAGGAGGATTCAGAGACAGATGACCAGTGATATTCCCCCCCCCCCCGAGGTGCATGCCCTAACTTGGCAGGGTTATGTTGCTCATATCGTGTGTATGGTATCTTGCATTGCTATGTCATTTGCTTAGTTTAGAAATGCTTTGTGTGAATGCCACCTGTTTAGTGTCTAATTACCATATATGTGAATTATGCAATGCCATCTTGTTGCAAGACATTATATATGTGAATTATGCAATGTTATCTTGTTGGAAAACATTATGTATGTGAATTATGCAATGCCATGTTGTTTAGGCAAGCATCATATATGTGAATTATATCATGCCGTCCTTTTTTATTTCTCATTGCTTTTGTCGACAATGTTTGTATATTCAACTGCTCTTCCTGTGCATCAGCCATTTGAATTGGTGATGGAGAAATCTGGAGTGAAAACAAGGTCTTCAGAGCAGACAATGCTACCTGCTGAAGCAGATATCTTGCTGGCTACAGATAGCTCTTCAGAGGAGGATTCAGAGGCAGATGACTAGTCCTATAGGTGTATGCTCAAACTTGGCAGGGTTATATTACTCATATAATGCATATGTTGTATTGCAATGCTTAGTTTTACATCATATACACAATATTGAATGCCATCTCCTTAGTTGACACATCATATATGCGATTGCCCTCTGCTCACTTCCTTAGTATATAAATCATATATTTGAATTATGTCATGCCATGATGTTTACATAGACAGCAGGTATCTGAATTATGGCATGCCAACCCATTTTCCAAAGACATAATATAGTTATATCATCTCATCCTATTTACATAGTCATCATATTTTAAATTATGTCATTCTATCCGTGAATTATACCATGCCATCATGTTTCCATCGACGGCATGTTTGTGATTTATGGCATGCCAACCACTTTAATAGACACATCGTATAGTTATATCATGTCATCCTGTTTACATAGTCATCATATTTTGAAGTATGTCATTCTATCCTGTTTAGTTAGCCATCATATATGTGAAATTGTGTCATGCTATCCTGTTTAATTAGCCATCATATATGTGAAATTATGTCCTGCTATTCTGTTTGCTTAGACAACATAAATGCGAATTATTTCATGCCCTGTTTTCTTCCCTACTATCCATTGCACCTGTCTATCTTACAATGTCTGTACATTCAATTACTTTTCTTGTTTATCAGCCATTTCAATTGGAGGGTGTGATGGCAGTATCTATGGGAGTAAAAACACGGTCTTCAGAAAAGATCGTGCTACCTGTCGATGCAGATAGAACCACGGTTGTACTTTCCCAAGAACCAGCCCCACCACACATAACCCACACAAATCCAGATTGTACCCCTACCTAGTTGGACAGAGAACCAGCTACACCCCTTCTAACCCCAACCCCAGCAGATAGGCACCCAGTTCCCGTTGACTCAACACCGTCTCCACCACAGAGCACCCAAACACGAGCAGTTAGTAAGGAAACTGCTGTGCCCAAATCACGAGGACCACCACTCTGAACCCGAAGTCAATGCTTAAAGCAAAAGAAGAATTGTTCTCAGGTCAGGTTCCGTAGCTATGGTTCATACTACTTTGCTCTTGCATCACTGTATTTACTGATACCAACTAATTTCAAATTTGAAGGATGCAATTGAAACTCCAATGGCGCAACAAGTATGTTTTAAACCTGTTTCTTCAACGTGTTTGGCTGTTTGCTGTTGTAACTTGCTCTATGTTGATTTCAGTTTCAATTGAATAAATAGTTATGTTCTCATGCCATGCACATTACAAGTGTTGTTATTGCTGTGTAGTTTCCCACACTTATATTCTGTCTATGCTACTTTGTCTTAAATAGATATGATTCGAACTATATCTATCTTGATTTAGCAACATAAACTAGAATGATATAGACCATACAGTGACCATACTACATAGATATATGTTTGTTTCATGCTGTTATCCTGTCCACCTTACTACTGAACTGGTTTACAAAAATGAGTTTCATATACTACATCGTAAACCTTGAGATGTGTTTGTTTGTTTCTCTTTTAGAACGCGGATAAAATATTGGAGAAGAGTACCCTGTTATGCAATGGTAAAGGAAGTAATGCAGATAAGGTTCAAGATAGTGATACATCCCTGTTGGTCTCCAAGAAAGCTGATAAAAACTATATTAAAGACACTGAGACATCCCTGTTGTCTTGATGTAGAAACAGTGGGCCTTCTACGGGCCGTATAAACAGTGGGCCTTCTACGGGCCGTAGAAACAATGGGCCTTCTACGGGCCCTGTCATCAATGGGCTTTATACAAGCCGTATGATCGATTGGCCAAACATGGGCCAAACAGACCGCATTCTGGTCGTAAACGGGCTAGAGTTGGAATCGTCCGTTCATGTGGGCCGACCATAATGGGCCATCATTAATAGGCCGTATTTGATGACGCTATGAAAACGGCCGAACGTATTAACGGACCACAAACGGGCCGACTGTAACCACATGCTGAATTTGGCCCACAAGCAGAAAATGTCAGTAACGGGCCGTAAGTAAAAGAATGCTGGAATATAGCCCAAGAATAAATGGGCTCTGAGAAGGCCGAAAGATAATAAGGGTTGGAAACGGCCCAATGGAATAACGGGCCGTTAATGGGTATAAAGTGATACACTGTTCTTTACGGGCCAGTTTCACCACGGGTCGTTAATGGGTGTAAAGTGATACACTGTTCATTATGGGCCAGTTTCACCACGGGCCGTTAATAGGCCAAGAGTTACATAGGGCCTCATATGGGCCGAAAGACGTCATGGGCCATACATGGGCCAGAAGTAAAAATGGGCTGGAATCATATTGGATGGCCCAGATGACGCTAATGGGCCTAATTTGAATAGGGCATAATGGGCCTTGGGTTAGCGGGCTGTAAATGGGCTATATGTGAACAGGTCGTTAACAGACTTTCCATGGGCCGGCCTGCCACCTTTTCACCAAGCCAAACAGGCCGGCCTTTTCACAGGAATGGGCCTCTGCTAGGTCGTGCCACGTGTCGACGTATCATAGGCGCCTTCTGTCCAATGAGTGGACAACATCTGTCCCAGCGATGAGCCGACACGTGTTTCCTCCAACCAATGATGATTTTACATGTGGAAAATCCCCATTGGTCGGGGCTGTTAACGGGTTATCAGATCCAAAACCCGACCCGATAGCTTAACGGCGTTCCGTTATGGTGGATGCCACGTGTCGGTCACCCTTGACGAAAGCACTTCTGTGACGCGTGATTTATCCTCATGGAAGTGGACACTTCCGTGATGATAATTTTGGTGATGTCATGGAACACTTCTACGACAACACATGTATGACTATCTTGATTCTGTCATAAAATTGTCATGGATGTTCATGCATGACAGAAAACGCGACCTACTATGACAAACACGTATCATCACGGAAGTGTATTTTTTGTAGTGCTATGTGATTAACTTTTCGGTGCGACCCACTAAGACCGCGACATGCCTAATGGCTAAAGTTGACGTGGGATGGCTTTGGCATCGCCATTTAGCCCACGTCAATATGAGATCTTTGCAAAGTCTTCTCAAGGGGGACCATGCCCGTGGACTAACAAATGTTAGTTTTGCCAAAGATCGTGCTTGCAGTGCTTGTATCGAAGGAAAGCTACATGAGAAGGCTCACCCTCCCACAACTATCATCTACTCGAAGAGGCCTTTGGATCTCCTTCATTTGGATCTCTTCAGGCCTCCATCCTTTGATAGTCTTGGCGGTAGAAAGTATTGCTTGGTGATTGTGTATGACTATTCAAGATACGCTTGGGTATATTTCTTCAAGAGGAAGAGCGAGACCCAACAAACCATCATCGACTTTGCAAATGAAGCTCAACGTCAACACAATACAAAGATCTTGACTATAAGAAGTGACAACGGCTCCGAGTTCAAGAACTACACCTTGGATGAGTTTTTGAGTGATGAGGGAATCAAGCATCAATATTCCGCACCTTATACCCCTCAACAAAATGGTGTAGTGGAGAGGAAGAACCGGACGTTGATGGATGCGGCAAGGACCATGATGGCTCCCTACAACTTTTGGGCCGAAGCCATCAACACCGTGTGCCATGCATCTAATCGGCTCTACCTCCACAAAGGCTTGAACAAGACTCCATATGAGATACTCACCGGTAACAAGCCCAACCTCAAGTACTACCGGGTGTTCGGGTGTAAGTGTTTCATTCTCAAGAAAGGTGTCCGTTTGTCTAAATTTGAGGCTAGAGCTTATGAGGGCATATTTATTGGTTATGCTACAAACTCTCATGCTTACCGTGTTCTCAATAAGTCCACGAGACTTATTGAGGAAACGTGTAACGTGGAGTTTGATGAGAATAACTGCTCCCAAGTGGAGCAAAATGGTACTTGTGATGTAGGTGATGAGATTCCTCCCCAAGCCATAAGAAGAATGGGTGTTGGCCATATCCTACCCATTGAGGAACCCCTTGTGGCCGAAGGAGAAGGACAATGTTCCACTCAAGTGGAACCTTCACCAACCCAAGACCCACATGCTTCCGAAGAACAAAGTGAAGGCCCTCAACCTCAAGAACAAGACCAAGGGCAAGGTCAATCTCAAGATGGTGTTGTAATATCAAGTGATGCCCAAGGCCAAGTTCTCTCCTCCGAGCAAGTTCAAGATCAAGAGCTTCCTCGAGATCAAGAACAAGCTCAAGACGGCACTCAAGATGATAAAGTGACCACTCCTCGTCTCACCCCCAAGGAGGAATTGGAGCGTCGTGCCACCAATATTGCTTCCAAGCTTCCACCAAGGATCATCTCATGACAAATGTGCTTGGTAGCTTAAGAAAGGGGGTAAGGAGTAGCAGGCATGACAAACAAGCATGAATGAGTAGGCATATTAGGGCTCAAACAACTCCTACTCATGTTAGTGGGTTTCATCTATTTACTGTGGCAATGACAGGTCATGCAGAGGAAAGGGGTTCAACTACCGCAACATGTAACAGATGAAGCATTATTGTCCTAATGCAGTAAAAGAGAGCAGAAGCGAGAGAGTGGGATTTTATCGGAATGAACAAAGGGGTTTTTGCTTGCCTGGCACTTCTGAATATAGTATAGTTCTTCATCGGTGTCATCGATCTCATCATCCGAGCCACGTCTACTGAGAGGGGACAAATACCGTGAAAGTGCAACTATCCCTAGGTGGTTTTGGTAATTCATAACAACATCTAGCTCATTGAGCTAATGCTATTCCAAGATGATCATTTCAGGAAAGCTCAATGATTGGCATGGCATGGATGGTGAAAGTGGAACCCTCAAAATGCTAAGGACAAAGGATTGGCTCTAGCTCATATGCTCAAGACTCTTCATTTTACATTTTAGTGGTCCAAGATCACATTGAGTCCATAGGAAAAGCCAATACTATCAAGGAGGGATGAGGTGTTGCTTAATGAGCCTCTTGCTTCATGTGCTTAATGATATGCTCCAAAATCCTCAGCTACTTTCCCATATCCACATTTGACCTAAACCCAAAGCCAAACTCGGACCTACTGATTCTTTTAATCCGGCGCCACCGAGTTTCACTTGTCATAAGCCACTGCCAAACCCTAGCAAATCAGTTCTACCGATAGGGATCTCGGTCTCACCGAGATGGGATTGCAATTTCTCTGTTTCCTTTTCGTAACTTTTCGGTCTCAGAAGAGCGGATCGGTCCCACCGAGATTGCAATGCAAACTCTCTGTTTCCTTTTTGTAACTTTTTGGTCTCACCGAAAGAGCAAATCGGTCCCACCGAGTTTGCCTGACCAACCCTCTGGTTAGCTTATTACCAAATCGGTCTCACCGAGTTTGTGTAATCGGTATCACCGAGATTAGTTATGCCCTAACCCTAACCATATCGGTCCTACCGAGTTGCATGTCAGTCCCACTGAAAATCTCTAACGGTCACTAGGTTTACTATTTCGGTCCGATCGAGTTTGTTGATTCGGTCCCACCGAGATTGGTAAATTGTGTGTAACGGTTGGATTTTGTGTGGAGGCTACATATACCCCTCCACCTCCTCTTCACTCGTGGAGAGAGCCATCAGAACACATCTACACTTCCAACTCATATGTTCTGAGAGAGAACCACCTATTCATGTGTTGAGGCCAAGATATTCCATTCCTACCACATGAATCTTGATCTCTAGCCTTCCCCAAGTTGCTTTCCACTCAAATGTTCTTTCCACCAAATCCAAATCCTGTGAGAGAGAGTTGAGTGTTGGGGAGACTATCATTTGAAGCACAAGAGCAAGGAGTTCATCATCAACACACCATTTGTTACTTCTTGGAGAGTGGTGTCTCCTAGATTGGCTAGGTGTCACTTGGGAGCCTCCAACAAGATTGTGGAGTTGAACCAAGGAGTTTGTAAGGGCAAGGAGATCGCCTACTTCGTGAAGATCTACCACTAGTGAGGCAAGTCCTTCATGGGCGATGGCCATGGTGGGATAGACAAGGTTGCTTCTTCGTGGACCCTTTGTGGGTGGAGCCCTCCGTGGACTCGTGCAACCGTTACCCTTCGTGGGTTGAAGTCTCCATCAACGTGGATGTAGGATAGCACCACCTATCCGAACCACGGGAAAAACATCCGTGTCTCCAATTGCGTTTGAATTCTCGAAACCCTTCCCTTTACATTCTTGCAAGTTGCATGCTTTACTTTCCGCTGCCAATATACTCTTTGCATGCTTGCTTGAATTGTGTGATGATTTCTTGACTTGTCCTAAAATAGCTAAAATCTACCAAGAACTAAAATTGGGAAAAGGTTAAGTTTTTATTTGGTCAAGTAGTCTAATCACCCCCCCCTCTAGACATACTTTCGATCCTACAAGTGGTATCAGAGCCTTGGTCTCCATTTGCTTTGATTTCCATAGCTTTTGGTGGTCATAGCGTTGGTTTCAAAACCTAGGAGAGTATGGCGTCTAGTGAGGGAAATTATCACCGTAGAGGTCCTTACTTTGATGGTACTAATTTTGCTAGTTGGAAGCATAAAATGAAAATGCATATTCTTGGACATAACCCCGCCGTTTGGGCTATTGTGTGTGTTGGTTTGCAAGGTGACTTCTTTGATGGGAGAGAACCAAACCGTGAAGCTACCGCGGATGAATTGAAGATGTTGCAATACAATGCTCAAGCTTGTGATATTCTCTTCAACGGATTGTGCCCCGAAGAATTCAACAAAATAAGCCGTCTTGAGAATGCAAAGGAAATTTGGGACACTTTGATTGATATGCACGAAGGTACCGACTTCGTCATGCAATCCAAATTGGATGTGCTTCAAAGTCAACTTGACAAGTTCAAAATGAAGGATGGTGAAGGTGTCGCTGAAATGTACTCTAGGCTTGCTCTCATCACAAATGAGATTGCCGGCTTAGGAAGTGAAGAGATGATTGATAGATTCATCATCAAGAAGATTCTAAGAGCCTTGGATGGAAAATATGATACCGTGTGCACATTGATCCAAATGATGCCCAATTACAAAGATCTCAAGCCAACAGAGGTAATTGGAAGAATTGTTGCTCATGAGATGTCACTTAAGGATAAAGAGGAACTTCACAACAAATCAAGTGGTGCCTACAAAGCCTCATGTGAAGCCCCTACATCATCAAGTGAGAAGCAAAACTTCAATGAAGAATTGAGCTTAATGGTGAAAAACTTCAACAAGTTCTACAAGAGTAGAAGCAAAGATAGAAGCTCCAAGTCAAGGTCCTACAATGACAAAAGATCTTCTAGTCGAGAGCGAAACTACTACAATTGTGGAAGACCCGGACACTATTCCAATGAGTGTACGGCTCCCTACAAGAGAATAGAAGACTCTCCAAAAAGAAGAAGCAAAAGAGAAGAATCACCACCAGGAGAGAGAAGGAGTAGAGATGATCGTTATGAACGAAGACACTCACAGAGAAGCAAGGATTCGGAAAGGAAGGAAAAATCATCAAGGAGCTACACAAAATGACATCAAGCTCATGTTGGAGAATGGGTATCTGGCTCCGACTCCGACAACCACTCCGAGAGAAGTTATCACTCCGATTCCGAATATACTCAAGATGAAGGTGTTGTCGGTCTAGCACTTGTGTCAACCAACTCCTACGACATATTTGACTCACCAAATGAAGGAATTGGATGATGCTTCATGGCCAAAGGTCCTAAGGTAACACACCCCGAGTATGTTGATTTTAATAGTGATGACGATGACTTGTTAGGTGATGATGATTTACTTGTTGACAACTCTAGTGATGAATACTATGATGAAACATCAATTAATCATGCTAATCAAGATAAAACGAATGAAAATGATAAGGAGAAGATTGAGGCTCTAACTAAAGAACTAAACACTCTTAAGTTAGCTCATGAAACTATCTTCGAAGATCATCGAGAACTTTTAAGAGCTCATGAGAAGTTACGCTTTGAAAAGCTCAATCTTGAGCAAGAGCATGAGTTTTTAAAGGCAATCAATGATGATCTCCGCAAGAAAAGTTCTTCTTACATTGCCAAGCGTTTACTCTTATCCACTTACATGCCTCAAGTCAAATCTAGTAACAAGAACAAGAATGATTCTTCCTCTAGTCGTAACAATGATCATGCTAAATCCAATATTGTTGCTTCTAGTAGTTCTCTTGATTCCACTAATGATTCTCTTAGCCAAGTTACACTTGAGCAAGAAAATAGCTTATTGAAGGGAATTATAGAGAAAGGAGTGTACAAAAGCCTTGCCGGGAGTAAGCAATTCGAGGAAATTGTGCGCAAGCAAGGAAGGCACCAGAAGAATCAAGGTGTTGGTTTTGAATGAAAGTTCAATGCCAATGGAGTTGAGTGGGAAGAAGATGAATACCCCAAGACAGAGTTTGTTCCTCAACAAGAGAAGTATGATCCTACTTCCTTCAAGGGGACACAAGCTCAAGATGATCTTCCACCACAAGACTACAAGCAAAAAGGCAAGGACAAGCTTCAAGAGGAAATTGATGCATTTGAAGAAGCTCCTAAGACCTTAGTCAAGTGGATTCCCAAGACCACTTCAAGTTCTACTTCATCAAGTACGACTACAACTCCAAGGATTCCCATCAAGATGGTGTGGATCCAAAAGAAGAAGAACTAGAGAGTTCTCGAGGGTGACTCCGCCAACATACTTCACTCTTATCATTTTGGCAAGAACAAGTGCAATCAACTTCCACATCTTGCACTAGTTCAAGGAGTCACAAACCCTCTTGTTGGCAAGACAAGGGACAAGGTAACCTAAAAGTTTTCATGGACATCATCTTGTGTGTGCAGCACTCTATGTCTATGGACATCCTTGTTTGTTCCTTGTGGGACTAACCCATGTAGGTATTGGAAGTGCAATTCACTCAAATGGATAGCTCCAAGTGATCTACATCAACATTGAGCATCCACATCTTCAACATCTACATGAAGTCATCATCGACAAAACCCAAGGTTAGTTCATCCCTCTTAGGGGGGATATCACATCTAGGGGGAGCTTTACTCTAAGACTTGAGCTAAAGCAACTCTAAAGATGTGAACACAACAATGCATTATGTAAAAGTGGTAACCCCACTTGAGCTTAAACGATTAGTATGACCTATGATCAAGTGTTCTCACTTGACTCCTAAGTCAATATACTCATATATAGATGACCTAGTCATCGCCAATTGCTTGATAGATGCTAGAATTGGTTGTGCATGCTTTGTCACATATTTCAATTGCCATTTTATTGTGTGAGCATGTTGGTTGTATATTTTAATCATTCGAGGACATCCACTTGTTGTTTTGATTGTTTGGTTTTATTTCCTTTTGCCAAGTGGATGGACAAGAATGCCTAAGAACCTCCTCTAGCTATCTATGCTTTTCTCGTCTCAAACTCTATTCATGCTACATCACAAAATTTGATCAAGTCAGATTCGAACCACTCTGTGTGAGGAGCACTCGGAGTCCCCGATTTGTCATAAACTTAAACTTCCAAAACCTCTTTGTGATTCTCGGCCTGACCGATATCCTACTTTCGGTCCTACTGAGATCATTAAGTTGATCTGAATTTTCGATCTCGGTGCCACCAATTTGAACCATTCGGTCACACCGAGTTGCAATAACTGTATACAGTTTTGCATGTCGGTGCCACCGAGTTGTTCCACTCGGTCACACCGACAGGGTCGGGCTATATATAGGCACGGGCAAAAATTTGGAAATTTCTCCGAACCCCTTCGCCCGCGCGATAGCTCGCTCTGCCAACGTGGTCTCCGGATCGTCTCCTCGCCGCCAGCTGCCTCCAGTCGCTGGTCTCCATCGCCGTCAACGGAATTCAACCCCGTCGTTGCCGCCATAGCGAGTCTCCGCCGAACTAGGGTATGGACTCGATCTTTGTGCTATCCCCAATCTGATTCCTAGCACATTGTGATCTTACTGTTTCTAGCCACGATTGAAACACTCCTATCCAGTCAATGCGTTCGTAGAATAGGATTGATTCAAAAAACTTTAGGGTTAGGTTTCCGCCGAAACCATCTCGGACCCACCGAGTTGAAAAACTCGGTCCCACCGATTTGGCTCATGCCATTGCACAAGTGAGACTCGGTCTGACCGAGAATTACTAATCGGTGTGACCGATTTTGGAACTTTGTGAAACCCTAGCAGTCTCGGTGCCACCGAACTATGACTCGGTCTGACCGAGTTCACTAGTTTAGGTTCCAAAACTGCTTCGGTATCACCGAGTTTAAAAATCGGTAGATCCGAAATGATTTCTGTGGGAAACTAAAACTAAGATTTTGAATCATTCTTTTGCAAAAATCTCTGCATTTTGTGATGCTCATCCACTCTACCTCATCTATAAACTGTTCACAGGGTCAGTAGTCAGCTTGTTCATCATGTCAGATTAGAGTGATAGCCAAAACCTGTCAGAGCAGCAAGTGCACATGAGTGAGGGCACTAGTCCCTCCAGTTCCTCAGATGAAGGCAGCAGGAGCACTCCTAGTAACTTGCCAAAAGCTGCCACCAGACAAAGAAGAAAAGAACCTCAGAATCAGAGGATGAGGACTATGTGGCAGAAGAAGAAGCCACTTCCAAGAAAGTTGTGCTCAAGAAGGAATATGGCTCAGCTCAGAGCACAAAGCCAAGATTGAAAATTAAAAGGCCAGCAGGTAGGCAGCCTATGCCAAAGGCCAGAGCCTCAACTCAGATTCCTGAAAAGTCTGAACCCAAAGAGGCTGCTGCAGAAGGGAAGAAGAGGAAGGAGAGGATCAAAAAGACCACTGCTAGAGTGCTTGGGAGATCCTCAATCATGAGAGATTCTGAAGAGGAAGAGGAAGGAGAGGTTGCTGCACCAGCACCTAAGGCACAAAAGCTTATCGGTGCTGCTATAAGATCAGGGGCTACTGCATCCAAGCCCAAGGAAGCACCCGAGGCTGCATCAAAGGCCAAGTCAGCTCCAAAGAGGAATACAAGGAGCATACCAGCTGCTGAAACGAACAAGGCCCCAGTGCCTGACACTGCAGAAGAAGAGGTAGGCCAAGTTCTTAGAAAGCTAAAGCCCAAGATCCCAGACCACAATGATGCTCATCCTGTGGCTGAGGATATGAAGATCAGAAGAGACTCAGGGCTGAGAAAGTGGAGAGCAGAAGATCCATATGCTACCAGGAGAAGAACTGTTGTTGATTACATGTTCCACACTAAGGAACAGCAGGACTTCTATGAGACAGTTTTGTTGGACAAGAAGCCCATAGTTTGTGACATGAAATGGGTAGACTGGGAGTACATCAAGGACAATGAAGAGCACTATCCTAGAGTGCAAGACAGCTTCAAGGCTTGTGGAGTAGCTGACTTTGTTGGGCAGAAGCTCACAAAGTGGAATGAAGAGCTGATCATGCAGTTCTACTCCACATCACACTTCTATCCAGATGGAAGGATTGTGTGGATGTCAGAAGGAACAAAGTATCAATCAACAGTTGCTGAGTGGGCACAGCTCATCAATGCCCCAGAGGAAAATGAATATGACTTGGACATCTATGCCAAGAAGAAGATGGATCACAATTCCATGTCCAACATGTACAAGGAGATTCCAAACAAGGCACTTGATACTTTCAAGTTTGGGTCTGTACATTATCTTCTGTCAGGGTTGCCAACTATCAATTGGATTTTGAGGCACACTCTGTTGCCCAAGTCAGGTGATCACAAGATGATCAGAGGCCATGCAATAAACTTGCTTCATATCTTTGATGTGCCACAGAAGTTCAAGGTGATGAGCCTCATGGTAGAAACTATCAAAAGCACTGCAGCAGATCAGAAGAGGAGCTGTGGTTATGCCCCTCAGATCCAAGAGCTGATAAACTCAAAGATGGGCACAGGCATATACTTATTGGACAAGGAACACCTGCCCATCCATCCAGATTTTGAAGATAATGAGGTTGTCATGAACCAGGATGAACCATCATCAGCTCATGCTCAAGCACAGAAGGAGAAGGCAAGGAAGGAGAAAGCTGCCAAGATGCCAACTCAAGAGGAGGCATCTGAGTATTTCCTGAAAACCAAGCAGGAGCAGCTTAGTTACTTGATTGCATCCACACTGAGGATTGAGAAAGGACTGGCCACCCTCACTCAGAATCAGGAGAGCTTAGAGAGAATCATAGAACAAAAGTTCTATGACTTGGATGTCAAAGTAACAGAGATTCAATCTGCAGTGGAGCAACTTCAAGATGACATGCAGGAGAGGAGAGGGAAGACTACAACTGATGCATTTGCCAGAGTGCCACGAGCTCAGAGGTCGACTGCAGTGCCAGTTCCTGACACCAGAGCCACCACCTCAGCTCCAGCCAAGGCACCAGCCCAACCAGCTCCAGCATCTACTTCAGCTCCAGCTCCAACCACGTCTACAGAAGCCTTCGTCCTTGGAGTGATCCAGACTCCACCACCACCAGAAGATCAAGCCTGAGTGTCGATCTAGCACTATGCATTTTCTAGGAACTTTTTGGTAACTTGTTGCCAAAGGGGGAGAAAAATGTATAGATCATAGGCTTCGAGAGAGAGTGTGTTGCCTTTATTCTCTCTTGCTTTATTTGGTGGTTTTTCAAACTTTGTTTGCTTTTAGTTGAGATACTATGATATGCTTGTGAGACATTGATGATCATGTGTTTGATCATAAGCTACACTTATGCATGCTTGATATTATCCTATCTATCTTATGTGATCATTCACTTTTCTTGGTGATGAGTGCATGTACTTAATTCTTATCATTTTGAGCGCTCCGCCAAGATGTATGTGACATGGAAGAGTAACCCATGATTCTAACTCCTTGTGCATTTGCAGTCCATAGCAAATTTTAAATATGCACAAATTTAGGGGGAGTTCTTACTTATCACATACTTCTCAAAGCAACCATATATTTCATTCTTATTATTATTTGTCAAAGCTTAGATCTATATGTTGTCATCAATTACCAAAAAGGGGGAGATTGAAAGTGCAACTATCCCTAGGTGGTTTTGGTAATTCATAACAACATATAGCTCATTGAGCTAACGCTATTCCAAGATGATCATTTCAGGAAAGCTCAATGATTGGCATGGCATGGATGGTGAAAGTGGAACCCTCAAAATGCTAAGGACAAAGAATTGGCTCTAGCTCAATGCTCAAGACTCTTCATTTTACATTTTAGTGGTCCAAGATCACATTGAGTCCATAGGAAAAGTCAATACTATCAAGGAGGGATGAGGTGTTGCTTAATGAGCCTCTTGCTTCATGTGCTTAATGATATGCTCCAAAATCCTCAGCTACTTTCCCATATCCACATTTGACCTAAACCCAAAGCCAAACTCGGACCTACCGATTCTTTCAATCCGGCGCCACCGAGTTTCACTTGTCATAAGCCACTGCCAAACCCTAGCAAATCGGTTCTACCGATAGGGATCTCGGTCTCACCGAGATGGGATTGCAATTTCTCTGTTTCCTTTTCGTAACTTTTCGGTCTCACCGAAAGAGCGGATTGGTCCCACCGAGATTGCAATGCAAACTCTCTGTTTCCTTTTTGTAACTTTTCGGTCTCACCGAAAGAGCAAATCGGTCCCACCGAGTTTGCCTGACCAACCCTCTGGTTAGCTTATTACCAAATTGGTCTCACCGAGTTTGTGTAATCGGTCTCACCGAGATTATGTTATGCCCTAACCCTAACCATATCAGTCCTACCGAGTTGCATGTCAGTCCCACCGAAAATCTCTAACGGTCACTAGGTTTACTATTTCGGTCCGATCGAGTTTGTTGATTCGGTCCCACCGAGATTGGTAAATTGTGTGTAACGGTTGGATTTTGTGTGGAGGCTATATATACCCCTCCACCTCCTCTTCACTCATGGAGAGAGCCATCAGAACATATCTACACTTCCAACTCATATGTTCTGAGAGAGAACCACCTACTCATGTGTTGAGGCCAAGATATTCCATTCCTACCACATGAATCTTGATCTCTAGCCTTCCCCAAGTTGCTTTCCACTCAAATCTTCTTCCCACCAAATCCAAATCTTGTGAGAGAGAGTTGAGTGTTGGGGAGACTATCATTTGAAGCACAAGAGCAAGGAGTTCATCATCAACACACCATTTGTTACTTCTTGGAGAGTGGTGTCTCCTAGATTGGCTAGGTGTCACTTGGGAGCCTCCGACAAGATTGTGGAGTTGAACCAAGGAGTTTGTAAGTGCAAGGAGATCGCCTAATTCGTGAAGATCTACCGCTAGTGAGGCAAGTCCTTCGTGGGCGATGGCCATGGTGGGATAGACAAGGTTGCTTCTTCGTGGACCCTTCGTGGGTGGAGCCCTCCGTGGACTCGCGCAACCGTTACCCTTCGTGGGTTGAAGTCTCCATCAACGTGTATGTAGGATAGCACCACCTATCCGAACCACGGGAAAAACATCCGTGTCTCCAATTGCGTTTGAATTCTCCAAACCCTTCCCTTTACATTCTTGCAAGTTGCATGCTTTACTTTCTGCTGCCAATATACTCTTTGCATGCTTGCTTGAATTGTGTGATGATTGCTTGACTTGTCCTAAAATAGCTAAAATCTGCCAAGAACTAAAATTGGGAATAAGTTTTTATTTGGTCAAGTAGTCTAATCACCCCCCCTCTAGACATACTTTCGATCCTACATACCGGCAACAGAGAAGGAACACAATCAATGCAATGCAACAATATGATGCATGATCATGACATGGCAATATGCTGTTGATTGAGCTAATGCAACTAGCAACCATATTAAATGATGTTGGTTTGAACCAAAGGTTCAAATTCAAACTCCATGTAAGGCATTTCAAATGCCATTTATTGATTTGTCCAATTCAGCAGCTATAAGTTGTTCTAACATGCATGAAAATGCCATGAACAGATTCTTTGGATTTTTCTGATAATGTTTCATATATAAATCATTTCATTTGGAGTTACGGTTGATTTTCTATGTTTTTAGAAGTTTTGGCTATTTTCTGGAATTTTTGAATTATTTTAAATAAAAAAATTAGTTATTGTGTCAGCATGACATCATCATGAGGTCAGCAGGTCAATGGTGCTAGTCTAGGTCAAACCTGAGTGCGGGGTCCACATGTCAGTGACACAGGGCTGGTTAGTGTCGCTGACAGGTGGGCTTGGTCAATGTCCATGTCAGCAAAGTCAATACTAACGTGTGGGTCCTGCTGGGTTATGAACTAATCTAAACAGAAATTAAATTAACCTAAACAGGCACAGGGGCCCACATGGCAGTGGCTCTAGGGGTGTTTAGTAGGGTCATTAGCGCTAATTAAACTAGCGCCACGTCAGTGGATGACGCCGACGACCACAGCAACGGCGGGGACTCGCCGGAGTGCTCGGGACGACGCTACAGAGCACCGCTTCGCGCGTGGTTTGCGGCTACGACGAGCTGGCGGTGCGGTGCATCTTCTCGGGCAAGCACCAGGAGCTGGGGCGGCCTACAGAGACGGCAGCGACGATGGAGGCGGCAGCCGGAGCCCGGGCTCAGCCATGCACGAGGATGCAGTGCACAGGAGAGCGGCTAAGTGGCTGGTTAGCCTCCTGGAGGTTCCAGGAGCATGTTGAAGTGCTCAGCAGCGATGAGCAGGAGCTGCAGCGGGGCATGCGACATGGCAGGCGGCGGTGGAGATCGGCCGCGGTGGGAACGATGGCTACGGCGGCCAAACGAGCACGGGAGCTAGGGGAAAGGAAGAGGAGCTCACCGCGAAGTCGGAGGCGGTCTCAGCGGGCTTGGGGACGCGTCGGAGACAGTGAATCGACAACGACATCCGGCGGCTGTGGGCGGAGAAGAAAGGTCGCGACGTCTTCTCGGGGTCGTACGGGCTTGAGTTGGTCGGTGGAGAGGTTCTTGGGACCTGGGCGAAGCTAGGGATCACGGCCACGGGGCAAGGGGACAGCAGTGGTTGTGCAGGCGGGGAGCGGCGGCGCCGGCAGCTCTCGGCCACGAGGTGCGGAGCGAGAGGGAGAGCAATAGAGGAGGGGATGAGCGAGGGGTCGGTGGGTTCCAGAGGCCACGGGGAGACGATCCCAGTGTCGTGCTGGCCAGGGAGGGGCCAGGCAGCCAGCTGCGTGCCCGTGCGTGCGAGCGCCGTGCACTGCTTCCCCTCTGCCTTCTAGCGAGAGGAGGAAGACAACTAGCAGGGGAGGTGGTTGGGCTGCACAGGAACTGGGCCGAGGTAAGTGGGCTGCCAGGTAAGCTACAGGTAAGGTTCCTCTCTCTCCTCTGTTTTTCTCTTTTGTTTTTGTTTTCTATTTTGCATGTTTGTTTTAATTTGGTTACTGGACCAAATCAATTTTTTAAATGCTGAAATATTTTCTGGACGCTAAAATAATTATTCCAGGGCCCCACACATAGTTTCAGAATTATTGGGGCTAGGTAATTATTTATAGAAATTTATAGCCCCAATTGAAATACTTAGTGATTTAATTCAAAGACCAAAAATGCCAATGAAAAATATGCATCACCACTGGATAAGGTTTTAACCTTTCTCACTAGCTCATGAACATTTTTAAAGGGCATCTTGGTTTCATTGAAAAGGTTTTGAGTTGAACCAATTTTGAATTATGTTTGGTGCTAGGGTTTAGTCATTCCCCATTTCAAGTTTAATTGAAACTTAAACATGATGCAACACAAGATGCTAGCACTAAACATTGCCAGAACTAGGGATGTGACACCTCTCGTTTTCCTATCCCCCACTTCACCTTTGCCATTTTATTCGCCCTTTTTCAGTTCGTTTCTTTTCGCTTGCTTCTTCTGTGCTTGTGTGTTGGATTGATTGTTTGTCACGATGGCTCAAGATAATACTAAATTGTATGACTTTTCCAATACTAACAATAATTATTTTATTAGCACTCCGATTGCTCCTCTTACCGATGCTGAATCTTGTGAAATCAATACTCCTTTGCGGAATCTTGTCATGAAAGATCAATTTTCTGGCCTTCCTAGTGAAGATGCCGCTACCCATCTAAACAGCTTTGTTGATTTATGTGATATGCAAAAGAAGAAAGATGTGGATAATGATATTGTTAAATTGAAGCTATTTCCGTTTTTGCTTAGAGATCGTGCTAAAACTTGGTTCTCTTCTTTGCCTAAAAATAGTATTGATTCATGTAATAAGTGCAAAGATGCTTTTATCTCTAAGTATTTTCCTCCCGCTAAGATCATCTCTCTTAGAAACGATATTATGAATTTTAAGCAACTTGAGCATGAGCATGTTGCACAAGCTTGGGATAGGATGAAATTAATGATACGTAATTGCCCTACACATGGTTTGAATTTATGGATGATTATACAATTTTTTATGCTGGATTGAATTTTGCTTCTAGAAATATTTTAGATTCGGTCGCAGGAGGCACTTTTATGGAAATCACTTTAGGAGAAGCTACTAATCCCCTAGATAATATTATGTTTAATTATTCTCAACGGCACACCGAAAGATCTACCAGTAAAAAGGTTAATGCGATAGAAGAGAATAATGTTTTGAGTGAAAAGATGGATGAACTTATGAAGTTGTTTGCCAATAAGAGTGTTTCTTCTGATCCTAATGATATGCCTTTGTCCACTTTGATTAAGAATACTAATGAATCCTTGGATGTGAATTTTATTGGTAGGAACAACTTTGGTAACAACGCGTATAGAGGAAATTTTAATTCTATGCCGTTCCCTAGTAATTGCTCTAATAAATATGGTAATTCCTACAACAACTCTCATGGAGATTTTAATAAGATGCCCTATGATTTTGAGACTAGTATTAAATAATTTATGAATTCGCAAAAGAATTTCAATGCTTTGCTTGAAGAAAAATTGCTTAAGATTGATGAATTGGTTAGGAACGTGGATAGAATTTCTCTTGATGTTGATTCTTTGAAACTTAGCTCTAATCCACCTAAGCATGATATCAATGAGTCGCTCAAACCCATGAGAATTTCCATTGATGAGTGCAAAGAAAGAACCGCTAGGATGCGTGCTAAAGAAGATTGCTTTGTGAAAGCGTGTTCTTCTAGTTTTCATGATAATAATGATGAAGATCTAAAAGTGATTGATGTGTCTCCTATTAAATCTTTGTTTTCCAATATGAATATTTTTAAAGATGGGACTGGAGATGAGTCAACTTTATTTAAAAGGCGTCCCAATGATTCGGAGTTTTTAGATCTTGATGCAAAAATTGGTAAAAGTGGGATTGAAGAGGTCAAAACTTTACATAGAAATGAACCCACCATTTTGGATTTCAAGGAATTTAATTATGATAATTGCTCTTTTATAGATTGTATTTCCTTGCTGTAATCCATGTTAAATTCTCCTCATGCTTATGATCAAAACAAAACTTTTACCAAACATATCGTTGATGCTTTAATGCAATCTTATGAAGAAAAAATTGAATTAGAAGTTTATATCCCTGGAAAACTTTATGATGAGTGGGAACCTACTATTAAAATTAAGATTAAAGATCATGAATGCTATGCTTTATGTGATTTGGGTGCTAGTGTTTCCACGATTCCAAAAACTTTGTGTGATGTGTTAGGTTTCCGTGAATTTGATGATTGTTCTTTAAACTTGCATCTTGCGGATTCCACCATTAAGAAACCTATGGGAAGGATTAATGATGTTCTTATTTTTGGAAATAGGAATTATGTGCCCGTAGATTTCGTTGTTCTTGATATAGATTGCAATCCTACATGTCATATTATTCTTGGTAGACCTTTCCTTAGAATGATTGGTGCAATTATTGACATGAAAGAAGGAAATATTAGATTGCAATTTCCGTTAAGGAAAGGCATGGAACAATTTGCTAGAAAGAAAATTAAATTACCTTATGAATCTATTATGAGAGCCACATATGATTGCATACCAAAGATGACAATACCTAGATCTATTCTTGTTTTTATGCCTAGCTAGGGGCGTTAAACGATAACGCTTGTTGGGAGGCAACCCAATTTTATTTTTATTCCTTGCTTTTTGTTCCTGTTTAGTAATAAATAAATCATCTATCCTCTGTTATGATTGTGTTCTTTATGTTTTCATTAGTGTTTGTGCCAAGTAAAGCCTTTAGGATCTTCTTGGATGTATGCGCTCACGAGAATAATTTTCGTTTTGTACCAGAGAGGGATAAAATATCAATAACAACTGCAGTAGATCAATATAAAAATCATTTAGGATGTCCTAATTTCTCAGGATTTTTGGAGTTACATAAGTATTCGAAACCTACAGATTACTACAGGCTATTCTTTTTTTGACAGATTCTGTTTTTCGTGTGTTGTTTGCTTATTTGATGAATCTATGCCTAGTATCGGGGGTATGAACCATAGAGAAGTTGGAATACAATAGGTTTAACACGAATATAAATAAAGAATGAGTTCATTACAGTACTTAAATTGGTGGTTTGTTTTCTTATACTAACGGAGCTCATGAGATTTTCTGTTGAGTTTTGTGTTGTGAAGTTTTCAAGTTTGGGGGTAAAGATTTGATGGATTTTGGAACAAGGAGTGGCAAGAGCCTGAGTTTGGGGATGCTCAAGGCACCCCAAGGTAAAATTCAAGGACAACCAAAAGCCTAAGCTTGGGTATGCCCCGGAAAGCATCCCCTCTTTCGTCTTCATCTATCGGTAACTTTACTTGAGGCTATATTTTTATTCACCACATGATATGTGTTTTGCTTGGAGCGTCTTGTAGGATTTGAGTCTTTAATTTTTAGTTTACCACAATCATCCTTGCTTTACTCACCTTTTGGGAGAGACACACATGAATCGGAATTTATTAGAATACTCTATGTGCTTCACTTATATCTTTTGAGCTAGATAATTTTGCTCTAGTGCTTCACTTATACCTTTTTAGAGCACGGTGGTGGTTTTATTTTATAGAAATTATTGATCTCTCATGCTTCACTTATATTATTTTGAGAGTCTTTTAGAACAGCATGGTAATTTTCTTTGGCTATAAAATTAGTCCTAATATGATAGGTATCGAGGATGGGTATAATAAAAACTTTCATATATAGTGCATTAAATATTATGAGAAGCTTGATACTTGATAGTTGTTTTGAGATATAAATATGGTAATATTAGAATTTTTCTAGTTGCGTAATTGTGGGATTGAGAAATACTTGTGTTGAAGTTGGCAAGTCCTGTAGCATGCACGTATGGTAAATGTTGTTTGACAAATTTGAAGCATGAGGTGTTCTTTGATTGATTTCCTTATGAGTGGCGGTCGGGGACGAGTGATGGTCTTTTCCTACCAATCTATCCCCCTAGGAGCATGCGCGTAGTGCTTGGTTTTGATGAATTGTATATTTTTGCAATAAGTATGTGAGTTTTTTATGACTAATGTTGAGTCGATGGATTATACGCACTCTCACCCTTCCATCATTGCTAACCTCTTCGGTACCGTGCATTGCCCTTTCTCACCTCGAGAGTTGGTGCAAACTTCGCCGCTGCATCCAAACCCCGTGATATGATACGCTCTATCACACATAAGTCTCCTTATATCTTCCTCAAAACAGCCACCATACCTACCTATTATGGCATTTCCATAGCCATTCCGAGATATATTGCCATGCAACTTTCCACTGTTCCTTTTATTATGATACGCTCCATCATTGTCATATTTCTTTGCATGATCATGTAGTTGACATCGTATTTGTGGCAAAGCCACCTTCATAATTCTTTCATACATGTCACTCTTGATTCATTGCATATCCCGGCACACCGCCGGAGGCATTCACATAGAGTCATATTTTGTTCTAAGTATCGAGTTGTAATTCTTGAGTTGTAAGTAAATATAAGTATGATGATTTTCATTATTAGAGCATTGTCCCATGTGAGGAAAGGATGATGGAGACTATGATTCCCCCACAAGTCGGGATGAGATTCCGGACAAGAAAGAAAAGAGGTCATAAAAAAGAGAAAAAGGCCCAAAGAAAAAAAGAAAAAAAACTGAGAGAAAAAGAGAGAAGGGGCAATGTTACTATCCCTTTTCCACATTTGCGCTTCAAAGTATCACCATGATCTTCATGATAAAGAGTCTCTTATGTTGTCACTTTCATATACTAGTGGGAATTTTTCATTATAGAACTTGGCTTGTATTTTCCAATGATGGGATTCCTCAAAATGCCCTAGGTCTTCGTGAGAAAGCAAGTTGGATGCACACCCACTTAGTTTCTTTTGTTGAGCTTTCATATATTTATAGCTCTAGTGCATCCATTGCATGGCAATCCCTACTCCTTGCATTGACATCAATTGATGGGCATATCCATAGCCTGTTGATTAGCCGCGTCAATGTGAGACTTTCTCCCTTTTTGTCTTCTCACACAACCTCCATCGTCATATTCTATTCCACCCATAGTGCTATGTCCATGGCTCGCGCTCATATATTGCATGAAAGTTGAAAGAGTTTGAAAAGATTAAGTATGAAGCAATTGCTTGGGTTGTCATCGGGGTTGTGCATGATGGGAGCATTTTGTGTGATGAAAATGAAGCCTGGCCAAACTATATGATTTTGTAGGGATAAGCTTTCTTTGGCTATGTTATTTTGATAAGACGTAATTGCTTGGTTAGCATGCTTGAAGTATTATTATTTTTATGTCAATATTAAACTTCTATCTAGAATCTTTTGGATCTAAACATTCATGCCGCAATAAAGAGAATACATTGAAAATTATGTTAGGTAGCATTCGACATCAAAAATTTTGTTTTTTATCATTTACCTACTCGTGGACGAGCAGGAATTAAGCTTGGGGATGCTTGATACGTCTCCAACGTATCTATAATTTTTGATTGTTCCATTCTATTATATTATGTGTTTTGATGTTTAATGGGCTTTATTATGCACTTTTATATTATTTTTGGGACTAACCTATTAACCGAAGGCCCAGTGCAAATTGCTATTTTTTGCCTATGTTTGTGTTTCGCAGAAAAGGAATATCAAACAGAATCCAAACGGAATGAAACCTCTGTGAGGATCTTTTTTGGAACAAACGCAATTCAGGAGACTTGGAGTGGAGGTCAAGGAAGCAACGAGGCGGCCACAAGGTAGGGCGGCGCGCCGAGGGGGGCAGGTGCGCCCCCACCCTCGTGGGCCCCTTGCAACTCCACCGACCTACTTCTTTTTCCTATATATATACCCTTGTACCCTGAAAACATCCAGGGGAGCCACGAAACCACTTTTCCACCGCCGCAACCTTCTGTACCCGTGAGATCCCATCTAGGGACCTTTTCCGGCGATCTGTCGTAGGGGGATTCGATCACGGAGGGCTTCTACATCAACACCATAGCCTCTCCGATGATGTGTGAGTACTTTACCACACACCTTCGGGTCCATAGTTATTAGCTAGATGGCTTCTTCTCTCTCTTTGGATCTCAATACAAAGTTCTCCTCGATGTTCTTGGAGATCTATTCGATGTAATTTTTTTGCGGTGTGTTTGCCGAGATCCGATGAATTGTGGGTTTATGATCAAGTTTATCTATGAACAATATTTGATTCTTCTCTAAATTCTTATATGCATGATTTGATATCTTTGCAAGTCTCTTCGAATTATCAGTTTGGTTTGGCCTACTAGATTGATCTTTCTTGCAATGGGAGAAGTGCTTAGCTTTGGGTTCAATCTTGTGGTGTCCGTTCCCAGTGATAGTAGGGGCAGCAAGGCACGTATTGTATTGTTTCCATCGAGGATAAAAAGATGGGGTTTATATCATATTGCTTGAGTTTATCCCTCTACATCATGTCATCTTGCCTAATGCGTTACTCTGTTCTTATTAACTTAATACTCTAGATTCATGTTGGATAGCGGTCGATGTGTGGAGTAATAGTAGTAGATGCAGACTCGTTTCGGTCTACTTGACACTGACGTGATGCCTATGTTCATGATCATTCCTAGATATTCTCATAACTATGCGCTTTTCTATCAATTGCTCGGCAGTAATTTGTTCACCCACAATAATATATGCTATCTTGAGAGAAGCCACTGGTGAAACCTATGGCCCCCGGGTCTACTTTACATCATATAAGTTTCATATCTACAATTCTAATTTACTATTTATTTTGCAATATTTACTTTCCAATCTATACAACAAAAATACCAAAAATATTTATCTTATTATCTTTATCAGATCTCACTTTTGCAAGTGGCCGTGAAGGGATTGAAAACCCCTTTATCGCGCTGGCTGCAAGGTTCTTATTTGTTTGTGCAGGTACTAGGCGACTTGTGTGTAGTCTCCTACTGGATTGATACCCCTCCACACCTCCTGTTATTCTCCACTGACTGCAGCCCCACGCCGCACCAGAACCAGTTATAACCCTTGTACTCCTCTCAATCTGCGACTCCACTACCGCGTCTTCCCATCTCCGGGTCGTTCCCGTCCGGGGCCTCACCGTCGTCCACCGCCTCGCTGCGCTCGGCGCGGCGTGGTTAACAAATGAGAGTCATCGAAAGAGGAATGTACTTGGAGAGCCTGATGGCTGGGACCCACGAGGTCCATGGTTGCACGCAAGGGAAGTTCCTCCTTATTAAGCTAAAAAAATGTTTCATCCCCCTGACAGCTGGGACCCACCGGCTGTATCTTCGCATGGAAGGAAGTGCCTCCTTGTTTTGTGAAAAAAACTATTCCTCCCGTTGACAGCTGGGACCCGTCAAATTTGGTGGCTGACTTGTGGGCCTACTAAGAAGACGTGTATGTAGGGCTTTGTCAACTTAATCAACAAATGATTCTAGCAGCTGGACCATTGGATGTTAATCCAACAGTCGTGCTCCTTCTTCAACCTCTGTTCTTGGTCCTGCCTCTCGTGGGCGGGAGTGCTGCCGCGCACCCGAAGTAGTCAAGTTTCCCACTCCTGTCCATCTGTGACTCCACTACCGCGTCTTCCCCTTCTCAGGGTCGTTCCAGTCTGGGGCCTCGCCGTCGTCCACCGGCCTTGGTGCGCTCGTCACGGTGTGGTCAACGTGGTCAACAAACGAGAGTCATCGGAAGATGGTTGTACATGAGAGGCTGACAGTGGGGACGCACCACGCCCATGGACGCATGCATGCAACTGCATCCTTTTTACCCTGAAAAATAATGTTTTCTTCCCTGACTGCTGGGACCCACCAGCTACATCTTTGCACGCAAGGAAGTGCGTCCATATTACGGGCACAAAAAATGATTTGCCCCCTGACTACTAGGACCCACCAGCTACATCTTCGCACACAAGGAAGTGCCTGACAGTCGGGACCCACCTGGTCGAAGCTTACGTAGCGTTGTCATTCTGGTCGCACACGTGTACATACATACGATCGGTCTATCTGCAGGCTGCAACGATGAACCGTGGTCGTGTAAAGAAAGGCACGTGTCATAGTAGAGGCACGCACGTGTCGTAGTAGAGGCGCGCACGTAGCATGTACATGTACGTACAGTGGCCAGGGTGCAAGAAAGTAAATACGGCCATGTATGTACATATGGGCGGGGTCTCGAATGCCTACTCATGCATATATATACGGACGCCCAGGGCTTGTGTACATGGAGAGGCAACGGACGACGGCAATGGCGTCCTGTTCATCGGGCGGCGAACCAGCTGGGTCAGAACGGAGAAACATCATCATGTTCATCGGGAGGCAACCGACTGGGTCGGAATACGTCATGTTCATCGGGAGCCAACCGGCTTAGATGGAACAGGCAATGGAAACGAGGCCTGGCGTACCGCAGAACGGAGGAAACGGCCTTGTGTTCGACAGGCCACGGTCGAAACGGGATCATGTTCATCGGGAGGGGTCTGGCGTACCACAAAACGGAGGAAACAGACCTCCTACAATCAAAACGGGGTCCTGTTGATCGGGAGGGGTGTGGCGTACCACAAAACGGAGGAAACAGACTTGTGTTGGAGCGCTACGGTCGAAACAGGGGTCCTGTTCATCGGGAGGGGTGTGGCATACCGCAAAACAGGACTCCACGGGATACTGTTCATCTCCACCGTCAACTGCCTCCACAGGCTATTGTTCATCCACCATCGACCTCCTCCAGCCTCCACCTGCGATTGTTCATCCACGGGCTCCTGTTTATCCAGCCTCCACTGCGCGTTTTTCCACCGGCTACTGTTCAACCAGCCCTCTCCACGGGGTCCTATTCAACCACCCCTCCATGGGCTACTGTTCATCCAGCCCTCCACCGGCTACTGTTCAACCAGCCCTCCACGGGGTCCTGTTCATCCACCGGCTCGATCGATCGGGGTACTGTTCATCTAGCGGCAACGGCCTCTACTACCACGGGGTCCTGTTCATCCAACCCCCCATCGGGAACTGTTCATCCAAACCCCCCCCCCCAATAACGCTCACTATTCATCAAGAGGCAGAAGGTTCAATCAGCTTCAGTTAGCAGCAGTAGCGAAGGAATCGCTCAATCAGGTTCAGTTAACAGCCATCGATCAGTCACTCGGGTTCAGTAATGTGTAGCCTGTAGTGCAATCGCTCGGGTTCAGTAGGCGAACACCTTGCTCGGGTTCAGTTAGAGCCCAACGGCTCGCACCCACGCGCGTACGTGTATGAGAGAAACGCGCATCGCTCGGGCCCCGACCACCCACTGTACCAGGAACTCCCCGATATTTTCCACGCCCTCGCTTTGACCATGGTTTTTTCCGTCATGGACGGCCCAAAGAATGTCATGCAGCTGCGTCTCCGTCCCGCCTAGGACGAAAATCCCATTTTCTGTCATGATTTTTTGTCATAGAAGTAGGATCCCACCACATCTATAATGATACCGGTTTTGTCACAATTATCATCATAGAAGTGTCATAAGCAAGACAAAAAATTTCATTCGGCCCAAAATATCATGGATGTGTCTTTTTTTGTAGTGAAAGGGATGGGATTGGAGTATGCAAATGCAATTGGAGACACGGAGATTTTTGGCATGGTTCTGATAGGTGGTGTTATCGTACATCCACGTTGATGGAGACTTCAACCCACGAAGGGTAACGATTGCGCGAGTCCATGGAGGGCTCCACCCACGAAGGGTCCATGAAGAAGCAACCTTGTCTATCCCACCATGGCCATCGCCCACGAAGGACTTGCCTCATTTGGGTAGATCTTCACGAAGTAGGTGATACATCTCCAACGTATCTATAATTTTTGATTGTTCCATGCTATTATATTATCTGTTTTGGATGTTAATGGGCTTTATTTCACACTTTTATATCATTTTTGGGACTAACCTATTAACCCAAGGCCTAGTGCAAATTGCTGTTTTTTTGCCTATTTCAGTGTTCCGCAGAAAAGGCATATCAAACGGAATCCAAACGGAATGAAACCTTCGAGAGAGTTATTTTTGGAACAAATGTGATCCAGAGGACTTGGAGTGGACGTCAAGCAACCAACAAGGCGGCCACGAGGCAGGGGCATGCCTACCCCCCTGGGCGCACCCTTCCCTCTCGTGGCTCAACCAACCTACTTCTTCCTCCTATATATATTCATATACCCCGAAAACATCCAGGAGCACCACAAAACCCTATTTCCACCGCGGCAACCTTATATACCCAAGAGATCCCATCTTGGGGCCTTTTCCGGAGCTCTTTCGGAGGGGGCATTGATCACGGAGGGCCTCTACATCAACTCCATGGCCTCTCCGATGATGTGTGAGTAGTTTACTTCAGACCTTCGGGTCCATAGTTATTCGCTAGATGGCTTCTTCTCTCTCTTTGGATCTCAATACAATGTTCTCCTTGATCTTCTTGGAGATCTATTCGATGTAACTCATTTTGCGTGTGTTTGTCGAGATCCGATGAATTGTGGGTTTATGATCAAGTCTATCTATGAACAATATTTGAATCTTCTCTGAATTCTTTTATGCATGATTGGTTATCTTTTCAAGTCTCTTCGAGTTATCAGTTTGGTTTGGCCTACTAGATTGATCTTTCTTGCAATAGAAGAAGTGCTTAGCTTTGGGTTCAATCTTGCTAGTGATAGAAAGGGAAACAACACGTATTGTATTGCTGCCATCGAGGATAAAAAGATGGGGTTTATATCATATTGCTTGAGTTTAGCCCTCTACATCATGTCATCTCACCTAATGTGTTACTCTGTTCTTATGAACTTAATACTCTAGATGCATGCTGGATAGCGGTCGATGTGTGGAGTAATAGTAGTAGATGCATGCAGGAGTCAGTCTACTTGTCATAGACGTGATGCCTATATACATGATCATGCCTAGATTATATCATAATTATTTGCTTTTCTATCAATTGCTCGAAAGTAATTTGTTCACCCACCGTAATACTTATGCTATCTTGAGAGAAGCCACTAGTGAAACCTATGGCCCCCGGGTCTATTCTCTATCATATTAATCTCCCGTTATCAAGTTATTCCTTACACCGTTTATTTTGCAATCTTTACTTTTTATCTTTACTATAAAAATACTAAAAATATTATCTTATCATATCTATCAGATCTCAGTGTTGTAAGTGACCGTGAAGGGATTGACAACCCCTTTATCGCGTTGGTTGCGAGATTCTTATTTGTTTGTGTAGGTACGAGGGACTTGCGTGTGGCCTCCTACTAGATTGATACCTTGGTTCTCAAAACTAAGGGAAATACTTACGCTACTTTGTTGCATCACCCTTTCCTCTTCAAGGGAAAACCAACGATGTTCTCAAGAGGTAGCAAGAAGGATTCCTGGCGCCGTTGCCGGGGAGTCTATGCACAAGTCAAGACATACCAAGTACCCATCACAAACTCTTATCCCTCACATTACATTATTTGCCATTTGCCTCTCGTTTTCCTCTCCCCCACTTCACCCTTGCCGTTTTATTCACCCTCTTTTTCCGTTCCCCTTCTCTTTTCTAGTTCATCTCTTTTTGCTTATTGTGTGCTTGTTCTTTTTGCAATTTGTTGCCATTATGTCTGAAACTGGGGAGGTTATCGTTGATAAGGATAATAAAATGGAAAATTTTGATGCTATTGATGATCCTCTTGAAAATCTTACTATTTTACACACTAAAAAGTTTTGGATTGGTAGGTGTAATATTATTGGGAAGGGAGTTATTCAAGATTCCTTTACTTGTGCCAGTGCTTTTCCCACCATGAGTGGGTCTATTCTTCATAGAACTAGTAGTCTCGCAGATGCTATATCTTTTCTCATAGTTGAACTTGAAAGACAATTTTTACATATGCATCCTTCCATACAAATGATTTTCCTAGAATTTTCTAATATTGAGCATTCTTCTATTAAGCGAGCAGCAACCATCTTTTTAGCTCATGAGTTCAGATTCATAATAAAAGAGGCCAATGAAATTTTTGCGCATTATAGGGTGGATGCTGGCCGTCCTCCCATAGAAGCAATTCTTTTTTATCAAGAAGACATTATGCGTTTACGATCTCTAGATCATGTTGCTTTTAATGAAAACCTTAGAAAAAGGGTTCCTACCAATGTACTTGTTGACAGGATCTCTGAACTTAATGATAATTTTTCTATTAAGAATAATGGGTTATGGTTTTTCCTTGAACAAAGGCTCATGACTTTTTGCCAAAAGAATGCTTATAATGATGAATTGATTGTGCAATATGAGGGGCCAAAGGAGGAACCAATACCTCCCGAGCTTGATCTTGGGGACTTTTGTCCCATTAAATTTAGTCATTTTGATTACTTTTGCTTGCTACAAAGAAAGCTTGCTGCCGAACGTAGGGAATATGAGATGAGTTTTCTCGATTTATCTTATCATTATCATGGCAATACCTAGATCTATCCTTGCTTTTATGCCTAGCTAGGTGCGTTAAACGATAGCGCTTGTTGGGAGGCAACCCAATTTTATTTTTGTTCCTTGCTTTTTGATTCTGTTTAGTAATAAATAATTCATCTAGCCTCTGTTTATATGTGGTTTTATGCTTTTAATTAGTGTTTGTGCCAAGTAGAACCTTTGGCAAGACTTGGGGAAAGTCTTTGTGATCTTGCTGTAAAAAAAATAGAAACTTTACCGCTCACGAGATTTGCTGCCATTTTTTTACTGGAGAGTGATATTTAGTTAATTCTTTTTGCAGATGATTAATAGATAACTTCCTCACGTCCAGAAATTTATTTTAGAATTTTTGGGGTTCCATAAGTAGTCAAAACCTACAGATTACTACACTGTTCTGTTTTTGACAGATTCTGTTTTTCGCGTGTTGTTTGCTTATTTTGATGAATCTATGAGTAGTATCAGAGGGTATGAACCATAGAGAAGTTGGAATACAGTAGGTTTAACACCAATATAAATAAATAATTAGTTCATTACAGTACCTTGAAGTGGTGTTTTTTTCCTTTCGCTAACGGAGCTCACGAGATTTTCTGTTTAAGTTTTGTGTTGTGAAGTTTTCAAGTTTTGGGTAAAGATTTGATGGATTATGAAACAAGGAGTGGAAAGAGCCTAAGCTTGGGGATGCCCAAGGCACCCCAAGGTAAAATACAAGGACAACCAAAAGCCTAAGCTTGGGGATGCCCCGGAAGGCATCCCCTCTTTTGTCTTCGTCCATCGGTAACTTTACTTGGAGCTATATTTTTATTCACCACATGTTATGTGTTTTGCTTGGAGCGTCTTGTATGATTTGAGTCTTTGCTTTTTAGTTTGCCACAATCATCCTTGCTTTACACACCTTTTGGGAGAGACACACATGAATTGCAATTTATTAGAATATTCTATGTGCTTCACTTATATCTTTTGAGCTAGATAATTTTGCTCTAGTGCTTCACGTATATTTTTTTAGAGCACGCACTACAGAAAACAATACACTTCCGTGATGATACGTGTTTGTCACAGTAGGTCGCGTTTTTTGTCATGCATGTACATCCATGACAAATTTATGACAGAATCAAGATTGTCATACCTGTGCTGTCGTAGAAGTGTTCCATGACATTACGAAAATTATCATCACGGAAGTGTGCACTTCCATGACGATAAATCGCGCGTCACAGAAGTGCTTTTGTCAAGGGTGACTGACACATGGCATCCACCGTAACGGAACACCGTTAAGCTATTGGGTCGGGTTTTGGATCCGATAACCCGTTAGCAGCCCCGACCAATGGGGATTTTCCACGTGTAAAATCATCATTGGCTGGAGGAAACACGTGTCGGCTCATCATTGGGACAGATGTCATCCACTCATTGGACAGAAGGCGCCTATGATACGTCGACATGTGGCACGGCCCAATAGAGGCCCATTCCTGTGAAAAGGTCGGCCCGTTTGACTTGGTCAAAAGGTGGCGGGCCGGCCCATGGAAAGCCTGTTAACGGCCTGTTCGCATATAGGCCATTTACAGCCCGCTAACCCAAGGCTCGTTACGCCCTATCCAAATTAGGCCTAGTAGCATCATCTGGGCCATCCAATATGATTCCAGCCCGTTTTCACTTCTGGCCCATGTATGGCCCATGACGTATTTTGGCCCATATTAGGCCCTATGTAACTCTTGGCCTATTAACGACCCGTGGTGAAACTGGCCTGTAATGAACAGTGTATCACTTTACACCCATTAACGGCCCTTGGTGAAACTGGCCCGTAATGAATAGTGTATCACTTTATACCCATTAACGACCCGTTATTCTGTTGGGCCGTTTCTAGCCCATGTTATCTTTCGGCCTTCTCAGAGCCCATTTATTCTTGGGCTCATTTCCAGCATTCGTTTACTTACGGCCCGTTACTGTCATTTTCTGCTTGTGGGCCAAATTCAGCCCGTGGTTACAGTCGGCCCGTTTGTGGTCCGTTAATACGTTGGGCCATTTTCATAGCATCATCAAATAAGGCCTATTAACGATGGCCCATTTACGGCCATAATGCGGCCTGTTATTGGCCCATGTTTGGCCAATCGATCATACGTCCCGTATAAGGCCCATTGATGATACGGCCCGTAGAAGGCCCATTGTTTCTATGGCCCATAGAAAGGCCATTGTTTCTACGGCCCATAGAAGGCCTACTGTTTCTACGGCCCGTAGAAGGCCCACTGTTTCTACGACCCGTAGGAGGCCCAGTGTCACTACAGTAAATATTGGCCCATGGTTATTGTGGCCTAGTTTTAAAAAATAGGTTATTGCAGTCACTAGCAAACCACGGAAAAAGAACTGCACTGACTACAAGCAAACAAATAAACAAGACAACAAGGAAATAAATAAGCAAGCAACTTATGCTAGGCTATCTGTCGGGGGTGCTGATCCCACGGACACCTATGGGACCACGGCGGACCGGGGCCCCTTTCGGTTCGGCAGGGGGGCATAGAGTGCATGAAGAGCAGATCGAGGCGAACGCACGAACGACGCGATCAGTTTACCCAGGTTCGGGCCGCACGGATGCGTAAAACCCTACTCCTGCTTTGGTTTGTATTTGTGTTCTTGCTCGGGAGCGATGAATGGTACAGTACACTTGGATGGCTGGCCAGACCGAGCGTTAGAATGATCGTCCTCCCCCTCCCTGTTGCGCATGGGCCTCCTTTTTATATGTCAAAGGGGTCACCGACAGGTGGCAACAGAGATGAGGGTAAAAGGGTAAAAGAGGTGGTAGTTGGCGCCACCACTTACTATAGTTGTATCATACCTAACCCTGACGGCAGGGGACAAAGGCATTAAATGCCTGTCTGTGTCGCCTAGACGGGGCGGAAAGGGACTGTCAGGGGCACCACCGTTTGCCATGATGGCTATCTTGTCAGCGCCTGCTTGCCACCGCATGCCCCTGGCTGCACAGCCTCCCGCCACGTATGCCAGGGACGGTCCCAGAGCGACACGTTGGTGGGTGAGCTGGAGCACGGGCTGCGGAGTAGTAGCTTGCCGCGGCAAGCGCCTTGCTGCGGATGTTGTCTTGTCGCGTCCGGGAGCTTGTCGCTCACCGGGTCTTGCCGGGACGCGCAGCGCGTCCCAGCAAGCTTCTCGAGACGTCTTGGTTGGTCTTCCCAACAAGCTCCTCTTGCCGGGGTCTTATCTCCTTCTCGGCAAGCTCCTCTTGCCGGGGTCTTGGATACTTTGTTCTTGAATGGCTCCAAAGGAACCATGGAGGGTCTTGGCGGTCGCCCGGCAAGCCTTGCCGCGGGATGCTGCGACTGCCCGTGCACAAGTTCGGGATACTAAGGTACCCCTACTTTAGTACACCGACAGGAGCCCCCGGGCCTGGGCCATACACGGTGCCGAGCGCTGTTGGGCCAGGCCCATAACAGTGCACGGGCACGCGCGGCCTGGGTTACACCATAACTCACTCCGCATCCACCGCGCCCTCCCCGCACGGCACGCGTCAAACGCAGTATCGTGGGAGAGATCGTGGGCGGTTTTCGAGGTGTCCACTCCCCATGATCACGGGGTGGGGCGAGGTCGCCCCATCCGTCGCCTCGGTTCTGCATGCCTGCCACGCGGCTCCCATGCGCTTGGGGTCGCGGATGGCGGAGGCGGAAAACTGGGTCATCGCGGGTCAAGGCAGCAGGTCGGCCCCTCCCTGCTCTTCCCGTGTCCTGATTCGCCGAGTGGGGCGGCTGAGCCCCCACCTCGCTCCTTTATAAAGAGCGGGAGGGGAGGACGGAAGCCTGCATTCTCTCATATCCTCCTTCCTTCAGCTTCTGCTCCCCTTTCTCTCATTCGCCATGGAGAAAGGGAACCCTGGTCCTTCATCGGTGGTGGCGAGGGTTGCCGCCAGACAGCGCATCCCTCCCTCTCCCGCACCCGTGGTCGCAGAGCCAGCCGTAAGAGGAAGAGGGAGGGGGCGAGGTCATGGACGAGGTCGAGGACGAGGTCGAGGCGCTCGGGGAAGAGGTGGACGGGGCGGCGCACTGGCTTCGCCTCCGCCGGCGGTTCCTCTTCCCGCGGCGGTCCATGCTGGGGATGACCCTTGCGAGTTCTTCATCAGGCTGCGCCGGGCGCCTCGTCGTCGCCTCTGACTCCCAGCTCCGTTTGGGAGCGTGGTGGAGTTGGGCCTGCCAGAGACACTGAGACTGCACATGAGGGGCTGTGGGATCAGCGGCACGCGAGTCCGCGTTGAATTCCCATCCCCTAATGTGATGTATCTTGGTCGAGGGTGGAAGATGTTCGCCCGCATCCACAGCTTGACGGCGGGGCTCACCCTCCATTTTAAGTTTATGGAGGGAGGTCTCCTCTCCGTCAAGGTCTTCGGGTGCTTCAGCATTCGGGCAAGGTGCTGCGTGGACAGCTCCTCCGATAGCGAAGACTCCTCCTCGAGCGAGAGTGACGAGGAGGGGAGCGACAGCGACGATGAGGGTAGCGGGCGGCAGGATGACGGGTCCGACTAGGTGTCGGGCGCCGCTTCGTGCGGCACCGGCGACCCCATCATCCGCGTCGCCGGCTCCTTGAACTCCCCAGGGTCGTCTCCTTGGGCGGCTGGCGTAGGGAGGCTGCGGAAGAGGAAGTGGGCTGGCGGCAAGGCCGTCAAGTCGGAGTACGAGGGCATGGTGCCCTCGACAGCGTGCTGACGTCCTCCCGCCTCGTCTTCGAGCCCTGCTTCCGGCGCCGCCATCACCGTCCAGCCTTCGGACGGCCCCCGGGATGTTCTCTTGGTGTCTTCTGGCACCTGTAGCTCGCCTAGGCGCCCCTTTTGCGCTTTCCGCCTCCTTGACCTACCTCCTGAAGAGAGGGACAAGAAAGGGATTACGAGCATCTTATCTTTTTAATTTGTAAGCCTTCGGGCCTTAGTTGCATTTAAAACTTGTAATCCTCTCTTTCATGTTTTTCATCCTCTATGGACTGTACCTGAGTGGAATGTTTTTTTAATGAAAAGGGGATGCTTGCCGGGTCATTTGTCTCGCGGGTAGAACCCACGTCAAGGAGCAAATCCTTGGTATCTTTCAGATAGACACTTTTTCTCCCGGCAACAGGCCCTGCTGCTTTCCCACGTCGCTCGACCTTTCTCACGCTTTTGACGGAGGCAGGGACGAGGCGGGTGCGCGCCCCTCATTTCATCCCTTTGCTGCCGCGACTACGACCAAACTTGGCCCCAGGAACGAGCCCCAGGGGCCAGAGTTAAGGGAGCACGGTAGTTTTCGGGAAGAAACGAGGTTTCGTATTCCCCAGTCCATAAGAGAATGCATGATGATGGATGAAAGACTTATCTGAGATTGCAGCCCCCGGCAACTCTGGCTTGCCGTGGGTGAATCTTGGTACTTGCAGCCCCCGGCAACACTGGCTTGCCGGGGTCTAGACGCCGGTACATCCTTCTTCTCCTTTTCGTCCTCAAGCGGTCCGGCAAGGATATGCGAGCCCTGCGAACCAAGGGAAACGAAAGAAAGGCAAAGGGACGCACACTCGACCTCTAAGCTAGGGGTTAGCCGCTGTTAGGCACTATCAACCCTAACCAAGGACGAGACTCGACCTAGCATGCATGCTATAACTCAGGGCGCCAGCGCTTCATTTACTTGTGCTCAGGGTCTGCGCCTGGCTTTGTACAAAGGATTACATGCAACAGCGGCAAGACTTGTACAAAAGGGTGGTTGCCGGACAGGGTCCGACAACCGTGCCTTACGGGTAAAACTTACGAAGATGCTCAATATTCCAGGAGTTGCTCACCGGAATGCCATCTTCGGTCTCAAGGCGGACAGCGCCAGGCCTAGTGACTCGTTTCACCCGGTAAGGGCCTTCCCACTTCAGCGTCAACTTGTTGGAATTCTTGGCGGACTAAACGCGCCGAAGAACAAGGTCGCCTTCCTCGAGACTTCTGGCGTTAACTTTGCGGCTATGATAGCGGCACAAAGCTTGCTGGTAGCGAGCAGCTCGTACAGCAGCCTGAAGATGATCTTCCTCAAGGAGCAGCGCGTCATCTTCACACAGCTGCTCTTGCTCAAGCTCATCATAAGCGAGCACTCGAGGTGACCCGTATACGAGTTCCGTGGGGATAACTGCCTCCGCTCCATAGACTAGAGCGAAGGGTGTCTGGCCAGTGGCTCGATTTGGCGTCGTCCTGATCGACCAAAGAACCACCGGCAGCTCCTCGATCCAGTTTCTTCCGCACTTGTGCAGCCTATCGAAAGTCTTGGTCTTGAGCCCGTGCAGCACTTCAGCATTTGCCCTCTCAGCTTGACCGTTGCTTCTCGGGTGAGCAACAGAAGCGAAGCAGACCTTGGCGCCAAGATCTTGGACGTACTGCATGAAGGTGCGGCTCGTAAATTGTGTACCGTTGTTGGTGATTATCCTGTTAGGGATCCCGAAGCGGCAAACAATCGACCTGAAGAACTTGACTACTGACTGTGCTGTCACCTTCCTCACTGGTTCCACTTCCGGCCACTTCGTGAACTTGTCGATTGCAACGTACAAGTACTCAAAGCCCCCGATAGCTCGGGGAAAGGGGCCGAGGATATCAAGCCCCCAGACCGAAAATGGCCAGGATAAAGGGATCGTCTGGAGAGCTTGAGTTGGCTGGTGTATCTGCTTGGAATGGAACTGGCACGCTTCACACTTGGTTACTTGTGCAGTTGCATCCTGGAGGGCTGTCGGCCAGAAGAAGCCTTGCTGGAATGCTTTTCCGACAAGGGCTCTTGCGCCAATGTGGTGACCACATATGCCTCCATGTATCTCTCCCAACAGCTTCTGTCCATCTTCCCGGGGAATACATTTCAATTTCACACCGTTGAGTCTTCTTCTGTACAGTGTGTTATCGACAAACTGGTACATACTAGACTGCCTGGCTACTCTTTCTGCTTCTTCCTGCTCTTCGGGAAGTTCTCCTGTCTGAAGGAAACGGACAATCTGCTGCGCCCATGTTGGAGCCTGTGGCTCGACAACAAGGACTAAAGGCGATTCTGCTGCTGCAGGAACATCTGCTTCCACGGCAAGAACCTGCGGCTCTGCCAGAGCTTGACGTTCCCCAGCGAGCTTGCCGGAGCAAGACTTGTCGGGAGCGTCTGCTTCAATGGAACAAACCCTGGGGCTTGCGGGAGCAGACTGCTCCTCAGCACTGTTGGTGTTGATCTTGGGGACTTTCTTGCTGGTGGCTCCGGGAAGCTCTGCCGGGAAATAGTCGCCAGAAACCAACTTCCTCTTCTTGCTCTGTCCAACTGGTGGTGTTACGGACGGCTGAGTCAGCTTGAGCACAAAAATTCCTGGTTCCACAGGTAATTTAAGTGCAGCGCACTTTGACAGGCCATCGGCAATGTCATTCTGAGCTCTTGGGACGTGCTCCATTTGCAGGCCGTCAAAGTGCTCTTCTAGCTTTCTCATTTCGTCGACGTAAGCTTCCATTAATGGACTCTGGTAATTCTTGTTCACTTGGCGGACGACAAGCTGCGAGTCACCCCTAACAACAAGCTTCTTAATCCGAAGTTCTGCCGCGATCCTGAGACCGGCAAGCAAACCTTCATACTCTGCAGTATTGTTTGTCGCTTGCTCCTTGGGAAAGTGCATCTGGACTATGTACTTGAGGTGCTCTCCAGTGGGTGCGATAAGCAGCACTCCGGCACCGGCGCCTTGCAGCGAGAAGGCACCGTCAAAGTACATAAGCCACTCTTTGTTTGCTTCCTGGGCGAGGATGCTCGTCTTCGGAATTTCTTCATCTGGAGTTGGCGTCCACTCTGCTATGAACTCTGTCAATGCTCTGCTTTGGATCGTTGATGTACTCTCAAATTTGAGGCCAAAGCTTGACAGTTCCAGTGCCCACTCGACAATCCTGCCTGTTGCTTCTGGATTTTGCAATATCCTCTTCAGCAGAAAGCGAGTGACAACTATGATCTCATGTGCTTGGAAGTAATGGCGCTGCTTTCTCGAGGCCATGAGAAGGCCGAAAAGCAACTTCTGCACACTAGAGTACCTTGACCTAGCCCCCTGCAAAAGGGAACTGACAAAGTAAACTGGGCGCTGCACCATCTTCTTCTGTATCTCCTCTTGCATCTGCGCACATCCTTGCTTGTCGGGACCAGAGCTTGTCGGGGAAGCCCCCTACTTGTCGCTGGATGTGCTTGCCGCGGTTGCTGGCTCATCATCTGCCTCCCTCTCTGCTACTAACGCAACACTCACCACTTGATTGGTTGCCGCTATGTACAGCAGCAACTTCTCTTGTGGTTTAGGTGCGACAAGTGTTGGAGTGGAGGACAGGTACCTCTTCAAGTCTTGCAGCGCAGCCTCCGCTTCCGGAGTCCATTTCATTGGACCTGCCCTTTTCAAAATTTTGAAAAACGGCAGGGCGCGCTCAGCAGACCGAGAGATAAACCTGCTGAGAGCAGCCACGCAGCCGGCAAGCTTTCGTACATCCTTGACGCGCTTTGGTGCTTCGATCTGCTCAATGGCCTTGATCTTGTCGGGATTAGCTTCGATTCCCCGCTGAGACACAAAGAACCCGAGAAGCTTGCTGGAAGGGACTCCAAACACACACTTCTCGGGGTTGAGCTTGAGGTTGATCTTGCGCAGATTTGCAAAAGTCTCTTCTAAATCTTGGATCAGAGTTGCCCTATCCTTGCTCTTGACCACTATATCATCCATGTAAGCTTCTACATTTCTATGTATCTGTGGCTTCAAAGCGATATGGACTACTCTGGCAAAAGTTGAACCAGCATTCTTTAATCCGAAAGGCATCCGTTCGAAACAGTACGTGCCACATGGAGTAATGAAAGCGGTTTTCTCCTCATCCTCTTCTGCCATGAAGATTTGATGGTATCCTGAATATGCATCAAGAAACGAAAGCGATCACATCCGGCTGTGGAGTCAACAATCTGGTCAATGCGCGGCAAGGGAAATGGATCTTTGGGACAAGCTTTATTAACATCAGTAAAGTTAATACAAAGCCTCCATTTTCCATTTGCCTTGCGCACTACCACAGGATTGGCCAGCCACGTGGGATGGAGCACTCCTCTGACAAGGCCTGCTGCTTCCAATTTCTTGATTTCTTCTACTATGAATTCTTGGTGCTCCACTGCCTGTTTTTTGACCTTCTGCTTGATGGGCCGTGCATGAGTACAAACGGCAAGATGGTGCTCAATTACTTTCCTGGGAACACCGGGGATATCAGACGGTTGCCATGCAAACACGTCGACATTCGCCCGCAGGAAAGTAATGAGCGCGCTTTCCTATTTAGGGTCAAGCGTGGCACTGATGGTGAAGGTACCACCAGTGCCGTCCTCCTTGGCGGACACCTTCTTGGTATGCGGTGGAGCTGCCATTGCCTTTTTACACTTGCCGGTGGAGCTCGATGGTGCGTCCTCGAGTGGGAGCGCAGCACTCCGAGGAGGTGCGCTTGCCGGAGTGGGCATCAGAGCTCTTGCCGGACTTGGTCTTCTTCTTCCCCCCTGTAGCTTTAGCGGCAAGTGTCTTGCGATCTGCTGCAGCTGCTGCTTCCCGGTAAATCTTGTCGGCGCAGATAAGGGCATCCTTCTTGTCGCCAGGTACAGAGATGACGCTTATCGGGCCTGGCATCTTGAGCATGTTGTATGCATAGTGAGAGGCTACCATGAACTTGGCGAGTGCTGGACGGCCAAGTATCCCATTGCAAGGCAATGGGAAATCGGCAACGTCAAAAGTGACCCTCTCCGTTCTGAAATTCATCTCGCTTTCAAATGTCACCGGCAACGTGACCTTCCCTTTCGGCTTGCTCCTTCCCGGGTTAATTCCTTGGAATGTACCGGTCTCTTCGAGCTCGCCGTCCGGTATCTGGAGTTTCTGGAGCACAGCGGAGGAGATCAGATTTAAGCCGGCCCCGCCGTCAACTAGCATCTTAGTGACTTTGAGGTTGCGGATTGTTGGCGAAACCAACAACGGCAAGCACCCGACCGCAGTTGTGCGATCAGGGTGGTCCTCGATGTCAAAGATGATAGGCGTGCTGGACCATTTTAGAAGCTTGCGTGATTCGGCAGGTGGCTCTGCCGCATTAACTTCCCGCAGCCACTGTTTGAGTTGGCGGTGGGAAGTATGCAGAGAAGCACCGCCGTCAACAGACAAAACTTCTGTAGCTTTCTGAAACTCCTGCTCACTGTTCTCAACATCATCCATGTCTTCATCTTCGTCTTTGTCTTCATCCTTGTCGCGGCCACGGGGAGGTCTGTCTCCTTGCCGCTGTTTGGCCTTGCCGCAGCATCCTCCCTGGCCAGCGCGCTTCTTGCCGGCCTCTCCACCGCCTCCTTGGGCCCTCTCCTTGTCACGCCGCTCATACTCAGCTTTTTGTTGCTGGACAAGCTGTTCAACCTTCTTGCAGCTCTGGAGATCATGGCCTTTGGTGTGGTGGATCTTGCAGTACTGCTTGTCGGAGCCGTCCTGCTTGTCGGCGGCTGCCACAGCCTGGCAGTTGGTGCACGCGGCAACCTCCTTGCCGGAGCTGCCAACTTGGGCTTGCTTGGCGCCACCATCATTGCCGGACTGCTCAACGACTAGTACCTCCTTGCTGTTCTTCTTCTTGTTGCGCCTCCCGTTTTTCCTTGCCGGGGCGGCATCCTCACTGTCAGATCCCCCTGTTCCAGTAGTCTCTCCGTGGAGTTTCCTCCCTTCCTCAGCGCGTGCGCACTTGTCGGCCAGGGCGTATAAATCACTGACATCTCTGATCCTGCTCATCGCCATTTCCTCCCGCATCCTGCGATTACGCACGTTCTGATGGAACGCGCTGATAACCGCGGCAGGGTGGATGTCTGGGATGTTGCGCTGCACACGGCTGAATCTCTGGATATACTTGCGCAGGGGCTCTCCTTCCTTCTGGGCAAGCAGGTGGAGGTCACTCTCTTGGCCATGTGGTTTGTGGCCGCCCGTAAAGGCGCCGACAAACTGATGGCACAAGTCCGCCCAAGAGGATATGGAGTTGTCCGGCAAGTGCATGAGCCAGGACCTGACTTCGGGCTTGAGCACCAGCGGGAAGTAGTTGGCAAGGACCTTGTTGTCTCGCCCCCCAGCAGCTTGCACCGCAATGGTGTAGATGCCAAGGAACTCTGACGGGTGCGACTTGCTGTCGTACTTCTCCAGTACGTTGGGCTTGAAATGCTTCTGACTGGGCCACTGGACTGGCCGCAGCTCACGGGTAAACGCAGGGCAACCTCCCGGATACGGCAAGTTGCCTGGCTCTCCGGGCGCATGCATGTCAACAGAGGGCCCAGCGCGCAGGTCTGATTGACGCCGCGCTTCTCTTTGGTGCTCGATGCGTGTTCTAGCGTCTTCTTGCTGTCTCTCATGAAGAACTTGGCACTGATCGCGACGAGCTCGCGGATCTGACGACGCGGTGGAGTAGCTGTCGAGGTGGATCCGGCAAGTCGGTGATCTTGGCCTTCGAGGCGGAGAGTGCACAGTGGTTGCACCCTTGCCGGTCTTGTCGCCATCGGCTCGCGCTTGGCTGACTTGCCGCGGCAGCGATGCACTCGGCTGCCGTGGGTTGTCACCGTTGGCAAAGCCGATGAGGCTCTGGATAGTGGCCCTCTAGTCATCGATCTTCTCTGGCGCTGGAGGGTAATCTAGGAGCAGTTGGGCACGTGCCAACGCTTCCGCCGGAGTGGCGGGCGGCGGCAGCGAACGGTGCGAGGAGCGAGATATGCTCGGACTTCTAACTGCGTTAGAAGGAGCAGTACCTCGTCCAGGCGACCATGCCCTGCTCGTGCCAGCATGCTGGCATGCATGCTGGTCTTGAGCGCTCCGGGATCCGCCAGCTTGGTCTTGGCCCAACAATCGTATGGTACCGTGAGTACCATGACGCTGCTGGTCCCGCGCCTCCTGGGACGGGCGCGGAGCATGTACGGACGCCGAGGTCTTGGAGTGCGCTCGGTTGTTGTGGGAGCCGACCGCACCGCCGACGTGGAGCACAGTCTTGTCCTTGGACCTGGCAGCACCATGAGTCCCCTCGTCGGCGCCCGCTCTTCCGCCGGCGCCTACTCCACCAGCTGTTCGCTCCGGCGATGGTGGGCTCGGCATAGACGGAGCAGCTGCCTCCAAAATCTTCTTCTTCGGTGGCATGTTGATGAAGATGACGAAAGTTCGGCTCGTGCGAACGCCGGATCAGGTTCACACAACCTCGACGCACCCCTACCTGGCGCGCCAAAGATGTCGGGGGTGCTGATCCCATGGACACCTATGGGACCACGGCGGACCGGGGCCCCTTTCGGTTCGGCAGGGGGGCGGAGAGTGCACGAAGAGCAGATCGAGGCGAACGCACGAACGACGCGATCAGTCTACCCAGGTTCGGGCCGCACGGATGCGTAAAACCCTACTCCTGCTTTGGTTTGTATTTGTGTTCTTGCTCGGGACCGATGAATGCTACAGTACACTTGGATGACTGGCCAGACCGAGCGTGAGAATGATCGTCCTCCCCCTCCCTGTTGCGCATGGGCCTCCTTTTTATATGTCAAAGGGGTCACCGACAGGTGGCAACAGAGATGAGGGTAAAAGGGTAAAAGAGGTGGTAGTTGGCGCCACCGCTTACTATAGTTGTATCATACCTAACCCTGACGGCAGGGGACAAAGGCATTAAATGCCTGTCTGTGTCGCCTAGACGGGGCGGAAAGGGACTATCAGGGGCGCCACCGTTTGCCACGATGGCTATCTTGTCAGCGCCTGCTTGCCACCACATGCCCCTGGCTGCACAGCCTCCCGCCACGTATGCCAGGGACGGTCCCAGAGCGACACGTTGGTGGGTGAGCTGGAGCGCGGGCTGCGGAGTAGTAGCTTGCCGCGGCAAGCGCCTTGCCGCGGATGTTGTCTTGTCGCGTCCGGGAGCTTGTCGCTCACCGGGTCTTGCCGGGACGCGCAACGCGTCACAGCAAGCTTCTCGAGACGTCTTGGTTGGTCTTCCCGACAAGCTCCTCTTGCCGGGGTCTTGTCTCCTTCCCGGCAAGCTCCTCTTGCCGAGGTCTTGGATACTTTGTTCTTGAATGGCTCCAAAGGAACCACGGAGGGTCTTGGCGGTCGCCCGGCAAGCCTTGCCGCGGGATGCTGCGACTGCCCGTGCACAAGTTCGGGATACTAAGGTACCCCTACTTTAGTACACCGACACTATCACGGCTATTACACATATTACATCCACTGGGCATCAAAGTTCACCACCAGTGCAAATATAGGGAACAAAGCAGCATATAAACGTCGTAGCAAAACAAGTCCAGAACTGAAACCACTTCAGAAGAGTTCAAGAAAAAATATCCTGGGTACCCATAATGCTGGCAAGATGCTTAGCAAGCTTATTAACTTTCTCTTGTTTGGCGCTTAAATCCTAAAGCGCTTGTTGTTGCACAAGAAAGGACTAGTGTTTATCAGCCATAGTAACTTGTTGTTCGAGTTACTGGCTAGTACCGCTGGCACAAGCACTTGTAGCTGGCCAGTACCGCTGTCCTGTTCAAGAATCCCCTCCAAATCAAATGGCTGATAAACAAGAAAAGAAATTGAACGTACAGACATTGTATGATATACAGATGTGGTAATTCACATATGTGTTGTCTAACCAAATAGGACAGCATGACACAGTTTCACATATATGATGCCTAACTAAACAGGATAGCATGACACAGTTTCAGATATATGATGGATAACTTAACAAGATATAATGGCATAATTCAACATATGATGAGTACCTAAACAGGATGACATGACACAACTATATGATGTCTTTCTAAAATAGGTTGGGATGAAATAATTCACATACATGTTGTCTAAGTATATAGGATGGCATGATATAATTGACATAATTGATTCATATACTAAGCACCTGGCACTCGCATGTATGATCTCTAAACTAAGTAGATAGAATTCAATATTGTGCATATGATGTCTAAACTAAGCAATGCAAGACACCATATGCATCATATGAGAAATATAAACATTGCAACTTAGAGCATACACCTCAGGTGGGATATAGGACTGGTCATCTGTCTCTGAATCCTCCTCTGAGGAGCTCCCTGTAACCATCGAGGTATATGCTTCAACAGGTACCATTGCCTGCTCTGAAGACCTTGTTTTCACTCTAGATTTTTCCATAACCGGCTCAAATGGCTGATACACATGAAGAGTAGTTCAATATACACTGATTGTCGACAAATGGAATACGTAATGAAAAAAAGATGGCATGAGATAATTCACATATATGATGCCTGGCTCCATGGTGGTGCATAATTCACATATATGATAACTGGCTGAAAAACATGGCATTGCATAATTCACATATCTGATATAGAAAGCAAACATGAGGCATTCGCACAAAGCATGTCTAATCTAAGAAGATGGCATGGCAATGCAAGACACCATATGCCTGATATGAGCAATATAACCCAGCCAAGTTAGAGCACGCACCTCGGGGGGGGGGGGGGGATATGACTAGTCATCTCTCTCTGAATACTCCTCTGAGGAGCTATCTGTAACCAGCAAGAAATCTGCATCGACAGGTAGCACTGACTGCTCAGAAGACCTTGTTTTCACTCCAGATTTTCCCATGACCGACTCAAATGGCTGATGCATAGGAAGAGTAGATGAATATATAAACATTGTTGACAAATGGAATACATTATGGAAAAAAATATGGCACGATACAATTCATATATATGATGACTGGCTAAACAGGATGGCATTGCATGATTCATGTATATGATGCCTGGCTAAAGAAGATGGCATTGCATAATTCCCATATACTCCCTCTGTTCCTGAATATTTGTCTTTTTAGAGATTTCAAATGGACTACCACATACGGATGTATATAGACACATTTTAGAGTGTAGATTCACTCATTTTGTTCCGTATGTAGTCACTTGTTGAAATCTCTAAAAAGACAAATATTTAGGAATGGTGGGAGTATGATATAGAAACCAAACAGGTGGCATTCACACAAAGCAAATCTAAATTAAGCTGATGACATATAAGATGTATAATGTAAGCAATGCAAGGTGCCATATGCATGATATGACCAACATCAGCATGCCAGGTTAGAGCAAACACCTCAGGTGGTAAACAGGCATGGTCGGCTCCTTCTGAATCTCCATCTGAACAGTTATCTTCCTGTGGAATACAATCTGGAAATGCACAAAGGGGGGGGGCACTTCGCCCACCATGGAGCGGCATCTGCATGACATTATATTCGCACGCAACAGTCTTCTCTTTTTCTCTACATGTTCAGTACGATTGTGTACAATATCTGACATGCATAATAAAAAATAGTTAGATTTTGTAAGGCCTAAGGGGTGCATGCAGAAATCAAGACTGATGGTAGCAAATGAGTGGATGGATCCAAAACTAATGATAGCAGGTAGATTATAGCTTCAGTTTAAAAAGATAGACAATGGATCATCTATTGTTTGTTGCCCGCCCAACATGAACCACATAGAAGACCCAGATGAACCAGATAGTAGACAGATACTATTCGTTGTTGGCTCGATATGAGACCCATGAGCAATTCAAAGCTCAAGATTGAACGATAAAGTAGCAGGTAATAATAACCGATGTATAACGTAAGCAAACACGAAAGACTGCGACCTCTCTTCCAGAACTGTGTAGTCCTCAGGTTCATCTGTTCAAGTCGATGATGGTAATGCAGTTGGCGTGGCTGCCGGCAATGGGGAAGATGATCTGAGGCGGCGAAAGGAAGTCTGCAGGGGAGATCTCTGCTGCAGTGAACGCTTCTGTCGATGGTGCACCTCAGGTGGGGTGGATGACGGCACGGCAGGAGCAGGACATAACACACAGAGTTTTCTTTGATGCCTATCTGAAAATGAAGTAAATCTGTAAGGGCTCCTTAGAATTGGAGGATTCTATAAACGCAGGGATAGGAAAAACACAGGAATAGGATAGGAATGCACGTGCAAAACAGAGCATTTGGAAACATAGGATTTCAGTCAACCTGGGTGTTTGGCTCACATGAATTGGAAGAATAGAGGAATGAAGAAACAAAGTGATGCGATGAGTGTACAACCTCTTTGGCATAGCCTTGTGGACCTCAGCATCATTGGGTTGGACGTGAGGATGGTGATGATGCTGGTGTGACTATCACAGGCGAGGAGGAAGATCCGAGGCCTCTGGAAACGGCACCGAGGATACTGCTCCGCTGTGATGGACGGTTCCGTTGTTGGAGCAGCTCCACTAAGGTGTACAGTGACGAGGCTGAAGCATGACAAGACAGACAATGTTAATCTGAAGTGGGACCCTAATATCATCTGCAATAGATGATGTAAAATACATCACCAAAAAGTGCTAGATGTTAAACGCATCAGCCGCGCCACGGCTGCTCCGACAGATGCTGTAAGTACTGTTCACTCTGAACTTAACTGAAGAAAATGAACTTTACAGTCGAAACTGAATTTTACTGTCGAAACTGATTGAACTAGTAACAGAGCATTGCAATAGATGTTTAGGGTGTTCAAGCACTAGTAGTAGAGAAGCAGTGATCTAAATCAGCAGACGCTCGAGCAGGGAACGCACTAGCAGAGAGCAAGTCATGGAGTAGCACCGCGAGCGAGTGCTAAAGCAGCAACTCCTGTAGCTGCCGGAGGTCGTGCAACAGTAGCAGCAGGGGAAGCGAGAGCAAGAGCAGCACAGCAGCACGAACGAAAGCAGGAGCAGTGCAGCAGCGTGACCGACAACAAGAACAGAGCCGCAGCGCGAGTGAGAGCCAGAGCAGCTGCAGCTAGTGCCGTTGTGGAAGTCGCCGCTGAGGAAGCAACAACATGGGGGAGAGACGCCGTGGATGATGTGGCCGGCGACAGTGCCATTGATGGAGACACACCATGTCTGCTCGGTATCGAGCACCGGCAGCCCCATGAGATCGAATAAAAGATAAAATGCAGCGGTGAGTGCAGAACCTCCTTGGTGGCACCGAGTTGGCCTCGGCTTCATCGGAGGAATTGGTGAGGGTGTTGCGGTTCCGGTGGGGCAGGTCAAGACGGCGCTGTGGGGATTGAGGTGGCACGATAGACGAGGCGAACATCGGGGCAGCTCCTTGGAGGTGGAGGACGGGGCGGCTGATCCGGCGAGACGGCGAGATCGACAGCGGATCCTCATCCGGTGCGGTGGATGAGGGACGGCGAGCTATTGCGGTGGATGACGTAGTCGGGGAAGAGTCTCCGGCTGGGCGGCAGTCGGGAGGCCGACGGAGGAGCGTGGGGTTTCGCGGGTTTTGGCGGCCTCGGTGTACAAATGGGGGGCGAAGGGGGGGGGGTGAGCCAAGCTTAGGGACGCGCTTGTCCGAAATGTAGGGTAAGTTACCAGCGTACCCCCACCGGTTTTGACACTGCGATGTGGAACTTCATTTCTGGTTGAGGGGTAGAAGGGGGATTTCGCGTGTCCGGGCTGCGGGAGCGATTTCGGATGAGGAGGGAGTTCTCGCGCGCGTCCAAATTTTGGGATAACAAGGCACGGCGCGGGTTGAAGAAGCAGGAGTTTCAAAGCAGGTGAGACAAAAGATACTCGAGCTTGAAAATTTCGGGATAACAAGGTGCGGATTCCTAGTTCGGCAGAACAAACTTAACGTGTAAAAAAACAATTCATACAAGATACAAGAGAGTCATGTCCCCTTTTTACTATATTGCTATAGATGCCATTGAAAAAACAACAAGAAAAATGTAAAAAAAATCGGGAGAACAAGATTACCCTGCACAGTACCAAATCGATTCGCACTTCCCTCAACAACAACAAAAAACAAATCAATTCCCACCGAAGAAAGAGTAATGTCCCTTTTTATATGATTACAGATGCCATGATCTCAAATTTCAATTTTTGAATCCACGTTATGTTGAATTCGAATATATCGTTAGGTGACCTTGTGGTTTCTAATTGATGTAGTCATTGTCGGTGTCAAAACCGGCGGATCTCGGGTAGGGGGTCCCGAACTATGCGTCTAGGCCGGATGGTAACAGGAGGCAAGGGACATGAAGTTTTACCCAGGTTCGGGCCCTCTCGATGGAGGTAAAACCCTACGTCCTTCTTGATTAATATTGATGATATGGGTAGTACAAGAGTAGATCTACCACGAGATCAGAGAGGCTAAACCCTAGAAGCTAGCCTATGGTATGATTGTTGTTGTGTATGTTATCCTACGGACTAAAACCCTCCGGTTTATATAGACACCGGATAGGGTTAGGGTTACATAGAGTCGGTTACAATGGTAGGAGATCTACATATCCGTATCGCCAAGCTTTCCTTCCACACCAAGGAAAGTCCCTTCTGGGCACGGGACGAAGTCTTCAATCTTGTATCTTCATAGTCCGGGAGTCCGGCTGAAGGTATAGTCCGGCCATCCGGACACCCCCTAATCCAGGACTCCCTTAGTAGCCCCTGAACCAGGCTTCAATGACGACGAGTCCGGTGCGCAGATTGTCTCCGGCATTGCAAGGCGGGTTCCTCCTCCAAGTACTTCATAGAAGATTTTGAACACAAAGATAGTGTCCGGCTCTGCAAAATAAGTTTCCACATATTGCCATAGAGAGAATAATATTTACACAAATCTAATCTGCTGACGTATTCCGTAGTGTGACACACCACGGCCAAGCCTTTGTCCGAGTCGTTTCATTGTCCCACCTCAACGCGTCATGCGAGGCGGTTTCCTTGGCACGTCTTGTTAAAGCAGAGATCGTGTCCCCTTATTCCGGGATTCTCATCAATACAGGCATGGGTAACCCAACCGCTTCTAGGACTCCTAGATTATAGGGAAGTCCAAACGGACACGGAGAGGACGCTTGATATTCACCCTCTTTATAAAGGGACAAGGCTTTTATTTTTCCCTCCCGTGCTCAATCGAATCCTTCCCCCACCTCAAGCTCAAGCGTCCAAAGTTCAGGTCAGGTGCTCCGAACCTTTAGTCATGTCCGGATCTAGCCTTCAAGGTCGATGGGTGCCTTCCTTCATCACGGAAGAAGACATCAAAAAGTTGAGGGAGGCCAGATATCTGACCGCCGAGATTTTGCATCGGCTGCCTCCTCGAGGGCAGGCCGTCCCTACCCCCGAACCCAACGAGAACGTCGTGTTCGTCTCCCACTTCCTCCGAGGTCTAGGCCTTGCTCTGGATCCTTTCGTCAGGGGTTTGATGTTTTATTACGGGCTAGACTTCCATGATCTAGCTTCGGACTCCTTTCTTCATATCACGACATTTATTGTCGTGTGCGAGGCCTTCCTCCGGGTTACAACTTACTTTGGCCTATGGCTCAAGACCTTTGAAGTGAAGCCGAAGATGATCGAGGGGCAACATGCAGCGTGTGGAGGTGCCTCAATACGCAAGATGATGGGAGCTCCGTGGCCCAAAGGTTCCATCCCAGAGGTGTCTGAATTGTGGCAACAGGAGTAGTTCTACATCACGGCACCTAGAAGCGCCAAGTGGGCGGCCGCCCCTGTTTTCCGCTCGGGCCCTCCACCACAACTGATGTCATGGATCAGCAGAGGTTTGAGCTGGGGTCCAGCCAAGGACGTGCCTATACTGCAAAGCCGCATTTAAGATCTCTTAAAAGGAGATTTCAGTTTGGTTGCGGTAATACAAGTTATGCTGGTTCGTCAAGTCCAGCCTTGCAAACGCCAGCCTCTTCGCATATGGGAGTTCAATCCCGAGGGACCGCGTGTCATTCAAAATTTTCTCGGTCTGACGCACAAGGAGATGTACAAGTCATTCTTCGGACCTTAGGTGGAGTGTCCGGAAATCACCGAGGATGTGGGCCTGAGTAGTAACCACGCCGCCGAACAGGTAAGTCATCTTCCGGCCGAACATACTATCTCTCCTTTGTTACGAAGTTATTTCTGAGAGTTTGCCTTTTTGACCAGGAATGGCCAACAAAGGCGAAGTTGATTCGGTGTTCGGCCCCCCTCCCTGAGGGTTTGGAAAATCCAGTATTGGAAAAGATGGTCCAGACCGCACCTTGCCCGGAGCCCTTGAAGGAAGATACTGTGGAGGATAATGCGGGCGGACACGGGCCCCCAACGCTGCCCATTCTAGCCGAGGGAGCGAGCGTCTCCATGAAGGAAGATGACCAGAAGAGGAAAAGGACTGCGCCCGGGGATTCGGAAGCCGAAGCTTCCAAACGGGAGAAGAAGTCTCCCACAGAGGGTCCTACCTTGGGGGGTGCCATTGCCGCACAAAGTCCACGAGGGGATCAATTCTCCCGCGAGTCGTAAGTGACCCGAAATACTTTAGCAGTACAGATATGCCATCGTTTTCTTCTGAGAATATAACCACCGCATATATTTTTGCAGTTTAGGCCTTAGCCCCTCTCAAATGAGCTCGTCTTCAGGGGATCTCCTTCCAGAGATGATGGAGAGCGAAACGCCTCCTCCGGACTCCTCCGCTCCAGAAGCGGGCGACCCTGAAGTGTCGTCGCGGAGGGCCTCTCTGAGTCCGGTGAGGCCAGAAGATAATCCCATTGACCCCCGAAGCTCCCAGTGTTCGGCTCCCGAAGAGAGCAGACAAAAGAGTCCGGCACCGTCTACTGTGCGATCGGATGTTCTGAGGGAGTTGGTGGGGCGAGCGGCCATCTCAGACGAACACCGTGCGCTGATGAATACGGTGATGGAGAGAATATCATCTGCCAAAAGTGGATTGCACGAAGCTTTTATGAGTCTACTGACAGGCTTTGAGGTACATAAAAGAATGTATGATAGTCCTGCACATGCTAGGTGTGCCCTGTGTAGACAGTAGCCCCTGAGACTCTGGTTGTCGTCGGAAACGATGACGAACATAGGATCACATCCCCAGGTAATAACCATACTGCCTCTATGTGCAGGTGATGGAAGCTCCGGTGGCTAGCCAGACTAGCGAATTTGCCCATTTAGAACGGCAGTTGGATGCGGCAGACACCGACATCGAGCTTGTTAACAAAAGGCTTGACAAGGTACAGGACAAGTGTCATTATCTGGTAAAGGCCACATAGGAAGAGCAGCATGATGCCAGTATCTTTAATATGTTGTGACTGCAGATGGAGCTGCCACTGTTGAAGTCTTGCGGGCAGAACTTGCCCGAGCCAAGGAACAAGCGAGGTTGGGTAATGTGGCTGCTTTGAAGGCGGCCGAAGAGTTGCAAGCCGAGAAGGCCGCGCATGGCAAGAGCCGAGACAAGATGGCCAATATGGCCATAGAATTAAAAGCCGCCGCCGACCGTTGCCGGGTTCTTGAAAAGGAAAACCAAGCGAGGGCATCGGACCTTGAGAAGGCTGCTGCGACGAGCAAGGACCTCCGCTCTGCTATGAGGGAAAAGAAGGAGGAGCTGCAGGAAGCCGGGGATATTGTAGCTGGGAAATCCTTTATGTTGCAGAGGAAGTTCGGAGATCCACGGTATGCCCCTCTGGATTGGCTGTGGAGTTCGGAGGATGTATATATTGATTTGGCGGCGAGCGCTGCAGATGCGGCCAAGTATTTCCAGGGTCAGACGGACCATGAAGTAGACCAGCTGTTTTGGAGACAATTCCATTCTCCCGAGCGTCCGCTTTCATTGACTGACCAATTAGCCGAATGGGCCGAACTAAATAGGTTGTCCGGACTCTCCATGAAGTCTGTTGTGGATCAGCTATGGCCGGAAGGGTCAAACCGAACAGCTATTTTAGCTTGGTGCAGCAGTTCCTTGACGTGGTGTCGCGCATTGATGCGATGAAGAGGTCGGCATGCATAGAGGGCGCATGGATGGCCTTTCCCCGTGTTAAGGCATACTGGGCGGAGATGGATGCTACCAATGTTGCAGCGCGGGATTCGGCCATAGGTCAAAAGGCTGCTGAGCACTACTTTGAAGAAGTTCTTGAGGGTGCCCATTTGATAGAGACCCAGTGCTCAAAAAATATTATGTTTGAGTGATATGTAGCGAACTGCTTTTATGAATTTTTATAAGGCTATTTTATACTTTTGCCTGAAAGTAATATGATGCCTCCTGGGCGGCCGTTTATGTATACATGTGTATAACCTGAAAGATTGCAGTCGTCGGCTTCAACCCCCATGCATATAATGCGGAGGTGCTCGCAAAAACACGCGTTCACACTTAACCCAACGTCTTGGTCCTATTAAGGAGGTGATAGCGGAGCGAGCGAGGCAACCGGACTACAATGCTTTAGCACTTTCACTTAGCCATAGGAGTTTGACAGTGGGGCTACTAGATAGCCCCTGGTGGCTCCGCACTCTCCCGATTCCGGGGTGCGTACATGCCTGGCCGGACAACGGCCCTTCATTAAGGCGGAGGAATTCTAACATTCCCACAGGTCATCAAGTGGTTGACCAGTCTCGCGCTATATCATGACAGTCAGTTTTCGGCTTTCTCTACTGAGGTGCTTGTCCGGATGAACCAGGGCACAATCACAGTAGTTCTCCTGGTGCTACCTTAGCCGGTAAAGCGGAACGTAAGGCACCAAAACGCAGGAGCTGGGCAAACCCAACATTTGACCAAAGACAATGATTCGGAGCTGATGCATATAGGGCCTAACTCGCGACGCCGAACACTCCCTAAGGTATTCGGTCTTTGTGGTATAAACCGGGCCTAAATAATGGCCTTTGTAAGAAGCCCCTTGTGTCCAGGTACGTGCATTGTTCTAGCGTGGCCACATGCCAAGACGTCAGCATCCTTCTCAACGGTGGATATGTATCAACAAGAGACAGTAAAAAAGGTTTACGCAGAGTCCTAATCTAAAAAGAATCCTTGGAGCGGGTCCCTGCTGCACGTCTGCGCCTGTGTCTCCGTTGTGCCATATCCTGGACGGGTGTAGCACGATGATCGTCTGTAAAAGAGAGGAAGTTAAGTGAAAGAGTTGTCGTGCAAAAAGATAGTTTTTAAAGAAACCATGTATAATTGAAGATGATAAGAAATTGCCACTTGTCTGTGCGCGTTGAGCCCCTTGTATTGACAAATAGGGGTGTGACCACTTATTCGGTATAAATAGCGGCGCCAGACTTGATTAGTTGTGTCTGAGGTCTTGACGACCTATTAGATGCTATCGCTGGTCCGGGCGCCTTTAATGTGCGGCTGCCAAGGCAGCCTCACTCTCTTCGGCGCGTAGAGATCGCTTGATATTTCCGTGCACTGTAATGATGCCACGTGGACCGGGCATCTTGAGTGTGAGGGAGGCGTAGTGTGGTATTGCGTTAAAGCGAGCGAAAGCTTCGCGTCCGAGCAGTGATTGATAGCCACTTTGAAACGGAGCGATGTGGAAAGTTAAATGCTCGCGACAGAAGTTATCGGGGGAGCCGAATATAACTTGTAGTAAGAGGGAGCCCGTACAACGAGCCCCTAGGCCTGGCGTTACTCCTTTAAAGGTAGTATTGCTATGGCGAATTTGTGTTGGGTCTAACCCCATCCCACGGATTGTATCCTGATATATTAGGTTTAGGCTACTGCCGCCGTCCATCAAGACTCGTGTGAAGTGATATCCGCCAATTACTGGGTCTAGTACCAGGGTAGCCCATCCTGCGTGTCAGATACTTGCTCAGTAATCGTGATGGTCGAAAGTGATCGGTTGAGACGACCAGTGGCAGGACTTCGCGGTGACGGGCACTTGGGTATATTTTCCTGGGAGTGCCGCGTTGTTTTTTCCCTTGATCACGTGTAACACGTTTACTGTTTTGACTTCTGGTGGAAATTTCTTTTGTTCGCCCGTGTCTTGCTTGGGGGGCTCGTCCTCGTCTTCACTTGGTGTATCCTCCCCCTTGTGTACGGCGCTGAGCTTGCCGGACTGCTTGAAGACCCAACATTCTCTGTGGGAATGATTAGCGGGTTTACCAGGGGTACTATGGATCTGACATACTTGGTCCAGAATTTTGTTGAGGCTGCACAGTTCATCCCTGGTGCCTTTAGGGCGCGGCTTTTGACCTGGCCGAGAGCTTTTGAATCCGGCATTTACTGCCATGCCCTTCGTGCTATCTTCTTTAATCTGGCGTTTGTTATTGCTGTTGCGCCGTGATTTCCCGTTTCCATCTCTAACTTCAGATGTACTGGGGTCGCTGGTGCTGCATCTAGCTAGCCAGCTATCCTCACCCGCGCAAAAGCGGGTCATGAGGTTTGTTAATGCGGCCATCGTTCTCGGTTTATTTTGGCCGAGGTGTCTGGCGAGCCATTCGTCACGGACGCTATGCTTGAAAGCTGCCAAGGCTTCGGCGTCCGGACAGTCGACAATCTGGTTCTTTTCAGTAATAAACCTGTTCCAAAGCTTTCGGCCTGACTCTCCGGGCTGTTGAGTTATATGACTCAAATCGTCCGCATCCGGAGGTCGGACATAAGTCCCTTGAAAATTTGCCCGAAAGGCGTCTTCGAGCTCTTCCCAACTTCCAATGGAGCTTTCGGGGAAGCCTTTGAGCCAGTGACGAGCTGGCCCTTTGAGCTTGAGGGGTAAGTACTTGATGGCGTGGAGATCATCTCCTCGAGCCATATGGATGTGAAGGATGTAGTCCTCAATCCAGACCCCAGGGTCTGTTGTTCCGTCGTATGCCTCTATGTTTACGGGCTTGAATCCCTCTGGAAATTCATGGTCCAGCACATCATCGGTGAAACATAGGGGGTGTGCGGCACCGCTATAGCTAGGTGTACCGCGTTGTTCGGATGTTTGTTGTGTTGCATTGTATGCTGGGGCGCGCTTGCGTGGTCCATAGATGGATCTTGTTGCGCCGTCCTTTGGGTGCGAGCCCTCGCATGGGTCGCGTATTGTATTGTGAGCAGCGTTGTATGCCGCTTTGTGTTGGTAGAGGGGTCGTCTATCCGACCAGGTGGCTACTTTGATATTTGGTTGTGGGGGGGGGGGGGGTCTGAGGCTTCCTCATCGAATTCGGGTAGCAGCTTCCGCTTTGGGTAGCTCTTGGAGGGGAGATTGTCGCCGTACCTTGCTGCTGTGTTGAGTATTTTGCTCCATCTAATGTGGAGTGTGTCTTGCGCAGCCTTGAGCCTTTGCTTCTGCTTTTTCAGACTCCTCGCGGTGGCAACAAGCCTTTTACGGGCAGTCTGCTGCTCCGGGTGCCTTTTTGGCATTACATCGTCCAGACCATTATCCTTGATAGGATTTGTTTGTTCGGTTTGATTATCCGGATTGCCGCTGTCCGGCAGTGGTTCGCCCTCCTCCAGCGCTGGGTCTGTGTGATCGCTATTTCTGTCGAGGCGGGATTTGGGGCGGCGCTTGCGTCGCCGCTTTGACTGCTTTTCGAGGGAATAAGCCTTCGGTGCGTCCTTCCGCTCCCCGTCGTCATCTTTTGGTGCGTCCACCATGTATACGTCATATGACGAGCTGGCGTTCCAGGGCCTGATAGGCGCTGGTTCTTCATCGTCTCCTTCATCGGTGACCACACCATCGATGTCTTCGGAGTCGAAGTCGAGCATGTCAGTTACGTCGTTGACAGTGGCTACAAAGTGGGTGGTGGGTGGGCTTTGAATTTCTTCATCGTCCGAATCCCAACCTTGCTGACTGTAGTCCGGCCAGGGCTCTCCTGATAAAGAGAGAGACTTCAGTGTCTTCAGAATATCGCCGAAACGCGAGTGCTGAAAGATGTCCCCGGCAGTAAACTCCATAATCGGCGCCCAATCGGATTCGATCGGCAGGGGCGCGGAGGGTTTGGAGTCCGGAGAGGAGTCCGGCTCCTTGGAGTCACGAGACTCGCGGAGTGCGGGGCCGGTGTTCGGCTCAATCACCGTTGCGATCGCAGCCCCCGAGGCGGCGTCCAACCGCCCATCCTCGATCGGTGTAGTTGGCTCTGAATTAAGGGTCAAAGCCGATGTGGGTGCGGCCTCCAGGGCACTGTTCGGCGGCAGAGCTAGATCATGCTCGTCGGGACAGTGCGGCGCGCTCGGCAGTGGCTCGAATCCGTCGAAGATCAAGTCCCCGCGGATGTCAGCCATGTAGTTTAAACTTCCAAATCTAACCTAACAGCCAGGGGCGTAGGTTTCGATCTGCTCCAGATGGCCAAGTGAATTGGCCCGCAGTGTGAAGCCGCCGAAGACGAAGATCTGTCAGGGGAGGAAGGTCTCACCCTTGACTGCATCACCATTGATGATCGTAGGAGCCATCAAGCCTGACGGTGACGATGCAGAGGAACTCTCAATGAAAGCACCAATGTCGGTGTCAAAACCAGCGGATCTCGGGTAGGGGGTCCCGAACTGTGCGTCTAGGACGGATGGTAACAGGAGGCAAGGGACACGAAGTTTTACCCAGGTTCGGGCCCTCTCGATGGAGGTAAAACCCTGCGTCCTGCTTGATTAATATTGATGATATGGGTAGTACAAGAGTAGATCTACCACGAGATTAGAGAGGCTAAACCCTAGAAGCTAGCCTATGGTATGATTGTTGTTGTGTATGTTGTCCTACGGACTAAAACCCTCTGGTTTATGTAGACACCGGATAGGGTTAGGGTTACATAGAGTCGGTTACAATGGTAGGAGATCTACATATCCGTATCGCCAAGCTTGCCTTCCACGCCAAGGAAAGTCCCTTCCGGGCACGGGACGAAGTCTTCAATCTTGTATCTTCATAGTCCAGGAGTCCGGCTGAAGGTATAGTCCGGCCATCCGGACACCCCCTAATCCAGGACTCCCTTAGTCGTATATTTTGATCTTCCATCATATATGAACATTTTACTCCACCATGTGAACATATATATATTGTCGTCTACCATATGGACTAAATTTGAATCAATTTTCCTTACTTGAATATGATTGTTGTCAAGTTATACAACAATTTAAATATTATCTTGATAACAAAAAACATACATATAGCAGTAATCATATTTCACTATGAACTACATGTACCATACGCTCTCCAATTCAAATATCTGTATCCATTTTATGTTGAATTCAAATCATAGTACATTATTGGTCTAGGTAGCAAGATGTTTGGGATAATCTAAACCCTGTTTTCATACATATAATTTTTGGCTGAATTGGGACAAGTTTTGGTATAAGCCTCTTGCAAAACCGGAGATTCTCTCAACAAGCCTCGTGGTTCCGAGAGGGAACGTGTCACCTTTTTGTGCGAAATGATATACGCTGCCTGCCCCTGATTTTATTTACAGAGGCAACATAGAACTATATGAGTGCCCTGTTAAATTTTGGAATTGTTTCGGGTTCATTTGGCCTTTTTATACATTAATTGAGTTTCTGGACTTTTAATCTGCATAATCTAAATATGAATTGCATGCACATGCTCCGGTGCACCAAAGTGGGTTGAAAAATCACATGTGTGTCCCTGGTTGAATTTCTAGGTCCCATGGAAGGAATGAGAATGAAATTCAAACATCTGGGCGTCATGACTTGGCCGAGAACATCGAGAAACTTTGATTTTAAATTCATGTAAATCAAACTCGCCTGGAAATCATGAAACTTGGTATGGTGTCATGTCATGGCACTAACATGTTGTGGTAAAAAATTGGGCCGATTTGGAAGCTCGTGGTTCTAAGAGGGAACGTGCCACCTTTGAGTGTGAAACGATATACACTGCCCCCCCCCCCTTGAGTTTCTTAACAAAGGCAACATAGAACTACATTAGTGTCCTGTTAAATTTTGGAATTATTCCGGGTTCGTTTGTCGTTTTTTATACATTAATTGAGTTTCTGGTCATTTAATGTGCATAAGTCAAATTTGAAATACAAGCACATGCTCTCGTGCACCAAAGTTGGTTGAAAAATCACATTTGTGTCCTCGGGTGAATTTCTAGGTCCCATGCAAGAAATGAGAATAAAATTAAAACATTTGGGCATCGTGGCTCGGCCGAGAACATTGACAAACTTGGTTTTAAAATTCTTGTAAATCCAAAACATGTCTGAAAATCATGAAACTTGGCATGGATGTCATGTCATGGTACTACCATGTTGTGGTAAAAAAATTGGCCGAATAGGAACAGATTTTGGTATAAGCTTTTGCAAACCGAAGCTTCTTTCAAGAAGGCTCGTGGTTTTGAGAGGGAATGTGCCATCTTTGAGTGCGAAACGATATACATTGTCCCCCTTGAGCTTATTTACAAAGGCAACATAGAACTACATGAGTGCCCTGTTAAATTTTGGAATTATCTGGCTTCGTTTGGCCTTATTTACACATTAATTGAGTTTTTGGTCATTTAATGTGCATAATTCAAATTTGAACTACAAGCACATGCTCCCGTGCACCAAAGTTGGATGAAAAATCACATTTGTGTCCTCGGGTGAATTTCTACTCCCTCCTTCCATCTATATAGGTCCTAATGCGTTTTTCGAGGCTAACTTTGACCAAACGTTAGAGCAATAATATATGACATGCAACTTACACAAAGCATACCTTCAATTTTGTATGTCAAAGGAGCTTCCAATAATATAATTTTCATAGTATACATCTCATGTGCTATTAATCTTGTCAATAGTCAAAGGTTGTCTTGAAAAACACATTAGGCCCTATATAGATGGAAGGAGGGAGTAGGTCACATGCCAAAAATGAGAATAAAATTCAGACATCTGGGCATCATGGCTCGGTCGAGAACATTGAGAAACTTGGTTTTAAAATCATGAAACTTGGCATGGTGTCATGTCATAGTAGTACCATGCCGTGGTAAAAAAAAATGCCGAATAGGAACAAATTTTGGTACAAGCTTCTTGCAAATCGGAGCTTCTCTCAAGAAGGCTCGTGGTTCTGGGAGGGACCGTGTCACCTTTGTGTGCATAATTCCAATTTGAAATACAGGCACATGTTCCAGTGCACCAAAGTTGGTTGAAAAATCACATGTGTGTCCTCGGGTAAATTTCTAGGTTCCATGCAAGAAATGGGAATGAAATTCAAAATTCTGGGCATCGTGGCTGGGTTGGAAACATTGAGAAACTTAGTTTTTTAATTCCTATAAATCCAAAACACGCATGAAAATAATGAAACTTGGCTTAGGGCCATGACATGGCACCAACATGCTGTGGTAAATTTGCAGTCCGATTTGCGAAGGCGCACACATTAACAATCAACAAAGTCATTTTGGAACAAGTGTTGTCACGTTACAATCGGAAACACAAGTATTATTGAAACCGTGGGTGTTCTACTTACTAGTACCATTTACATGCCGCCACGCGTCCCCATTTTTTATTAGCTAGGAGGCGCCATGCAGGGTAGCTATTTGAGTACGAGAGGTGTGCGATCTGACCCCTGCGCGTGCTTATTGGGAGGAGAGCCCTTTGACCTCCATTTGTCGTCGACCTCTCTCCCAAGGTCTCCATTAATGGCACCCGAGCCTCTATTTTATGGCGTGGCTATGTCTCACTCGACTGAGATTTAAGAGAGAAAAAAGAAAATCTGAAAGTACGGATCTTGATGTAAGATTCGACAGACCTATATAGCATCTACTGCGACTTATAGCAAGACTGATGAATATATAAGGACGATAAAAAAATTGATCAAAGAAGGGCTTGCCCCTTTCGATTTTCATTACTGAAAACCACCACAATTCACAAGAAGTTCAGCACAACTCCAGCCTAACACGAAGGACTAAAAGCTACCAGATTGAAATCGCAACATCCCAAGAGGCCAACAAAGGCCAAACATCCGTGCTAGAACCCAACATTTCACAACCGATGACACAATCCACATCCTAAACCGATTATTACATCAAAAGAAACCAGGAAACTAGTCTCCACAGCGAGCGGCGATGAGCTCTTTCGTGTCCTCAAGACGCTGCTTGAGAACATCCATGGATTCCTTCACCAGCCTTTGGCGCTCGTTGCGGAGCATGTCATTCTCGTTCATAAGTTTCTTCAACAAGGCACTAGTCTCCTCTTGCAAGTCTGCACTTCGGACGATCTTCTCCCTCAGCAGGTTGCGCTCGGCCCGGAGCCTCTCATTGCCCTCCCTTAGTTGCTGGATGATGCCGTTAGCCTGTTCAAACGAGGCTATCATGTCGTCCTCCAACCTCGCCGAGCCGGAGATCTGATCCATCTGGCTATGGACGATCGCATGCATGCGCTTGTAACAGTCGTCGCCTGCCCGCGAGAAATTTTCCCAGGCCGCCGCGGCGCGGCGGGACATCTCTGATGCATTCATGGTGCGGCGGGACATGTCTGCTGCTTTCGCGGTGCGGCCGGACCAGTCTGCTGCATCGACGGCGCGGCGGGACCTCCGTGCTGCTTCAGCGGCGCGGCGGGACCTCTGTGCTGCAACTTCCGCGCGGCGGGACATGTTGGCTGCTCTCGCAGCGAGGTGGGACATCTCTCGTTCTTCCGCTTCCATGCTCGCCTCTCCCTGGTGGCAATCTCCCGACCCAGAACTCACGCTGGCCATAGCAGACGCAAGGGAAGGATGCTGAATGACTTGTTTGTTTTTGTGGATGAGGAGTTGAGGAGGAATGTGCAGTCATCTTGGCATACTAGTATTTATAGCCGACTACTAATACACTCCTAAGTGGGAAACCATTTAGGTTGTGATCGGTGTGAACAGGTTTGCAATTCAATATAGCGTGGAGTAATTTGGAATGTGACGAGACGCAAAATCAAAATTTATTGACGGTTCTAGTTTCGAAGTGCGGCACTATTCCCGGATGGAGTACTTCTTTTTCTACTCCCTCCTTTCCTGTTTTATAGGGCTTATCTCAAAATTTTAGTTTTTCCATTTTATAAGGCTCAATTTGGTTGTCCCCAACACATGTTCAGATTCCAAGGTGCATTAAATCATTACATGCAAGTATTAAGAGAAAATTTACCAATGCATGTACTTTATGCATGCATGCATGCATTGCAATTAATGCATTAAACCTATCTCTCGGGACTTCTCACACGCACCATCGTGCCACCCACAAAAACTTGTACTCTGAGTTTAGTAGTACGTTATACAGGAAGAGAATAGGTGCACGCACGCACTCGTCCTCTTACACATGCGTCTGTTTTTTCTCGAAAAGGAGGATGATGACCCCCGGCCTCTGCATCTGGGAGTCACACACGCAAATTATTGAAATATATCGGGTGCAGTGCTTTGATGTGTCGCGTCAACTCGTACATCAACGAGAAGTTTGATTATCCTCTCCCTCGCAGACTTAACTGCACCTGCCTTTGCCTTTATGACAGGTTGGCCACACACCTGTAGGGCCCACCTGTCATACACGCAAAGGCAGGAGTGTCCCTCCCTCGCCCATGAGCGTGGTGGCTGGCAAGACTAGGAGAAGCTTTCGCTACACGCTCTCCCTCCCGCATGCGGTGGACATGCAGCAGTTCAATCGGTGTCAGATGGCCAGAAGCGTACTGTAGTACTCTGATGACCCACAAGTATAGGGCAGCTATAGTAGTCCTTTCGATAAGTGAGAGTGTCAAACCCAACGAGGAGCAGAAGGAAATGATAAGCGGTTTTCAGCAAGGTATTCTCTGCAAGTACTGAAATAAGTGGTAACAGATAGTTTTGCGACCAGATAGATTGTAACGAGCAACAAGTAGCAAAAGTAAATAAAGTGCAGCAAGGTGGCCCAATCCTTTTCTAGCAAAGGACAAGCCGGAACAAACTCTTATAATAGGAAAAGCGCTCCCGAGGACACATGGGAATATCATCAAGCTAGTTTTCATCACGTTCATATGATTCGCGTTCGATACTTTGATAATTTGATATGTGGGTGGACCGGTGCTTGGGTGTTGTTCTTACTTGAACAGGCGTCCCACTTATGATTAACCTCTATTGCAAGCATCCGCAACTACAACAAAAGTATTAAGGTAAACCTAACCATAGCATGAAACATATGGATCCAAATCAGCCCCTTACGAAGCAACGCATAAACTAGGGTTTAAGCTTCTGTCACTCTAGCAACCCATAATCTACTTATTACTTCCCAATGCCTTCCTCTAGGCCCAAATAATGGTGAAGTGTTATGTAGTCGACGTTCACATAACACCACTAGAGGCTAGACAACATACATCTTATCAAAATATCAAACGAATACCAAATTCACATGACTACTCATAGCAAGACGTCTCCCTTGTCCTCAGGAACGAACGTAATTACTCACAAAGCATATTCATGTTCATAATCAGAGGGGTAATAATATGCATATAGGATCTGAACATATGATCTTCCACCAATTAAACCAACTAGCATCAACTACAAGGAGTAATCAACACTACTTGCGACCTACTAGCACCAATCCCGGACTTTGAGACAAGAATTGGATGCAAGAGATGACCTAGGGTTTGAAGATGAGATGGTGCTGGTGAAGATGTTGATGGAGATTGCCCTCTCCCGATGAGAGGAGCGTTGGTGATGAAGATGGTGATGATTTCCCCCTCCGGGAGGGAAGTATCCCCGGCAGAACAGCTCTGCCGGAGCTCTAGATTGGATCCGCCAAGGTTCCACCTCGTGGCGGCTGAGTCTCGTCCCGAAAAGTTCCTCTCTATTTTTTTTCTCATCGAAAGACCTCATATAGGAGAAGATGGGCATCGGAGAGCCACCAGGGGGCCCACGAGGTAGGGGGCGCGCCCTAGGGGGGCGCGCCCCCCACCCTCGTGAGAAGGGTGTGGGCCCCCTGGCCTTCATCTTTGGCGTGGATTTTTCTTTATTTCTTTTAAGACGTTCCGTGGAGTTTCAGGACTTTTGGAGTTCCGCAGAATAGGTCTCTAATATTTGCTCCTTTTCCAGACCAGAATTCCAGCTGTCGGCATTCTCCCTCTTTATGTAAACCTTGTAAAATAAGAGAAAATAGCCATAAGTATTGTGACATAAAGTGAAATAACAGTCCATAATGCGATAAATATCGATATAAAAGCATGATGCAAAATGGACGTATCAACTCCCCCAAGCTTAGACCTCGCTTGTCCTCAAGCGAAAAGCCGATAACAATAAATATGTCCTCATGTTTAGAGGTAGAGGGATAAAAATAAAATATGGACATGAAGGCATCATGATTATTCTCATAACAGCAACATATATAGATTTTGTCATATGATTACTTATGTTCAAGTGCTGATCTATTCACAATGCATAAGTATAAATCATAAACCTTATTGGACTCCGACAAACTATAATCTCAGTCATTGAAGCAATTGCAATTTAGCATAACATTGGAAAGAGTCTATGTCAGAGCTAAAAAGCAAGTCCACATACTCAACTATCATTTTGTCCTCCATAATTGCTAACACTCACGCGATACTTGTGGTTAGGGAGTTTTAATCGGACACAGAGAAAGATAGGGGCTTATAGTTTTTCCCCACAACCTTTTACCTCAAGGGTAATGTCAGAATAATGGTTCATGCTCCCCTACATCCAAATAGATATATATATATATATCATGTTCTTTCCAACATGCTGAGCTTGCCAAAGGATAAAATAAAAAAAAGAAAAGGTGAAGATCACCATGACTCTTGCATAAGGTAGAGGATAATAATAAAGGATAGGCTCTTCACAGAGGGAAGCAGAGGTTTCCATGCACTTTTATGGTTGGATATATAAAATCTCAATGCGAAAGAACGTCACTTTATATTGCCCCTTGTGATATGAACCTTTATTATGCAGTCCGTCGCTTTTATTACTTTCACATCGCAAGATCGTATAAAGATTATTTCTCCCACACCAATCAATCATACATATTTAGAGAAATTTTTAATGCTTTGCACCAATGACAACTTACTTGAAGGATCTTACTCAATCCATAGGTAGATATGGTGGACTCTCATGGAAAAACTGGTTTAAGGGTATTTGGAAGCACAAGTAGTATTTCTACTTGGTGCTGAGAATTTGGCTAGCATAAGGGGGAAAGGCAAGCTCAACAAGTTAGAGGATCCATGACAACATACTTTATCTCAGATATAAGAAATACATAACTCATTACGTTGTCTTCCTTGTCCAACATCAACTCTTTAGCATGTCATATTTTAATGAGTGCTCCCAATCATAGAAGATGTCAATGATAATATATCTATATGTGAAAACCTCTCTTTCCTTATTACTTCCTATTAATTGCAACAATGACCAAAGCTATGTCTGCCAACTCCCAACAACTTTTAATCATCATACTCATTCTATGTGAAGTCAGTACTCTCAATAAGATCAATATGAACCTTTTGTTTCTTTTTATTCTTTTTCTCTTTTCTTTTATTCACCCAAGATCATGGCAAAAATAATCAAGCCCTTGACTCAACACTAATCTTTATTATATATAGCTCACGGACTCGATTACATAGAGAGATCATAAAGCAAAACTCAGAACTAGATCATGCCATAAACTTTATTCTAGTAGATCAAGATACTACTAATAGGATCGAACTAAGAAAAATGGTAAAGATAAGAGTTGTGATTGTGATACAATACCGGGGCACCTCCCCCAAGCTTGGCAGTTGCCAAGGGGAGTGCCCATACCCATGCGATTATGTCTCCTTGGTTGGTGAAGAAGGTGGTGGTGACGGATAATCTCACATCGAGCGTAAGAGGTCCTCCAGCTTGCGAATAATGCCCTTGAGTGCGACAATATGCTCCTTCAACAAAATATTTTCTTGTGTGAGATACTTGTTTTGAACACGAGATAACTCAATCATCTTGAAAGCTTCGATCTCAGTTGGGGTAAGAATGTTATGATCAATTTGAAGGGTGTCTTCTGCTGCTGGAGCGTGATCTTCCGTGGCCTTCTTGATCCTTTCATCCTTGTTGACGTTCGTGGGTTCTTCCCTCTTCAGATCTATCTTCATTAGCCAACCATCGTTGTCACCATTGTTGGAGGAGGGAGACGACATGATGCCTAGCCTGGAAAACCCTGACAGAAAACAGCTCGAAACGAAAACAAAGGAGGTTTGCGTGATACGGGAGTCAAAACCTTCGGGAGAATATATAATGAATTTTTACCGACCAAAATACGTAGTGTGCAAGAAAACGGAGTCCGGAAGGAACACGAGGTGCTCACAAGGTAGGGGCACGCCCACCACCCTCGTGGGGCCCTCATGTCCTTCCCGGACTGCTACTTATTTTTATATTTTTCTAAATATTCCAAAACGGAGAAATATTGCCTTAAAAATTGTTTTGGAGTCGGTTTACTTACCGTACCACATGCCTATTCCTTTTTGGAGTCTGAAACGTTTCGGAAAGTGTCTCTTATGTATTCCTCCGGGGTTACGGTTTCAATAATATTGGTTTCAACATTTATGGGATTACCTGAGATATAATGTTTGATTCTTTGACCATTTACCACCTTCGGATTTGTGCCCTCGAAGTTGTTGATTTTTATGGCACCGGAACGATAGACCTCTTCGATAACATAGGGGCCTTCCATTTAGAGAGAAGTTTTCCTGCAAAAAATCTTAAACGAGAGTTAGCAATACATAATCACCTACATTAAACTCACGCTTTTGTATCCTTTTGTCATGCCATCTTTTAACTTTTTCTTTAAACAACTTGGCATTTTCATAAGCTTGGGTTCTCCATTCATTAAGTGAGCTAATATCAAATAACCTCTTTTCACCGGCAAGTTTAAAATCATAGTTGAGCTCTTTAATAGCCCAGTATGCCTTATGTTCTAGTTCGAGAGGTAAGTGACATGCTTTTCCATAGACCATTTTATACGGAGACATACCCATAGGATTTTTGTATGCAGTTCTATAAGCCCATAATGCATCATCAAGTTTCTTGCACCAATTCTTTCTAGACCTATTAACAGTCTTTCGCAAAATTAATTTGAGCTCTCTATTGCTCAACTCTACTTGACCACTAGACTGAGGATGATAAGGAGATGCAATTCTATGATTAATATCATATTTAGCAAGCATTTTACAGAAAGCACCATGAATAAATTGTGAACCACCATCCGTCATTAAATATCTAGGGACTCCAAACCTCGGGAAAATAACTTCCTTAAGCATTTTAATAGAAGTGTTATGATCAGCACTACTAGTTGGAATAGCTTCTACCCACTTAGTAACGTAATCAACAGCAACTAAAATATGTGTGTATCCATTAGAGGCAGGAAAAGGTCCCATATAATCAAAACCCCAAACATCAAACGGTTCAATAACAAGTGAATAATTCATAGGCATTTCTTGACATCTACTAATATTACCAATTCTTTGACATTCATCACAAGACAATACAAACTTGCGGGCATCCTTGAAGAGAGTAGGCCAATAAAAACCAGATTGCAATACCTTATGTGCAGTTCTATCTCTAGCGTGGTGTCCTCCATAAGACTCGGAATGACACTTGCGTAGGATCTGTTCCTGTTCATGCTCAGGTACACAACGTCTAATAACACCATCTACTCCTTCTTTATAAAGATGTGGGTCATCCCAAAAGTAATGTCTCAAATCATAGAAGAACTTTTTCTTTTGTTGGTATGTGAAGCTAGGTGGTATAAACTTAGCAACAATATAATTAGCATAATAAGTATACCACGGAGTACTACGAGAAGTACTTATAACATTTAATTGTTCATTAGGAAAGCTATCATCAATAGGTAGTGGGTCATCAAGAATATTTTCTAACCTAGACAGGTTGTCTGCAACGGGGTTCTCAGCTCCCTTTCTGTCAACAATATGCAAATCAAATTCTTGTAGCAAGAGAACCCATCTAATAAGTCTAGGTTTAGCATCTTTCTTTTCCATAAGATATTTAATAGCAGCATGATCAGTTTGAATAGTTACTTTAGAATCAACAATATAAGATCTCAACTTATCACAAGCAAATACAACTACTAAGAGTTCTTTTTCAGTAGTAGCATAATTTATTTGAGCATTGTCTAGAGTCTTACTAGCATAATGAATAACATTTAATTTCTTATCAACTCTTCGCCCTAGAACAGCACCTACAGCATAATCACTAGCATCACACATAATTTCAAAGGGTAGGTTCCAATCAGGTGGCTGAACAATAGGTGTAGAGACTAATGCTATCTTAAGTATTTCAAATGCTTCTACACAATCATCATCAAAGACAAATGGTATATCTTTTTGCAATAAATTAGTCAGAGGCCGAGAAATTTTTGAGAAGTCCTTAATGAACCTCCTATAAAATCCAGCGTGACCAAGGAAACTTCTTATACCTTTGATGTCCTTGGGAAATGGCATCTTTTCAATAGCATCAACCTTGGCTTTATCAACTTCAATACCCCTTTCAGAAACTTTGTGCCCCAAGACAATACCTTCATTAACCATAAAGTGGCACTTTTCCCAATTCAAGACAAGATTAGTTTCTTCACATCTCTGCAAAACTCAATCAAGATTGCTCAAGCAATCATCAAAAGAGGAACCATAGACGGAAAAGTCGTCCATGAAAACCTCACAAATCTTTTCACAAAAGTCAGAGAATATAGCCATCATGCATCTTTGAAAGGTAGCAGGTGCATTACATAAACCAAAAGGCATATGTCTATAAGCAAAAGTACCAAAAGGGCATGTAAAAGTAGTCTTTGATTGATCTCTAGCCGACACGGGTATTTGAGAGAAACCAGAATAACCATCTAGAAAGCAATAGTGTGTATGTTTGCATAATCTTTCTAGCATTTGATCAATAAAAGGTAAGGGGTAATGATCTTTCTTAGTAGCTTTATTTAATTTGCGGAAATCAATTACTATCCTATAACTTGTGATAATTCTTTGTGGAATCAATTCATCTTTATCATTAGGAACAACAGTAATACCTCCCTTCTTAGGGACACAATGGATAGGACTTACCCACTCACTATCAGCAACGGGGTAGATTATACCTGCCTCCAGAAGCTTTAGTATTTCTTTTCTTACCACTTCTTTCATTTTAGGATTTAGACGTCGTTGAGGATCACGAACTGGTTTGGCATCTGCTTCCAAATTTATTTTATGTTGACATAGAGTGGACTAATGCCCTTAAGATCATAAAGAGTATATCCAATAGCAGCACGATGCTTCTTCAGAGTTTTCAATAATCTTTCTTCTTCATGCTCTGAAAGGTTAGCACTAATAATAACAGGATATATATTCTTTTCATCAAGATAAGCATATTTAAGATTATCAAAAAAGGGTTTGAGCTCAAACACGGGATCACCCTTGGGTGGAGGAGATTCCCTAAAATTTAAACAGGCAAGTTGTGATGCAGAATTGGTTCCTGTTTAAAGAATACTTCATCTATTTCCCTTCTTTCATTCATGAACATATCATTTTCATGGTCTAGCAAATAATGTTCTAAAGGATCACTAGGAGGTACGGCAATATAAGAAACACCAATAATTTCATCCTTAATAGGTAATTCTCCCTCACGATGTTGTTTACTAAATTTAGAGAAATTAAACTCATGAACCATATCATGCAAACCAACAGTAACAATATTCTTAGTGTAGTCTATGGTAGCATTGATAGTATTTAAGAAGGGTCTACCAAATATAATTGGACAAAAGCTATCTTGCGGAGAAGTAAGAACAAGAAAATCAGCAGGATATTAGTTTACCCACACAAGACTTCAACATCTCTAACAATTCCAATTGGTGCAATAGTATCTCTATTAGCAAGTTTAATAGTAACATCAATATCTTCTAACTCAATAGGTGCAATTTCATTCTTAATTTCTTTGTATAAGTCATGAGGTATAACAATAGCACTAGCACCCATATCACATAAGCCCAGGGCCGGCCCTGAGGGGGGGCAGGGGGGCGGCCGCCCCGGGCCCCCGACATCGAGCGCCCCCCTCCTGAACAAGTAGTACGCAGGCCAGCCCATGAGCTTCGTACAGGCGAGGCCGCGAGGCCAGCCCATGAGCTTCGATCGATTGTCCTGAGAGTTAGACGCACGAGCGCATGGCCGAGATCGTATATGTATCTCCGTGTATACTGCACTCATAGTTGTAAGTAGGGAATGTAAAGATCGTCTAATCTCCTCAGTCCCTATTTTCCAAAAGCCCTAATCCAATGTTCCTATCGCACGCCGCCAACAATCTCACATGGTGCCTATGCACAATGAAGGTCATCGATCGATCTGCTGTAATCACACGAGTACATGCCCCCGTCCGGTTTCCCACAATCTGCGTTCCACTGCTATGATCGACAATCAGCTGCTCGTCTCATCTGCAGCGTGCACATGCTTCCGTCGATCATGCCACCATCTACCCGGAAGAGGTTTGTTGTTTTCTAATTTTCCTACCCTGGGATGAATGCGCATGTACCAAGATGACTAGTATTCTAATGATTCAGTCATTATCTTGGACGGTAGTTATGCCAAAGCGTCCCCTGGTTGCATTAAGGGAGTCATCTTTACAAAGAATGAAGAGAACATCATTTTGCCGTGCTTCATGGTTACAATGATTGCATAATCAAATCACCTAAAACCATTGAGAGAACTTAACTAGATCCGGGTATACTATTTATTTATGAATTTGCCTTCATACCTTAAACCTTGGCTATTTTTGGTTCTCTAGTGGATTATATAATAAGTATGTTAGTGCCAAATATATAATTTATGTTATAATATTTTTGTTGCAATTAGAGAACTTTTCGCATGCTATAAGTCAGTCATGTTTTGTTTCTAGCTTTACCACTAACTATGATACAATCACGGAGATAAGCTATTTACAAAATTTTCAAGAGTAATACAAGTAGTTCAGAAAGAAATTAATGTATGAAACTGACATCAACCATGTCATAAGAGACTTAGCATTGAGAATTAGAAGAAATTTTTAAGGTAATACGGTGTAACGTTATCTGATAGAAAACTTCATTGGTAACACTGATTATTGTTGTTATATTAGAGGGCCCCTAGTTTTTGTTTCGCCCCGGGCCCCGAAAATCTCAGGACCGGCCCTGCATAAGCCATGGTGACAATGATCTCCTATTTTAACAGAAATAACAGGCACGCCTACCACATGTCTATGTTTATCCTTATCACAAGGTTTAGCAATTCTAGTAGTTTCACCTTCGAACTGAATAACATGCCCATCAATATTATCAGAAAAGAGATCTTTAACAATAGCAATATTAGGTTCTACTTTAACTTGCTCAGGAGGTGTATAAGTTCTAATATTGCTTTTACGAACAATAGTTGAAGCTTTAGCATGATTCTTTATTCTAACAGGGAAAGGTGGTTTCTCAATATGAGAAGTAGGAACAATAGGATCATTATAAGTGACAGTCTTTTCTTCAACTTTAATAGGTGCATCTACTTTTACTTCTATGGGAGGATGATATTTAAACCACTTCTCCTTAGGGAGATCAACATAAGTAGCAAAAGATTCACAGAAAGAAGCTACTATCTCAGAGTCAAGTCCATATTTAGTGCTAAACTTACGGAAAATATCGGTGTCCATAAAAGATTTAACACAATCAAACTTAGGTGTCATACCTCACTCCTTACCTTCGTCGAGGTCCCAATCTTCAGAGTTGCCTTTAATTCTATCCAATAAATTCCATCTGAATTCAATAGTCTTCATCATAAAAGAGCCAGCACAAGAAGTATCAAGCATGGTGCGATTGTTTTCAGAAAGCCAAGCATAAAAACTTTGCATAATTATTTCTCTTGAGAGCTCATGATTGGGGCATGAATATAACATTGATTTAAGCCTCCCCAAAGCTTGAGCGATGCTTTCTCCTTCGTGAGGCCAGAAATTATATATATAATTGCGATCACGATGAACAAGATGCATAGGGTAATATTTTTGATGAAATTCCAGCTTCAATCATTTATAGTCCCATGATCTCATATCATCACATAGCCTATACCATATCAATGCGTCTCCCTTCAAAGATAAAGGGAAGAACTTCTTCTTAGCAACATCATCGGGTATACTTGCAAGCTTAAATAATCCACAAACTTCATCCACATATATTAAGTGCTCATCAGGATGCTTTGTTCCATCTCCTGTAAAAGGATTAGCTAGGAGTTTTTCTATCATACCCGAAGGATACTCATAAGGAATTTCATTTTCAATAGGTTTAGTAGGTTGAGGAGCAACTCTTTGCTCTACTGGACGGGGTGAAGATACCCCGAACAAGCCCCTCAGAGAATTACTTTCCATAGTAACAAGTGACAGTAAATTTCAGCACACTATATAAATTTTTCCTTACCAAATTCCACCTACCAAAGGCGCTACACTCCCCGACAACGGCGCCAGAAAAGAGTCTTGATGACCCACAAGTATAGGGGGTCTATCGTAGTCCTTTCGATAAGTAAGAGTGTCGAACCCAACGAGGAGCAGAAGGAAATGATAAGCGGTTTTCAGCAAGGTATTCTCTGCAAGTACTGAAATAAGTGGTAACAGATAGTTCTGTGACCAGATAGATTGTAACGAGCAACAAGTAGCAAAAGTAAATAAAGTGCAGCAAGGTGGCCCAATCCTTTTGTAGCAAAGGACAAGCCGGGACAAAATCTTATAATAGGAAAAGCGCTCCCGAGGACACATGGGAATATCGTCAAGCTAGTTTTCATCACGTTCATATGATTCGCGTTCGATACTTTGATAATTTGATATGTGTGTGGACCGGTGCTTGGGTGTTGTTCTTACTTGAACAAGCATCCCACTTATGATTAACCTCTATTGCAAGCATCCGCAACTACAACAAAAGTATTAAGGTAAACCTAACCATAGCATGAAACATATGGATCCAAATCAGCCCCTTACGAAGCAACGCATAAACTAGGGTTTAAGCTTCTGTCACTCTAGCAACCCATCATCTACTTATTACTTCCCAATGCCTTCCTCTAGGCCCAAATAATGGTGAAGTGTTATGTAGTCGACGTTCACATAACACCACTAGAGGCTAGACAACATACATCTTATCAAAACATCAAATGAATACCAAATTCACATGACTACTCATAGCAAGAATTCTCCCTTGTCCTCAGGAACGAACGTAATTACTCACAAAGCATATTCATGTTCATAATCAGAGGGGTAATAATATGCATATAGGATCTGAATATATGATATTCCACCAATTAAACCAACTAGCATCAACTACAAGGAGTAATCAAAACTACTAGCAACCTACTAGCACCAATCCCGGACTTTGAGACAAGCATTGGATGCAAGATGAACTAGGGTTTGGAGATGAGATGGTGCTGGTGAAGATGTTGATGGAGATTGCCCACTCCCGATGATAGGAGCGTTGGTGATGAAGATGGTGATGATTTCCCCCTCCGGGAGGGATGTATCCCCGGCAGAACAGCTCTGCCGGAGCTCTAGATTGGATCCGCCAAGGTTCCACGTCGTGGCGGCTGAGTCTCGTCCTGAAAAGTTCCTCTCTATTTTTTTCTCATCGAAAGACCTCATATAGGAGAAGATGGTCATCGAAGAGCCACCAGGGGGCCCACGAGGTAGGGGGCGCGCCCCCCACCCTCGTGAGAAGGGTGTGGGCCCCCTGGCCTTCATCTTTGGTGTGGATTTTTTTTATTTCTTTTAAGACGTTCCATGGAGTTTCAGGACTTTTGGAGTTGCGCAGAATAGGTCTCTAATATTTGCTCCTTTTCCAGACCAGAATTCCAGCTGTCGGCATTCTCCCTCTTTATGTAAACCTTGTAAAATAAGAGAAAATAGCCATAAGTATTGTGACATAAAGTGAAATAACAGTCCATAATGCGATAAATATTGATATAAAAGCATGATGCAAAATGGACATATCATACTCCTCCAATGCAGTAGTATTCCATCATTGTTCGACTTCCCGAAGAGGCAAGAGCCAAGCGCAGCCCGGACGCTCATGTGGCAGTTTCATGTGTATAGTAGTCTAGGATAGCGTGTACCATGCATAAGCTTAAAATCGTTGGGGTCGGCTCCATGCTATGTGGCCGTCTCGAAGTTTTTTTTTAAAATAGTCTTCTAGCCCTACCCAAAAACTGCCGCGCGTACTGCCCGGGAAAAGCCCCGCCCTCAACTTTTAACTACGTGAAAATCGTTCGAGCTTGTTTGTTCTATATAAATACAGTACTTAATGTATGTTTATTCACCCGTGGGGTTGTTCAATGAATGGAGGGGCGAGGAGCACAAGTGAACAATACTGTAGTACTACTAGTAGTAAGTAGGAGTCGTACAGTAGTCACCTTAAATAGAGAGTTTCTTTTCTTTAATGCCACATACACAAATTCAAACGCTTGTTGTGGAGAAAAAAAATAATCACTCCACTATATATGGACGCAGGGGCCTGAGTGCTTGGTGTACTAGGGTTGGTCTCTTCATTCTCTCATCCTCTCTAGATATAAACAAGACAGCGGTAGCGACATTTTCTCTCTGCTCACCGCTGGTCACAGATCCGGTCGAATCCCTTCGGAGGACTAAAAGGTGCATCATTCACGCGGTCATTGCCGCCGAGGGAGGAAACCCATAGCTGTTGGAGGGGCCCGATCCTCTGCCCGTGCCGTTCTCTCTGACACATGGCCGGCTCGGGAGGTCCTCTGACCCTTCTTCCTCCCTGTCGTATTGTCCGCAGATCCGACCTGTCGCCACCGACATCCCGGTGACCCTCAGGTATAAGTTCTTCAAAAGCGGCCTTGCTCTACTGCCTCAGCTCCCCACGTGTCTGCATGTGCATCTTTTTCTACTCCCATCAGCTCTTCCAAAGCCACCTAAATTTTTTGTATTGTTAGAGGTAAAGCTGCTTCATGCATTCGAATCCAGGGCTTTGTTCAAACAACGAAGAAAGGGGGGAAAGTTGTAGCATGAATCTAGGACTTGATTCAAAGAGGAAATAATATGGTGAAAGTAGTAGAGACCAGATACCCAACCGGTCTCTTGGTTGAAAAGGGAAATAATGGGAAAATGCAGTACAAACTGGATAAGGAACAGATCTATTATTGGTTGAAAAAAGGATAGAAAGTGGCGGCTGGTGGACAAGTCAACAGAGTATGTCCAGGATTAGATTTGCTGCCATCACATAGTAAAAGGTCTCCAGGATTAGATTTGCTGCCCTCACATAGTAAAAGGTCTCAGGATTATATTTGCTGCCCTCACATAGTAAAAGGTCTCCAGTATTAGATTTGCTGTCCTCACATAGTAAAAGGTCTCCAGGATTAGATTTGCTGCCCTCACATAGTAAAAGGTCTCCACGATTAGATTTGCTGCCCTCACATAGTAAAAGGTCTCCAAGATTAGATTTGCTGCCCTCACATAGTAAAAGGTCTCCAAGATTAGATTTGCTGCCCTCACATAGTACAATGGCACTCCTGCTGTTTTCCCCGGTATGATAAGTAAGTTACTCCTTTACGCTGCTGAGTGTCCTGGTGTCCCCACGGTCCCATGCCCTTAAACCAACTCTTTAGCTGCTGTTGATTTACTGTGTCTGGTAAACAAGCAATGCCACCATTAAAGTAATCCCATATTTGAGGAATCTCATTGTTGATCGTAATGCTTCTGGTAACATGAAGTAGTGCTGACGTTTTAAAATTTCTACTGTCCTTGCGTGATTGCCATGAACATAATTAAGATGCTTCTTTTCATTTTGTATATGTTTCGTATATTCTTATTGACCAGCAATTGTTTACTTTCTATCTTTTTGTGAAGATAGGGATATCCATTTCACCTTGTTGCTATTTGTGACCTTTTGGTGAACTGCACAAAACACTTTTTTTGGAATGAGTGTCTTGTGCAATTCAACTAAAATGTCACGTGGGCAACATCTCTCAATTTTGGTGGAACTGCACAAAATGGTGATTGGAGTTTCCAAAATCTCCGTCAAGTTCTGCTGGTAATCTCGTGCAACATTTTATTAGCCTTTGCAAGATTGAGCCGTCACTATCACCACAATGGCACTTTATTTTAGTGAAACTACACAAAAGGATAAGAAAATTATAGTTGCACCTTACATGAGCCGGACAGCCAACCTTAATGTTCCTCAATTTTAGTGCAACTACTAAAGAAGAACCTGCCAGCTCACAAGAGCAAGTACTTCTTGCTAGCTGAATGATGCAATATTTGCTTCATTTCAGGTGAACTATAGAAAAAGGCGCATGAATTGAATCATGGAACTCCAGGCAGACCTCATCCAAGTAGAGTTGGAGGTTGAGTTCAAGGAGGCCGCTATTAAAGCAAAATCATGCTCTCCCGTCTCCTTGTTTGTGTTGTGCAAACATGTTGTGCAAACAGGAATACTCAACTACAGATGTTGTGACGATCAAGGGCATTCACCAAGTTCTTCGATTGTATGACATGGCTAGCCAAGATGGATTTAATCCCGATATTCACTTTATCAAAAGGCTCTAATGGGTTGGTTCTGAATCTTGCAAGCTGGGAATCACTGAGATGTGTAGGCATCTTTGTTGTACTTATTATTTGGATCTTATTTGTTGGTTATGAATCTTGCAAGCTGGGAAACACGGCATGATGATGCAGAGGACAACAACCATAACAAACAGTTCAAACTTGGTAGCATTATCTTTGTGAAAGTGCGACAAATGTGCTGATCGTGTGCGCGACGAGAATAATAATTCTAATTGTTGTGCATGTTGATCCTGTGGCACTGATAGAATGAGCGAATGCATTGCTTCTTTTAAGTACAAATTTCTATTAAAGCTAATTAAATTTAAGTAAACTGACCACTAACTCCTGTTATTACAGTACCAATACAGACCCGCTCATGAACCGACGTGTGGCCGAGGGTGCATCTTCTGCCGGGCATGCAGCGGACGAGGGAGGGGTAGTAACTATTGTCACCTGTACACACTCAGCTTACTGTTGAATCAAGTTCCCCAAGAGCTGAAAAACGAACTGCTGCCGCCGGCTACATACTCATTCACTCGAAGAGAATCCAATAGCGATCCGAGGGGTGAGCCTGCTAGATATGGACTTCAGCAAGGAGTTCCCCTTTGAGTTTGCCATTCAGTCCTATGGCTGCACCAAGTTGAATGTGATGTACACCAGCGATACGGACTCGGTGAAGCTATGCCTCGCCTCAGTCCTATGGCTGCACCAGGTTCTGGAGCATTCGCCCGTTTCATCGGCAGCGCCGACTGCACCTTCGCTACGGTGGAGATAAGGAAGAACGCGACGATTCAGCCATCTGGTGCAACAAGCTTGTCGACATCCAGAACCAATACAAGATCATCAGCAACGGGCAGGAGAAGGACTCTGTGGTTGACCTCGCTGAGATCATCATCGACCCCTGATACGCCAACATGAAAGAAGACGACCTGAACATGTGGGACGTACCTCTGAATCTAGCCTACATAACCTATGCGGCCAAGGACGCATACGCATGCTACGACATGTACAGGCAGATCTTGGACATGAGGGCGTGTCTGCTTCCCGTAACCGACGAGTACACGAACAGCCGCAGTGTCATGATCAAGCGTGCCAGGAAGGTCTAGATGTTGTACTTTATCTGTTTATAAGCACCTTTATCATCTGAGTGTTTCATGCATTAGCCTATGTGTCATAATTATCTGTTTTGTCCAAAATATTTCTTTTAAGAACCCATTAACCTGATTTATTTGCTTATGTATCTAAAATAGTTCACTTGTCCGTAAAAAAAAGCTAGTTCACTCGGCTGCCGTGCTTTGAATCTCCTTCCTCCCAACATATTCCCCTCCTCAGGTGGACCTAGCAGGTCTCTGAATTTTCTCCCACTTTCTTTTTCGATGTAAACTGAGTTTTCTGCCAGTACTTTCCCCTAGAACCAACTCAACTATCCCACGTCTAGCCTAAAAAATAATAATACCCCATGTACTTTAACTCATCAAATTAAAATGATATTTTATTTCGTAAGTTGAAAGTTCTTACAAAATAATAATAATAATTGTTTATCTATAACTTGGCAAGTTAACTCCTAGTGATTGCGTACATAAGCTTGCAAAGATTTTACTGACGTGCAATCATGTGTTTATGTTTTTATAACATTTCTCCGTCTAGCCCAACATGATATTTTCACCCAGCCCAGCAAGTCCGCGGATTTTGAGAAAAATCCAAATTGGATTTAAATGGGCTGCATATATGCTACATCATTGTTTCACCCAGCCCACCAAATGGACTAAAAAAACAAATGGACTGATAGCTGGGTCCACGGCCACAGCCTAGTTTTTCTGTGATTTGCCAAGTAAGTCGCTTTGTTAGGCCTGTTGGGCTTCAAATCTTTCAAGACGAGGAGAGCTTTCATTCGGCTGGTCGAGAAAATGGCCCATCATTAATGAGAAATGGGTTGTACATTTTTAAAACACATCAAACCGGCAATTAGTTTCAAATCTTTTTTTCATTTCGAGATTTTAAATTACATTAATTTTTATGCGTGGAGAATTTGTTGGATTTTATATTGATATACATGTATTTTGAAAATCAGTTTGAATGCGAGTCAAAATTTCAGGATTAAAAACAGTTCGGACCGCACCGAAATATGCAAAATTTCGTATAATTTTTTAACTGTAGCCACAATATGGGCTGTAATGCTAACAAAAATAATATGGGCTCCAAAAAAACCTTAAGAATTAGCAAATGGGTTGTATGTTGTTTTCCACAGATTTGAGGCTTTCCTAAAAAAAGGTTGATGCACAAGCAGTGACTGTTGGATGTCCATCGAACGGCGGTCGTGCTTCTTCAATCTCTGCTCTTCCTGCTCCAGCTGCTCAAACAAGCGCCGGTGGGAGGACTACCTGCTCCCTCCTCCCCGCGGTCGGCTGTGCTACCGCGCATCCCTCACCGCCCCACCGTACTCCCATCGCTGGCCTAGCCATCCCTCTACTCACTCACACCTGCTATTATTCTCCGGCGACGGTAGACGAACCAGTAAACCCTCGTACAGTCATACTCCCCTCCGTGTGGGAAACAACTTCCGAGTCTTCCCTGCCTCCATGCCGTTCCCTTCCTAGGCCTCGCCGTCGTCCACCGCCCTGGTGCTCTTGGCGCGGCCTGATCAATGTGGTCAACGACCGACATGCATCTGAAGTGGACTGTACGTGGAGAGGCCGACAGCTGGGTCCACGGCCACATGCAAGTAAATGCCTCCTTATTACGCGCAAAATAATGATTCCTCCACCTGACATCAGGGACCCTCCAAAAGGGCCTTTGTATTTCGCGAAAAAAGTTACCGCCACTGACAGCTCGGACCCACCAGCTATATCTTTGCACGCAAGGAAGTGCCTCCTTATTACGCACAAAAAAAATGAATACTCCCCCTGTTAGCTGGGACCCAGTATAGTGGCAGGCTGACTTGTGGGCCTACTAAGTTGACGGGGATGGAGGGCTTTGTCAAGTTAGTCAATATATGCACGATTCTAGCTCCAGTGACCGTACGATGTCCATCCAACGGCCGTAGTGCTTCTTCAACCTCTGGTCTTCTTGCTCCAGCCGCCCAAACCAGCGCCGGTCGTGCCTTGTGCTCCTGCCTCCCGTGGCCGTATGCGATGCGGCGAAGGCCTCACCGCCCCCTACTACTCCCACCGTTGGCCAGGCCATCCCTCTACTCACCCACACCCCCTGTTATTCTGTGGCGACAGCAGCCTCACACCGCAGCGAACCAGTGGACCCTCGTACTCCTCTACGCGTGGGCATCCACTGCCGCGTCTTCCCCGGCTCCGCGTCGTCCCCTTCCTAGGCCTCGCCGTCGTCCACCGCCCTGGTGCTCTCGGCGCGGCGTGGTCAACATGGTCGGGGAACGACTTCCATCGGACATGGAATGTACGTGGAGAGGCTGACAGCTGGGTCCACGGCCGTAGCAAGGAAGTGCCTCCTGACAGCGGGGACCCACCGGACGGGCCACCGTATTTCATGAAAAAAATGTTTCCCCCTGACTGCTGGGACCCACCAGCTACACCTTCGCACACAAGGAAGTGCGTCCAGGAAAAAAACAAAACGATTCGCCCCCCTGACTGTTGGGACCCACCAGCTACATCTTCGCACGCAAGGAAGTGCCTAACAGTCGGGACCCACCTGGTCGAAGCGTACGTAGCGTTGTCATTCTAGTCGCGAACGTGTACATACATATATACTGGTCGATGTAGAGGCGTGCACGTGTCGTAGTAGAGGCGCGCACGTGTCGTAGTAGAGGCGCGCACGTAGCATGTACACGTATGTACAGCGACCAGGGTGCAAGAAAGAAAATACGGCCACGTACGTACATACGGGCAGGGTCTCGAACGCCTACTCGCGCATATGTACGGCCAGGGCTCGTGTACATGGCTGGGTCGGAACGGAGAAATAGCATCGTCGTCGTGTTCATGGGGAGGCAACGTGATCGTCGTGTTCATGGGGAGGCAACGGAATGCGTCGTGTTCATGGGGAGGCAACGAAATCCGTCGTGTTCATCGGGAGGCAACGGAACGCATGGAAGCCAACCGGCTAGGTCGGAACGGAATGCGTGGTCGTGTTCATCAGGAGGGCTTGGACAGAACAGGCGATGGAAACGAGGCCTGAACGGGGTCTTGTTGATCGGGAGGGGTCTGGCGTATCGCAAAACGGAGGAAACGGACCTGCTACGGACGGGGGTCCTGTTGATCGGGAGGGGTGTGGCGTACCGCAAAACGGACGAAACGGACCTCCTACGGTCGGAACGGGGGTCTTGTTGATCGGGAGGGGTGTGCCATACCGAAAAATGGACGAAACAGACATCCTACGGTCGAAACGGGGGTCCTGTTCATCTGGAGGGGTGTGGCCTACCGTAAAACGGGACTCCACGGGATACTGTTCATCTGCACCGTCGACCTCCTCCAGCCTCCACGGGCTACCATCGACCTCCTCCAGCCTCCACGGGCTACCGTCGACCTCCTCCAGCCTCCACGGGCTCTTGTTCATCCAGCCTCCACCTCGCGCTACTCCACCGGCTACTGTTCAACTACCCCTCCACCGTCTACTGTTCATCCAGCCCTCCACACCACGGGGTCCTGTTCAATCACCCCTCCACGGCACCCCTCCACCGTCTACTGTTCTTCCAGCCCTGCACCACACCACGGGGTCCTGTTCATCCAAAGGCAACGCCACCGCTCACTGTTCATCCAACCCCCCCCCCCCCCCCCCGCAACACTCACTGTTCATCCTAGAGGCAGCATCGATTGGCTTCAGTTAGCAGCAGTAGCGAAGGAATCGCTTGATCGGGTTCGGTTAACATCCATCGACCGATCGCTCGGGTTCAGTAACGCGTAGCCTGCAGTGCAATCGCTCGGGTTTGGTTAGAGCCCAACGGCTCGCTCGGGTTCAGTTAGAGCCAACGCCTCGCACACACGCGCGTACATGTATGACAGAAACGCGCATCACTCGGCCCCCGACCTCCCACCGTAACCGGGAACTCCCCGAAATTTTCCTTCCCCTCGCTTCTACCACGGTTTTTTCCGTCATGGACGGCCCAAAGAATGTCATGCAACTGCGTCTCCGGCCCGCCCAGGACGAAAAGCCCATTTTCTGTCATGATTTTTTTTCATAGAAGTAGGAGCCCACCACATCTATGATGATACCGAGTTTTGTCACAATTATCATCATAGAAGTGTCATATGTATGACAGAAAAAAAATTCGTTCGGCCCAAAATGTCACGGATGTGTCTTTTTTTGTAGTGACGGTGGTGGTTTTATTTTATAGAAATTATTGATCTCTCATGCTTCACTTATAAAAACTATCATAAAAAGTGCAGATCTAGCTAGTAATTTGCTTTGGTTATAATAAAAACAGCATGGTAATTTGCTTTGGTAATTTGCTTTGGTTATAAAATTAGTCCTAATATGATAGGCATCCAAGATGGGTATAATAAAAACTATCATAAAAAGTGCATTGAATACTATGAGAAGGTTGATACTTGATGATTGTTTTGAGATATGAAGATGGTGATATTAGAGTCATGCTAGTTGAGTAGTTGTGAATTTGAGAAATACTTGTTCTAAAGTTTGTGATTCCCGTAGCATGCACTTATGGTGAACCGTTATGTGATGAAGTTGGAGCATGATTTATTTATTGATTGTCTTCCTTATGAGTGGTGGTCGGGGACGAGCGATGGTCTTTTCCTACCAATCTATCCCCCTAGGAGCATGTGCGTACTACTTTGTTTCGATAACCAATAAATTTTTGCAATAAGTATGTGAGTTCTTTATGACTAATGTTGAGTCCATGGATTACACGCACTCTCACCCTTCCACCATTGCTAGCCTGTCTAGTATCGCGCAACTTTCGTCGGTACCTTAAACCCACCATATATCTTCCTCAAAACAACTACCATACCTACCTATTATGGCATTTCCATAGCCATTCTAAGATATATTGCCATGCAACTTTCCGCCATTCCATTATTATGACACGCTTCATCATTGTCATATTGCTTCGCATGATCATGTAGTTGACATCGTATTTGTGGCAAAGCCACCATTCATAATTCTTTCATACATGTCACTCATGAGTCATTATCCCGGTACACCACCGGAGGCATTCACATAGAGTCATATTTTGTTCTAAGTATTGAGTTGTAATTCTTGAGTTGTAAGTAAATAAAGTGTGATGATCATCATTATTAGAGCATTGTCCCAAGTGAAGAAAGGATGATGGAGACTATGATTCCCCCACAAGTCGGGATGAGACACCGGACGAAAAAAAACAAAAAAGAAGAGAAAAGAGGCCATAAAAAAGGAAAATGCCCAAATAAAAAATATTGAAAAATATTGAAAAATGAGAGAAAAAGAGAGAAGGGACAATGTTACTATCCTTTTACCACACTTGTGCTTCAAAGTAGCACCATGATCTTCATGATAGAGAGTCTCTTATGTTGTCACTTTCATATACTAGTGGGAATTTTACATTATAGAACTTGGCTTGTATATTCCAATGATGGGCTTCCTCAAAATGCCCTAGGTCCTCGTGAGCAAGCAAGTTGGATGCACACTAGCAATCATTTGTGAAAGAGATCAAAGAAAGTCAAATACTTTCATGGATATAAAAAGATAGATCTGATCATAAACTCAAAGTTCATCAGATCCCAACAAAAACACCGCAAAAAGAGTTACATCATATGGATCTCCAAGAGACCATTGTATTGAGAATCAAACGAGAGAGAGGAAGCCATCTAGCTACTAACTACGGACCCGAAGGTCTACAAAGAACTACTCATGCATCATCGGAGAGGAACCAATAGAGGTGGTGAACCCCATCCGTGATGGTGTCTAGATTGGATTTGGTGGTTCTGGACACTGCGGCGGCTGGAATTGATTTTCGTCGACTCCCCTAGGGTTTCTGGAATATTGGGGTATTTATAGAGCAAAGAGGCGGTCCGGGGGCCACCCAAGATGGGCACAACCCACCAGGGTGTGCCTGGGCCTCCTAGCACGCCCTGGTGGGTTGTCCTCTCCTCGGAGCACCCCCTAGGCGCAGCCTTGGCCCATTAGGTGTCTTTTCATCCATAAAAAATCTCTGTGAAGTTTCATGGCATTTGGACTCCGTTTGGTATTGATTTTCTACGATGTAAGAAACATGCAAAAAATAGCAACTGGCACTTGGCACTATGTCAATAGGTTAGTACAAAAAAATGATACAAAATGACTATAAACTAATAATAAAACATCCAAGATTGATAATATAACAAGATGGAACAATAAAAAAATTATAGATACATTGGAGACGTATCAGCATCCCCAAGCTTAACTCCTACTCGTCCTCGAGTAGGTAAGTGATAAAAACAGAATTTTTGATGTAGAATGCTGCCTAACATGTCATATCATATTCTTTTCTTTATAGCATGGACATTTGGACTCTTATATTATTAAAAGCAATAGTCTAGTTTTGACATGATAACTTAAATACTCAAGCATATCAACAAGCAACTATGTCTTTCAAAATACCAACGCTAAAATAAGCTATCCCTAGCCCATCATGCTCAATCATTGATCCATTCATGAAACACACTCGCATATTAACTACACCCAATGCTCAAGTACGATCATATTGCCTCCTAGTTGGTGCCTTTATAAGAGAGGATAGACACTCAAATTCAAAAATAAAAATTTACATAAAGTAAAAGAAAAACCCTTCGCAGAGGGAAGTAGGGATTTGTAGAGGTGCCAGAGCTCAAAGCGAAAAACTTAGAGATAAAACATTTTGGGAGGTGTGCCCTTCCCACCAACAAAAACGACTAAGAGTTCCCAATACTTACAATGGTAGATATATCATAGGCGATTCCCAAATAGAAAATAAAGTTTGTTCCTTTTTCAACCATACTTTTACTTTCCATGGCTAGCGTATCCACGGTTGCCCTCCATACCAACACTTTCCAAGGAATTTATTATTTGACAACATAAAGTAAATTCATTTTTCATTTCGGGACTAGGCATCCCTAATACCTTTGCCTTACTCTCTTGCAATGACAAGTGAATAAACACTCATCGTGAGAATAACACATCTAGCATGGAAAATATTAGCCTCCCCTCATCGCTCCGCGAGCGAAACAAACACACAAAAGAGAAGTTTATTTTGTAAATTAGAGATGGCACATACACTTTTGCTTAGAACGGCAAAACAATACCGCATATAGGTAGATATAGTGGACTCATGTGGCAAAACTGGTTTAAAGGTTTTTGGATGCACAAGTAGTGATCATACTTAGTGAAAAATGAAGGCTAGCAAAAGATTGAGAAGCGACCAACTAAGAAACAAATAATCTCATAAACGAGCATTAAGCATAATTAACACCGAATAATGCACCACAAGTAGGATATAATTTCATTGCATAATTATTGACTTTCGTGCTTGCATAGGGAATCACAAACCTTAACACGAATATTCTTACTAAAGCATAACTGTTACTAAGAATCAAGTTTATTTTTTCCAATGATCTTCATGATTTTTTTTGTTATATCCTTCTTGGATATCTATCACTCTGGAACTAATTTTCATGTGTTGCTTTTGACAAGCTCAAAGAAACATAAGTGAAGATCATGAGCATAATATTTCTTTCTCTCAAATTTATTTAAGTGAAGCAAGAGATGATTTCTTGAAACTTTTACTAACTCTCAAATAAATCTAAGTGAAGCAAGAGAGCATTCCTTCAAAAATACAAAGCACACCGTGCTCACAAAGATATAAGTGAAGCACTAGAGCAAGTCCATAGCCCATAAAAAGATTAAGTGAAGCATAGAGAGCAATTATAACAAGTCATGACATAATTTTGGATCTCTCAAATAGGTGTGTACAGAAAGTAATCAAGACTTAGAACACAAAATAAAACAAGCAAAGACTCATATCATACAAGACGCTCCAATCAAAACACATAGTATGTGACGAATAAAAATATTGCTTCGGGTAAAATACCGATGGTTGTTAGAAGAAAGAGGGGATGCCACTCGGGGGCATCCCCAATCTTAGTTGCTTGCTCTCTTTTGGATAATAGCTTGGGATGCCTGGGCATCCCCAATCATAGGCTCTTCTTACTCCTTATTCCTTCATCCATCGTAAGATAACCCAAAACTTGAAAACTTCAATCACACAAAACTCAACAAAACCTTAGTGAGATCTGTTAGTAAAAGAAAGTAAATCGCTACTATAAGTACTGTATGAAACCAATTCATATTTTTTTTTGCATTATATCTACTGTATTCCAACTTTTCTATGGCAAAAACTCATCAAAGAAAACCATAGAGCCATCAAAATAAGCACACGACACAAAGAAAACAGAATCTGTCAAAACAGAACAGTCTGTAGCAATCTGACTATTGTGAATACTACTGTAACTCAAAAGACTCTGAGAAATTAGGACGACCTGGGAAATTTGTATATTAATCGACTGCAAAAGGAATTGGTATTTTATCGCTCTCTCGTTAAAAATGAGAATTATTTGCGTGAGCACAAAAGTTTCTGTTTTTTCAGCAAGATCAAACAACTATCACCCAAGAAGATCCTAAAGGATTTACTTGGCACAAACACTAATTAAAACATAAAAAACACAATAATAACAGTAGCATAATTGTGCTAACACTCAAGAACAGAAAGCAAAAAAGCAAAAATAAATATTATTCATTGGGTTGCCTCCCAACAAGCTCTTTCTTTATAGCCATTAAGATAGGCTATGCGATTTCAATCATGCTCACATGAAAGATAAGAATTGAAACACAAAGAGAGCATTATAAAACATGTGACAAACACATTTAAGTCTAAAATACTTCCTATGCATAGGAATTTTATAGGCAAACAAATTATCAAGACAAGAAATATCTAGCATATGCATAGGAGAGAAATAAAACATAAACAATATCAACATAATGAGAGGTAATCTAGTAACATGAAAATTTCTACAACCATATTTTCCTATCTCATAATAATTACATGTAAGATCATAATCAAATTCAACAATATAGCTATCATATAAAATATTCTCTTCATGATCCACATTGATAACCCACAAGTATAGGGCATTGCAACAGTTTTCGAGGGTAGAGTATTCAACCCAAATTTATTGATTCGACACAAGGGGAGCCAAAGAATATTCTCAAGTATTAGCAGCTGAGTTGTAAATTCAACCACACCAGGAAACTTAGTATCTGCAGCAAAGTGTTTAGTAGCAAAGTAATATGATAGTAGTGGCAATGATAATAAAAGGTAACAGTAGGAAAAGTAGTGTTTTTGGTATTTTGTAGCTGTCGGTGTCAAAACCGGTGGATCTCGGGTAGGGGGTCCCGAACTGTGCGTCTAAGGCGGATGGTAACAGGAAGCAGGGGACACGGTGTTTACCCAGGTTCGGGCCCTCTTGATGGAGGTAATACCCTACGTCTTGCTTGATTGTTCTTGATGATATGAGTATTACAAGAGTTGATCTACCACGAGATCGTAGAGGCTAAACCCTAGAAGCTAGCCTATGGTATGATTGTATATATTGTCCTACGGACTAAACCCTCTGGTTTATATAGACACCGGAGGGGGCTAGGGTTACACAGAGTCGGTTACAAGGGAGGAGATCTTATCCGTATTGCCTAGCTTGCCTTCCACGCCAAGGAGAGTCTCATCCGGACACGGGACCAAGTCTTCAATCTTGTATCTTCATAGTCCAATAGTCCGGCTGTCCGGAGACGCCCTAATCCAGGACTCCCCCAGTAGCCCCTGAACCAGGCTTCAATGACGATGAGTCCGGTGCGCAGTATTGTCTTCGGCATTGCAAGGAGGGTTCCTCCTCCGAATACTCCATAGAAGATTTTGAACACCAGAATAGTGTCCGGCTCTGCAAAACAAGTTCCACATACTACCGCAGAGAGAATAATATTTGCACAAATCTAATCTGCTGACGCGTTCTGACAGCACAATGTTATGTCATGGCTCGGTCATTATTCGAACCATTTTTCTCAACCAGCACCGCACATAACATGAGGCGCTTTTCTCGACACATCTTGTAAAAGCAGAGATCGTGTCCCCCTTATTACGGGATTCTCATCAATACGGACGTGGGTAACCCAACCGCGCCATCAATTACGGCGCCTAGGGAATAAGCGGTTTTACCAGGCAAGTGGGGAGACGCATCGCCTCTTCCGCCCTTATAAAGGGACAAGGATTTACTCTTTTCACCCACGCCTTCTTCCTCCTTGCTTACCCATTCCCGCACACTCGAGCTCTAGTGCCCAAGCTCGCGTTCTTCTTCTCAAACCACTCCAAGCATGTCCGGAGCAGGAGGCAAGTGGATGGTCTCCTCCGTCATGGAGGAGAACATCAAAAATTTACGGGAAGCCGGATATCTGGCCGCGGATATCGAGCACCGGCTACCAGATGCGGGGCAGATCATCCCAACACCCGAACCCCATGAGAGGGTAGTTATTCTTACCCATTTTGTCCGCGGACTAGTATTTCCCCTCCACCCGTTTGTCCGTGGGCTCATGTTCTACTACGGGCTGGATTTTCATGATCTGGCCCCCAATTTTATCCTCAACATCTCGGCGTTTATCGTCGTGTGCGAGGCCTTCCTCCGTATCAGGCCCCACTTCGGCCTATGGCTGAAAACCTTCAATGTTAAACCGAAGATGGTGGGTGGCCAGCAAGCAGAGTGCGGAGGCGCCATGGTGGGCAGGATGCCTAACGTCACCAGGCTCGAGGGCACCTATGTGGATACCATAAAGGGGTGGCAATTGGGGTGGTTCTACATCACCGAGCCACGCGACTCCAACTGGGTGGCGGCCCCCAAATTTCGATCTGGTATCCCCACGCGGCTCACCTCCTGGAAAGAGAAGGGCCTATCCTGGGGTTCTTCGGTAGAGTTGACCGGACTCCAGACCTACATCCGGAACATGACGAGCAAGAAAATCAAGCTCGTCAACGTGGTCCAGGTCATGCTCTTCCGCCGGATCCTCCCGTGTCAACGACGGGCATTCGATTTGTGGGAGTTCGACTCGGCCAAGCACCAGATGTTGCGAGAGCTCTATGACACGACGCACGAGGATGTCTGGAGGGTGTTGTTCAAGGGCGCCGAGATTCCTACTTCCCTCACCGAGGACCATGGACTCAGTGCAAAGCGCCGCGCCAATCGGCTAAGTTTTTATATCTCTCAGGGTATTTATTTGCCCCGGTTTAGTCATATGCAAGTTCTAAGCTTCTATGCCATTAACAGGACTGGATAAAGACAGCGGAGCAGCTTGATTGCCCAGCCCCCCTGCCCGAAGATCCTACGGCCGCTCTCCTAACGGAGATGCTGACTACGGCACCTTACGAGGTGCCGGTGAAGAAGACCAAGAAGAAGGCCGCGGGGACCCGAAAGGGTCTCTGGCGCAAGGTTGTATCAGACTCATCGTCCGATGACTCCGACGCGCACTCCTCCCACGAAGATGAGGAGGAGGAAGAGGAAAGTTCTCCCCCCTGATGACCCACAAGTATAGGGGATCTATCGTAGTCCTTTTGATAACTAAGAGTGTCGAACCCAACGAGGAGCAGAAGGAAATGATAAACGGTTTTCAGCAAGGTATTCTCTGCAAGTACTGAAATAAGTGGTAACAAATAGTTTTGTGATGAGATAATTTGTAATGAGCAACAAGTAACAAAAGTAAATAAAGTGCAGCAAGGTGGCCCAATCCTTTTTGTAGCAAAGGACAAGTGAGGGAGTCCTGGATTAGGGGGTGTCCGGATGGCCGGACTATACCTTTAGCCAGACTCCTGGACTATGAAGATACAAGATTGAAGACTTCGTCCCGTGTCCGGAAGGGACTTTCCTTGGCGTGGAAGGCAAGCTTGGCGATACGGATATGCAGATCTCCTACCATTGTAACCGACTCTATGTAACCCTAACCCTATCCAGTGTCTATATAAACCAGAGGGTTTTAGTCCGTAGGACAACATACACAACAATAATCATACCATAGGCTAGCTTCTAGGGTTTAGCCTCTCTGATCTCGTGGTAGATCTACTCTTGTACTACCCATATCATCAATATTAATCAAGCAGGACGTAGGGTTTTACCTCCATCGAGAGGGACCGAACCTGGGTAAAACTTCGTGTCCCTTGCCTCCTGTTACCATCCGGCCTAGACGCACAATTCGGGACCCCCTACCCGAGATCCGCCGGTTTTGACACCGACATTGGTGCTTTCACTGAGTGTTCCTCTGTGTCGTCGCTGTCAGGCTCGATGGCTACAACAATCATCAATAGTGATGCAGTCTAGGGTGAGACCTTCCTCCCCAGACAGATCTTCGTCTTCGGCGGCTTCGCACTGCGGGCCAATTCACTTGGCCATCTGGAGTAGATCGAAAGCTATGCCCCTGGCCGCCGGGTCAGATTTGGAAGTTTAAACTACACGGCCGACATCCGCGGGGACTTGATCTTCGACGGATTCGAGCCACTACCGAGCACACTGCACTGTCCCGAGGAGCATGATCTAGCTCTGCCGCTGAACAGTGCCTTGGAGGCCGCACCCGCATCGGCTTCGACCCTTAATTCGGAGCCAACTACGCCGATCAAGGATGGGCGGTTGGAGGACGCCTCGGGGGCTGCGATCCCAACGGTGATTGAGCCGAACACCAGCACCGCACTCCGCGAGACTCGTGACTCCAAGGAGCCGGACTCCTCTCCGGACTCCGAACCCTCCACGCCCCTGCCGATCGAATCCGATTGGGCGCCGATTATGGAGTTTACTGCTGCGGACATCTTTCAGCATTTGCCTTTCGGTGATATTCTGAAGACACTAAAGTCTCTCTCTTTATCAGGAGAGCCCTGGCCAGACTACGGTCAGCAAGGTTGAGATTCGGACGATGAAGAAATTCAAAGCCCACCCACCACCCACTTTGTAGCCACTGTCAACGACTTAACCGACATGCTCGACTTCGATCCGAAGACATCGACGGTATGGACGCCGATGAAGGAGACGATGAAGAACCAGCGCCTATCAGGCCCTGGAAAGCCACCTCGTCATATGACATATACATGGTGGATACCCCAAAAGAAGGAGATGGCGATGGAACAGCAGAGGATGACCCCTCCAAGAAACAGCCTAAGCGCCGGCGTCAGCGGCGCCGCTCAAAATCCCGCCAAAACAAATACGGTGATTCCAGCACGGGAGATAATAATACTCCAGAAAGTGCCGAAGAAAACCCCCTCCAGCAAGATTTAGCACAGGAGGATGGAGAAACCAGCCCTCATGAGAGAGCGGCAGATAGAGAGGTCGAGGACGATAATTATATGCCTCCCTCCGAAGACGAGCAAGCCTCGACGACGACGAATTTGTCGTGCCAGAGGATCCCATCGAGCAAGAGCATTTTCAACGCAGGCTTATGGCCATGGCAAGAAGCCTCAAGAAAAAACAGCAACAGCTTAGAGCTGGTCAAGATTTGCTAGTCGACAGATGGACTGAAGTCCTTGCGGCCGAAGAGCATAAACTCGAACGCCCCTCCAAGAGCTACCCAAAGCGCAGGTTGCTACCCCGATTGGAGGAGGAAGCACTTAAACCTACATCACCTGCACTCGATACGGCCGATCGGCCACCTCATGGCCGTGACAGAGAGGCCTCTCGGCCCTCCACTCAAGCCGCACCCTGTACCAAAGCACGGGAAAATGCGCCGGACTTGCGAGATATGTTGGAAGACAAGGCAAGACAAACAAGATCGATCTACGGATCGCATGGGTGCCCCACGACTCGAGACGGTAACCGTCACGCCGGCCACAAATTCGGCAGGGCCGAACACAGCAGACAAAGCTCATTGGAGCTACATCGTGACATAGCCCAGTACAGAGGCGCCGCACACCCACTACGCTTCACAGACGAAGTAATGGATCATCAAATCCCCGAGGGTTTTAAACCCGTAAACATCGAATCATATGATGGCACAACAGATCCTGCGGTATGGATCAAGGATTATCTCCTTCATATCCACATGGCCCGCGCGATGATTTCCACGCCATCAAATACCTCCCACTTAAGCTTAAAGGACCAGCTCAGCATTGGCTTAACAGCTTGCCAACAGGATCAATCAGTTGTTGGGAGGACCTGGAAGCCGCATTCCTCGACAATTTCCAGGGCACTTATGTGCGACCCCCAGACGCTGATGACCTAAGTCACGTAGTTCAGCAGCCAGATGAATCGGCCAGGCAATTCTGGACACGGTTCCTAACAAAGAAAAATCAAATAGTCGACTGTCCGGATGCCGAGGCCCTAGTAGTCTTCAAGCACAATATCCGTGACGAGTGGCTTGCCCGGCACCTTGGACAGGAAAAGCCGAAGTCTATGGCAGCACTCACGACACTCATGACCCGCTTTTGCGTGGGAGAAGACAGCTGGCTTGCTCGTAGCAACAATATGACCAAGAACCCTGGTAATTCGGATACCAGGGATAGTAGCGGCAGGTCGTGTCGCAACAAGCAGAAGCACCGCATTAACGGCAACAATACTAAGGATACAGCAGTTAATGCCGGATTCAGAGGCTCTAAATCCGGTCAGCGGAAAAAGCCATTCAAAAGGAATCCTAGGGGCCCGTCCAGTTTGGACCGAATACTCGACCGCTTATGCCAGATACATGGCACCCCCGAAAAGCCGGCCAATCACACCAACGGGGATTGTTGAGTGTTCAAGCAGGCAGGCAAGTTAAATGCCGAAAATGAAGACAAGGGGCTGCATAGCGACGATGACAAGGAGCCCCGGCCGCCGAACAACAGTGGACAGAAGGGTTTTCCCCCACAAGTGCGGATGGTGAACATGATATACGCGACCCACGTCCCCAAAAGGGAGCGGAAGCGCGCGTTAAGGGACGTATACGCGGTAGAGCCAGTCGCCCCAAAGTTCAACCCATGGTCCTCCTGCCCGATCACCTTTGATCGAAGGGACCATCCCACTAGCATCCGTCATGGCGGATTCGCCGCATTGGTTCTAGACCCAATTATTGGCGGATTTCATCTCACTAGAGTCCTTATGGACGGTGGCAGCAGCCTGAACCTGCTTTACCAGGATACAGTGCGGAAAATGGGCATAGATCCCTCGAGGATTAAGCCCACCAAAACGACCTTTAAAGGCGTAATACCAGGTGTAGAGGCCAACTATAGAGGCTCATTCACACTTGAAGTGGTCTTCGGATCTCCGGATAATTTCCGAAGCGAGGAGTTAATCTTCGACATAGTCCTATTCTGCAGCGGCTATCACGCACTACTCGGGCAAACCGCATTCGCCAAGTTCAATGCGGTACCGCACTACGCATACCTTAAGCTCAAAATGCCAGGCCCTCGAGGAGTAATTACGGTCAGTGGAAACACCGAACGCTCCCTCCGAACAGAGGAGCACACGTCGGCCCTTGCAGCAGAAGTACAAAGCAGCCTCTCCAGGCAGTTCTCCAGTCCGGCCATTAAACGACCGGACACCGTCAAGCGCACCCGGAGTAACCTACAAAAAGACCGTCTGGCACGATCTGAGTAGGCGTAGCAATGCGGCCCCAACCCCAGCCCTAGCAAAAAGGCGACGCCAGTGCTTCGCATGCATAACTACGCTCTAGAAATACCATGGGTACAGGGGGGAGGGGCACCATCACGGCACGCCCGAAGCACGGCTTGAACCGCACCAGGGGTTGCCGATTTTTTAATTTTCTCTTACTTTCAGGACTCCATTCTTCGGAAGGCCGGTTCGGCAGTTCAATTGCCGCACAAACGATGCAAGAACAAGGGAAGGAGACAAGCCACACCGCATTACGGAACTCCCAGGTGTTCTCTATCACGAGCAGTATACCTGTTTCGCATACTATTCCGCGGCTTGCCCCTGGAACGGACATGTTAAATAGTCCAGCCTTTTGCTTATCGCATTATTTGTATCATTTTGCTTTTGATTGCAGCCCTCTTTAATAAACAATGCATAGCTTTCGTCTATTTTTTGCATTACTTTTTTTATATATGTTCCTTAACGACATGTTGCACCCGTACACTTTGGTACGGCCGAAATACGCCAGGGGCTTCAGTACCCCTCAACATGGTGTGAGACGTCCGAACACTTTTAACAAGTGCGGCACCCCGAACTTATAGCATTATATGCATCGGCTCCGAATCATGTCTTGGGTCAATAGTTGGGTTTGACCGGCTCCTATGTTTTGGTGCCTTATGTTCCGCTATATCGGCTAAGGTAGCACTAGGAGAACCACTGCGATTGTGCGCCAGTTGAGCTGGGTCGAGCACCTCAGTGGAGAAAGCTAAAACCGACTGTCATGATGAAGCGAGAGCTGGTCGCTGTTCGAGAGGTTTTTTCGAGTCCTTAAAGACTTATGCCGCTTAGGGCGAGGAGTCGGCTCCGTCTGGCCAAAGTGTGGATAGCGCCCCGAACTTGGTCTTTCGAATACTAGGGGTTTCGCCGAAATTTAGAATTATAGAATTCTATGGCTTTGTGAGAGTGTTCACGCATTATAGTCCGATTGCCTTGTTCGTTGGACTGAGCGCCTCCCTCGAAGGACCCAAACATGGGAAAAAGAGCGCTCAGGTTTATCCCCGAACACCCCAGCACTTGCGGCACGGGGGCAGAAGCCGACGACTCGCCATCTCTCAGAATTGATAAACAACCGCACAGAAGGTAATATTTTAAATTCAAACAGCATTGCTTAGCGCATATGAACAAGTTTTCAGCGCACAGGACAAAACGAGCAAGTTTCACTCAAAAATTACATCCCTAGAACATTCATCCGCCACAAGGCAGGCACCCTTCAGAACATCCTTATAATAATTCTCGGGCTTGCGATGCTCTTTCCCCGGAGGTGGCCCGTCCTTCACAAGCTTATCAGCATCCAACTTGCCCCAGTGCACCTTAGCACGGGCAAGGGCCCTACGGGCACCTTCAATGCAGACGGAGCGCTTGATAACTTCAATCCTTGGACAGGCCTCCACCAGCCGCCGCACCAGCCCAAAATAGCTCCCAGGCAGAGCCTCTCCAGGCCACAGCCGAACTATGAGGCCCCTCATGGCCTGTTCGGCCGCCTTGTGGAGCTCGACCCGTTGCTTCAGCTGGTCGGTCAGGGGCACGGGGTGTCCGGCCTCAGCATACTGAGACCAGAACACCTTCTCTGTCGAGCTGCCCTCCTCGGCTCGATAGAATGCGGCGGCATCAGACACACTCCGGGGAAGATCTGTGAACGCTCCTGGAGAGCTCCGGATTCGGGTAAGTAACAAGTAACTCACGTTTATATGTTTGCTTTACATAAAGAATGCCTTACCCGCCGCTATCTTCTTCACCTCATCCAATTCCTGGAGGGTCTTCTGGGATTCGGCCTTGGCAGACTTGGCATTTTCAATAGCCACCGCGAGCTCGGACGCTCGCGTCTTTGAGTCAAGCTCCAAACACTCATGTTTTTCCATGAGAACCTGGAGCTCTTGCCGCACCTTGCCAACCTCGGCCTCATACCTCTCCCGCTCGGTGCGCTCCGTGGCCGCCCTCTTCTCGGCCTCGACTAGCGCTTGCTTAAGGGTTGCCACCTCAGACGTGGCCCCTACAATAGCCACGATGATCCTGTCATTTTTTGCAATTGCACTTATATATATATATATATATATATATATATATATATATATATTTAAACAAGGTATTTCTTACCTTCCTCCTCCTCGAGCTGCTTCTTGGCACGCCCGAGCTCTTGCTCAGACAGCTCGAGGTTCTGCTTTAGCGTGTCCACTTCCGCAGTCACTACGGCGGACGCAAGTAGAGAAGCCTGCATACGCATATTGACTCTTTTTGGTTAGACTCCTGCAAATTTTATTTGATCCTCTATTCGGCTTTTGTTCCCGAACGCCAAACAGAGCATCAGGGGCTACTGTCTATGCGGTAATATTATTTACACATTCTTTACTTACCTCAAAGCCTGTTAAAAGGCTAGTACAAGCTTCAGTCAGTCCGCTCTTGGCAGACTGAACCTTCTGGACCACCGCACTCATAGTGGTGCGGTGCTCCTCGTTGATGGAGGCGCCTTGGAGCGCCTCCAATAGATTGTCCGGCGCCTCCGGTTGGATGGGGGTCACCGGCACGGTGGGCTTGCTACTCTTGGAAGGAGGTCCCCCGCCGGACTCTGGAACCTTTGAAGGTTCCGGAGCGGTGTCCGGCCTAGAGCCAGACTTGGAGCCCTGGGGGGTTTCATCCCCTTTACTCCTGGAGTCCGGGAGGTCGCCTCGCGGCGCCTCCAGGACCACCTCCTCTCGGATTGGAACATGTTGGGACAACACTCCGGTGTCGTCCGTAGGGCGGGGGGAGGAAGCCACTGGAAGCGAGTTCACATCCTACGAGTCCAGTGAGCCGCTCGACGATGCGTCAAGCCGGTCTTTGGGTGGGCTGCATAAACATATTCGACATAAGGGAAAGCTGTGCAGTAAACGAATACTATGAATTACTCTGGTATCCGGATACTTACGATTTGGCCAGGGGCTTGGCCCTAGGCGCCCACTCCTCTCCGCCGTCGTCGGCGTCGGTGGAGCAGTCCGAAGGAAGGGTTTCCCCCTTCTTGGACCCTTCGGCCTCCCCAGTTGGGGCGGCCTTCCTATTCTTCCCTTCCCCCGCTAGAGGGGGAGGGGTCTCTTCTTCCTCCTCCTCGTCTTCATGGGAGCAGTGCATCTTGGAGTCGTCGGATGAATCTGACACCTCCAGGCGCCGGGCACTCTTTCGAGTCCCCGTGGCCTTCTTCTTGGCCTTATTCTCCGGCACCACATAGGGTGCCGGAACTAGCAGCTTCGCCAATCCAGCATCGGCTGGGTCTTCGGGCAAAGGTGCCGGACAGTCGATCTGTCCGGACTTCGCCTGCCAATCCTGTCAAAGGTAAGGGAGCTTAGATCCCGCACAGAGTTAAACTATGAAAAACTAGTGCCCTGTAAAAGGTACAAAAAACTTACCGCGCTAGCGTGACGCTGCGCGCTGAATCCGCGATCCTCGGTAGCGGATGCGGGAGCCTCGGCGCCTTTGAAAAGCACCTTCCAGGCATCTTCGTACGTCGTGTCGAAGAGCCTGCTCAGAGTTCGGTGCTGCTGAGGGAGTCCTGGATTAGGGGGTGTCCGGATGGCCGAACTATACCTTCAGCCGGAATCCTGGACTATGAAGATACAAGATTGAAGACTTCGTCCCGTGTCCGGAAGGGACTTTCCTTGGCGTGGAAGGCAAGCTTGGCGATACGGATATTCAGATCTCCTACCATTTTAACCGACTCTATGTAACCCTAACCCTATCCGGTTGTTGGGGAACGTAGTAATTTCAAAATTTTCCTACGCACACACAAGATCATGGTGATGCATAGCAACGAGGGGGAGAGTGTTGTCTACGTACCAACGCAGACCGACTGCGGAAGCGATCACACAGCGTAGAGGAAGTAGTCGTACGTCTTCTTCCCGATCCGACCGATCCAAGCACCGTTACTCCGGCACCTCCGAGTTCTTAGCACACGTTCAGCTTGGTGACGATCCTCGGGCTCGGATCCAGCAAAGCGTCGAGGAAGAGTTCCGTCAGCACGACGGCGTGGTGACGATCTTGATGTACTACCGACGCAGGGCTTCGCCTAAGCACTGTAACGGTATGATCGAGGTGGAATTTGGTGGCAGGGGGCACCGCACACGGCTAAGGAACGATCTCAAGGATCAACTTGTGTGTCTATGGGGTGCCCCCTGCCCCTGTATATAAAGGATGGAGGAGGAGGAGGCCGGCCAAGGCAAAGGTGCGGCCAGGATAGGGAGTCCTACCAGGACTCCAAGTCCTAGTAGGAGTCCACCAAAAGGGGAGGAAGGGAGAAGGAATAGGAGGAGAAGGAGAGGTGGCCGGGCCCCTTTTCCCTAGTCCAATTTGGACCAAAGGGGAGGGGGGGCGCAGCAGCCTTTTCCTCTTCCCACTAAAGCCCATCAAGGCCCATTACTTCTCCCGTAACTACCCGGTACTCTGAAAAATACCCGAATCACTCGGAACCTTTCCGATGTCCGAATATAGTCGTCCAATATGTCGATCTTTACGTCTCGACCATTTCGAGACTCCTCGTCATGTCCCCGATCTCATCCGGGACTCCGAACTCCTTCGGTACATCAATACTCATAAACTCATAATATAACTGTCATCGAAACCTTAAGCGTGCGGACCCTATGGTTCGAGAACAATGTAGACATGACCGAGACACGTCTCCGGTCAATAACTAATAGCGGGACCTGGATGCCCATATTGGCTCCTACATATTCTACGAAGATCTTTATCGGTCAGACCGCATAACAACATACGTTGTTCCCTTTGTCATCGGTATGTTACTTGCCCGAGATTCGATCGTCGGTATCCAATACCTAGTTCAATCTCGTTACCGGCAAGTCTCTTTACTCGTTCCGTAATACATCATCTCACAACTAACATATTAGTTGCAGTGCTTGCAAGGCTTATGTGATGTGCATTACCGAGAGGGCCCAGAGATACCTCTCCGACATTCGGAGTGACAAATCCTAATCTCGAAATACGCCAACCCAACATCTACCTTTGGAGACACCTGTAGTACTCCTTTATAATCACCCAGTTACGTTGTGACGTTTGGTAGCACCCAAAGTGTGTTGGAGAACGTTGCAGAAAAACAAAATTTTTTCCTACTCGTTTCACCAAGATCATCTAGGAGTTCATCTAGCAACGAGTCACGAGATGCATCTACATAACTTTGTAGATCGCGTGCGGAAGCGTTCAACGAACGGGGATGATGTAGTCGTACACAACGTGATCCAAATCACCGATGACCAGCGCCGAACGGACGGCACCTCCGCGTTCAACACACGTACGGGACAGGAGACGTCTCCTCCTTCTTGATCCAGCAAGGGGGAAGGAGAGGTTGACGAAGATCCAGCAGCACGACGGCGTGGTGGTGGATGCAGGGCGTCGCAGTAGCAGGGCTTCGCCTATACTACGAGGAAGAGAGACGTAACGGGGAGAGAGGGAGGCGCCAGGGGCTGGTGCGTCAAGTCCCTCCTCTCCCCCACTATATATAGTGGTGCCATAGGGGGGGCGGCGGCCCTAGTAGATGGAATCTACTAGGGGGGCGGCGGCCTAGGGTGGGGCTTGCTCCCCAAGGCAAGGGGGCGCCCCTCTAGGGTTTCCCCTTAGCTCTAGCCGCATGGGCCCCCTAGGGGCTGGCGCCCCAGCCCACTATGGGCCTGGTTCCCTCCTATTTCAGCCCATGGGGCCCTCCGGGATAGGTGGCCCCACCCGGTGGACCCCCGGGACACTTCCGGTGGTCCTGGTACAATACCGGGTACCCCGAAACTTGTCCCGATGGCCGAAATTGCACATCCTATATATAATTCTTTACCTACGGACCATTTCGGAACTCCTCGTGACGTCCTGGATCTCATCCAGGACCCCGAACAACGTTCGGGTTACTGCATATACTTATCTTCACAACCCTAGCGTCACCGAACCTTAAGTGTGTAGACCCTACGGGTTCGGGAGACAAGCAGACATGACCGAGACGAATCTCCGGTCAATAACCAACAGCGGGATCTGGATACCCATGTTGGCTCCCACATGCTCCACGATGATCTCATCGGATGAACCATGATGTCGAGGATTCAATCAACCCCGTATACAATTCCCTTTGTCAATCGATATATTACTTGCCCGAGATTTGATCGTCGGTTTCCCAATACCTCGTTCAATCTCGTTACCGGCATGTCACTTTACTCGTACCGTAATGCATGATCCCGTGACCAGACACTTGGTCACTTTGAGCTCATTATGATGATGCATTACCGAGTGGGCCCAGTGATACCTCTCCGTCATACGGAGTGACAAATCCCAGTCTTGATCCGTGTCAACCCAACAGACACTTTCGGAGATACCCGTAGTATACCTTTATAGTCACCCAGTTACGTTGTGACGTTTGGTACACCCAAAGCACTCCTACGGTATCCGGGAGTTACACGATCTCATGGTCTAAGGAAAAGACACTTGACATTGCAAAACTCTAGCAAACGAACTATACGATCTTTATGCTATGTTTAGGATTGGGTCTTGTCCATCACATCATTCTCCTAATGATGTGATCTCGTTATCAATGACATCTTATGTCCATAGCCAGGAAACCATGACTATCTGTTGATTAACGAGCTAGTCAACTAGAGGCTTACTAGGGACATGTTGGTGTCTGTTATTCACACATGTATTACGATTTCCGGATAACACAATTATAGCATGAATAAAGACAATTACCATGAACAAGGAAATATAATAATAATGCTTTTATTATTGCCTCTAGGGCATATTTCCAACAGTCTCCCACTTGCACTAGAGTCAATAATCTAGTTACATTGTGATGAATCGAACACCCATGGAATTCTGGTGTTGATCATGTTTTGCCCTAGGGAGAGGTTTAGTCAACGGATCTGCTACATTCAGGTCCGTATGTACTTTACAAATATCTATGTCTCCATCCTGAACATTTTCACGAATGGAGTTGAAGCGACGCTTGATATGCCTTGTCTTCTTGTGAAACCTGGGCTCCTTGGCAAGTGCAATAGCTCCAGTGTTGTCACAGAAGAGCTTGATCGGCCCCGACGCATTGGGTATGACTCCGAGGTCGGTGATGAACTCCTTCACCCAGATTGCTTCATGTGCTGCCTCCGAGGCTGCCATGTACTCCGCTTCACATGTAGATCCCGCCACGATGCTCTGCTTGCAACTGCACCAGCTTACTGCCCCACCATTCAAAATATACACGTATCCAGTTTGTGACTTTGAGTCATCCAGATCTGTGTCGAAGCTAGCGTCGACGTAACCCTTTACGACGAGCTCTTCGTCACCTCCATAAACGAGAAACATCTCCTTAGTCCTTTTCAGGTACTTCAAGATATTCTTGACCGCTGTCCAGTGTTCCTTGCCGGGATTACTTTGGTTGCTTCCTACCAAACTTACGGCAAGGTTTACATCTGGTCTGGTACACAGCATGGCATACATAATAGAACCTATGGCTGAGGCATAGGGGATGACACTCATCTCTTCTATTTCTTCTGCCGTGGTCGGACTTTGAGCCGAGCTCAATTTCATACCTTGTAACACAGGCAAGAACCCCTTCTTAGATTGATCCATATTGAACTTCTTCAATATCTTATCAAGGCATGTGCTTTGTGAAAGACCTATGAGGCGTCTCGATCTATCTCTATAGATCTTGATGCCTAATATATAAGCAGCTTCTCCAAGGTCCTGCATTGAAAAACTCTTATTCAAGTAGGCCTTGATGCTGTCCAAAAGTTCTATATCATTTCCCATCAAAAGTATGTCATCTACATATAATATGAGAAATGCTACAGAGCTCCCACTCACTTTCTTGTAAACACAGGCTTCTCCATAAGTCTGCGTAAACCCAAACGCTTTGATCATCTCATCAAAGCGAATGTTCCAACTCCGAGATGCTTGCACCAGCCCATAAATCGAGCGTTGGAGCTTGCACACTTTGTCAGCATTCTTAGGATCGACAAAACCTTCCGGCTGCATCATATACAATTCTTCCTTAAGGAAACCATTAAGGAATGCCGTTTTGACGTCCATTTGCCATATTTCATAATGGTAAAACGCGGCAATTGCTAACATGATTCGGACGGACTTCAGCTTCACTAACGGTGAGAAAGTCTCATCGTAGTCAACCCCTTGAACTTGTCGATAACCTTTAGCGACAAGCCGAGCTTTATAGATGGTCACATTACCATCCGCGTCTGTCTTCTTCTTAAAGATCCATTTATTCTCTATGGCTCGCCGTTCAATGGGCAAGTCAGTCAAAGTCCATACTTCGTTTTCATACATGGATCCTATCTCGGATTTCATGGCTTCTAGCCATTTGTCGGAATCCGGGCCCGCCATCGCTTCTTCATAGTTCGAAGGTTCACCGTTGTCTAACAACATGATTTCCAAGACAGGGTTGCCGTACCACTCTGGTGCGGAACGTGTCCTTGTGGACCTTCGAATTTCAGTAGTAACTTGATCAGAAGTTTCATGATCATCATCATTAACTTCCTCTCCAGTCGGTGTAGGCACCTCAGGAACATTTTCTTGAGTTGCGCCATTTTCCGGTTCAAGAGGTAATACTTCATCAAGTTCTATTTTCCTCCCACTTACTTCTTTCGAGAGAAACTCTTTCTCTAGAAAGGATCCATTCTTGGCAACAAAGATCTTGCCTTCGGATCTGAGGTAGAAGGTATACCCAATAGTTTCTTTTGGGTATCCTATGAAGACGCATTTTTCCGACTTGGGTTCGAGCTTTTTAGGTTGAAGTTTCTTGACATAAGCATCGCATCCCCAAACTTTCAGAAACGACAACTTAGGTTTCTTTCCAAACCATAATTCAAATGGTGTCGTCTCAACGGATTTTGACGGAGCCCTATTTAAAGTGAATGCAACAGTCTCTAAAGCATAGCCCCAAAAAGATAGTGGTAAATCGGCAAGAGACATCATAGACCGCACCATATCTAATAGAGTGCGATTACGACGTTCGGACACACCGTTACGCTGAGGTGTTCCAGGCGGCGTGAGCTATGAAACTATTCCACATTTTCTTAAGTGTGTGCCAAATTCGTGACTCAAGTATTCTCCTCCACGATCTGATCGTAGAAACTTGATTTTCCTGTCATGTTGATTCTCAACCTCACTCTGAAATTCCTTGAACTTTTCAAAGGTTTCAGACTTGTGTTTCATTAAGTAAATATATCCATATCTACTCAAATCATTAGTGAGAGTGAGAACATAACGATAGCCGCCGCGAGCCTCAACACTCATTGGACCGCACACATCAGTATGTATGATTTCCAATAAGTTGGTTGCTCGCTCCATTGTTCCTGAGAACGGAGTCTTGGTCATTTTACCCATAAGGCATGGTTCGCACATGTCAAATGATTCATAATCAAGAGACTCTAAAAGTCCATCTGCATGGAGCTTCTTCATGCGTTTGACACCTATGTGACCAAGGCGGCAGTGCCACAAGTATGTGGGACTATCATTATCAACCTTACATCTTTTGGTACTCACACTATGAACATGTGTAGCATTACGTTCGAGATTCATAAAGAATAAACCATTCACCATAGGAGCATGACCATAAAACATATCTCTCATATAAATAGAACAACCATTATTCTCGGATTTAAATGAGTAGCCATCTCGAATTAAACGAGATCCCGATACAATGTTCATGCTCAAAGCTGGTACTAAATAACAATTATTGAGGTTTAAAACTAATCCTGTAGGTAAATGAAGAGGCAGCGTGCCGATGGCAATCACATCGACTTTGGAACCATTCCCGACGCGCATCGTCACCTCGTCCTTTGCCAGTCTTCGCCTATTCCGTAGTTCCTGCTGTGAGTTACAAATGTGAGCAACTGCACCGGTATCAAATACCCAAGAGCTACTACGATTACTGGTAAGGTACACATCAATTACATGTATATCACATATACCTTTTGTTTTGCCGGCCTTCTTGTCTGCTAAGTACTTGGGGCAATTCCGCTTCCAGTGACCGCTTCCCTTGCAATAAAAACACTCAGTCTCGGGCTTGGGTCCATTCTTTGGCTTCTTCCCGGCAGCTTGCTTGCCGGGCGCGGCAACCTCCTTGCCGTCCTTCTTGAAGGCTTTCTTACCCTTGCCCTTCTTGAACTTAGTGGTTTTATTTACCATCAACACTTGATGTTCCTTCTTGACTTCTACCTCTGCTGATTTCAGCATAGCAAATACTTCAGGAATGGTCTTTTCCATCCCCTGCATATTGAAGTTCATCACAAAGCTCTTGTAGCTCGGTGGAAGCGACTGGAGGATTCTGTCAATGACCGCATCATCCGGGAGATTAACTCCCAGCTGAGTCAAGCGGTTATGTAATCCAGACATCGTGAGTATGTGCTCACTGACAGAACTGTTTTCCTCCATCTTACAGCTGAAGAACTTGTCGGAGACCTCATATCTCTCGACCCGGGCATGAGCTTGGAAAACCATTTTCAGCTCTTCGAACATCTCATATGCTCCATGTCTCTCAAAACGCTTTTGGAGCCCCGGTTCTAAACTGTAAAGCATGCCGCACTGAACGAGGGAGTAGTCATCGGTACGTGCCTGCCAAGCGTTCATAACGTCTTGTTTAGCAGGGAGGACAGGTGCGTCACCCAGCGGTGCTTGTAGGACATAATCTTTCTTGGCAGCTATGAGGATGATCCTCAGGTTCTGGACCCAGTCCGTATAGTTGCTGCCATCGTCTTTCAGCTTGGTTTTCTCTAGGAACGCGTTGAAGTTGAGGACTACGTGGGCCATTTGATCTACAAGACATATTGTAAAATATTTTAGACTAATGTTCATGATAATAAAGTTCATCCAATCAAATTATAATGAACTCCCACTTAGATTAGACATCCCTCTAGTCATCTAAGTATTACATGATCCTAGTTAACTAGGCCGTGTCCGATCATCACGTGAGACGGACTAGTCAACGTCGGTGAACATCTTCATGTTGATCGCATCTTCTATACGACTCATGCTCGACCTTTCGGTCTTCTGTGTTCCGAGGCCATGTCTATGCACATGCTAGGCTCGTCAAGTTAACCCTAAGTGTTTTGCATGTGTAAAACTGTCTTACACCCGTTGTATGTGAACGTAAGAATCTATCACACCCGATCATCACGTGGTGCTTCGAAACGACGAACTTTAGCAACGGTGCACAGTTAGGGGAGAACACTTCTTGAAATTGTTATGAGGGATCATCTTATTTACTACCGCCGTTCTAAGTAAACAAGATGCAAAACATGATAAACATCACATGCAATCAAATAATAAACGTGACATGATATGGCCATTATCACATAGCTCCTTTGATCTCCATCTTGGGGCTCCATGATCGTCTTGTCACCGGCTTGACACCATGATCTCCATCATCATGATCTCCATCATCGTGTCTCCATGAAGTTGCTCGCCAATTATTACTTCTACTACTATGGCTAACGCGTTTAGCAATGAAGCAAAGTAATTTACATGGCGTTTCTCAATGACACGCAGGTCATATAAAAGAATAAAGACAACTCCTATGGCTCCTGCCGGTTGTCATACTCATCGACATGCAAGTCGTGATTCCTATTACAATAGCATGAACATCTCATACATCACATATAGATCATTCATCATTCATCACAACTTTGGCCATATCATATCACAAACCACTTGCTGCAAAAACAAGTTAGACGTCCTCTAATTGTTGTTGCAAGTTTTTACGTGGCTGAATTAGGGTTCTAGCAAGAACGTTTTCTTACCTACGTGAAAACCACAACGTGATTTGTCAACTTCTATTTACCCTTCATAAGGACCCTGTTCATCGAATCCGCTCCAACTAAAGTAGGAGAGACAGACACCCGCCAGCCACCTTATGCAACTAGTGCATGTTAGTCGGTGGAACCGGTCTCACGTAAGCGTACGTGTAAGGTTGGTCCGGGCCGCTTCATCCCACAATACCGCTGAAGCAAGAAAAGACTAGTAGCGGCAAGAAAGTTGACAAATCCACGCCCACAACAAATTGTGTTCTACTCGCGCAAGAAGAACTACGCATAGACCTAGCTCATGATGCCACTGTTGGAGAACGTTGCAGAAAAACAAAAAAATTTCCTACTCGTTTCACCAAGATCATCTAGGAGTTCATCTAGCAACGAGTCACGAGATGCATCTACATACCTTTGTAGATCGCGTGCGGAAGCGTTCAACGAACGGGGATGATGTAGTCGTACACAACGTGATCCAAATCACCGATGACCAGCGCCGAACGGACGGCACCTCCGCGTTCAACACACGTACGGGACGGGAGACGTCTCCTCCTTCTTGATCCAGCAAGGGGGAAGGAGAGGTTGACGAAGATCCAGCAGCACGACGGCGTGGTGGTGGATGCAGGGCGTCGCAGTAGCAGGGCTTCGCCTATACTACGAGGAAGAGAGACGTAACGGGGAGAGAGGGAGGCGCCAGGGGCTGGTGCGTCAAGTCCCTCCTCTCCCCCACTATATATAGGGGTGCCATAGGGGGGGCGCCGGCCCTAGTAGATGGAATCTACTAGGGGGGCGGCGGCCTAGGGTGGGGCTTGCTCCCCAAGGCAAGGGGGGCGCCCCCTCTAGGGTTTCCCCTTAGCCCTAGCCGCATGGGCCCCCTAGGGGCTGGCGCCCCAGCCCACTATGGGCTGGGTTCCCTCCTATTTCAGCCCATGGGGCCCTCCGGGATAGGTGGCCCCACCCGGTGGACCCCCGGGACCCTTCCGGTGGTCCTGGTACAATACCGGGTACCCCGAAACTTGTCCCGATGGCCGAAATTGCACATCCTATATATAATTCTTTACCTCCGGACCATTCCGGAACTCCTCATGACGTCCTGGATCTCATCCGGGACCCCGAACAACATTCGGGTTACTGCATATACTTATCTTCACAACCCTAGCGTCACCGAACCTTAAGTGTGTAGACCCTACGGGTTCGGGAGACAAGCAGACATGACCGAGACGACTCTCCGGTCAATAACCAACAGCGGGATCTGGATACCCATGTTGGCTCCCACATGCTCCACGATGATCTCATCGGATGAACCACGATGTCGAGGATTCAATCAACCCCGTATACAATTCCCTTTGTCAATCGATATATTACTTGCCCGAGGTTCCATCGTCGGTATCCCAATACCTCGTTCAATCTCGTTACCGGCAAGTCACTTTACTCATACCGTAATGCATGATCCCGTGACCAGACACTTGGTCACTTTGAGCTCATTATGATGATGCATTACCGAGTGGGCCCAGTGATACCTCTCCGTCATACGGAGTGACAAATCCCAGTCTTGATCCGTGTCAACCCAACAGACACTTTCGGAGATACCCGTAGTATACCTTTATAGTCACCCAGTTACGTTGTGACGTTTGGTACACCCAAAGCACTCCTACGGTATCCGGGAGTTACATGATCTCATGGTCTAAGGAAAAGACACTTGACATTGCAAAACTCTAGCAAACGAACTATACGATCTTTATGCTATGTTTAGGATTGGGTCTTGTCCATCACATCATTCTCCTAATGATGTGATCTCGTTATCAATGACATCTTATGTCCATAGCCAGGAAACCATGACTATCTGTTGACTAACGAGCTAGTCAACTAGAGGCTTACTAGGGACATGTTGGTGTCTGTTATTCACACATGTATTACGATTTCCGGATAACACAATTATAGCATGAATAAAGACAATTACCATGAACAAGGAAATATAATAATAATGCTTTTATTATTGCCTCTAGGGCATATTTCCAACAAAGTGTTCCTCCGGTAAATGGGAGTTGCATAATCTCATAGTCATAGGAACATGTATAAGTCATGAAGAATAGCAACAGCAACATACTAAACGATCGGGTGCTAAGCTAATGAAATTGGTCATGTCAATCAGATCAGTCAACTAATGATGTGACCTCGTTAATCAAATAACAACTCTTTGTTCATGGTTAGGAAACATAACCATCTTTGATTAACGAGCTAGTCAAGTAGAGGCATACTAGTGACACTTTGTTTGTCTATGTATTCACACATGTATTATGTTTCCGGTTAATACAATTCTAGCATGAATAATAAACATTTATCATGATATAAGGAAATAAATAATAACTTTATTATTGCCTCTAGGGCATATTTCCTTCAGTCTCCCACTTGCACTAGAGTCAATAATCTAGTTCACATCGCCATGTGATTTAGCAGCAATAGTTCACATCACCATGTGATTAACACCCATAGTTCACATCGTCATGTGACCAACACTCAAAGGGTTTACTAGAGTCAGTAATCTAGTTCACATCTCTATGTGAATAACACCCAAAGAGTACTAAGGTGTGATCATGTTTTGCTTGTGAGATAATTTTAGTCAACGGGTCTGTCACATTCAGATCCGTAAGTATTTTGCAAAATTCTTTGTCTATAATGCTCTGCAAGGAGCTACTCTAGCTAATTGCTCCCACTTTCAATATGTATCCAGATTGAGACTTTTAGATTCATCTGGATCAGTGTCAAAAACTTGCATCGACGTAACCCTTTACGACGAACCTTTTTGTCACGTCCATAATCGAGAAACATATCCTTATTTCACTAAGGATAATTCTGGCCGTTGTCCAGTGATCTACTCCTAGATCACTATTGTACTCCCTTGCCAAATCAGTGCAGGGTATACAATAGATCTGGTACATAGCATGGCATACTTTATAGAACCTATGAATGAGGCATAGGGAATGACTTTCATTCTCTTTCTATCTTCTGCCGTGGTCGGGCTTTGAGTCTTTACTCAACTTCACACCTTGTAACACAGGCAAGAAACTTTTTCTTTGACTGTTCCATTTTGAACTACTTCAAAATCTTGTCAAGGTATGTACTTATTGAAAAACTTATCAAGCGTCTTGATCTATCTCTATAGATCTTGAAGCTTAATATGTAAGCAGCTTTACCGAAGTCTTTCTTTGAAAAACTCCTTTCAAACACTCATTTTATGCTTTACAAAATAATTCTACATTATTTCCGATCAACAATATGTCATTCACATATACTTGTCAGAAACGTTGTAGTGCTCCCACTCACTTTCTCGTAAATACAGGCTTCACCGCAAGTCTGTATAAAACTATATGCTTTGATCAACTCATCAAAGCGTATATTCCAACTCCGAGATGCTTGCACCAGTCCACAGATAGATCGCTGGAGCTTGCATATTTAGTTAACACCTTTAGGATCGACAAAACCTTCTAGTTGCATCGTATACAACTCTTCTTTAGCAAATCCATTAAGGAACGCAGTTTTGTTTATCCATTTGCCAGATTTCATAAAATGCGGCAATTGCTAACATGATTCAGACAGACTTAAGCATAGATACGAGTGAGAAAATCTCATCGTAGTCAACACCTTGAACTTGTCGAAAACCTTTTGCGACAATTCTAGCTTTGTAGATAGTAACACTACTATCAGCGTCCGTCTTCCTCTTGAAGATCCATTTTTCTATGGCTTGCCGATCATCGGGCAAGTCAACCAAAGTCCATACTTTGTTCTCATACATGGATCATATCTCAGATTTCATGGCTTCAAGCCACTTTGCGGAATCTGGGCTCACCATCGCTTCTTCATAGTTCGTAGGATCATCATGATCTAGTAGCATGACTTCCAGAACAGGATTACTGTACCACTCTGGCGCGGATCTTACTCTGGTTGATCTACGAGGTTCAGTAGTGTCTTGTTCTGAAGTTTCATGATCATCATCATTAGCTTCCTCACTAACTGGTGTAGGTGTCACAGAAACATTTTTCTGTGATGTACTACTTTCCAATAAGGGAGCAGGTACAGTTACCTCGTCAAGTTCTACTTTCCTCCCACTCACTTCTTTCGAGAGAAACTCCTTCTCCGGAAAGTTTCCAAATTTAGCAACAAAAGTCTTGCCTTCGGATCTGTGATAGAAGGTGTATCCAATAGTTTCCTTTGGATATCCAATGAAGATGCACTTCTCCGATTTGAGTTTTGAGCTTATCAGGATGAAACCTTTTCATATAAGCATCGCAACCCCAAACTTTAAGAAACGACAACTTTGGTTTCTTGCCAAACCATAGTTCATAAGGCATCGTCTCGACGGATATAGATGGTGCCCCTTTTTAACGTGAATGCAGCTGTCTCTAATGCATGACCCCAAAAACAATAGTGGTAAATCGGTAAGAGACATCATAGATTGCACTATATCCAATAAAGTACGGTAATGATGTTCGGACACACCATTATGATGTGGTGTTCTAGGTGGCGTGAGTAGTGAAACTATTTCACATTGTTTTAACTGAAGACCAAACTCGTAACTCAAATATTTGTCTCCGCGATCAGATCGTAGAAACTTTATTTTCTTGTCACAATGTTTTTCTCTTCACTCTGAAATTCTTTGAACTTTTCAAATGTTTCAGACTTATGTTTCATCAAGTAGATATACTCATATCTGCTCAAATCATTTGTGAAGATCAGAAAATAATGATACCTGTCGCGAGCCTCAATATTCATCGGACCACATACATCAGTATGTATGATTTCCAACAAATCTTTTCTCGCTCCATTGTTCTGGAGAACGGCGTTTTAGTCATCTTGCCCAAAAGGCATGGTTCGCAAGCATCAAGTGATTCATAATCAAGTGATTCCGAAAGCCCATCAGCATGGAGTTTCTTCATGCGCTTTATACCAATATGACCTAAACAGCAGTGCCACAGATAAGTTGCACTATCATTATTAACTTTGCATCTTTTGGTTTCAATATTATGAATATGTGTATTATTAAGATCGAGATCCAATGAACTATTTTCATTGGGTGTGTAACCATATAAGGTTTTATTCATGTAAACAGAACAACAATTTATTCTTTTACTTAAATGAATAACCGTATTACAATAAACATGATCAAATCATATTCATGCTCAACACAAACACCAAATAACACTTATTTAGTTTCAACACTAATCCCGAAAGTATAGGGGAGTGTGCGATGATGATCATATCAATCTTGGAACTACTTCCAACACACATCGTCACTTCACCCTTAACTAGTCTCTATTTATTCTGCAACTCCCGTTTCGAGTTACTAATCTTAGCAACTGAACTAGTATCAAATACTGAGGGTTTGCTATAAACACTAGTAAAGTACACATCAATAACATGTATATCAAATATACTTATGTTCACTTTGCCATCCTTCTTATCCGCCAATCACTTGGGGTAGTTCCGCTTCCAGTGACCAGTCCCTTTGCAGTAGAAGCACTTAGTCTCAGGCTTAGGACCAGACTTGGGCTTCTTCACTTGAGAAACTCGCTTGTCGTTCTTCTTAAAGTTCCCCTTCTTCCCTCCGCCCTTTTCTTGAAACTAGTGGTCTTGTCTACCATCAACACTTGATGTTTTTCTTGATTTCTACCTTCGTTGATTTCCGCATTACGAAGAGCTTGGGAGTCGTTTCCGTTATCCCTTGCATATCATAGTTCATCACGAAGTTCTACTAACTTGGTGATGGTGACTAGAGAATTCTGTCAATCACTATCTTATCTGGAAGATTAACTCCCACTTGATTCAAGTGATTGTAGTACTCAGACAATCTGGGCACATGCTCACTAGTTGAGCGATTCTCCTCCATCTTTTAGCTATAGAACTTGTTGGAGACTTCATATCTCTCAACTCGGGTATTTGCTTGAAATATTATCTTCAACTGTTGGAACATCTCATATGGTCCTTGACGTTCAAAATGTCTTTGAAGTCCCGATTCTAAGCCATTAAGCATGGTGCACTAAACTATCAAGTAGTCATCATATTGAGCTAGCCAAACGTTCATAACGTCTGCATCTGCTCCTGCAATAGGTCTTTCACCTAGCGGTGCATCAAGGACATAATTCTTCTGTGCAGCAATGAGGATAAACCTCTGATCACGGATCCAATACGCATCTTTGCTACTAACATCTTTCAACACAATTTTCTCTAGGAACATATCAAAATAAACATAGGGAAGCAACAACGCGAGCTATTGATCTACAACATAATTTGGAAAATACTACCAGGACTAAGTTCATGATAAATTTAAGTTCAATTTAATCATATTACTTAAGAACTCCCACTTAGATAGACATCCCTCTAATCCTCTAAGTGATCATGTGATCCAAATCAACTAAACCATGACCGATCATCACGTGAGATGGAGTAGTTTTCAATGGTGAACATCGTTATGTTGATCATATCTACTATATGATTCACGCTCGACCTTTCGGTCTCCGTGTTCCGAGGCCATATCTATATATGCTTGGCTCGTCAAGTATAACCTGAGTATTCCGCGTGTGCAACTGTTTTGCACCCGTTGTATTGGAACGTAGAGCCTATCACACCCGATCATCATGTGGTGTCTCAGCACGAAGAACTTTCGCAACGGTGCATACTCAGGGAGAACACTTCTTGATAATTTAGTGAGAGATCATCTTATAATGCTACCGTCAATCAAAGCAAGATAAGATGCATAAAAGGATAAACATCACATGCAATCAATATAAGTGATATGATATGGCCATCATCATCTTGTGCTTGTGATCTCCATCTCCGAAGCACCGTCATGATCACCATCGTCACCGGCATGACACCTTGATCTCCATCACAGCATCGTTGTCGTCTCGCCAATCTTATGCTTCCACGACTATCACTACCGCTTAGCGATAAAGTAAAGCATTACATCGCGATTGCATTGCATACAATAAAGCGACAACCATATGGCTCCTGCCAGTTGCCGATAACTCGGTTACAAAACATGATCATCTCATACAATAAAATTTGGCATCATGCCTTGACCATATCACATCACAACATGCCCTGCAAAAACAAGTTAGACGTCCTCTACTTTGTTGTTGCAAGTGTTACGTGGCTGCTACGGGCTTAAGTAAGAACTCATCTCACCTACGCATCAAAACCACAACGATAGTTTGTCAAATAGACTCCGTTTTAACCTTCTCAAGGACCGGGCGTAGCCACACTTGGTTCAACTAAAGTTGGAGAGACAGTCGCCCGCAAGCTATCTATGTGCAAAGCACGACGAGGGAATCGGTCTCGCGTAAGCGTACGCGTAAGGTTGGTCCGGGTCGTCTCGTCCAACAATACTGCCGAACCAAAGTATGACATGCTGGTAGGCAGTATGCCTTGTATCGCCCACAACTCACTTGTGTTCTACTCGTGCAAATAACATCAAACCATAAAACCTAGGCTCGGATGCCACTGTTGGGGAACGTAGTAATTTCAAAATTTTCCTACGCACACACAAGATCATGGTGATGCATAGCAACGAGGGGGAGAGTGTTGTCTACGTACCAACGCAGACCGACTGCGGAAGCGATCACACAACGTAGAGGAAGTAGTCGTATGTCTTCTTCCCGATCTGACCGATCCAAGCACCGTTACTCCGGCACCTCCGAGTTCTTAGCACACGTTCAGCTCGATGACGATCCTCGGGCTCGGATCCAGCAAAGCGTCGAGGAAGAGTTCCGTCAGCACGACGGCGTGGTGACGATCTTGATGTACTAACGACGCAGGGCTTCCCCTAAGCACTGTAACGGTATGATCGAGGTGGAATTTGGTGGCAGGGGGCACCGCGCACGGCTAAGGAACGACCTCAAGGATCAACTTGTGTGTCTATGGGGTGCCCCTGCCCCTGTATATAAAGGATGGAGGAGGAGGAGGCCGGCCAAGGCAAAGGTGCGTCCAGGATAGGGAGTCCTACTAGGACTCCAAGTCCTAGTAGGAGTCCACCAAAAGGGGAGGAAGGGAGAAGGAATAGGAGGAGAAGGAGAGGTGGCCGGCCCCCTTTTCCCTAGTCCAATTCGGACCAAAGGGGAGGGGGTGCAGCAGCCTTTTCCTCTTCCCACTAAAGCCCATCAAGGCCCATTACTTCTCCCGTAACTACCCGGTACTCCGAAAAATACCCGAATCACTCGGAACCTTTCCGATGTCCGAATATAGTCGTCCAATATATCGATCTTTACGTCTCGACCATTTCGAGACTCCTCGTCATGTCCCCGATCTCATCCGGGACTCCGAACTCCTTCGGTACATCAATACTCATAAACTCATAATATAACTGTCATCGAAACCTTAAGCGTGCGAACCCTAAGGTTCGAGAACAATGTAGACATGACCGAGACACGTCTCCGGTCAATAACCAATAGCGGGACCTGGATACCCATATTGGCTCCTGCATATTCTACGAAGATCTTTATCGGTCAGACCGCATAACAACATACGTTGTTCCCTTTGTCATCGGTATGTTACTTGCCCGAGATTCGATCGTCGGTATCCAATACCTAGTTCAATCTCGTTACCGGCAAGTCTCTTTACTCATTCCGTAATACATCATCTCACAACTAACATATTAGTTGCAGTGCTTGCAAGGCTTATGTGATGTGCATTACCGAGAGGGCCCAGAGATACCTCTCCGACATTCAGAGTGACAAATCCTAATCTCGAAATACGCCAACCCAACATCCACCTTTGGAGACACCTGTAGTACTCCTTTATAATCACCCAGTTACGTTGTGACGTTTGGTAGCACCCAAAGTGTTCCTCCGGTAAACGGGAGTTGCATAATCTCATAGTCATAGGAACATGTATAAGTCATGAAGAATAGCAACAGCAACATACTAAACGATCGGGTGCTAAGCTAATGAAATGGGTCATGTCAATCAGATCATTCAACTAATGATGTGACCTCATTAATGAAATAACAACTCTTTGTTCATGGTTAGGAAACATAACCATCTTTGATTAACGAGCTAGTCAAGTAGAGGCATACTAGTGACACTCTGTTTGTCTATGTATTCACACATGTATTATGTTTCCGGTTAATACAATTCTAGCATGAATAATAAACATTTATCATGATATAAGGAAATAAATAATAACTTTATTATTGCCTCTAGGGCATATTTCCTTCACCGGTGTCTATATAAACCGGAGGGTTTTAGTCCGTAGGACAACATACACATCAACAATCATACCATAGGCTAGCTTCTAGGGTTTAGCCTCTCTGATCTCGTGGTAGATCTACTCTTGTACTACCCATATCATCAATATTAATCAAGCAGGACGTAGGGTTTTACCTCCATCAAGAGGGCCCGAACCTGGGTAAAACTTCGTGTCCCTTGCCTCCTGTTACCATCCGGCCTAGACGCACAGTTCGGGACCCCCTACCCAAGATCCGCCGATTTTGACACCGACATTGGTGCTTTCACTGAGAGTTCCTCTGTGTCGTCACCGTCAGGCTCGATGGCTCCAGTGATCATCAATAGCGATGCAGTCCAGGGTGAGACCTTCCTCCCCGGACAAATCTTCGTCTTCGGCGGCTTCGCACTGCGGGCCAATTCACTTGGCCATCTGGAGCAGATCGAAAGCTACGCCCCTCGTCGTCAGGTCAGATTCGGAAGTTTAAACTACATGGCCGACATCCACGGGGACTTGATCTTCGACGGATTCGAGCCACTGCCGAGCGCGCCGCACTATCCCGACGAGCATGATCTAGCTCTGCCGCCGAACAGTGCCCTGGAGGCCGCACCCACATCGGCTCCGATCCTTAATTCGGAGCCAACTGCGCCGATCGAGGATGGGCGGTTGGACGCCGCCTCGGGGGCTGCGATCCCAACGGCAATTGAGCCGAACACCAGCCCCGCACTCCATGAGACTCGCGACTCCAAGGAGCCGGACTCCTTTCCGGACTCCAAACCCTCCGCGCCCCTGCCAATCGAATCCGATTGGGCGCCGATCATGGAGTTCACTGCCGCGGACATCTTTCAGCACTCGCCTTTTGGCGATATTCTGAAGTCACTGAAGTCTCTCTCTTTATCAGGAGAGCCCTGGCCGGACTGCGGCCAGCAGGGTTGGGATTCGGGCGATGAAGAAATTCAAAGCCCACCCACCACCCACTTTGTAGCCACTGTCGACGACTTAACCGACATGCTCGACTTTGACTCCGAAGACATCGACGATATGGACGCTGATTGTCGGTGTCAAAACCGGCGGATCTCGGGTAGGGGCTCCTGAACTGTGCGTCTAGGCCGGATGGTAATAGGAGGCAGGGGACACGAAGTTTTACCTAGGTTCGGGCCCTCTCGATGGAGGTAAAACCCTACATCCTGCTTGATTAATATTGATGGTATGGGTATTACAAGAGTTGATCTACCACGAGATCAGAGAGGCTAAACCCTAGAAGCTAGCCTATGGTATGATTGTTGATGTGTATGTTGTCCTACGGACTAAAACCCTCAGGTTTATATAGACACCGGATAGGGTTAGGGTTACATAGAGTCAATTACAATGGTAGGAGATCTGAATATCCGTATTGCCAAGCTTGCCTTCCACGCCAAGGAAAGTCCCTTCCGGACACGGGACGAAGTCTTCAATCTTGTATCTTCATAGTCCTGGAGTCCGGCTGAAGGTATAGTCCGGCCATCCGGACACCCCCTAATACAGGACTCCCTCAGTAGCCCCTGAACCAGGCTTCAATGACGAAGAGTCCGGCGCCCAAATTGTCTTCGACATTGCAAGGCGGGTTCCTCCTCCAAGTACTTCATGGAAGATTTTGAACACAAAGATAGTGTCCGGCTCTGCAAAATAAGTTTCCACATATTGCCATAGAGAGAATAATATTTACACAAATCTAATATGATGACGTATTCCGTAATGTGTCACACCACGGCCAAGCCTTTATCCGAGTCATTTTATTACCCGCCTCAGCGCGTCATGCGAGGTGGTTTCCATGGCACGTCTTGTTAAAGCAGAGATCGTGTCCCCTTATTCCGGGATTCTCATTAATACGGGCGTGGGTAACCCAACCGCTTCTAGGACTCCTAGATTATAGGCAAGTCCAATCGGACACGGAGAGGACGCTTGATATTCACCCTCTTTATAAAGGGGACAAGGCTTTTATTTTTCCCTCCCGTGCTCAATCAAATCCTTCCCCCACCTCGAGCTGAAACACCCAAAGTTCAGGTCAGGTGCTCCGAACCTTTAGTCATGTCCGGATCTAGCTTTCAAGGCCAATGGGTGCCTTCCTCCGTCACGGAAGAGGACATCAAAAAGTTGAGGGAGGCCAGATATCTGACCATCGAGATTTTGCATCGGCTGCCTCCTCGAGGGCAGGCCGTTCCCACCCCTGAACCCAACGAGAACGTCGTGTTCGTCTCCCACTTCCTCTGAGGTCTAGGCCTTGCTCTGGATCCTTTTGTCAGGGGTTTGATGTTTTATTATGAGCTAGACTTCCATGATCTAGCTCCGGACTCCTTTCTTCATATCACAACATTTATTATCATGTGTGGGGCCTTCCTCCGAGTTACCCCTCACTTTGGCCTCTGGCTCAAGACCTCTGAAGTGAAGCCGAAGATGATCGAGGGGCAACATGTAGCGTGTGGAGGTGCCTCAATACACAGGATGACGGGAGCCCCGTGGCCCAAAGGTTCCATCCCAGAGTTGTCTGAATTGTGGCAACGGGAGAGGTTCTATATCACGGCTCCTAGAAGTGCCAAGTGGGCGGCCGCCCCTGTTTTCCGCTCGGGCCCTCCACCACAACTGATGTCATGGATCAGTAGAGGTCTGAGCTGGGGGCCGGCCAAGGACGTGCTCGTACTGCAAAGCCGCATTCGAGATCTCTTCAATGGAGATTTCAGTTTGGTTATGGTAATACAAGTTATGCTGGTTCATCAAGTCCAGCCTTGCAAACGCCAGCCTCTTCACCTATGGGAGTTCAATCCCGAGGGACCGCGTGTCATTCAAGATTTTCTCGGCCTGACGCACGAGGAGATGTACAAGTCATTCTTCGGACCTCAGGTGGAGTGTCTGGAAATCACCGAGGATGTGGGCCTGAGTAGTAACCGCGCCGCCGAACAGGTAAGGTATCCTGCATCCGAACATACTATCTCTCTTTTGTTACGAAGTTTTTTTTGAGAGTTCCCTTTTTGACCAGGACTGGCTAACAAAGGCGAAGTTGATTCGGTGTTTGTCCCCCCTCCCTAAGGGTTTGGAAAACCCGGTATTGGAAGAGATGCTCCAGACCGCACCTTGCCCGGAGCCCTTGAAGGAAGATACTATGGAGGATAATGCGGGCGGACGCGGGCCCCCAACGCTGCCCATTCTAACCAAGGGAGCGAGCGTCTCCATGAAGGAAGACGACCTGAAGAGGAAAAGGACTGCGGCCGGGGATTCGGAAGCAGAAGCTTCCAAATGGGAGAAAAAGTCTCCCACAGAGGGTCCTGCCTTGGGGGGCGATGTTGCCGCACAAAGTCCGCGGGGGGATCAATTCTCCCGCGAGTCGTAAGTGACTCGAAATACTTTAATAGTACAGATATGCCATCTTTTTCTTCTGAGAAGATAACCACCGCATATATTTTTGCAGTTCGGGCCTTAGCCCCTCTCAAATGAGCTCGTCTTCGGGGGATCTTCTTCCAGAGATGATGGAGAGCGAAACGCCTCCTTCGGACTCCTCCGCTCCGGAAGCAGGCGACCCTGAAGTGTCATCGCGGAGGGCCTCTCCAAGTCCGGTGAGGCCAGAAGATAATCCCATTGAGCCCCGAAGCTCCCAGTGTCCGGCTCCCGAAGAGAGCAGACAAAAGAGTCCGGCACCGTCTAGTGTGCGATCGGATGTTCTGAGGGAGTTGGTGGGGCGAGCGGCCATCTCAGAGGAACACCGTGTGCTGATGAATACGGTGATGGAGAGAATATCGTCCGCCAAAAGCGGATTGCATGAAGCTTTTATGAGTCTACTGACAGGCTTTGAGGTACGTAAAAGAATGTATGATAGTCCTGCACATACTAGGTGTGCCCTGTGTAGATAGTAGCCCCTGAGACTCTGGTTGTCGTCGGAAACGACGACGAACAGAGGATCATATTCCCAGGTAATAACCATACTGCCTCTATGTGCAAGTGATGGAAGCTCCGGTGGCTAGCCGGACTAGCGAGTTTGCCCATTTAGAACGGCAGTTGGATGCGGCAGACGCCGACATCGAGCTTGTTAACAAAAGGCTTGACGAGGCACAGGGTAAGTGTCATTATCTGATAAACGCCACAATAGGAAGAGCAGTATAATGCCAGCATCTTTAATATGTTGTGACTGCAGATGGAGTTGCCACTGTTGAAGCCTTGCGGGCAGAACTTGCCCAAGCCAAGGAACAGACGAGGTTGGGTAATGCGGCTGCTTTGAAGGCGGCCAAAGAGTTGCAAGCCGAGAAGGCCGCACATGGCAAGAGCCGAGACAAGATGGCCAAGATGGCCAAATAATTAAAAGCCGCCGCCGACCATTGCCGGGTTCTTGAAAAGGAAAACCAGGCGAAGGCATTGGACCTTGAGAAGGCTGCTGCGACGAGAAAAGACCACCACTCTACTATGAGGGGAAAGAAGGAGGAGCTGCGAGAAGCCGGGGATATTGTAGCTGGGAAATCTTTTATGTTGCAGAGGAGGTTTGGAGATCCACGATATGCCCCTCTGGATCGGCTATGGAGTTCGGAGGATGTGTATATGGATTTGGCGGCGAGCGCTGCCAATGCGACCAAGTACTTCCAGGGTCAGACGGACCGTGAAGTAGATCAGCTGTTTTGGAGACAATTCCATTCTCCTGAGCGTCCGCTGTCATTGACTGACCAATTAGCTGAATGGGCCGAACTAAATAGGTTGTCCGGACTCTCCATGAGGTCTGTTGTGGATCAGTTATGTCCGGAAGGGTCAAAATCGAACAGCTATTTCAGCTTGGTGCAGCAGTTACTTGATGTGGTGCCGCGCATTAATGCGATGAAGAGGTCGGCATGCGTAGAGGGCACGCGGATGGTCTTTGCCCGTGTCAAGGCATACTGGGCGGAGATGGATGCTACCAATGTTGCAGCGCAGGATTCGGCCATAGGCCGAAAGGCTGCTGAGCACTACTTTGAAGAAGTTCTTGAGGGTGCCCGTTTGGTAGAGGCCCAATGCTCAAAAAATATTATGTTTGAGTGATATGTAATCTCATTATAAGCGAAATGCTTTTATAGAGTTTGATAAGGCTATTTTTATACTTTTGCCTGAAAGTAATATGATGCCTCCTGGGCGGCCGTTTTTGTATACGTGTGTATAAACTGAAAGATTGTAGTCGTCGGTTTCAACCCCCACTTATATAATGCGGAGGTGCTAGAAAAAACACGCGTTCACACTTAACCCAACGTCTTGGTCCTATTAAGGAGGTGATAGCGGAGCGAGCGAGGCAACTGGACTATAATGCTTTAACACTTTCACTTAGCCATAGGAGTTTGACAGTGGGGCTACTAGATAGCCCCTGGTGGCTCCGCACTCTCCCGATCTCGGGGTGCGTACATGCCTGGCCGGAAAAGGCCATTCGTTTAGGCGGAGGAATTCTAGCATTCCCATAGGTCATCGAGTGGTTGACCAGTCTTGCACTATATCATGACAGTCAGTTTTCGGCTTTCTCTACTGAGGTGCTCATCCGGATGAACCAGGGCACAATCGCAGTAGTTCTCCTGGTGCTACCTTAGCCGGTAAAGCGGAACGTAAGGCACCAAAACACAGGAGCCGGGCAAACCCAACATTTGACCAAAGACAATGATTCAGAGCTGATGCATATAGGGTCAAACTCGCGACGCCGATCACTCCCTAGGGTATTCGGTCTTTGTGGTATAAACCGGGCCTAAATAATGGCCTTTGTAAGAAGCTCCTTGTGTCCAGGTATGTGCATTGTTCTGGCGTGGCCACATGCCAAGACGTCAGCATCCTTCACATCCTTGATGAACCTCCTATAAAATCCGGCGTGACCAAGGAAACTTCTTATACCTTTGATGTCCTTGGGACATGGCATCTTTTCAATAGCATCAACCTTAGCTTTATCAACTTCAATACCTCTTTCAGAAACTTTATGCCCCAAGACAGTACCTTCAATAACAATAAAGTGGCACTTTTCCCAATTCAAGACAAGATTAGTTTCTTCACATCTCTGCAAAAATCGATCAAGATTGCTCAAGCAATCATCAAAAGAAGATCCATAGACAGAAAAGTCGTCCATGAAAACCTCATAAATCTTTTCACAAAAGTCAGAGAATATAGCCATCATGCATCTTTGAAAGGTAGCAGGTGCATTACATAAACCAAAAGGCATACGTCTATAAGCAAAAGTACCAAAAGGGCATGTCAAAGTAGTCTTTGATTAATCTTTAGCCGACACAGGTATTTGAGAGAAACCACAATAACCATCTAGAAAGTAGTAATGTGTATGTTTGCATAATATTTGTAGCATTTGATCAATAAAAGGTAAGGGGTAATGATCTCTCTTAGTAGCATTATTTAATTTGCGGAAATAAATTACCATCCTATAACTGGTAATAATTCTTTGTGGAATCAATTCATCTTTATCATTAGTAACAACAGTAATACCTCCCTACTTATGGCCACAATGAACAGGACTTACCCACTGACTATCAGCAACGGGATAAATTATACCTGCCTCTAGAAGCTTTAGTATTTCTTTTCTGACCACTTCTTTCATTTTAGGATTCAGACGTCATTGAGGATCACGAACTGGTTTGGCATCTGCTTCCAAATTTATTTTATGTTGACATAGAATGGGACTAATGCCCTTAAGATCATCAAGAGTATATCCAATAGCAGCACGGTGCTTCTTCAGAGTTTTCAATCATCTTTGTTCTTCATGCTCTGAAAGGTTAGCACTAATAATAACAGGATATATCTTCTTTTCATCAAGATAAGCATATTTAAGATTATCAGGCAACGGTTTAAGCTCAAACACGGGATCACCCTTAGGTGGAGGAGGATCCCCTAGGATTTCAACAGGCAAATTGTGTTTTAGCATAGGTTCTTGTTTAAAGAATACTTCAACTATTTCCCTTATTTTATTCATAAACATATCATTCTCATGGTCTAGCAAATATTGTTCTAAAGGATCATTAGGAGGTACGACAATAGAAGCAAGACCAATAATTTCATCCTTACTAGGCAGTTCTTCTTCACAGTGTTGTTTTACTAAATTTAGAGAAATTAAACTCATGAGTCATATCATCCAAGCCAATAGTAACAACATTCTTTTCGCAGTCTCTCCTAGCATTAACTGTATTCAAGAAGGGTCTACCAAATATAATGGGACAAAAGCTATCTTGTGGAGAACTAAGAACAAGAAAATCAGCAGGATATTTAGTTTTCCCGCACAAGACTTCAACATCTCTAACAATTCCCATTGCTGAAATAGTATCTCTATTAGCAAGTTTAATTGTGACATCAATATCTTCTAACTCAGCAGGTGCAATTTCATGCTTGATTTCTTTATACAAGTCATAAGGTATAACACTAGCACTAGCACCCATATCACATAAGCCATGATAACAATGATCTCCTATTTTAACAGAAATAACAGGCACGCCTACCACAGGTCTATGTTTATCTTTAGCACAAGGTTTAGCAATTCTAGCAGTTTCACCGCAGAACTGAATAACATGCCCATCAATTTTATCAGACAAGAGCTCTTTAACAGTAGCAGTATTAGGTTCAACTTTAACATGCTCAGGAGGTGTATATGTTTTAATATTGCTTTTACGAACCACAGTTGAAGCTTTAGCATGATCCTTTATCCTAACAGGGAAAAGTGGTTTCTCAACATAACAAGTAGGAACAATAGGATCATTATAAGTGATAGTCTTTTCTTCAACTTTAATAGGTGCAGCTACTTTTACTTCTATGGGAGGATGATATTTAAACCACTTCTCCTTAGGGAGATCAACATAAGTAGCAAAAGATTCATAGAAAGAAGCTACAATCTCAGAATCAAGTCCATATTTAGTGCTAAACTTACGGAAAATATCGGTATCCATAAAAGATTTAACACAATCAAACTTAGGTGTCATACCTGACTCCTTACCATTGTCAAGGTCCCAATCTTCAGAGTTGCGTTTAATTCTATCCAATAAATCCCATCTAAATCCAATAGTCTTCATCATAAAAGAGCCAGCACAAGAAGTATCGAGCATGGTGCGATTATTTTCAGAAAGCCAAGCATAAATTTTTTGAAGAATTGTTTCTCTTGGAAGCTCATGATTGGGGCATGAATATAACATTGATTTAAGCCTCCCCCAAGCTTGAGTGATGCTTTCTCCTTCGCGAGGCCAAAAATTATATATATAATTGCGATCACGATGAACAAGATGCATAGGGTAATACTTTTGATGAAATTCCAATTTCAATCTTCTATAGTTCCATGATCCCATATCATCACATAGCCTATACCATGTCAATGCGTCTCCCTTCAAAGATAAAGGGAAGACCTTCTTCTTAGCGACATCATCGGGAATACCTACAAGCTTAAATAATCCACAAACTTCATCCACATATATTAGGTGTTCATCAGGATGCTTTGTTCCATCTCCTGTAAAAGGATTAGCTAGCAGTTTTTCTATTATATTTGAAGGATAGTCATAAGGAATTTCATTTTCAATAGGTTCAGTAGGTTGAGGAGAAACTCTTTGCTCTACTGGTCGGGTGAAGATACCCCGAACAAGCCCCTTAGAGGATTACTTTCCATAGTAACAAGTGACAGTAAATTTCAGCACACTATATAAATTTTTCCTTACCAAATTCCACCTACCAAAGGCGCTTCACTCCCCGGCAATGGCGCCAGAAAAGAGTCTTGATGACCCACAAGTATAGGGGATCTGTCGTAGTCCTTTCGATAAGTAAGAGTGTCAAACCCAACGAGGAGCAGAAGGAAATGATAAACGGTTTTCAGCAAGGTATTCTCTGCAAGTACTGAAATAAGTGGTAATAGATAGTTTTGTGATGAGATAATTTGTAATGAGCAACAAGTAACAAAAGTAAATAAAGTGCAGCAAGGTGGCCCAATCCTTTTTATAGCAAAGGACAAGCCTGGACAAACTCTTATATAAGGAAAAGCGCTCCCGAGGACACATGGAAATATCGTCAAGCTAGTTTTCATCACGTTCATATGAGTCACGTTCGGTACTTTGATAATTTGACATGTGGGTGGACCGGTGCTTGGGTGTTGTTCTTACTTGAACAAGCATCCCACTTATGATTAACCACTATTGCAAGCATCTGCAACTACAACAAAAGTATTATGGTAAACCTAACCATAGCATGAAACATCTGGATCCAAATCAGCCCCTTATGAAGCAACGCATAAACTAGGGTTTAAGCTTCTGTCACTCTAGCAACCCATCATCTACTTATTACTTCCCAATGCCTTCCTCTAGGCCCAAATAATGGTGAAGTGTTATGTAGTCGACGTTCACATAACACCACTAGAGGCTAGACAACATACATCTTATCAAAATATCAAATGAATACCAAATTCACATGACTACTCATAGCAAGACTTCTCCCTTGTCCTCAGGAACGAACGTAATCTCACAAAGCATATTCATGTTCATAATCAGAGGGGTAATAATATGCATATAGGATCTGAACATATGATCTTCCACCAATTAAACCAACTAGCATCAACTACAAGGATTAATCAACACTACTAGCAACCTACTAGCACCAATCCCGGACTTTGAGACAAGAATTGGATGCGAGATGAACTAGGGTTTGGAGATGAGATGGTGCTGGTGAAGATGTTGATGGAGATTGCCCTCTCCCGATGAGAGGAGCGTTGCTGATGAAGATGGTGATGATTTCCCCCTCCGGGAGGGAAGTATCCCCGGCAGAACAGCTCTGCCGGAGCTCTAGATTGGATCCGCCAAGGTTCCACCTCGTGGCGGCTGAGTCTCGTCCTGAAAAGTTCCTCTCTATTTTTTTCTCATCGAAAGACCTCATGTAGGAGAAGATGGGCATCGAAGAGCCACCAGGGGGCCCACGAGGTAGGGGGCGCGCCCTAGGGGGGCGCCCCCACCCTCGTGAGAAGGGTGTGGGCCCCTGTTCTTCATCTTTGGCGAGGATATTTCATTATTTATTATAAGGTGTTCCGTGGAGTTTCAGGACTTTTGGAGTTGTGCAGAATAGGTCTCTAATATTTGCTCCTTTTCCAGCCCAGAATTCCAGCTGCCGGCATTCTCCCTCCTTATGTAAACCTTGTAAAATAAGAGAGAATAGCCATAAGTATTGTGACATAATGTAAATAACAGCCCATAATGCAATAAATATTGATATAAAAGCATGATGCAAAATGGACGTATCACCCCCCAGCTGGGGGAGACAAGAAAAGGATGGCCGACCCAACCGGGAAGGCCGAAGGTTCCAAGAAGGGCAAGACCCTCCCTGCGGACTGCTCCACGACGGCTGCCTACAGCGGCGATGAGTGGCTACCCAGGGTCAAGCCCCTGGCGAAGTCGTAAGTATCCGGACACCATAGTAATTCGTGGTATGTTGTACTGCACTGCTTCTTCTCATGCCGAACATGATTATGCAGTCTGTCCCAAGCTCATCTCGACGTAACTTCGTCGAGCGGTTCTTTGGACTCGTCGGATATGGACAACGGTTCTCTTCTGACCGCCTCCACTCCTTGCCCTGCGGACAACGTCAGGGTGTTGTCTCAACAGACACCGGGCCAAGGGGAGGCAGCCCTGGGGGCGCCTCGAGGCGACCTTCCGGACCTTGGGCGCAAAGGGAGCCGGGCTCCCATGCACTCCAGGTTTAGCCCCCAGCCGAACACTGTTGGGGAACGCAGTAATTTCGAAAATTTTCCTACGCACACGCAAGATCATGGTGATGCACAGCAACGAGAGGGGAGAGTGTTGTCTACGTACCAACGCAGACCGACTGCGGAAGCGATCACACAACGTAGAGGAAGTAGTCGTACGTCTTCTTCCTGATCCGACCGATCCAAGCACCGTTACTCCGGCACCTCCGAGTTCTTAGCACACGTTCAGCTCGATGATGTTCCTCGGGCTCCGATCCAGCAAAGCGTCGAGGAAGAGTTCCGTCAGCACCGTATGATCGAGGTGGAATTTGGTGGCAGGGGGCACCGCACACGGCTAAGGAACGATCTCAAGGATCAACTTGTGTGTCTTGGGGTGCCCCCTGCCCCCGTATATAAAGGTTGGAGGAGGGGGAGCCGGCCAGCCAGGGAGAGGGAGGCGCAGGGGAGTCCTACTCCCACCGGGAGTAGGACTCCTCCCTTCCAATCCTAATCCAATTAGGACTCTCGGGGAAAAAGGAAAGAGAAGGGGGGCCGGCCCCTTATCCTAGTCCTACTAGGACTTGGGGAAAGGGGGGGCGCCGGCCAGCTTGGGCTTGTCCCTTTTCTCTTTTTCCACTAAGGCCCAATAGGCCCATTAGTCTCCCGGGGGGTTCCGGTAACCCTCCCGGTATTCCGGTAAAATCCCGATTTCACCCGGAACACTTCCTATGTCCAAACATAGGCTTCCAATATATCAATCTTTACGTCTCGACCATTTCGAGACTCCTCGTCATGTCCGTGATCTCATCCGGGACTCCGAACAACCTTCGGTACATCAAAATGCATAAACTCATAATAACTGTCATCGTAACGTTAAGCGTGCAGACCCTACGGTTCGAGAACAATGTAGGCATGACCGAGACACGTCTCCGGTCAATAACCAATAGCGGGACCTAGATGCCCATATTGGCTCCTACATATTCTACGAAGATCTTTATCGGTCAGACCGCATAACAACATACGTTGTTCCCTTTGTCATCGGTATGTTACTTGCCCGAGATTCGATCGTTGGTATCCAATACCTAGTTCAATCTCGTTACCGGCAAGTCTCTTTACTCGTTCTGTAATACATCATCTCACAACTAACATATTAGTTGCAGTGCTTGCAAGGCTTATGTGATGTGCATTACCGAGAGGGCCCAGAGATACCTCTCCGACAATCGGAGTGACAAACCCTAATCTCGAAATACGCCAACCCAACATCTACCATTGGAGACACCTGTAGTACTCCTTTATAATCACCCAGTTACGTTGTGACGTTTGGTAGTACCCAAAGTGTTCCTCCGGTAAACGGGAGTTGCATAATCTCATAGTTATAGGAACATGTATAAGTCATGAAGAAAGCAATAGCAACATACTAAACGATCGGGTGCTAAGCTAATGGAATGGGTCATGTCAATCAGATCATTCAACTAATGATGTGACCTCGTTAATCAAATAACAACTCTTTGTTCATGGTTAGGAAACATAACCATCTTTGATTAACGAGCTAGTCAAGTAGAGGCATACTAGTGACACGCTGTTGGTCTATGTATTCACACATGTATTATGTTTCCGGTTAATACAATTCTAGCATGAATAATAAACATTTATCATGATGTAAGGAAATAAATAATAACTTTATTATTGCCTCTAGGGCATATTTCCTTCAGTCTCCCACTTGCACTAGAGTCAATAATCTAGATTACACTGTAATGATTCTAACACCCATGGAGCCTTGGTGCTGATCATGTTTTGCTCGTGGAAGAGGCTTAGTCAACGGGTCTGCAACGTTTAGATCCGTATGTATCTTGCAAATCTCTATGTCTCCCACCTGGACTAAATCCCGGATGGAGTTGAAGCGTCTCTTGATGTGTTTGGTCCTCTTGTGAAATCTGGATTCCTTTGCTAAGGCAATTGCACCAGTATTGTCACAGAAGATTTTCATTGGACCCAATGCACTAGGTATGACACCTAGATCGGATATGAACTCCTTCATCCAGACTCCTTCGTTTGCTGCTTCCGAAGCAGCTATGTACTCCGCTTCACATGTAGATCCCGCTACGACACTTTGTTTAGAACTGCACCAGCTGACAGCTCCACCGTTTAAAGTAAACACGTATCCGGTTTGCGATTTAGAATCGTCCGGATCAGTGTCAAAACTTGCATCAACGTAACCTCTTACGGTGAGCTCTTTGTCACCTCCATATATGAGAAACATATCCTTAGTCCTTTTCAGGTATTTCAGGATGTTCTTGACCGCTGTCCAGTGATCCATTCCTGGATTACTTTGGTACCTCCCTGCTAAACTTGTAGCAAGGCACACATCAGGTCTGGTACATAGCATTGCATACATGATAGAGCCTATGGCTGAAGCATAGGGAACATCTTTCATTTTCTCTCTATCTTCTGCAGTGGTCGGGCATTGAGTCTTACTCAACTTCATACCTTGTAACACAGGCAAGAACCCTTTCTTTGTTTGATCCATTTTGAACTTCTTCAAAATTTTTTCAAGGTATGTGCTCTGTGAAAGTCCAATTAAGCGTTTTGATCTATCTCTATAGATCTTTATGCCTAATATGTAAGCAGCTTCCCCGAGGTCTTTCATCGAAAAACTTTTATTCAAGTATCCCTTTATGCTATCCAGAAATTCTATATCATTTCCAATCAGCAATATGTCATCCACATATAATATTAGAAATGCTACAGAGCTCCCACTCACTTTCTTGTAAATACAGGCTTCTCCAAAAGTCTGTATAAAGCCAAATGCTTTGATCACACTATCAAAGCGTTTATTCCAACTCCGAGATGCTTGCACCAGTCCATAAATGGATCGCTGGAGTTTGCATACTTTGTTAGCTCCCTTTGGATCGACAAAACCTTCTGGTTGTATCATATACAACTCTTCTTCCAGAAATCCATTTAGGAATGCAGTTTTGACATCCATCTGCCATATTTCATAATCATAAAATGCGGCAATTGCTAACATAATTCTGATGGACTTAAGCATCACTACGGGTGAGAAGGTCTCATCGTAGTCAACTCCTTGAACTTGTCGAAAGCCTTTCGCGACAAGTCGAGCTTTATAGATAGTAATATTACCGTCAGCGTCAGTCTTTTTCTTGAAGATCCATTTATTCTCAATTGCTTGCCGATCATCGGGCAAGTCAACCAAAGTCCATACTTTGTTTTCATACATGGATCCCATCTCAGATTTCATGGCCTCAAGCCACTTTGCGGAATCTGGGCTCACCATCGCTTCTTCATAGTTCGTAGGTTCATCATGATCTAGCATCATGACTTCCAGAACTGGATTACCGTACCACTCTGGTGCGGATCTCACTCTGGTTGATCTACGTGGTTCAGTAGTATCTTGTTCTGAAGCTTCATGATCATCATCATTAGCTTCCTCACTGATTGGTATAGGTGTCGCAGAAACAGTTTTCTGTGATGTACTATTTTCCAATAATGGAGCAGGTACAGTTACCTCGTCAAGTTCTACTTTCCTCCCACTCACTTCTTTCGAGAGAAACTCCTTCTCTAGAAAGTTTCCGAATTTAGCAACAAAAGTCTTGCCTTCGGATCTGTGATAGAAGGTGTATCCAATAGTTTCCTTTGGATATCCTATGAAGACACATTTCTCCGATTTGGGTTCGAGCTTATCAGGTTGAAGCTTTTTCACATAAGCATCGCAGCCCCAAACTTTAAGAAACGACAACTTTGGTTTCTTGCCAAACCATAGTTCATAAGGTGTCGTCTCAACGGATTTTGATGGTGCCCTGTTTAACGTGAATGCGGCCGTCTCTAAAGCATAACCCCAAAACGATAGCGGTAAATCAGTAAGAGACATCATAGATCGCACCATATCTAGTAAAGTACGATTACGACGTTCGGACACACCATTACGTTGTGGTGTTCCGGGTGGCGTGAGTTGCGAAACTATTCCACAATTTTTCAAATGTACACCAAACTCGTAACTCAAATATTCTCCTCCACGATCAGATCGTAGAAACTTTATTTTCTTGTTACGATGATTTTCAACTTCACTCTGAAATTCTTTGAACTTTTCAAATGTTTCAGACTTATGTTTCATTAAGTAGATATACCCATATCTGCTTAAATCATCTGTGAAGGTGAGAAAATAACGATATCCGCCACGAGCCTCAATATTCATCGGACCACATACATCGGTATGTATGATTTCCAATAAATTTGTTGCTCTCTCCATAGTACCGGAGAACGGTGTTTTAGTCATCTTGCCAATGAGACACGGTTCGCAAGTACCAAGTGATTCATAATCAAGTGATTCCAAAAGCCCATCAGTATGGAGTTTCTTCATGCGCTTTACACCGATATGACCTAAACGGCAGTGCCACAAATAAGTTGCACTATCATTATTAACTTTGCATCTTTTGGCTTCTACATTATGAATATGTGTATCACTATCTTCGAGATTCAACAAGAATAGACCACTCTTCAAAAGTGCATGACCGTAAAAGATATTATTCATATAAATAGAACAACCATTATTCTCTGATTTAAATGAATAACCGTCTCGCATTAAACAAGATCCAGATATAATGTTCATGCTCAACGCTGGCACCAAATAACAATTATTTAGGTCTAATATTAATCCCGAAGGTAGATGTAGAGGTAGCGTGCCGACCGCGATCACATCGACTTTGGAACCGTTTCCCACGCACATCGTCACGTCGTCCTTTGCTAGCGTCCGCTTATTCCGTAGTCCCTGTTTCGAGTTGCAAATATTAGCAACAGAACCAGTATCAAATACCCAGGTGCTACTGCGAGCTCTAGTAAGGTACACATCAATAACATGTATATCACATATACCTTTGCTCACTTTGCCATCCTTCTTATCCGCCAAATACTTGGGGCAGTTCCGCTTCCAGTGACCAGTCTGCTTGCAGTAGAAGCACTCAGTTTCAGGATTAGGTCCAGACTTGGGTTTCTTCTCCTGAGCAGCAACTTGCTTGCTGTTCTTCTTGAAGTTTCCCTTCTTCTTCCGTTTGCCCTTTTTCTTGAAACTAGTGGTTTTGCTAACCATCAACACTTGATGCTCCTTCTTGATTTCTACCTCCACAGCTTTCAGCATTGCGAAGAGCTCGGGAATAGTCTTGTTCATCCCTTGCATATTATAGTTCATCACGAAGCTCTTGTAGCTTGGTGGTAGTGATTAGAGAATTCTGTCAATGACGCAGTCATCTGGAAGATTAACTCCCATCTGAATCAAGTGATTATTATACCCAGACATTTTGAGTATATGCTCACTGACAGAACTGTTCTCCTCCATCTTGCAGCTATAGAACTTATTGGAGACTTCATATCTCTCAATTCGGGCATTTGCTTGAAATATTAACTTCAACTCCTGGAACATCTCATATGCTCCATGACGTTCAAAACGTCGTTGAAGTCCCGATTCTAAGCCGTAAAGCATGGCACACTGAACTATCGAGTAGTCATCAGCTTTGCTCTGTCAGACGTTCATAACATCTGGTGTTGCTGCTGCAGCAGGCCTGTCACCCAGGGGTGCTTCTAGGACGTAATTCTTCTGTGCAGCAATGAGGATAATCCTCAGGTTACGGACCCAGTCCGTGTAATTGCTACCATCATCTTTCAACTTTGCTTTCTCAAGGACGCATTAAAATTCAACGGAACAATAGCACGAGCCATCTATCTACAATCAACATAAACAAGCAAGATACTATCAGGTACTAAGTTCATGATAAGTTTAAGTTCAGTTAATCAAATTTCTTAGGAACTCCCACTTAGATAGACATCCCTCTAATCTTCTAAGTGATCATGTGATCCAAATCAACTAAACCATAACCGATCATCACGTGAGATGGAGTAGTTTTCAATGGTGAACATCGTTATGTTGATCATATCTACTATATGATTCACGCTCGACCTTTCGGTCTCCGTGTTCCGAGGCCATATCTGTATATGCTTGGCTCGTCAAGTATAACCTGAGTATTCTACGTGTGCAACTGTTTTGCACCCGTTGTATTTGGATGTAGAGCTTATCACACCCGATCATCACGTGGTGTCTGGGCACGACGAACTTTGGCAACGGTGCATACTCAGGGAGAACACTTCTTGATAATTTTAGTGAGAGATCATCTTATAATGCTACCATCAATCAAAGCAAGATAAGATGCATAAAAAGGGATAAACATCACATGCAATCAATATAAGTGATATGATATGGCCATCATCATCTTGTGCTTGTGATCTCCATCTCCGAAGCACCGTCATGATCACCATCGTCACCGGCGCGACACCTTGATCTCCATCGTAGCATCGTTGTCGTCTCGCCAATCTTATGCTTCCACGACTATCACTACCGTTTAGTAATAAAGTAAAGCATTACATCGCGATTGCATTGCATACAATAAAGCGACAACCATATGGCTCCTGCCAGTTGCCGATAACTCGGTTACAAAACATGATCATCTCATACAATAAAATCAGCATCATGCCTTGACCATATCACATCACAACATGCCCTGCAAAAACAAGTTAGACATCTTCTACTTTGTTGTTGCAAGTTTTACGTGGCTGCTACGGGCTTAAGTAAGAACTCATCTCACCTACGCATCAAAACCACAACGATAGTTCGTCAAATAGACTCCGTTTTAACCTTCTCAAGGACCGGGCATAGTCACACTTGGTTCAACTAAAGTTGGAGAGACAGTCTTCCACAAGCCATCTATGTGCAAAGCACGTCGAGGGAGCCGGTCTCGCGTAAGAGTACGCGTAAGGTTGGTCCGGATCGTCTCACCCAACAATACCGCCGAACCAAAGTATGACATGCTGGTAGGCAGTATGACTTGTATCGCCCACAACTCACTTGTGTTCTACTCGTGCAAATAACATCAAACCATAAAACCTAGGCTCGGATGCCACTGTTGGGGAACGCAGTAATTTCGAAAATTTTCCTACGCACACGCAAGATCATGGTGATGCACAGCAACGAGAGGGGAGAGTGTTGTCTACGTACCAACGCAGGCCGACTGCGGAAGCGATCACACAACGTAGAGGAAGTAGTCGTACGTCTTCTTCCCGATCCGACCGATCCAAGCACCGTTACTCCGGCACCTCCGAGTTCTTAGCACACGTTCAGCTCGATGACGTTCCTTGGGCTCCGATCCAGCAAAGCGTCGAGGAAGAGTTCCGTCAGCACGACGGCGTGATGACGATCTTGATGTACTACCGACGCAGGGCTTCACCCAAGCACTGTAACGGTATGATCGAGGTGGAATTTGGTGGCAGGGGGCACCGCACACGGCTAAGGAACGATCTCAAGGATCAACTTGTGTGTCTTGAGGTGCCCCCTGCCCCCGTATATAAAGGTTGGAGGAGGGGGAGCCGGCCGGCCAGGGAGAGGGAGGCGCAGGGGAGTCCTACTCCCACCGGGAGTAGGACTCCTCCCTTCCAATCCTAATCCAATTAGGACTCTCGGGGAAAAAGGAAAGAGAAGGGGGGCCGGCCCCTTATCCTAGTCCTACTAGGACTTGGGGAAAGGGGGGGGCGCCGGCCAGCTTGGGCTTGTCCTTTTATCTTTTTCCACTAAGGCCCAATAGGCCCATTAGTCTCCCGGGGGGTTCCGGTAACCCTCCCGGTATTCCGGTAAAATCCCGATTTCACCCGGAACACTTCCTATGTCCAAACATAGGCTTCCAATATATCAATCTTTACGTCTCGACCATTTCGAGACTCCTCGTCATGTCCGTGATCTCATCCGGGACTCCGAACAACCTTCGGTACATCAAAATGCATAAACTCATAATAACTGTCATCGTAACGTTAAGCGTGCGGACCCTACGGTTCGAGAACAATGTAGACATGACCGAGACACATCTCCGGTCAATAACCAGTAGCGGGACCTGGATACCCATATTGGCTCCTACATATTCTACGAAGATCTTTATCGGTCAGACCGCATAACAACATACGTTGTTCCCTTTGTCATCGGTATGTTACTTGCCCGAGATTCGATCGTCGGTATCCAATACCTAGTTCAATCTCGTTACCGGCAAGTCTCTTTACTCGTTCCGTAATACATCATCTCACAACTAACATATTAATTGCAGTGCTTGCAAGGCTTATGTGATGTGCATTACCGAGAGGGCCCAGAGATACCTCTCCGACAATCGGAGTGACAAACCCTAATCTCGAAATACGCCAACCCAACATCTACCATTGGAGACACCTGTAGTACTCCTTTATAATCACCCAGTTACGTTGTGACGTTTGGTAGTACCCAAAGTGTTCCTCCGGTAAACGGGAGTTGCATAATCTCATAGTTATAGGAACATGTATAAGTCATGAAGAAAGCAATAGCAACATACTAAACGATCGGGTGCTAAGCTAATGGAATGGGTCATGTCAATCAGATCATTCAACTAATGATGTGACCTCGTTAATCAAATAACAACTCTTTGTTCATGGTTAGGAAACATAACCATCTTTGATTAACGAGCTAGTCAAGTAGAGGCATACTAGTGACACTCTGTTGGTCTATGTATTCACACATGTATTATGTTTCCGGTTAATACAATTCTAGCATGAATAATAAACATTTATCATGATGTAAGGAAATAAATAATAACTTTATTATTGCCTCTAGGGCATATTTCCTTCAAACACTGCACCGGAATCTTCGGTGGTTCCGGACTCCGGCAGGCGACCCCCCATTAAGGGGGGCAAGCCGCCCGTGCTGGTGTCCTCTGTCTATCCAGAGGCACTGGACGACTTGCTAGAAGTGCTTCACGGTGCTTCCATCGGCGAAGAGCACCGCACTATCATGAGTGCGGTGATCGAGAAAGTTCAGTCCGCCAAGAACGGACTGACCGAAGCTTGTGCCAGCCTCCTAACAGGCTTTGAGGTAGGCAATGAAGATATAGGAAAATATGCCCACATGGATACTAGCCCCTGATGCTCTGTTCGGTGTTCGGAAAGAAAGGCCGGAGAGAGGATCAAATGATAACTCAGGAGTCTAATCAGAAAAATGTCTATGTGTATGTGCAGGCTTCACTACTGGCCGCTGCCGCACGTACTGCGGAGGTCTCTGCACTGAAGCAGGACCTGGAGTGGTCTGAGGATGAGCTCGGCCTTACCAAGAGGCAGCTCAAGGAGAGCAAAGGTAAGCAATACCCTTGTCTATATATTTAAAAATAAATTCAGGTGTAAAGTAATAGGATCATCATGGATTTGCCAAGGGCCACGACTGAAGTGGCAACCCTGAGGAAGGCGCTGTCCGAGGCCGAAGACAAAGCGGCCAAGGAGTGCATTGAACGGGAGAAGCATGAAGCCCGAGTAGGCGAGGTGCGGCAAGAGCTCGAGGCTCTCGCCAAAAAGCATGAGTCCTTGGAGCTTGACTCTAAGACGCGAGAGTCCGAGCTCGCGCAGGCGCTTGAAAGTGTCCGGAGCGCCAAGGCCGAAGCACACAAGGCCCTCCAGGAGATTGATGCGGTGAAGAAGATAGCAGCGGGTAAGGCATTCATTATGCAAAGCAAGCACATGAAGGAGACTTTCCTTTTTCTTACCCGACTTCGGAGCTCTCTAGGAGCGTTTGCAGATCTTCCCCGCAGTGTACTAGATGCCGCGGAATTTTACCGAGCTAAGGAGGGGAGCTCGACGAAGAAGTTCTTCCGGTCTCAGTATACTGGGACCGAACACCCCGTACCCTTGAGCGACCAGCTGAAGCGGTTGGTTGAGCTTCACAAGGCGGCTGAACAAGCCATGAGGGGCCTTATTGTCCGGATGTGGCCTGGCGAGCCCCTGTCTGGCAGCTACTTCGGTCTGGTAAGGCAGCTCGTCGACGCCTGCCCACGGCTTAAAGTCATAAAGTGGTCCGTCTGCATCGACGGTGCGCTGCAGGGCTTTTGCCTGGGGGAAGGTGCACTGGGCAAAGCTGGACGCCGTGAAGCTAGTGAAGGAGGGGCCGCCGGAGGGCAAGGAGCATCGATGCCCCGAGATGTACTATGAGAGTGTCCTGAAGGGTTCTCGCCTTGTGGCGGATGAGTGTGCCAAGGATGTAATTTTTGAATGAACATGCTCATGTGATCCTGTAATATGAAACGAGTTCATTTGCGCCATGCGACACTTTTTTAATTTAAAATATTACCTTCTATGCGGCCATTTATAAAATCTGAGAGTTGGCCAATCGTCGGGTTCTGCCCCCATGTAACTAGTACTGGGGTGTTCAAGATAAACCTGAGCACTCTTTACCCCAATTTTGGGTCCTTCAAGGGAGGTGTTCAACGCAACGAACCAGGCAATCAGACTATAATGCTTTATCACTCTCACTTAGCCATAGAACTCTATAATTTTTAATTTTGGCGAAGCCCCTGGTATTCGGAAGGCCGAATTTGGGGCGCTATACACGCCTAAGCAGGACAAGGCCGACTCCTTGCCCGAAGCGGAAAAGCACTTTAAGGACTTGAGACCTCTCGAACAGCGACCAGTCTCTCGCCTTATCATGACAGTCAGTTTTCGGCTTTCTCTACTGAGGTGCTCATCCGGAAGAACCGGGACACAATCGCAGTAGTTCTCCCACTGCTACCTTAGCCGATATAGCGGAACGTGAGGTACCAAAGCATGGGAGCTGGGCAAACCCAACATTTGACCAAAGACATGATTCTGAGCTGATGCATATAATTCTATAAGTTCGGGGTGCCGCACTGTCGAAAGTGTTCGGACTTCTTGCGCCGTATTATGGGGTAAATGAAAGCCCCTGGCGTACTGATCGTACCCGAACATGCGGGTGCGGATTGTCGTAAATGGACTTATAAGAGAGAGAGAGAGAAAGCTTAAATAATGCAATGATAGACTAATGATATGCATTGTTATTTAAATAATACGTCAAAGCGTACTGGTACAAATAGTGCAATAAGCAGATAGTAGGACAATTCGAAATGCCCTATCCCAGGGCAAGCTGCGCATAGATAGTGAAAAACGGGTATATCAATTATTATTAGAGACCACCTGGGGGTTCCTGTGTTCATCTTATCTTCTTGCCGCGTTGGTTGTTCCTTTTGGAATGTGTCCGGCAATCGTACTACCGGAAAGGGCTTCCAGAGAGTTAGGCCCTGAAAGAGAAAAGAAATGATAAAGATATACAGCCCCTAGGGCGGTTAAGCCGCATTGTGGGACGTGCCCTGATCGTGCCCCCGCCTATGTCCATGCAATTTTCAGTGCGTAGTTATGTACGCGTGGCACGGATTTCGTTGCTTGACTGGGACTGGGACGGGGGCCGAATTGTTAGGCGAGCTCTGAACGTGCCAGGCGATCCTGTTGCAGGTTGTTCCGGACTCGCTTGAAGGTGTCCGGGGGTTGTGACGCTGAATCAGTGGTCTGCCTTAAAAGGCTGCTTTGTGCTTCTCCTGCAAGGGCCGCAGTGTGCTCTTCTGTGCAGAGCGAGCGTTCTGTGTTTCCATTTACCGTTATGACCCCCCTAGGTCCTGGCATCTTGACCTTGAGGTATGCGTAATGCGGCACTGCATTAAATTTTGTGAATGTTGTTCGTCCTAGCAGTGCGTGATAGCCACTGCGAAACAGGATGATATCGAAGATTAACTCCTCGCTTTGGAAGTTGTCCGGTGATCCGAAGACCACTTCCAATGTGATTGAGCCTGTGCAATGTGCCTCTACACCTGGGATGACGCCTTTAAAGGTGGTTTTGCTGGGTTTGATCCTCGAGGGATCGATACCCATTTTTCGCACTGTATCCTGATAGAGCAGGTTCAGGTTGCTGCCGCCATCCATAAGGACTCGAGTGAGGTGAAATCCATCAATGATGGGGTCTAGGACCAGTGCGGCGGATCTGCCATGACGGATGCTAGTGGGGTGGTCCCTGCGATCAAAGGTGATCGGGCAAGCAGACCATGGGTTGAACTTTGGGGCGACGGGCTCCATCGCATAGACATCCCTTAGTGCATGCTTCCGCTCCCTCTTGGGATTGTGGGTTGCGTATATCATGTTCACCGTCTTCACTTGTGGGGGGGACCCCTTCTGTCCTCCTGTGTTCGGCGGCGGGGGCTCCTCCTCGTCATCACTATGCAGCCCCTTGTCCTTGTTTTTGGCATTTAACTTGCTGGCCTACTTGAACACCCAGCATTCTCTGTTGGTGTGATTGGCTGGCTTATCGGGGGTGCCGTGGATTTGACACGAGCGATCCAGTATGCGATCCAAACTAGACGGAGCCGGAGTACTTCTTTTAAATGGTTTTTTCCGCTGACCGGATCTAGAGCCTCTGAATCCGGCGTTAACTATCGTATCTTCTGTGTTATCGCCGTTATTGCAGCACTTTAGAATATTACGACGTTGCCTACCGTTGGCATCTTTGGTATCTGAAGTGCCTGGATTCCTTGATGTGTTGTTGCTGCGAGCCAGCCAGCTATCCTCGCCCGCGCAAAAAGCAGGTCATGAGTGTTGTGAGGGCTGCCATAGATTTCGGCTTCTCCTGGCCAAGGTGGCCAGCCAGCCATTCGTCACGGATGTTATGCTTGAATGCCGCTAGGGCCTCTGTGTCCGAACAGTCGACAATTTGGTTTTTCTTAGTCAGGAACCGTGTCCAGAATTGTTTGACCGATTCCCCTGGCTGCTGGGTTATATGGCTCAAGCGTCAGCATCCAGTGGCCGCACGTAAGTGCCCTGGAAGTTGTCCAGGAATGCGTCTTCCAGATCCTCCCAACTGCCTACAGAGTCTGCTGGCAAGCTATTCAGCCAATGCCGAGCTGGTCCTTTGAGTTTTAGTGGGAGGTACTTGATGGCATGTAGATCATCGCCGCGAGCCATGTAGATGTGAAGGAGGAAATCCTCAATCCATACAGCGGGATCTGTTGTGCCATCGTATGATTCGATATTTACGGGTTTGAAACCCCGGGAATTCATGATTCATAACTTCATCAGTGAAGCATAGGGGGTGTGCGGCGCCTCTGTGCCGGGCTATATCCCGACGCAGTTCGTATGAGTCTTGTTTGCTGTATTCGGCCCGGTCGGATTTACTCTTGGTGTATCCGACATGACGATCATCGTCCCGTGTTGGCGCGCGTGCCCATGACCCGTATATTGACCTTGTGATTTTTGGCTTACTGTCCAATACGTCTCGCAGGTCCGCTGTGTTGCCTCGGGCCTTAGTATTTTTGATTGAGTGGCAGCGGGGTGCAGGCTGAACTTCAGGCTGAAACGCCTCTCTAGCTCGGCCACGTAGTGGCCGATCAGCCGCATCATACACTGGTGAATGAGGTTTCAATGCTTCCTCCTCGAGGTGAGGTAGCAACCTGCGTTTTGGGTAACTCTTGGAGGGGCGCTTGAGTTTGTACTCCTCGGCCGCAAGGACTTCGGTCCATCTGTCTGCTAGCAAGTCTTGATCAGCTTAAAGCGGTTGCTGCTTTTTCTTCAGGCTATTTGTCGTGGCCATAAGCCGGTGCTTGAAGCGCTCTTGCTCGATGGGGTCCTCAGGCATGATAAATTCTTCATCGCCGAGGCTCGCCTCGTCTTCTGAGAGAGGCATGTAATTGTCCTCCTCCGGTTCTCCATCTGCTGCCTGCTCTAGAGGGCTGGCTTGTTCATCCTCCGGCTCTACATCATGCTGGAGGGGATTGTGATTGTCTTCGGCACTATCCGGAGTGTTATTATCTCCTGTGCCGGTATCACTACTTTTGCTGTGGCGGGACTTAGAGCGGCGCCGCTGACGTCGGCGCTTGGGTTGCTTCTTGGAGGGGTCATCCTCCACTGTCTCGTCGCCATTGCCATCTTTAGGGGTGTCCACCATATATATGTCGTATGATGATGTGGCGATCCTGCGCCCTATGGGCGGTGGTTCCTGCTCGTCTCCTGCATCGTCGTCCATACAGTTGATGTCTTCGGAGTCGAAGTCGAGCATGTCGGTTAAATCGTCGACAGTGGCTAATAAGTGGGTGGTGGGTGGGCAGTGAATTTCTTCGTCGTCTGCATCCCATTCTAGCCGGACATATTTCAGCGAAGGTTCTCCTGACAGGGAGAGGGACCTCAATGAATTTAGCACATCGCCGAAGGGCGAGTGCTGAAAGATATCCGCGGAGGTGAACTCCATGATCGGAGTGCTGAAAGATATCGGATTTGACGAGCACGGATGTAAGCGGCTCGGAGTCCGTGGCCGGAGGTGAATCCAGTGGTTTGGCGACACGGCTCTTGTAAAGGGTGAAGTTAGTATCCGGCTCCATCGCCACTGCGAGTGCGATCTCCATGGAGGGTTCTATCCCTCCGCTCTCGGATGGCGCGATTTGCTCCGGATTGACGGCCGGAGAAGTTGCAGATGCGGTCTCCCGAACACTGTCCGATAGCAGAGTTACGTCGTGCTCGTCGTGACTGTGTGGCGCACCTGACACAGGCTCGAATCCATCGAAGATCAAGTCTCCGCGAACGTCGGCAGTGTAGTTTAAGTTTCCGAATCTGACCTGATGGCCAAGGGCGTCGCTCTCGATCTGCTCCAGATGGCCAAGCGAATTGGCCCGCAGTGCGAAGCTGCTGAATACAAAGATCTGTCCGGGGAGGAAAACCTCACCCTGGACTGCATCGCTACCGATGATCAAAGGAGCCATCAAGCCTTATGGTGATGCCATAGTGGAACTCTCAATGAAAGCACCAATGTCGGTGTCAAAACCGGCGGATCTCGGGTAGGGGGTCCCGAATTGTGCGTCTAAGGCGGATGGTAACAGGAAGCAGGGGACACGATGTTTACCCAGGTCCGGGCCCTCTTGATGGAGGTAACACCCTATGTCCTGCTTGATTGTTCTTGATGATATGAGTATTACAAGAGTTGATCTACCACGAGATCGTAGAGGCTAAACCCTAGAAGCTAGCCTATGGTATGATTGTATATATTGTCCTACAGACTAAACCCTCCGGTTTATATAGACACCGAAGGGGGATAGGGTTACACAGAGTCGGTTACAAGGGAGGAGATCTTCTTATCCGTATTGCCTAGCTTGCCTTCCACGCCAAGGAGAGTCCCATCTAGACACGGGACAAAGTATTCAATCTTGTATCTTCATAGTCCAACAGTCTGACCAAAGGATATAGTCCGGCTGTCCGGAGACCCCCTAATCCAGGACTCCCTCGGTAGTGATGATAGCAATAGCAACGAAAAAGTAAATAAGCGAAGAACAACATATGGAAAGCTCATAGGCAATGGATCGGTGATAGAGAATTATGCCGGATGCGGTTCATCATGTAACAGTCATAACCTAGGGTGACACAGAACTAGCTCCAATTCATCAATGTAATGTAGGCATGTATTCCGAATATAGTCATACGTGCTTATGGAAAAGAACTTGCATGACATCTTTTGTCCTACCCTACTGTGGCAGCGGGGTCCTTACGGAAACTAAGGGATATTAAGGCCTCCTTTTAATAGAGTACCGGAACAAAGCATTAACATATAGTGAATACATGAACTCCTCAAACTACGGTCATCACCGGTAAGTATCCCGATTATTGTCACTTCGGGGTTAACGGGTCATAACACATAATAGGTGACTATAGACTTGCAAGATAGGATCAAGAACTCTCATATATTGATGAAAACATAATAGGTTCAGATCTGGAATCATGGCACTGAGGCCCTAGTGACAAGCATTAAGCATAGCAAAGTGATAGCAACATCAATCTCAGAACATAGTGGATACTAGGGATCAAACCCTAACAAAACTAACTCGATTACATGATAGATCCCATCCAACCCATCACCGTCCAGCAAGCCTACTATGGAATTACTCACGCACGGCGGTGAGCATCATGAAATTGGTGATGGAGGATGGTTGATGATGACGATGGCAACGGATTCCCCTCTCCGGAGCCCCGAACGGACTCCAGATCAGCCCTCCCGAGAGGTTTTAGGGCTTGGCGGTGGCTCCGTATCGTAAAACGCGATGAATTCTTCTCTTTGATTTTTTCTCCCAGAAACACAATATATAGAGTTGGAGTTGGAGGAGCTCCAGGGGGCCCACGAGGTAGGGGGGCACGCCCCCCACCCTCGTGGATAGGTGGTGGGCCCCCTGGCCTTCATCTTTTGCAAGTATTTTTTATATTTTCCAAAAAGTTGCTCCATGAAGTTTCAGGTCATTCCGATAACTTTTTTTCTGCACATAAATAACACCATGGTAATTCTGCTGAAAACAGCGTCAGTCCGGGTTAGTTCCATTCAAATCATGCAAGTTAGAGTCCAAAACAAGTGGAAAAGTGTTTGGAAAAGTAGATACGACGGAGACGTATCAACTCCCACAAGCTTAAACCTTTGCTTGTCCTCAAGCAATGCAGTTGACAAACTGAAAGTGATAAAGAAAAACTTTTACAAACTCTGTTTGCTCTTGTTGTTGTAAATATGTAAAGCCAGCATTCAAGTTTTCAGCAAAGATTATAACTAACCACATTCACAATAACTCTTAGGTATCAAGTTTACTCATATCAATGGCATAATCAACTAGTGAGCAATAATAATAAATCTCGGATGACAACACTTTCTCAAAACAATCATAATATGATATAACAAGATGGTATCTCGCTAGCCCTTTCTGAGACCGCAAAACATAAATGCAGAGCACCTTTAAAGACCAAGGACTGACTAGACATTGTAATTCATGGTAAAAGAGATCCAGTCAAGTCATACCCAATTTAAACTAACAATAATGAATGCAAATGACAGCAGTGCGCTCCACCTGGTGCTTTTTAATAAGAGGATGATGACTCAGCATAAAAGTAAATAGATAGGGCCTTTGCAGTGGGAAGCAAGGATTTGTAGAGGTGCCAGGGCTCGGTTTTGAAATAGAGATGAATAATATTTTGAGCGGTATACTTTCATTGTCAACATAACAACCAAGATATGGCGATATCTTCCATGCTACACACATTATAGGCGGTTCCCAAACAGAATGGTAAAGTTTATACTCCCCCTTCCATCAACAAGCATCAATCCATGGCTTGCTCGAAACAACGAGTGTCGGATTTCGGGTTCCGGCAGACCCTTAAGGTTCGAACACTGGGGTGCGCGCGGAGATTACACCTTCTACCTCCCTGCCTCGCAAAGATCTGAAACTACTAAAAGAACTACACAAGAGACACAATATTTATAATGGTTCGGGCCACCATTGTGGTGTAATACCCTACTCCAGTGTGCGGTTGGTGGATTATCTCTTGGGGCTGATGATGATGGATAATATAAGGAAGAACAGCCTCGCGAGGGTCTGTTCTTGGCTGGGGTGGTGAACTGCTAGGAGGAGTTCAGCCACCCTTCTCTTTCTCTCTCTCTCTCTTACTCTTGCTAGCCAACCGAACCAAAAGCTCCAACCCCTTGCTACATGGGCGGCTGGCCCTATTTATAGAGTCCCTAGTCCTCTTCCCAAATATTGAGCGGGAAGGGATCCAACAATGGTGGGTAATTTGAAGGGGGACAGCAAGTATCAACTACCCTGACAAAAGTAGTCTTCGCTTGCGCAAAAGCTCTGGTGATGACGCTGTCTTGGGCTCCACGGTGACCTCCGTCTCGTAGTCCTCCTGGTCTTGGTCTCGTTGCACCAAAATGGAAACCTTTGCCTGATGCCTCGGTACTCCGCGGCTGCGCTTGCCCCCTTTGCACCAAAGAGGAAGGAAGGACGCTGCGCGCGCTGGCACCCGCCTAGCGCCCTGAGTCATCATGGCTTGCGTCACGGGCACCTCGCGAGGTACCCTGCCTTGATCTCTCCACCTCCTCGCGAGCCAACCTGACGAGGCCGTGCCTGAGGAAGCTCCGTGTCATCCGCCTCGCGAGGCTTGGCCCCTCTCGAGGGTCTTGAGTCTTGTGTTGATGAAGATGGGCCATGCTGGGCCTCCTTTGAGCCACGCCGCAGGCAGGCAAGTCTTAGGACCCCCGTTCCAGAACGCCGACAGTAGCCCCCGGGCCCAAGGTGTGCCCGGACATGGCTGTGCCAAGAGGCGAAAGGGCAAGGGCGAAGCGCCGCGGGCCCTAACAGCCTGCGGCCTTGGGCGCCGCGTGGCGGTTGATGGGACGTGGGCGTCTCCACTTCCCCATGATGCCTTGGTGACCGCGCGAGTTGGACAGGTCCCTGCATGTAAATCGTGTCATGATTACCTGTGATCGTGGAGGCCGGCGGTTGGTCTTCGCCGGCTATAAGTACGAAATTGCGCGTGCCCTTCCAGTCCATTCCTCCTTGCTTCTCCTTCTCCCCGATCCTTGCTTCGTCTTGCAGTGATGGCTCCGATTCGCCGGTTCTCTGCAGCGGAGAAGGGGAAGGCCCCTCGAGAGGGACCGGACCCACTCCCGCCGAAGAAGCGGCTCGCCCTTTGTAGCCCGAACGAGGAGGACCGTCAGGCGGCGCCAAGGCCCTGGTGCGAGCGGGCTCTGCCGGGGTTCCCACTTCCCTTGTATGCCCACGTCGAGGGCCCCGAAGGTGTCGATGCCGATCGCCGCGGTCAGCACCGTCGTCGGCGCCGTCGGGCCATGAAGGCGTGGGTTGTTCCTGAAGGAAATATGCCCTAGAGGCAATAATGAAGTTATTATTTATTTCCTTATATCATGATAAAAGGTTTATTATTCATGCTAGAATTGTATTAACCGGAAACATAATACATGTGTGAATACATAGACAAACAGAGTGTCACTAGTATGCCTCTACTTGACTAGCTCGTTAATCAAAGATGGTTATGTTTCCTAACCATGGACAAAGAGTTGTCATTTGATTAACGGGATCACATCATTAGTTGAATGATCTGATTGACATGACCCATTCCATTAGCTTAGCACCCGATCGTTTAGTATGTTGCTATTGCTTTCTTCATGACTTATACATGTTCCTATGACTATGAGATTATGTAACTCACGTGTGCCGGAGGAACACTTTGTGTGCTACCAAACGTCACAACGTAATTGGGTGATTATAAAGGTGCTCTACAGGTGTCTCCAAAGGTACATGTTGGGTTGACGTATTTCGAGATTAGGATTTGTCACTCCTATCGTCGGAGAGGTATCTCTGGGCCCTCTCGGTATTGCACATCACTTAAGCCTTGCAAGCAATGCAACTAATGAGTTAGTTGCGAGATGATGTATTACAGAACGAGTAAAGAGACTTGCCGGTAACGAGATTGAACTAGGTATTGGATACCGACGATCGAATCTCGGGCAACTAACATACCGATGACAAAGGGAACTACGTATGTTGCTATGCGGTCTGACCGATAAAGATCTTTGTAGAATATGTAGGAGCCAATATGGGCATCCAGGTCCCGCTATTCGTTATTGACCGGAGACGTGTCTCGGTCATGTCTACATTGTTCTCGAACCCGTAGGGTCCGCACGCTTAAGGCTTCGATGACAGTTATATTATGAGTTTATACGTTTTGATGTAGCGAAGGTTGTTCGGAGTCCCGGATGTGATCACGGACATGACGAGGAGTCTCGAAATGGTCGAGACATAAAGATTGATATACTGGAGGCCTATGTTTGGATATCGGAAGTGTTCCGGGTGAAATCGGGATTTTACCGGAGTATCGGGAGGTTACCGGAACCCCCCGGGAGCTATATGGGCCTTAGTGGGTGTTAGTAGAAAAGAGAAGGGGCAGCCCAAGATGGGCTGCGCGCCCCTCCCCTCCCTTGGTCCTAATAGGACAAGGAGAGGGGGTCGGCCCCCCTCTCTCTTTCCCCCCTCCGCGAATCCTATTCCAACTAGGATTGGGGGGGGAATCCTACTCCCAGAGGGAGTAGGACTCCTCCTGACGCGCCTCTCCTAGGCCGGCCGCACCCCGCCTTGATCCTTTATATACGGAGGCAGGGGAACCCCAGAGACACACAAGTTGATCCACGTGATCTTATTCTTAGCCGTGTGCGGCGCCCCCTGCCACCATAGTCCTCGATAGTATTGTAGCGGTGCTTAGGCGAAGCCCTACGACAGTAGTACATCAAGATCGTCACCACGCCGTCGTGCTGATGGAACTCTTCCCCGACACTTTGCTGGATCGGAGTCCGGGGATCGTCATCGAGCTGAACGTGTGCTAAAACTCAGAGGTGCCGTAGTTTCGGTGCTTGATCGGTCAGGCCGTGAAGACGTACGACTACATCAACCAAACGCTTCCATTGTCAATCTACAAGGGTACGTAGATCACACTCTCCCCTCGTTGCTATGCATCACCATGATCTTGCGTGTGCATAGGAAATTTTTTGAAATTACTACGTTACCCAACAGTGGCATCTGAGCCTAGGTTTTATGGTTTGATGTTATGTGCACGAGTAGAACACAAGTGAGTTGTGGGCAATATAAGTCATATTGCCTACCAGCATGTCATACTTTGGTTCGGCAGTATTGTTGGATGAAGCGGCCCGGACCGACATTATGCGTACGGTTACGCGAGACCGGTTCTCCCGACGTGCTTTGCACATAGGTGGCTTGCGGGTGACTGTTTCTCCAACTTTAGTTGAACCGAGTGTGGCTACGCCCGGTCCTTGCGAAGGTTAAAACGACATCAACTTGACAAACTATCGTTGTGGTTTTGATGCGTAGGTAAGATTGGTTCTTGCTTAAGCCCGTAGCAGCCACGTAAAACTTGCAACAAACAACGTAGAGGACATCTAACTTGTTTTTGCAGGGCATGTTGTGATGTGATATGGTCAAGACATGATGCTAAATTTTATTGTATGAGATGATCATGTTTTGTAACCGAGTTATCGGCAACTGGCAGGAGCCATATAGTTGTCGCTTTATTGTATGCAATGCAATCGCGCTGTAATGTTTTACTTTATCACTAAGCAGTAGCGATAGTCGTGGAAGCATAAAATTGGCGAGACGACAACGATGCTGCGATGGAGACCAAGGTGTCGTGCCGGTGACGATGGTGATCATGACGGTGCTTCGGAGATGGAGATCACAGGCACAAGATGATGATGGCCATATCATATCACTTATATTGATTGCATGTGATGTTTGTCTTTTATGCATCTTATCTTGCTTTGATTGACGGTAGCATTATAAGATGATCTCTCACTAAATTATCAAGAAGTGTTGTCCCTGAGTATGCACCGTTGCGAAAGTTCTTCGTGCTGAGACACCACGTGATGATGGGGTGTGATAGGCTCTACGTTCAAATACAAAGGGTGCAAAATAGTTGCACACGCGGAATACTCAGGTTATACTTGACGAGCCAAGCATATACAGATATGGCCTCGGAACACGGAGACCGAAAGGTAGAGCGTGAATCATATAGTAGATATGATCAACATAGTGATGTTCACCAATGAAACTACTCCATCTCACGTGATGATCGGACATGGTTTACTTGATTTGGATCACGTGATCACTTAGAGGATTAGAGGGATGTCTATCTAAGTGGGAGTTCTTTAAGTAATTTGACTAATTGAACTTAAATTTATCATGAACTTAGTACCTGATAGTATCTTGCTCATGTATGTTTGATTGTAGATAGATGGCCCGTGTTGTTGTTCCGTTGAATTTTAATGTGTTCCTTGAGAGAGCAAAGTTGAAAGATGATGGTAGAAATTACACGGACTGGGTCCGTAACTTGAGGATTATCCTCATTGCTACACAGAAGAATTACGTCCTGGAAGCACCGCTGGGTGCCAGGCCTGCTGCAGGAGCAACACCAGATGTTATGAACGTCTCGCAGAGCAAAGCTGATGACTACTCGATAGTTCAGTGTGCCATGCTTTACGGCTTAGAATCGGGACTTCAATGACGTTTTGAACATCATGGAGCATATGAGATGTTCCAGGAGTTGAAGTTAATATTTCAAGCAAATGCCCGGATTGAGAGATATGAAGTCTCCAATAAGTTCTATAGCTGCAAGATGGAGGAGAACAGTTCTGTCAGTGAGCATATACTCAAAATGTCTGGGTATAATAATCACTTGATTCAGATGGGAGTTAATCTTCCAGATGATTGCGTCATTAACAGAATTCTCCAATCACTGCCACCAAGCTACAAGAGCTTCGTGATGAACTATAATATGCAAGGGATGAATAAGACTATTCCCGAGCTCTTCGCAATGCTGAAAGCTGCGGAGGTAGAAATCAAAAAGGAGCATCAAGTGTTGATGGTCAACAAGACCACTAGTTTCAAGAAAAAGGGCAAATGGAAGAAGAAGGGGAACTTCAAGAAGAACAGCAAGCAAGTTGCTGCTCAAGAGAAGAAACCCAAGTCTGGACCTAAGCCTGAAATTGAGTGCTTCTACTGCAAGCAGACTGGTCACTGGAAGCGGAACTGCCCCAAGTATTTGGCGGATAAGAAGGATGGCAAGGTGAACAAAGGTATATGTGATATACATATTATTGATGTGTACCTTACTAATGCTCGCAGTAGCACCTGGGTATTTGATACTGGTTCTGTTGCTAATATTTGCAACTCGAAACAGGGACTATGGATTAAGCGAAGATTGGCTAAGGACGAGGTGACGATGCGCGTGGGAAACGGTTCCAAAGTCAATGTGATCGCGGTCGGCACGCTACCTCTACATCTACCTTCGGGATTAGTATTAGACCTAAATAATTGTTATTTGGTGCCAACGTTGAGCATGAACATTATATCTGGATCTTGTTTGATGCGAGACGGTTATTCATTTAAATCAGAGAATAATGGTTGTTCTATTTATATGAGTAATATCTTTTATGGTCATGCACCCTTGAAGGGTGGTCTATTTTTATTGAATCTCGATAGTAGTGACACACATATTCATAATGTTGAAGCCAAAAGATGCAGAGTTGATAATGATGGTGCAACTTATTTGTGGCACTGCCGTTTAGGTCATATCGGTGTAAAGCGCATGAAGAAACTCCATACTGATGGACTTTTGGAACCACTTGATTATGAATCACTTGGTACTTGCGAACCGTGCCTCATGGGCAAGATGACTAAAACAGCGTTCTCCGGTACTATGGAGAGAGCAACAGATTTGTTGGAAATCATACATACAGATGTATATGGTCCAATGAATATTGAGGCTCGTGGCGGATATCGTTATTTTCTCACCTTCACAGATGACTTAAGCAGATATGGGTATATCTACTTAATGAAACATAAGTCTGAAACATTTGAAAAGTTCAAAGAATTTCAGAGTGAAGTTGAAAATCATCGTAACAAGAAAATAAAGTTTCTACGATCTGATCGTGGAGGAGAATATTTGAGTTACGAGTTTGGTGTACATTTGAAACAATGCGGAATAGTTTCGCAACTCACGCCACCCAGAACACCACAGCGTAATGGTGTGTCCGAACATCGTAATCGTACTTTACTAGATATGGTGCGATCTATGATGTCTCTTACTGATTTACCGCTATCATTTTGGGGTTATGCTTTAGAGACGGCCGCATTCACGTTAAATAGGGCACCATCAAAATCCGTTGAGAGGACGCCTTATGAACTATGGTTTGGCAAGAAACCAAAGTTGCCGTTTCTGAAAGTTTGGGGCTGCGATGCTTATGTGAAAAAGCTTCAACCTGATAAGCTCGAACCCAAATCGGAAAAATGTGTCTTCATAGGATATCCAAAGGAAACTATTGGATACACCTTCTATCACAGATCCGAAGGCAAGACTTTTGTTGCTAAATTCGGAAACTTTCTGGAGATGGAGTTTCTCTCGAAAGATGTGAGTGGGCGGAAAGTAGAACTTGATGAGGTAACTGTACCTACTCCCTTATTGGAAAGTAGTACATCACAGAAAACTGTTTCTACGACACCTACCCCAATTAGTGAGCAAGCTAATGATACTGATCATGAAACATCAGGACAAGATACTACTAAACCTCGTAGATCAACCAGAGTGAGATCCGCACCAGAGTGGTACGGTAATCCTGTTCTGGAAATCATGCTGCTAGATCATGATGAACCTACGAACTATGAAGAAGCGATGGTGAGCCCAGATTCCGCAAAATGGCTTGAAGCCATGAAATCTGAGATGGGATCCATGTATGAGAACAAAGTATGGACTTTGGTTGACTTGCCCGATGATCGACAAGCAATTGAGAATAAATGGATCTTCAAGAAGAAGACTGACACTGACGGTAATATTACTGTCTACAAAGCTCGACTTGTCGCAAAAGGTTTTTGACAAGTTCAAGGAGTTGACTACGATGAGACCTTCTCACCCGTAGCGATGCTTAAGTCTGTCCGAATCATGTTAGCAATTGCCGCATTTTATGATTATGAAATTTGGCAGATGGATGTCAAAACTGCATTCCTGAATGGATTTCTGGAAGAAGAGTTGTATATGATGCAACCGGAAGGTTTTGTCGATCCAAAGGGAGCTAATAATGTGCGCAAGCTCCAGCGATCCATTTATGGACTGGTGCAAGCCTCTCGGAGTTGGAATAAACGCTTTGATAGTGTGATCAAAGCATTTGGTTTTATACAGACTTTCGAAGAAGCCTGTATTTACAAGAAAGTGAGTGGGAGCTCTGTAGCATTTCTGATATTATATGTGGATGACATATTACTGATTGGAAATAATATAGAATTTCTGGACAGCATAAAGGGATACTTGAAGAAGAGTTTTTCAATGAAAGACCTCAGTGAAGCTGCTTACATATTAGGCATAAAGATCTATAGAGATAGATCAAGACGCTTAATTGGACTTTCACAAAGCACATACCTTGACATAATTTTGAAGAAGTTCAAAATGGATCAAGCAAAGAAAGGGTTCTAGCCTGTGTTACAAGGTGTAAAGTTGAGTCAGACTCAATGCCCGACCACTGCGGAAGATAGAGAGAAAATGAAAGATGTTCCCTATGCTTCAGCCATAGGCTCTATCATGTATGCAATGCTGTGTACCAGACCTGATGTGTGCCTTGCTATAAGTTTAGCAGGGAGGTACCAAAGTAATCCAGGAGTGGATCACTGCACAGCGGTCAAGAACATCCTGAAATACCTGAAAAGGACTAAGGATATGTTTCTCGTATATGGAGGTGACAAAGAGCTCATCGTAAACAGTTACGTTGATGCAAGCTTCGACACCGATCCGGACGATTCTAAATCGCAAACCGGATACGTGTTTACATTAAACGGTGGAGCTGTCAGTTGGTGCAGTTCTAAACAAAGCGTCGTGGCGGGATCTATATGTGACGGAGGACATAGCTGCTTCGGAAGCAGCAAACGAAGGAGTCCGGATGAAGGAGTTCATATCCGATCTAGGTGTCATACCTAGTGCATCGGGTCCAATGAAAATGTTTTGCGACAATACTGGTGCAATTGCCTTGGCAAAGGAATCCAGATTTCACAAGAGGACCAAACACATCAAGAGACGCTTCAATTCCATCCGGCATCTAGTCCAGGTGGGAGACATAGAGATTTGCAAGATACATACGGAGCTGAATGTAGCAGACCCGTTGACTAAGACTCTTCCACGAGCAAAACATGATCAGCACCAAAGCTCCATGGGTGTTAGAATCATTACTGTGTAATCTAGATTATTGACTCTAGTGCAAGTGGGAGACTGAAGGAAATATGCCCTGGAGGCAATAATAAAGTTATTGTTTATTTCCTTATATCATGATAAATGTTTATTATTCATGCTAGAATTGTATTAACCGGAAACATAATACATGTGTGAATACATAGACAAACAGAGTGTCACTAGTATGCCTCTACTTGACTAGCTCGTTAATCAAAGATGGTTATGTTTCCTAACCATGGACAAAGAGTTGTCATTTGATTAACGGGATCACATCATTAGTTGAATGATTTGATTGACATGACCCATTCCATTAGCTTAGGACCCGATCGTTTAGTATGTTGCTATTGCTTTCTTCATGACTTATACATGTTCCTATGACTATGAGATTATGTAACTCCCGTGTGCCGGAGGAACACTTTGTGTGCTACCAAACGTCAGAACGTAACTGGGTGATTATAAAGGTGCTCTATAGGTGTCTCCAAAGGTACATGTTGGGTTGACGTATTTCGAGATTAGGATTTGTCACTCCAATCGTCGGAGAGGTATCTCTGGGCCCTCTCGGTATTGCACATCACTTAAGCCTTGCAAGCAATGCAACTAATGAGTTAGTTGCGAGATGATGTATTACGGAATGAGTAAAGAGACTTGCCGGTAACGAGATTGAACTAGGTATTGGATACCGACGATCGAATCTCGGGCAAGTAACATACCGATGACAAAGGGAACAACGTATGTTGTTATGCGGTCTGACCGATAAAGATCTCCGTAGAATATGTAGGAGCCAATATGGGCATCCAGGTCCCGCTATTGGTTATTGACCGGAGACGTGTCTCGGCCATGTCTACATTGTTCTCGAACCCGTAGGGTCCGCACGCTTAAGGTTTCGATGACAGTTATATTATGAGTTTATATGTTTTGATGTACTGAAGGTTGTTCTGTCAGGACCCCGATTCTAAGCCACATCGATCTAGCCGGTAACACCTCATATCACTTTGCGGCCTCACGCACGGTATCCCACGGGTGTCGCCTTACCATGGCCCGGGACCGTTTGCGCCTTTTGGCTCGCGTATATGACAATGTCGCTAGCATCCATATGACCGAGAACCCGGGCCGACATGGCTAGTCGTGAACCCAAAGCGGCACAGACCTATGGAGACAGGCATACATGATTCACAACGAACATGTCGGTCATCAACGAATGATTCCGGGCTGTAGCCCTGGGCCAACAGGACTCCGGAAAATCCCGGGCTGTAGCAGGCTAGACAGGACTCCGGAGGAAACCGCGTGACATTTCCCCGAAGGGACAGACATAGGGACGAAGTGAAACACATGCCGGCCAGTCAAGTGTCCTGAACAGTAGTGCTGGGCTAGCAGGACTCCGGTGAACCGGGCTGTAGCGGACTACTATGGCTCGAGGAGCACTAGACTACATTTCCCCATAAGAAAGGCTGCGAAGGACAAACAACTAGATTGTCGGATCCCACTCATACCAGGCATTTCAATCATACATACAATATGCTCGATATGAGTACATACAACATGGCATCACAACAAAACTCTACAACTCAAGTACTTTATTTAAAGGCTCCAGGGAGCCATACATAACATATCCATACAGGTAGGGGTCACATGACCCGACACTCAAGTCATACAGTCATACAAGCACAAGCGGAAGCAACTAGTCTGAGTACAGACTCTAGAAAGAAAGAAGGCTTCTCGAAGCCTGTCTATCTACATAGGGCCCTCCATGGCCTGGATCACCACCTGGGTGGCTAGTCACTCGTCGACGTCAAGGTCTACATAAAACCCATCGGAGGGGGCAGTGTTGTCGTCTGAAAACAATAAATAAGCAAACATGAGTACAAAGGTACTCAGCAAGTCTTACATCAGGACCTACTATACATGCTCATTCTCAAGAAGGTGGTGGGGTTTATGCAGCAAGCCAGCTTTGACTCTTGGCTAAGCTATCCTACGGAATCTTTTAGCAAAATAGTTTTCGCACACGAGTCCACTACTCACCATCACAATACTCCACCGTGGATCCTCCCTCGTATCCTGCGAGGGGGCCATCCTCGGTACTCACACTTATCTTGAGTCTTTTAGTAGTATCCATTAACTTGTCTATGAACTGTATATGCAACCAAGTAGTCCTTTACCGCGGACGCGGCTATTCGAATAGTTTCATACCCTGCAGGGGTGTACTTCGTCACACATGTTTCCACCACTTAGCGTCTGCACACGAAATGTGCTCGGCAGACTTCAAGCGAAAACCGACGTGGGTGTAGACCACGACCTGACTAACCTCACAAGTCTCTAGTCCAGGGTCATCGCCTATTCAGGTTCCATCCGCAAGGAAATCCGGCCGGGGTGTCCTCAACGGCCCCGAACGATGTGAACAGGATTCCCGAGACACCAAACGGGTGACTCGGTACACCGTGCCACGGTGTATCTACCGCAACATAGCCCACCCCTAGGGTCAGCGCTACGCACGGCCGCCAACACATATCCTACAAACACCAGAAACTAGTTGCAACTCCTGGACTGAGGCGAGAGGGGTCGGTAAGTCGAGCGGGGTCATATTTCAGGGCCCAATGTGTGGTAGTAGCTGAATCTTAATTCACGCATACAGAACTCAGTTCTTAGGGACGGCTTCAATGAAACAACCCACCATGTACTCCTACATGGCCTCTCATCGATACCTTTACCAAACATGTTCAACACATCCCACATATTACTGGCACAAGCATTCCACTCTAGCCCATCTCCCAGATGAACCAGACCTGACACAACTCTAAGCATAGCAGGCATAGTAAGGTAGGAATCACAAAACATGGCTCAATCAACTCCTACACATGCTAGAGGGTTTCATCTAGTTACTGTGGCAATGACAGGTCATGTAGAGGATAAAGGTTCAACTACCGTAGCACACAGCAGTTTGAATCGTGTTGTCTTAATGCAGTAAACAAGAGCAGGAGCGAGAACATGGGTTGTATCAGAATGATCAATGGTTGCTTGCCTGATGGAGTGGTAACGGGATACTGCCCTTCAGTTGGATACTCGTGAATATCCTCGGAGGCAGAACCTACCACGAAGAACACAACCGAGCACAATCAACACATGACGATATGCAACATTATGATGCATGCTATGACATGGCAATATGGATGTGTCTTGAGCTAATGCAACTAGCTATGATTTAAATGAAGTTGGTTTGAGTACAAGATTCAAATTCCAACCCCATATATGATTATTTAAATGCCCTTTATTTGTTTTGTCCAAAACAGAGGACAAGCATTGTTCAAACATGCATGAAAATGGTACAGATGGATTCCTTGAATTTTTCTGATAATTTTACATATATAATTTGTCTCATTTGGAGTTATGGTTGAATTTCTATGAATTTTTGAAGTTTTGGGTATTTTGTGGAATTTCCTGAATTATTTTTAAACTAGAAACTGATTTACTGCGTCAGCCCTGCGTCAGCATGACATCAGCAAGTCAACTGAGCTGCCTCCAGGTCAAACCTGACCAGTGGGTCCCACTGGTCAGTGACTAATTAACTAATTAAAATTAATTAGAGCCTGGGCCCGCATGTCAGTGTCTATTTAACGTAATTAAGTTAATTAGGACTAACTAAAACTAACACTAATTAAAAAGGGGCCTGGCCCACACGTCAGTGACACAAGGGGGAGGGTCAACCCTGGTCAGCGGGGTCAAAGCCACCGGCGGCTTGTCGCCGGCGAGCCAGACGCGGTGGAGGGCGTCGGAAATGCGTCTCCGGTGACCAAATGGGCCGCGGAGACCATCTCCGAGGAGCTGGTGCTCGCGCGCATCCACTAGTGCCCTCCGTTTCACCGGAGACGGCCTAAGTCGACGGCGGCGACCACTTGGGCGGCGGCCGGAGTTCGGCGGGGAGGGGAGAAGGGGCTACGGTGCATGGCAGGGGCAGTAGGTGAGGGTTTTGGGGTCCTAGCGTTGCACTGAGCACGATGGTGTGCTCGGTTGCGGCTGGCTCAGCCCCTGGCCACGGTGGCGCCATGGCCGGCGGCGAGGTGCTACGGCTTCGGTCAAAACAGCGGCTGCGGTGCTCGAGAAGCAAGGGGAAGAGGGGAAAACGATGATGGAGCTCACAGCAGTCGCAGAGGGCGTCGAAGCGGGCTCGGGGAAGCGTTGGTTGCCGCGAATTTGACGGCGGCGATCCACGGCGGCCAATGCGAAGACGATGGCAATGATGGTGCTCCGGGGCTTCCCGCGTCACGTGGCTCGACAGAGAGGTGGACGGCGACGTGGCGGAGCTTCTGAGCTGGTCGGAGAAGCGAGGGGGAGGCGGTGGCTACGGAAATGGCGAACGGCGGCGACGGCAATGCTCGGGCGGTCGCGCGGGAGAGAACCAGGGGAGGAGGGAGAGCGAGGGAGAGGGATAAGAGGGGGCCAGGGGGTGCGTGGCGTCCATAGCGACGTCCAGGCGTTGGGGGGGGGGGGGCGCGGCAAGCAGGAGCTGGCCGTCGGTGGCCGCGCGCGTGCCGGCGCACCGCGGGCACACGCTCGGCGTCCTCCTGGCAGCAGCTAGGGGACGACTGGCGTCGGCCTGGTGGGCTGGGCCGTCCAGCTACAGTGCTGGGCCGGCGGGTGGCGCCAGGTAAGTGGCCCACTGGCCTACTCTCTCTCTCTAATTTATTCTGTTTTCTATTTTTGCTATTCTGTTTTGATTTAGTTTAAATACTAAATCATTTTATAAAATCCTGAAAATATTTATGGACACTTTCTGAAATATTTCAGTGGCCCAAAAATAATTCCAACATTATTTGAGCATTTGAATTATTTAATAGTATTTAAATGCCCAAATTCAAATATTTATGAATTAAACCAATACCCCTTTTGTTGACCTAAAATTATATGCACCATTTTTCCCAAGGGTTCTAACCCAAGGCAAAGAGGGTGAACATATTTAAAGGGCATTTCAGGTTCATTGAATTTATTTTTAGTAAACCCTAGTTGATTTCAGGGGGGGGTGCTGGGGGTTCTGCTTTCCCCATTTCCATTTCTGATGAAAGTAAACATGATGCACACTCTAATGCATAACCTAGCTAGGGTGTGACAACTCACCCCCACTCAATAGAATCTCGTCCCGAGATTTAGGATCATCTGGGAAGAAGGCGGGGTACTCGAGTCGAAGACGATCCTCCCTTTCCCAAGTGGCTTCTTCCTCGGAATGGTGTGACCATTGAACCTTGAGAAACTTGATATTATGACGTCGAGTGGTACGCTCGGCTTGATCAAGGATACGAACGGGGTATTCCCGATAAGAAAGGTTATCTTGTAAATCAAGCGTTTCGTGGTCCACTCCACGGATAGGATCCGCGAAGCAACGCCTGAGTTGCGAAACATGGAAGACATCGTGAACTCTGGAAAGATGCGGAGGTAGTTCCAATTGGTAGGCAACTTCTCCTCGTTTGGCAAGAATGCGAAAAGGTCCAATGTAACGAGGAGCCAATTTGCCTTTGATACCGAAGCGATGGGTTCCCTTTAACGGGGTAACCCGAAGGTAAGCTTTCTCGTTAATTTCAAATGTCATAGGCTTATGCTTACGATCATATTGACTCTTTTGGCGAGATTGGGCCGTTTTCAATTTCTCACGAATAACGCGAACCTGCTCTTCTGCTTCCTGAATCATATCCGGGCCAAAGAGTTGTCTTTCCCCGGTTTCTGACCAGTTAAGAGGCGTTCGACATTTTCGTCCATAGAGAACTTCGAAGGGAGCCTTTCCCAAACTAGCTTGATAGCTATTGTTATAGGCAAACTCCGCGAATGGAAGGCATTTCTCCCAACTCACTCCGAACGAGATAACAGAAGCTCGGAGCATATCTTCCAGAATTTGATTTACTCGCTCTACTTGACCACTTGATTGAGGATGGAAGGCGGTGCTAAAGGAGAGATGAGTTCCCATAGCATTTTGGAAACTTTCCCAAAATCGAGAGGTGAAGATACTTCCACGGTCTGAGTTAATTTCCAATGGGACACCATGAAGAGACACTATTCGGGAGATGTATAGGTCAGCTAGCTGGCTCGCGGTGATACTCTCACGAACAGGTAGAAAATGGGCTACTTTGGAAAGACGGTCGATCATGACGAAGATGGCATTATTTCCCCTCTTGGTCCTGGGAAACCCAGTGATGAAATCCATACTGATTTTGTCCCATTTCCATTCAGGAATAGCCAAAGGTTGAAGGGTGCCAGCAGGCCGTTGATGCTCTGCTTTAACACGATGACAAACGTCGCAATTAGCAATGTATTGAGCAATTTCTCTCTTCATCCTAGTCCACCAAAACCTCTGGCGTAGGTCTTGATACATTTTGGTACTACCAGGATGAATGGTGAGAGGGGATTCATGAGCTTCCTTAAGGATCATCTGGCGTAGATGTTGGTTCTTGGGAACCACCAGGTGGTGCTCAAAGAAGACAGCACCTTTCTCATCCATGGAAAAACATTTATCTACTCTGCTAGCAATGTTTTCCTTAATCCGGGATATGCCCTTATCACGCTTTTGGGCAGCTATGATTTGATCCATAAGGGTAGGTTTCGCCACCAGGGTAGATAGGAATCCACGAGGAACAATGTGAAGATTAAGCTTGCGAAATTCCTCATGGAGAAGTGGTTGACTTTGTTGTAACATCAGGTTGTTACAGTAGGACTTACGACTTAGTGCATCGGCCATGACATTGGCCTTGCCAGGGGTGTAAGTTATTCCTAAGTCGTAATCCGAGATCAACTCGACCCAACGTCTTTGCCTGAGATTCAAATCTGGTTGGGTGAAGATATATTTCAAGCTTTGGTGATCGGTGAATATCTCGCAACGATTACCGAGGAGGTAATGTCGCCAGGTTTTGAGTGCATGGACTACAGCTGCAAGCTCTAGATCATGTGTGGGATAATTTTCCTCATGTGGGTGTAATTGCCGTGAAGCATAGGCAATTACCTGACGATCTTGCATGAGTATGCAACCTAGTCCTTGTCGCGAGGCGTCGCAATAGATAATAAAGTCCTTGGAGAAATCTGGTGGTACCAGTACGGGAGCAGATGCCAGGCGTCTTTTCAGTTCCTGAAAACTGAACTCGCACTGCGGAGTCCACTCGAACTTTTTATCTTTCTTGAGGAGTTCAGTTAGAGGTTTAGCAACCTTGGAGAAATTCTCGACGAAGCGGCGGCAATAGCTCGCTAGGCCAAGAAAACTCCGAACTTGCTTCACCGTAACAGGTGGAGTCCAATCAAGGACGGCTTGAACTCGCTCGGGATTGACAGCAATACCCTTACCAGAGATTACATGGCCTAGATAGGTCACTTCTGACAACCAAAATTCACACTTGGAGAATTTGGCATAAAGGCGATGCTCTCGAAGTTTCATCAATACCAGCCTTAGATGTTCGGCATGTTCCTCTTCATTCTTGGAGTAGATGAGTATGTCATCGAGGTACACTACGACGAATTTGTCCAAGTACTCCATGAAAACCGAGTTCATTAACCGGGAGAAAGTGGCCGGGGCATTGGTTAAACCGAAGGACATGACGGTGTACTCGTATTGGCCATAACGAGTAACAAAAGCCGTTTTGGGAATGTCCCCGTTTCTGATTTTGATTTGATGGTAGCCCAACCTCAAATCCATCTTGGAGAAGACTGAGGATCCAGCGAGCTGATCGTACAGGTCGTTGATCCTGGGAAGCGGGTATTTGTTCTTGATGGTGACCAGATTGACAGGTCGGTAATCCACAACCATTCGATCCGTTCCATCCTTCTTGACGAAGAGGACGGGGCAAGCCCAAGGAGAGGAGCTAGGACGGATGAACCCTTTGTTCAAGGACTCATCGAGTTGGTTCTTAAGCTCGGCTAGTTCTAAGGGTGCCATCTTGCAGGGTCTTTTAGCAATTGGAACGGTTCCTGGAACAAGGTCTATCACAAACTCGACATCCCGGTCAGGTGGAACACCTGGCAGTTCCTCCGGAAACACATCCGGGAAGTCTCGGACTACCGGAACGTCCTCAAGGTCTGGAAGGGGGTTGGCATTGAGAGAGTAAAGTTGGCGCTTGGCCACTCGAGTTAAGACATTAACTGTCTTGCCCGAGGGATGAGTAAGTTGAACGGTTCTAGTGGCACAATCGATCTTGGCGTAATGAGCCGACATCCAGTCCATACCCAAGATGATGTTTATGTCGGAGGACTTGAGAGCTATTAAAGATGCAAGGAAAACAAGCCTATCGACAAGAATTTCGTTCCCATGGCTTACCCTAGAAGTTTGCCATTTGGAACCCGGAGTTTGAATTACCATGGAAGTGGGCATGTCACAGAATGTCGTGTTATGCAACCGAGCATAATTCTCGGATATGAATGAATGAGATGCTCCAGTATCGAAAAGAACAGATGCCGGATGGAAGTTAACAAGGAGCGTACCAAGGACGACGTTGGGATCCTCATGAGCCTCTTCGGCTGAAACATAGTTGACATGGCCACGTGCAGTAGTGGCCGGCTTGGCGTACAAAGTCTTTCCCGCGGGCTTACCACGGCCAACGGACTTTCCAGCTGGATTGGGGTTGTTCTGGGGACACTCTCGACTATAGTGACCCGGTTCTCCACACTTGAAGCATGTTACCACAGTGGGGCGTGGAGCAACATTAGCAGCGGGGCCACCATAGGGCTTGGACGGTGCAATTTGCTGGTTGGGACGAGGCGCCTCAAAGGATGGCCTCGGGGTGAATCTGGGTGGCAGTGCGGTGCTTGGAATCCACACCCGGCGCTTCTGAGCTCCAGAGCCGGATGAAGACCCAAAATCACGAGAGTGCTTGCGTGAAGTGTCATAATCAGTCTGGCCTGTCTCAGCACTGATAGCTTTATTGACCAGCTTCTGGAAGGATGTGCACTCGTGCAGACGGAGATCGCGGCGAAGCTCAGGGCTAAGTCCCTTGCGGAACCTTGCCTGCTTCTTGGCGTCAGTAGAAACCTCTTCAGGAGCATAGCGTGCCAGGTTTCCAAATTCTCGGCTATATGCATCCATAGTCAGCCTTCCTTGGGTGAAGTTGCAGAACTCCTCCCTCTTGCGATCCATAAGACCTTCTGGAATGTGATGCTCACGGAAAGCCTCGCTGAACTCAGCCCAGGTAGTGATTTGGCCGACCGGGCGCATAGCTTCGTAGTTTTCCCACCAATGGCTAGCGGGGCCCTCAAGATGATAAGCGGCATAGGTAACCTTGTCGGCTTCAGCTACGTTGGCAGAACGTAGCTTGTGGGTGATGTTGCAAAGCCAATCATCCGCGTCGAGGGGCTCGACGGAATGGTTAAACTTTGGTGGGTACATCTTGATAAAGTCGTTGATTGACACCAAGTCATTTCGTGGGTGGCGTGCAGTGTTCTGCTCAATCCGCTCCAGCAGGCGGTTGGTCTCACGCTTGTTCCTTTCCGCCTCCAGCATCACTTCGGCCAGGGAAGGCGGGTGAGGCAAATTTTCACCTCTAGCTGCATTGGCTTCCCCCTGCTCCGGGGCAGCAGGGTTTCCACGGGTGTTGACCATCCTAGAAGGAAACAAGACAACGGTTTAGACAAGGATGGCTCAAACTTAACAGGGAAGTGCAGAATGTAAAGGATAACGCGGAATGCAGAGATGCTCATTCGTATGCCATGGTAATATAAAACTGCCATATATACACCAACGGTCATACTCGTCATACATAGTTTAGTACAAGCCCATGCTACAGTACAACTATGAAGGTAGACGTTACATCTCATCGGAGGCATTCCGAGTCCCTATACATTATTTGTCTACACCTCCGGAATCGATTACACACCAAGTCGTATTCCACAAGTCACACAGGACAGTGGAGATACAACTACTACAATACTAGTGGTACTACTACTAACTCAGATAGCTCCGTAGTAGTCCTCATAGAAGTCACCTCCATAGCCTGGAAGTTCAACGTGATCATCCGGAAACAGACGGTCCTGAGGAGCCTGTGGACCATAGGGGCTAGGGTAAGGTCTTGGACCAACAAACGGTGGCCTGCGGGGACCAAGGGGTGGGGTGATGCCTCCCACATCACGCCAATCCACCATGTCTGGCAGAGCTGCTCTCACAGGATACAGATCCCTGGTATCCATACATCCCGCTTGCACCGCGGGTGCAAACCGAGTCAATGTGGCCCAATGATCAGCATGGGTATTAAAGAGCTCCAGCCTCAAGGCCCGATTCTCTCGGTCCTTATCTTCGAGCATCTCAGCGGTGGTACGAGTTAATGAGTCCTCCTGAGTGGAGTCAGCATAGATAGCTTGAAGATACCCCTGCGCTCCCGGAAGTGAAGCTGGCATGTAACGGAAGTCAGTGTTCCGAAGCAGGCCAGTCCGGACTCGCAAGATGGTCATCATGGAATAGGCAGCATCCTGCACAGCCATCTCAATGGTAACTCCGAGTCCATAGGAACAGTGAAGGGGCTCGGTAGATCCAGGATAGGAAGGAAATATCCTGATGGTGCATAAATACTGGCTTTGATTAAAGTCGCGGAACTGCTCTTCAACAGTGTATTCGGGATACCAACGGTATCCTGTCTCGATCATGACCCGGACCAACATAGCAGTATGACCGGGCACGTCGAGGCACCTGGTCAGGCGAACCACTTGATTTTGAGACTAGTTGGCCATCTGAAAGCACAGCCACAAGACAAAGACATCAGAATTCCTAGGGAAAATTGGGCAGCATAACGGCTGTAAATGCTCAGAAAAAGATTTGAGACATCCACAACAGTTCACAATACCGCTCAACAGCATCATATCAAGGTTCTGATTCAAATAGCAACGTACTAGAATAGTAGAAACTGGACTGGAACTCGTAACAATAATCCTATGAACTACTACGGATTAGTAACACGTGAACCTGATAGAAGAAGAGAGCCTAGTCCTTAACCCACGTTGAATGAGAAGAGAATGACTCAGATCAGAAGCATAGGGTAAAGGAGTAAAAGAACCTTACGTTCCCTCCCACAATCAATTCCCTTACATATAACTAAAGCATTTCTAGACTCGACATCGACCAGTTTGGCTGAACGAACCTACAGGCAGTCCGGCTCTGATGCCAACGCTGTCAGGACCCCGATTCTAAGCCACATCGATCTAGCCGGTAACACCTCATATCACTTTGCGGCCTCACGCACGGTATCCCACGGGTGTCGCCTTACCATGGCCCGGGACCGTTTGCGCCTTTTGGCTCGCGTATATGACAATGTCGCTAGCATCCATATGACCGAGAACCCGGGCCGACATGGCTAGTCGTGAACCCAAAGCGGCACAGACCTATGGAGACAGGCATACATGATTCACAACGAACATGTCGGTCATCAACGAATGATTCCGGGCTGTAGCCCTGGGCCAACAGGACTCCGGAAAATCCCGGGCTGTAGCAGGCTAGACAGGACTCCGGAGGTCACTGCGTGACATTTCCCCGAAGGGACAGACATAGGGACGAAGTGAAACACATGCCGGCTAGTCGAGTGTCCTGAACAGTAGTGCTGGGCTAGCAGGACTCCGGTGAACCGGGCTGTAGCGGACTACTATGGCTCGAGGAGCACTAGACTACATTTCCCCATAAGAAAGGCTGCGAAGGACAAACAACTAGATTGTCGGATCCCACTCATACCAGGCATTTCAATCATACATACAATATGCTCGATATGAGTACATACAACATGGCATCACAACAAAACTCTACAACTCAAGTACTTTATTTAAAGGCTCCAGGGAGCCATACATAACATATCCATACAGGTAGGGGTCACATGACCCGACACTCAAGTCATACAGTCATACAAGCACAAGCGGAAGCAACTAGTCTGAGTACAGACTCTAGAAAGAAAGAAGGCTTCTCGAAGCCTGTCTATCTACATAGGGCCCTCCATGGCCTGGATCACCACCTGGGTGGCTAGTCACTCGTCGACGTCAAGGTCTACATAAAACCCATCGGAGGGGGCAGTGTTGTCGTCTGAAAACAATAAATAAGCAAACATGAGTACAAAGGTACTCAGCAAGTCTTACATCAGGACCTACTATACATGCTCATTCTCAAGAAGGTGGTGGGGTTTATGCAGCAAGCCAGCTTTGACTCTTGGCTAAGCTATCCTACGGAATCTTTTAGCAAAATAGTTTTCGCACACGAGTCCACTACTCACCATCACAATACTCCACCGTGGATCCTCCCTCGTATCCTACGAGGGGGCCATCCTCGGTACTCACACTTATCTTGAGTCTTTTAGTAGTATCCATTAACTTGTCTATGAACTCTTTATGCAACCAAGTAGTCCTTTACCGCGGACGCGGCTATTCGAATAGTTTCATACCCTGCAGGGGTGTACTTCGTCACACATGTTTCCACCACTTAGCGTCTGCACACGAAATGTGCTCGGCAGACTTCAAGCGAAAACCGACGTGGGTGTAGACCACGACCTGACTAACCTCACAAGTCTCTAGTCCAGGGTCATCGCCTATTCAGGTTCCATCCGCAAGGAAATCCGGCCGGGGTGTCCTCAACGGCCCCGAACGATGTGAACAGGGTTCCCGAGACACCAAACGGGTGACTCGGTACACCGTGCCATGGTGTATCTACCGCAACATAGCCCACCCCTAGGGTCAGCGCTACGCACGGCCGCCAACACATATCCTACAAACACCAGAAACTAGTTGCAACTCCTGGACTAAGGCGAGAGGGGTCGGTAAGTCGAGCGGGGTCATATTTCAGGGCCCAATGTGTGGTAGTAGCTGAATCTTAATTCACGCATACAGAACTCAGTTCTTAGGGACGGCTTCAATGAAACAACCCACCATGTACTCCTACATGGCCTCTCATCGATACCTTTACCAAACATGTTCAACACATCCCACATATTACTGGCACAAGCATTCCACTCTAGCCCATCTCCCAGATGAACCAGACCTGACACAACTCTAAGCATAGCAGGCATAGCAAGGTAGGAATCACAAAACATGGCTCAATCAACTCCTACACATGCTAGAGGGTTTCATCTAGTTACTGTGGCAATGACAGGTCATGTAGAGGATAAAGGTTCAACTACCGTAGCACACAGCAGTTTGAATCGTGTTGTCTTAATGCAGTAAACAAGAGCAGGAGCGAGAACATGGGTTGTATCGGAATGATCAATGGTTGCTTGCCTGATGGAGTGGTAACGGGATACTGCCCTTCAGTTGGATACTCGTGAATATCCTCGGAGGCAGAACCTACCACGAAGAACACAACCGAGCACAATCAACACATGACGATATGCAACATTATGATGCATGCTATGACATGGCAATATGGATGTGTCTTGAGCTAATGCAACTAGCTATGATTTAAATGAAGTTGGTTTGAGTACAAGATTCAAATTCCAACCCCATATATGATTATTTAAATGCCCTTTATTTGTTTTGTTCAAAACAGAGGACAAGCATTGCTCAAACATGCATGAAAATGGTACAGATGGATTCCTTGAATTTTTCTGATAATTTTACATATATAATTTGTCTCATTTGGAGTTATGGTTGAATTTCTATGAATTTTTGAAGTTTTGGGTATTTTCTGGAATTTCCTGAATTATTTTTAAACTAGAAAATGATTTACTGCGTCAGCCCTACGTCAGCATGACATCAGCAAGTCAACTGAGCTGCCTCCAGGTCAAACCTGACCAGTGGGTCCCACTGGTCAGTGACTAATTAACTAATTAAAATTAATTAGAGCCTGGGCCCGCATGTCAGTGTCTATTTAACGTAATTAAGTTAATTAGGACTAACTAAAACTAACACTAATTAAAAAGGGGCCTGGCCCACACGTCAGTGACACAAGGGGGAGGGTCAACCCTGGTCAGCGGGGTCAAAGCCACTGGCGGCTTGTCGCCGGCGAGCCAGACGCGGCGCAGGGCGTCGGAAATGCGTCTCCGGTGACCAAATGGGCCGCGGAGACCATCTCCGAGGAGCTGGTGCTCGCGCGCATCCACTAGTGCCCTCCGTTTCACCGGAGACGGCCTAAGTCGACGGCGGCGACCACTTGGGCGGCGGCCGGAGTTCGGCGGGGAGGGGAGAAGGGGCTACGGTGCATGGCAGGGGCAGCAGGTGACGGTTTTGGGGTCCTGACGTTGCACTGAGCACGATGGTGTGCTCGGTTGCGGCTGGCTCAGCCCCTGGCCACGGTGGCGCCATGGCCGGCGGCGACGTGCTACGGCTTCGGTCGAAACGGCGGCTGCGGTGCTCGAGAAGCAAGCGGAAGAGGGGAAAACGATGATGGAGCTCACAGCAGTCGCAGAGGGCGTCGAAGCAGGCTCGGGGAATCGTTGGTTGCCGCGAATTTGACGGCGGCGATCCACGGCGGCCGAGGCGAAGACGATGGCAATGACGGTGCTCTGGGGCTTCCCGCATCACGTGGCTCGACAAAGAGGTGGACGGCGACGTGGCGGAGCTTCTGAGCTGGTCGGAGAAGCGAGGGGGAGGCGGTGGCTACGGAAATGGCGAAGGGCGGCGACGGCAATGCTCGGGCGGTCGCGCGGGAGAGAACCAGGGGAGGAGGGAGAGCGAGGGAGAGGGATAAGAGGGGGCCAGGGGGTGTGTGGCGTCCATAGCGACGTCCAGGCGTCGGGGGGGGGGGGGGGGGCGCGGCAAGCAGGAGCTGGCCGCCGGTGGCCGCGCGCGTGCCGGCGCACCGCGGGCACACGCCCGGCGTCCTCCTGGCAGCAGCTAGGGGACGACTGGCGTCGGCCTGGTGGGCTGGGCCGTCCAGCTACAGTGCTGGGCCGGCGGGTGGCGCTAGGTAAGTGGCCCACTGGCCTACTCTCTCTCTCTAATTTATTCTGTTTTCTCTTTTTGCTATTCTGTTTTGATTTAGTTTAAATACTAAATCATTTTATAAAATCCTGAAAATATTTATGGACACTTTCTGAAATATTTCAGTGGCCCAAAAATAATTCCAACATTATTTGAGCATTTGAATTATTTAATAGTATTTAAATGCCCAAATTCAAATATTTATGAATTAAACCAATACCCCTTTTGTTGACCTAAAATTATATGCACCATTTTTCCCAAGGGTTCTAACCCAAGGCAAAGAGGGTGAGCATATTTAAAGGGCATTTCAGGTTCATTGAATTTATTTTTAGTAAACCCTAGTTGATTTCAGGGGGGGTGCTGGGGGTTCTGCTTTCCCCATTTCCATTTCTGATGAAAGTAAACATGATGCACACTCTAATGCATAACCTAGCTAGGGTGTGACATGTTCGGAGTCCCGGATGTGATCACGGACATGACGAGGAGTCTCAAAATGGTCGAGACATAAAGATTGATATATTGGAAGCCTATGTTTGGATATCGGAAGTGTTCCGGGTGAAATTGGGATTTTACCAGAGTACCGGGAGATTACCGGAACCCCCCGGGAGCTATATGGGCCTTAGTGGGCCTTAGTAGAAAAGAGAATGGGCAGCCCAAGATGGGTCGCGCGCCCCTCGCCTCCCTTGGTCCGAATAGGACAAGGAGAGGGGACCGGCCCCCCTCTCTCTTTTCCCCCCTCCGCGAATCCTATTCCAACTAGGATTGGGGGGGGTCCTACTCCTAGAGGGAGTAGGACTCCTCCTGGCGCGCCTCTCCTAGGTCGGCCGCACCCCCCCCCCTTGATCCTTTATATACGGACGCAGGGGAACCCCAGAGACACACAAATTGATCCACGTGATCTTATTCTTAGCCGTGTGCGGCGCCCCCTGCCACCATAGTCCTTGATAATATTGTAGCGGTGCTTAGGCGAAGCCCTGCGACAGTAGTACATCAAGATCGTCACCACGCCGTCGTGCTGACGGAACTCTTCCCCGACACTTTGCTGGATCGGATTCCAGGGATCGTCATCGAGCTAAACGTGTGCTAAAACTCGGAGGTGTCGTAGTTTCGGTGCTTGATCGGTCGGGCCGTGAAGACGTACGACTACATCAACCAAACGCTTCCGTTGTCGATCTACAAGGGTACGTAGATCACACTCTCCCCTCGTTGCTATGCATCACCATGATCTTGTGTGTGTGTAGGAATTTTTTTTGAAATTACTACGTTGAGGGCTCCTCCCAAGAGTTCGTGCTCCACGTTGCCATTCCTCTTCAGTCTTGGATCTGTCTGCCTCCCTTCTTCACCTCCGTCATCCTGCCGGGGGGGCCTGGAACTCTGGCTGCAGCACGCCGGCTGCAGTACCCTCGCCACCGAGGCAGAGGTCGTGGTCACTGCCCCGGGCGAGGTTTACATGTCTCGTGGCTGGAGAGAGATCGCCCGGGTTTGCAGGGAAAGGGGCGTCTTCGCGGTCCACTTGGAGTACGATGGGGCTTCGGCGATGTTCTTCAAGGTCTTCGACGCGAACGGGCGCCGGCTGGAGTGCTGCCCCGGGAGAGGTGGCCAAGACCTTGCCCTAGTGAGGGCTAGGACCGTCGACCGCTCCCTTGGCGGCTCTGCAGGCGACGGAGGCGCCGGAGGATCCATTGACTCCGGCGAGGTCTTCGCGACTCCGGAGACGAGCGACGACAGCTACGAGCCCCCGAGCCGGCGCCGCTCCTGGAGCAGGGCGGGCTCGTCTGGCCGTCGCCGACCCTGATCTGGATGGGGTTGGCACCGGCGCTTGACGGCCCACTATTGATGATGGCATCTTTTGCAGGAGCGCGTGTAGTTAGCATCCCTTAGGTTCTGTTCCCTGCGAGGAATCACAATGCGCCCCATGGGGGCTTGTAAGGTGCATGTAGTCCCGTTTGTTAATACACAATTTTTGGTACAGAGCTGTGCGAGTTGCTGATTCCGTCTTAGCTCAGTTCTCCCTTTCGTACCTCGCGAGGGCTTGGTGCTCTGCGCCGACAGGTCCCAGTCCCAAGGCGGCGTCAGCCATCGCTGGTATGCCAGGTCGCGATGCCGTGGTCAAGGCCAGGAAGTGAGCGACCCGGGGTCCGGTAAGAGCCTGTGAGTCGCGATGCTCAGGAGGTCCCCTTTGGCGCTCAAGTAGCCATCGTTTGGCGAGAAAGGAGAGTGACATCGCTGACACGGAATTGCCTTAGGTGCGGGGGTAGTGCTGCGATAGCTGGTGCTTTCAGGCAGTGACTTATCTTGAGAGTCGGGGATTATCCCTGGTGTGACACCGGGTCCGCGTGTCGGCAGGAGCGGAATCACTCGGCGAGGTCCTCGCGAGCCCCCTTCTCCCCCGCCTTTGCTCCCCTTTCTGCTCTACATCATCGGGTCCCGGCCCTCGAGCTGGTCTCAGCCGTCGCTGGTATGCCAGGTCGCGATGCCGTGGTCAAGGCTAGAGGGTGAGGGCTGGAGAGCCAGTAGGAGCCCTGAGTCGCGATGCTCAGGCACAACCCCCTTTAACGTGCAAGCGGTTCGCGCGGGCGAGAGTGAAAAGAACGCCGCGAGGGCCGTGCCTGGTGTGACTCCCTTAGGGGATCCTGTAAACTCATCATAGAAGGAAGAAAAGGTTGTCATGACAACTGTCAGTCTGGCGTTAGTTGCTTCCGAGGCACTGGAGGCTTGACGAGGTGGCGCCATGCGGGGCTGCCGCGGCTAGAGCTCAGCCACCCAGGTTTGTCGGTGTTGCAGGGACAGACCCATGCGCAAGCCTCGTGCCATTGTGGGAGCAATTCCGTCAGTTGGCATCAGTTGAGTAGGCAACTAGATCAAACACGTTAGCTGTGGTGGAGGGGATTCATTCGAACATATGCTGGGAAGGTAAACATCGCTGGGTCGGGCCCGAGCGACTTGGGGATGATGCAGCCCGAGGGGCGCCCCCAACAAGGCAAGCTAATGACATGAAAGTAAAAGGGATACATGCCGCAGGGACGGACCCACGCGGCCTGGGGACGACGCGGCCCTCAGAGGGCGCTCCCAGCTGGAAATGAAACTTGTAAGATGTCACCTGAGGGTGTCGAGGGCGAAGGGGTGTTGGTGCAGCAGACTCGGGAGGCCGCGGAAGCCGATCCTCACGAGCCCCCAGGTCTAGGGGCCTCGGGAGGCTCCGGAGGCACTGGCAGCTCTTCGCGAATCGCCTCCATCTCCGCCAAGGCTGCGGAACGCCTGTCTTCTTGAGCTTCCATGATGCCCCTCATGAGGCGCTGGCGCGTAGCGACCACGCTCAGCGGGCCGTAAGGCATGCGAATGTAGCTATGGGGCGGACCCCGGCAGCGCCCCACTCGCGAGGGCCAGAGGCGCTCCATCGTAGTGGCTTGGTTGAGCCCTGGTACATCGACGCAGATGCGCAACCCACCATCCTCGCCTGGATGGGGAGCCGCAGCCGGCAGACGGCGGCAACCTCTCACGATCCTCGATTCCTGTAGTTCTTAAATGGCTTTGTCGACGAGCTCCTGCGGGTCCAACCTTCCTTGCCTTGCTCCTTCTTGAGGGAAACGTGCTCCGAAGCACGCCTCCACGTGGTGCCCAAGCGCCTCCCTCGTGACCCTGGCCAGGTCGGTGGCCCTCCAGGGGAGAGCCTCTGAGCCCTGCCTGAGGAGGGCGTCGGGCGCGCTTTCCTATGCGATGGAAGGAGGCTCCCCCTAGGCAAACGCGGGCCCTGAGGGGCCTGCCTCCCGAGGGGCTGGTTCGGACGATGTCTTCTTCTTCTTGGGGGTGGCCTCGGGAAGCCTCCTGCTTCCGCGATCCAGGTCTTCCAGCGACGCGGCCTGAAAGGCTCACTCCAGGGAACACACCTCATCCCTCTCTTCACAGGGCACCGTGATGACTCCGCCACTCCCTGGCATCTTGAGGATGTTGTAGCCATGGTGAGTCACGGCCATGAACTTGGCCAGCACTGGGTACCCGAGGATGGCGTTGTACGGCAGGCGGATGTGGGCGACGTCGAAGTCGATGAGCTCAGTGCGGTAGTTGTCGCGTGCCCCGAAGGTGACAGGGAGGCGGACCTGCCCAATCGGGACCGTGGAGCTGTCGGTGATTCCGAAGAAGGGCTTGGTTGGTTGAAGCTGGTCATAGGGCACTTGGAGATTGTTGAACGTTTCCACGGACAGGACGTTGAGCCCTGCCCCACCATCGATGAGGGTCTTGGTAACTAGTACATTGCTAATGACTGGGGAGCAGAGCATCGGGAGGACACCAGCTGTGGCTGCACATTTGAGTTGATCCGCTGAGCTGAATGTGATGGCGCATGCCGACCACCTAAGAGGGCGCATTGCTTCGAGCCTAGGGAGGGCTGCGTTCACCTCGCGGGCGAACTACTTGAAGATGCATTGGGAGGCTGGGGCTTGAGCTCCGCCCAGGATGCAGGCGATTGCGCGTGGCTCCTGGAAGCCCTCAGCCCCCTCGTCTTGATGGTGGTCCTCGTTCCTCCTTGGTTGAGGCGGCAGTGGAGGGAGGCCTGTGTTTCCTTGTGGGCGATCCTCACGAGGCTGATCCCTCCAGTCCCCCTCGCGAGGCAAGTCTCGCCAGCGGTCCTCGCGAGGCTGATCGCGCCACCCTTGGCGCGGGCCACGGTCTTCCCAGCGTCCTGCGTTTCTTCCTCCTCCTCGGCCGTAGCCCCGATCGGCGCGGTCGGGACGACGGCCGATCCTTCCTTCTCGCACGGCGCAGAGTTCTTGGCATTCGTTGGTGTTGTGGGTGTGGAGGTCGTGGTACACACAGTACCGGCTACCCCTGGTGGACTCAGGCAGATCTTTGCCCCGCTTGGTGTCTGGTTCTGCTGCGAGCACGGCAGCCCCCTTGCGCTTCACGTCCTTGGCCTTGGGCTTCTTCTCCTCTGGTTCTGCGGCAGGCAGCTCAAGGAGGGAGAGGCGTCCCTCCTCAGCCCTGGTGCACTTGGTCGCCAGGTTGAACAGCTCCAGGGAGGTGCACAGGTCTTCATGCATCGCCAGCTCCTCCTTCATCTTGACGTCGCGCATGCCATCGGAGAAGGCCGAGATGATGGCCTTCTCGGACACCTTGGGGATCTTGAGGCGCGCGCTGTTGAAGCACTGGATGTACTTTTGCAGGGTCCCTCCAGGTTGTTGTTTGATGCGGCGCATGTCGCTCACGGCGGGCGGCCGGTCGCGAGTACCTTGGAAGTTGGCGATGAAGCGGGTGCGCATCTCGTCCCAGGAAGAGATCGTGCCTGGAGCCAGATTCAGGAGCCAGGTGCGAGCTCCTTCCTTGAGCGCCATGGGGAACTAGTTCGCCATGACCTTTTCGTCCCCGCTGGCAGCTTCGATGCCCAGCTCATAGAGCTGGAGGAACTCTGCAGGGTCAGTCGTGCCATCGTAACAAGGAGGCAGGTCTGGCTTGAATTTGCCGGGCCACGCGACGCTACGCGGCTCGGTGGTGTAGGCACGGAAGCCTACGGTGGCCACGACAGGCCTTGGCTGGTGGAGAGCTTGGTCTTGAGGATCCCCACGCGCTGCAGCTAGGAGCAGTGCGGGGTCTTGGCGTGCCGGAGCGAGAGCAGGGTCGCGGCGTGCTGGAGCATGGAGCACCCGGGCAGCCCCTTGCGGGCATGGGATCTCTTGGCAGCTCCGTTCTTGCTGCGCCGGCACCTGACGGAGCGGATTCCGCCCAGGGGCCACGCGCCTTGGAGCCATGGCGTCTTCTTGGAGAGGAGGCAGCTGGTACGCCTCCGGGGCTTCGTTACCCGCGCGGGGCGGGGTGTGTCACAGAGGAACGGACGGCGCGGGAGAGCCCCCTGCGGCGCGGACAAGCTCGGCGACGCGGTCGAGCCACTCCTTGTAGACGTTGTCGATGGGACGGTAGCACGGGAGCTCGTTTGCCGCGAGGAGCGCAGCTCGAGCCTCCAAGGGTGCGCATAGCACGCAGGACGAAGAACCAGCTGGTGTGAGCGATGGAGTAGCGGTGCGGCCGTCTTGCCGCACGGATGGGTGCTGGGACGATGCTTGCTGCTCGCCCCCCGCCGGGCCGGTGGCGGCGTTGACGGCGGGCGACGGGGAACGACGAGGACGTCCGCCGATGGGCGCCGTCTGGGCGACGCGAGAAGTGATGGCGGCCCGGCGCTCGGGACGGGCCCGACGTGCGTCGGACATGGATGCGACGGTCGGAGGAGAACGGGGCGGTGGACGACGAATTCCGGCGCACCCCTACCTAGCGCGCCAAATGGCGGATTTCGGGTTCCGGTAGACCCTTAAGGTTCGAACACTGGGGTGCGCATGGAGATTACGCCTTCTACCTCCCCGCCTCGCAAAGATCTGAAACTACTAAAAGAACTACACAAGAGACACAATATTTATACTGGTTCGGGCCACCGTTGTGGTGTAATACCCTACTCCAGTGTGCAGTTGGTGGATTGTCTCTTGGGGCTGATGATGATGGATAATACAAGGAAGAACAGCCTCGCAAGGGTCTGTTCTTGGCTGGGGTGGTGAACTGCTAGGAGGAGTTCAGCCACCCTTCTCTTTCTCTCTCTCTCTTACTCCTTCTAGCCAACTGAACCAAAAGCTCCAACCCCTTGCTACGTGGGCGGCTGGCCCTATTTATAGAGGCCCTGGTCCTCTTCCCAAATATTGAGCGGGAAGGGAGCCAACAATGGCGGGCTAATTTGAAGGGGGACAGCAAGTATCAACTACCCTGACAAAAGCAGTCTTCGCCTGCGCAAAGCTCTGGTGATTACGCCGTCTTGGGCTCCATGGTGACCTCCGTCTCGTAGTCCTCCCGGTCTTGGTCTTGTTGCACCGAAACGGCAACCTTTGCCTGATGCCTCGGTACTCCGCGGCTGCGCTTGCCCCCTTTGCACCAAAGAGGAAGGAAGGACGCTGCGCGCGCTGGCACCCGCCTGGCACCCTGAGTCATCATGGCTTGCGTCACGGGCACCTCGCGAGGTACCCTGCCTTGATCTCTCCGACTCCTCGCGAGCGAGCCTGATGAGGTCGTGCCTGAGCAAGCTCCGTGTCGTCCGCCTCGCGAGGCTTGGCCCCTCGCGAGGGTCTTGAGTCTTGTGTTGATGAAGATGGGCCATGCTGGGCCTCCTTTGAGCCACGCCGCAGGCCGCAGGCAGGCAAGTCTGGGGACCCCCGTTACCAAAACGATGACAACAAGTGCCTCCAACTAACAAGAGTCCCAGGGGGAGTTTTGTTTGCAATTATTTTCATTTGATTTGCATAAAGCATGGGACTGGGCATCCCGGTGACCATCCACTTTCTCATGAGTGAGGAGTGGAGTCCACTCCTCTTGAGAATAACCCGCCTAACATGGAAGATACGGACAGCCCTAGTTGATACATGAGCTATTCGAGCATACAAAACAAGATATTTATTTGAAGGTATAGAGTTTGGCACATACAAATTTACTTGGAACGGCAGGTAGATACCATATATAGGTAGGTATAGTGGACTCATATGGAATAACTTTGGGGTTTATGGAGTTGGATGCATAATCAGTATTCCCGCTTAGTATAGGTGAAGGCTAGCAAAAGACTGGGAAGCGACCAGCTAGAGAGCGACCACAGTCATGAACATGCATTAAAATTAACCAACACCGAATGCAAGCATGAGTAGGATATAATCCACCATGAACATAAATATCGTGAAGGCTATGTTGATTTTGTTTCAACTACATGCATGAACATGCGCCAAGTCAAGTTAGTTAAATCATTGAGAGGAGGATACCACCCTATCATACCACATCACAACCATTTTAATAGCATGTTGGCACGCAAGGTAAACCATTATAAGCTCCTAGCTAATCAAGCATGGCACAAGAACTATGATCTCTAGTTGTCATTGCAAACATGTTCACTCATAATAGGCCGAATCAGGAACGATGAACTAATCATATTTACAAAAACAAAAGAGGTCGAGTTCATACCAGCCTTTCTCATTTCAGTTAGTCCATCATATATCGTCATAATTGCCTTTCACTTGCACGAGCGAACGATGTGAATAATAATAATTGTGCATGTGCATTGGACTAAGCTGGAATCTGCAAGCATTCAATAAACAGGAGCAGAAAAGGCAATATGGGCTCTTTTATCAGATCAACAATTATGCATATAAGAGCCACTTCAACAATTTAATCATGGTCTTCTCCTATCGACCCCAAAGAAAAGAAAAGAAATAAAACTATTTACACGGGAGAGCTCCCAACAAGTAAAAGAAGAACATGAAATCTTTTGGGTTTTCTTTTTAATTACTACTACAAGCATGGAAAGTAAACTAATTAAAAGCTACAACTAATTTTTTTGGTTTTTCTTAAGGTTTATCAAACACACAAGAAGAAAGCATAAAAAGGGAAATAAACCAGCATGGATGATATAATGAAAAAGTATGAGCACCGACGTCTAGCAATGAGTGTGTGAACATGAATATAATGTCGGTGAGAAATACGTACTCCCCCAAGCTTACGCTTTTGGCCTAAGTTGGTCTATGGCCACGGTTGGCCTGGCGGATATCCATAATAATAGTTGGGGGTCGTACTGAGATGCAGCGGCTCTCGCCTCCTGCGCTGCAGCGTGGCGACGAGTGGCCTCCGCTCTCCTCTCATACTCATCTGCCTCCTCTCTGGTAATAACATATCTTCCTTTTGCCTGATGATCAAAGAAGGCAGGAGCCGGGAGAGTAATATGGATAGCACGGCGTCTGTCAAAGATTAGTCGATACTGGAGAGGTGATTCATTCCTCTCGACAAACTGGTGGTGAACCATAGCATTAAAGTCTAGTTAAGCAGGGGGTAATTCAATATCATCTTCGCATATGGCTATACCAAGAAAATTAGCTATGTGGGTTGCATAAATTCCTCCAAAGAAATCTCCATTAAATCTATTAAGATGAAACCTACGTGAAACAATGGCTCCCAAATTATAAGATTTATCTCCTAAAACAGCACTCCTAAGAATACTGAGGTCAGGGACACACATGTGACATGCCTCATCTTTACCATTAACGCATCTACCTATGAAGAGAGCAAAATAATGTATAGCAGGAAAGTGAATGCTCCCTATGGTAGCTTGTGTTATATCTCTAGATTCTCCCACAGTTATGCTAGCAAGAAAATCTCTTAATTCATATTTGCAAGGATCCCTGATACTTGTGGAAGTTTGCAAGCAGTGGTAAAAATCCTCTAAGTCCATAGTGTAAGAATTTTCATAAAGATCAAACAGGACAGTTGGAGAATTACGTGAAGATGAAAATTCAAACCTCCTCACAAAAGAACTAGTGAGATTGTGATATTGGATGCACTTCTCTTCCTCGAATCTCACAAGATCAGCGTTATGCAAATATGCGTTAAATTCTTCCTTAATTCCCGCTTGATCCATAAGGTTCTCAGAAGGCCATTCACAAGGACGCACTGGAGCGTCTCTTGGTGGCTCATCATCAGCATCACGCATTGCAAGCTTGGGTCCTTGCTTCCTTGAGGAACCACCCTGGAACATTTTCCTAAGCATATTTCTTCCTCTGAAAAATTCTAAAAAATTTAGTAACTTCAAAATAAAAGTAAACCAAACTCAATAATATTTATTGCAACTATGCCTACAAGTGCCTAGGGCCTATATCATGCATCAAAACTACTTTTGACCATATAAATTTGACATGCAAGCTCAAGAACATGGTCACCTAGGCAGCACAAATTTGCAATGAATAAAGCACTAGAACAAAAACTAATTGGACCAATGGAGGAGTCACATACCAAGGAACAATCTCCCCAAGCAGTTTTGTGAGAGGTGCTTTGAGCAAGGAGATCGAAAATGGCAGCAAACGAGCTTGGACTTGGGTAAGAACTGGATATTCGTGTTTGGGGAGGAAGAAGGAGTGTGTGGGTGCAGAAGTGGAGGAGGGCCACCGTGGGCCCACGAGGTAGGGGGCGCACCCAGGGGGTAGGGCACGCCCTCCACCCTCGTGGGCAGGTGGGTGACCCCCCCCCCCTGTTGTGTTCTCAGTGCCAAATATTCTCAAATATTCTAGAAAAATCATATTTAAATTTCAGGGCATTTGGAAAACTTTTATTTTCGGGGTATTTTTATATTGCACGGATAATCAGATAACAGACAGAAAAATACTATTTTTATTTTATTTAATATAAATAACAGAAAGTAAATGGAGGGTACAGAAGGTTGTGACTTCTAGTTTCATCCATCTCATGATCATCAAAAGGAATCCACTAACAAGGTTGATCAAGTCTTGTTAACGAACTCATTCCGAATAACATGGAACCGGAGAAATTTTGAATAACACTATGTTACCTCAACGGGGATATGCACATCCCCAATAATAAGAATATCATATTTCTTCTTGACAGTAGGAAGGGGAAATTCAAAACCTCCAAATATAATCGATGGAATTTTTCCAATAGAGTTGATACTATGAACTTGAGGTTGTTTCCTCGGAAAATGTACCGTGTGCTCATTACCATTAACATAAAAAGTGACATTGCCTTTAGTGCAATCAATAACAGCCCCTGCAGTATTCAAAAAGGGTCTTCCAAGAATAATAGACATACTATCATCCTCGGGAATATCAAGAATAACAAAGTTCATTAAAATAGTAATGTTTGCAACTACAACAGGCACATCCTCACAAATACCGACAGGTATAGCAGTTGATTTATCAGCCATTTGCAAAGATATTTCAGTAGGTGTCAACTTATTCAAATCAAGTCTATGATATAAAGAGAGAGGCATAATGATAATCCCCAAGTGCAGGGAATCATCGTAGCAATTTCCAAAGTTGGAAGTGATAAGTATGGAGTGTCGAACCCACAAGGAGCTAAAGGTAAGATCAATATTCTCTCAAGCCCTATCTGCCACTGATACGACTCTACGTACACCGAACGTTTGCTTCCAACTAGCAACGAGAAATAAAACTATGTTGTGGGTATGAAGAGGATAACTTTGTATGATATCGGAGAGATAAAATATAAAAGTAGGTGTTGTTATCATAAAGTTAGAATATATTACTAAATATTATAAATAGCGAGTGTGTAATAATGGTGGATCGGTGTGCGAAATTGTCCTAGGCAATCGTTAACAAGACCGGTAATCACTATTGTAGTTTCATATGAGGGAGAGGCATAAGCTAACATACTTTCTCTAATTGGATCATATGCACTTATGATTGGAACTCTAGCAAGCATCCGCAACTACTAAAGATCATTAAGGTAAAACCCAACCATAGCATTAAAGCATCAAGTCCTCTTTATTCCCATACGCAACAACCCCCTTACTCGGGTTTGTGTTTCAGTCACTCACCAACCCACTATAAGCGAATCATGAACGTATTGCAACACCCTACTGCGGGAACCCCTCACGCTTGCAAGTCACGGAGGGCACCATAGGACAACATCAACATACAACATACAACTCATACCAATCAAGATCATCAATCAACCCAAAGACAAAAGATATCTACTCAAAACATCATAGGATGGCAACACATCATTGGATCATAATATGTGGCACAAAGCACCATGTTCAAGTAGGGATTACAGCGGGGTGCGGGAAAGTGGACCGCGTAAAAGAGATGAGGATGGTAATGATGATGGTGATGTTGATGAAGACGATCACCGCGGCGATGATTCCCCTCCCGATGGCACTCCGGTGCCACCGAGAGAGAGGAGGAGAGGTTCTCCCCCTTGTGCTTCCTCCTCCATGGCCTCCCCCCTAGATGGGGGAGGTTCTCCCTCTGGTCCTTGGCCTTCATGCTGATGATGGCCCCTCCGGGATCCTCCTCCATGCCCTTCGGTGATGATGGCCCCCTCCGGCAGGATGCCAGAGAGGGCCTAGATTGGTTTTCGGTGTCTACGAAGGCTTCTGGCGACGGAACTCCCAATCTAGGTTAATTTTCTGAGGTTTCTGTATTTATAGGAATTTTTGGCATCGGTCTCACGTCAAGGAGGTGCCCGAGGCGTCCACGAGGCAGGACCACACGCTTGGGGGGTGGGCGCGCCCCCCACCCTCATGGACACCTCGGGACTCTCCTGGCCCAAAACTTTTACTCCGGGGTCTTCTTTTGGTCCATAAAAAATCGTCAAAAATTGGCACATTAATTGGACTCCGTTTGATATTCATTTTCTGTAAAACTCAAAAACAAGGAAAAAACAGAAACTGGCACCGGGCACTAGGTTAATAGGTTAGTCCCAAAAATCATATAAAATAGCATATAAATGCATATAAAACATCCAAGGTTGATAATATAATAGCATGAATACTTCATAAATTATACATATGTTGGAGACGTATCAGCATCCCCAAGCTTAATTCTTGCTCGTCCTCGAGTAGGTAAATGATAAAAGAAATAATTTATGAAGTGTGAATGCTAGCAAGTGCATAAGTTTCATCAATGATAGTTTCAATCACTTTTTATAACATTATTATATATCATAACAGTAGCTCATCTTCGTAAAACTTTTCATGATCAAGTAACAAGCTATTCACATGTTAAAGTATAGATCATAAACTGTCTTGAAACTAATAAACTATATTCTTAGTCAACAAAAAATTGCAATTCATCTTATTTTCAGTAAGGGTCTATGTTAGAGCTCTGGTTTAGCAAACTCCACATACTCAACTATCATTTAATCTTTCACAATTGCTAACACTCACGTGATATTTATGGGTTCAAAGTTTTAATCAGACACAGAGAAAGATAGGGGCTTATAGATTCGCCTCCCAACCTTTTACCTCAAGGGTAATGTCAACAATAATAGTTCATGATAACTTACATCCAATTGGATATATATATCAGGATCTTTCCAACACAATGTGCTTGCCAAAGGATAAAATGTAAAAAGGAAAGGTGAAGAGCACCATGACTTTGCATAAGGGTATAAGATAAAATTAGAAGATAGGCCCTTCACAGAGGGAAGCAGAGGTTGTCATGCGCTTTTATGGTTGGGTGCACAAAATCTTAATGCAAAAGAACGTCACTTTATATTGCCACTTGTGATATGGACCTTTATTATGCAGTCCGTTGCTTTTATTTCTTCCTCATCACAAGATTGTATAAAGCTTATTTTCTCCACATTAATAGATCATACATATTTAGAGGGTAATTTTTATTGCATGCACCGATGACAACTTACTTGAAGGATCTTACTCAATCCATAGGTAGGTATGGTGGACTCTCATGGCAAAACTGGTTTAAGGAATGTTTGGAAGCACAAGTAGTATCTCTACTTGGTGCAAAGAATTTGGCTAGCATGAGGGGGAAAAGAAAGCTCAACATGTTGGATGATCCAAGACAATATACTTTATTTCGGATATAAGAAAACATAACCCATTACGTTGTCTTCCTTGTCCGACATCAACCTTTTAGCATGTCATATTTTAATGAGTGCTCACAAGTACAAAAGATGTCCAAGATAGTATATTTATATGTGAAATCTCTCTTCCTTCAATATTCTTTCATGAATTGTTCATGTCGGCGTTCTGGGAACGGGGGTCCCCAGACTTGCCTGCCTGCGGCGTGGCTCAATAGGGGCCCCAACACGGCCCATCTTCATCAACACAGACCCAAGACCCTCGCGAGGGGCCAAGCCTCACGGGGCGGACGACACGGAGCTTCCTCAGGCACGGCCTCATCAGGCTGGCTCACGAGGAGGCGGAGAGATCAAGGCGGGGTACCTCACAAGGTGCCCGTGACGCAAGCCATGACGACCAAGGGTGCCAGGCGGGCGCCAGCCCGCGCAGTGTCCTCCTTTCCTCTTTGGTGCAAAGGGAGCAAGCGCAGGCGAGAGCATCAAGCAAAGGCACCCGTTTCGGTGCAACGAGACCAAGACCAGTCCAACGGCAGGGAGGAAGTCATTGTGGAGCCCAAGCCAGCGTCACCACCAGAGCCTTTGGCAGGCGAGGACCAACTTTAGTCAGGATAAGTGTACCAGATGTTCCCCTTCAAAATGGCCAATTGTTGGCGCCCTTCCCGCTCAATATTTGGGAAGAGGCCCACAGCCTTTGCCTATAAATAGGACTAGCCACCCATAGGGTAGAGGGATCGAAATCGGAGGGAAATCGGAGAAGAGAGAGAGAAAGAAGGGTGACTGAACTCCTCCTAGCAGTTCATCCCCTCAGCCAAGAACAGACCCTCGCGAGGTTGTTCTTCCTTGTATTGCTCACCATCATCAGCCCAAGAGGCAATCCACCACACCACACACTGGAGTAGGGTATTACACCACAACGGTCGCCCGAACCAGTATAAACCCTGTGTCTCTTGTGTTGTTCTTTCCATAGCTTAGATCTTAGCGAGGCGGAGGCGTGCAGGTAGGTAGAAGGCGAAATCTCCGCATGCACCCCAGTGTTTGAACCTCAAGGGTCTGCCAGAACCCGAAATCCGACATTTGGCGCGCCAGGCAGGGGTGTGCCGGAATTCGTCTTCCACCACCCCGTTCTCCTCCGACCATCGCGTCCATGTCTGACGCTCGTCGGGCCCGCGCCGAGCGCCGGGCCGCTCTCGCCTCCCGCGTCGCCCAGACGGCTCCTGTCAGCGGGCGTCCTCGCCGTTCCCCGTCACCTACCGTCAACGCCGCCACCGGCCCGGTGGGGAACGAGCAGCTAGCATCGTCTCAGCATCCGTCCGTGCGGCAAGACGGCCGCATCGCTACTCCCTCGTTCACCCCAGCTGGTTCTTCGTCCCGCGCGCTCCGCGTACCCATGGAGGCTCAAGCTGTGCTCATCGCGGCAAATGAGCTCCTATGCTACCGTCCCATCGACGACGTCTATGAAGAATGGCTCGACCGCATCGCCGAGCTCGTCCGCGCCGCAGGGGGCTCTCCTGCGCTGTCCGTTCCACTGCATCGCACCCCGCCCCGCGCGGGCGACGAAGCTCCGGGGGCGCCCCAGCCGCCTCCTCCTCAAGAAGGTGCCGTGGCTCCAAGGCGTGTGGCCCCTGGGCGGAACCCGTTCCGTCAGGTGCCAGCGCGGCAAGAGCAGAGCTGCCAAGAAGTCCCTCGCCCGCAAGAAGCTGCCCGGGCGCTCCCTGCTCCAGCACGTCGCGATCATGCTCCTGCTCCCGCACATCAAGACCCTGCGCTGCTCCCAGCTGCAGCGCGTGGGGACATGCAAGACCAAGCTCTCTGTCACCCAAGGCCTCCCGTGGCCACAGCAGGCTGCCGTGCCTTCACCACCGAGCTACGCAGCGTCGCGTGGCCCGGCAAGTTCAAGCCAGACCTGCCTCCTTGTTACGACGGCACGGCCGACCCTGCGGAGTTCCTCCAGATCTATGAGCTGGGCATCGAAGCTGCCAACGGAGACAAGAAGGTCATGGTGAACTTGTTTCCCATGGCGCTCAAGGACGGGGCTTGCACTTGGCTCCTGAACTGGCTCCAGGCACGATCTCCTCCTAGGACGAGATGCGCACCTCTCGGATCACGGGTTCCGGCAGACCCTTAAGGTTCGAACACTGGGGTGCGCGCGGAGATCACGCCTTCTACCTCCCCGTCTCGCAAGGATCTAAACTACTAAAAGAACTGCACAAGGGACGCACGATTTATACTGGTTCGGGCCACCGTTGCGGTGTAATACCCTACTCCAGTGTGTGGTTGGTGAATTGCCTCCTGGGGCTGGTGATGATGAACAATACAAAGAAGAACAGCCTCGCGAGGGTCTGTTCTTGGCTGGGGTGATGAACTGCTAGGAGGAGTTCAGTCACCCTACTCTCTTTCTCTCTCTCTCTCTCTCCTCTTTTCCTCGCCCCTTTTGCTGTGTGAGTGGCTGGTCCTATTTATAGAGGCCCTAGTCCTCTTCCCAAAAATCGAGCGGGAAGGGAGCCAACAATGGCGGGCCAATTTGAAGGGGGACAGCAAGCATCAACTATCCTGACAAAAGCAGTCTTCGCCTGCGCAAAGCTCGGGTGATGACGCCGTGCTGGGCTCCATGGTGACCTCCGTCTCGTAGTCCTCCTGGTCTTGGTCTCGTTGCACCGAAATGGCAACCTTCGCCTGATGCCTCGGTACTCCACGGCTGCGCTTGCCCCCTTTGCACCAAAGAGGAAAGAAGGACGCTGCGCGCCTGGCGCCCACCTGGCACCCTCGATCGTCATGGCTTGCGTCATGGGCACCTCGCGAGGTACCCTGCCTTGATCTCTCTGCCTCCTCGCGAGCCAGCCTGATAAGGATGTGCCTGAGGATGCGCCATGTCGTTCGCCCCGTGAGGCTTGGCCCCTCGCGAGGGTCTTGAGCCTTGTGTTGATGAAGATGGATCGCGCTGGGCCCTCATTTGAGCCACGCCGCAGGCCGCAGGCAGGCAAGTCTGGGGACCCCCATTCCCAGAACACCAACAGTAGCCCCCGGGCCCAAGGCGCGCATGGACTTGGCCGTGCCGAGAGGCGAAAGGGCAAGTGCGAAGCGCCTTGGGTGCCGCGTGGCGGTTGATTGGACGCGGGCGTCTCCACTTCCCCATGACGCCTCGGTGATCGTGCGAGTTGGACAAGTCCCTGCATGCAAATCGTGTTATGATTACCTGTGATCATGGAGGCCGGCAGTTGGCCTTCGCCAGCTATAAGTACGGCACGGCGCGTGCCCTTCCAGCCCATCTCTTCTTGTTTTCTCCTTTGCCTCAATTCTTACTCCGCCTTGGTGTGATGGCTCCATCGAGGAGGTACTCGGCTGCGGAGAAGGGGAAGGCCCTCCAGGTCGATCCTGCCTCTCCCCCGCCCAAGCGCGGTCGTAGGCGCCCTCGGAAGCATCCGGTGGCCGCCCCGGTAGCGTTTGGTGGTCATGGGGACGGCCCCCGGCGTGGAGGCGGGCGAGCCGATGTGGCCGAGGGACGTGCCTGGGTTGCGCGCTCCCCCAGGCTGCGCTTTAGCGCTGCGCAGGCGCTGCCGGAGTTCGTTGTCTGGTCGGTGGAGCCGACTAGCACCCAGCTCCAACTCCCTCGTTTCCTCCTTGGTGAACTCCCGGCCGGTGCTCCTAGTGGCCTCTGGCTCCAGGCGGAGGGCTGCTGCAGCAGGTCCTCATGGGCCGCGCTGGAGGTCTCCGCCAACAGGGGCTTGGCCTTAACTCATGGCTGGCAGGCGTTCGCCAGCGCTCGCGGCCTGGGGCGCCGGTGCACCCTACACTTCAGGTTTGACGGTGACGCCACCCTCTATGTGAGGGTGTTTGGGGAAGATGGTCTCCGCGCGGGGTGCTGCCCTGAGGATGACGACCGCGGCCAGGAGCCCCGCTTCAATGGTGATGGGGGAGATAGCGCCCGCGCGGATGGCGGCGTCCGAGACTCCCCAAGCTTTGTCAACTCTTCCTCAAGCGACTCCTCCAATGGTGGCTGCAGTCAACCCCCGCGCCGTCGAGCTTGCTTGGGAGGTGGTGGTTTGTCCGCCCGCCGTCGTGCCCTGGTGAAGCGTGACAGGGAGTTTGCCTGAGGCCCGGAGGCAGCCCGGGTCGCCTTCGTGGGTCAATGTGAGGAGGGCCGCGCCGGGCTCGTCCTTTTCTTTTCCTTTTGTTTCCTGTGTAAGACAAAACAGCTGCATGGAGCCCTGCTGGGGCGTGTTGGGAATTGTTGCCGTTTTAGCCATTACCTTGATCTTATTTTTGCGCCTCTTAACTACACGCCTGTGTGTAGATAGTTTTTGACCCCTGCCGGGGGGCGACTGACCCAGGCCTTGTGAGCGCGTCGCGATGCCCGAGGGGCACGGACCGGAGGGGTGCTCCTGTAACGTGTCCGGGCCATGAAACCTTCCAGCGGCTAGAGCAGAAACGCTCGCGAGGATGTTTGAGCACCATCCCTCGCGAGGTCGTTTATGAGAGAAACCAAAGCAGGGAGCGAAAATCAGCGAACCATAAATCAGCAACAGCGATAACTTCGATAAGACTTCAAATGCAAGTAAACACATGAACTGCGGAAAGCAAATGAAAAAGCCGCGTCCGGCACCTAATATAGTCTTCGACGTCTTCTCACCAACGCGGAGCTAAGTGCTACCACTGGGCGTGGGAGGGAGCCCCAGGGCCTGAGGCCGGCGCTCCTGAGACTCCGGGGCGTGTACAGCCCCACTCATTATTACGTGAGAGTGTCACGGGGCGGCGAGCTTCTCAGGCATTGGCCTTGCTTCACAGGCTCCGGGCCTTTTCCAAAACACGATAGCTTCATAGGCACTCGCCTTGCTTCACAGGCTCTGGGCCTTTCCCAAAGCGCGATAGCTTCATAGGCACTCGCCTTGCTTCACAGGCTCTGGGGCTTTCCCAAAACGTGATAGCTTCACAGGCACTCGCCTTGCTTCACAGGCTCTGGGCCTTTCCCAAAAAGCAATAGCTTCACAGGCACTCGCCTTGCTTCACAGGCTCTGGGCCTTTTAGGGGTAGAACCTCCGGAGGTGCTGGATGTTCCACGCGCTCTGGACCGGCTCCCCCTCTTGAGTCTCCAAGCGCACGGAGCCTGGCCTGGAAACATGAACAACCTTGAACGGGCCCTCCCACATGGGAGAGAGCTTCTGCAGCCCCTCCCTGGAGAGAACCCGCCTGAGTACGAGGTTTCCTACCTCGAGGGTCCTGGGGCGGATGTTGCGGCAGTGATATCGTCGTAGCGCCTGTTGGTACCTTGCCGCTCGCAGCGCGGCTCCCCGGCGGCGTCCCTCCCCCAGCACGTGGTCCATCCCCCGCATGGCATCCTGCTGCGCTTCGTCGTACGCCAGGACCCGCGCGGAGTGATGCCTGACCTCGTGAGGAAGGACTGCTTCAGCTCCATAGACCAGGAAGAACGGGGTCTCTCCAGTTGGTTTGGTCGCGGTTGTGCGGATGGACCACAACACAGACTGGAGCTTGTCGTACCAACCTCTGCCGCAGGCCTCCAGCTTCTTCTTGAATGTCCTGGTCTTGAGGCCTCTCAGGACCTCCGCGTTGGCTCGTTCAGCCTGCCCATTGCTTCGCGGGTGTGCCACCGAAGCGTAGCATATCTGCGTCCCAAGGTTAGCATAGTACGTTTTGAAGAGATTGTAGGTGAACTGCGAACCGTTGTCTGTGATGATGCGATTCGGCACCTCGAACCGGCTCACGATGCCCCTGATGAACTTGACCGCGGAGCCAGCGGGGATGGTACGGACAGCCTCCACTTCTGCCCACTTGGTGAACTTGTCAATGGCGACGTAGAGGTAGCGGTAGCCCCTGGCGCCCGAGGGAACGGGCCTAGAATATCCAACCCCCAAACTGCGAATGGCCACGAGATGGGTATAGTCTGCAGGCCCCCCGCTGGTTGATGGATATGCTTGGACTGAAACTGGCAGGCCTCACAAGCCTTTACCAATTCGATTGCGTCGTTGAGCGCGGTGGGCCAATAGAACCCACTACGGAATGCCTTGCCGACGAGGGTCCATGATGATGAGTGGTGTTCGCAGTCTCCGCCGTGTATGTCCTCCAGTAGTTCCTTTCCTTGCTCCCTGGAGATGCAGCGCAGAGATACATCGTTTGGTCGCTTTCGGTAAAGTTCTCCATCTCTGATGCAGTATGCCGTGGCCTGCCGCGCCACACACTCCGCTTCCTCTTCCTTTTCCGGTAGGGCCCCTTGTGTTAAATAACTCCGGAGTTCTGCGATCCAGCACTCCTCCTGAGGCTCCATCGTTAGGAGCAGGCATGCTCCTGAGGTCGGTCCATAGACCGGGGCTCCCGAGGCTGGCGGCCGGGGGAGCTCCTCTCGAGGCTGAGCGGTGTTTGATAATGTCGGCTATGCTGAAGGTTTGAAGAGCCGCTCTTCGAAGACGCCGGGTTCCTGCGGCAACCACCTGGATGCTCGTACGGCTATGTCGTCAGCTTCCTGATTGGTGCCACGGGGCACGTGCTCCAGCTCCAACCCCCAGAACTGCTTTTCCATCCTGCGGACCTCCGCCAGGTAGGCCTCCATATGCTCGTCCTTCGGCTCGTACACCTTGTTGGAGAAGTTGACTAGGAGCTGCGAGTCGCCCTTGACGGTGAGGCGTTTCACTCCCAGGGCTACTGCGGCCTTCAACCCAGCTATCAGTCCCTCATATTCTGCTATGTTGTTGGAGACCTTTTCACCTTGCTGGAAACAGAGTTGTACGGCATAGTAGAGCTTATCCTGAGTGGGTGATATCAGCACCGCACCAGCCCCCGCGCCGTGCCTGGAGAACGCCCCATCGAAATACATGACCCGGCCTTCCGGCGCCTCACTCCCTGGAGAGAGAGACCGATCCGTGTTGTCCCTGAGGCCTGGTGCCTCCGCCCATTCCGCCACGAAATCCGCCAACGATGCTCCTTTGATGACCCTGGTTGTGCTGAACTCGAGCTGAAACGCCTGCAGCTCCATGTTCCACTCGGTGATCCTTCCGGCTGAGTTAGGGCTCCTGAGCACTCTCTCCAGGGGGTACCATGAGACGACTTTGATGGGAGGAGCCTGGAAGTAGTGCCACAGCTTGCGCGAGGCTACCAGTAGCGCGAGGAGGAGCTTCTGAGGCATTGGGTACCGTGCCCTCGCGTCCCGTAACACCGTGCTAACAAAGTAGACTGGATGCTCAACAAGGCTGAGAGCATCTGGGGTCGCGGCGCCCTCGGGAGGCAAGGGCGCCTCACGAGATGACGTGGCCTCGGGAGGTGGATCATCCGGGCGTGCGGCCTCTCCTGCCTCTGGTGCATTCTTTGGCAGCTGACCCTCCTCAACTACGGTTGTGGCTTCTGCAGGCTTTCCTTGTTCCCGTCTTGTCTTGCCTCGGGCTGCCGTTGCGGTCTTGACTTGGCGCTCCTCCCTGACCGCCACCAGGGCTGCCCTGGCGAAGTAAGGAGTGGCGGCGAGGTAAAGCAGCAGGGGCTCTTGAGGGCGTGGAGCCACCATGACTGGGGGACTGGTCAGGTACCTCTTGAGATCTTGAAACGCCTTATCTGCCTCTTCAGTCCATTCAAAGGGCCCCTTTTTCTTCATCAGCTGAAAGAAAGGCAGCGCTCGCTCTCCCAATTTGGAGATGAAGCACCCTAGCGCGGTCACACGCCCAGTGAGCTTCTGCATCTCTCTGAGGGTCTTTGGCGGGCTCATGTCCTCGACCGCCTTGACTTTCTCGGGGTTGGCCTCGATGCCACGACGGGACACGAGGAATCCCAAAAGATTGCCCGAGGGGACACCAAACACACATTTCTCCGGGTTGAGCCGCAGGTTTACTGCGTCGAGGCTCGCGAAGGTCTCCTCCAGGTCTTGTATCAGGGCCTTGGCCTCCCAAGATTTTACTACAATGTCATCAACGTAGGCTTCGACATTCTTTCCGAGTTGCGGGCCCAAGGTGATGTGCATCAGCCACTGAAAGGTTGCTCCTGCGTTACACAGTCTGAACGGCATGCATGTATAGCAGTATACCCCGCACGGGGTCAAGAAGGCGGTCTTCTCGACGTCTTCTACCGCCATCTTGATCTGGTGATACCCGGAGAAGGCGTCCAGGAAGCATAGCAGGTCGCACTCCGCAGTGGAATCGACGACCTGGTCAATGCGGGGAAGCGGAAACGGATCTTGCGGGCATGCCTTGTTGAGGTTGGTGAAGTCGACACACATGCGTTCCTTCCCCCCTTTCTTGGGCACAACGACAGGGTTGGCCAGCCAATCCGGGTATCGGACCTCGCGAATGACCCCATCGGCTTCTAGCTTGCGGGTCTCTTGCACAATGAAGGCTTGCTTCTCCACGAACTGCCGCCTGGCCTTCTGCTTCACGGGGCGCACATTTGGGCACACGTTGAGGTGATGCTCGATGACACTCCTGGGGATCCCCGCCAGCTGATCGGGCTCCCAAGCAAATACCTTCTTATTCGCGCGCAGGAACTTGACCAAGGCCTCCTCTTGCTCAGGCTCAAGGTTGGCGCCTATGGTGAAAGTGGCACTGGAGGACCCGTCCTCGTCGACGGGTATCTTCTTGGTTTCTGCCTTGTCCTGGGTGAACAACTGCTTCTTCTTGGCGGGCGCAGCCCCCTTGGGCTCAAGGGTCTCCGCGTTGACGGGTCGTGCCGATGCCGCTGTCTTGAAGGCGAGCTTGAGAACTCGCAAGGCGTCCCCGGTGTCCCCGTGCACGGCGAGGGTACCGCTGCTCCCGGGCATCTTCATGAGGTTGTACGCCGGGTGCGTGGCGGCCATGAACTGAGCCAGTGCCGGGTAGCCGAGGATGGCATTGTAAGGGAGGCCGATGGGGGCGATGTCGAAGTCGACCATCTCCATGCGAAAGTTGTCGTAGGTGCCGAAGGTTACCGGGAGCCGGATCTGTCCCAGGGAGTCGGATGATCTGCCCCCGACGCCTGAGAAAGATCGACTAGGTCGCAGCCGCTCCCAGGGTATGTGGAGGAGGCTGAAAGTCTCGACCGAAAGCACGCTGAGGCCCGCACCGCCGTCAACGAGGGTTCTGGTGACGGCTACCTGCCAGATGGTGGGGGTGCACAACAGGGGGAGCGCGCCTGAGCCGCCCGGGTTGGCGGGGTGGTCCTCCGAGCTGAAGGTCAGACCGACCTCGCCCGCCACCCGGTCCGGGGGAGCCCCCTGCCGTGCGGAAACGGTGCTAACCCGGCGGGCAAAAGGCTTGACGTGACGGCTCGTGGGCGGCGCCTGCGAGCCGCCCAGGAGGGCTGCAACGACCGAAGGCGTCGATGTTGCGGTGCAGTTAATCTGTTGCGTAGGCGGATGCTGGGGTGGTGCTTGCCGCTCTTTTCCCGCCGGGTCGGTGGCGGTGTTGACGGCGGGCGACGGGGGACAACGAGAACGCCCACCGGCGAGGGCCGCCGGGGCGACGCGAGCTCAACTGGCGCCATACATGGATGCGGCGGCCGAAGGAGGGCGGAGCGGTGGAAGACGGATTCCGGTGCACCCCTACCTGGCGCGCCAAATGTCGGATCACGGGTTCCGGCAGACCCTTAAGGTTCGAACACTGGGGTGCGTGCGGAGATCACGCCTTCTACCTCCCCTTCTCGCAAGGATCTAAACTACTAAAAGAACTGCACAAGGGACGCAAGATTTATACTGGTTCGGGCCACCGTTGCGGTGTAATACCCTACTCTAGTGTGTGGTTGGTGAATTGCCTCCTGGGGCTGGTGATGATGAACAATACAAAGAAGAACAGCCTCGCGAGGGTCCGTTCTTGGCTGGGGTGATGAACTGCTAGGAGGAGTTCAGTCACGCTTCTCTCTTTCTCTCTCTCTCTCCTCTTTTCCTCGCCCCTTTTGCTGTGTGGGTGGCTGGTCCTATTTATAGAGGCCCTGGTCCTCTTCCCAAATATCGAGCAGGAAGGGAGCCAACAATGGCGGGCCAATTTGAAGGGGGACAGCAAGCATCAACTATCCTGACAAAAGCAGTCTTCGCATGCGCAAAGCTCGGGTGATGACGCCGTGCTGGGCTCCATGGTGACCTCCGTCTCGTAGTCCTCCTGGTCTTGGTCTCGTTGCACCGAAATGGCAACCTTCGCCTGATGCCTCGGTACTCCGCGGTTGTGCTTTCCACCTTTGCACCAAAGAGGAAAGAAGGACGCTGCGCGCGCTGGCGCCCGCCTGGCGCCCTCGATCATCATGGCTTGCGTCATGGGCACCTCGTGAGGTACCCTGCCTTGATCTCTCTGCCTCCTCGCGAGCCAACCTGATGAGGCTGCGCCTGAGGATGCGCCGTGTTGTCCGCCCCGCGAGGCTTGGCCCCACGCGAGGGTCTTGAGCCTTGTGTTGATGAAGATGGGCCGCGCTGGGCCCTCATTTGAGCCATGCCACAGGCCGCAGGCTGGCAAGTCTTGGGACCCCCATTCCCAGAACACCGACAGCACCCGCTTCATCGCCAACTTACAAGGTACTCGCGACCGGCCACCCGCCATGAGCGACATGCACCGCATCAAGCAACAACCCGGAGAGACCCTGCAGAAGTACATCCAGCGCTTCAACAACGCACGCCTCAAGATTCCCAAGGTGACCGAGGAGGCCATCATCTCAGTCTTCTCCGACGGCGTGCGCGACGTCAAGATGAAGGAGGAGCTGGCAATGCATGAAGACATGTGCACTTCCTTGGAGTTGTTCAACTTGGCAACCAAGTGCGCTAGGGCTGAGGAAGGGCGTCTCTCCCTCCTCGAGCTGCCTGCCGTAGACCCAGAAGAGAAGAAGCCCAAGGCCAAGGTTGTGAAGCGCAAGGGGCTGTCGTGCTCGCGGCAGAACCAGACACCAAGCGGGGCAGAGATCAGCCCGAATCTTCCAAGGGCAGTCGGTACTGTGTGTACCAAGACCTCCACACCCACAACACCAACGAATGTCAAGAGCTCCGAGCCGTGCGAGAAGGAAGGATCGGTCCTCGCCCCGACCACGGTGTCCGGGGCTACGGTCGAGGAGGAGGAAGGAACACAGGTGTCGGATTTCGGGTTCCGGCAGACCCTTAAGGTTCGAACACTAGGGTGCGCGCGGAGATTACGCCTTCTACCTCTCCGTCTCGCAAAGATCTAAACTACTGAAAGAACTGCACAAGAGACACAAGGTTTATACTGGTTCGGGCCACCGTTGTGGTGCAATACCCTACTCTAGTGTGTGGTGGGTTGATTGCCTCTTGGGGCTGATGATGATGAACAATACAAGGAAGAACAGCCTCACGAGGGTCTGTTCTTGGCTGTGGCAATGAACTGCTGGGAGGAGTTCAGCCACCTTTCTCTTTCTCTCTCTCTCTCTCTCTCTCTCTCGCTGCCTTACTCTTACTCGCCGGCCAACCAAACCGAACCGAACCCCTTGCTCTGTGGGCAGCTGGTCCTATTTATAGAGGCCCTGGTCCTCTTCCCAAATATCGAGCGGGAAGGGAGCCAACAATGGCGGGCTAATTTGAAGGGGGACAGCAAGTATCAACTATCCTGACAAAAGCAGTCTTCGCCTGCGCAATGCTCTGGTGATGACGCCATCTTGGGCTCCATGGTGACCTCCGTCTCGTAGTCCTCCTGGTCTTGGTCTCGTTGGGCCGAAATGGCAACCTTTGCCTGATGCCTTGGTACTCCACGGCTGCGCTTGCCCCCTTTGCACCAAAGAGGAAAGGAGGACGCTGCGCGGGCTGGCACCTGCCTGGCACCCTGAGTCTTCATGGCTTGCGTCACGGGCACCTCGCGAGGTACCCCGCCTTGCTCTCTCCGCCTCCTCGCGAGCCAGCCTGACGAGACAGTGCCTGAGGAAGCTCCGTGTCGCCACCCCGCGAGGGTCTTGAGTCTTGTGTTGATGAAGATGGGCCGTGCTGGGCCCCTTTTGAGCCACGCCGCAGGCAGGCAAGTCTGGGGACCCCTGTTCCCAGAACGCCGACAGTAGCCCCCGGGCCCAAGGCGCGCCCGGACTTGGCCGTGCCAAGAGGCGAAAGGGCAAGGGCGAAGCGCCGCGGGCCCCGACAGCCTGCAGCCTTGGGCGCCGCGTGGCGGTTGATTGGACGCAAGTGCTCCAGCAACTGTGCAGGTTGATAAAGGAGCGGCATCTGCCCAGACTTTGCCTTTTGGTTTCTCCTGTTGCTGCCCATATCCCCTTTCTTGCGCCTCCCCTTTCTTCCTCCAAATTTCCAGATCTACTCCGGCTGCGTGACCTAGGAAGGCATGGCGCCTCGTCAGCCTCCGGCCGAAGCTTGGTACTCACCTGCTCTGGACTTGCCGAATGTGTCCAAGGCGGGCCTTGTCCGGCTGCACCAGATGGCGGCGGCATAGGGCATCAATGGGGCGCAGGTGTTCAAGGCCGGCTCCGCCACCCCTGAGGGCCGAGGGAGCACCCTTTATCCTCTCTTTGTCAGCTCCATTGCTGCGGGCCTGGTGCCTCCCTTCTCCGAGTTTTTCTTCTCTGTCCTCCGCCATTACAACTTGCAGGCTCTGCATCTCCACCCCAACTCCATCCTTCTTTTGGCGATCTTCGCTTACTACTGCGAGGCCCACGTAGGGGTGCAGCCTTCAGTGGCCTTGCTGCGCCACTATTTCTCCCTCCGGGTCTCTCGCGGTTCTCCTTCCGCGTGCGCGAGCTTCGTCGCGTACGGTGGCACCATTGCCATCTCGAATCCCGGGAAGAGGATTGAGGGCTTCAGGAGCAAGTGGGTCTTGGTAGATGCCGGGCGCGTCCATCCTAAGCTGATCTTGCCCGCGGAGCAGCCCGCGAGCTCTGGCGACTGGGGCCGAGCGAAGCTCATGGACCCCTGCGCGAAACTGGTGTTGGAGAAGATGGACGCGGACCTGAGGCCGGCCAGCACGGCGGCGGCGAAGTTGACCGGTGCGTTGCTGCTGAGGGAGTTCCTGAAGCACCAGCTGGCTCCACTCCGGCAGTACTCACCTCCGATGTGGAGGCCTCATCCGAGCCCAGCGGCCTTGAGCGACGAAGATTTGGCCGCAGTCCTCCAATCTCTGGTCGGGGGCGAGGTGGCAAGGTTGGAGGGCGCTCCCAAGCCCTTATTCCTTCGCGACGATTGGGAGTAGGTGGTGAAGTCGATGCCCATTTTTAACGGGGACGGGCTCGTGCCCGTGGCGGCTTCCGAGGGACTGGTGGACGTGCCCTCCGGCGACTCCAGCAAGGAGGAGGATGAAGAGGAGCGGGAAAAGGGGCCCGACTCCGAGGCGACCGATGGAGAGTCGAGGGCTCCCCTCCCCCGGCGCAGGCCCCGCAGTCTCCGCCTTTCTTCGAGCGATGACGACGAGGATGGAGACGAGCAGGTCGGCGGGAGCCTGCCCCTGATCCCGAAGAAGGACAGGACCGGGCTGATCTCCCGCGGGTCTGCCCCTGCCCCGAGGCAGTGTGCAGACGCACCTTCTGCTTCCGATGTTGACCCTTCCAGCTGGCTGTCAGGCTTCAAGTTTGGCCGGAGGCTGTCCGAGCTCACCGGCGATGACTCGTAAGTGCTTGACCCTTGTCTTTATTTCTTGTTCCGCTGTCGAGGCTTGACGTTCGCATCTCTTGAATAGGCTGGCGCCCGCGGCGAAGAAGCCGAAGGGGGCTCCTGAGGCTCCATCCGCGGCAGCGCCTCCGCCTGTGGAGGAGGGTGACCATGGCACGCAGGCTTCTCCCGCCCGGTCATCCTGGCGAGGCCTGGACAAGCTAGCTGGGGCGAGCTCAGCCCCCATGGCCCAAGTGACTCCTGTAGTGCCTTTGCCCACTACCGCCACCACAGCCGCTGGGGCGTAGCAGGCTCCACCTCAGGACGCTGTGGTCTTGCCGTCGCCGCCTTCTTCCCCTGTTCCGTCGACTGTTGTTTCTCCAACTCCTCCTGCCGTTCTGGAGCGTGCTGTTGCTGGACTGGACCGGCTGTGGCAGGATCTTCTTGGCGCCGACCCTCGCCTGGTGGCCGGGCGCTTGGAGCTGACTTCAGGATGGATTCGCTCCGACGCCTCGATCCGGCCGGCGCTGGTTCAAGCCTCGATGGCCTGCGATGAGGATAGGCAGGCCATCCTTGAGACAAAGGCTACTCGTGACGCAGCCCTGGGGGAGGTGGTTGAAGTCCGCGATCGTTGCATGGCGCTGGAGGACGAGCTGCAAGGCCTGCGGGACCAGCTCGCGAAGGAGGTTCGTCTTTGCCAGGAGCAAGAAGAAGGCATGAAGGCTCGCGAGGCGGCCATCGAGGACCGGGAGGCCAAGCTGAAGAAGCGCCGCGACCGCCTAGGTGCGCTAGGGAAGGAGTTGGACGCGACGAAGGTCGAGTTGGACAGCAAGGCCAAGGTTCTTGCCGAGGATCGCGTGGCCTTTGCAGACATGGAGAAGAAGGCTCGTGCTTCGCTGAAGATGCTCTACGCCAGTGGCTTGGAGAGCCCGCTGGCCGGCGCCGAGGACGGCCCCGCCAAGCTGCTTCCCTTCCTGGTTCGTGCTCTTGAGGATGTCACCCTTGGCCTTGGCCCCACGGCCGAGGCCGAGGCGCGTGTCTTGTCTTCTGCTGCGCTGACGCGGGTCTTCACCCACATCTACCTTCACGACCCCAGCGCCGACCTCAATAGCCTGTTGGAGCCAGTAAGCGGCGAGGGTGGTGCCACCGCTGCCGAGGCCATGAAGGGTTGCGCGGAAGCTCTGCTGGGGAAGTTTCGGCCCTTCAGTACCAAGTCGAAGCAGGATGCTTCCGGTCCTGCTGCTCCATGAGGCGGGGCCACCCGCGCTGCTCCACCGCTGCCGAGTGACTCCGCTACTGCTCCTGCCCTGCTTTTAATTCCTGCACATGCATCATGCCTCGAGGAGGCGTTTAAACTCGCGTTTAGTATTGAGACGACAGTATGGACTGTAATATTTTCTTTTAAGTTCCTTGAATTTTATGCTTTCCTTCCCTACTTGCTTGTGTTCTACGCCGGCAGAGCCCAGCCCCGCGCGTACCTCACCTAGCATTAGCCCCGACCGAAAACCAGGACGGGACCAAAGGAGTGAGGGGCTACGGAGCCAGTTAGGCTCCTGAGTCGCGATGCTCAGGAGTCCCCCTTGGCGCACGAACAACAAGTATGGAGGTGTGATGTAGGTGGATCTTCCGTTTTACGTCTGCATAGCCCGACTCCGCGCGTACCTCACCCAGCATTAGCCCCGACCGGAAACCAGGACGGGACCAAAGGAGTGAGGGGCTACGGAGCCAGTTAGGCTCCTGAGTCGCAATGCTCAGGAGTCCCCCTTGACGCGCAAACAGCAAGTGATGAGGTGAGATGCGAGTGGGACCACCGTTCTATGTCTGCAGGGCCCGGCCCCGCGCGTGCCTCGCCCAGCATTAGCCTTTCGGAACTAAGGAGTGAGGGGCTACGGGACCAGTTAGGCCCCTGAGTCGCGATGCTCAGGGGTCCCCCTTGATGCTCAAATGGCCTTCATACCTTGGATCCGCTCGGGGACAGACGCGCGACGAACCAGGCCCGAGGGGCCTGGCTGGGTGGCCGGCGTCTGGGCGTGACCCAGGCGCAGCCCCCGTGCCCAGCCCCCTCGCGCGGCGCTCCCGAGGGGAGGCGTTGCGATGAGGCCAGACACTAAGCTCTGGGCTCCGTGAGGTTGATGCAGCCCGGGGACCACCCTTAGTTGTTTATCACCAGCGCGGAGCATAGCGCTTCCGCATGTGTACGGGCATAGCCGCTCCTCGGCAGTGTCGTCAGCCAGCGCGGAGCATGGTGCTTCCACTGGTACGTGGGAGGGGGCTCCCCTCCGGGAGGAGCCCCCGGGGCGTGTACAGCCCCGCCCTGACACGTGGCCGGCACGGTAGGGCTAGGTGAGGTGTATCTGGGCACCCGTGAGCCAGCGCGGGACTCACGGGGCCCTACCTCTAGGCGGGTTGCGCCTGGCACTGGGCCTTATCTTGTGCTGTGTTCCTGCAAATTTGGTTAGATGCCTGCACTCTACGTCCTCTGGTCCCGGCCCTCGAGCTTGTCTCAGCCGTCGCTGGTATGCCAGGTCGCGATGCCGTGGTCAAGGCCAGAGGGTGAGGGCTGGAGGGCCAGTAAGAGCCCTGAGTCGTGATGCTCAGGTACCCCCCCCCCCTTTAACGTGCAAGTGGTCGACATGGAGAAGAAGAGGTGCCGTGGACAGGCATCAAGTAATCAAGCATGTTGGGCGAATGGATAGCCAGAAATAAACGCAAGGGAGATACATGCCGCTGGGCCTGGCCCGAGCGACTTGGGGATGATGCAGCCCGAGGGGCGCCCCCAACAAAGCAAGCTAACGACATGAAATAAAAGGGATACATACCGCAGGGACGGACCCATGCAGCCTGGGAACGATGCAGCCCTGGGAGGGCGCTCCTAGCTGGAAATGAAACTTGTAAGGTGTCACCTAAGGGTGTCGAGGGTGAAGGGGTATTGGTGCAGCAGACTCGGTAGGTTGCGGAAGTAGATCCTCACGAGCCCCCAGGCCCAGGGGCCTCGGGAGGCTCCAGAGGCACTGGTAGCTCTTCGCGAATCATCTCCATCTCCGCCAAGGCTGCGGAACGCCTGTCTTCTTGAGCCTCCATGATGCCCCTCATGACGCGCTGGCACGTAGCAACCGCGCTCGGCAAGCCATAAGGCATGCAGACGTAGCTGTGGGGCGGACCCCCGCAGCACCCCACTCACGAGGGCCAGAGGCGCTCCATCGTAGCGACTCGGTTGAGCCCTAGTACATCGATGCACACGCGCAGCCCACCATCCTCGCCTGGATGGGGAGCCACAGCCGGTAGACGGCGGCAACCTCTCATGATTCTTGATTCCTGTAGTTCTTGAATGGCCTTGTCGATGAACTCATGTGGGTCTGACCTTCCTTGCCTTGCTCCTTCTTGAGGGAAACGTGCTTCGAAACACGCCTCCATGTGGTGCCCAAGCGCCTCCCTCGTGACCCTGGCCAGGTCGGTGGCCCTCCAGGGGAGAGCCCCCGAGCCCTGCCTGAGGAGGGCGCCGAGCGCGCCTTCCTATGCGATGGAAGGAGGCTCCCCATGGGCAGATGCGGGCCCTGAGGGGCCCGCCTCCCAAGGGGTCGGTCCGGATGATGTCTTCTTCTTCTTGGGGGTGGTCTCGGGAAGCCTCCTACTTCCGCGATCTGGGTCTTCTAGTGACGCGGCCTGAAAGGCTCGCTCCAGGGAACACACTACATCCTTCTCTTCACAAGGCACCGTGATGACTCCACCCCTTCCTGGCATCTTGAGGACGTTGTAGCCATGGTGAGTCACAGCCATGAACTAGGCCAGCACTGGGTACCCGAGGATGGCGTTGTACGGCAGGCGGATGTGGGCGACATCGAAGTCGATGAGCTCGGTGCGGTAGTTGTCGCGTGCCCCGAAGGTGACAGGGAGGTGGACCTGCCCAATCGGGACCGTGGAGCCGTCGGTGACTCCAGAGAAGGGCTTGGTTGGCTGAAGCTGGTCGTAGGGCACTTGGAGATTGTTGAACGTTTCCATGGACAGGACATTGAGCCCTGCCCCAACATCGATGAGGGTCCTGGTGACCAGTACATTGCTGATGACTGGGGAGCAAAGCATCGGGAGGACTCCGGCTGTGGCCGCACACTTGAGTTGATCCGCTGAGCTAAATGTGATGGCGCATGCCGACCACCTGAGAGGGCGCGTTGCTTCAAGCCTGGGGAGGACTGCATTCACCTCGCGGGCAAACTTCTTGAAGATGCATTGGGAGGCTGGGGCTTGAGCTCCGCCCAGGATGCAGGCGATTGTGCATGGCTCCTGGAAGCCCCCAGCCCCTTTGTCTTGATGGCGGTCCTCATTCCTCCTTGGCTGAGGTGGCAGTGGAGGGAGGCCTGCGTTGCCCTGTGGGCGATCCTCACGAGGCTAATCCCTCCAGTCCCCCTCGCGAGGCAGGTCTCGCCAGCGATCCTCGCGAGGCTGATCGCGCCACCCTTGGCGCAGGCCGCGGTCTTCCCAGCATCCTGCGTTTCTTCCTCCTCCTCAGCCGTAGCCCCGATCGGTGTGGTCGGCACGACGGCCGATCCTTCCTTCTCGCACGGCATGGAGTTCTTGACATTCGTTGGTGTTGTGGGTGTGGAGGTCGTGGTACACACAGTACCGGCTGCCCCTGGAGGACTCAGGCAGATCTTTGCCCCGCTTGGTGTCTGGTTCTGCCGCGAGCACGGCAGCCCCCTTGCGCTTCACGTCCTTGGCCTTGGGCTTCTTCTCCTCTGGGTCTGCGGCAGGCAGCTCGAGGAGGAAGAGGCGTCCCTCCTCAGCCCTGGCACACTTGGTCGCCAACTTGAACAGCTCCAGGGAGGTGCACAGGTCTTCATGCATCGCCAGCTCCTCCTTCATCCTGACGTCGCGCACACCATCGGAGAAGGCCGAGATGATGGCCTCCTCGGACACCTTGGGGATCTTGAGGCACGCGCTGTTGAAGCGTTGGATGTACTTTTGCAGGGTCTCTCCAGGTTGTTGCTTGATGCGGCGCATGTCGCTCATGGCGTGTGGCCGGTCGCGAGTACCTTGGAAGTTGGCGATGAAGCAGGTGCGCATCTGGTTCCAGGAAGAGATCGTGCCTGGAGCCAGATTCAGGAGCCAGGTGCGAGATCCTTCCTTGAGCGCCGTGGGGAACCAGTTCGCCATGACCTTTTCATCCCCGCTGGCAGCTTCGATGCCCAGCTCATAGAGCTGGAGGAACTCTGCAGGGTCAGTCGTGCCATCGTAACGAGGAGGCAGGTCTGGCATGAACTTGCCGGGCCATGCGACGCTACACAGCTCGGTGGTGTAGGCACGGCAGCCTGCGGTGGCCACGAAAGGCCTCGGCTGGTGGAGAGCTTGGTGTTGAGGGTCCCCACGCGCTGCAGCTAGGAGCAGCACGAGGTCTAGGCGTGCCGGAGCTGGAGCAGGGTCGCGGCGTGCCGGAGCAGGGAACGCCCGAGCAGCTCCTTGCGGGCGAGGGACTTCTTGGCAGCTCCGTTCTTGCTGCGCTGGCACCTGACGGTGCGGGTTCCGCCCAGGGGCCACGCACCTTGGAGCCATGGAGTCTTCTTGGAGGGGAGGCGGCTGGGACGCCTCCGGAGCTTCGTTGCCCGCGCGGGGCGGAGTGTGGCGCAGAGGAACGGACGGCGCGGGAGAGCCCCCTGCGGCGCGGACAAGCTCGGCGACGCGGTCGAGCCACTCTTCGTAGACGTCATCGACAGGACAGTAGCGCAGGAGCTCGTTTGCCGCGAGGAGCGCAGCTTGAGCCTCCAAGGGGGCGCGGAGCGCGCGGGACGAAGAACCAGCTGGTGCGAGCGATGGAGTAGCGGTGCGGCCGTCTTGCCGCACGGATGGATGCTGAGACGACGCTTGCTGCTCGCCCCCGTCGGGCCGGTGGCGACGTTGATGGCGGGCGACGGGGAACGACGAGGACGTCCATCGACGGGCGCAATCTTTGCGACGCGGGAAGCGATGGCGGCCCGGTGCTCGGCGCGGGCCGGACGAGCATCGGACATGGATGCGATGGTCGAAGGACAACGGGGCGATGGAAGATGAATTCCGGCGCACCCCTACCTGGCGCGCCAAATGTCGGATTTCGGGTTCCGGCAGACCCTTAAGGTTCGAACACTGGGGTGCGCGCGGAGATTACGCCTTCTACCTCTCCGTCTCGCAAAGATCTAGACTACTGAAAGAACTGCACAAGAGACACAAGGTTTATACTGGTTCGGGCCACCGTTGTGGTGTAATACCCTACTCCAGTGTGTGGTGGGTGGATTGTGTCGGGTGGTAGGATCGACATATGCCAACGGGTGGCTTATCATTGCGGGGGCCAAAAGAACGTCGCCGGTGCCTGGAAACGGGATGAGGCGTAGACATGCACGCCGGCGAATCTTACCCAGCTTCAGGGCTCTCCGGGGAGATAACACCCCTACTGCTGCTCCGCGGGGTCTCCGCATGGTTACTAAGTTCACAGGTGGCTACAATGCTCCTTGAGCTGTTTGGGATGGAAGGAGGAAGAAGGGCTTGGCACAGCCTGCCTCTTCTCCTTGTAAGTGTCTATGTCTAGAAAGAGAGTTCAACCCTTTGCATGGGTGCACCGGGGGGTTTATATAGGCCTACCCCCCGGGGGTACAATGGTAATCCGACTGGGCGCGGGGCCCAGCTGTCGGTGACTATGCTTGCTGGCTTCTCCGCCGGCTTCTGGGGCCCGCCGGCTGGTGGGTCCCGCCGACTGCCGGCTCCTGGGTCGACAGGCCGGCCCCACCGGCCAGGGTCTTGTCGGCGGCCGGTTACTGTTGCTCCGTGTTTGTTGGCGCAGGCTTGGTCGGGGTAAGCGTGGCTATAGTAACGCCGCCCTGGCGGGCGATTACTGTAGCCCCGCCGCACCTTGTCTCCTTAATGGGCGTCTTCTTCGAGGAAGGCGGCAGGTCGGCTGCGCGAAGCCGGCCCTCCGTCTCGCCGGCTTGAGAGGGGGTGCGGCCGCTTTCGGCATCTCTCTGCCCGAAGGGGCCCACCGCCTCGAGGGCCACGCTGGCGGCCCGTCGAGGGCGGCGTCGGAGCCGCCGAGGCTACAGTGCCGCGCCGGGCGGGCCGCAGTTGCCCGCACGACGCGCTGTACCAGGCGTGCTCCGGGTTTTGGGGGTGGCAGGCTCCACTGTAGCCACGCCCCGCTTCATCATCGCAGAGTGGACGCGTACATCGCGAGTACGGCGTTGACTGCTTTATCGGAGCCGGCCCGGCGGTAGCCGGCCGTGCCATAGCCGGCCTTGTCATAGCCGGCCCTGCCGCAGCAGGCCATGTCGTAGCCGGCCCTCCATAGTTTTCTTCATGGGGGTAGAAAGGGCGGGCCGCCCCCCAAGCCGGCTAGGAAGGTAGCCGGCTAGGGGGGAGTCGGCCTAAGTCTTGGGTCTTCTTATGAGCCGGACGGGCTCACAATTTTTTCTGAGGGGCCAGGGGAAGCCGGCTGGGCTACCCGTGGCTATTTACCCCGACAGTAGTCCCCGAAGGCGGGCGAGCTTCACGGCAGACGGAAGGACGGGAAGCTTGGCCGGCTTCATACCGTGAGGGGCCGACTGCGTCGTTGCAGCCGACTTCAGAGCGCTTTTCTTTATTAGGTCGACTGTGGTTGACCCGCGGGCCAGCCGCGGGCCCCACGACGAGCCACGTGGCGGGGAAGTCCTGCCGTTGCACGCGCGCGACGGGACGCCGCCGCAGGCCCGGGCCCGCCACTCCCTGGCCTCGGCCCGGGCGCAGATCTTCTGTGGCCCGAGGGGGCTGCTCGCCTCCCCGCGGCCGTTACCCCGCGTCATCAAGGCGCGTAATTAACGCGAGCGTGGGGGAGATGGGCACGATCGATCCCCATGATCCCCCACGCCGTGCCTCCTCGTCTCCGGCGCACGCGCCTACAAGTAGGAGGGGAGGGGAAGAGGCACGGGCCTGTTTGCTCCCCCGCTCCCCATCCCCCCTGCTCTTCTTCTTCTTGCTCTTCTTCGCGCTCGACGCAGCTTCGCGCCGTAGCCCTCCCACGCCGCCATGTCGCTGGCTTTGTCGAGCTCGTGGGGCGGGTCCAACGTCCACGACGAGCACATCGAGTTCCTCCGCCAGACCCGGCGTCTGCCCGCCGCCGACTTCGTGCAGGTGCGCCTGGCGCCCGCGAAGGAGGTCTCGCCGGCGCCGGAGGAAGGCGAGCGCGTTGTCTTTTGCACGCACTTCCTCCAGGGCTTCGGCTTCCCGGTGAGCAGTTTCATGCGGTCATTTCTCGAGTTCTACAATCTTCAACTGCACCACGTCACGCCCAACGCAGTGCTCCAACTCTCGGCCTTCGTCACGCTCTGCGAAGGGTACTTGGGGGTGCTGCCGACGCTGGAGCTCTGGGCGGAACTGTTCCAGAACAAGCTCGGCACCGTCTCCGCCGGCGTGCCGGCTCCCTGTGGCGCCTTCATCGCGATGAAGAGGGCCAGCGACGACAACCCTTTCCCCCACATTCCTCTGATCCAGTCGGTCAAGCTGTGGCAGAAGTCTTACTTCTACGTCAAGAACGTCGCCCGGCACGGCGACTACGTCAATCTGCCGGCTTACATAGCCGGCCCGCCGACTGGGAAGCGGCGGACCTGGGGCTACCGGTCGAAGTCCCTGTCTCCAGCGGGGAACGCTTCCGTCTCCCGGCTTCGGGTGATGATTCAGTCGGAAGGTCTGCTCGCGTCCGACTTGGTAACCGCCTTCGTCAAGCGCCGGATCTTGCCTCTTCAAAGCCGGCCGCACATGATGTGCCAGATGAGCGGCCGGTTCGATCCCTGCCGGCTGAGCACCTGGGAGATGCCCCACGCCGAGGTGGCTCTGATGGCGAACTACGTCGCCAACTTGAAGCTCACCGACGAGTGGCAATTCGGCAAGGCGCCGTACTCCCGCGCCCAGCCTCCGCCTGTGGTAAGCTTTTCCTCTTGTCGTCTGCCGGCTTGGGTTAGCCGGCCTCTGACCAGGCGACCATTTTTTCTCTTTTCCCTTCATCAGAATCCTCTCCTCCCGCTGCCAGCCGGGGCAGCCGGAGTCGACCGAGAGTACGCCCCGGACCGCATGGTGGATGACCCCGACGACCCGGATCTCTCCGCCGTCGCCATGGAGGATGCCGCCACGGGGGGTGCCGCCGAGCTCGGCGGCACCGGGCTTTCGGCCAGTTTCGACGACTGGCCGGACGATTTTGAAGCCGAAGAACTCCCGCGCCGCCAGTCGGCAACCGACCGGCGCGGCGCGAGCTCGTCTGCCGCGCCGACTACCGGTGGCGGGAAGGGAAAACGCCGGGCCACGCTCCCGCTCTTCGGAAGCCGGCCGAAGAAACCGAAGGCCTCCGCCGCGGCCACAAAGCGCGAGGAGGCGGCGGCGAAGGCGGCCCGCTTCTGGAAGGCGGTGAAGAAGCCCCCGTCAGTTTCCGCGTAAGTCTAGCAGCCGCCTGCATGCTTGTTATTCTGAAGTTTTCTTTCCTTGAATGCTTTTCTGATCTCCTGGGCAGGGCGCCGCTCTCCCTCGAGCGAGGCCCAGCCGGCTCCGTGGTCGGGCCGAGCGCCGGTTCTTCAGGGTCCCGCCGAGTGGACCCCTGCGCCGAACTTGACGCAGCCACGCAGCGCAACACACGCGAGGCGCGCTGAGAGAGGGAGGCGGCCGAGCGGGCGACGGCGGAGCGAGAGGCCGCCCAAACGGCGCCAGGGCGAGCGAGCGCGGCGGCCGAGGCTCCATCGGAGCGGGCGGCCGTGGAGGCGGAGGTGGAAGGCGCGCGCAGCCAGACTCCGCTGCTCGCCATCCCCCTCCAGACCTTGGATCTGGACGTCCCTCTGCCCACGGCGGAGGAGATTATCCCCGAGCAGCCGCCGGTGCAGAGCGGCGAGGTCGTCGAGGGATCCGCTGAGAGGACGTCGCTAGCAGCGCCAGCCGGAGCAGGCGAAGGCGGCCGATCGTTGGTGGTGCCGGAGGAGCCGGCCCGGGCTGCACCCGAGGCCGGAGCCGGCCTTGAGATCGAGCCGGCGGCGGGCCGGCCCGCCGGAGGGGGCACGGCCCCGCCGGACACGCGCCGAGCCGCGGGAGCCGAGCGGACGGCAGACGCCCTGGAGGCGGCCAGCTCCGCCACGTCCGGGTGGACTCCCAGCGGAGGGAGCGACGAGCTTAACGTCGCGGCCCAAGAGGTTCGGAGCCGGCTGCAGGCACAGGCCGGCCTCCTGAGGCAATTCACTCAGGAGTTTCTGTCGACGCGGTCTGCAATCCGGGTAAGTCTTCACTCCTTGACCGCTCTGGTCCTTTGAATTTTTTCCGTGGGGGCGCGCTAGCGCACCCACTGGGTGTAGTCCCCGAGATCCGGGCCAACTGCGGCGCAGTCGGGTCGGATCTTACTAGACGACTATGTTGACTGTTTTTTCTGATCTTCAGGATTATCACAACTCTCGCGCGGCCGCCTTCCACTCCCAGGCTCGGGAACTAAGCCGGAGGACCGAAGACCTCGCCAGCAGCCGGCGTAAGTGTTTTGTCATTATTAACTTCTTGTGGGGGCGCGACAGCGCACCCACTGGGTGTAGTCCCCGAGATCCTGGCCGACTGCAGCGCAGTCGGGTCGGATCTTACTTGACGACTTTCCCTTTGCTGATTTTTCTCTTTATTTTTTGGTCGTGCAGAGGCCAACGCCGATTTGCGGAGGGAACTCAGCGTGGTGCAGGCCGCTCTTCGTGCCAAGGACGCCGAGTACGCCGACTTGGCTCAAGAGCGCGACCGCCTGGCGACGAAACTGGCCGACCAAGAGGAGAGCCACAAGGCGGCCCTGCAAAAGGCGCAGGATGACGAGGCTACCCTGAGGGCGGAGTTCGGGGCCAGGGAGGCGAGCTGGGCCGAGACGCGCCGGGCGCTGGAAGAAGGCTTCGGCCGGGTCGAGGATCTCATTGACGGTAGGCTATCTTTCTTGCTCTTCTTCCATTCGTCGGCCGCCTATGGTTTTGTTTTGACTTGTATTTGCTGTCTTGCGCAGAGTACTTCCCCGGCCAGTCTGTCCTTGCCGCCCAAGCCATCGAAGCCTACCGCGAGGAGCGCCGTCAAGCCGGGGTCGTGATTCCGCCGGATGCGAACCGAACATTGTCGGAGCAGCTTATCGCCGTCCAGGCGCGGCTGCAGCCGGCCCACCGGTTGCTCCGCCGGCTCCAACGCGCCGGGGCGACGATGCTGGCCGCGCTCTGGCCCGGCCAGGCAATTCCCCGGACCCCAAGCCGGACGGCCGACTGGCTCGAAGTCGCAGTCAGCCGCTTCGAGGCCTGGAAGGCGTCCGCGGCCCGTCTTGGAGCCGGGCGGGCGCTGGAGTTCGTCCGCGCGTGGTACCCAGGGCTAAGCCTGGACCAGCTGCGGACGTGGCAGTCGGAAGCCGACGCCGAGCTGGAGGAGGTGCGGCCGGTGATCGCGCAGCGCGCCTCGACGATCGCCGAGTGCACCGACACCAGCGTCTTCGCGCCGGAGCTCAACGACGATGGCGCCGCCCAGCCGGAGGAGTGGTTCGGGCTGAACCCGGCGGACGGCGAGGACTCGGCGGAAGAGATCGCCTCTAGCGACGAGGGCGAGGACGACGAGGAAGAGGACAGCGAAGACGCCGAGCCGACTGGTGGGGCGGCCGACCGTCTCCTAGCCGATCGTGCCTCTAGCAACGAGCCACGCAGGAGCGCGCCCTCTGCCGGAGACGACGATCAAGCCGAGGTTCGCCAGCCGGCCGCTCCTTCAGCCGGCGCGACTACCTCCGTCGCCTAATCCAGCTCGTCTGCGGCCCCGCCGGCTTAAACTGCCTTTCGTTTTGTCCCTGTCTTTCTTTTTGGACAAATTTAAGTTTCTGCAATTCCACCCACTGGGGGTGTATCGAACAATGCTGAATGTCGACCTCTCTGGAGGCTTTTTGTGTAATATATTAATATATGCATGTGTTGGCGTTCATCCGAGTGTACTTTTTGTCCTTAGCCTCTTTCCTTTGCCGCCTTCCCTCTTTGGGAAGGCAAGTACTTGAGTTTTCTTGGATCTGAAGTAGACTGAATGTAAGCCGGCCGGCCGGCTACTCTGGTAGTCGGTCGGCGGGAGGCAGCAAGCCGGCTTTTGTTATATATGCGAGCCTGTTTGGTCCCTAGCCGTTTTTCATGAGCGCACCCTTTCCGGCTGGTGGCTCTTGCCAGCCGGGCAGTCGATTCTTCGAGCTGCGATTTCGGCAAGAGCCAAGCCTGGGTGTCGACACATTACTTGTCTGACTGCGGGTAGGGCTCTTAATATAACTCTAGTCGGCCAGTCCCCGGGCCGACTCGTCGGACCCGGTACCGGACAAAATAAATGAGAAGATAATATCATATGCATGATAACTTTCATTCATAAAACAACGGGTGGCAGTCCCCGAGTCTTTCTCGGGGAGCCTACTGTATCATACTAAATACAAAAGTGGGCATGACACATACTGCGCTTTAACTGTAAAACTTTCGAAGGAGATTTGCGTTCCACGATCGCTCCGACTCCTTGCCGGAGTCGTCTCTCTTGCGTGCCTTCGGCTTCTGCGCGTCGATGAGGTAGTAGGCGTCGTTGCCCAAGGCTCTGCTGATGATGAAGGGGCCTTCCCAGGGGGCTGCGAGCTTGTGCTGGCCGGCTGTCCGCTGGATCAGCCGGAGCACAAGGTCGCCCTCCTGGAAGGATCTTGGGCGGACCCTCCGGCTATGGTAGCGGCGCAGACCCTGCTGGTAGATAGCGGACAGGCTGAGGGCTAACAGCCGGGCCTCTTCCAGCAGGTCGACGCTGTCTTCTTGTGCTTCTTTGGCTTCCGCTTCCGTGTACATGGTTACCCGAGGCGAGTCAAACTCGATGTCTGTTGGGATGACCGCCTCGGCACCATATACAAGGAAGAAGGGAGTGAAGCCGGTTGATCTGTTGGGAGTAGTGCGCAGACTCCATAGGATAGCCGGCAGCTCATCGAGCCAGCAGCCGGCTGAACGCTCCAGGGGTACGACCAGTCGAGGCTTGATGCCGGACAGAATGAGGCCATTTGCTCGCTCCACTTGGCCGTTTGACTGTGGGTGGGCGACTGGCGCAAGGTCCAGCCGGATACCTTGCGCAGCGCAGAACCGTGCTAGGGCACCTTTGGCAAAGTTCGTGCCGTTGTCGGTGATGATGCTGTGCGGTACGCCGTACCGGGTTGTTATATCTGCAATGAATGTCACTGCAGTCGGCCCATTCAGCTTCTTGATCGGCTTCGCCTCGATCCACTTGGTGAATTTGTCAACGCGACGAGCACATGTGTCATGCCGCCGCGCGCCGTCTTGAATGGGCCCACCATATCCAATCCCCAGACGGCAAAGGGCCAGGTGATGGGAATGGTCTTGAGTGCCGAAGCCGGCATGTGTTGCTGCGAGCTGAAAAGCTAGCAGCCTTTGCAGTGTTTGACTAGCTCTTTGGCGTCGTCCAAAGCAGTCGGCCAGAAGAAACCGTGGCGGAAGGCTTTGGCGACCAGTGATCTTGATGCGGCGTGGTGGCCGCATTCTCCTTGGTGTATATCCCTGAGGATCACGATGCCTTTCTCCTGCTCGACGCATCGCTGCAAGACTCCGGTGGCGCTGCGCTTGACAAGCTCTCTGTTGACAATTGTGTATGCTCCAGCCCGGCGCTGAACTTGTCTTGCTTCGTTTTTGTCAGCCGGCAGGTCATGGTTCACCAGAAAGTTGCGGATGGCTTGGGCCCATGATGGGGCGGCGACCTCCTCAGCCACCAATGTGGCCAGAGCCACCAGGGTGGGTGGGTTGGGCAGTGCAGCGCTGGAGTCGGCCGCCGCTTCCTGTGCTGAAGAAGTCCCCGGGCCGGCTACTGCAGCCTCCGGGCCGGCTGCTGCAGTCCCCGGGCCGGGTGCGGCAGTTCCCGAGCCGAATATTGAAGTCCCTGGGCTGGCTGCTTGATTCTTCGAGCCGGACCCGGCCCCCTCGGGGTTAGGCGGCACGAAAATGGAGTCGGACTCCGGAGACGGCTTGATTGAAGGCTTGAGGAGGCGCCGCAGGGCGACGCCGGCTGGTATTGCTTGCCGCGTGGAGCCTATTTGGGCCAGGGGGTCAGCTGGCTCGTTGTCGGCCCGCGGCACGTGAAGGAACTCACATCCGTCGAAGTATCCGCTGATTTGCTGTACTAGGAAACGGTAGCTCGCCATGTTCACGTCCTTGGCGTCCCAGTCGCCAGAAGACTGCTGCACCACCAAATCCGAGTCGCCATAGCACAGGATCCGGCGAATGCCAAGCTCCTTGGCCAGCCGGAGCCCGTGTATGAGCGCCTCGTACTCGGCTACGTTGTTGGAGGCGGTGAAGTGGATCTGCAGCGTGTATTTGAGCTTGTCGCCCTTTGGAGAAGTAAGGACGACGCCGGCTCCCAAGCCGGTGCGCATCTTTGATCCATCAAAGTGCATGCGCCAATGGGTGGAGTTGGGCGCCGGTGGTAAGTACTGGGTCTCGGCCCAGTCGACGAGGAAGTCGGCCAGCGCTTGCGTCTTGATGGCGGTGCGGGGTTGGTAGAAGATGGTGCAGGGGGCCAGCTCGATGGCCCATTTGGCCACCCGGCCAGATGCATCCCGGCTGCCTATGATGCCGGCAAGTGGGGCAGTGCATACGACCGTGATGGGATGCTCTTGAAAGTACGGCTTCAGCTTCTTGGCGGCGAAGTACACACCATAGCACATCTTCTGATAGTGCGGGTAATTTTGTTTCGAGGTGGACAGCACCTCGCTCAGGTAATAAACCGGTCTCTGGACCGGCTGGGCTCGGCCTTCTTCGGGGCGTTCGACCACAATGACGGTGCTGACCACCCGGCTAGTGGCGGCAATATATAGGAGCATGGGCTCCTTCTCAGTCGGTGCCGCCAAGACAGGCGGCGTGGACAGCATTTTCTTCAGCTCGTGGAAAGCTTGGTCGGCCTGGTCGTTCCACTCAAAGTGAGTGCTCTTCTTCATGAGGCGGTAGAGGGGGAGAGCCTTTTCTCCGAGCCGGCTGATGAAGCGGTTAAGAGAGGCCAGGCACCCGGTGAACTTCTGAATCTCTCTGAGCTTGGTTGGGACCGACATCCTCTCGATGGCTTTGATCTTCACAGGGTTGCACTCTATGCCGCGTTCAGAGACCAGGAAGCCTAGGAGCTGGCCGGCTGGCACTCCGAACATGCATTTCTCTGGGTTGAGCTTGATTCGGAACCGGCGCAGGTTCTCGAATGTCTCCTTCAAGTCTTCCAGCAGAGTGCCACGCTTCTCCGTCTTCACCACAACATCAACCACGTAAACGTGGGCATTCTTGCCGAGCTGCGTGAGGAGGCACTTCTGCATGCAACGCTGAAACGTGGCGCCGGCATTCCTCAAGCCGAACGTCATGGTCAGGTAGCAGAAGGCCCCAAACGGCGTGATGAAGGCGGTCTTCAGTTGGTCATCCGGGTTCAGCTTGATCTGGTGGTATCCCGAGTAGGCATCCAAAAAGCTCAACAGCTCGCATCCGGCTGTGGAGTCTATCACTTGATCAATCCTGGGCAGAGCGAAGGGATCCTTTGGGCAGGCTTTGTTGAGGCTCGTGTAATCTATACACATGCGCCACTTGTTATTCTTCTTCAGCACGAGAACCGGGTTCGCGAGCCATTCAGGGAAGAAAACTTCCATGATGAAGCCGGCTGCAAGGAGCCGGGCTATCTCCTCCCCTACGATCCTTCTCTTCTCTTCTGACAGTCGGCGGAGGGGCTGCTTGACTGGTTTAGCATCCTCCCGCACGTGCAATTTGTGCTCGGCGAAATCCTTCGGAACACCCGGCATGTCCTTGGGGGACCATGCAAAGATATCCCGATTCTCACGGAGGAAATCGGCAAGCTCGCCTTCCTATTTGCTGTCCAGGCTCGCCCCAATGACGGCAAACCTCTCGGGGTGCTCGGGGTCGAGCTGTATCTTCTTGGTCTCCTTGGCCGGCTGGAAAGATCCTTGGGCATCATACTCCTTGGAGTCGGCAGGTTGGTTTAGCTGCTTGCTGGCCAGGGCCACGACCCGGTCCAGCGTCTTCCTCTCGGCCGCGATCACGAGGGATTCGGCCAGCCGGCTGCTGGCCGCGGCGCAGTCGGCGGACTTCTTGTAGTCGCCGGTGATGGTGATGACACCCTTGGAGCTCGGTATCTTCATCTTGAGGTAAGCATAGTGGGGGACCGCCATGAACTTGGCCAAGGCGGGTCGGCCAAGCAAGGCACGATAAGGGCTATCCAGGTCCACCACCTCGAACCAGATTGCTTCCCGGCGGAAATGATCCTTGCCCCCAAAGAGTACATCAATCTTGAGCTTGCCGATGGGGGCGCAGGACAGTCCGGGTACGATGCCGTGGAACACCGTTCGAGTCGGCGCAAGTTGCTTGGCCTTGACGCCCAGCTTCTCCATGGTGTCGCGGTACAGGATGTTGATGCTGCTTCCGCCGTCGATCAGCATGCGGGAGAAGCGTGCGGCGCGCGTATCCGTAGCGAGGGTTGCCTCCAGGACCAGCGCGTAGGAGCCGGGGGATGGCATCACCTCTGGGTGGTTGGCCCGGCTCCAGCTGATGGGTTTCTCCGACCAGTGCATGCGGCCGGCTGGGCTGGTGGCGGCCATGTTGACCTCCTGTTGCTCTCGGCGCTTGCTGCGCCGGTCTTCGGGCTGGCTTGTAAAGATGACATAAGACGCTTGCTCGTCGGGGAACTCGTCCTGCACGGCGTCGACCGCGGGCCGGGCGGCTTTGGGCGGCGGAGCCGGCGGCGGCGGGCCGGCAGGCGGAGTCGGCGTGAGCCCTTCGCCCTTCGAGATTCGGGCAAGCCAGTTGCATTTGCGGGTCGTGTGGTTGGACGGCTTCGCGCCACTGTGGAACTTGCACGGGGCATCAAGGGTTTGCTCGTAGGAGAAGGCCGGCTGCCAAGCCGGCCGACCGCCCTTAGGCTTCTTGGGTGCCGGCCGCCCTTCAAGCGGCGCGTCTTCGACCGTGGCCACCTGCCGACTGGCGGGAGGCGGCGCAGGGCCCTTGCGTTTTTGATCGTTCTGGTGTTGGCGTCGGCCGCCGTCTCCAGCCAGCGCTTTGGGCGCCGGGTTGAGTACCTTTCTGGATGCGTCCACCCGGAGCTCAGTCTTCATCGAGGAGTCGGCGGTGGCGTACTTGTCGGCGATGTTTAGGAGCTTGTCGAGGGTAGTCGGCTCATCGCAGAGAAGCTTGTGCTTGAGGAGGGTGCCCTCTCGGCACCCAGCTGTGAAGTATTCGATGGCTTGCACCTCGTGCACCCCCTCACAGGAGTTGCGGAGCTCGGCCCAACGCGTTAGGTAGTCGCGAGTGGACTCGGCTGGGCCCTGTACACACAGGGAGAGCTGTCTGGGCTTGGGAGCCTGCTTGTAGGTGCTGGTGAAGTTGCGAACGAAGGCTTCAGTGAAGTCCACCCAGCTGTTGATGCTGAGCGGCTTAAGGCTGTTAAGCCAAGTCCGCGCCGTGCCCTGCAGCATGAGGGGCACATACTTTACGGCAACGCGCCGGTTGCCATTGGCGATGCTGACGGCTGTGGAGTAGTCGGTCAGCCAGTCTTCCGGCTTCACCGAGCCGTTGTACTTGGGCGTGTCTCTTGGGAGCGAGAACCCTTTGGGGAAGGGCTCGTCGCGGATGCGGGGGCCGAAGCAAGGCGGGCCGACATCGTCTTCTTCTTCTAGCGCCAGAGATCGGGCCAGGCGGTCGATCCGGTGGCGGGCGTCATTTTCGCCGATTCCCTCCCGACGACCAAGCCGGCCGCTGAGAGTTGGGTGAGCCACTGGAGGCGGGGTAGGATATCTTTCTCCGCGAGCTCGAGGCGGAGGCGGGGTGCCCCGCCATTCCATGGCTCGGGGGCGGCCGTCCGCGTCTCGCTCGATGGAGACTTGGGTCCGGCTTCGGCTGGAAGCCGGCTCTTTCTCGCGCCGCGCGCGGGTGTAGCTGGTAGTCGGCGACCGGGAGGTCGCGCCGTGCTCGCGGCGCGGGGGAGGGCTCCCCGCGCAGGCGTCGGCCTCGTGCCGTCGTGCGGCCGCATCGATTAGTTGCTGGATGCGCCGCGTCATATGGGGGAGATCTTCGGCTTCCAAGCCGTCTAGTTCGTCTACGGCCGCCTGGGCGGCGCGCAGGTTCTCGAGCGGGGTGGCGTAGACCGGGCGATCCACGCCGAGCGTGTCGGCGATGACGGCGCCGCGTTGCCTGACAGCGCCGGCCCGGCTAGGGCCAGCTGGAGCCGGCGTGCCGAAGGCGGCGCGATCAGCTTCGCGCTGGTAGGCCTCAGTGAGGCGTCTTACGGAGGCCAGCCGCCGGCCCTCCGCGAGGAGGGCGAGGCGGCGTGCCTCCAGAACTTCATCGTTGGTGTCAGCAGGAAGGGGGACGGACAAGTCTTGGGCTGTCGCGCGCGGGGAGTCGCGGGCGCCCTCGTCGGTCGGGCCGTCAAGGCCGATAACCATCACCTCGGGGGCATCGGAATCGCGATCGCCAGCCGGAGGGAGCGGGTCGTTGTAGACCGTGACATTGGTGGGGAAGGTGTCGTAGGATGCCGCGTCGGAGTCGACGGGCATCGGGTCGGTGGAGCCAACCGACTCCAAGTCCGCAGCGGGCTCGCTGGAGACGTGGAGCTGGCTGAGGAGGTTGGCTAGGTGATCTGTGCCCGCATCGGAGGCGAGCTCATCGGGGATGCGGGCCTTGTAGAAGAGGTTGGCGAGGCCGCTAGCCGCACAGACGTCGGCGACGCCATGCAGCGCGTCGCGGCAAGCGCCATTGGGCGAGCCAGGCTGGCTGCGCCCGCGAGGGAGGAAAAGGGTTCCCGTCCAGAACAGGTCTCTGGACGACGGTGCACCTGGCCCCACGGTGGGCGCCAAATGTCGGGTGGTAGGATCGACATATGCCAACGGGTGGCTTATCATTGCGGGGGCCAAAAGAACGTCGCCGGTGCCTGGAAACGGGATGAGGCGTAGACATGCACGCCGGCGAATCTTACCCAGCTTCAGGGCTCTCCGGGGAGATAACACCCCTACTGCTGCTCCGCGGGGTCCCCGCATGGTTACTAAGTTCACAGGTGGCTACAATGCTCCTTGAGCTATTTGGGATGGAAGGAGGAAGAAGGGCTTGGCACAGCCTGCCTCTTCTCCTTGTAAGTGTCTATGTCTAGAAAGAGAGTTCAACCCTTTGCATGGGTGCACCGGGGGGTTTATATAGGCCTACCCCCCGGGGGTACAATGGTAATCCGACTGGGCGCGGGGCCCAGCTGTCGGTGACTATGCTTGCCGGCTTCTCCGCCGGCTGGTGGGTCCCGCCGACTGCCGGCTCCTGGGTCGACAGGCCGGCCCCACCGGCCAGGGTCTTGTCGGCGGCCGGTTACTGTTGCTCCGTGTTTGTTGGCGCATGCTTGGTCGGGGTAAGCGTGGCTACAGTAACGCTGCCCTGGCGGGCGATTACTGTAGCCCGGCCGCACCTTGTCTCCTTAATGGGCGTCTTCTTCGAGGAAGGCAGCAGGCCGGCTGCGCGAAGCCGGCCCTCCGTCTCGCCGGCTTGAGAGGGGGTGCGGCCGCCTTCGGCATCTCTCTGCCCGAAGGGGCCCACCGCCTCGGGGGCCACGCTGGCGGCCCATCGAGGGCGGCGTCGGAGCCGCCGAGGCTACAGTGCCGCGCCGGGCGGGCCGCAGTTGCCCGCACGACGCGCTGTACCAGGCGTGCTCCAGGTTTTGGGGGTGGCAGGCTCCACTGTAGCCACGCCCCGCTTCATCATCGCAGAGTGGACGCGTACATCGCGGGTGCGGCGTTGACTGCTTTATCGGAGCCGGCCCGGCGGTAGCCGGCCGTGCCATAGCCGGCCTTGTCATAGCCGGCCCTGCCGTAGCCGGCCATGTCATAGCCGGCCCTCCATAGTTTTCTTCATGGGGGTAGAAAGGGCGGGCCGCCCCCCAAGCCGGCTAGGAAGGTAGCCGGCTAGGGGTGAGTCGGCCTAAGTCTTGGGTCTTCTTATGAGCCGAACGGGCTCACAATTTTTTCTGAGGGGCCAGGGGAAGCCGGCTGGGCTACCCGTGGCTATTTACCCCGACAGATTGCCTCTTGGGGATGATGACGATGAACAATACAAGGAAGAACAGCCTCGCGAGGGTCTGTTCCTGGCTGTGGCGATGAACTGCTGGGAGGAGTTCAGCCACCTTTCTCTTTCTCTCTCTCTCTCACACTCACTGCCTTACTCTTACTCGCCGGCCAACCAAACCGAACCGAACCCCTTGCTCTGTGGGCGGCCGGTCCTATTTATAGAGGCCCTGGTCCTCTTCCCAAATATCGAGCGGGAAGGGAGCCAACAATGGCGGGCTAATTTGAAGGGGGACAGCAAGTTTCAACTATCCTGACAAAAAGCAGTCTTCGCCTGCGCAAAGCTCTGGTGATGACGCCGTCTTGGGCTCCACGGTGACCTCCGTCTCATAGTCCTCCTGGTCTTGGTCTCGTTGCACCGAAATGGCAACCTTTGCCTGATGCCTCGGTACTCCGCGGCTGCGCTTGCCCCCTTTGCACCAAAGAGGAAAGGAGGACATTGCGCGGGCTGGCACCCGCCTGGCGCCCTGAGTCGTCATGGCTTGCGTCATGGGAACGTCGCGAGGTACCCCGCCTTGATCTCTCCGCCTCCTCGCGAGACAGGCTGACGAGACCGTGCCTGAGGAAGCTCCGTGTCGCCCGCCCCGAGAGGCTTGGCCCCTCGCGAGGGTCTTGAGTCTTGTGTTGATGAAGATGGGCCGTGCTGGGCCCCCTTTGAGCCACGCCGCAGGCAGGCAAGTCTGGGGACCCCCGTTCCCAGAACGCTGATAGAAGGACGCTGGGAAGACCGCTGCCCGCGCCAAGGGTGGCGCGATCGACCTCGCGAGGATCGCTGGCAAGATCCGCCTCGCGAGGGAGACTGGAGGGATCAGCCTCGCGAGGATCGCCCGCAAGGCAAGGCAGGCCTTCCTCCGCTGTCACCGCAGCCAAGGAGAAACAAGGACTGCCATCAGGACGAGGGGGCTGGGGGCTTCCAGGAGCCGCGTGCGATCGCCTGCATCCTGGGCGGGGCTCAAGCCCCAGCCTCTCAGCGCATCTTCAAGCAGTTCGCCCGCGAAGCAAATGCAATCCTCCCCAAGCTCGAAGCCACACGCCCTCTTAGGTGGTCGGCGTGCACCATCACGTTCAGCTCAGCAGATCAGCTCAAGTGGTTCTAAGTCTGACAGTGAGGTAGGGGGTGTGTAAGAAGAGGCTAGACCTTAGCTATTGGGAAGTTGTAAGCACGCAAGGTTTACGAGTTCAGGCCCTTCTCGGAGGAAGTAACAGCCCTACGTCTCGGTGCCCGGAGGCGGTCGATTGAATTATGCATGTGTAAATGACAGGGGTGCGAACCCTTCATACTGAGGAGGGGGTGGCTTATATAGAGTTCGCTGGCCCTCTCCTACCCTCAGTAATGCAGGGTTTAAGGTACATTTAAGGCGGGCGTTACTGGTAACGCCTCTAATGAAGTGCTATAATGACCATAAAGCCTTCTTAATAGCCGACCCTTTGCATGCGGAGTGACTCCAGGTCTTCTGTCAGTCGAGTGATTGACTTTATGGTCGAGTGATAGCTTCTTAGTCGAGTGTCTTGAACCCGTCAAGTGGAATACCTTCAAGTTGATTGAAAGGTGACTTCTTCTGGGGATGTCCTAGGGTAGGGCTCTTTAGGACGGGTCCGTGCCCCTACCCTAGGTACATAGCTCCATCATTAGCCCCCGAACGGATCAAGGCTAGAGTGAAAAAAGGGTTAGTGACCTTTCCGACTGATTCTTCGGGTTATACGAGTGCTTCGTTCTGGGTCGACTGTCACGGATGACGTCATCAACTTCTTTCAATCGCCTTGATCCATTCCAGGCCTTTCGTCGAGTGAATTCCTTTACCTGTGACGTACCGAGCGCCGGTGCGTGCGGGATTTTCTGTTTTGACGAATCGTTCTGCAGCCAGCGGATATCACGGGATTCGGATTTTTTGGGAAGCGCGCGGAACGGGGGCGGCCGCAGTAATCGGAAGTGAAAACGCGAAGGCTCCTCGATCTCCGCGTCGCCTTTTTCGCCACGTACTGCGCGCGCGCCTGCCGCGGGATTTGACTGGATAGCCTGGGCCTACTGGTCAGCCACTCGGAAGCGGCCCCTTATAAGTTGCCGGCTCGGAGTCCTCCAACAGTGCGCGTGCTCTTCTCTTCTCCTTCTTCCTCTCTTCCTTCGTAACCTCCTCCGCTGCCTTCGCTCTCGCCCAACCACCGAAAACCAGTTCAAGATCTCGCCGGCGACGATGGTGAAGGGCAAGACAACCGCTCTCGAGCGCGCGAAGAAGGCGGCGGTGGGGAAGGGGAAGAAGTCTACGCGCGGCGGATCTTCCTCCAGGACGGCCCTGCCCAAGGGTTGGATCCAGGGCGACTGGATGCCATCGGTGCTCCGGCAGGAGGACCTCGACGACATGGTTGAGGGGGGAGCCATTCCTCACAAAGCCGCGCGTCTTCCGGGGGGAGAGATCGAGCCCCAACCTCACGACGGTGAGTGCGTGCTTCTGGCCACTCACATCGACCGAGGGTTTTCTCTGCCGCCCCATTCTTTCTTCCGAAACTTCTTGAACTTCTTTGGAGCGCAGCTCCATCACTTTACCCCAAACTCCATAGTCTATCTTGCCGCTTTCATCTCTATGTGTGAGGCGTTCCTGGGTTGCCGCCCACACTGGGGGCTTTTCAAGCACATTTTCACTTGTCGCTCTCAGTCGGTCAAGAAGGCCAAGTCGAGTGATGAGAAGACACAAGTGATCCAGTTGTGTGGGGGCTTGGCGATCCAGACGAGAGGGAAGAGCTGTTTCCCATCCATTACTTTCCCGGAGTCAGTCCGAGGCTGGCAGACGACTTGGTTCTACTGCCAGGATCAGGCGACTCCAGGGCAGTCGACTGGACTCCCACCTTTTTCTCTTGACCGAGCCGAAAAGCCTGCTTCTCTGAAGGTGACGCCTGAAGAAAAGGCCCAGGTCAAGGTTCTGGCGGGTCGAGTGGTTGAACTTGTCCGCGAGGGTGTGACGGGAATGGATCTGCTGGAAGTCTTCCTCAAGAGGCGAATCCAACTGCTCCAGGCTCGGGACCACCCGATGTGGTTGTACTCTGGCCTCGAGGACACCACTCGGATCCACCCGGAGGAGGTCACCGACGAGATGTTGGAGGGGTGGCTGTCAAGCATCACGGGGAACAAGGACAACCCCCGAGGAGCCAGGAGGGTCATTCCACTCGACAGTTCGTATGAGGTCGACCAGGTGTGTCTTTATGCTCCCGACTGAAATCTTCGTTTTCTGCGTTGGTCTTCTTTTTAGTAGGTCGACTGACTTTCGTTGTGTCTGCTGTTTTCCAGGCGACCACTGAGATGTACTCGACGCCCAATGGGGCACAGGGGTCGACTGAGGAAGGAGAAGGGAGCGGAGGCGAGAGCGGGGATGACCAAGGCGAGTGGGAGTCGGATGGTGATGGAGAGGGAGGCGATGACGTCTTCTCCAGCGAAGAGGAGGAGGAGGAGGCCGAACCCCCCCCCCCCCCCCCCCGCCCGGAGAGGCGATCCAAGCTCGCACATGACCCGGCGCAGGAACGTGGCAAGGCGACTGCCTCCGTTGGGCCGTCGTCAAAACGCCCTCGGACTTCTTCTCCAACACCGACTGGTAAGGTCCCCAAGCAACCACGCACGACGCTATCCAAGCTGCCCAAGACTCTGCCCAAGATGAAGATAACCGTCCCTGTTATTTCCGGGTAATAAATCTTGTTTTTCCTTCGTCGACCGTGGGCGGATCCTTGGTCGATTCATTGAGCCAATCAACTGACTTTTCGAAATTTGCAGCGCTGCTACCTCCGAAGTCTCCGCCAAGGACGACGACCAAGAGATGGGGGAGGCAGCTACCTCCAACCCAGGTACGTTTACTGACGTCCTGTTTTCAAGTCGAGTGGTCATTTCTTGCGATTTTGGTCGATTGAAAGTTTCCCTTGCAGCCCCTCCTCTTGTTATCGACCTCCCGGATGACGATGACAACGAACCGCTGAGGATGAGGGGGACCAAGAGGTCGTTGGCTGACAGGACTCCCCAGCCAACTCCGGCGCCTAAGACCGTGGCTCGGGATGGTGGCGATGCTCCTCGGGCCTCTGTAACTTTTGCCAATCCTCTGTCGAGTGCGCAGCCTTCGGCGTCGACTGCAGATCCGACTTTGCTTTTTGTCGCATACCCTGTCCCTGAGGACGAAGTGGCTGCTGCGAAGGAGGCTATACGCCAGGCGGGGGTCATGATGGAGCAGGTGAAGAAGGCTCGGGAGGCCAGCCAGGCAGCCTATGACGCAAGTTAGGCGCTTCAGAGCAACGTCCAGGTCAGTCGACTTGATACTAGATCATTTGAAGAGTCTTTTTCCTCCCCTTTTTTTTGAAGATCTTTGTATCTGTACACCCACTGGGTGTGTTTTCCCCTTCTCGGACCAGTGGGGGCACGCTAAGTGCACCCACTGGGTGTAGTCCCCGAGACTACGGTGGACTGCTGGCAGTCGACTGTAGTCTTTACATTGTGTTTCTATATCTGTATTCCTTTTCTTGGTCTGGTCAGGTCGTGTCGAATGGATCTGGGTCCGGTCGATCGCGGACAGTCGACTTTTCGCTCTGTGTTTTTTTTGAACCAGTGGGGGCACGCTAAGTGCACCCACTGGGTGTAGTCCCCGAGACTACTGTCGAATGTTTTTGATTCGGCTGTAGTCTTAGAAATGTCACCTTTTCCTTCAGTTACTCGGAAGCAACTTATCTTGGATGTCTGTCGACTGATTTTTCCTTTGGCAGAAATCCTGTGAACTCGCATCTCGCTACACTGAGTTGGAGAAGCAACATATTCAACTGAACCTTGATCTGGAGCTGGCCAGAACAGAGCTGCAGAAGGTCAGAGATGGCGTTGCTGGTAAGACGACTTTGTCGACTGGTTTTGTCTTTAGGCTTGAGTACCCTTCTGCTGTTTCTGAACCAATCATCGTTTCTTTGCAGGAGAACTGAGCGAGGCCCTGGCGAAGAAGGATCGGGACTTGGCTGCTGCCCACAAGGAGGCTGATGACAAGATTGCTCTGGCTGAACAGAAGCTGGCTTCGGTCAGCCAGATAGAAGATGAGAATACCAGGCTAAAGACCGCTCTGAATGAAGCCAACAGGGAGTGCTCGCGTTAGAAGAAGGAGCACATCACCCTGAGCGAGCAGATGGAAGGCGTCGCTCGCAGGAGGGACGACCTGGAGAGCTACTTGAGGAGTCTCGCCAAGACGTTGTACACCAAGCTCGAAGGTGCGCATTCAATTCCGACTGGTTTTCTTTTGTGTCAACTCAGTTTGTGAGAATTGGCTTATCCTTGGGTCTTGTATGCAGAGTTTTGTCAGAACTTTGAAGAGGAGACCGGGCGAATTGAAACGGGTTTGGACCCACTCAATTCTCCGGTGAATGATGATGCTGCCATCAATCCGCTCCGACTGGAATCTCGTATCGATGGTGCCGTGGATTACTTGGCTTGGCTGAAGGTTGCCATGTCGCGGATCGACCCGACACTTTGGCCAGAGTCTACGCTCCAGAATGATCTCGAGTCTCTGATGACTCGACTTGACAGAATCCCCGATCGAGTGCAGGAGTGGAAGAAGTCTTCTGCTCGGTGCGGCGCTGATGTGGCTCTATCTTTAGTCCGCGTCCATTGCAAGGAGGCGTGAGAAGAGAAGCTGGCCGCCATCCAAGTCGCCAATACCAAGAGGCACAGCTTTCAAGACTTCATGGAGACCTTTATTGCTGCTGCCACTCGTATTGCGGATGGAATCGACCTGGATGAGTTCGTCGCCCCTGCCTGTCCTCCACCTGAGGAGTGAAGAACTTTTATGCTTCTTCTTGAATTTTCCTCGGAATGCCGAGTGGATTTGTAACCGTTTAAACTCTGCCGAGCCGAGGGCTCGAGTACTTTGATTTGAGGCCTGGGGCCTTTTAGGCTTTATCCAAACTTGATTTCTTTTCTGAATATCTTCGTGGTTTTGATCTGTCGTGTGGGACTTTGGTCTTGTATTTAGACGAGTGCCGGACTACAGCTAAGTCGCCGAGTGCGAGATTTGCTCTCCACTCGGTAGGGTTTTTTCAAACTTAGGCGAGTGCTTGACCGCAGCTAAGTTTCCGAGTGGGAGAACTTAGGCGAGTACTGGACTGCAGCTAAGCCCCCGAGTGGGAGGATCGCTCTCCACTCGGTAGGGTTTTTTCAAACTTAGGCGAGTGCTTGACCGCAGCTAAGTTTCCGAGTGGGAGAACTTAGGCGAGTACTGGACTGCAGCTAAGCCCCCGAGTGGGAGGATCGCTCTCCACTCGGTAGGATTTTTCAAACTTAGGCGAGTGCTTGACTGCAGCTAAGTTTCCGAGTGGGAGAACTTAGGCGAGTACTGGACTGCAGCTAAGCCCTCGAGTGGGAGGATCGCTCTCCACTCGGTAGGATTTTTTCAAACTTAGGCGAGTGCTTGACTGCAGCTAAGTTTCCGAGTGGGAGAACTTGGGCGAGTACTGGACTGCAGCTAAGCCCCCGAGTGGGAGGATCGCTCTCCACTCGGTAGGATTTTTCAAACTTAGGCGAGTGCTTGACTGCAGCTAAGTTTCCGAGTGGGAGAACTTAGGCGAGTACTGAACTGCAGCTAAGCCCCCGAGTGGGAGGATTGCTCTCCACTCGGTAGGATTTTTTCAAACTGAGGCGAGTGCTTGACTGCAGCTAAGTTTCCGAGTGGGAGAATTGGGCGAGTACTGGACTACAGCTAAGCCCCCGAGTGGGTGGATCGCTCTCCACTCGGTAGGATTTTTCAAACTTAGGCGAGTGCTCGACTGCAGCTAAGTTTCCGAGTGGGAGAACTTAGGCGAGTACTGGACTGCAGCTAAGCCCCCGAGTGGGAGGATCGCTCTCCACTCGGTAGGATTTTTCAAACTTAGGCGAGTGCTTGACTGCAGCTAAGTTTCCGAGTGGGAGAACTTAGGCGAGTACTGGACTGCAGCTAAGCCCCCGAGTGGGAGGGTCGCTCTCCACTCGGTAGGATTTTTCAAACTTAGGTGAGTGCTTGACTGCAGCTAAGTTTCCGAGTGGGAGAACTTAGGCGAGTACTGGACTGCAGCTAAGCCCCCGAGTGGGAGGATTGCTCTCCACTCGGTAGGATTTTTCAAACATAGGCGAAATGGATTCGCAGCTAAGTTTCCGAGTGGGAGGATTGCTCTCCACTCGGTAGGATTTTTCAAACTTAGGCGAAACGGATTCGCAGCCAAGTCACCCGCTGGGGGTTTTGTATGCAAACAAAGTGACAGCCATTATTGGAACACTCTTGTCTTTGATAAAAATGAACTGTAGAAATTATTTTTTCTTATTACATCTCATCTAAGGGAGAACTCAGGTGTAAAAGGGGCGGAGCAGTTCCGTGTTCCAAGCTCGTGCCTCGTCGATCTGGCGATCGACATTATAGAGGTGGTATGCTCCATTGTGGAGGACTCTGGTGACTATGAAGGGGCCTTCCCAAGTAGGAGCAAGTTTGTGTGGCTTCTGTTGATCCACTCGGAGGACCAGATCTCCTTCTTGGAAGGCTCGACTTTTCACATTCCGGGCGTGAAAACGGCGCAAGTCTTGCTGATAAATGGTCGATCTGATCATGGCCATCTCCCTTTCTTCTTCTAAGAGGTCGACTGCGTCTTGCCGGGCCTGCTCTGCTTCATCTTCGGTGTAAAGTTCGACTTAGGGTGCATTATGAAGAAGATCACTCGGCAGGACTGCTTCGGCTCCATAAACCAGAAAGAATGGAGTTCTTCCAGTCGACTGGTTAGGGGTGGTCCTTAATCCCCACAGAACTGACGGAAGCTCGTCGACCCAAGCGCCTGCCGCGTGCTTGAGATCATGCATCAATTGAGGCTTTAGCCCTTTGAGAATCAGACCACTCGCTCTCTCAGCCTGTCCATTCGACTGGGGATGAGCGACCGATGCGTAGTCGACTCGTGTGCCTTGAGAGGCGCAAAAAGCTCTGAACTCGTCTGAATCAAAGTTTGACCCATTATCAGTGATGATGCTATGCAGGACTCCATATCTGAAGGTTAACCCTCTGACGAAACTGATAGCAGTGCCAGCGTCGAGGTTCTTGATGGGCTTAGCTTCGATCCATTTAGTAAATTTGTCGACTGCCACAAGCACATGAGTGAATCCACTCCTGCCCGTTCTTAGTGGACTGACCATGTCCAATCCCCAAATGGCAAAGGGCCAGACGAGTGGAATGGTCTTTAGGGCTGATGCAGGCTTGTGTGACATGTTGGAGTAGAACTGGCACACTTCACATTTGTCGACTATCTCTTTTGCCATCTCATTTGCTCTTGGCCAGTAAAATCCAGCTCGGTATGCTTTAGCCACAATGGTCCGAGAGGACGCATGGTGACCACAGGTCCCCGAGTGGATATCATTAAGGATTATCTGACCCTCTTCTGGTGTTATGCATTTTTGGCCGACTCCAGTCACGCTCTCTCTATACAGCTGTCCCCTTATGACTATGAAGGCTTTGGATCGGCGGACGATCTGTCGAGCCTCCTCCTCGTCTTCTGGGAGTTCTTTCCTTAGGATATACACGATGTACGGTATGGTCCAGTCAGGGGTGATTGCCAAGACTTCCATGATTAGGTCGACCACTGCAGGTACTTCAACTTCGGTCGGATCTGTGGCACTTTTCGGCTGCGGGGGCTCTTCTATGAAAGGATCCTCTTGGACTGACGGTGAGTGAATGTGTTCCAAGAACACGTTGCTGGGAATGGCTTCTCTCTTGGAGCCTATCTTTGCCAAATCGTCGGCTGCTTGATTTTTCAGTCGAGGGATGTGATGGAGTTCTAACCCCTCGAACTTCTTCTCTAGCTTTCGCACTGCATTGCAATACCCAGTCATTGTCGGACTCCTGATGTCCCACTCCTTCATCACTTGATTAACCACCAAATCTGAGTCGCCATAGACCATGAGGCGACGGACGCCGAGTGAAATGGCCATGCGCAATCCATACAAAAGTGCCTCATACTCTGCTTCGTTATTGGAGGAATCGAAGTGAATTTGGAGAACATATCTGAGCTTATCTCCTCGGGGGGAAACTAGGACAACTCCCGCGCCCGACCCATTCAGCATCTTGGATCCATCGAAGAACATAGTCCAGTGTTCCGAGTGAACTTGAGTCGGAAGTTGCTATTCAATCCACTCGGCGATGAAATCCGCGATTGCTTGGGACTTGATAGCCTTCTTTGCTTCAAACTTGATATCTAAGGAGTTCAATCGCCCACTTGGCCACTCGACCGGTTGCGTCTCTGTTATGCAGGATCTCTGATAGTGGGGCGTCGCTGACGACTGTAATGGAGTGGTCAGAGAAGTAATGTGCAACTTTCTTCGTGGTCATATAAATCCCATATACAAGCTTCTGGTAGTGAGGGTATCTTTGTTTTGAAGGGTTCAAAACCTCAGACACATAATATACTGGGCGTTGAACTTTGAAGGCCTTTCCCTCCTCTTCTCGCTCGACTGTAAGTACTGTACTGACAACTTGTCATGTGGCTGCAATGTAAAGCAGCAGAGGCTCTTTGCTGATTGGGGCAGCTAGCACCGGCTGGGTGGAGAGCAGAGCTTTGAGCTCTGCAAACGCTGCATCGGCTTCGGGAGTCCACTCGAACTTGTCAAACTTCTTCATCAGTCGGTAAATAGGCAACGCCTTTTCACCGAGTCGAGAAATGAATCGACTTAAGGCGGCCAAGCAGCCTGTAAGCTTTTGGACATCGTGCACGCGTACAGGACGCTTCATCCGGAGTATGGTGCCAATTTTTTCAGGATTGGCGTCGATCCCTCGTTCGGAAACGAGAAAACCGAGTAACTTTCCACCTCGAACCCCGAAAGTGCATTTTGATGGATTGAGCTTGATATCATACCTCCTGAGGTTGGCAAAGGTTTCAGCAAGGTCAGCCCGTAGGTCGGAACCTTTCCGGGACTTGACCACAATATGATCCATGTATGCCTCCACATTCCGACTGATTTGAGTGAGTAAACACTTCTGAATCATTCTCATGAATGTGGGTCCGGCGTTCTTGAGGCCGAACGGCATGGTGATGTAACAGAAGCATCCGAATGGAGTTATGAAAGCCGTTTTGATCTCGTCGGGCCCGTACAGACGGATCTGATGGTACCCGGAATAGGCATCTAGAAAAGACAATCTCTCGCACCCCGCGGTTGAGTCGACTATTTGGTCGATGCGAGGGAGAGGAAAATGATCTTTCGGGCAGGCCCGATTGATATGTTTGAAATCAATGCACATGCGGAGTGACTTGTCCTTCTTGGGGACCATGACGACATTGGCGAGCCACTCAGAGTGGTAAATCTCTCGGATGAACTCAGCTGCTAAGAGCCGAGCCACCTCCTCGCCAATGGCTTGCTTCTTCTGGACGGCAGACCGTCGAAGATGTTCCTTCACGGGCTTGAATTTCGGGTCGACTCGCAGAAGGTGCTCAGCCAGCCCCCTGGGAACTCCAGGCATGTTAGAGGGTTTCCATGTGAAGATGTCCCAGTTCTCATGGAGGAGCTGGATGAGCGCTTCTTCCTATTTGGAGTCGAGCGTCGTCAAGATGTGAGTCGGAGCAGCGTCGGGGTCGGTCGGGTGAATGTGGACTGTATTTGTTTCACCAGCCGACTGAAAAGCTAACTCGGAGGCAGGCTTCTTAGCTCGCAGCAATTCACTCGGATCGGCAGTCTTCTGGTATTCTTTCAGCTCGACCACTGCCATCTGAGCGTCGGTGATCTTTGATCCCTTCTGAAAACATTCTTCTGCTTTCTTTCGGTTGCCCGTAACAGTGATCACAACTTTGGGGCCAGGCATCTTTAATTTAAGATACACGTAACATGGTCGAGCCATGAAGCGTGCGTAAGCTGGCCTGCCCAAAATGGCGTGATAAGCACTCTGGAAGTCCACAACTTCAAATGTCAACTTTTCCTTGCGATAATTCTTTGAATCACCGAAAACCACATCGAGAGCAATCTGGCCGAGCGACTCGGCTTTCTTCCCAGGAATGACTCCGTGGAAGCTCATGTTACTGGTGCTGAGCCTGGACATCGGAATGCCCATTCCTTTCAAAGTTTCAGCATACAGTATGTTGAGACCGCTGCCACCATCCATCAGAACTTTGGTCAGTCGAGTGCCTTCGACAACTGGGTCGACCACCAAAGCTTGCCTCCCTGGGGTGGCAATGTGCGTCGGGTGATCAGACTGGTCGAATGTGATGGCGGTCTGAGACCACTTTAGGTAACTTGGCGTTGCCGGAGCAACCATGTTTACCTCACGGTTAATGACTTTCAATCGACTTTTGCTTTCGACATCAGCAAAAATCATCAAGGTGGAATTGACTTGGGGGTATCCATCGTCACTATCATACTTGTCCTCAACTCTGTCTGGTTCCTTTTCCTTATCTTTGGGCTGCTTGCCCTGAAACTGCTGAATCATGAGCCGGCACTGTCGAGTGGTATGCTTTGGGAAAATAAAATTTCCCTCTTCATCTTTCTTGGTGTGGATGTGACATGGCAGGTCCAAAACATCATTCCCATCCTGATCCTTAACCTTCTTGGGCTTCCATGTGCCCTTGGGTTTTCCCTTGAAGTTTCCCTGGGCCACAGCCAGGGCCTCCCCAGGGGCGGCTGGCTCGGCCTTCCGCTTCTGCTTCCGACTGGAGTTTCCTCCGGTTTCTTGGGCGACTGATTTGAGTTTGCCACTTCGGAGTCGGTCCTCGTCTTCACCATTAGCGTACTTGGTGGCAATCTCCATCATCCGATTCAGGGACATCTCTCTAGTCCGACCAAACTTCAGATTCAACTCTCTGTATTTGACGCCTTCCTTGAAAGCGCAAACTGCTTGATAGTCTGGTACGTTCTCGACTGAGTGGTGCAGTGTGATCCACCTCTGGATGTATTCTCTCAGTGTTTCATTCGGCTTCTGCATGCAAGACCGCAACTCTGTAAGGCCTGCAGGGCGCTTGCACGTTCCTTTGAAGGTTGTGATAAACACTCGGGTGAGGTCCTCCCAAGTGTAAATGCTGCTGGGTGCCAACTGATTCAGCCACGCCCTGGCTGAGCCTTCCAACATGAGAGGTAAATGCTTCATGGACACCTCATCATTGCCGCCGCCAATCTGCACAGCCACTCGGTAATCTTCGAGCCATGTGTCGGGCTTGGATTCACCGGTGAACTTGCTGACTCCAGTCGCCAGCCTGAAGTTGGGAGGGATCACCGCGGCCCTGATGGCTCGACTGAAACATTCAGGCCCCGAAGCATGCGCTCTCCTGCCGGTGGGCGTATCTCTGTTGTGGCCCTCCCGATGAGCCCTATTCCTGTCCACCAAACCTTGAACGAGGATGGATCTCGCGTCAAACCCTGGGTCCCTGGGGTCGACTGGGATCCTCTGCCCAACATTATGGGGGCGCCTGTCATCTCGATGTCGGGGTGCATATGATCCACTCCTCGGGGGAGGGGATGGCACTCGACGTCTATCATCACGGTCGGGTCGGTGATCATACTGTTCATTCCTCCTGTACTGATCGTGCCGGTCCCCACGTCCCTCACGCCTCGGGGGCGATCTCGGGCTGTGAGCCGACTGAACTGTTTATGTTGCAACGGATCGACTGTGGATCCTGTCCCACGACTGAGAGACAGCGGAATTCTAATTTCCCGCCACTCGGAGCAATGCTCTGATCTGCAACAATCCTTTGCCAGCCTCTGACTGGGAGGGCTGGATTGACTCTGCTATGTGGGCCGTGGTAGCCAGATTCTGAACTGGAGTTCGGTATACCTGCGGCGGTGGGAAGAGCTGATGTCGACTGGATTCAGGAGCTTGCTATCGTCGACTGGACTCGGGAGCCCGCTGACGTGCTCGCTCGTCGAGTGCTCGCTGTAGATTCTCCAGTCGAGTGCGCTCGGCCAGATTAGCCAAGCGCGCGTCCTCCAAGGCCCGGGCCTCGGGGGTTTCTCCAACAATAGGAGTGTGGAGCGCGTCCATGTTCCGGTGGCGAAGCTCCTCTCGCTGTAATGACGTAAGAGGTTCGGGGAGGTATTCGTCGTGGGGATGCGACGGATCGCCTCTATCCGCACTGCCATCAGCGCGATGGAATCCGGGAGGACTGTGTGTCCCCTCGACCGCCAGAACCTCCTCCAAAGGGTCGCTGCTATCGCACTCGGATGCGGTCTCCGCGGAGCCAGTCGACAGATCAAACAGGCCGCAGAGGGATTCGTCGGGCTCGATTGTCGCGACTTGTGGGGCCGCCGACTGGCGGGCCACCGCGTGCCTCACCCACCGCTGGAGTCTCGACCGACCTGAGCGCTTGCGCTGGTGGGAGACGGGGCGGGGAGATGACACGGGGGTCGACCGATATGGGGTCGACGGCTACCGCAGGAGGACGCCACGAACGCATGCGCGGAAGTGCATCGCACCACGGACGGGGAGCGCGTCAATGTCGAGCGGCGCCTCCTGGAGCCAGGCGGAGTCGTCGGTGATGAAGGTGAGCGCGCCGAGACGGATCTCGCGGCCCTCTGCCAAAGCTCCGCAGGAAAACATGATCAAATGGATCGGAAAAATCGCAACTTCTCCAATTAGGCGCTAAGACTAATGCCCCAAGGTGGGCGCCAACTGTCGTGGTTCTAAGTCTGACAGTGAGGTAGGGGGTGTGTAAGAAGAGGCTAGACCTTAGCTATTGGGAAGTTGTAAGCATGCAATGTTTACGAGTTCAGGCCCTTCTCGGAGGAAGTAACAGCCCTACGTCTCGGTGCCCGGAGGCGGTCAATTGAATTATGCGTGTGTAAATGACAGGGGTGCGAACCCTTCATACTGAGGAGGGGGGTGGCTTATATAGAGTTCGCTGGCCCTCTCCTGCCCAGTAATGCAGGGTTTAAGGTACATTTAAGGCGGGCGTTACTGGTAACGCCTCTAATAAAGTGCTATAATGACCATAAAGCCTTCTTAATAGCCGACCGTTTGCATGCGGAGTGACTCCAGGTCTTTTGTCAGTCGAGTGATTGACTTTATGGTCGAGTGATAGCTTCTTAGTTGAGTGTCTTGAACCCGTCGAGTGGAATACCTTCAAGTTGATTGAAAGGTGACTTCTTCTGGGGATGTCCTAGGGTAGGGCTCTTTAGGACGGGTCTGTGCCCCTACCCTAGGTACATAGCTTCATCAGTCACCAGGACCCTCATTGATGGCGGGACAGGGCTCAACGTCCTGTCCGTGGAAACATTCAACAATCTCCAAGTGCCCTACAGCCAGCTTCAGCCAACCAAGCCTTTCTCCAGAGTCATCGACGGCTCCACGGTCCCGATTGGGCAGGTCCGCCTCCCTCTCACCTTCGGGGCACGCGACAACTACCGCACCGAGCTCATCGACTTCGACGTTGCTCACATTCGCCTGCCGTACAACGCCATCCTTGGGTACCTAGTGCTGGCCAAGTTCATGGCCGTAACTCACCACGGCTACAACGTCCTCAAGATGCCAGGAAGTGGCGGAATCATCACGGTGCCCTGTGAAGAGAAGGACGCGGTGTGTCCCTGGAATGAGCTTTTCAGGCCGCATCACTAGAAGACCCGGATCGCGGAAGCAGGAGGCTTCCCGAGACCGCCCCCAAGAAGAAGAAGACATTGTACGGCCCAGCCCCTCAGGAGGCAAGCCCCTCAGGGCCTGCGCCTGCCCAGGGGGAACCTGCTTCCATCGCATAGGAAAGCACGCCCGGTGCCCTCCTCAGGCAGGGCTCGGGGGCTCTCCCCTGGAGGGCCACCGACCTGGCTAAGGTCACGAGGGAGGTGCTTGGGCACCACATGGAGGCGTGTTTTGAAGCACCTTTCCCTCAAGAAGGAGTAAGGCGAGGAGGGCCAGACCCTCAGGGGTTCATCAGCAAGGCCATCCAGGAGCTACAGGAGTCAAGAGTCATGAAAGGCGGCCGCCGCCTACCAGTTGTGCCTCCCCATCCAGGCGAGGATGGTGGGCTGCGCATCTGCATCGACATACCAGGGCTCAATCGAGTCGCCTCTCTGGAGCGCCTCTGGCCCTCGTGAGTGGGGCGCTGCGAAGGTCCACCCCACAGCTACGTTCGCATGCCTTACAGCTTGCCGAATGCGGCTATCGCGTACCAGCACCTCATGAGGGGCATCATGGAGGCTCAAGAGGCCAGGTGTTCCGTAGCCCTAGCGGAGATGGACATGGTCCGCGAGGAGCCACCAGCGCCTCCGGAGCCTCCCTAGGCCCCTGGGCCTGGGCGCTCGTGAGGACCGGCTTCCGCAGCCCACCGAGTCTGCTACACCAACACTCCTTTGTCCTCAACATCATCAGGTGACATCTTTCAAGTTTCATTTCTAGCTGGGAGCGCCCCCCAGTGTCGGATTCTGGGTTCCGGCAGACCCTTAAGGTTCGAACACTAGGGTGCGCGTGGAAATCTCGCCTTCTACCTCCCTGTCTTGCAAAGATCTAAACTACCAAAAGAACTGCACAAGAGACACAAGATTTATACTGGTTCGGGCCACCATTGTGGTGTAATACCCTACTCCAGTGTGTTGTGGATGGATTGCCTCCTGGGGCTGGTGATGATGAACTGTACAAGGAAGAACAGCCTCGCGAGGGTCTGATCTTGGCTGGGGTGATGAACTGCGGGGAGGGGTTCAGTCACCTCTCTCTCTCTCTACTTGCTAGCTGGATCAACCAACGAACCGACCGACCCCTTGCTACGTGGGTAGCCGGTCCTATTTATAGGCAAAGGCCCTGGGCCTCTTCCCAAATATGGAGCGGGAAGGGCGCCAACAATGGCGGGCTAATTTGAAGGGGAACATCTAGTACACTTATCCTGACTAAAGTTGGTCTTCACCTGCGAAAGGCCCTGCGGTGACGCCGTGCTGGGCTCCATGGTGACCTCCGTCTCGTAGTCCTCCTGGTCCTGGTCTCGTTGCACCGATATGGCAACCTTTGCCTGATGCCTCGGTACTCCGCGGCTGTGCTTGCCCCCTTTGCACCAAAGAGGAAAGAAGGACGCTGCGCGCGCTGGCGCCCGCCTGGCATCCTGAGTCGTCATGGCTTGCGTCATGGGCACCTCGCGAGGTACCCTGCCTTGATATCTCCGCCTCCTCGCGAGGCGGCCTGAGGAGGCTGCGCCTGAGGATGCGCCATGTGGTCCGCCCTGCGAGGCTTGGCCCCTCGCGAGGGTCCTGAGTCTTGTGCTGATGAAGATGGGCCATGTTGGGCCCCCATTTGAGCCACGCCGCAGGCTGCAGGCACGCAAGTTTGGGGACCCCCGTTCCCAGAACGCCGACAGTAGCCCCCGGGGCCAAGGCGCGCATGGACTTGGCCGTGCCGAGGGGCGAAAGGGCAAGGGCGAAGCGCCACGGGCCCTAACAGCCTGCGGCCTTGGGCACCGCGTGGCGGTTGATGGGACGTGGACGGCACTGTTCCCCCCACGCCCCCTTATTCTGCGCCCTGTCAGGCGGGCTTGTGATTGCACGCAGCCGCCCCCCTTCTTGTTGCTCGAGCGCCTCCTGCGCTTCCTTCTTTCGAACGCCTGCTCCCGCCTCCAATCCAATCTCGAATCTTCCCCCTCCTTCCCATCGCCATGACTCCGACGAGGAAGGAGAGAGGGGAGAGATCCATGTCTCCGTCTTGTGCGCCGCCATCGGTGGCTCCCGCCGTTGGCCAGTCGACCGTATTCAATCAAGAGTGCCTGGGCAGGGACAGCTTGGCCCTGGCCACCGTCTTCAATGAGTTCGGGAGGACGACGGCCTGGCCCGCGTCCCACTTCTCCATCAATAGGATAGCAACTAAGGTCCCATGTTTCACCGACGCCTTGTGGGCGGGTTTGGTTCCCCCCTTCTCTGATTTCTTCAATGCCGTGCCCTCCCATTATCAGATCCACATGATGCATCTAAGTCCTGAGTCCATCACCCTCCTTTCGGTCTTCGCCTTCGTTTGCAAAGCCATGGAGGGCATCCCTCCTTCGGTTGCCTTGCTATGCCACTTCTTCTCCCTGCGCCTTGTCGACCCTTCCCAATGCCGGGCATGCGCGAGCTTTGCTGCCGAGCCCGAGACCGAAGCTTCTGGGATCGACTTCAAACTCCTCCTGCCCGCGGTTGGGTTCCACGGGTGGTGGTTGTACGTGGACGCAGGGGTGCCCAGCCCCCTGCTATCGGAGCTGACCTCGCCTGCTGTCCCCAATTCGGGTTGGGGCCAGGAGACGCTCAAGAGCCCCCGACTCGTCTTTGTCTGGACCCGCTTCACGCTCCTGAGGAAGCTCGGCGTGACAGCGCCCAAAGTGGTGAAGGAGTTTCTGTTGTGCCGCGTCGCTCCCCTGCAGCGCCACTCTCGCCGGATGTGGGCCTTCTGTGGGCGCGAGGATAACATGAGGCTCCAGGAAGAAGACCTGGCTCCTGCGGCGCTGAAGTCGATGCTCTTGACCTTGGCCGGGGACCTCAATCCCGGCAACATCCGGCAGGGAGGGGCCTTGTTGTATCTCTGTCAGAGCAGGGCCGACTTCGTGAAGCAGATGCCTGTCTTTGATGAGTGGGGACTGCACCCCGCCGGCCTCCAGGGACCTCGCGAGAATCCCATGGTGGTGACTGCCTTCCACCCGGCCAAGGCGGCTCCTCCTCAAGTGGTGGAGCAGGGAGGCAGGAGGCGTCGGAGGCCGAGGGGGCTCCTGATGGGATGGCAGCGCCGGGTGACGCTCGCGAGGGGACGGCTCCTGGGACCCGTGCTGCTGCGGCTGAAGGTGGCAAGTAGCCGCTCCCAACGCCCTGAGCTGGGGCCTTGGGGGCCCCAGCCGCGTCTTCTGGCGAGGCGATGGGCAGCACGCGCCAGGCAGGCGCCCCTGACGCGGATTGCTCTGATGCTTCGTCCTCGCCGCAGGTTGGTCCTTGCGACTATCTCTTGGGCCGCTTCCGCGTGGACTTTGAGGCTCTTCGGAGGAAAAGGGAGGCCCTGGGTGACGGCTTCCCTTGTCGCCTGCTGAAGCGCAGGAAGTACTTCGCCACTGACGAGTAAGTCTTCTTCCTCTCTGGCTCCTGAATCCCTTGTTGCTTTCACTGATCCTTGCTCCGTAGGCCTCTTCCGGCCGAGCTCGCGGAGGTTGCAGAGGTGCCGCCTCCCTTGGCTTCGCCCCCTCTACCGTCCTCAAATGCTCCGAGTAGCTCTGCCCTTGTGGTGAGGGCGTCTGAAGGGGTGGACCATCCCGAGGTGCACCGCGGCCCTTCATTCCCCGTGATTTTCCTTCGTGGGCCCTCTCGGGGAATAGCCAGTCTACCGTGGGCTTCTCGTCTGATCGGGGATCGCGACTGGTTGGGGCGCCTCCTGCGCCCTTCATCTGGAGGCGGGCTGGCCCTAGGCCGGGCTTCTGGTGCGACGCGCCCGGCCGTCGCGAGGGCGCCAGCCCCCAGCCCCCTGCCCGAAGGAGGAGCAATGATTCGCAGCCCCCGGTGCTTGCTTGGGGCGGATGATGGTGTGGAAGACGTGCTTGAGCGCGCCCGGGAGCGCCGCGCCCGCCGCCAAGGGTTCCTTCGAAGAGCGACTGACGCGGTGAACTTGCTTGGGGAGGAGCTCGCTGACGAAGACGCGCGCCTGGAGGCCGAGGGCCTGCGCCTGGCTGCAGGGAGGCGCGAGCTGGAGGCCGCCATTCCCCTCGCGCGTCATCAGCGCGACCTTGACGATGAAGAGGCGAAGGCGTCGCTGGAGGCCTCTCGAGTGGCCCGATCCCAGGCCACCGAGGAGGCCCGGAGAGCTGACCGATGGCGAGAGGCAGCGGAGGAGCGGGCTCGCGAGCTCCTGGCCCGGAGCCACTCACTGGAGGAGCAAGTGGAGCTGCGTGAGATGGCCCTTGCGTCGATGCGGGTGGCCTTTGGCGACCCAGCCGAGCTCCAGAGGCGCGAAGAAGTGTTGACGCTGGAAGCCGCTGAACACACTCGCGAGTACGAGCAGCTGGAGACGAGGGAGCGCCTAGTGACGCAAGCGGAAGACGATGTCGCTGCGCGGGAAGCGCGTGTCCTGGAGGAGGTTTGCCGTCGGGTGGCGATGGCGCGCCAAGGCCTCGAGCGCGAGTTCGAGGGGAAGCTGGGGATGATCCGGGCCGAAGCCGAGGGCAGAACCGCAGCCCTGAGGGCCCAACGGGATGAGGCGACGCGGCTGGTCGACGCCTCCCGGGCCGCCCTTGAGGCAGCGCAAAAGGAGCTAGCCGCCTCCCAGGCCGAGGTGCTCCGTCTTCGCCAGCGGATGGAAGAGGCTGAGGCTGTTGAGCGTCAGAATGCCGACGAAATACGCCGGCGGCGAGTCCTGGAGCATGCGCACGGCCCCATGCTCACCACGCTCAGGGTGAGGGCTAACGCAGCCTTGGGCAACATCTGTGAGGCAGCCGTTGGCGAGCCGCACACGATCAACTATGCCGGCAACCTGCAGTTCTTCACCGCTGTGGTTACGCAGCTGGAGGCTCGGTCGGTCAGGGCCGACAGGTTGGTGGAGGAGAGGAGCCGTGCCCTACTCGGGCGCGCCTTTTCCCGTGTCTTCAGCCATCTCCGGAACATGGATCCCCACTTCGACTTTGACGCCGTCATCGCCCCAGTTCCCCAGGCCATCCGAGGCGACCTGGCGGACTGGGTGGAGAACAACGTGGATGCTCTCGTCCGAGCCTTCGCTTCAGATGATGACGACATGGTCGTGGCAGCCGACGAAGGCGGTGTGGTGGATGGCCCCGACGCCGCTGGTGGTGGCGCAGACAACGAGGGCGAATTCAGTGATGCCAGCGACAGCTCGGGAGGTGCCCCCGAGGATGCGTTGGGGGATTTGTCAGACTAACCATGTACTTCTCCTGTCTTTTACCCTGCATGAATAGAACTCAGGTGTTTGGCCTGACAGTCGTGAGAGCATTTTGGGAGGGGAAGCCCCTCATGTAAAAATTTGTGTCCATCATATCAGTAGTAGTCAAATTGCACGCGTGCCTGACGGTGGGCTGGTTTACCTTTGCCCCATGCTGGCCCCGAGGCGGCCTGCAGGAGGACACGACGCCTTGGGTGCTCTCTAGCTGGGTCCTCAGGATGTGAGATCGTTGCTGATGAAAAACTTCACAGGCGTTGGCCTTCTTCACAGGCTCTGGGCCTTCTCCTGAGCGTAATGACTTCACAAGCATTCGCCTTCTTCACAGGCTCCGGGCCTTTTCCAGAACGCGAGGGCTTCACAGGCACTCGCCTTACTTCACAGACTTTGGGCCTTTTCCAGAATGCGAGGGCTTCACAGGCACTCGCCTTGCTTCACAGGCTCTGGGCCTTTTCCAGAATGCGAGGGCTTCACAGGCACTCGCCTTGCTTCACAGGCTCCGGGCCTTTTTCTATACGCAAGAGCTTCACAGGCGCTCGCCTTGCTTCACAGGCTCCTGGCCTTTTCCAGAATGCGAGGGCTTCACAGGCACTCGCCTTACTTCACAGGCTCTGGGCCTTTTCCAGAATGGAGGGCTTCACAGGCACTCGCCTTGCTTCACAGGCTCTGGGCCTTTTTCTATACACAAGAGCTTCACAGGCGCTCGCCTTGCTTCACAGGCTCCGGGCCTTTTCCAGAATGCGAGGGCTTCACAGGCACTCGCCTTGCTTCACAGGCTCTGGGCCTTTTCAGAACGGGGCAACCTCCGTAGGCATCCGAAGGTCCTCCCGAGAGGGAGCAACAGCAACAATTTAGGTTGCGCACGAGCCAGGCCTGACCAGACTCGCGAGGGGCTCGCGAGGGGAGGCAGCTGTGGCGAAGCGGTAACCAGAACGCGAGAAATGGCTCGAGCGAGAATAAGCACCCCTTCCCCGAACACACGCAAATCTCAAATTCAAATCCAACTTAAATCCAGCGAGGGGAAAGCTACAGCCAAAGGGAAAGGCAACGAAAGGCAGACAAGAAAGCCGCGTCCGGCACCTAATCTAGTCTTGGACGTCTTCTCACCAGCGCAGAGCTAAGTGTTGTCCACTGGGCATTGGAGGGAGCCCCAGGGCCTGAGGCCGGCACCCCTGAGACTCCGGGGCGTGTACAGCCCCACTCATTATTACGTGAGAGTGTCACGGGGCGGCGAGCTTCACAGGCACTGGGCCTTCTTCACAGGTCCTGGCCTTGCTTCATATCGCCAGACGAGGGCCCCGCCTTGCGCCACACTCTAGTGCCATCAGCAACGACCGGAACCCAGGACACCGCCCGATGGGGTAGAGCGGTCGCCAGCGGTTCCCCCGACGACCACGGGTCCTCTGCCAGGGGCAGGCCCTGAGGCACCTCCCCAGCAGAGGGCCTACCTCCTGAGAATGCCTTGCTCCGAACGCCGCAGTGGTGATGTAGGATCCCGGCCCCTCTCCTACAGTCCCCTGTGCCCTCCTCCCGAGGAGTAGGAGACAGAGGGAGCGGGGCAGCTGCTTGCCGCGGCGACCTGCACCTCCTGTGATCCATGGTTAGCGTATACCTGCCCCTGAAGAATAAGCGGTGCCCGATAATCGTTGCCTCCAGCGTGGCCAGCAGGTTCGTCCCGGGGCTCCTGGAACGGCTCAGCTTCTATTGCCTCGTCCCCCCAGCTTGGGCCGAGGAGCGAGCCTTGTCCATTCTCGTGAGGGTGTCCTTGGTCCATCATGAGGGGCACGTATTCCTCCGTCGCCGTCATCCCGAATGCCACGCCGTGATGCCCCACATGCCACGCGGTCCCTCCTATCATACCTACTGCAGGGTGGCAGCGCGGCCGCCCTCCAGGGCCGCGGGCCGCATCGAGTCCTTCTTCGCGGGCCGGGGTGGGGGCAGCGCTGCCGCCGGTCTGGTGCTGACGGCGTCGCTGGCGTCGGAGTAGCCTTGGAGTCCGCGGGCGCGTGCGGAGGCCCCGCGCGGGTCGCCCTGGGCTTGAGATGGAAGCTGGGTGGAGAAGGGGTGAGCCCCCGAGGCGGCGAAGCCTAGAAGCTCCGCCACTCGCTCCAGCAGCACGTCGTGGCCGCCCTCCAGCAGTCTGCACCGCAGCAGCTCCCGGGCCACCGTGAGCGCGGCCCTTGAATTCGCCTGCTCCCGGCGGGTGTACGGCGTCGTGGTTGCGGCGTGATTGGAGGCCCTAGCCGCCGACCGCGCTTGCCGCGGTGTGAGGGTTGCAGAGGCCTGTCCGCGTCGCCCGTGGCCCGCAGCACCCTGCGGACCGCGAGCTACCTGGGGCGCGGGGCCGCCCGAGGCGGGCGGCTCCGCGCTGGTGGGCCACGCCGCCCATGGACCTTGGTCGCCCGCCTGGTAGCCGCACATGGTGATGACGATGCGACGGGAGGCGGAGCGGTAGGGAGGCAAATTCCCGCGCACCCCTACCTGGCGCGCCAAATGTCGGATTCTGGGTTCCGGCAGACCCTTAAGATTCGAACACTGGGGTGCGCGCGGAAATCTCGCCTTCTACCTCCCCGTCTCGCAAAGATCTAAACTACCAAAAGAACCACATAAGAGACACAAGATTTATACTGGTTCGGGCCACCATTGTGGTGTAATACCCTACTCCGGTGTGTTGTGGATGGATTGCCTCCTGGGGCTGGTGATGATGAACTGTGCAAGGAAGAACAGCCTCGCGAGGGTCTGTTCTTGGCTGGGGTGATGAACTGCGACAAGGGGTTCAGTCACCTCTCTCTCTCTCTCTACTTGCTAGCCGGATCAACCAACGAAATGACCGACCCCTTGCTACGTGGGTAGCTGGTCCTATTTATAGGCAAAGGCCTTGGGCCTCTTCCCAAATATTGAGCGGGAAGGGCGCCAACAATGGCAGGCTAATTTAAAGGGGAACATCTAGTACACTTATCCTGACTAAAGTTGGTCTTCGCCTGCGAAAGTGTCAGGACCCCGATCCTAGGTCACATCGATCTAGCCGGTAACACCTCATATCACTTTGCGGCCTCACGCATGGTATCCCACGGGTGTCGCCTTACCATGGCCCGGGACCGTTTGCGCCTTTTGGCTCACGTATATGATAGTGTCGCTAGCATCCATATGACAAAGAACCCGGGCCGACATGGCTAGTTGTGAACCCAAAGCGGCACTAACCCATGGGGACAGGCATACATGAATCAACCTCGAGCATGTCGGTCAACAGCGTGTGAATCCGGGCTGTAGCACTGGGCTAACAGGACTCCGGTAACCCGGGCTGTAGCAGGCTAGGCAGGACTCCGGATGTCACCGCGTGACATTTCCCCGAAGGGACAGACATAGGAACGAAGTGAAACACATGTCGGCTAGTCAAGTGTCCTGAGCAGTAGTGCTGGGCTAGCAGGACTCCGGTGATCCGGGCGGTAGCGGACTACTATTGCTCAGAAGCACTAGACTACATTTCCCCATATGATAGGCTGCCAAGGATAAACAACTAAATAGTCGGATCCCACACATACCAAGCATTTCAATCATACACACAATATGCTCGATATGTGTAAATACAACATGGCATCACAACATAACTCTACAACTCAAGTATTTATTCATTAGGCTCCGAGGAGCGAGATATTACAAACATGGGTCTCATGACCCAACAATCATAGCATACAATGCAAAGCACATGCGGAAGCTTAACATGTCTGAGTACAGACATCTATAAATGAAAAAGGCTAAGAAGCCTGACTATCCACCAGATCCTGCCGAGGGCACAAGATCGTAGCTGAGGTATCAAGCTAAACGTCGAAGTCCACGCGGAACTACTAGCGTGACTGAAATCTCTCTGCAAAACATAAATTAAGCAAACGTGAGTACAAAGGTACTCAGCAAGACTTACATCACAACTAGCTACATATGCATCGGTATCAACAAGGGGGGTGGTGGAGTTTAACTGCAGCAAGCCAGCTTTGACTCAGTGGCTAACCTGAACTACGATTGCGAGCAACTCTTTTGAGGTGGCGCACACAAGTCCACACATTCACCATTCAATACACCACTATGGATCCGCTCCCGTCTCCCTACGAGAAGGCCATCCATAGCACTCACACTTATCTTGCGAGTTTTAGAGTATCCACTTTCACTTGTCTATGAACTATGCAAGGGGTCCAAGTTTCCATATCCGAGGAATCCGGCTATTCGAATAGATAATGATAACCCTGTAGGGGTGTACTTCTTCACACACGCTCCCGCCACTTATAGCCCTGTACACGTCATGTACCTCGGCAACCTTCAAGCGGAAGCCGGGCGAGGGTGTCGGCCACGGCCTACCTAAACACTTAAGTCTCTAGTCCAGGTTTATCGCCTATCCAGGTTCCATCCGCAGGGAGTCCGGCCGAGGTTTCCACATACGGCCCCGAACGATGTGTGCAGGGTTCCCGAGACACCAAACGGGCGCCCGGTACACCGTGCCACGGTGTATCTACCGCAACATAGCCCACCCCTAGGGTCAGCGCTACGCACAGCCACCAACACATAACCTACAACACCAGAAACTAGTTGCAACTCCTGGACAGAGTACTAGGGTGATTAAGAAGCCGAGAGGGTCAATTAAGGATCCCAATGAGTGGTAGTAGCTGTTCATGGATCACAGACACAGAACTCAGTTCCTGAGGACGGCTGCAGTGAGACAACCCACCATGTACTCCTACATGGCCTCTCACCGCTACCTTTACCGAATCGTGTTCACACACTTAGCTCACACACAGTAGGACATGTTCAACACCATTCCGATTCACTTCCGATGAATCAGACCCGACTCAACTCTAAGCAGTAGCAGGCATGACAAACAAGCATGAATGAGTAGGCACATCAGGGCTCAAACAACTCCTACTCATGCTAGTGAGTTTCATCTATTTACTGTGGCAATGACAGGTCATGCAGAGGATAAGGGGTTCAACTACCGCAACAAGTAACAGATGAATCGTTGTTGTCCTAATGCAATAAAAGAGAGCAGGAGCGAGAGAGTGGGCTTGTATCGGAATGAACAAGGGGGTTGTGCTTGCCTGGCACTTCTGAAGATATCATTGGGTCTTCATCAGTGTCAACGATCACAGCGTCGGTACCACGTCTATCGAGAGGGGACAAATACCGGCAATAGAGAAGGAATACAATCAATGCAATGCAACAATATGATGCATGATCATGACATGGAAATATGCTGTTGATTGAGCTAATGCAACTAACAACAAGTTAAATGGAGTTGGTTTGAACACTAGGTTCAAATTCAAATTCAAACTATGAATTCAAATAGTGCATTATCATGTTTTGGACTAAACAGTGAGGTTAAGTTGTTCAAACATGCATGAAAATGCCATAAACAGATTCCTTGAATTTTTTTGATAATTTTACATATATAATTTATTTTATTTGGAGTTACGGTTGAATTTCTATGATTTTTAGAAGTTTGGGCATTTTCTGGAATTTCCTGATTTAAATTAAATCCAGAAAATGTATTACTGCGTCAGCATGAGGTCATGATGGCGTCAGCAAGTCAACAGGCGTCGTCCAGGTCAAACCTGACCAGTGGGGTCCACTGGTCAGTGACACAGTGATGTTTAGGGTCACAGACAGGTGGGCCTGGTCAACGGCCACGTCAGCGTGGTCAAAACTGACGCGTGGGTCCAGTCGGATTAGATTATCCCTAACTAATTCCGTTAGCTGCTTAACTAAACTGGTGGGGCACGTCTGTCAGTGGCTCAGGGCTGCTTAGTTAGCTGGTCATTAGTGGCTAATGACAGCGCCACGTCAGCTCACCGGAGGCTAACCGGCGACGATCACGGCCGACGGCGGAGGTGCTCTGTGCGCTCGCTACGAAGCACCATTCGATGCGCGGTTTTCTCCTACGGGTTCCTGGGAGTGAGGCGCATCCAGAGAGACAAGCGGCAGCAGCTGGGGTGGCCGGAGCAGACGGCGGCGAGCTCTTTTGCGGCCGCCGGAGTTCGGTTGCGCGCGGGATCGTGTTTCAGTGCGTAGAAGAGTGGGGCAAGGGGGCTAGGAGGGCGCTACGCATCGCGGGGAGTAGGTTCGACACTCCAGGGTGACCATTTGGTCACCGGAGCATCGTCGACGGCGAGCTTAGGCGGCGGTGCATTTCGGTCATCAAGGGGGCGACAGCTACGGCAATCAAACGGAGATGAGAAGAGGGGGAAACGGTGGCGGAGCTCATAGCGGTGCCGTAGGGATGGTTAGCGGGCTCGGGGACGTCCTGCGTGCGGCGGATCGACGATGATGGTGGCCGGAGCCCGAGGTGGAAGACGACGGCGATGGCGATGTTGCTAGCCTCCCGGGGTTGCGTGCCTTGGCGTGCGGCTCTACGGCGTCGAGGCGAAGCTCATGGGGGCGCTGGCCGGCGTGGGGGTGCTGGTGGCCACGGTAACGACGAGCGGCGGCGACGGCGACTCTCGGATGAGCTTGGGGGAGAGAGTCAGGGGAGGGAGAGAGGGTGCAGTGAGTGAGGGAGAGGAGCGAGGGGACACGGGGCATCGTCGTGGCGTCGCTAGGAGGGCCGGGGAAGCAGGAGGTGGCGCGCGCGTGCTGTCGTGCGTCGGGCACACGCCCCGTCCTACTGTCCCGAGGAGGAAGACGACAGGAAGGCTGGTGGTGGGCTGGGCCGCAGGTGGGCCAGCACAGGAGCTGGGCCGGTTGCTGGCGCCAGGTAAGTGCTCTGCCTTTCCTATTTTCTGTTTGTTTTCTGTTTTCTATTTTTTGAAGTTTGTTTTGAGTTTGGTTTTTAAACAAACCAATTTTTATGCTTCTGAAAATTATTATGTGGACTTAGGAAACTAGTTCAGAGCCTCATGCAAATTTTCAAAATTATTGGGCTTATATCTATTTTATAGTAAATATAAACCCAAATCAAATAGCTAGTGATTTAATTCAAAGGCCCAAGAATAATTATTTCTGTAATTTCCAAAAATATTGTTTTAAGTTTTACCTCTTGCCAATATTTTCAGAGACTAAGAGGAACATTTTCTTGGACTTCTTTGAAAATATTTTAATGTTGATTATTTTCGAAGTGATTTATGAGGGTTTCAACTAACCTCAATTCAACTTTCAGAATTTTGACATGATGCATGATGCTCACTCAGGTAAATAGCTACAAGCAAATTCTAGGGCTGTGACAACTCACCCCCACTAAACAAGAATCTCGGCCCGAGATTCAAGACGTGTGGTAAGAAGGAAAGGGGGGCACAAGACCTACATGATCTTCACGATCCCGGTTGCATCTCATAAGGTTGTTGATTCGATCACCATCATTGTCTCGATGTCTTGCTCTGAGAACTCCAACCAACATGACAACGAGAGGGAAGGGAAAACTCTAGAAGGATCGATCTTCTTGGAGGTCGAACAACTCAGGATCAACTCATGGAGTGAGACATAGGAACATCTCTGGAGCTGAGAGGCAAAACTTGCATCAGGAGCGATAGAAGAAACAATTTGACGAGGGTTTCAAAGTAGCGAGGGAATTTGCCGTTATTCCAAAACGGGGCACCTCGGGGAAGGTGACTCGAAGAACTATTCCCTTAAGTGGCAAAAAGAATTACTTTTGATCCATAAATCATTGAAGCTCTTCATACCAGCTTAAGGCAATTTACAATTGATCGTTTGAGATAGCTTGAAGAGATGGCATACTTGGACTAGAATGGATGATGTGGACTACCTTGTTGAAGACAACGCAACGGATGATTTTTGCTTATCATCGGAAATGGATGGGACCCATGGTAAGTCCACTGTTGAAGATGATCCTGAACAACAACTACTGAGGTGCAAGCTGGGAACAAAATGCAAATGTTGGGAATGATTCTAGTAATTGGGGAGAAGGTTCACCGGCAAAGGTGATTCCACCAATTGGATGGCTATCGAACAACTGAGAGGACGGAGGCACATTCCAGTTGACGACAACATCAGAACCTAGTGCCTGAGCGTGCTCTCAAGAACTTGAGCATTTCCATATTCATCAAGGTTCTGCCAATATCCGTGTCAAGGATCCTAGCAACACAACATGCTACCATGATGAATAATGGTGGAAGATGCAGATGCAAAGAAAGGTAACACTTTCTCAGATTTCACCTTAGCGAGGCCAAGGAAACAAAATCTGGATGATCGACCGAGAGACATTTAGCACTCCGCTTCTAATGTTCTCCTTGATGTACTAGGATAACCCATTTATTGATACGGTTTGGTATCTAGGACATCAAGTAAAGGTCGGACTTCGGAAGCTCAAGAATCCATAAGGATTAACTACGGAGGTAAATCCTATGAAATCCTCATGGGAAGGTGGCCAACTTTCTTCAATCCAGATACTACAATAATAGGTCTTCCGGCTGGATGTGTTGGCCACGACATCCACTTTACCGGTTATCGAGGGACCAATATTATAGTTCTTGGAAAACGCCCCAACCATCATATCTGCCTGAGATTCAGATTTGGTTGGTGTCAGGATATTCCAGACTCATGGAGTCTAGAAAGAAAATGAAGTTTTTGCAACACAAATCGACGAGATGACGTTGCGAGATTCTCGGGGAATGAACTACGATAGTAAGCTCCAAAACATGAGCTGGTTCTGCTACAAACATGTGAACACACTGTCCCAGACAAGCATGACCACGTAGTAGTCTTATAATAAAACACTACCGAGTTCAAGTGGGGAACCATCATTGCGGATAACGAAGTCCTTGCGTAAGTCTAGCTCCTAAGAAGAAACTTCTTCTCCTGGAACAAATCAATCAGTGGCTTGGTGTGCTAGGGATACATATAGAATGAAGGTTGCAAGTCTCCAAACCACAGTATACTTCGCACGTATGCGTGACCGATTTGGGATGATTCCAAAGAAAGCAAGACAAACTTTCTCTAATTCACGGCGGCAACTTGCATCAAATGCACATGAATTAAAGGAAGTCACTTCTTTCATCCAAACATATGCTTCATGAACGAAACACGAAGATAATGCCTATAAAGTTTCCAATACTAGCTGGAGGTTCAACATGAATCATGGGGGAGACAAAATGCTGCTGATGGGCTCAACAACAACTCATCGGTATTTCCATACCACTGGACTTCCACCATCATGTGAACGATGTGATAGTATTGGTCAGACCAAAAGATGTAATGGTGTATGCTCAAGGGATCAGCCACGAGTAAGACAACATTACGAACATCATTGGTTCTGATTTGACTTGACGATGGCCCATACTTAAGTCAAAGTTTGGACAAAACAATAGCTCCACCAATTGGTCACGGAGATCAATCGATGAAGATATCATCTTTCTTCAACACACATATACAAAGAGATATCCCTTTGGAAAGAACTAAGTCGGATATAGCCTTTATCTCCCAACTCTCCAAGTTGTTGTTTAGCTTAACCAACTAGCTCAGGGTATCCAACACAGATTCTTGGAGAAAGAGTGGTTTATTGGAAAACCAACTTGATCACGAACTCAACATATCGGTCAAGGGACGACCTGGTGATACTCCCATGAAGACATCCAGAAAATCACGAACCACCGATATGTCTCTAAGCTCGAGAACAATCTTGCTTTTCAAGGCAAGACGACATGATCAGAAGAGTAAGGGATTGGATAATCCTAACTCATTGATCGAAGAGTGCACCGAAATAAGGACTAGGTAGCACGATCAATCTTAGGATGAGGATTCGATAACCAACACGCTAAGAATGAGAATTTCGTCCATTTACTACCAAGCAACATGGTTGCTAGGAGTATTGATTTCACACATCACGACTCACTTGCCGGCATTCCGGTTGCAACAACACGGAAACCGAGAAATGAATAATGAAGGAGAGAGTATCACTACGTCAAGAATTCATGAGAGATGCTGCATTTCCTATGACAATCCTGACATAAAGGGGGTAATACCCCGAGGTAGAACAGAACAAAAGCTGGATTGGCATTTTGATCTGCGGAATACAACCACTTTGACCCGATCCCAGAAATGGATGAGGTACTGGAGTTTGTTTCTCCTAGTCATTCTGAAATAGAACGGCTTGACGAACCACAAGAATACTAGGCATCGATGAACACGAATGCATACATACTCCTCACTATCAATTGATAGACGAAGATCGGAATATAACGGAAGGGGGACAACTCAAAGGTACATATAACTTTCTGAGTTGTGGATGCATAGATTAGTATGTCAAACGAGTTCAACATATTTCTTCCGGATAACCCATGCAGAAAGGTAGAACTGGCAGAGCCACAATATAGAATGGAGAACTCATCAAGAGCACCCCGGTTGTGATCTTATGGTTCAAAGAACTTCTGCCATAGGCGGTTCATAGTATTTGGAAGAAGGATATACCACGGACCTCGAGGACTATCGCAAGGTTACTAATGTCCTAAGGAACTAGCAAACACTATCAACATAAAGCAGGTAGGGTGAGTCTCGGGTTCAAGAACCCATGAATAGAATACCTACCACTACATGGCATCACGGGATGCTTTTGAGAATAATGGCCAGAATCACACACTGGGAACGCAAAACATGGTTCGATTACTAGGTGGCACTCTAAGACATCTAGGGTCATAATAATAATTCCAACATATATGTCGAGGCAAAAGAATACCCCAACTCACAATTAGTGTGATTAACCTGGCCTAAATGGATATCAGGAACAGGGAAAAAGGTTTGCAAATGCATCAGACTATTTAGAAACCTGGGATGACTCAGACAGCATAACGGCTGTAGATGCTCAAAAGATTTGAGACATCCTGCAAAATGGTGGCATAACCACTCATCAACACAATATCAAGGTTCTGAGGCCAGTTATGAATATATGGAAGTAGTAGGAACTGAACTGAGGCTTGAACTCAACAATCCTAGTCAACTATGGTTTAGTAACACGTCATCCTGTGAGATAGAAGAGAAGCCTAGTTCTTAACCCCGTAAAAAGATAAGGTGACTCAGATCAGAAGGTCATGAGGATAAGGAGTAAAAAGAGCCTTACGTTCCCTTCCACAATCAATTCCCTTATATAACTAAAGCATTCCTAGACACGACTTTGACCGGTTTGGCTTGGTAATCCTACAGGCAGTCAGGCTCTGATACCAAAGCTGTCAGGACCCCGATCCTAGGTCACATCGATCTAGCCGGCAACACCTCATATCACTTTGCGGCCTCACGCACGGTATCCCACGGGTGTCGCCTTACCATGGCCCGGGACCGTTTGTGCCTTTTGGCTCACGTATATGATAGTGTCGCTAGCATCCATATGACAAAGAACCCGGGCCGACATGGCTAGTCGTGAACCCAAAGCGGCACTAACCCATGGGGACAGGCATACATGAATCAACCTCGAGCATGTCGGTCAACAGCGTGTGAATCCGGGCTGTAGCACTGGGCTAACAGGACTTCGGTAACCCGGGCTGTAGCAGGCTAGGCAGGACTCCGGATGTCACCGCATGACATTTCCCCGAAGGGACAGACATAGGAACGAAGTGAAACACATGCCGGCCAGTCAAGTGTCCTGAGCAGTAGTGCTGGGCTAGCAGGACTCCGGTGATCCGGGCTGTAGCGGACTACTATCGCTCAGAAGCACTAGACTACATTTCCCCATATGATAGGCTGCCAAGGATAAACAACTAAATAGTCGGATCCCACACATACCAAGCATTTCAATCATACACACAATATGCTCGATATGTGTAAATACAACATGGCATCACAACATAACTCTACAACTCAAGTATTTATTCATTAGGCTCCGAGGAGCGAGATATTACAAACATGGGTCTCATCACCCAACAATCATAGCATACAATGCAAAGCACATGCGGAAGCTTAACATGCCTGAGTACAGACATCTATAAATGAAAAAGGCTAAGAAGCCTGACTATCCACCAGATCCTGCCAAGGGCACAAGATCGTAGCTGAGGTATCAAGCTAAACGTCGAAGTCCACGCGAAACTACTAGCGAGACTGAAATCTCTCTGCAAAACATAAATTAAGCAAACGTGAGTACAAAGGTACTCAGCAAGACTTACATCAGAACTAGCTACATATGCATCGGTATCAACAAGGGGGGGAGGTGGAAGTTAACTGCAGCAAGCCAGCTTTGACTCAGTGGCTAACCTGAACTACGATTGCGAGCAACTCTTTTGAGGTGGCGCACACGAGTCCACACATTCACCATTCAATACACCACTATGGATCCGCTCCCGTCTCCCTACGAGAAGGCCATCCATAGCACTCACACTTATCTTGCGAGTTTTAGAGTATCCACTTTCACTTGTCTATGAACTATGCAAGGGGTCCAAGTTTCCATATCCGAGGAATCCGGCTATTCGAATAGATAATGATAACCCTGCAGGGGTGTACTTCTTCACACACGCTCCCGCCACTTATAGCCCTGTACACGTCATGTACCTCGGCAACCTTCAAGCGGAAGCCGGGCGAGGGTGTCGGCCACGGCCTACCTAAACACTTAAGTCTCTAGTCCAGGTTTATCGCCTATCCAGGTTCCATCCGCAGGGAGTCCGGCCGAGGTTTCCACATACGGCCCCGAACGATGTGTGCAGGGTTCCCGAGACACCAAACGGGCGCCCGGTACACCGTGCCACGGTGTATCTACCGCAACATAGCCCACCCCTAGGGTCAGCGCTACGCACGGCCGCCAACACATAACCTACAAACACCAGAAACTAGTTGCAACTCCTGGACAGAGAACTAGGGTGATTAAGAAGCCGAGAGGGTCAATTAAGGATCCCAATGAGTGGTAGTAGCTGTTCATGGATCACAGACACAGAACTCGGTTCCTGAGGACGGCTGCAATGAGACAACCCACCATGTACTCCTACATGGCCTCTCACCGCTACCTTTACCAAATCGTGTTCACAGACTTAGCTCACACACAGTAGGACATGTTCAACACCATTCCGATTCACTTCTGATGAATCAGACCCGACTCAACTCTAAGCAGTAGCAGGCATGACAAACAAGCATGAATGAGTGGGCACATCAGGGCTCAAACAACTCCTACTCATGCTAGTGGGTTTCATCAATTTACTGTGGCAATGACAGGTCATGCAGAGGATAAGGGGTTCAACTACCGCAACAAGTAACAGATGAATCGTTGTTGTCCTAATGCAGTAAAAGAGAGCAGGAGCGAGAGAGTGGGCTTGTATCAGAATGAACAAGGGGGTTGTGCTTGCCTGGCACTTCTGAAGATATCATTGGGTCTTCATCAGTGTCAACGATCACAGCGTCGGTACCACGTCTATCGAGAGGGGACAAATACGGGCAATAGAGAAGGAATACAATCAATGCAATGCAACAATACGATGCATGATCATGACATGGCAATATGCTGTTGATTGAGCTAATGCAACTAACAACAAGTTAAATGGAGTTGGTTTGAACACTAGGTTCAAATTCAAATTCAAACTATGAATTCAAATAGTGCATTATCATGTTTTGGACTAAACAGTGAGGTTAAGTTGTTCAAACATGCATGAAAATGCCATAAACAGATTCCTTGAATTTTTTTGATAATTTTACATATATAATTTATTTTATTTGGAGTTACGGTTGAATTTCTATGATTTTTAGAAGTTTTGGGCATTTTCTGGAATTTCCTGATTTAAATTAAATCCAGAAAATGTATTACTGCGTCAGCATGAGGTCATGATGGCGTCAGCAAGTCAACAGGCGCCGTCCAGGTCAAACCTGACCAGTGGGGTCCACTAGTCAATGACACAGTGATGTTTAGGGTCACAGACAGGTGGGCCTGGTCAACGGCCACGTCAGCGTGGTCAAAACTGACGCGTGGGCCCAGTCGGATTAGATTATCCCTAACTAATTCCGTTAGCTGCTTAACTAAATTGGTGGGGCACGTCTGTCAGTGGCCCAGGGCTGCTTAGTTAGCTGGTCATTAGTGGCTAATGACAGCGCCACGTCAGCTCATCGGAGGCTAACCGGCGACGACCACGGCCGACGGTGGAGGTGCTCCGTGCGCTCGCTACGAAGCACCATTCGATGCGCGGTTTTCTCCTACGGGTTCCTGGGAGTAAGGCGCATCCAGAGAGACAAGCGGCAGCAGCTGGGGTGGCCGGAGCTGACGGCGGCGAGCTCTTTTGCGGCCGCCGGAGTTCGGTTGCATGCGGGATCGTGTTTTAGTGCGTAGAAGAGTGGGGCAAGGGGGCTAGGAGGGCGCTACGCATCGCGGGGAGTAGGTTCGACACTCCAGGGTGACCATTTGGTCACCGGAGCATCGTCGACGGCGAGCTCAGGCGGCGGTGCATTTCAGTCATCAAGGGGGCGACGGCTACGGCAATCAAACGGAGAGGAGAAGAGGGGGAAACGGTGGCGGAGCTCACAGCGGTGCCGTAGGGATGGTTAGCGGGCTCGGGGACGTCCTGCGTGCGGCGGATCGACGATGATGGTGGCCGGAGCCCGAGGTGGAAGACGACGGCGATGGCGATGTTGCTGGCCTCCCGGGGTCGCGTGCCTTGGCATGCGGCTCTACGGCGTCGAGGCGAAGCTCATGGGGGCGCTGGCCGGCGTGGGGGTGCTGGTGGCCACGGTAACGACGAGCGGCGGCGACGGCGACTCTCGGATGAGCTCGGGGGAGAGAGTCAGGCGAGGGAGAGAGGGTGCAGCGAGTGAGGGAGAGGAGCGAGGGGACACGGGGCATCGTCGTGGCGTCACTAGGAGGGTCGGGGAAGCAGGAGGTGGCGCGCGCGTGCTGTCGTGCGTCGGGCACACGCCCTGTCCTACTGTCCCGAGGAGGAAGACGACAGGAAGGCTGGTGGTGGGCTGGGCCGCAGGTGGGCCAGCACAGGAGCTGGGCCGGTTGCTGGCGCCAGGTAAGTGCTCTGCCTTTCCTATTTTCTGTTTGTTTTCTGTTTTCTATTTTTTGAAGTTTGTTTTGAGTTTGGTTTTTAAACAAACCAATTTTTATGCTTCTGAAAATTATTATGTGGACTTAGGAAACTAGTTCAGAGCCTCATGCAAATTTTCAAAATTATTGGGCTTATATCTATTTTATAGTAAATATAAACCCAAATCAAATAGCTAGTGATTTAATTCAAAGGCCCAAGAATAATTATTTCTGTAATTTCCAAAAATATTGTTTTAAGTTTTACCTCTTGCCAATATTTTCAAAGACTAAGAGGAACATTTTCTTAGACTTCTTTGAAAATATTTTAATGTTGATTATTTTCGAAGTGATTTATGAGGGTTTCAACTAACCTCAATTCAACTTTCAGAATTTAGACATGATGCATGATGCTCACTCAGGTAAATAGCTACAAGCAAATTCTAGGGCTGTGACAGAAAGGCCCTGCGGTGACGCCATGCTGGGCTCCATGGTGACCTCCATCTCGTAGTCCTCCTGGTCCTGGTCTCGTTGCACCGATATGGCAACCTTTGCCTGATGCCTCGGTACTCCGCGGCTGCGCTTGCCCCCTTTGCACCAAAGAGGAAAGAAGGACGCTGCGCGCGCTAGCGCCCGCCTGGCATCCTGAGTCGTCATGGCTTGCATCATGGGCACCTCGCGAGGAACCCTGCCTTGATATCTCCGCCTCCTCGCGAGGCGGCCTGAGGAGGCTGCACCTGAGGATGCGCCATGTCGTCCGCCCCATGAGGCTTGGCCCCTCGCGAGGGTCTTGAGTCTTGTGCTGATGAAGATGGGCCATGTTGGGCCCCCATTTGAGCCACGCCGCAGGCTGCAGGCAGGCAAGTCTGGGGACCCCCGTTCCCAGAACGCCGACACCCAGGGCTGCATTATTCCCAGGCCGTGTGGGTCCGTCCCTGCGGCATGTATCCCTTTTATTTCATGTTGGTAGCTTACTTTGTTGGGGGCGCCCATCGGGCTGCATCATCCCCAAGTCGCTCGGGCCAGACCCAGCGGCATGTATCCCTTTTGCGTTTATTTCCGGCTATGTGTTCGACCCACCATGCTTGATTATTTGATGCCGATCCACGGCACCTCTTCTTCTCCATGCCGACCACTTGCACGTTAAAGAGGGGTACCTGAGCATCGCGACTCAGGGCTCTTACTGTCTCTCCAGCCCTCACCCTTTGGCCTTGTCCACGGCATCGCGACCTGGCATACCAGCGACGGCTGAGACCAGCTTGAGGGTAGGGACCCGAGGAGGTAGAGTGTCGGCATCTAACCAAATTTCGGATGCGTGAAGAAGGCGAATGCCTGTGAAGATTATCCTTTTTGGAAAAGGCCCAGAGCCTGTGAAGAAGGCGAATACCTGTGAAGATTATCCTTTTTGGAAAAGGCCCAGAGCCTGTGAAGAAGGCGAATGCCTGTGAAGATTATCCTTTTTGGAAAAGGCCCAGAGCCTGTGAAGAAGGCGAATGCCTGTGAAGCTGTCGCGTTTTGGAAAAGGCCCGGAGCCTGTGAAGAAGGCGAATGCCTGTGAAGCTGCCGCGTTTTGGAAAAGGCCCAGAGCCTGTGAAGAAGGCGAATGCCTGTGAAGATTATCCTTTTTGGAAAAGTCCCAGAGCCTGTGAAGAAGGCGAATGCCTGTGAAGCTGTCACATTTTTGAAAGGGCCCGGAGCCTCTGAAGAGGGCAAATTCCCGTGAAGCCTGCTTCCCCCAAGAAAGGCCCGGAGCCTGTGAAGAAGGCCAACGCCTGTGAAGCTCGCCGCCCGTGACACTCTCACATAATAATGAGTTGGGGCTGTACACGCCCCAGAGTCTCAGGAGCACCGGCCTCAGGCCCTGGGGCTCCCTCCCACGCCCAGTGGTAGCACTTAGCTCCGCACTGGTGAGAAGACGTCGAAGACTAGATTAGGTGCCGGACGCGACTTTTTCATTTGCTTTCCGCAATTGGCTTGTTCATTCTCATTCGAAGTTTTATTAAAGCTATTGCTGTCTTTGGCTTGTGGTTCTTCGACTTTTCACTCTCCTACCTCGATTTCTCTTATGCAAGGCCTCGCGAGGGGGGCAGCCGAGCGCCCTCGCGAGTGTTCCTGTCCTAGTTGTTCAAAGGTTTCGCGACCTGGGTCCATTACAGGAGCACCCCTCCAGTCCGTGCCCCACGGGCACCGCGACACGAACACAGTGCCTGGGTCGGTCGCCCCCCCTCCCCCCCCCCCACGGCTGGGGCCGGGAACTATCCACGCGCGGGCACGTAGCCGGAAGGCACGATAACGGAAGCAAAGCGATGATTAACAGCAATAACCCAAACACGCCCCCGCGGGGCTCCACGCTACTGTCTTTTACGCAGGAAAAAGGAAAAGAAAGAACAAATCAGGCGCAGCTCGCCTCACACCGGCCTGCAGGGAAGACTCGAGCTACCTCCGGGGCTCAGGCAGACTCCCTCTCGCGCTTCACCGAGGCGCGACGGCGGGTAGACACGCTACCACCTCCCAAGCAGGGACTTGTCCAATCCGTGTAGTTGCCGAGGCGCCGTGGGGAAGTGGAGACGCCCACGTCCAACCAACCGCCACACGGCGCCCAAGGCCGCAGGCTGTTAGGGCCCGCGGCGCTTTGCTCTTGCCCTTTCGCCTCCCTGCACGGCCAAGTCCGGGCGCGCCTTGGGCCCGGGGGCTACTGTCAGCGTTCTGGGAACGGGGGTCCCCAGACTTGCCTGCCTGCGGCCTGCAGCGTGGCTCAAAAGGGGGCCTAGCACTGCCCATCTTCATCAACACAGACCCAAGACCCTTGCGAGGGGCCAAGCCTCGCGGGGCGAATGACACGGAGCTTCCTCAGGCACAGCATCATCAGGCTGGCTTGCGAGGAGGCGGAGAGATCAAGGTGGGGTACCTCACGAGGTGCCCGTGACGCAAGCCATGACGACCAAGGGTGCCAGGCGGGCGCCAGCCCGCGCAGTGTCCTCCTTTCCTCTTTGGTGCAAAGGGAGCAAGTGCAGGCGAGAGCATCAAGCAAAGGCACCCGTTTTGGTGCAACGAGACCAAGACCGGTCCAACGGCAGGGAGGAAGTCATTGTGGAGCCCAAGCCAGCGTCACCACCAGAGCCTTTGGCAGGTGAGGACCAACTTTAGTCAGGATAAGTGTACCAGATGTTCCCCTTCAAAATGGCCAATTCTTGGTGCCCTTCCCGCTCAATATTTGGGAAGAGGCCCAGGGCTTTTGCCTATAAATAGGACTAGCCACCCACAGGGTAGAGGGATCGAAATCGGAGGGAAATCGGAGAAGAGAGAGAGAGAAAGAAGGGTGACTGAACTCCTCCTAGCAGTTCATCCCCTCAGCCAAGAACAGACCCTCGCGAGGCTGTTCTTCCTTGTATTGCTCACCATCATCAGCCCAAGAGGCAATCCACCACACCACACACTGGAGTAGGGTATTACACCACAACGGTGGCCCGAACCAGTATAAACCCTGTGTCTCTTGTGCTATTCTTTCCATAGCTTAGATCTTAGCGAGGCGGAGGGGTGCAGGTAGGTAGAAGGCGAAATCTCCGCGCGCACCCCGAGTGTTCGAACCTCAAGGGTCTGCCGGAACCCGAAATCCGACAGTTCAAGTGACCAATTCTACGTTTGCTAACTTTCAATAAGTTTACTACATATACTTATTCTATGTGAAGTCATTACTCCCCATGGTATAAGCATATGAAAAATACATAAATTCAGATTTATGATATTCAACTATTCAACCATTTACTCATAGGATATACGTGAAGCACGTGAGTAAATGACAAACTACTCCAAAAGATAATGGTGAAGGACACTGAGTAGTCAAATAATTAACTAGCCATGGGAGGATTCTTTTTCATTTAATAATTCAGATCCAATGATTTTATTCAAACAGCAAGTGGAATTGAAAATACTCTCCAAGCAAAACACATATCATGTGACGAATAAAAATATAGCTCCGAGTAAGGTATACCGATAGTTTTGAAGACGAAAGAGGGGATGCCTTCCGGGGCATCCCCAAGCTTAGGCGCTTGAGTCCTCCTTGAATATTACCTTGGGGTGCCTCGGGAATCCCCAAGCTTAGGGTATTTCCACTCCTTATTCTCCTCATATTGATATCTCACCCAAAGCTTGAAAACTTCAATCACACAAAACTTAACGGAACTTCGTGAGATAGGTTAGTATGATAAAGAGTAAACCATTCACTTTCGTGCTGTCAAAGACAAGGTTCATAATTTTTCTCACACAATGCCTACTGTACCATATCATTTCTAAAATTTATATTGAGAAATATAAGTCATAGAAACTAGAAAACAAGCAAACCATGCAATGAAAACAGAATCTGTCAGAAATAGAAAAGTCTGTAATGATCTGAACACTAACCATACTTATTCTACTCAAAAAATTATGAAATAAATTGGTGGACGTGAGTAATTTTTCTATTAATATTCTTCAAAAAGAATCAACCTAATCACACTCTCCAATAAAAAATGGAAGCAAATCTCGTGAGCGCAAAGTTTCTGTTTTTTACAGCAAGATCACATTAACTTTCACCCAAGTCTTCCCAAAGGTCTTACTTGGCACTTTATTGAAACAAAAGCTATAATATATGATTAATGCAGTATCTTAATCATGAGAACACACAAAAACAGTAAGGTTAAATATTGGGTTGTCTCCCAACAAGCGCTTTTCTTTAATGCCTTTTAGCTAGGCATGATGATTTCAATGATGCTCACATAAAAGATAAGAATTGAAACATAAAAAGAGCATCAAGAAGAATATGACTAGCACATTCAAACCTAACCCACTTCCTATTCCTAGGGATTTTATGAGCACACAATTTATAGGAACAAGAATCAACTAGCATAGGAAGGCAAAACAAGTATAACTTCACAACTTTAAGCACATAGAGAGGAAACTTGATATTATTGCAACTCCTACAAGCATATATTCCTCCCTAATAATAATTTTCAGTAGCATCATGGATGAATTCAACAACATAACCATCACATAAAGCATTCTTTTCATGATCTACAAGCATAGAAATTTTACTACTCTCCACATAAGCAAAATTCTCCCCATTCGGAATAGCGGGTCACTAGTTCCTAAAGTTTACACTCTTCCAAACCCGCTTTAGATGATAGTATTATTCATACTCCAGAAGATATAAGTGAAGTTCATGGAGCATTCTACAATTAATATAAACTAACCAATGTCCAAGCTTAAAATGTATGAGTGAAGCACACGAAGCATTCTATAAAACCATACTCAAAAGATTTAAGTGAAGCACAAGTAGCAATTCTATAAGATCATACTTAAAAGATATAAGTGAAGCACATGAAGCATTGTATAAATCAATTAAGGGATATCTAATACTAGCATGGTTCATAAAGGAAGAACAAAAAACACAAAGGACACAAATCATGTGAACGAAACAAAAACCGAGGTATACCGATAATTGTTGAAGAAGAAACATGGGATGCCAACCGGGGCATCCCCAAGCTTAGATGCTTGAGTATCCTTAGAATATTTACTTGGAGTGCCTTGGGCATCCCCAAGCTTGAGCTATTGCCTCTATTTATTCTTCTCACATCGGTAACTCCTCGTTCTTTGAACACTTCATCCACAAAAAACTTTACCAAAAACTTTGTGAGATCCATTAGTATAATAAAGCAAATCACTACTCTAAGTACTGTTGCAAACCAATTCATATTTTGTTTTTGCATTTTAGCTACTGTAATATAACTTTTCCATGGCTTAATCCACTGATATAAATCGATAGTTTCATCAAAACAAGCAAACTATGCATCAAAAACAGAATCTGTCTAAAACAGGACAGTCTGAAGTAATCTGAAGGTTTAGTAAACTTCTGTATCTCCAAAAATTATGAAATAAATTTTAAAATTTGAAAAATTTATACGGAAGTAATTTTCAAAAAGTTTCAGACCCATTTGACTTTCAAGTAAAAAATGTAAAATCACGCGCTACAGCCAAAGTTTCTGTTTTTGTTCTGCACATAGTAAACAAGCAATCTAATCATCCTAAAACCAAAGGTTGGCACATTATTTTTATAATACAATGGATATATATATATATAAGGGGATAATTATTTACAGAGAAACTTCCATGAAAAATTCTACATTGTTTCCGTGAGCATGAACACGAGTGCTCAAGGTCGACCCTCACTTCTTCAATGCATAACTTTCCAATCACTTCTCTTTTTGAAAAACTTTTTAGGCATGAGAGGCAAGTAATTTTTTTTTGGTATTTTCATTCTTTTAAAAACAAATGTATGTTTCACCCACAACTAAACAGAAACAAAAAGGAAAAACAAAATCTACTTAGTGAAGAAAGCAAACAAGCACACACGAGAATATCAACCCCACGCTATTGCTCCCCGGCAACAGCGCCAGAAAAATGCTTGATAATCCCCAAGTGCAAGGAATCATCGTAGAAATTTCCAAAGGTGGAAGTGATAAGTATGGAGTGTCGAACACACAAGGAGCTAAAGGTAAGATCAATATTCTCGCAAGCCCTATCTGCCACTGATACGACTCTACGTACACCGAACGTTTGCTTCCAACTAGCAACGAGAAATAAAACTATGTTGTGGGTATGAAGAGGATAACTTTGTATGATATCGGAGAGATAAAATATAAAAGTAGGTGATGTTATCATAAAGTTAGAATATATTACTAAATATTATAAATAGCGAGTGTGTAATAATGGTGGATCAGTGTGGGAAATTGTCCTAGGCAATCATTAACAAGGCCGGTAATCACTATTGCAGTTTCATATGAGGGAGAGGCATAAGCTAACATACTCTATCTAATTGGATCATATCCTCTTTATTCCCATACGCAACAACCCCCTTACTCGGGTTTGTGTTTCAGTCACTCACCAACCCACTATAAGCGAATCATGAACGTATTGCAACACCCTACAGCGGGAACCCCTCACGCTTGCGCGACACGGAGGGCACCATAGGATAGCATCAACGTAAAACATACAACTCATACCAATCTAGATCATCAATCAACCCGAAGACAAAAGATCTCTACTCAAAACATCATAGGATGGCAACACATCATTGGATCATAATATGTGGCATAAAGCACCATGTTCAAGTAGGGATTACAGTGGGGTGCGGGAGAGTGGACTGCGTAAAAGAGATGATGATGGTGATGTTGATGAAGATGATCACCGCGGCGATGATTCCCCTCCCGATGGCACTCCGGTGCCAACGAGAGAGAGGAGGAGAGGTTCTCCCCCTTGTGCTTCCTCCTCCATGGCCTCCCCCCTAGATTGGGAGAGCTTCTCCCTCTGGTCCTTGGCCTTCATGCTGATGATGGCCCCTCCGGGATCCTCCTCCATGCCCTCTCGTGATGATGGCCCCCTCCGGCAGGGTGCCAGAGAGGGCCTAGATTGGTTTTCGGTGGCTAGGAGGCTTCTGGCGGCGGAACTCCCGATCTAGGTTAATTTTCTGAGGTTTCTGTATTTATAGGAATTTTTTGCGTTGGTATCACGTCAAGGAGGTGCCCGAGGCGTCCACGAGGCAGGACCACACGCCTGGGGGGGTGGGCGCGCCCCCTACCCTCGTGGACACCCCGGGACTCTCCTGGACCAAATCTTTTACTCCAGGAGCTTCTTTTGGTCCATAAAAATCGTCAAAAATTGGCACGTCAATTGGACTCCGTTTGATATTCATTTTCTGTAAAACTCAAAAACAAGGAAAAAACAGAAGCTGGCACTGGGCACTAGGTTAATAGGTTAGTCCCAAAAATCATATAAAATAGCATATAAATGCATATAAAACATCCAAGGTTGATAATATAATAGCATGAATACTTCATAAATTATAGATATATTGGAGACGTATCACATAACACTAACACCGGCTCCAAGATCACATAAAGCAGTTTTAACATAGTTTCTTTTAATGGAGCATGGTATAGTTGGTACACCGGGATCTCCGAGTTTCTTTGGTATTCCACCCTTAAAAGTATAGTTAGCAAGCATGGTGGAAATTTCAGCTTCCGGTATCTTTCTCTTATTTGTAACAATATCTTTCATATACTTAGCATAAGGATTCATTTTGAGCATATCAGTTAATCGCATACGCAAAAAGATAGGTCTAATCATTTCAGCAAAGCGCTCAAAATCCTCATCATCCTTTTTCTTGGATGGTTTGGGAGGAAAAGGCATGGGTTTCTGAACCCATGGTTCTCTTTCTTTACCGTGTTTCCTAGCAACAAAGTCTTTCTTATCATAACGTTGATTCTTTGATTGTGGGTTATCAAGATCAACAACAGGTTCAATTTCTATATCATTATCATTACTAGGTTGAGCATCATCATGAACATTATCATTAACCTTATCACTAGTTTCAGGTTCATTACCAGATTGTGTTTCAGCATCAGAAATAGAAATATCATTTGGATTCTCAGGTGTTTCAATAATAGGCTCACTAGAAGCATGCAAAGTCCTATCATTTTTCTTTTTTCTTCCTTTTAGAAGGACTAGGTGCATCTATATTATTTCTCTGAGAATCTTGCTCAATTCTCTTAGGGTGGCCTTCAGTATACAAAGGTTCCTAACTCATTCTACCAGTTCTAGTAGCCACTCTAACAGCATAATCATTATTCTTACTATTCAATTCATTGAGCAAATCAGTTTGAGCTTTAAGTACTTGTTCTACTTGAGTGGTAACCATAAAAGCATGTTTACTAATAAGTTTAAGTTCACCTTTGACATTAGCCATATAATCACCCAAGTGTTCGAGCATATTTGAATTGTATTTCAATTGTCTACCAAAATAAGCATTGAAATCTTCTTGCTTAGCCATAAATTTATCAAACTCATCTAAGCATGGGCTAGCAAACTTAGTAAATGTGATTTCAGCTTATCATATCTATAGAGAGAATTTACCTTTACTACCTGTGTCGGGTTATCAAGACCATGAGTTTCTTCAATAGGTGAAGGATTAAGACCATATGTTTCTTCAACAAGCGGTAAATTAAGACCATGTATTTCTTCAATAGGAGGTAAATTATTAACATCTTCAGCTTTAATACCTTTTTCTTTCATAGATTTCTTTGCCTCTTGCATATCTTCAGGACTGAGAAATAGAATACCCCTATTCTTCAGAGTTGGTTTAGGAATAGGCTCAGGAATTGGCTCCGAACGTGTCCAATTATTTTCATTTGTCAACATATTATTCAATAGAATTTCAGCTTCATCCGGTGTTCTTTCCCTGAAAACAGAACCAGCACAACTATCCAGGTAATCTCTGGAGGCATCGATTAGTCCATTATAAAAGATATCAAGTATTTCATTTTTCTTAAGAGGATGATCAGGCAAAGCATTAAGTAATTGGAGAAGCCTCCCCAAGCTTGTGGGAGACTCTCTTCTTTAATTTGCACAAAATTATATATATATCCCTTAAAGTAGCTTGTTTCTTATGAGCAGGGAAATATTTAGCAGAGAAGTAATAAATCATATCCTAGGGACTACGCACACAACCAGGATCAAGAGAATTAAACCATATCATAGCATCACCCTTTAATGAGAACAGAAATATTTTAAAGATATAAAAGTAGCGAGTTCTCTCATCTTTAGTGAACAGGGTGGCAATATCATTTAATTTAGTAAGATGTGCCACAACAGTTTCAGATTCATAGCCATGAAAAGGATCAGATTCGACCAAAATAATTATATCAGAATCAACAGAGAATTCATAATCCTTATCGGTAACACAGATAGGTGAAGTAGCAAAAGCAGGGCCAGGTTTCATTCTAGCATTTAGAGATTGTTAATTCCATTTAGCTAATAACCTCTTGAGTTCGTATCTATCTTTGCAAGCTAAAATAGCTAAAGAAGCTTCTTTATCAAAAACATAACCCTTAGGAATAACATGCAAGTCTTCATCGTCACTTTCATCAGTATTATCAGATTCAATATTTCAATCTCTCTAGCCCTAGCAAGTTGTTCGTCAAGAAATTCACCAAGTGGAATGGTAGTATCAAGCATAGAAGTAGTTTCATCATAAGTATCATGTATAGCAGAAGTGGCATCATCAATAACATGCGACATATCAGAACGAATAGCAAAAGCAGGTTTAGGTGTCGCAAGCTTATTCAAAACAGAAGGTGAATCAAGTGCAGAGCTAGATGGCAGTTCCTTACCTCCCCTCGTAGTTGAGGGATAAATCTTGGTTCTTGGATCTTTCAAGTTCTTCATAATGGTAAGCAGATATAAATCCCAAGGGACTCAAAGAATAGAGCTATGCTCCCCCGCAATGGCGCCAGAAAATAGTCTTGATAACCCACAAGTATAGGGGATCGCAACAGTTTTCGAGGGTAGAGTATTCAACCCAAATTTATTGATTCGACACAAGGGGAGTCAAAGAATATTCTCAAGTATTAGCAGCTGAGTTGTCAATTCAACCACACCTGGAAACTTAGTATCTGCAGTGAAGTGTTTAGTAGCAAAGTAATATGATAGTAGTGGCAATGATAATAAAAGGTAACAGTAGTAAAAGTAGTGTTTTTGGTATTTTGTAGTGATGATAGCAATAGCAACGGAAAAGTAAATAAGCGAAGAACAATATATGGAAAGCTCGTAGGCAATGGATCGGTGATAGAGAATTATGCCGGATGCGGTTCATCATGTAACAGTCATAACCTAGGGTGACACAGAACTAGCTCCAGTTCATCAATGTAATGTAGGCATGTATTCCGAATATAGTCATATGTGCTTATGGAAAAGAACTTGCATGACATCTTTTGTCCTACCCTCCTGTGGTAGCGGGGTCCTTATGGAAACTAAGGGATATTAAGGCCTCCTTTTAATAGAGTACCAGAACAAAGCATTAACACATAGTGATGTTGGGGAACATAGCAGAAATTCAAAATTTTCCTACGTGTCACCAAGATCTATCTATGGAGAAACCAGCAACGAGGGAAGGAGAGTGCATCTACATACCCTTGTAGATCGCTAAGCGGAAGCGTTCAAGAGAACGGGGTTGAAGGAGTCGTACTCATCGTGATCCAAATCACCGGAGATCCTAGTGCCGAATGGACGGCACCTCCGTGTTCAACACACGTACAGCCCGGTGACGTCTCCTACGCCTTGATCCAGCAAGCGGAGAAGGAGAGGTTGGGGAAGACTCCATCCAGCAGCAGCACGATGGCATGGTGGTGGTGGAGGAGTGTGGTACTCCAGCAGGGCTTCGCCAAGCACCGCGAGATATGAGGAGAAAGAGAGGTAGGGCTGCGCCAGGGAGAGGTCAAGAGCTCATGTGTGTTGCGCAGCCCAAACCTCAAGTATATATAGGGGGGGGGGAGGGGCTGCGCCCCCACCTAGGGTTCCCTCCCTAGGGGTGGCGGCAGCCCCCAGATCCCATCTGGGTGGTGGCCAGAAGGGGAGAGGGGGAGGCGCACCTGGGGTGGGCCTTAGGCCCATCTGCCCTAGGGTTTGCCCCCCCCCCCTTCCCTCTTGGAGGAGCCTTGGGCCCTTGTGGGGGCGCACCAGCCCACCTGGGGCTGGTCCCCTCCCACACTTGGCCCATGCAGCCCTCCGGGGCCGGTGGCCCCACTTGGTGGACCCCCGGGACCCTCCTGGTGGTCCCGGTATGTTACCGATAAAACCCGAAACTTTTCCAGTGGCCAAAACAGGACTTCCTATATATAAATATTTACCTCCAGACCATTCCGGAACTCCTCGTGACGTCCGGGATCTCATCCGGGACTCCGAACAACATTCGGTAACCACATAAAAACTTCCTTTATAACCCTAGCGTCATCGAACCTTAAGTGTGTAGACCCTACGGGTTCGGGAACCATGCAGACATGACCGAGACGTTCTCCGGTCAATAACCAACAGCGGGATCTAGATACCCATGTTGGCTCCCACATGCTCCACGATGATCTCATCGGATGAACCACGATGTCAAGGACTTCATTAATCCCGTATACAATTCCCTTTGTCTATCGGTACGATACTTGCCCGAGATTCGATCGTCGGTATCCCGATACCTGGTTCAATCTCGTTACCGGCAAGTCTCTTTTACTCGTTCCGTAACACATCATCCCGTGATCAACTCCTTGATCACATTGTGCACATTATGATGATGTCCTACCGAGTGGGCCCAGAGATACCTCTCCGTTTGCACGGAGTGACAAATCCCAGTCTCGATTCGTGCCAACCCAACAGACACTTTCGGAGATATCTGTAGTGTACCTTTATAGCCACCCAGTTACGTTGTGACGTTTGGCACACCCAAAGCACTCCTACGGTATCCGGGAGTTGCACAATCTCAAGGTCTAAGGAAATGATACTTGATATTAGAAAAGCTTTAGCATACGAACTACATGATCTTGTGCTAGGCTTAGGATTGGGTCTTGTCCATCACATCATTCTCCTAATGATGTGATCCCGTTATCAATGACATCCAATGTCCATGGTCAGGAAGCCGTAACCATCTATTGATCAATGAGCTAGTCAACTAGAGGCTTACTAGGGACATGGTGTTGTCTATGTATCCACACATGTATCTGAGTTTCCTATCAATACAATTCTAGCATGGATAATAAACGATTATCATGAACAAGGAAATATAATAATAATCAATTTATTATTGCCTCTAGGGCATATTTCCAACAGTCTTCCACTTGCACTAGAGTCAATAATCCAGTTCACATCGATATGTGATTAACACTCAAGGTCACATCCCCATGTGACTAACACCCAAAGAGTTTACTAGAGTCAATAATCTAGTTCACATTACCATGTGATTAACACTCGATGAGTTCTGGGTTTGATCATGTTATGCTTGTGAGAGATGTTATAGTCAACGGGTCTGAATCTTTCAGATCCGTGTGTGCTTTACAAATCTCTATGTCATCTCCTAGATGCAGCTACCACGTTCTATTTGGAGCTATTCCAAATAACTGTTCTACTATACGAATCCAGTTTACTACTCAGAATAATCTGGATTAGTGTCAAAGTTTGCATCGGCGTAACCCTTTACGACGAACTCTTTTACCACCTCCATAATCGAGAAAATTCCTTAGTCCACTAGTTACTAAGGATAACTTTGACCGTTGTCCTATGATCCATTCTTGGATCACTCTTGTACCCTTTGACTGACTCATGGCAAGGCATACTTCAGGTGCGGCACACAGCATAGCATACTGTAGAGAGCCTATGACAAAAGCATAGGGGACGACCTTCGTCCTTCCTCTTTCTTCTGACGTGGTCGAGCTTTAAGTCTTAACTTCATACCTTACAACTCAGGCAAGAACTCCTTCTTTGACTGATCCATCTTGAACACCTTCAAGATCATGTCAAGGTATGTGCTCATTTGAAAGTACCATTAAGCATTTTGATCTATCCTTATAGATCTTGATGCTTAATGTTCAAGTAGCTTAATCCAGGCTTTCCATTGAAAAACACTTTTCAAATAACTCTACATGCTTTCCAGAAATTCTACATCATTTCCGATCAACAATATGTCAACAACATATACTCATCAGAAATTCTATAGTGCTCCCACTCACTTCTTTGGAAATACAAGTTTCTCATAAACTTTGTATAAACCCAAAATCTTTGATCATCTCATCAAAGCATACATTCCAACTCCGAGATGCTTACTCCAGTCCTTAGAAGGATTGCTGGAGCTTCGCATGCTTGTTAGCATCTTTCAGGATTGTTAAAACCTTCTGGTTGTATCACATACAACCTTTCCTCAAAAATCGTCGAGGAAACAATGTTTTGACATCCTATCTACAAGATTTCATAAATAATGCAGTAATCGCTAATATAATTCCAACAGACTCTTAGCATCGCTACGAGTGAGAAAGTCTCATCGTAGTCAACTCCTTGAACTTGTCAGAAAACATCTTAACGACAAGTCGAGCTTTCTTAATGGTGATACTTACCATCATTGTCTGTCTTCCTTTTAAAATCCATATGTACCTAACAGCCTTACGGCCATCAAGTAGTTCTTCCAAAGTCTACATTTTGTTTTCATGTATGGATCCTCTCTCGGATTATATGGCCTCAAGCCATTTTTGGAATCCAGGCCCACCATCGCTTCTCCATAGCTCGTAGGTTCATTGTTGTCTAGCAACATGACTTCCAAGACAGGATTACGTACCACTCTGAAGTAGTACGCATCCTTGTCATCCTACGAGGCTTGGTAGTGACTTGATCTGAAGTTTCATGATCACTATCATAAGCTTCCACTTCAATTGGTGTAGGTGCCATAGGAACAACTTCCTTTGCCCTGCCACACACTAGTTGAAGAGACGGTTCAATAACCTCATCAAGTCTCCACCATCCTCCCACTCAATTCTTTCGAGAGAAACTTTTCCTCGAGAAAGGACCCGATTCTAGGAACAATCCCTTATTGCTTTTGGATCTGAGACAGGAGGTATACCCAACTATTTTGGGTGTCCTATGAAGATGCATTTATCCGCTTTGGGTTCGAGCTTGTCGGCCTGAAACTTTTCACATAAGCGTTGCAGCCCCAAACCTTTTAACAAATGATAGCTTAGGTTTCTCTAAACCATAGTTCATACGGTGTCATCTCATCGGAATTACGTGGTGCCCTATTTAAAGTGAATGTGGTTGTCTCTAATGCCTAACCCATAAACTATCGGGGTAATTCGATAAGAGGCATCATGGTATGCATCATATCCAATAGGGTGCAGTTATGATGTTCGGACACACCATCATACTATGGTGTTTCAGGCTGTATTAGTTGTGAAACAATTTCCACAATGTCTTAATTCTATGACAAACTCGTAATTCAGATATTCATCTCTATGATCATATCATAGATATTTTATCCTCTTGTCACGACGATCTTTCAACTTCACCCTGAAATTACTTGAACCTTTCAATAATTCAGACTCGTGATTCATCAAGTAAATATACTCAACATCTACTCAAATCATCTGTGAAGTAAGAACATAATGATATCCACTACACGCCTCAGCACTCATTGGACTGCACACATCAAAATGTATTACTTCCAACAAGTTGCTTTCTAGTTCCATTTTACTGAAAACGAGGCTTTCAGTCATCTTGCCCATGTGGTATGATTTGCATGTCTCAAGTGATTCAAAATCAAGTGAGTCCATACGGTCCATTTGCATGGAGTTTCTTCATGCATATACACCAATAGACATGGTTCGCATGTCTCAAACTTTTCAAAAATGAGTGAGCCCAAAGATCCATCAACATGGAGCTTCTTCATGCGTTTTATACCAATATGACTTACATGGCAGTGCCACAAGTAGGTGGTACTATCATTACTATCTCATATCTTTTGGCATGAACATGTGTATCACTATGATCGAGATTCAATAAACCATTCATTTTAGGTGCAAGACCATTGCAGGTATTATTCAAATAAACAGAGTAACCATTATTCTCCTTAAATGAATAACCATATTGCGATAGACATAATCCAATCATGTCTATGCTCAACGCAAACACCAATCTCGATGGTAGAGGGAGCGTGCGATGCTTGATCACATCAAGCTTGGAAAAACTTCCAACACATATTGCCAGCTCACCTTTGGCTAGTCTCCGTTTACTCTGCAGCCTTTTATTTCGAGTTTACTAACATTTAGCATCCGAACCGGTATCTAATACCATGGTGCTACTAGGAGTACTAGTAAAGTACACATTAACACAATGTATATCCAATATACTTCTATCGACCTTGCCAGCATTCTCATCTACCAAGTATCTAGGGTAATTTTGCTCCAGTGGCTGTTCCCCTTATTAGAGAAGCACTTAGTCTCGGGTTTGGGTTCAACCTTGGGTTTCTTCACTAGAGCAGCAGCTGAATTGCCGTTTCATGAAGTGTCCCTTCTTGCCCTTGCCCTTCTTGAAACTAGTGGTTTCACCAACCATCAACAATTGATGCTCCTTCTTGAAACTACTTTTGTGGTGTCAAACATCGCGAATATCTCAAGGATCATCATATATGTCCCTGATATATTATAGTTCATCACGAAGCTCTAGCAGCTTGGTGGAAATGACTTCAGAGAAACATCACTATCTCATCTAGAAGATCAACTCCCACTTGATTCAAGCGATTGTTGTACTCAGACAATCTGAGCACAAGCTCAATAATTGAGCTTTTCTCCCTTAGTTTGCAGGCTAAGAAAATCGTCGGAGGTCTTATACCTCTTAACGTGGGCACGAGCCTGAAATCCCAATTTCAGCCCTCGAAACATCTCATATGTTTTGCGACGTTTTAAAACGTCTTCGGTGCCTCAACTCTAAACCGTTTAACTGAACTATCACGTAGTTATCAAAATGTGTATGTCAGATGTTTGCAACATCCACAAACGACGTTCGAGGTTCAGCACACTGGGCGGTGCATTAAGGACATAAGCCTTTTACTATCTTCATAATTGCTACTATCAACTTTCAACTATTTTTTCTCTAGGAACATATCTAAACAGTAGAACTAAAGCGCGAGTTACGACATAATTTGCAAAATCCTTTTGACTATGTTCAGGATAAACAAGTTCATCTTATGAACTCCCACTCAGATAGACATCCCTCTAGTCATCTAAGTGATTACATGATCCGAGTCAACTAGGCCGTGTCCGATCATCACGTGAGACGGACTAGTCAACATCGATGAACATCTTCATGTTGATCGTATCTTCTATACGACTCATGCTCGACCTTTCGGTCTCTTGTGTTCCGAGGCCATGTCTATACATGCTAGGCTCGTCAAGTCAACCTAAGTGTTTCGCGTGTGTAAATCTGGCTTACACCCGTTGTATGTGAACGTAAGAATCTATCACACCCGATCATCACGTGGTGCTTCGAAACGATGAACTTTCTCAACGGTGCACAGTTAGGGGGAACACTTTCTTGAAATTTTAATGAGGGATCATCTTATTTACTACCGTCGTTCTAAGCAAATAAGATGCAAAAACATGATAAACATCACATGCAATCAAAAGGTGACATGATATGGCCATCATCACTTTGCTCCTTTTGATCTCCATCTTCGGGGCTCCATGATCATCATCGTCACCGGCATGACACCATGATCTCCATCATCGTGTCTTCATGAAGTTGTCTCGCCAACTATTACTTCTACTACTATAGCTAACCGTTAGCAATAAAGTAAAGTAATTACATGGCGTTGTTCAATGACACGCAGGTCATATAATAAATAAAGACAACTCATATGGCTCCTGCCGGTTGTCATACTCATCGACATGCAAGTCGTGATTCCTATTACAAGAACATGATTAATCTCATACATCACATATCATTCATCACATTCTTCTTGGCCATATCACGTCACATAGCATACCCTGCAAAAACAAGTTAGACGTCCTCTAATTGTTGTTTGCATGTTTTACGTGGCTGCTATGGGTTTCTAGCAAGAACGTTTCTTACCTACGCAAAAACCACAACGTGATATGCCAATTGCTATTTACCCTTCATAAGGACCCTTTTCATCGAATCTGATCCGACTAAAGTGGGAGAGGCAGACACCCGCTAGCCACCTTATGCAACTAGTGCATGTCAGTCGGTGGAACCAGTCTCACGTCAGAGTACGTGTAAGGTCGGTCCGGGCCGCTTCATCTCACAATGCCGCCGAATCAAGATTGGACTAGTAACGGTAAGCATATTGAACAAAATCAACACCCACAACTACTTTGTGTTCTACTCGTGCATAGAAACTACGCATAGACCTAGCTCATGATGCCACTGTTGGGGAACATAGCAGAAATTCAAAATTTTCCTACGTGTCACCAAGATCTATCTATGGAGAAACCAGCAGCGAGGGAAGGAGAGTGCATCTACATACCCTTGTAGATCGCTAAGCGGAAGCGTTCAAGAGAACGGGGTTGAAGGAGTCGTACTCGTCGTGATCCAAATCACCGGAGATCCTAGTGCTGAACGGACGGCACCTCCGTGTTCAACACACGTACAGCCCGGTGACGTCTCCTACGCCTTGATCCAGCAAGCGGAGAAGGAGAGGTTGGGGAAGACTCCATCCAGCAGTAGCACAACGGCGTGGTGGTGGTGGAGGAGCATGGTACTCCAGCAGGGTTTCGCCAAGCACCGCGAGATATGAGGAGAAAGAGAGGTAGGGCTGCGCCAGGGAGAGGTCAAGAACTCATGTGTGTTGGGCAGCCCAAACCTCAAGTATATATAGGGGGAGGGGAGGGGTTACGCCCCCACCTAGGGTTCCCTCCCTAGGGGTGGAGGCAGCCCCGAGATCCCATCTGGGTGGCGGCCACAAGGGGGAGAGGGGGAGGCGCACCTGGGGTGGGCCTTAGGGCCCATCTGCCCTAGGGTTTGCCCCCTTCCCTCTTGGAGGCGCCTTGGGCCCTTGTGGGGGGGCGCACCAGCCCACCTAGGGCTGGTCCCCTCCCACACTTGGCCCATGCAGCCAACCGGGGCCGGTGGCCCCACTTGGTGGACCCCCGGGACCCTCCTGGTGGTCCCGGTATGTTACCGATAAAACTCGAAACTTTTCCGGTGACCAAAACAGGACTTCCTATATATAAATATTTACCTCCGGACCATTCTGGAACTCCTCGTGATGTCCGGGATCTCATCCGGGACTCCGAACAATATTCGGTAACCACATACAAACTTCCTTTATAACCCTAGCGTCATCGAACCTTAAGTGTGTAGACCCTATGGGTTCGGGAACCATGCAGACATGACCGAGACGTTCTCCGGTCAATAACCAACAGCGGGATCTGGATACCCATGTTGGCTCCCACATGCTCCACAATGATCTCATTGATGAACCACGATGTCAAGGACTTAATCAATCCTGTATGCAATTCCCTTTGTCTATCGTACGATACTTGCCCGAGATTCGATCGTCGGTATCCCGATACTTGGTTCAATCTTGTTACCGGAAAGTCTCTTTTACTCGTTCCGTAACACATCATCCCGTGATCAACTCCTTGATCACATTGTGCACATTATGATGATGTCCTACCGAGTGGGCCTAGAGATACCTCTCCGTTTGCACGGAGTGACAAATCCCAGTCTTGATTCGTGCCAACCCAACAGACACTTTCGGAGATATCTGTAGTGTACCTTTATAGCCACCCAGTTATGTTGTGACGTTTGGCACACCCAAAGCACTCCTACGGTATTCGGGAGTTGCACAATCTCATGGTCTAAGGAAATGATACTTGACATTAGAAAAGCTTTAGCATACGAACTACATGATCTTGTGCTGGCCTTAGGATTGGGTCTTGTCCATCATATCATTCTCCTAATGATGTGATCCCATTATCAATGACATCCAATGTCCATGGTCAGGAAACCGTAACCATCTATTGATCAACGAGCTAGTCAACTAGAGGCTTACTAGGGACATGGTGTTGTCTATGTATCCACACATGTATATGAGTTTCCTATCAATACAATTCTAGCATGGATAATAAACGATTATCATGAACAAGGAAATATAATAATAATCAATTTATTATTGCCTCTAGGGCATATTTCCAACAAGTGAATACATGAACTCCTCAAACTACGGTCATCACCGGTAAGTATCCCGATTATTGTCACTTCGGGGTTAACGGATCATAATACATAATAGGTGACTATAGACTTGCAAGATAGGATCAAGAACTCTCATATATTGATGAAAACATAATAGGTTCAGATCTGAAATCATGGCACTCGGGCCCTAGTGACAAGCATTAAGCATAGCAAAGTCATAGCAACATCAATCTCAGAACATAGTGGATACTAGGGATCAAACCCTAACAAAACTAACTCGATTACATGATAGATCCCATCCAACCCATCACCGTCCAGCAAGCCTACGATGGAATTACTCACGCACGGCGGTGAGCATCATGAAATTGGTGATGGATGATGGTTGATGATGACGATGGCGATGGATTCCCCTCTCTAGAGCCCCGAACGGACTCCAGATCAGCCCTCCCGAGAGGTTTTAGGGCTTGGCAGCAGCTTCGTATCGTAAAACGTGATGAATTCTTCTCTCTGATTTTTTTCTCCCCGAAACACAATACATAGAGTTGGAGTTGGAGTCGTAGGAGCTCCAGGGGGCCCATGAGGTAGGGGGTGCGCCCGCCACCCTCGTGGACAGGTGGTGGGCCCCCTGGCCTTCATCTTTTGCAGGTATTTTTTATATTTTCCAAAAAGTTGCTCCATGAAGTTTCAGGTCATTCCAAGAACTTTTGTTTCTGCACATAAATAACACCATGGTAATTCTGCTAAAAACAACGTCAGTCCGGGTTAGTTCCATTCAAATCATGCAAGTTAGAGTCCAAAACAAGGGCAAAAGTGTTTCGAAAAGTACATACGACGGAGACGTATCACACATGCATGCAAAGTTGACTCTCTTCCAAAATAGTGGGATCATCATCAAATAAAGTCATGACCTCTCCAAACCCACTTTTATTGAAAAAATCATAAGATTGAATACTCTCCGAATATGTGGGATTATTTTTACCTAGAGTTGACACTCTTCCGAACCCACTTTCAATATTATTGCAAACATAATCATCATGAGGCTTAAATAAACTATCAAGATCATACAAATCATCATCACCCCAATCATGATCATTACAATAAGTAGCGGACATAACAAAACAAGCATCCCCAAGCTTGGGGTTTTGCATATAATTGACATTAACAGAGTTTATAATAATATTATTGCAATCATGCTTTTGATTCAAGGAGCTATCGTGAACCACTTTATAAATTTCTTCTTTTAACACTTCATCACAATTTTTAGATTCACGAACCTCAAGCAAAACTTCATAAACATAATCTAGCGAACTCAATTCACTAGAAATTGGTTCATGATAATTGGATCTTTTAAAAAGATTAGCTAGTGGATGAGGATCCATATCTATAGATTTTTAGCAAGCGAAGATGCAAGCATATAGAAGGCACATGGCAACACAAGCAAACAAGAGATCTGACAAGAAAAAGGCGAACAAAAAGAAGGAAAATAAAACGGCAAATTTTTGTGAAGTGGGGGAGAGGAAAATGAGAGGCAAATGGAAAATAATGTAAATTGCAAGGAGATGAGATTTGTGATTAGGAACCTGGTATATGTTGAAGGTGCTCCCCGGCAATGGCGCCAGAAATTCCTTTTGATGTCGCTTGAAGCTACATTGGTATTTCCCCCAAAGAGGGAGGGATGATGCAGCACAATAGCAGTACGTATTTCCCTCAGATATGAAACCAAGGTTATCGAACCAGTAGGAGAACCAAGCAATAGAACGTAAACGACACCTACACACAAATAACAACTACTCGCAACCCGACGTGTTAAAGGGGTTGTCAATCCCTTTCGGGTAATGGCGCCAGAAATTCGTGCGTGGATGGGAGAAAGTTGTAAATATTGATGGATCGAACACCAAATAAAATAAATTGAAGCAAGGTATTTTTGTATTTTTGGCTTAGTAGATCTGGAAATAAAAGGCAAATAAAAGTAGATCGCGAAGGCAAATAATATGAGAAAGAAACCCGAGGGTCGTAGGTTTCACTAGTGGCTTCTCTCGAGAAAAATGGCAAACAGTGGGTAAACAAATTACTATTGGACAATTGATAGAACTTAAAATACTCATGACGATATCTAGGCAATGATCATTATATAGGCATCACGTCCAAAATGAGTAGACCGACTCCTGCCTGCATCTACTACTATTACTCCACACATCGACCGCTATCTAGCATGCATCTAGTGTATTAAGTTCATGGAAAAACGGAGTAATGCAATAAGAACGATGACATGATGTGACAAGATCTATCTGTGTAGGGATAGACCCCGTCGTTTTATCCTTAGTAGCAATGATACATACGTGTCGGTTCCCCTTCTGTCACTGGGATCAAGCACCGTAAGATCGAACCCACTACAAAGCACCTCTTCCCATTGCAAGATAAATGGATCAAGTTGGCTAAACAAAACCCAAATATCATAGAACAAATACGAGGCTATAAACAATCATGCATAAAAGAGATCAAAGAAACTCAAATACTTTCATGGATATAAAAAGATAGATATGATCATAAACTCAAAGTTCATCAGATCCCAACAAACACAGCGCAAAAAGAGTTACATCATATGGATCTCCAAGAGACCATTGTATTGAGAATCAAACGAGAGAGAGGAAGCCATCTAGCTACTAACTACAGACCCGTAGGTCTACAAAGAACTACTCACGCATCATCGGAGAGGCACCAATGGAGGTGGTGAACCCCATCTGCGATGGTGTCTAGATTGGATTTGGTAGTTCTGGACTCTGCGGCAGCTGGAATTGATTTTCGTCGACTCCCCTAGGGTTTCTGGAATATTGGGGTATTTATAAAGCAAATAGGCGGTCCGGGGGGCACCCGAGGTGGGCACAATCCACCAGGGCGCGCCTGGGCCTCCTGGCGCGTGCTGGTGGGTTGTGCTCTCCTTGGAGCACCCCCAGGCGCATCCTTGGAACATTAGGTATCTTCTGGTCCATAAAAAATCTCCGTAAAGTCTCGTGGCACTTGGACTCCGTTTGGTATTGATTTTCTGCGATGTAAAAAACATGCAAAAAAACAGCAACTGGCACTTGGCACTATGTCAATAGGTTAGTACTAAAAATGATATAAAATGATTATAAAACATCCAAGATTGATAATATAACAGCATGGAACAATAAAAAATTATAGATATGTTGGAGACGTATCATCGTGTTTATCGGGAGGCAACGGAACGCATGTTGTTCATCGGGAGCCAACCGGCTTGGATGGAACAGCCGATCGAAACGAGGCCTGGCGTATCGCAGAACGGAGGAAATGGCCTTGTGTTCGACCGCCTATGGTCAAAACGGGATCCTGTTCACCGGGAGGGGTGTGGCGTACCACAAAATGGAGGAAAAAAACTTCTCTTGGACCTCCTACGGTCGAAACAGGGTCCTGTTGATCGGGAGGGGTGTGGCGTACCGCAAAACAAAGGAAATGGACTTGTGTTGGAGCGCTACAGTCGAAATGGGGGTCCTATTGGTCGGGAAGGGTGTGGCGTACCGCAAAACGGGACTCCACAGGCTACTGTTCATCTCCACCATCGACCTCCTGCAGCCTCCATGGGCTACTGTTCATCCACATTCGACCTCCTCCAGCCTCCACCTGCGATTGTTCATCCACGGGCTCATGTTGATCCAGCCTCCACCGCTCCTCCACTGGCTACTGTTCAACCAGCCCTCTCCACGGGGTCCTATTCAACCACCCCTCCACGGGCTACTGTTCATCAAGCCCTCCACCGCTCCTCCACTGGCTACTGTTCAACCAGCCCTCTCCACGGGGTCTTGTTCAACCACCCCTCTACAGGCTACTGCTCATCCAGCCCTCCACCGGCTACTGTTCAACCAGCCCTCCACGAGGTCCTATTCATCCACCCCCAACCGGCTCGATCGGGGTCATGTTCATCCAGCGGCAATGGCCTCTACTACCATGGGGTCCTGTTCATCCAACCCCCCACCGAGAACTGTTCATCCAACCCCCCGACAACACTCACTATTCATCAAGAAGCAGCAGGTTCGATCGGCTTCAGTTAGCAGCATTAGCGAAGGAATCACTCGATCGGGTTCAGTTAACAGCCAGATTGATCGATTGCACGGGTTCAGTAATGCGTAGCCTGCAGTGCAATCGCTCGGGTTCAGTAGGCGAACGCCTCACTCGGGTTCAGTTTGTGCCCAACGCCTCGCACCCACGCGCGTACGTGTACGAGAGAAACATGTGTCGATCGGCCCCCGACCACCCATTGTAACTGGGAACTCCTCAATATTTTACTCGCTCTCGCTTCTACCACAGTTTTTTCCGTCATGGATGGCCCAAAGAATGTCATGCAGCTACGTCTCCGGCCCGCCCAGGACGAAAAGCCCATTTTTTCATGATTTTTTGTCTTAGAAGTAGGAGCCCACCACATCTATGATGATACCGGGTTTTGTCAGAATTATGGTCATAGAAGTGTCATAAGCATGATAGAGAAAAATTTCGTTCGGCCCAAAATGTCATGGATGTGTCTTTTTTTGTAGTGTGGTCGTCCGAAGTCTATGGGAGCGCTGCGGGCTGCACGGCCTTCACCCCCGGCGTGCCGGGTGCGGTGGCCCATGAAGTTTAGGCCAGCGCTGCCCCCGCGGTATGATGGTGCTGCGGACCCCAAAGAATTCCTCCAGTTGTATGTGCAGGCCATCCATGCGGCTGGTGGCGACAACAAGGCCATGGAAAACTGGCTCCCCCTAGCCCTCACGGAGGCCCCTTGATCTTGGCTTCGCGGCCTCCCAGACGCCTCAGCGTCCCACGCGGTCACATGCATCATCGGCGGGTCGCAGATGCCTGCCTCCGGCCATCACATCAAGCAGTTCTTCCATTGGCCGGGCGCTACTCAGCCGCAGCATGAGGCTTCCCGGGGGCGCGCCGGGCCTGAGGTCGACATCACCTTCGACTTCAAGGATCACCCGAAGACTACGGTCGTTGCGGGCACGCTCCCCATGCTATGCACGCCCACCATCAGCAACGTTGCGGTCACCAAGACCCTCATTGACGGTGGCGCCGGCCTTAACGTCCTCTCCGTGGAGACCTTCGACCTGCTTCGGGTGCCCTATGACCAGCTCGATCGCGCCCACCAAGCCCTTCTCGGGGGTGGTCAAGGGCTCAACCACCCCCTGGGGTAGGTATGCCTCCCCGTCACCTTCGACAAGCGTGACAATTACCGCACCGAGCTCATCGACTTCGACATCACCCACATCGGCCTCCCGTACAACGCCATCCTGGGGTATCCAGCCCTCTCCAGGTTCATGGTGGCAACCCATCCGGGCTACAATGTCATCAAGATGCCAGGCAGCAGTGGCATCATCACGGCGGTCGGAGACACAAAGGACGCACTCCGGGCCCTCAAGCTCGCCTACAGGGCTGCGGCGACCTCGTGCCCCGATGCCAGGGAAGCCCCGAAAGCTCTGGATACCGCGCCTGTGAAGAAAAAGCAGTTGTTCTCTCAGGACCAGGTGGAGATGAAGCAGGTGCCTATCGATAGTGGGGGCTCAGGCCCCACCTTCACCATAGGCGTCGGCCTTCCCCCTGACCAGGAGGAGGCGCTGGCTGGCTTCCTGAGGGCCAACAAAGACGCATTTGCATGGGAAGCGTCTGACTTGGTTGGTGTCCCGAGGGAGGTGATCGAGCACCACTCGATGGTATGCCCCAGTGCGCGCTCGGTGAAGCAAAAGGCACGGTGTCAAGCGCAAGAGAAGCAAGAGTTCATCGTCCAAGAGGTCCGCAAGCTGCAAGAGGGCAGGGTCATTCGAGAAGTACGGCACCAAGATTGGTTAGCGAACCCAGTGATCGTCCCAAGAAGGGGGAAGGAGTGCATGTGTGTCGACTTCACGAGCCTCAACAAGGCCTGCCCTCAATACCCCTTCCCGCTCCCACGCATTGACCAGATCGTGGACTCCACCGCCATGTGCGATCTGTTGTGCTTCCTGGACGCTTTTTCAGGATATCGTCAAATCAAGATGGCGACAGAGGACGTCGAGAAGACAGCCTTCATCTCCTTGTGCGGCATGTACTGCTACACCTGCATGCCCTTTGGGCTATGGAACACCGGGGAAACCTTCCAGCGGCTGATGCACATCGCGCTGGGGCTGCAGGTGGGGAGAAATGCGGAGGCATACGTCGATGACATCGTGGTCAAGTCGCAGGAGGTGAGGACCCTGATCAAAGACCTATAGGAGACGTTCGCCAACCTGCGCAAGGTGAACCTAAGGCTCAACCCGGAGAAGTGCGTGTTCAGGGTTCCGTCTGGCAAGCTACTGGGCTTCTTGGTATCACACGGAGGAATCGAGGCTAACCCCGAGAAGATCAAGGCAATAGAAAGGATGAGCCCGCCTCAGACTCTCAAAGAGATGCAGAAGCTCGTAGGCTGCGTGACCTCATTGGGGCCCTTCATCTCCAAGCTCGGCGAGCATGCCCTCCCTTTCTTCGGGTTGATGAAGAGGAAGGGCCCTTTCGAGTGGACCCAAGAAGCTGATGCGACCATCAAAGACCTCAAAAGATATCTCACGAGCCCACCTATCATGGTGGCATCTCATCCTCGCGAGCCCCTGGTGCTCTACCTAGCGGCCACCTCCACTTAGCTAGCGCAGCACTCGTGGCGGTCCAGGAAGAGCACGCTGACATAGGCACGAGGCAGGGTGACCCGCCAGGAGTTGTGCAACCTTCGTCACCTCAGGACGGCACTGTTGGTGTCAAAACCGGCAGATCTCGGGTAGGGGGTCCCGAACTGTGCGTCTGAGGATCAAAGGTAACAGGAGGCAGGGGACACAATGTTTACCCAGATTCGGGCCCTCTTGATGGAGGTAATACCCTACTTCCTTCTTGATCGACTTTGATGAGTACAGGCGTTACAAGAGTTGATCTACCTCGAGATCGTAGTGGCTAAACCCTAGATGTCTAGCCTGTATAATTAAGATTGCCTCTATGGACTAAACCCTCCGGTTTATATATACATCAGAGGGGCTTAGGGTTGTACAGAGTCGGTTTACAGAGAAAGGAAACATCATATCTGAATGCCAAGCTTGCCATCCACGCAAAGGAGAGTCCCATCCAGACACAGGGGAAGACCTTCAGTCTTGTATCTTCACGGCCCATCAGTCTGGCGCATGTCACATAGCACGGATGCCCGGGGACCCCCTAATCCAGGACTCCCTCAGTAGCCCTTGAACTAGGCTTCAATGACGATGTGTCCGGCGCGTAGATTGTCTTCGGCATTGCAAGGCGGATTCCTCCTCCGAATACTCCAGAGCTGTTGAACAAAAGAACTATATCCGGCTCTGTATAACAGTTACAACCCTGAACCACAAGGGCAGAATGTTTAAACAAAATACGTCATGTCTACTAACAACTTTTTCGGTGAGATGTTAAGCCTGGCCCCATTATTATTTTGAACCTTTTTTAGCCTCCCGCTTCGCGTTTCGAGGCATGGTCTTCAACGACACGTCTTGTCAAAGCAGAGATCATGTCCCCTTATTGCGGGATTCTTATCAATACGGGTTTGGGTAATCCAACCGTGTCGTTTGCACGACCCCTTGGGAATATGCGAGTTTTAAGGCTCATGAGGGGGCGCTTGATATTCACTGCCTTTTATAAGAGGATAAAGATCCATCTTTTTACCTCACGCCCACTTCTTCCTCAGCCCTTCCATCCTCGAGCTCCAGCGCCCAAGTTTCGATCTTTTTCGTCGCCACCAAACACTCCAGCCATGTCCGGATCCGGCTCGCAGGGCAAGTGGATGGCTTCCTCTGTCGCGGAGAGGAACGCCAAGGAACTCCGGGAAGCGGGGTACTTGGCCACGGACATCACCCACCGGCTCCCTGCCAAAAAGCAGGTCATCCCTACTCCGAAGCCTAACGAGAGGGTAGTGTTCATCCCCCACTTTCTCCGCGGAATAGGGTTTCCTCTCCACCCTTTCGTCCGCGGCCTCATGTTCTATTATGGGCTAGATTTCCACGATCTAGCCCCAAATTCCTTCCTCCACATTTCGGTGTTCATCATCGTGTGCGAGGTGCTCCTCCGCATTCCTCCCCACTTCGGCCTATGACTTAAGGTCTTCAATGTGAAGCCGAAGGTGGTTGATGGGGAGCACGCAGACTGTGGAGGCGCCATGGTGAGCAAGCTTACCAACATCACCTGGCCAAAAGGGGCCTTCGTGGAGACTGTCAAGATATGGCAGCAGGAGTGGTTCTACATCATTGAACCCCGCGACGCTAACTGGGTGGCCGCTCCTGCGTTTAGACCCGGACCCCCGACGCGGCTTGCATTATCGATTAACAAGGGCCTGGATTGGGCGTCTTCCTATGAGGTGATGATGGTATAGAAGCGCATCAAAAATATAATGGAGAAGAACACCAGCCTTGCTGATGTGGTCCAGGTGATGCCTTTTCGCTGGACTCTCCCCTGCGAGCGCCGGACTCTTCACATGTGGGAGTTTAATCCAGCTGGCCCTCGAACCCTGCAGTGATTCTTCGGCATGACGCACGAAGAGATCTGGAAACTGCTTTCAAGGCCCAAAAGTCGTGGCCGGAGCTGACCGAAGACAACGGCCTCGACTATGCTCATCCGGCCACTCTAGTAACTTTTCTGATTTCTGAATCATAACTTCAACTTGTAAATCCAAGGGGTATACTAAGCCTTCCATTCTTCCTTCAGGGCTGGACAAAGAAGGCGGAACGGATCCGATGTTCGGCTCCGTTGTCCGGAGACCCAACCATTCCACTTCTGATGAAGATGCTGGTCCCGGCGCCGTACCAGGCGTCGGAGAAGAAGGCCAAGAAGAAGGGCAAGGGGGCCAGAAGTGACCTTCGCCAAAAAGGTACTTCGGACGCTGTGTCCGAGGACATTGAAGCTCTCTCTTCCCACAAGGGGGACGAAGATGAAGAGGAAGAGGAGGAAAGAAATTCCTTGTCGCCGAAGATGATGGAGAGCGAAACGCCTTCGCGAACTTCTCTCTCGCACGCCACAGATGACACTGAGGTGTTTTCCCAAAGGACTTCTCCAGGACAGGGAGAAGTGCGGAAGGCCGCTGAAACGGCGCCAGAGGTAATGCCTCGGCTGCAGAAAACATGGGGGGTACAATCCCCATGGACACCGATGAAGGGGGTCCGGACCAGTCCAGCCCTCTGCCGAATACAACTCTGGAGACCCACACGGCTCCAGAATCGAGAGAGCAGCCCCCTTTAAGGGAGGGGGAAGTGCCGACTGAAGGAAATATGCCCTAGAGGCAATAATAAAGTTGTTATTTATATTTCCTTATATCATGATAAATGTTTATTATTCATGCTAGAATTGTATTAACCGGAAACTTAGTACATGTGTGAATACATAGACAAACAGAATGTCACTAGTTTGCCTCTACTTGACTAGCTCGTTGAATCAGTGATGGTTATGTTTCCTAACCATAGACATGAGTTATCATTTGATTAACGGGATCACATCACTAGAGAATGATGTGATTGACTTGACCCATCCGTTAGCTCAGCACGATGATCGTTTAGTTTATTGCTATTGCTTTCTCCATAACTTATACATGTTCCTATGACTATGAGATCATGCAACTCCCAAATACCGGAGGAAAACTTTGTGTGCTACCAAATGTCACAACAAAACTGGGTGATTATAAAGGTGCTCCACAGGTGTCTCCGATGGTGTTTGTTGAGTTGGCATAGATCAAGATTAGGATTAGTCACTCCGATTGTTGGAGAGGTATCTCTGGGCCCTCTCGGTAATGCACATCACTATAAGCCATGCAAGCAATGTGACTAATGAGTTAGTTGTGGGATAATGCATTACGGAATGAGTAAAGAGACTTGCCGGTAATGAGATTGAACTAGGTATTGAGATACCGACGATCGAATCTCGGGCAAGTAACATACCGATGATAAAGGGAACAACGCATATCGTTATGCGGTTTGACCGATAAAGATATTCGTAGAATATGTAGGAACCAATATGAGCATCCAGGTTCCGCTATTGGTTATTTACTGGAGACGTGTCTCGGTCATGTCTACATAGTTCTCGAACCCGTAGTGTCCTCACGCTTAACGTTCGGTGATGATCGGTATTATGAGTTTATGTGTTTTGATGTACCGAAGGTAGTTCGGAGTCCCGGATATGATCATGGACATGACGAGGAGTCTCAAAATGGTCGAGACATAAAGATCGATATATTGGATGACTATATTTGGATATCGAAATGGTTCCAGATGAGATCGGGCATATACCGGAGCACAGGGAGGTTACCCGAACCCTCCGGGAGGTATATGGGACTTAGTGGGAGAGAGGGGAAAGGAGCAAAGGAGGGTGCGCGCCCCCCAAGCCCAACCCGAATTGGGAGGGGGGCCGGGGCCCCCTTTCCTTCCTCCTTCCTCCCCCTTCCTTCCACTCCTAGTCGAACTAGGGAAGGGGGGAATCCTACTCTCGGTGGGAGTAGGACTCCCCTTGGGGTGCGCCTAGGAGGCCAGCCTCCTCCCCCTCCTCCATTCATTTATATACAGGGGAGGGGGCACCCCAGGGACACACAAGGTGATCATTGATCTTTTAGCCGTGTGCGGTGCCCCCTCCACCATAATCCACCTCGGTCATATCGTAGCGGTGCTTAGGCGAAGCCCTGTTCCTGTAGCAACATCATCACCGTCATCACGCGTCGTGCTGGCGAAGCTCTCCCTCGAAGCTCTACTGGATCGTGAGTTCGTGGGATGTCACCGAGCCGAACGTGTGCAGATCACGGAGGTGTTGTAAGTTCGGTGCTGGGATCGGTCGATCGTGAAGACGTACAACTACATCAACCGCGTTGTCATAACGCTTCCGCTTACGGTCTACGAGGGTATGTAGACAATACTCTTCCCTCTCATTGCTATGCATCACCATGATCTTGCGTGTGCATAGGAATTTTTTTGAAATTAATACATTCCCCAAAAGTGGTATCAGAGCCAGGTTTATGCGTAGATGTTATATGCACGAGTAGAACACAAAGGAGTTGTGGGCGTGGGTATATACATATTGCTTACCGTCACTAGTTGATTCTTGATTCAGTGATATTGTTGGATGAAGCGGCCCAAACCGACATTATGCATACGCTTACGCGAGACTGCTTCTACCGACGTGCTTCGCACACAGGTGGCTAGTGGGTGTTAGTTTCTCCAACGTTAATCGAATCAGATTCAATGAACTGGGTTATTTCTGAAGATCAAAAAGCAATCACTATATAGCATTGTGGTTTTTGATGTGTAGGTAAGAACGGTTCTTGCTCAGCCCGTAGCAACCACGTAAAACTTGCAACAACAAAGTAGAGGACGTCTAACTTGTTTTTGCAGGGCATGTTGTGATGTGATATGGTCAAGACATGATGCTAAATTTTATTGTATGAGATGATCATGTTTTGTAACACAGTTATCGGCAACTCGCAGGAGCCATATGTTTGTCGCTTTATTGTACGAAATGCAATCGCCATGTAATTGATTTACTTTATCACTAAGCGGTAGCGATAGTCGTAGAAGCAATAGTTGGCGAGACGACAACGATGCTTCGATGGAGATCAAGGTGTCAAGCCGGTGACGATGGTGATCATGACGGTGCTTTGAAGATGGAGATCAAAGGCACAAGATGACGATGGCCATATCATATCACTTATATTGATTGCATGTGATTTTTTATCCTTTATGCATCTTATTTTGCTTAGTTCGGCGGTAGCATTATAAGATGATCTCTCACTAAATTTCAAGGTATAAGTGTTCTCCCTAAGTATGCACCGTTGCTACAGTTCGTCGTGCCGAGACACCACATGATGATCGGGTGTGATAAGCTCTACGTTCACATACAATGGGTGCAAGCCAGTTTTGCACACGCGGAATACTCGGGTTTAACTTGACGAGCCTAGCATATGCAGATATGGCCTCAGAACACTGAGACTGAAAGGTCGAGCGTGAATCATATAGTAGATATGATCAACATAGTGATGTTCTGTTGGAAATATGCCCTAGAGGCAAAAATAAAAGCATTATTATTATATTTCCTTGTTCATGGTAATTGTCTTTATTCATGCTATAATTGTGTTATCCGGAAATCGTAATACATGTGTGAATAACAGACACCAACATATCCCTAGTAAGCCTCTAGTTGACTAGCTCGTTAATCAACAGATAGTCATGGTTTCCTGGCTATGGACATAAGATGTCATTGATAACGAGATCACATCATTAGGAGAATGATGTGATGGACAAGACCCAATCCTAAACATAGCATAAAGATCGTATAGTTCGTTTGCTAGAGTTTTGCAATGTCAAGTGTCTTTTCCTTAGACCATGAGATCGTGTAACTCCCGGATACCGTAGGAGTGCTTTGGGTGTACCAAACGTCACAACGTAACTGGGTGACTATAAAGGTATACTACGGGTATCTCCGAAAGTGTCTATTGGGTTGACACGGATCAAGACTGGGATTTGTCACTCCGTATGACGGAGAGGTATCACTGGGCCCACTCGGTAATGCATCATCATAATGAGCTCAAAGTGACCAAGTGTCTGGTCACGGGATCATGCATTACGGTACCAGTAAAGTGACTTGCCGGTAACGAGATTGAACGAGGTATTGGGATACCGACGATCGAATCTCGGGCAAGTAATATATCGATTGACAAAGGGAATTGCATACGGGGTTGATTGAATCCTCGACATCGTGGTTCATCCGATGAGATCATCGTGGAGCATGTGGGAGCCAACATGGGTATCCAGATCCCGTTGTTGGTTATTGACCGGAGAGTCGTCTCGGTCATGTCTGCTTGTCTCCCGAACCCGTAGGGTCTACACACTTAAGGTTCGGTGACGCTAGGGTTGTGAAGATAAGTATATGCAGTAACCCGAATGTTGTTCGGGGTCCCGAATGAGATCCAGGACGTCACGAGGAGTTCCGAAATGGTCCGGAGGTAAAGAATTATATATAGGATGTGCAGTTTCGGCCATCGGGACAAGTTTCGGGGTACCCGGTATTGTACCGGGACCACCGGAAGGGTCCCGGGGGGTCCACCGGGTGGGGCCACCTATCCCGGAGGGCCCCATGGGCTGAAATAGGAGGGAACCCAGCCCATAGTGGGCTGGGGCGCCAGCCCCTAGGGGGCCCATGCGGCTCGGGCTAAGGGGAAACCCTAGAGGGGGCGCCCCCCTTGCCTTGGGGAGCAAGCCCCACCCTAGGCCGCCGCCCCCCCTAGTAGATTCCATCTACTAGGGCCGGCCCCCCCCCCATGGCACCCCTATATATAGTGGGGGAGAGGAGGGACTTGACACACCAGCCCCTGGCGCCTTCCTCTCTCACCGTTACGTCTCTCTTCCTCGTAGTATAGGCGAAGCCCTGCTACTGCGACGCCCTGCATCCACCACCACGCCGTCGTGCTGCTGGATCTTCGTCAACCTCTCCTTCCCCCTTGCTGGATCAAGAAGGAGGAGACGTCTCCCGTCCCGTATGTGTGTTGAACGCGGAGGTGTCGTCCGTTCGACGCTGGTCATCGGTGATTTGGATCACGTTGTGTACGACTACATCATCCCCGTTCGTTGAACGCTTCCGCACGCGATCTACAAAGGTATGTAGATGCATCTCGTGACTCGTTGCTAGATGAACTCCTAGATGATCTTGGTGAAACGAGTAGGAAAAATTTTTGTTTTCTACAACGTTCTCCAACAGTGGTATCAGAGCTAGGTCTATGCGTAGTTCTTCTTGCGCGAGTAGAACACAATTTGTTGTGGGCGTGGATTTGTCAACTTTCTTGCCGCTACTAGTCTTTTCTTGCTTCAGCGGTATTGTGGGATGAAGCGGCCCGGACCAACCTTACACGTACGCTTACGTGAGACCGGTTCCACCGACTAACATGCACTAGTTGCATAAGGTGGCTGGCGGGTGTCTGTCTCTCCTACTTTAGTTGGAGCGGATTCGATGAACAGGGTCCTTATGAAGGGTAAATAGAAGTTGACAAATCACGTTGTGGTTTTCACGTAGGTAAGAAAACGTTCTTGCTAGAACCCTAATTCAGCCACGTAAAAACTTGCAACAACAATTAGAGGACGTCTAACTTGTTTTTGCAGCAAGTGGTTTGTGATATGATATGGCCAAAGTTGTGATGAATGATGAATGATCTATATGTGATGTATGAGATGTTCATGCTATTATAATAGGAATCACGACTTGCATGTCGATGAGTATGACAACCGGCAGGAGCCATAGGAGTTGTCTTTATTCTTTTATATGACATGCGTGTCATTGAGAAACGCCATGTAAATTACTTTGCTTCATTGCTAAACGCGTTAGCCATAGTAGTAGAAGTAATAATTGGCGAGCAACTTCATGGAGACACGATGATGGAGATCATGATGATGGAGACTCAATGCCCGACCACTGTAGAAGATAGAGAGAAAATGAAAGGTGTTCCCTATGCTTCAGCCATAGGCTCTATCATGTATGCAACATTGTGTATCAGACCTGATGTGTGCCTTGCTATTAGTTTAGCAGGGCAGTACCAAAGTGATCCAGGGGTGGATCACTGGACAGCGGTCAAGAATATCCTGAAATACCTAAAAAGGACTAAGGATATGTTTCTCATATATGGAGGTGACAAAGAGCTCGTCGTAAACGATTACGTCAATGCAAGCTTTGACACTGATCCAGATGACTCTAAGTCACAAACCGGATATGTGTTTTTTTATTAAATGGTGGAGCTGTCAGTTGGTGCAATTCCAAGCACAGCGTCATGGCGGGATCTACGTGTGAAACGGAATACATAACTGCTTCGGAAGCAGCAAATGAAGGAGTCTGGATGAATGAGTTCATATCTGATCTAGGTGTCATACCTAGTGCATCGGGTCCAATGAAAATCTTTTGTGACAATGCTGGTGCAATTGCCTTGGCAAAGGAATCCATATTTCACAAGAGAACCAAGCACATCAAGAGATGATTCAATTCCATCCGCGATCAAGTCAAGGAGGGGGACAAAGAGATTTGCAAGATACATACGGATCTGAATGTTGCAGACCCGTTGACTAAGCCTCTCTCACGAGCAAAACATGATCAGCACCAAGACTCCATGGGTGTTAGAATCATTACAATGTAATCTAGATTATTGACTCTAGTGCAAGTGGGAGACTGAAGGAAATATGCCCTAGAGGCAATAATAAAGTTGTTATTTATATTTCCTTATATCATGATAAATGTTTATTATTCATGCTAGAATTGTATTAACCGGAAACTTAGTACATGTGTGAATACATAGACAAACAGAATGTCACTAGTTTGCCTCTACTTGACTAGCTCGTTGAATCAGTGATGGTTATGTTTCCTAACCATAGACATGAGTTATCATTTGATTAACGGGATCACATCACTAGAGAATGATGTGATTGACTTGACCCATCCGTTAGCTCAGCACGATGATCGTTTAGTTTATTGCTATTGCTTTCTCCATAACTTATACATGTTCCTATGACTATGAGATCATGCAACTCCCAAATACCGGAGGAAAACTTTGTGTGCTACCAAATGTCACAACAAAACTGGGTGATTATAAAGGTGCTCCACAGGTGTCTCCGATGGTGTTTGTTGAGTTGGCATAGATCAAGATTAGGATTAGTCACTCCGATTGTTGGAGAGGTATCTCTGGGCCCTCTCGGTAATGCACATCACTATAAGCCATGCAAGCAATGTGACTAATGAGTTAGTTGTGGGATAATGCATTACGGAACGAGTAAAGAGACTTGCCGGTAATGAGATTGAACTAGGTATTGAGATACCGACGATCGAATCTCGGGCAAGTAACATACCGATGATAAAGGGAACAACGCATATCGTTATGCGGTTTGACCGATAAAGATATTCGTAGAATATGTAGGAACCAATATGAGCATCCAGGTTCCGCTATTGGTTATTTACTGGAGACGTGTCTCGGTCATGTCTACATAGTTCTCGAACCCGTAGTGTCCTCACGCTTAACGTTCGGTGATGATCGGTATTATGAGTTTATGTGTTTTGATGTACCGAAGGTAGTTCGGAGTCCCGGATATGATCATGGACATGACGAGGAGTCTCAAAATGGTCGAGACATAAAGATCGATATATTGGATGACTATATTTGGATATCGAAATGGTTCCAGATGAGATCGGGCATATACCGGAGCACAGGGAGGTTACCCGAACCCTCCGGGAGGTATATGGGACTTAGTGGGAGAGAGGGGAAAGGAGCAAAGGAGGGTGCGCGCCCCCCAAGCCCAACCCGAATTGGGAGGGGGGCCGGGGCCCCCTTTCCTTCCTCCTTCCTCCCCCTTCCTTCCACTCCTAGTCCAACTAGGGAAGGGGGGAATCCTACTCTCGGTGGGAGTAGGACTCCCCTTGGGGTGCGCCTAGGAGGCCAGCCTCCTCCCCCTCCTCCATTCATTTATATACAGGGGAGGGGGCACCCCAGGGACACACAAGGTGATCATTGATCTTTTAGCCGTGTGCGGTGCCCCCTCCACCATAATCCACCTCGGTCATATCGTAGCGGTGCTTAGGCGAAGCCCTGTTCCTGTAGCAACATCATCACCGTCATCACGCGTCGTGCTGGCGAAGCTCTCCCTCGAAGCTCTACTGGATCGTGAGTTCGTGGGATGTCACCGAGCCGAACGTGTGCAGATCACGGAGGTGTTGTAAGTTCGGTGCTGGGATCGGTCGATCGTGAAGACGTACAACTACATCAACCGCGTTGTCATAACGCTTCCGCTTACGGTCTACGAGGGTATGTAGACAATACTCTTCCCTCTCATTGCTATGCATCACCATGATCTTGCGTGTGCATAGGAATTTTTTTGAAATTAATACATTCCCCAAAAGTGGTATCAGAGCCAGGTTTATGCGTAGATGTTATATGCACGAGTAGAACACAAAGGAGTTGTGGGCGTGGGTATATACATATTGCTTACCGTCACTAGTTGATTCTTGATTCAGTGATATTGTTGGATGAAGCGGCCCAAACCGACATTATGCATACGCTTACGCGAGACTGCTTCTACCGACGTGCTTCGCACACAGGTGGCTAGTGGGTGTTAGTTTCTCCAACGTTAATCGAATCAGATTCAATGAACTGGGTTATTTCTGAAGATCAAAAAGCAATCACTATATAGCGTTGTGGTTTTTGATGCGTAGGTAAGAACGGTTCTTGCTCAGCCCGTAGCAACCACGTAAAACTTGCAACAACAAAGTAGAGGACGTCTAACTTGTTTTTGCAGGGCATGTTGTGATGTGATATGGTCAAGACATGATGCTAAATTTTATTGTATGAGATGATCATGTTTTGTAACACAGTTATCGGCAACTCGCAGGAGCCATATGTTTGTCGCTTTATTGTACGAAATGCAATCGCCATGTAATTGATTTACTTTATCACTAAGCGGTAGCGATAGTCGTAGAAGCAATAGTTGGCGAGACGACAACGATGCTTCGATGGAGATCAAGGTGTCAAGCCGGTGACGATGGTGATCATGACGGTGCTTTGAAGATGGAGATCAAAGGCACAAGATGACGATGGCCATATCATATCACTTATATTGATTGCATGTGATTTTTTATCCTTTATGCATCTTATTTTGCTTAGTTCGGCGGTAGCATTATAAGATGATCTCTCACTAAATTTCAAGGTATAAGTGTTCTCCCTAAGTATGCACCGTTGCTACAGTTCGTCGTGCCGAGACACCACATGATGATCGGGTGTGATAAGCTCTACGTTCACATACAATGGGTGCAAGCCAGTTTTGCACACGCGGAATACTCGGGTTTAACTTGACGAGCCTAGCATATGCAGATATGGCCTCAGAACACTGAGACTGAAAGGTCGAGCGTGAATCATATAGTAGATATGATCAACATAGTGATGTTCTGTTGGAAATATGCCCTAGAGGCAAAAATAAAAGCATTATTATTATATTTCCTTGTTCATGGTAATTGTCTTTATTCATGCTATAATTGTGTTATCCGGAAATCGTAATACATGTGTGAATAACAGACACCAACATATCCCTAGTAAGCCTCTAGTTGACTAGCTCGTTAATCAACAGATAGTCATGGTTTCCTGGCTATGGACATAAGATGTCATTGATAACGAGATCACATCATTAGGAGAATGATGTGATGGACAAGACCCAATCCTAAACATAGCATAAAGATCGTATAGTTCGTTTGCTAGAGTTTTGCAATGTCAAGTGTCTTTTCCTTAGACCATGAGATCGTGTAACTCCCGGATACCGTAGGAGTGCTTTGGGTGTACCAAACGTCACAACGTAACTGGGTGACTATAAAGGTATACTACGGGTATCTCCGAAAGTGTCTATTGGGTTGACACGGATCAAGACTGGGATTTGTCACTCCGTATGACGGAGAGGTATCACTGGGCCCACTCGGTAATGCATCATCATAATGAGCTCAAAGTGACCAAGTGTCTGGTCACGGGATCATGCATTACGGTACCAGTAAAGTGACTTGCCGGTAACGAGATTGAACGAGGTATTGGGATACCGACGATCGAATCTCGGGCAAGTAATATATCGATTGACAAAGGGAATTGCATACGGGGTTGATTGAATCCTCGACATCGTGGTTCATCCGATGAGATCATCGTGGAGCATGTGGGAGCCAACATGGGTATCCAGATCCCGTTGTTGGTTATTGACCGGAGAGTCGTCTCGGTCATGTCTGCTTGTCTCCCGAACCCGTAGGGTCTACACACTTAAGGTTCGGTGACGCTAGGGTTGTGAAGATAAGTATATGCAGTAACCCGAATGTTGTTCGGGGTCCCGAATGAGATCCAGGACGTCACGAGGAGTTCCGAAATGGTCCGGAGGTAAAGAATTATATATAGGATGTGCAGTTTCGGCCATCGGGACAAGTTTCGGGGTACCCGGTATTGTACCGGGACCACCGGAAGGGTCCCGGGGGGTCCACCGGGTGGGGCCACCTATCCCGGAGGGCCCCATGGGCTGAAATAGGAGGGAACCCAGCCCATAGTGGGCTGGGGCGCCAGCCCCTAGGGGGCCCATGCGGCTCGGGCTAAGGGGAAACCCTAGAGGGGGCGCCCCCCTTGCCTTGGGGAGCAAGCCCCACCCTAGGCCGCCGCCCCCCCTAGTAGATTCCATCTACTAGGGCCGGCCCCCCCCATGGCACCCCTATATATAGTGGGGGAGAGGAGGGACTTGACACACCAGCCCCTGGCGCCTCCCTCTCTCACCGTTACGTCTCTCTTCCTCGTAGTATAGGCGAAGCCCTGCTACTGCGACGCCCTGCATCCACCACCACGCCGTCGTGCTGCTGGATCTTCGTCAACCTCTCCTTCCCCCTTGCTGGATCAAGAAGGAGGAGACGTCTCCCGTCCCGTATGTGTGTTGAACGCGGAGGTGTCGTCCGTTCGACGCTGGTCATCGGTGATTTGGATCACGTTGTGTACGACTACATCATCCCCGTTCGTTGAACGCTTCCGCACGCGATCTACAAAGGTATGTAGATGCATCTCGTGACTCGTTGCTAGATGAACTCCTAGATGATCTTGGTGAAACGAGTAGGAAAAATTTTTGTTTTCTACAACGTTCTCCAACAGTGGTATCAGAGCTAGGTCTATGCGTAGTTCTTCTTGCGCGAGTAGAACACAATTTGTTGTGGGCGTGGATTTGTCAACTTTCTTGCCGCTACTAGTCTTTTCTTGCTTCAGCGGTATTGTGGGATGAAGCGGCCCGGACCAACCTTACACGTACGCTTACGTGAGACCGGTTCCACCGACTAACATGCACTAGTTGCATAAGGTGGCTGGCGGGTGTCTGTCTCTCCTACTTTAGTTGGAGCGGATTCGATGAACAGGGTCCTTATGAAGGGTAAATAGAAGTTGACAAATCACGTTGTGGTTTTCACGTAGGTAAGAAAACGTTCTTGCTAGAACCCTAATTCAGCCACGTAAAAACTTGCAACAACAATTAGAGGACGTCTAACTTGTTTTTGCAGCAAGTGGTTTGTGATATGATATGGCCAAAGTTGTGATGAATGATGAATGATCTATATGTGATGTATGAGATGTTCATGCTATTATAATAGGAATCACGACTTGCATGTCGATGAGTATGACAACCGGCAGGAGCCATAGGAGTTGTCTTTATTCTTTTATATGACATGCGTGTCATTGAGAAACGCCATGTAAATTACTTTGCTTCATTGCTAAACGCGTTAGCCATAGTAGTAGAAGTAATAATTGGCGAGCAACTTCATGGAGACACGATGATGGAGATCATGATGATGGAGATCATGGTGTCAAGCCGGTGACAAGACGATCTTGGAGCCCCAAGATGGAGATCAAAGGAGCTATGTGATAATGGCCATATCATGTCACGTTTATTATTTGATTGCATGTGATGTTTATCATGTTTTGCATCTTGTTTACTTAGAACGGCGGTAGTAAATAAGATGATCCCTCATAACAATTTCAAGAAGTGTTCTCCCCTAACTGTGCACCGTTGCTAAAGTTCGTCATTTCGAAGCACCACGTGATGATCGGGTGTGATAGATTATTACGTTCACATACAACGGGTGTAAGACAGTTTTACACATGCAAAACACTTAGGGTTAACTTGACGAGCCTAGCATGTGCATAGACATGGCCTCGGAACACAGAAGACCGAAAGGTCGAGCATGAGTCGTATAGAAGATGCGATCAACATGAAGATGTTCACCGATGTTGACTAGTCCGTCTCACGTGATGATCGGACACGGCCTAGTTAACTAGGATCATGTAATACTTAGATGACTAGAGGGATGTCTAATCTAAGTGGGAGTTCATTAAAACTTGATTGGATGAACTTTATTATCATGAACATTAGTCTAAAATATTTTACAATATGTCTTGTAGATCAAATGGCCCACGTAGTCCTCAACTTCAACGCGTTCCTAGAGAAAACCAAGCTAAAATACGATGGCAGCAACTATACGGACTGGGTCCGGAACCTGAGGATCATCCTCATAGCTGCCAAGAAAGATTATGTCCTACAAGCACCGCTGGGTGACGCACCTGTCCTCCCCGCTGAACAAGACGTTATGAACGCTTGGCAGGCACGTACCGATGACTACTCCCTCGTTCAGTGCGGCATGCTTTACAGTTTAGAACCGGGGCTCCAAAAGCGTTTTGAGAGACATGGAGCATATGAGATGTTCGAAGAGCTGAAAATGGTTTTCCAAGCTCATGCCCGGGTCGAGAGATATGAGGTCTCCGACAAGTTCTTCAGCTGTAAGATGGAGGAAAACAGTTCTGTCAGTGAGCACATACTCACGATGTCTGGATTACATAACCGCTTGACTCAGCTGGGAGTTAATCTCCCGGATGATGCGGTCATTGACAGAATCCTCCAGTCGCTTCCACCGAGCTACAAGAGCTTTGTGATGAACTTCAATATGCAGGGGATGGAAAAGACCATTCCTGAAGTATTTGCTATGCTGAAATCAGCAGAGGTAGAAGTCAAGAAGGAACATCAGGTGTTGATGGTCAATAAAACCACTAAGTTCAAGAAGGGCAAGGGTAAGAAAGCCTTCAAGAAGGACGGCAAGGAGGTTGCCGTGCCCGGCAAGCAAGCTGCCGGGAGGAAGCCAAAGAATGGACCCAAGCCCGAGACTGAGTGTTTTTATTGCAAGGGAAGCGGTCACTGGAAGCGGAATTGCCCCAAGTACTTAGTAGACAAGAAGGCCGGCAAAACAAAAGGTATATGTGATATACATGTAATTGATGTGTACCTTACCAGTAATCGTAGTAGCTCTTGGGTATTTGATACCGGTGCAGTTGCTCACATTTGTAACTCACAGCAGGAACTACGGAATAGGCGAAGACTGGCAAAGGACGAGGTGACGATGCGTGTCGGGAATGGTTCCAAAGTCGATGTGATCGCCGTCGGCACGCTGCCTCTTCATTTACCTACGGGATTAGTTTTAAACCTCAATAATTGTTATTTAGTACCAGCTTTGAGCATGAACATTGTATCGGGATCTCGTTTAATTCGAGATGGCTACTCATTTAAATCCGAGAATAATGGTTGTTCTATTTATATGAGAGATATGTTTTATGGTCATGCTCCTATGGTGAATGGTTTATTCTTTATGAATCTCGAACGTAATGCTACACATGTTCATAGTGTGAGTACCAAAAGATGTAAGGTTGATAATGATAGTCCCACATACTTGTGGCACTGCCGCCTTGGTCACATAGGTGTCAAACGCATGAAGAAGCTCCATGCAGATGGACTTTTAGAGTCTCTTGATTATGAATCATTTGACACGTGCGAACCATGCCTTATGGGTAAAATGACCAAGACTCCGTTCTCAGGAACAATGGAGCGAGCAACCAACTTATTGGAAATCATACATACTGATGTGTGCGGTCCAATGAGTGTTGAGGCTCGCGGCGGCTATCGTTATGTTCTCACTCTCACTGATGATTTGAGTAGATATGGATATATTTACTTAATGACACACAAGTCTGAAACCTTTGAAAAGTTCAAGGAATTTCAGAGTGAGGTTGAGAATCAACGTGACAGGAAAATCAAGTTTCTACGATCAGATCGTGGAGGAGAATACTTGAGTCACGAATTTGGCACACACTTAAGAAAATGTGGAATAGTTTCACAGCTCACGCCGCCTGGAACACCTCAGCGTAACGGTGTGTCCGAACATCGTAATCGCACTCTATTAGATATGGTGCGGTCTATGATGTCTCTTGCCGATTTACCACTATCTTTTTGGGGCTATGCTTTAGAGACTGCTGCATTCACTTTAAATAGGGCTCCGTCAAAATCCGTTGAGACGACACCGTTTGAATTATGGTTTGGAAAGAAACCTAAGTTGTCGTTTCTGAAAGTTTGGGGATGCGATGCTTATGTCAAGAAACTTCAACCTAAAAAGCTCGAACCCAAGTCGGAAAAATGCGTCTTCATAGGATACCCAAAAGAAACTATTGGGTATACCTTCTACCTCAGATCCGAAGGCAAGATCTTTGTAGCCAAGAATGGATCCTTTCTAGAGAAAGAGTTTCTCTCGAAAGAAGTAAGTGGGAGGAAAATAGAACTTGATGAAGTATTACCTCTTGAACCGGAAAATGGCGCAACTCAAGAAAATGTTCCTGAGGTGCCTACACCGACTGGAGAGGAAGTTAATGATGATGATCATGAAACTTCTGATCAAGTTACTACTGAAATTCGAAGGTCCACAAGGACACGTTCCGCACCAGAGTGGTACGGCAACCCTGTCTTGGAAATCATGTTGTTAGACAACGGTGAACCTTCGAACTATGAAGAAGCGATGGCGGGCCCGGATTCCGACAAATGGCTAGAAGCCATGAAATCCGAGATAGGATCCATGTATGAAAACGAAGTATGGACTTTGACTGACTTGCCCATTGAACGGCGAGCCATAGATAATAAATGGATCTTTAAGAAGAAGACAGACGCGGATGGTAATGTGACCATCTATAAAGCTCGGCTTGTCGCTAAAGGTTATCGACAAGTTCAAGGGGTTGACTACGATGAGACTTTCTCACCGGTAGCGAAGCTGAAGTCCGTCCGAATCATGTTAGCAATTGCCGCGTTTTACGATTATGAAATATGGCAAATGGACGTCAAAACGGCATTCCTTAATGGTTTCCTTAAGGAAGAATTGTATATGATGCAGCCAGAAGGTTTTGTCGATCCTAAGAATGCTGACAAAGTGTGCAAGCTCCAACGCTCGATTTATGGGCTGGTGCAAGCATCTCGGAGTTGGAACATTCGCTTTGATGAGATGATCAAAGCGTTTGGGTTTACGCAGACTTATGGAGAAGCCTGTGTTTACAAGAAAGTGAGTGGGAGCTCTGTAGCATTTCTCATATTATATGTAGATGACATACTTTTGATGGGAAATGATATAGAACTTTTGGACAGCATCAAGGCCTACTTGAATAAGAGTTTTTCAATGAAGGACCTTGGAGAAGCTGCTTATATATTAGGCATCAAGATCTATAGAGATAGATCGAGACGCCTCATAGGTCTTTCACAAAGCACATACCTTGATAAGATATTGAAGAAATTCAATATGGATCAATCTAAGAAGGGGTTCTTGCCTGTGTTACAAGGTATGAAATTGAGCTTGGCTCAAAGTCCGACCATGGCAGAAGAAATAGAAGAGATGAGTGTCATCCCCTATGCCTCAGCCATAGGTTCTATTATGTATGCCATGCTGTGTACCAGACCTGATGTAAACCTTGCCGTAAGTTTGGTAGGAAGGTACCAAAGTAATCCCGGCAAAGAACACTGGACAGCGGTCAAGAATATCCTGAAGTACCTGAAAAGGACTAAGGAGATGTTTCTCGTTTATGGAGGTGACGAAGAGCTCGTCGTAAAGGGTTACGTCGACGCTAGCTTCGACACAGATCTGGATGACTCAAAGTCACAAACCGGATATGTGTATATTTTGAATGGTGGGGCAATAAGCTGGTGCAGTTGCAAGCAGAGCGTCGTGGCGGGATCTACATGTGAAGCGGAGTACATGGCAGCCTCGGAGGCAGCACATGAAGCAATCTGGGTGAAGGAGTTCATCACCGACCTCGGAGTCATACCCAATGCGTCGGGGCCGATCAAGCTCTTCTGTGACAACACTGGAGCTATTGCACTTGCCAAGGAGCCCAGGTTTCACAAGAAGACAAGGCATATCAAGCGTCGCTTCAACTCCATTTGTGAAAATGTTCAGGATGGAGACATAGATATTTGTAAAGTACATACGGACCTGAATGTAGCAGATCCGTTGACTAAACCTCTCCCTAGGGCAAAACATGATCAACACCAGAATTCCATGGGTGTTCGATTCATCACAATGTAACTAGATTATTGACTCTAGTGCAAGTGGGAGACTGTTGGAAATATGCCCTAGAGGCAATAATAAAAGCATTATTATTATATTTCCTTGTTCATGGTAATTGTCTTTATTCATGCTATAATTGTGTTATCCGGAAATCGTAATACATGTGTGAATAACAGACACCAACATGTCCCTAGTAAGCCTCTAGTTGACTAGCTCGTTAATCAATAGATAGTCATGGTTTCCTGGCTATGGACATAAGATGTCATTGATAACGAGATCACATCATTAGGAGAATGATGTGATGGACAAGACCCAATCCTAAACATAGCATAAAGATCGTATAGTTCGTTTGCTAGAGTTTTGCAATGTCAAGTGTCTTTTCCTTAGACCATGAGATCATGTAACTCCCGGATACCGTAGGAGTGCTTTGGGTGTACCAAACGTCACAACGTAACTGGGTGACTATAAAGGTATACTACGGGTATCTCCGAAAGTGTCTGTTGGGTTGACACGGATCAAGACTGGGATTTGTCACTCCGTATGACGGAGAGGTATCACTGGGCCCACTCGGTAATGCATCATCATAATGAGCTCAAAGTGACCAAGTGTCTGGTCACGGGATCATGCATTACGGTACGAGTAAAGTGACTTGCCGGTAACGAGATTGAACGAGGTATTGGGATACCGACGATCGAATCTCGGGCAAGTAATATATCGATTGACAAAGGGAATTGCATACGGGGTTGATTGAATCCTCGACATCGTGGTTCATCCGATGATATCATCGTGGAGCATGTGGGAGCCAACATGGGTATCCAGATCCCGCTGTTGGTTATTGACCGGAGAGTCGTCTCGGTCATGTCTGCTTGTCTCCCGAACCCGTAGGGTCTACACACTTAAGGTTCGGTGACGCTAGGGTTGTGAAGATAAGTATATGCAGTAACCCGAATGTTGTTCGGGGTCCCGGATGAGATCCAGGACGTCACGAGGAGTTCCGGAATGGTCCGGAGGTAAAGAATTATATATATAGGATGTGCAGTTTCGGCCATCGGGACAAGTTTCGGGGTACCCGGTATTGTACCGGGACCACCGGAAGGGTCCCGGGGGGTCCACCGGGTGGGGCCACCTATCCCGGAGGGCCCCATGGGCTGAAATAGGAGGGAACCCAGCCCATAGTGGGCTGGGGCGCCAGCCCCTAGGGGGCCCATGCGGCTAGGGCTAAGGGGAAACCCTAGAGGGGGCGCCCCCTTGCCTTGGGGAGCAAGCCCCACCCTAGGCCGCCGCCCCCCCTAGTAGATTCCATATACTAGGGCCGGCGCCCCCCCCCCCCCATGGCACCCCTATATATAGTGGGGGAGAGGAGGGACTTGACACACCAGCCCCTGGCGCCTCCCTCTCTCCCCGTTACGTCTCTCTTCCTCGTAGTATAGGCGAAGCCCTGCTACTGCGACGCCCTGCATCCACCACCACGCCGTCGTGCTGCTGGATCTTCGTCAACCTCTCCTTCCCCCTTGCTGGATCAAGAAGGAGGAGACGTCTCCCGTCCCGTACGTGTGTTGAACGCGGAGGTGTCGTCCGTTCGGCGCTGGTCATCGGTGATTTGGATCACGTTGTGTACGACTACATCATCCCCGTTCGTTGAACGCTTCCGCACGCGATCTACAAAGGTATGTAGATGCATCTCGTGACTCGTTGCTAGATGAACTCCTAGATGATCTTGGTGAAACGAGTAGGAAATTTTTTGTTTTCTGCAACGTTCTCCAACATGTTCGCCATTGAAAACTACTCCATCTCACGTGATGATCGGACATGGTTTAGTTGATATGGATCACGTGATCACTTAGATGATTAGAGAGATATCTATCTAAGTGGGAGTTCTTGAGTAATTTTGATTAATTGAACTTTAATTTATCATGAACTTAGTACCTGATAGTATTTTGCATGTCTATGTTGTTGTAGATAGATGGCCCGTGTTGTTGTTCCGTTGAATTTTAATGCGTTCCTAGAGAAAGCTAAGTTGATAGATGATGGTAGCAACTACACGGACTGGGTCCGTAACTTGAGGATTATCCTCATTGCTGCATAGAAGAATTACGTCCTGGAAGCACCGCTAGGTGAAAAACCTGCTGCAGGAGCAACGCCAGATGTTGTGAACACCTGGCAGAGCAAAGCTGATGACTACTCGATAATTCAGTGTGACATGCTTTACGGCTTAGAACTGGGACTCCAACGATGTTTTGAACGTCATGGAGCATATGAGATGTTCCAGGAGTTGAAGTTAATATTTCAAGAAAATGCCCGGATTGAGAGATATGAAGTCTCCAATAAGTTCTACAGCTGCAAGATGGAGGAGAATAGTTCTGTCAGTGAACATATACTCAGAATGTCTGGGTACCACAACCACTTGACTCAACTGGGAGTTAATCTTCCTGATGATAGTGTCATTGACAGAGTTCTTCAATCACTGCCACCAAGCTACAAGAGCTTCATGATGAACTATAATATGCAAGGGATGGATGAGACGATTCCTGAGCTCTTCGCAATGCTAAAGGCTACGGAGGTAGAAATCAAGAAGGAGCATCAAGTGTTGATGGTCAACAAGACCACAAGTTTCAAGAAAAAGGGTAAAGGGAAAAGGGGAACTTCAAGAAGAACAACAAGCCAGTTGCTGCTCAAGTGAAGAAACCCAAGTCTGGACCTAAGGCTGAGACTGAGTGCTTCTACTACAAAGGAACTGGTCACTGGAAGCGAAACTGCCCCAAGTATTTGGCGAAGAAGAAGGATGGCAAAGTGAAAGGTATATTTGATATACATGTTATTGATGTGTACCTTGCTAATGCTCGTTGTAGTGCCTGGGTATTTGATATTGGTTCAGTTGCTAACATTTGCAACTCGAAACAGGGGCTACGGATTAAGCGAAAATTGGCTAAGGACGAGGTGACGATGCGCGTGGGAAATGGTTCCAAAGTCGATGTGATCGACGACGGCACGCTACCTCTACATCCACCTTCGGGATTAGTTTTAGACCTAAATAATTGTTATTTGGTGCCAGCGTTGAGCATGAACATTATATATGGATCTTATTTGATGCGAGACGGTTATTCATTTAAATCAAAGAATAATGGTTGTTCTATTTATATGAGTAATATCTTTTATGGTCATGCACCCTGGATGAGTGGTCTATTTTTACTAAATCTTGATAGTAGTGATACACATGTTCATAGTATTGAAGCCAAAAGATGCAGAGTTGATAATAATAGTGCAACTTATTTGTGGCACTGCTGTTTAGGTCATATTGGTGTAAAGCGCATGAAGAAACTCCATTCTAATGGACTTTTGGAATCACTTGATTATGAATCACTTGGTACTTGCGAACCATGCCTCATGGGCAAGATGACTAAACCTCCGTTCTCCGGAACAATGGAGCGAGAGCAACAGAGTTATTGGAAATCATACATACTGATGTATGTGGTTCAATGAACATTGAAGCTCGCTGCGGATATCGTTATTTTCTCACCTTCACAGATGATTTGAGCAGATATGGGTATATCTACTTAATGAAACATAAGTCTGAAACATTTGAAAAGTTCAAAGAATTTCAGAGTGAAGTGGAAAATCATTGTAACAAGAAAATCAAGTTTCTACGATCTGATCATGGAGGTGAATATTTGAGTTATGAGTTTGGACTTCATTTGAAACAATGCGGAATAGTTTCGCAACTCACGCCACCTGGAACACCACAACGTAATGGTGTGCCCGAACGTCGTAACCGCACTTTATTAGATATGGTGTGATCTATGATGTCTCTCACTGCTTTACCGCTATTGTTTTGGGGTTATGCTTTAGAGACAGCTGCATTCACGTTAAATAGGGCACCATCTAAATCTGTCGAGACGACACCTTATGAACTGTGGTTTGGAAAGAAACCCAAGTTGTCATTTTTTTAAAGTTTGGGGCTGCGATGCTTATGTGAAAAAGCTTTAACCTAATAAGCTCGAACCCAATTCGGAGAAATGTGTCTTCATAGAATACCCAAAGGAGACTGTTGGGTACACCTTCTATCACAGATCCGAAGGCAAGATATTCGTTGCTAAGAATGGATCCTTTCTAGAGAAGGAGTTTCTCTCGAAAGAAGTGAATGGGAGGAAATTAGAACTTGATGAGGTAATTGTACCTTCTCCCTTATTGGAAAGTAGTTCGTCACTGAAATTAGTTCTAGTGATTCCTACACCAGTAAGTGAGGAAGCTAATGATGATGATCATGAAACTTCTGATCAAGTTACTACCGAACCTCGTTGGTCAACTAGAGTAAGATCCGCACCAGACTGGTACGGTAATCCTATTCTGGAAGTCATGTTACTTGACCATGACGAACCTACGAACTATGAGGAAACGATGATGAGCCCAGATTCTGCAAAATGTGTTGAGGCCATGAAATCTGAGATGGGATCCATGTATGAGAACAAAGTGTGGACTTTGGCTGACTTGCCCGATGATCGGCAGGCCTTAGAGAATAAATGGAACTTCAAGAAGAAGACTGACGCTGACGGTAATGTTACTATCTACAAAGCTCGGCTTGTTGCAAAAGGTTTTCGACAAGTTCAAGGAGTTGACTACAATGAGACCTTCTCACCCGTAGCAATGCTTAAGTCCGTCCGAATCATGTTAGCAATTGCTGCATTTTATGATTACGAAATTTGGCAAATGGATGTCAAAATTGCATTCCTTAATGGATATCTTAAAGAAGAGTTGTATATGATGCAACCAGAAGGTTTTGTCGATCAAAAAGGTGCTAACAAAGGGTGCAAGCTCCAGCGATCCATTTATGGACTAGTGCAAGCCTCTCGGAGTTGGAATATATGCTTTGATAGTGTGATCAAAGCATATGGTTTTTTACAGACTTTTGGAGAAGCCTGTATTTACAAAAAAGTGAGTGGGAGCTCCGTAGCATTTCTGATATTATATGTAGATGACATATTGTAAATCGGAGATGATACTGAATTTCTGAATAGCATAAAAGGATACTTGAATAAGAATTTTTCAATGAAAGACCTCGGTGAAGCTGCTTATATATTGGGCATCAAGATCTATAGATATAGATCAAGACGCTTAATTGGACTTTCACAAAGCACACACCTTGATAAAGTTTTGAAGAAGTTCAAAATGGATCAGGCAAAGAAAGGGTTCTTACCTGTATTACAAGGTGTGAAATTGAGTCAGACTCAATGCCCGACCACTGTAGAAGATAGAGAGAAAATGAAAGGTGTTCCCTATGCTTCAGCCATAGGCTCTATCATGTATGCAACATTGTGTATCAGACCTGATGTGTGCCTTGCTATTAGTTTAGCAGGGCAGTACCAAAGTGATCCAGGGGTGGATCACTGGACAGCGGTCAAGAATATCCTGAAATACCTAAAAAGGACTAAGGATATGTTTCTCATATATGGAGGTGACAAAGAGCTCGTCGTAAACGATTACGTCAATGCAAGCTTTGACACTGATCCAGATGACTCTAAGTCACAAACCGGATATGTGTTTTTTTATTAAATGGTGGAGCTGTCAGTTGGTGCAATTCCAAGAACAGCGTCATGGCGGGATCTACGTGTGAAACGGAATACATAACTGCTTCGGAAGCAGCAAATGAAGGAGTCTGGATGAATGAGTTCATATCTGATCTAGGTGTCATACCTAGTGCATCGGGTCCAATGAAAATCTTTTGTGACAATGCTGGTGCAATTGCCTTGGCAAAGGAATCCATATTTCACAAGAGAACCAAGCACATCAAGAGATGATTCAATTCCATCCGCGATCAAGTCAAGGAGGGGGACAAAGAGATTTGCAAGATACATACGGATCTGAATGTTGCAGACCCGTTGACTAAGCCTCTCTCACGAGCAAAACATGATCAGCACCAAGACTCCATGGGTGTTAGAATCATTACAATGTAATCTAGATTATTGACTCTAGTGCAAGTGGGAGACTGAAGGAAATATGCCCTAGAGGCAATAATAAAGTTGTTATTTATATTTCCTTATATCATGATAAATGTTTATTATTCATGCTAGAATTGTATTAACCAGAAACTTAGTGCATGTGTGAATACATAGACAAACAGAGTGTCACTAGTTTGCCTCTACTTGACCAGCTCATTGAATCAATGATGGTTATGTTTCCTAACCATAGACATGAGTTGTCATTTGATTAACGAGATCACATCATTAGAGAATGATGTGCTTGACTTGACCCATCCGTTAGATTAGCACGATGATCGTTTAGTTTGTTGCTATTGCTTACTGCATAACTTATACATGTTCCTATGACTATGAGATCATGCAACTCCCGAATACCGAGGAACACTTTGTGTGCTACCAAACGTCACAACGTAACTGGGTGATTATAAAGGTGCTCTACAGGTGTCTCTGATGGTGTTTGTTGAGTTGGCATAGATCAAGATTAGGATTTGTCTCTCTGATTGTCGGAGAGGTATCTTTGGGCCCTCTCGGTAATGCACATCACTATAAGCCTTGCAAGCAATGTGACTAATGAGTTAGTTGTGGGATAATGCATTACGGAACGAGTAAAGAGACTTGTGGGTAACGAGATTGAACTAGGTATTGAGATACCGACGATCGAATCTCGGGCAAGTAACATACCGATGACAAAGGGAACAACGTATATCGTTATGCGGTTTGACCGATAAAGATCTTTGTATAATATGTAGGAACCAATATGAGCATCCAGGTTTGGCTATTGGTTATTTAACGGAGACGTGTCTTGGTCATGTCTACATAGTTCTCGAACCCGTAGGGTCCGCACGCTTAACGTTCGGTGACGATTGGTATTATGAGTTTATGTGTTTTGATGTACCTAAGGTAGTTAGGAGTCCCGGATATGATCGTGAACATGACGAGGAGTCTCGAAATGGTCGAGACATAAAGAACGATATATTGGACGACTATATTTGGACATCGGAATGGTTCCGGATGAGATCGGGCATATACCGGAGCACAGGGAGGTTACCAGAACCCTCCGGGAGGTATATGGGCCTTATTGTGCCTTAGTGGGAGAGAGGGGAAAGGAGCAAAGGAGGGGGTGTGCCCCCCCCCTTTCCTTCCTCCCCCTTCCTTCCACTCCTAGTCCAACTAGGGAAGGGGGAATCCTACTCCCGGTGGGAGTAGGACTCCCCTTGGGGCGCACCTAGGAGGCCGACCTCCTCCCCCTCCTCCACTCCTTTATATACGGGGAGGGGGCACCCCATGGACACACAAGTTGATCATTGATCTTTTAGCCGTGTGCGGTGCCCCCTCCACCATAATCCACCTCGGTCATATCGTAGCGGTGCTTAGGCGAAGCCCTGTTCCGGTAGCAACATCATCACTGTCATCACGCCATCGTTCTGACGAAGCTCTCCCTCGAAGCTCTACTGGATGATGAGTTCGTGGGACGCCACCGAGCCGAATGTGTGCAGATCGCGGAGGTGTCGTACCTTCGGTGCTGGGATCGGTCGATTGCGAAGACGTACGACTACATCAACCGCGTTGTCATAACGCTTCCGCTTACGGTCTACGAGGGTATGTAGACAACACTCTTCCCTCTCGTTGCTATGCATCACCATGATCTTGCGTGTGCGTAGGAATTTTTTTGAAATTACTACGTTCCCAAACACCAACTCCACCGGCGACCTCCATCAATCTGGAGGCGCCGGACACATTGAGGGAAGCACTCCAACGTGCTTCCGTCATGGAGGAACACTGTGCCCTAATGGGTACGGTGGTCGAAAAAGTTCAGTCCACCAAAAGTGGGCTGAACAAAGCTTTCACCAGCCTGTTAATAGGCTTTGAGGTATGCGATGTAATATTCTTAGTAACTTTTGCATATGCAAATAATATGCCTGTGTATAGATAGTAGCCCCTGAGACTCTGTTCGGCTTTTTGAAAAAGAGGCCGGATAGAGGATCAAATATTCGCCGGAGTTAACATACTTATCTATTTTGGTAAACAGGCTTCACTGTCAGTGGCTTCGGCGAAGGACGGTGAAGTTTCCGAACTCCAGCGCAAACTGAAGCTGGCTGGTGATGAAATCGACCGTATTAACAAGTTGTTCGATGAGGCCCAAGGTATGCTATTAAAAGACCACTTACAAGCCTGAATTGTAATGCAAACTCATAGTTTAATCTCCCATGCTGCTATGTGTATGATTGTAGGCAGTGCGACCGAGGCCGAGACCCTCAAAAGTGCCCTTGCCAAAGCCAAGGAGGAGGCGAGGGCAAGCAAAGTGGCCGCAGACAAAGCGGCTGCGGATGTAGAGGCCGAAAAGGTCGCCCGCCACCAGTATGAGGCGAGGGTGGCCGAAGTGGAGCAAGCGCTCCAGGAGGCCGCCAACAAGTGTGAGTCCCTGGAGGAGAGTAATAAGGCCCAAGTGGCTGAACTCACCAAGGCTCTTCAAGAGGCGAAGGAGGCATGGACCGAGTCCCGGGCGGCTCGCGAGGAGATCAAGTAAGCCGAACAGATAGCGGCTGGTAAGCCTTTTCTTTTACAGAGTATATTTGGCGGTCGAAGATATGTTTTGCTAAATCGACTATGGAGTACTCCAGACGCCTTTGCGGATCTCCCACGGAGTGCTGCCGACGCCGCACCGCATTTTCGGGCCCAAGAAGGGAACGCGACGGAGAAGTTCCTCTGGTCGCAGTACTTGGTGCCTGAGTGGCCAGCACTGCTAAACAACCAGATGATGCAACTGGCGGAGCTGCATCAGATGTCTTGTTTAGCCATGAAGGACCTCATAGTCCGGCTATGGCCAGCCAGACCCATTTCGAGCAGCTACTTCGGCCTGGTCAAGTGGCTCGGCGATGCCTTGTCCCGAGTTGAGGTTGTAAAGCACTCGGCGTCCATAGAAGGTGCGCGATGGCCTTTGCCCGTGTCAAGATGCGTCGGGCGAAGATGAAGGTCGCTGTCGTGGCAGTTGAAGGTCCGCCTGGAGGCAAGGACCACCGCAAGCCGAAGCGCTATTTTGAAGATGTCCTCGAGGGTGCCTGTTTGATAGAGGGTCAATGCTTGAAGGATGTTATGTTCGAGTGAATGTATCCTAACTGCCCCGGCCTTATTATAAACCAAGGCTTTGTAATATATTTTATGGATTTATCTGAACTGCTTTCCTCCTGTGCGGTCGTATATTATTATTCTGAAAGTTTGCCAGTCGTCGGCTTTAGCCCCCATGTAGATACACGGGGGTGTTCGGAATAACCTGTAATCACTCTTGACCCAATGTCTTGGTCCATAAAGGAGGTGATTTACGTAGTGAACCAGGCAATCAGACTATGCGGCTTTAGCACTTTCACTTAGCCATAGGAGTTTGACGGTGGGACTAAGAACTAGCCCATGGTGCGCATGCGGCCGTCTGAACTGGTATGCCTTAGGCGCGTGACCGAGTCGAAGCCAGTCCTTCGTGTAGTACGTAAAAAATCGCAAGAGATTTATATTAAGTCGTCGAATAGCTGATCAGCTCTCGTCGTATCATGATAGTCAGTTTTCGGCTTTCTCTACTTAGGTGTTTGACCGGATGAACCGGAAACACAATCGCATTAGTTCTCCCTTTACTACCTTAGCTGAACAAGCAGAACGTAAGGTGGCAACCATAGGAGCCGGGCAACCCAACTATAGACCAAAGACATGATTCGGAGCCGATGCATATAACGCAATATTCAGGACGCCGAAGTGTACTATGAAAGTGTTCAGACTTACTTGTGTTTGAACATTTGTGGCCGAGTAAAGCCGCTGGCGATTAATGTCAATGTGTATATGTTAATCAGTCGTTAAGACGGGATAGAATGAGGTAGGGTAAAACCGTTTCCATTATAATCTGATTGATACGTCAAAACGTATTTTTACATAGGATGCGATAAGCATCGAGGCTATTTTACATGCCGAGCATAAGGGAAAGCTGTATACAGATCCTAAAAAGGAAAAGACGATCTTGAAGATCCTTTGACACTCTGTCGCACGTCTGCGCTGCTTTTCACCTTGGTGTATGATCCTTTGAGAGGATCAACGAGCGAGTATGCATAAGGGGCCTGGAAAAGGGGCCCTTGGTACCATCGAAAAGTGATGTGGTTTGTAAAGAACCTGAAAAATAAAAATAAGGAGAAGAAAAAGAAGAATGTGAGGGTCCGGATAGGGTCGAACCGTATTGTGGACCTTATTTTTAGTAGGCCTCCATCCTTGCCCATGGTATCTTTAGTGTGTAGTTATGTACGCACGGTACGTATGCCACTATCAGGTTGGGGCTTTGACGGAGGCTGAATTGCTAATCTAGCTTTGGATGAGCTAGACTGCCATTCTGCAAGGTAGACCGAACTCGTTTGACAGTGTCCGGGGGCTTGACTGTCGATGTAATATTCGGCTTAATGAGGCCAACCTGTACTTCGGCTGCGATGGCCGCAGTATGCTCCTCAGTACGGAGGGAGCGCTCCATATTTCCATTGACTGTTATAACGCCATGTGGTCCATGCATTTTGAGCTTTAGATAAGCGTAGTGCGGGACTGCATTGAAACGGGCGAAAGCGGTTCATCCGAGCAGTGCATGATAGCCACTGCGGAAGGGGACGATGTCGAAGATCGGGTCTTTGCTACGGAAATTATCCGGTGAACCGAAGACTACTTCCAGCGTTATGGACCCTGTGCAACAGGCCTCGACACCGGGCATTACTCCTTTAAAGGTGGTTTTAGTGGGCTTGATTCTTGATGGATCAATACCCATTTTGTGGACAGTGTCCTGATAAAGCAGGTTAAGACTGCTGCCGTCGTCCATAAGGACTCGCGTAAGGTGGAATCCGTCGATAATTGGATCGAGGACCAATGATGTCGAACCTCCGTGATGGATACTGGTCGGATGGTCTCTGTGATCAAAAGTGATCAGACAGGCTGACCATGGGTTAAATTTTAGGGCGACTAGCTCTATGGCAAAAACGTCCCTTAGTGCGTGCTTGCGCTCCCGCTTAGGGATATGAGTGACATAGATCATATTAACTGTTTTTACCTCGGGGGGGGGGGGGGGGGGGGTTCTTTTGCCCCCTGTGTTCGGTGGGCGAGGCTCTTCATCATCGTCCTTGCTGGGCGGTCCTTTCCCCTTATGTTCGGTGTTTAATTAGCTTACCGGCTTGTTTAAAGACCCAAAATTTTCTGTTGGTATGATTGGCAGGCTTGTCAGGGGTTCCATGGATCTGGCAACGCCAATCGAGTATTCTGTCCAAACTAGATGGACCATCTTTGTTTCCTTTGAATGGCTTCTTCCGCTAACCAGGTTTTAGAGCCACTGAATCCGGCGTTGACCGCCGTATCTTCAGTATCTTCATTGTTGTTTCGACGCTTGTGTTTGTTGCACCGTGGGTTGCCGTTGTCGTCTCTGGCTTCGGAGGTGCCAAGGTCGTTGGTGTTGTTGCTTCTACAAGCTAGCCAGCTATATTCTCCCGCGCAAAAGCGGGTCATAAGTGCGGTGAGATCTGCCATGGACTTCGGATTTTCTTGGCTGAGGTGTCAGGCGAGCCAGTCATCACGGACGCTGTGTTTAAAGGCCGCGAGGGCTTCGGCATCCGTACAATCAACAATTTGGTTCTTTTTAATTAAGAACCTGGTCCGGAGATTCCGGGCTGACTCTTCGGGTTGCTGGACTATGTGACTAAGGTCATCGGCGTCTGGAGGCCGAACATAGGTGCCTTGGAAGTTGTCTCTAAAGGCATCCTCCAGATCTTCCCAGCTACCAATAGAGTTTTCTGGGAGGCTGTTTAACCAGTGTCGTGTTGGTCCCTTGAGTTTGAGGGGGAGGTACTTGATGGCATGGAGATCGTTACCACGGGCCATGTGGATGTGGAGAACTAAATCTTCAATCCATACTGCGAGATCTGTCGTTATGTCGTATGATTCAATGTTCACGGGTTTAAACCCTTTTGGGAACTGGTGCTCCATTACCTCATCAGTGAAGCATAAGGGGTGTGCGGCGCCTCTGTATCGGGTGATGTCATGACGCAATTCGGATGAAGTCTGTATGTGGTTTTCGGCCCTGGTAAGGTTATGCCTGTTAGGCCAAGCTTGACGCTCGTCTTCTCGTGTTGGGGCACGCCCCCTTGATCCATAGATTGATCTGGTTTGGCCTGCTCTATTATCCAAGTCTTGTCATAGATCGTAGGTGTATTCTGGAGCCGCTGTCTCTCTGCCCTTACGGCAAGGTGGTGCGGGTTGGTGTTCTGAGTGGGTGGCTGCTTTGTCACGCCCATGTGGTGTCCGATCTGGTTCATCGGCGCGGTCATGTTTTGACGGGTTTGGCTTGATGGCCTCGTCGTCGAATTGTGGCAGTAGCCGACGCTTCGGATAAGTTTTTGCTGGGTGTTGAAGGCCATATTCTTCAGCAGCTAGGACCTGCGTCCATCTCTCGTTGAGTGTATCATGTTCATCTTGGAGCCGTTGTTGCTGCTTTTTTAGGCTTCCCGCAGTGGCGATTAGCTGGCGCTTAAAACGCTCCTGCTCGAGTGGTTCATCTGGCACGATAAAGTCTTCCTCGCTGAGGCTCACATCGTCTTCGGAGAGCGGTAGATAATTACTGTCCTTCGAGTCCTCGTTCCCGACCAATTCGTCGGGGTTAACTTGCCCCCTCCTCCACATCGTCTTGTTCGGACGTGGGCTCGACGGGGGCTTTGGGGTCTTCAGCACCCTCCGGAGTGTTATCGTCTCTGGTGCCGGTATTGCTATCTTTTTCATGACACGATTTTGAGCGGTGTTGCTGATGTCGACGCTTTGGAGGTGCTTCAGCAGGTTTGTCCTCAACCGGACCCTTCCTGCCGTCGTCGTCATCCTATTTGGGTGTGTGTCCACCATATACACATCATATGTGGAGGTGGCCATCCAATATCTGGTAAACGGCAGGTTTTGGCCTAGTTCATCCCCGGCATCGTCATCCATGCCGTCGATGTCTTCGGAGGCGTAGTCCAGCATGTCGGTTAAGTCTTCGACAGTGGCTATGAAGTGGGTGGTGGGTGGGACGTAAAATTCCCCGCTCTCAGCCCCTAGTCCGGGCTGGGCATAATTTGGGAGTGATTCCTCTGTAATCGCGAGGGATCGCATTAAGTCCAGAGCCTCGTTTAAGAGCGAGGTTTGGACGTGGAAGCGAGAGTCCGCGGGGCTGACCGGGGCGAAGGCCTCCTGGCCATACTTGCTTGGCGCGGACCTCGAGAGTTCGGATCTGGAGTCCGGGGGCGAGTCCGGCCTCTCAATGATAGGGGGAACCCGGTCTAATCCCGAATTCGCTGTGGACACAATCGCCTCCAGATCCTGGATAGTGTGGTTCGCCGTAGAGAGTCCGGTGGGCTCCAAACTCCCATCTTCGGACCTGGTGGTTTGCTCCGAATTTAAGGCTAGAGCAGTGGTCGGGGCCGCGAACCCTTCGAAGATCAGATCTCCTCGGATATCAGCGACATAATTTAGATTCCCGAAACTGATCTGATGACTAGGGGCGTAGCTGTCGATCTGTTCGAGGTGACCAATCAAGCTGGCACGCAGAACGAAGCCATCGAATACAAAAATTTGGCCGGGGAGGAAAGTCTTCCCCGAAGCAGCATCATTGTATATGATTGATCGAGTCATCGAACCTTCTGTCGATGGCACAGTGGAACTCTCAATGAAAGCACCAATGTCGGTGTCAAAACCGGCAGATCTCGGGTAGGGGGTCCCGAACTGTGCGTCTGAGGATCGAAGGTAATAGGAGGCGGGGGCACAATGTTTACCCAGGTTCGGACCCTCTTGATGGAGGTAATACCCTACTTCCCGCTTGATTGACTTTGATGAGTATAGGGTTACAAGAGTTGATCTACCTCGAGATCGTAATGGCTAAACCCTAGATGTCTAGCCTGTATGATTATGATTGCCTCTATGGACTAAACCCTCCGGTTTACATAGACACCGGAGGGGCCTAGGGTTGTACATAGTCGGTTTACAGAGAAAGAAAACTTCATATCTGAACGCCAAACTTGCCATCCACGCAAAGGAGAGTCCCATCCGGACACGGGGGAAGACCTTAAGTCTTGTATCTTCACGGCCCATCAGTCTGGCCCATGTCACATAGCACGGACGCCCGGGGACCCCCTAATCCAGGACTCCCTCAGGCGCTCCTGAGGATCTCATTGCACCAGCAGCCTGCAGGGGCCCCGAGTCCCTTGCGCCCCCGTAGAACGGGGCACCGTCGATGCCTCGCCCCTTGTCGAGCACCCGGTGTACTTCGTTAGCACAGTGCTACGGGATGCGTGCACGCGCTTACCCCATGCAGAAGAAGCTCTTGCTCGCGCTCCTCGTAACTTCAAGAAAGTTGTGTCATTATTTTTAGGGCCACCCCATCGAGGTTGTCTCTGCATACCCCCTGGAGAAGGTGTTGTGTAGCCCCAACACCGCTGGGGCATTTGCAGAGTGGAACATCGAACTACAGGCCTTCCAGCTGGAATTCAGGACAACCAGGGTCATCAAGGGTGTGGCCCTGGCTGATTTTGTGACGGAGTGGATGGATGCTCCCGATCGGAGGCTGGATGAGGGCCAGTCCCTCACGCCTGGCGACGAGGTGCCTGACGACTGGGTCATGCACTTCGACGGCGCTTTCGCGTGACAGGGTGCGGGGGATGGAGTCGTGCTCATCTCACCAGCCAAGGACAAGCTCTACTATGCCGTGCAGCTTTGCTTCCAGCATAGAAGGTCTCTTACAGCATCACGGAGTATGAGGGCTTGATTGCTGGCCTCAGGGCCGTGGCTGCCCTGGGGGTCAAACGCCTTACCATCAAGGGTGACTCTTACCTCCTCGTCAACTTCTTCAACAAAGAGTAAAATTGAAAGGACCCCCCAAGTCAAGACCCTCGCAAGGGTCCTCAGCCTCGCGAGGAGAGCAACGCCAAGACCTCCGGAGGGACAGCTCTCCAAGTCAGTATGGCGCGCAACCACCTCCAACGGCACGCAGCTTTCGAAACCCATCGGCGTTCTCTTCATCTTGCCTATTTTATCTACTTTGTAAGAGGATTTGTTAAAACAGTTGATACGTTGTATTGTTCGAGCGATCTTATGAAGCCTATTTCATGATTCAAGGCGATCTTATGCTGGTACAGGAGCATGTGGAAGCACGATCCCTGACGGAAAATAATCCTCGTTGAATCTGAGAAAAATCGAAGGATGGATCGATATTGGGCCATGGTGTTGGCGGTTAGGCACTTGTGTTGGGCTAGAGCGCTAGGCCGCAAGGCACTCGAACACTACAAAACCGCCACCGCTCAGGTTGCTGTCCTCGACTCGGACGCACGCTCGAGACCTAGGCGCCATAATACGCGCTCGCTCGCTCGGAGGAAGCCATGCAACTTCCCGATCGAGAGGCCATAGATCGATCGACCTCCGCTTCCGCGAACGCCATGAAGCCTTGCGGCGGGATGTACCAGAGCCACGGCCGCCAAGCGCGGGGCGCCTCTCAGAGCAACGACGTCGCCGGCAGCGGCACCGTCGGGCCGCCGGCCTTCGTCTCCGCGCTCCCCGTCCCCGACGACCCGCTCGACGGCGTCATGCAGTGCCTCGGCGACGGCGCGGATGATGGCTGCGCCGGCGGCGCGTGGTTCGACGACTTCCGCGGCGGGAGCATGGACATGTGGACGCGCGCCGGGGTGGATAATCTGGAAATGCTGCTGGGGGACCTCCCGGACTCGGAGATGACAACATCCGTCGACATGGCCACCCACGGCGCCACGGGAACGAACCCGACGCCGACAGGACCCAAAGCTGCCACCGCTGTGCCGGACAGGCCAGCCGTGGCGACGAACCGCTCGTCGTTCAGGAACCGCATGGACGAGGACGAGGACGAGGACGACCTATATGCAATGTCGTCGAGCGACTCGTCGTCAGAGGACGACGACGACGACGCCCACTGGGACCCCTCCGAGTGCAGGAAGAGTGACGGCGCGAAACGCCGGCCGCAGAAGCATCAGAGCAGCACCGCGGCAGAGAGGAGGCAGCAAACGGAAACCGTCGTGCGGCCGGTGGTGCCGCGCGGCGTGGTGATCACCGTGGAGGGCGGAGACGGTGGCAAGGGCAGGCACCGGTGCCACAACTGCGGCATCTCGGAGACCCCGCTGTGGCGCGCTGGCCCGGACGGGCCCAAGACGCTGTGCAACGCGTGCGGTTTGCGGCATAAGAACAAGCTGGCGGCGCCGCCGGCCACTAAGCGCCCGCGGGCGGCGAAACCAAAGAGCGCCAAAAGCAAGAACCACTCCGGCATGCAGTTGCCGGGCGGTGCGGCGGTGGTGAGGAAGAAGCGCAGTGGCGCAAATCGCATAGACTGATTAAACCTGGCGCATCAAAATTATGACGCGAACCGAATAGACAGTATTACTCCCTCCGATTCATATTACTTATCACTACTTTAGTACGTACAATTTTAATATGAAAAATATGAATAGGAGGGAGTATTGTTTCTTTTAGAAATATTCTTTCAGATGTAATTAGTACTTCTATTCTTGATTGATTACATGGGAGAGCAAGATTCTATGCGCATGAGCATCAACTATTGCTTTCTATTTTCAGTTGCTACTCAGATGAGTTAGGGCTTCTTTGATTCAAAGGAATTTTATAGAATTTCTGGAGGATTGAAATCCTTAGGATTTTTTCCTATGTTCGTCCTTTGATTCATAGGATTGAATATCATAGGAATTTTTCCTATGGAATCTTCTGTACTACATTTCGGGCTTCTTTGATTCACAGGATTTTGAAAATGTAGGAATAGGAAAAGTATAGGATTGCAGTGGCATGTCAACTTGAATCCTATAGGATTAGCAAAGAGTGTTTGATGCCACATGAAAAACAAAGGAATTGTAAAAAGAGGTTGGAGTGGATGTTAGATTTCCTATGAAATGTAGTGCAAAAGATTCCATAGGATAAATTCCTATGGGATCCAATCCTATGAATCAAAGGGCCGACATAGGAAAAATTCCTAAGAATTTCAATCCTCCAAAAATTCTAAAGAATTCCTGTGAATCAAAGGAGCCCTTCATAGGAAATTTAACATCCACTCGAACCTCTTTTTACAATTTCTTTGTTTTTCCCATGGCATCAAACAATCATTGCTAATTCTATAGGATTCAAATGGGCATGCCACTCCAACCCTACACTTTTCCTATTTCTATGTTTTCAAAATCCTACGAATCAAAGAGGCCCTTAGATACAAATATAATTGCATGATGAGTTGTTGGTCGATGACACGACTATTCTTGCCCACAATCTAAATGTACATTCCATTTGAGGTGCTCTCATGAAATTACTCTTCAGCACTGGAAATTGAAACTTATTCAGTTCGCTTTTGCAAAACAACGAAGAATACCAAATTAAATGTTAGTACTTTTTTTATGCGGGAGGTTATTTTGGGAGTGTAAAACCATCCTTGGCGATGAGCCAATTCAAAAAAGAAAAAAAAAGTGGCACCTTTGAATTGCTTGTGTATTTCACACTAATGTAATTCTCATGTTCATCCACAAGCTTGATTTGCGCCCATACAGTGTTATATTTATCTCAGGATCCTTCTCTTCAAATCTATTTATCTCCTATTTTCTCTCTGCTATACGAGCCAAATCCCCTTATTCCCGATTTATTATATGTTTTGAGTTGAACTAGGTCGACAAAATGTTCATGGTTCACCGACACCCCAAAGAACCAGTGAAGCAACGTAGATGCCTAGAGGGACCTCATATTCCTCGACCTACACAGGAGTAGCGAGGAAACACGCACCCTCCCTCCTGCAATGCTGATTTGAGCTAGCCCGACTAGGACAGCGAGCGCTACCGAGCTTGCATGATATTTTTTCCCTCTGATTTTGGCTTTCTAGTTATTTTTTGTAGAAATGGGGTTTCTCTCAGTTTTTTAGATTTTGCCCTGCTTTCTATAAAAAAAATCTTTTTAAATTAAAAAAATCATGAAATTTAAAAAGGTTGAATTCAAAAGTTCCAAATTAAAAAACATGTTCGTGCTTCAAAATAACAAATTCAGAAACAATTCATGAATTGAATTTTTTTTCTGAATTTTAAAAAATGTTCTTGAACTTGATCTTTTTTCATTTCCAAAAATTAGTCATGAATTCACAAATTCAAAAAATGTTCGTGAATTTCAAAAATTATTCCCAAATTTTTAAAAGTGGTCTCCAATTCAAAAATTATGCATGAATTTCCAAAATCGCTCCCAAAAGTTTTCTCCATTTCAAAAATGTCCGTCGATTGAAAAAATGTTCGATGATTCAAAAATTGTTGACAAAGTCAAAAAAAAAATATGTTTTTTAATGTTCTTGTCTTTCAGAAAAATGTTCAAGAGTTTGATTTTTTTGTTCTTGTATTCGAAAAGTGTTCACAACTTTTAGAAAATTCTACTGAATTTGAAAATTGCTTGTGATTTTGAAAAAAGCTCGTGAATTGAATTCTTTCTCGTGTTTTTTTACAAAAAATAATGAATCTGAAAACAATAAGAAAAGATAGGAAAGTAAATGGAAGACAAAATAGAAAAAAAACATAAAAGGGGATGGAAGCACGAAATAAATAAATAAGAAACCATAATAATAAACAAACAAAGGAAATAAAAAAAGACCGGTTCTGAGAATTTGGCAACATACAGAGGACGAGGGCCATGGGGGTACGCGATTGATCGCTATTCCCCGACCTATGCGGGAAATAGGATCTGCCCTGCTGCCTAGAATTTTTTTTAATCCAAACACACTTTCTTTATTAATTAATGATGTTCATAGGAATACAAACGAGGTCCGACGGGTTTAAAAGCCACACATGGCGCCCGGGCTCCAGACCAAAACCACGTTTAGCAAGACTATGTGCCTCGACATTAGACTCTCATCCCTCAAATATGAAGAAACATTGCTCACAATTTCTAGCTGTCTCTCTGATTTCCTTGATTGACTATGGGGACGAAGTTGCTAGCGCAGAGATTTCTTCTTTTTAGCGAACCGCATGTACTGACATACGTGGGCCGAGACTAGGCCTGGCCCAATGACCTGTGCAGGGCAAGGCAGGCAGAAAGCTAGGACAATTGGTGATTAAAAAAAAACTACTCCTAGAATCCTACGCGTTTGGTTTGTGATATTCTCATTGTCTTCCGAATACACCGGCTCATGATTACGTTACCAGCGTTTGTTTCGGCCACTTCGGTTTCAGCTCCCGTGTAATCGAAAAACATCTTTCACAAAACCGAAAACACCCGATACAGCCTGGTATCCAATACCGCGCATCCTGATTGTTTTCTTTTTGATCGTTTTCTTCACCATGAGGACGAAGGAGCAGGGACGATGATCTCCCTCGCCATGAGCAGTACCATCGCCGTCCCTTTGTTTGCCTTCGCCGCCGTTCTTCATTTTTCTCCGCCGCTCGAGTTTCGTTGATATCCATTCGCTTCCGCCGCTGATATCCATTCGCCTCCGCCGCCGATCTCCATCGCCTCCGCCGCCGTGGACGGCGCCGCCGATCTCTCTTTGCCGCAGCCGTGGGCAGCGCCGCCGTGAGCAGTAGCAATTATTGTGAACGGCCAGTGATCTCATTTACTGTCACGAGCCATCGGAGCAGTCGTCCGTACTCCAATCGTCTGGCATCGGTCAACAAGGCTGACGATGGTTTCTACTCCCTTGCGTGAACCAAACACATCTCGTATTCAACTATCTCTAATCTAATATAGTGTATTCTCATTACAATAGTGAATACGTTACCTGAGCTCCAACCAAACGCGTCGCTAGGTTTTTCCTTCCGCGCGTGCTATCCACCCGACGCGTGCTCCTCCCACCGTCTCTCCACAGTAGCCTACCATGCTCGTGCACATTGTAGAACCTACCAGCACCACCAGAAGCGCCCGCGCGTGGGCCACCCCACCCCACCCCACCGGCCACCCCCGCCCCTGCCGCGCCCCGCACACTCCCGACCCTTCCAGAACCATCACCCCCTCCCCCGATCCGACGGCCAGGATCGCACGCGCCAGAACATTCCAGACCCGGCCGCCCGCCGCCTCCGCCATAAAACCCCGCCCGTCTCCGGCCCTCCCTCCCCACTTCCGTTCGAAATCAAATCAGAGAGAGGCAAAGCAAATCGCACCAGGCAAAACACACAGAGAGCGCCGACGTCCCAAAATTCCGGCGAACCCCAAGGCGAACCAGCGAGCGAGCGATTCCCAGGGAGAGGAGAGGAGGCGGAGATGGCCAAGGGTGAGGGGCCGGCGATCGGCATCGACCTCGGGACGACCTACTCGTGCGTCGGCGTGTGGCAGCATGACCGCGTCGAGATCATCGCCAACGACCAGGGCAACCGCACCACGCCCTCCTACGTCGCCTTCACCGACACCGAGCGCCTCATCGGCGACGCCGCCAAGAACCAGGTCGCCATGAACCCCACCAACACCGTCTTCGGTACGTGCCTCACCCCCGTCCACCCCTACCTCCCTCTCGACCCGCTGTGTAGTATCATGCGTCGTCTGTTAGATGAGATCTCCGTGGTTGCCTGCGGTCCCTGTTCTGTTCTTACGCGCACGATGCGATATGATTTGCTCTGAATAATCGGATGTGGCTGTTGCCGAATCCGTCACGCAGTCCCTTGTCTCTGAGATTAATTACAGACTTGTTATTGGTTCATATCTGCATGTCTGTTCTCTGTTGTTTGGCATGCTGTAGTCCCCTGTTTCTTAGATTTGTTCTATGTCAGATTGTCAAATTAGATCCTTAGGAATGGATGGCTTGAATTAAATTGGGATGCTGCCTTATGATTGAAAATATGTTGTAGATCTAGTCTTATTTAAATTAGATGTAACTGCTGTCGAATCTGTGCCGCAGTCCCGTGTTACTCTGAATCTGATCTATCACAGAATTTTTTTATTAGTTTATTGTTATGGCTGCTCTTTCTTTATACTGGTCGAAATGCTGTTAATTTTTTTTTTGTTCTGAAGGTTCCCAGTTGTTTGTTCAGTAGTAGATCCTTCAGAATGGAGGATTAGAATTAAGTTGGTTGGTTGAAATTATGCTGCAGATGAAAATTAGTTCTACTGTAGTAGTGCTAGATTGTTAGTTCTACTGTAGTAGTTGTAGATTGTTATACATACTGCCTTCGGAAAAGACATACTTGAATTATGTCGTCAGGCTACCTTGGGATTGAAAATATTGAATCAGAAAGTTGGGCTTGCATTAAGTTGAATAATATTTCGAATTGAACATGGTTTCGCTGTATCGTTACATCCTGAAATTAAATCCTTCAGAAAGTTGGGCGAATTGTGTTGATTATGTCAGGACTGAAAATTATGTTTGTTAATTTTTTTTCTGTTCTCTGTTATGCTCCTAGAACAGTCCCGCTCTGCAGTAGCTTAATGAATGCAACGGTGTTCTGAATGAATTGGGTGCTTAGATTATTTAATATCAGTGGAATCTTGGAATGCCCTGCTTCGTTTCAGTGAACCACCCAGCTCAATGTTGAACCATGCAACTGAATGTACTGTTCCTCTGTTTCTGCTTGCAGATGCGAAGCGGCTGATTGGCAGGAGGTTCTCTGACCCCTCTGTGCAGAGTGACATGAAGCTGTGGCCCTTCAAGGTCATCCCTGGCCCTGCAGACAAGCCCATGATCGTCGTCAACTACAAGGGTGAGGAGAAGCAGTTTGCTGCGGAGGAGATCTCCTCCATGGTGCTCATCAAGATGAGGGAGATCGCTGAGGCCTTCCTTGGCAACTCCGTCAAGAACGCCGTGGTCACCGTCCCGGCCTACTTCAACGACTCCCAGCGCCAGGCCACCAAGGACGCTGGTGCCATCGCTGGGCTGAACGTGCTGCGCATAATCAACGAGCCCACTGCTGCTGCCATTGCCTATGGCCTTGACAAGAAGGCGACCAGCACCGGCGAGAAGAACGTCCTCATCTTCGACCTTGGTGGTGGCACCTTCGATGTGTCTCTCCTGACCATCGAGGAGGGCATCTTCGAGGTCAAGGCCACCGCTGGTGACACTCACCTGGGAGGGGAGGACTTCGACAACCGCATGGTGAACCACTTCGTCCAGGAGTTCAAGCGCAAGCACAAGAAGGACATCACCGGCAACCCGCGTGCTCTGCGTCGTCTCCGTACGGCGTGCGAGCGTGCCAAGCGCACGCTGTCGTCGACTGCACAGACCACCATTGAGATTGACTCGCTGTACGAGGGTGTGGACTTCTACACCACCATCACCAGGGCTCGCTTCGAGGAGCTCAACATGGACCTCTTCCGCAAGTGCATGGAGCCGGTGGAGAAGTGCCTCCGTGACGCCAAGATGGACAAGAGCACCGTGCACGACGTGGTGCTGGTCGGTGGATCCACCCGTATCCCCAAGGTGCAGCAGTTGCTCCAGGACTTCTTCAACGGCAAGGAGCTGTGCAAGAGCATCAACCCCGACGAGGCCGTGGCGTATGGCGCCTCCGTCCAGGCCGCCATCCTGAGCGGCGAGGGCAACGAGAAGGTGCAGGACCTTCTGCTGCTCGACGTGACGCCGCTGTCCCTGGGCCTGGAGACTGCCGGCGGCGTCATGACGACGCTCATCCCGAGGAACACCACCATCCCCACCAAGAAGGAGCAGGTCTTCTCCACCTACTCGGACAACCAGCCGGGCGTCCTGATCCAGGTGTACGAGGGCGAGCGCGCCAGGACCAAGGACAACAACCTCCTGGGCAAGTTCGAGCTCTCCGGCATCCCCCCGGCTCCCCGCGGCGTGCCCCAGATCACGGTGTGCTTTGACATCGACGCCAACGGCATCCTGAACGTGTCGGCGGAGGACAAGACGACGGGGCAGAAGAACAAGATCACCATCACCAACGACAAGGGGCGGCTGAGCAAGGAGGAGATCGAGAAGATGGTGCAGGAGGCGGAGCGGTACAAGGCGGAGGACGAGGAGCACAAGAAGAAGGTGGACGCCAAGAACGCGCTGGAGAACTACGCCTACAACATGCGCAACACGGTCAAGGACGACAAGATTGCCTCCAAGCTCGGCGCCGACGACAAGAAGAAGGTGGAGGAGGCGATCGAGGGCACCATCAGCTGGCTGGACGCCAACCAGCTCGCCGAGGCCGACGAGTTCGAGGACAAGATGAAGGAGCTGGAGGGCATCTGCAACCCCATCATCGCCAAGATGTACCAGGGCGCCGCTCCGGACATGGGCGGCGGCATGGGCATGGACGAGGACGTGCCCGCCGGTGCAGGCGGCGCCGGCCCCAAGATCGAGGAGGTGGACTAAGGTGTTCGCCCATTGTCTGCGCGCTACTTGATGGGTGTTCTGTCTCGGTGTCCTCTGGATGCCGCTCGGTGGTGTCAGTCGTCTGTCGTCGTGTCATCTAGCTGCAAGTAGTAGTAGTAGTGGTTCGTTGGAGTCGTTTGATCTGAAAGACATGATGGATGATGATGTTTGCTTGTTGGTTTGGAACCCTTGAAGCTTAGAGCTTCTCGTTTTTCAGTTTAAAATTTGGTGCTTCCCTACTTGGATCTTTTCTGGCTTTGTTTTGCTTTTGTTCGTCTGTGGTTCGGTGATGTTGCCCTTCGCACGGTGGAGTTTGCATGACACATCCACCATGGTTGAGTCCGCAAACACACAACGATGTGGAATCACTGGGTAACTTGCGAATAGTCGCCGTATTTTGGATGCCGCGCTCGTCGTCTAGCAGGAAGCAAATAGTGTAGTTCGATCATGCTTGCTTGTCCCGGTTTGGAACTTGAGCTTAGCAGCTTGTTTTATGGCTTCGGTGCTCCCCTAATTGACCATTTCTGCTATGTTCATGATTAGCTGCCGGTGATTTGCATCGCAGGGCTTTAGGTTTCCTGCTATTGCAGCTACTCGTATATACCCAAGTAGAACAACAGTTCTAGTTTTGTGACAGGAAGCTTGACAGCAAAAGCTGCAAAGGTCACCAGCAAATGTTCACAACAGTGATACTGACTGACTCTTTCTCTGCCACCGATCAACCCTCGTTGAATGGAACAAGGATGAATAATTCTGTCTTTTGTTGCTCTGCAGAGAACCTAGTGCAAGTAATGCGCCTTCTCAGTTGAGGCCCAAAGAAATAACAGGTGAAACAGCTTTTGGTTCCCTTATCGATATGGTATCTCACCTTTTATTCAATTTTACTTGTGTTTTAATTTCAGATATATTAGAAGGTTCTGCTTTCTTTTGTGATCCTAGAAAACTAGGAATGTTTTGACACATTTGTCCCTTTGCAGAAGTTGTAAATGATGAGCCCAGTCAACGCCAAAATAAACCTTGACGGTATTTTTTTTTCGAAACGGAGGCAAAAGATTTGCCTCAGCTTATTAATTAAGAAGAGTTTTGAATTACATGACCGACCGCCCGTAGACGGCCTGAAACCGATAAGCCTACTCTCGCGGCATAAGAGAACTCAACCGCTGAGCCCCTGCCAACCCCCAAAGTCTGACCTCCGCCTTGATTCTAGACGTGATTACATTTGGCATGGAGGACACCATCCTAAATACTCTCGCATTCCGCTAGTTCCAAATCTCCCATGAAACCAACATGACGAGAGATGCGAGGCCCTTTCTCACATTGCCATTGACGCCAACCATGTGGTGCCACCAATCGTTGACGCTGTTGAAGCTACTCCAGTCGATGATGTCCTCACCGGTTAAACCTATCCAAGTCTTGATCTCCGTCCAAATGCATACCGTGTATCGGCAGCGAAAGATGATGTGTGCCGCCGTCTCTGACTCCCTCTTGCATAACTGGCATAGGCCGCAATTTGGCCATCCTCTCCGTTGAAGCCTGTCCGCCGTCCAAACACGGTCTTGAATAATAAGCCAAGCAAAGAATTTGTGTTTTGGCGGCGCCCAATTGTTCCACACTGCAGATTTCATTTTTGATGCAGTGGAGTCGTCGAGTTGAGCTTTGTAAGCCGACGATGCCGTGTACTCACCGGAAGGCGAAAGCTTCCAAACAATCTCATCATCCACCCCCTCATCAAGGAAGACCTCTCGTAATCCAACCCAAAGCTCATAGTATTCAAGGATGTGCTGAATTGTGAGCCCAGAGTTTGTGTTGATGTTGGCAATCCACTTGTTGAGATCCAAAGCCCTATGGATGGTGTCATTCTTGTGTTTGGAAATTGCAAAAATGAAGGGAGCGATGTCTTTTGGCTTGCGACCCCCAAGCCAAGGGGAGTGCCAGAAAGAGGCCCTTTGCCCGTTGCCAACAGTGATGGAAGTGCACTCATAAAACAGCGCCATGTCCTCTTCATCGCACGGGTGCCCCAAATCAACCCAAGCTCTTTCCGCGTCCTTCCAAACCAACCAAGGCCATCTGAGCCGTAAGGCACGTGCGAATTTTCCCATGTCCAGGATGCCTAGGCCGCCCATGTCCTTGGGCGTACAAACTTTCTCCCATCTTATCTTACATTTGCCTCCAGAAACTTTATCCGTGCCTCCCCAAAGAAAAGCCCGTTGCAGCTTGACAATGGACGCCATCATTCGTTTGGGCACCACAAGCGAAGTGAGGTGGTGAATGGCCTGCGAAGTGATAACCAACTTTACCCACGTGCTCCTCCCAGCCATCGTAATGTACTTTCCCTGGCCAATCATGATCTTTCCAGCAATCTTATCAAGCAAATGCTGGAAGTCGACAACCCGCAAACGATGAATGGATAGCGGAAGGCCGAGGTATCGCAAGGGGAACTGAGCTCTGACCGCTGGGAAGGCACCCAGAATCATGTCAAGGTCGACATTGGAGCATCTAATAGGGGCCACCAAACTCTTGTTTATGTTCGTAACTAGGCCGGTGACGTTTCCAAAGCTTTGAAGTATGGTGGCAAGCATATCCACATCCTCCTTGATAGGCGCCAAAATATGGCAGCGTCGTCCGTGTATAGGGAGGTGCGAAGGCGGGCACCACGGCCACGTAATCTGTGTAGGTCTCCATTCTCTGTTGCCACGTCCAAGAGTTGTTAAAGAGGGTCAATAGCAAGGACAAACAGAAGGGGAGACACTGGGTCCCCCTGTCGGAGGCCCTGCCCATGCTGGATAGGATTGCCAGGAACACCGTTGAGAAGAACCCTCGATGTAGACGTCCGAAGAAGGGCCGTGATCCACTAACGAAACCTCGAAGGAAAACCTCTCCTCTGTAACAGGTCAAGAAGATATTACCATCTAACTGAATCAAAAGCCTTATTGATGTCCAACTTGAGCAGGAGTGATGGCGTGTTTGTTCATTGGAGTCGGCGAGCATAGTTGCGGACATACATGAAGTTGTCATGGATGCACCGAGATTTGATGAAGGCACTCTGAGCACGGGATACGAGGATATTCATAAATGTTGGGGAACGTAGTAATTTCAAAAATTTCCTACGCACACGCAAGATCATGGTGATGCATAGCAACGAGAGGGGAGAGTGTTGTCTACGTACCAACGCAGACCGACTGCGGAAGCGATCACACAACGTAGAGGAAGTAGTCGTACGTCTTCTTCCCGATCCGACCGATCCAAGCACCGTTACTCCGGCACCTCCGAGTTCTTAGCACACGTTCAGCTCGATGACGATCCTCGGGCTCCGATCCAGCAAAGCATCGAGGAAGAGTTCCGTCAGCATGATGGCGTGGTGACGATCTTGATGTACTACCGACGCAGGGCTTCGCCTAAGCACTGCAACGGTATGATCGAGGTGGAATTTGGTGGCAGGGGGCACCGCACACGGCTAAGGAACGATCTCAAGGATCAACTTGTGTGTCTATCGGGTGCCCCCTGCCCCTGTATATAAAGGATGGAGGAGGAGGAGGCCGGCCAAGGCAAAGGTGCGGCCAGGATAGGGAGTCCTACTAGGACTCCAAGTCCTAGTAGGAGTCCACCAAGAGGGGAGGAAGGGAGAAGGAATAGGAGGATAGGAAAGGTGGCCGGCCCCCTTTTCCCTAGTCCAATTCGGACCAAAGGGGAGGGGGGGGGCGCAGCAGCCTTTTCCTCTTCCCACTAAAGCCCATCAAGGCCCAATACTCTTCCCCATATTCCCGTAACTCCCCGGTATCTCCGAAAATACCCGAATCACTCGGAACCTTTCCGATGTCCGAATATAGTCGTCCAATATATCGATCTTTACGTCTCGACCATTTCGAGACTCCTCGTCATGTCCCCGATCTCATCCGGGACTCCGAACTCCTTCGGTACATCAAAACTCATAAACTCATAATACAACTGTCATCGAAACCTTAAGCGTGCGGACCCTACGGTTCGAGAACAATGTAGACATGACCGAGACACGTCTCCGGTCAATAACCAATAGCGGGACCTGGATGCCCATATTGGCTCCTACATATTCTACGAAGATCTTTATCGGTCAGACCGCATAACAACATACGTTGTTCCCTTTGTCATCGGTATGTTACTTGCCTGAGATTCGATCGTCGGTATCCAATACCTAGTTCAATCTCGTTACCGGCAAGTCTCTTTACTCGTTCCGTAATACATCATCTCGCAACTAACTCATTAGTTGTAATGCTTGCAAGGCTTAAGTGATGTGCATTACTGAGAGGGCCCAGAGATACCTCTCCGACAATCGGAGTGACAAATCCTAATCTCGAAATACGCCAACCCAACATCTACCTTTGGAGACACCTGTAATGCTCCTTTATAATCACCCAGTTACGTTGTGACGTTTGGTAGCACCCAAAGTGTTCCTCCGGTAAACGGGAGCTGCATAATCTCATAGTCATAGGAACATGTATAAGTCATGAAGAAAGCAATAGCAACATACTAAACGATCGGGTGCTAAGCTAATTGAATGGGTCATGTCAATCAGATCATTCAACTAATGATGTGATCCCGTTAATCAAATAACAACTCTTTGTTCATGGTTAGGAAACATAACCATCTTTGATTAACGAGCTAGTCAAGTAGAGGCATACTAGTGACACTCTGTTTGTCTATGTATTCACACATGTATTATGTTTCCGCTTAATACAATTCTAGCATGAATAATAAACATTTATCATGATATAAGGAAATAAATAATAACTTTATTATTGCCTCTAGGGCATATTTCCTTCAGTCTCCCACTTGCACTAGAGTCAATAATCTAGTTCACATCGCCATATGATTTAACAGCAATAGTTCACATCACCATGTGATTAACACCCATAGTTCACATCATCATGTGACCAACACTCAAAGGGTTTACTAGGGTCAGTAATCTAGTTCACATCTCTATGTGATTAACACCCAAAGAGTACTAAGGTGTGATCATGTTTTGCTTGTGAGATAATTTTAGTCAACGGGTCTGTCACATTCAGACCCGTAAGTATTTTGTAAGTACTATGTCTACAATGCTCTACACGGAGCTACTCTAGCTAATTGCTCCCACTTTCAATATGTATCCAGATTGAGACTTAGAATCATCTGGATCAGTGTCAAAAACTTGCATCGACGTAACCCTTTACGACGAACCTTTTTGTCACGTCCATAATCGAGAAACATATCCTTATTTCACTAAGGATAATTCTGACCGCTGTCCAGTGATCTACTCCTAGATCACTATTGTACTCCCTTGCCAAATCAGTGCAGGGTATACAATAGATCTGGTATACAGCATGACATACTTTATAGAACCTATGGCCAAGGCATAGGGAATGACTTTCATTCTCTTTCTATCTTCTGCCGTGGTCGGGCTTTGAGTCTTACTCAACTTCACACCTTATAATACAGGCAAGAACTCTTTCTTTGACTGCTCCATTTTGAACTACTTCAAAATCTTGTCAAGGTATGTACTCATTGAAAAAAAAACTTATCAAGCGTCTTGATCTATCTCTATAGATCTTGAAGCTCAATATGTAAGCAGCTTCACCGAAGTCTTTCTTTGAAAAACTCCTTTCAAACACTCCTTTATGCTTTACAGAATAATTCTACATTATTTCTGATCAACAATATGTCATTCACATATACTTATCAGAAATGTTGTAGTGCTCCCACTCACTTTCTTGTAAATACAGGCTTCACCGCAAGTCTGTATAAAACTATATGCTTTGATCAACTCATCAAAGCGTATATTCCAACTCCGAGATGCTTGCACCAGTCCACAGATGGATCACTGGAGCTTGCACATTTTGTTAGCACCTTTAGGATTGACAAAACTTACTGGTTGCATCATATACAACTCTTCTTTAAGAAATCCATTAAGGAATGCAGTTTTGTTTATCCATTTGCCAGATTTCATAAAATGCGGCAATTGCTAACATGATTCGGACAGATTTAAGCATAGATACGAGTGAGAAACTCTCATCGTAGTCAACACTTTGAACTTGTCGAAAACCTTTTTGCGACAATTCTAGCTTTGTAGATAGTAACACTACTATCAACGTCCGTCTTCCTCTTGAAGATCCATTTATTTTCAATTGCTTGCCGATCATCGAGCAAGTCAACCAAAGTCCAAACTTTGTTCTCATACATGGATCATATCTCAGATTTCATGGCCTCAAACCATTTTGCGGAATCTGGGCTCATCATCGCTTCCTCATAGTTCGTAGGTTCGTCATGGTCAAGTAACATGACCTCCAGAATAGGATTACCGTACCACTCTGGTGCGGATCTCACTCTGGTTTACCTATAAGATTCGGTAGTAACTTGATCTGAAGTTACATGATCATCATCATTAGCTTCCTCACTAATTGGTGTAGTAGTCACAAGAACAGTTTTTGTGATGAACTACTTTCCAATAAGGTAGAAGGTACAATTACCTTATCAAGTTTTCTACTTTCCTCCCACTCACTTCTTTCGACAGAAACTCCTTCTCTAGAAAGTTTCCGAATTTAGCAACAAAAGTCTTGCCTTCGAATCTGTGATAGGAGGTGTACCCAACAGTAACTTTTGGGTATCCTATGAAGACACACTTTTCTGATTTGGGTTTGAGCTTATCAGGAAGAAACTTTTTCACATAAGCATCACAACCCCAAACTTTTAAGAAACGACAACTTTGGTTTCTTGCTAAACCATAGTTCATATAGTGTCGTCTCAACGGATTTAGATGGTGCCCTATTTAACGTGAATGCAGTTGTCTCTAATGCATAACCCCAAAACGATAGTGGTAAATCGGCAAGAGACATCATAGATTGCACCATATCTAATAAAGTACGGTTATGACGTTCGGACACACCATTACATTGTGGTGTTCCAGATGGCGTGAGTAGTGAAACTATTTCACATTGTTTTTAACTGAAGACCAAACTCGTAACTCAAATATTTGTCTCCACGATCAGATCGTAGAAACTTTATTTTCTTGTCACGATGATTTTTCACTTCACTTTGAAATTCTTTGAACTTTTCAAATGTTTCAGACTTATGTTTCATCAAGTAGATATACACATATCTGCTCAAATCATCTGTGAAGATCAGAAAATAATGATACATGTCGCGAGCCTCAATATTCATCGGACCACATACATCAGTATGTATGATTTCCAACAAATCTGTTGCTCGCTCCATTGTTCCGGAGAACGGCGTTTTAGTCATCTTGCCCAAAAGGCATGGTTCGCAAGCATCAAGTGATTCATAATCAAGTGATTCCGAAAGCCCATCAGCATGGAGTTTCTTCATGCGCTTTATACCAATATGACCTAAACGGCAGTGCCACAAATAAGTTGCACTATCATTATTAACTTTGCGTCTTTTGGTTTCAATATTATGGATATGTGTATCACTACGATCGAGATCCAACGAACTTGTTTCATTGGGTGTATGACCATCGAAGGTTTTATTCATGTAAACAGAACAACAATTATTCTCTGACTTTAATGAATAACCGTGTTGCAATGAATATGATCAAATCATATTCATGCTCAACGCAAAAACCAAATAACACTTATTTAAGTTCAACACTAATCCCGAAAGTATAGGGGAGTGTGCGATGATGATCATATCAATCTTGGAACTACTTCCAACACATATCGTCACTTCACCCTTAACTAGTCTCTGTTTATTCTGCAACTCCTGTTTCGAGTTACTACTCTTAGCAACTGAACCAATATCAAATACTGAGGGGTTGCTATAAACACTAGTAAAGTACACATCAATAACATGTATATAAAATATACTTATGTTCACTTTGCCATCCTTCTTATCCGCCAATCACTTGGGGTAGTTCCGCTTCCAGTGACCAGTCCCTTTGCAGTAGAAGCACTCAGTCTCAGGCTTAGGTCCAGACTTGGGCTTCTTTACTTGAGCAGCAACTTGCTTGCTGTTCTTTTCGAAGTTCCCCTTCTTCTCTTTGCCCTTTTCTTAAAACTAGTGATCTTGTCAACCATCAACACTTGATGTTTTTCTTGATTTCTACCTTCCTTGATTTTAGCATCACGAAGAGCTTGGGAGTTGTTTCCGTCATCCCTTGCATATTATAGTTCATCACGAAGTTCTACTAACTTGGTGATGGTGACTAGAGAATTCTGTCAATCACTATCTTATCTGGAAGATTAACTCCCACTTGATTCAAGCGATTGTAGTACCCAGACAATCTGAGCACATGCTCACTAGTTGAGCGATTCTCCTCCATCTTTTAGCTATAGAACTTGTTGGAGACTTCATTATCTCTCAACTCGGGTATTTGCTTGAAATATTAGCTTCAACTCCTGGAACATCTCATATGGTCCATGACGTTCAAAACGTCTTTGAAGTCCCGATTCTAAGCCATTAAGCATGGTGCACTAAACTATCAAGTAGTCATCATATTGAGCTAGCCAAACGTTCATAACGTCTGCATCTACTCCTGCAATAGGTCTGTCACCTAGCGGTGCATCAAGGACATAATTCTTCTGTGCAGCAATGAGGATAAACCTCAGATCACGGATCCAATCCGCATCATTGCTACTAATATCTTTCAACACAATTTTCTCTAGGAACATATCAAAAATAAACACAGGGAAGCAACAACATGAGCTATTGATCTACAACATAATTTGTAAAATACTACCAGGACTAAGTTCATGATAAATTTAAGTTCAATTTAATCATATTACTCAAGAACTCCCACTTAGATAGACATCCCTCTAATCCTCTAAGTGATCACGTGATCCAAATCAACTAAACCATAACCGATCATCACGTGAGATGGAGTAGTTTTCAATGGTGAACATCATTATGTTGATCATATCTACTATATGATTCACGCTCGACCTTTCGGTCTCTGTGTTCCGAGGCCATATCTGCATATGCTAGGCTCGTCAAGTTTAACCTGAGTATTCTGCGTGTGCAAAACTGGCTTGCACCCGTTGTAGATGGACGTAGAGCTTATCACACCCGATCATCACGTGGTGTCTGGGCACGACGAACTTTGGCAACGGTGCATACTCAGGGAGAACACTTCTTGATAATTTAGTGAGAGATCATCTTATAATGCTACCGTCAATCAAAGCAAAATAAGATGCATAAAAAGATAAACATCACATGCAATCAATATAAGTGATATGATATGGCCATCATCATCTTGTGCTTGTGATCTCCATCTCCGAAGCACCGTCATGATCACCATCGTCACCGGTGCGACACCTTGATCTCCATCGTAGCATCGTTGTCGTCTCGCCAATCTTATGCTTCCACGACTATCACTACCGCTTAGTAATAAAGTAAAGCATTACATCGCGATTGCATTGCATACAATAAAGCGACAACCATATGGCTCCTGCCAGTTGCCGATAACTTGGTTACAAAACATGATCATCTCATACAATAAAATTTAGCATCATGCCTTGACCATATCACATCACAACATGCCCTGCAAAAACAAGTTAGACGTCCTCTACTTTGTTGTTGCAAGTTTTACGTGGCTGCTACGGGCTTAAGCAAGAACTCATCTCACCTACGCATCAAAACCACAACGATAGTTTGTCAAATAGACTCCGTTTTAACCTTCTCAAGGACCGGGCGTAGCCACACTCGGTTCAACTAAAGTTGGAGAGACAGTCGCCCGCAAGCCATCTATGTGCAAAGCACGTCGAGGGAACCGGTCTCGCGTAAGCGTACGCGTAAGGTTGGTCCGGGTCGTCTCGTCCAACAATACCGCCGAACCAAAGTATGACATGCTGGTAGGCAGTATGACTTGTATCGCCCACAACTCACTTGTGTTCTACTCGTGCAAATAACATCAAACCATAAAACCTAGGCTCGGATGCCACTGTTGGGGAACGTAGTAATTTCAAAAATTTCCTACGCACACGCAAGATCATGGTGATGCATAGCAACGAGAGGGGAGAGTGTTGTCTACGTACCAACGCGGACCGACTGCGGAAGCGATCACACAACGTAGAGGAAGTAGTCGTACGTCTTCTTCCCGATCCGACCGATCCAAGCACCGTTACTCCGGCACCTCCGAGTTCTTAGCACACGTTCAGCTCGATGACGATCCTCGGGCTCCGATCCAACAAAGCATCGAGGAAGAGTTCCGTCAGCACGATGGCGTGGTGACGATCTTGATGTACTACCGACGCAGGGCTTCGCCTAAGCACTGCAACGGTATGATCGAGGTGGAATTTGGTGGCAGGGGGCACCGCACACGGCTAAGGAACGATCTCAAGGATCAACTTGTGTGTCTATCGGGTGCCCCCTGCCCCTGTATATAAAGGATGGAGGAGGAGGAGGCCGGCCAAGGCAAAGGTGCGGCCAGGATAGGGAGTCCTACTAGGACTCCAAGTCCTAGTAGGAGTCCACCAAGAGGGGAGGAAGGGAGAAGGAATAGGAGGAGTAGGAAAGATGGCCGGCCCCCTTTTCCCTAGTCCAATTCGGACCAAAGGGGAGGGGGGGCGCAGCAGCCTTTTCCTCTTCCCACTAAAGCCCATCAAGGCCCAATACTCTTCCCCATATTCCAGTAACTCCCCGGTACCTCCGAAAATACCCGAATCACTCGGAACCTTTCCGATGTCCGAATATAGTCGTCCAATATATCGATCTTTACGTCTCGACCATTTCGAGACTCCTCGTCATGTCCCCGATCTCATCCGGGACTCCGAACTCCTTCGGTACATCAAAACTCATAAACTCATAATACAACTGTCATCGAAACCTTAAGCGTGCGGACCCTACGGTTCGAGAACAATGTAGACATGACCGAGACACGTCTCCGGTCAATAACCAATAGCGGGACCTGGATGCCCATATTGGCTCCTACATATTCTACGAAGATCTTTATCGGTCAGACCGCATAACAACATACGTTGTTCCCTTTGTCATCGGTATGTTACTTGCCCGAGATTCGATCGTCGGTATCCAATACCTAGTTCAATCTCGTTACCGGCAAGTCTCTTTACTCGTTCCGTAATACATCATCTCGCAACTAACTCATTAGTTGTAATGCTTGCAAGGCTTAAGTGATGTGCATTACCGAGAGGGCCCAGAGATACCTCTCCAACAATCGGAGTGACAAATCCTAATCTCGAAATACGCCAACCCAACATCTACCTTTGGAGACACCTGTAATGCTTCTTTATAATCACCCAGTTACGTTGTGACGTTTGGTAGCACCCAAAGTGTTCCTCCGGTAAACGGGAGCTGCATAATCTCATAGTCATAGGAACATGTATAAGTCATGAAGAAAGCAATAGCAACATACTAAACGATCGGGTGCTAAGCTAATTGAATGGGTCATGTCAATCAGATCATTCAACTAATGATGTGATCTCGTTAATCAAATAACAACTCTTTGTTCATGGTTAGGAAACATAACCATCTTTGATTAACGAGCTAGTCAAGTAGAGGCATACTAGTGACACTCTGTTTGTCTATGTATTCACACATGTATTATGTTTCCGCTTAATACAATTCTAGCATGAATAATAAACATTTATCATGATATAAGGAAATAAATAATAACTTTATTATTGCCTCTAGGGCATATTTCCTTCAATAAAAGGGGTGAGCCTCATCGCCATCACCTTGGCCACAATCTTGGCGATGGCATGGATCAAACTGATAGGCCTAAAGTCCGTGATCGCCTCAGCCCCCTCATTCTTTGGCAAGAGAACCACATTTGCGGAGTTGAGCCAGTGAAAGTTGTCCGCATGCAAACTCGAGAAGGCGGAGATGACCTTCATAAGATCGTCCTTTATAATTGGCCAGCAGCTCTTGAAGAATGCCCCAGTAAAGCCATCAGGCCCGGGAGCCTTGTCGCTAGGCATAGCCTTGATGGCTGCAATCACCTCCTCGTCCGTCATCTCATCCCCAAGACTGGAAAGATCACAATCTGAAAAGTGGAGGAGTTGCCAATTGAAGTCTGTGGTTCTGCGTGGCCCTTTGCTCAAAGCGGCGGTGAAGTGCTGGTACATAATATTTTCCTTATCCTCATGCTTCGTAACCCAACCAGCCCCGTTGCTCAACTTGTGTATGAAATTCTTGCGCCTCCTCCCATTAATCTTCAAGTGAAAAAATTTGGTGTTGGCGTCCCCCTCCTTCAAGTTACGGATGTGGGCACACTGCCTTTTCCTAGCCCTCTTGAGAACCGCCAAACTGATGACGCGCCTCTTAAGCCGCTTACGGAGGTCAAACTCCTCCGGCGAGAGGGAGCGCGACTCCTGAGCGATGTCCAATCTGAGAATAATTTGAAGTGCCATGTGAAGGTGCAGCCTTGCATTTGAGGAGAGGATTGACTCCATTTTCTCAATCGGACAGCGGTTGTCCGAAGCTTATGGAAGAGGATTTGACAAGGCTCGTAGTGGGGGGTCGAAGCAGCCCAAGCATCACAGACAGTCTCTTGAAAACCCGGCATCTTGATCCAAAAGTTCTTGAACTTGAAGCTTCTAGGCTTTTTGGGGCCAATTATAGGTGCCAACAGCATGGGACAATGGTCAGACAAGGACGAAGATAAGGCATGCAAGATGTGATTTTGGAATTCAATGTCCCATTCGGCATTGCAAAACACACCGTCAAGTTTGCTCATGGTGGGGTTTTGCCGCTCATTACTCCAAGTGAAACGATGATTTTGAAGGTGAATCTCGCGTAGATCACAACCATGAAGCGTGGCGCGGAACCGGTTGATACGATTGCGGTTGACGTTCCTCTTGTTCTTGTCTCTTGCGCGGTAAATTTGATTGAAGCCACTTTCCTCCATGCCCCGGCTTGTGAGCCACAAGCTCCTCGAAAAAAAATCTCTTTTTGATTGCTCTCAGTTGGGCCGTACACGGAGGTGAGGCGAAAGGAGCTCTCCTCCCGGACAATTGTAACTGTAAGAGAGAGGCAGTAGATGCCCATGATGATGTCCGAGATGCGGAAGAGATCATCATTCCAGAGAATTGCAATTCCTCCTCTAGTGCCGGTTGCCGGCCTTTGTGCAAATCCTCTCATCCTAAAACCGCCGAGATAAGCTGATGTTGCCGCGTCCAAGTCCTGCAATTTTGTTTCCTGAAGACAAGCAATGTTGCAAGCCGATGCGACAATGGACTCATGCACTGCAGTCCGCCTGGCCGGACAGTTTAGACCTCTGACGTTCCAGTTGACAATAGAAAGATCGTTGTCATTCATTGGGAAACTTGGTGGTGCACCAACAGGCCAACAACAAGGAGAACAAAGTTACACGGGCAAACTTGCTTTGGGCAAAACAGATCAGGAGACATAATACATCCATACACAGCCCAAAGCACAAAAGCATCAGTCCAGCAGACTTGGGCGTGCTCACTAGCACATACATAGTATGTTGTACTAACATTTGAAACTTGGGCGACCCCAAGCAACAGCATAGTTGCATACATTAGCTCATTGGATCATCTCCATGTACCTCCTGGTCCAGGGCGTCCTGCCCACCCCGGCGCATCAGGGCTTCCTCCATGGCCTCGGCTTGCTCACAATCCAGGCGAAAAAGGGCACGCAGGGCTGCCACAGCTGTAGAGGGGAGCTTCTGCTTGAACATACAGACGAACTCGTCAATGGCATGCTCGGTGACCTGCTCCGCGCCATCCACTATGCCAAGACGACGACACAAATTTCGCTCAGCCATCTTCGCTATGGGCATGCCCCGGTGGCTACTCTTGATCCTGATACTGCTCTGTCGCACCGTGTATCCAACAGCAAATGTCTTCCTCCTGTTTCTGTTCGCAGGTGGAGGCGCCGGCGTCGGGCTGATAAGAGGTGATTGTGCAGGTACAAACAAGGCATCGTCTGCCAACAGCCTTTCTGAAGAAACCGGGGACAGCGACCCGAACAACACTCTGCCGTCACCACGACGAGGTGGCAAGGGAGTACGTGCCGGCGAGCCATCCGCGAAGAGCGGCGTTAAGGTCTCCGGCCAGTCGTTCGACACCTCAAAGTTGCGTGCAAGCGGTGACGTTGCCGGTGTATAGTAGGAATCGAGACCTGGAGGTAGCTCACAGTCTTCGCCCGCGTCCGCACACGATGAAGACAGCAGAGGACCGGCGAGGCGTGACGGCGTCCGGATCTTTAGAGCTGCCAGTGTAGGTACCGGTGGAATGACTGTGATGTCCGGCGCACTGTGAACATCACTCGGCGGGGTTGTGGCCGTGACAGCAGCAGGCGTGGCGTTAGAGGAGGCTTCGAAGCCAGGTGGGCGCTCCGGGGTAAGGCCGCAGGAACTGCCGGCTCTGACCGGACTTGCAATGCGCGATGACGCCTTTGGGCTAGCACGATGGAGCAACAGCATCAGCCCGGAGCCGTCCTTTGGGGATGATGCCTGCGAGGGCGGCACAGAGGTTGGGGAGGACGGCGAGCGTCTCTGATGACACTGGTTGCGGCTGCACTCCGCAACGTCGACGATGCCAGACTGCTGCACAGGCTTGCACACGACCTTGACGTCCGCGGCCCGTGCGCCAATCACATAAGCGAGAGCTTCAGCAGCGGCCTGACATGAGACACTGGATTGTGCTCCAGCGAGCCAAACGACCGCCGCACATGTGGAACCGAGAGCAGCCTCCATCTGCAATTCTGAAGCAGCTGGAATCACCCCGATCCCAGAGGTGACACCAGGCCGAGGTACTGCAGGTGCCGGCAAGTGGCACACTTGAGCTTGAGGAGGAGCTTGAGTAGTAGGCCATCCACGAGCAGGAACCTGGGGAGCGGCGGCCCCGTGAGCATGAGGCCTGGGAGGCGCAGCAACCGGACGCCGCTGCGGCGACAGGGAGCTGAGCGGGCGCCAAGCATTCTTGCATCCCCGCGCACGATGACCGGGCCGGAGGCAGTGGGAGCATCTGAATGGATCCCTACAAAGAGCAGCGCGATGACCCGGAGCGAGGCATCGGCAGCACCTCCCAGCCATCCAGGCGGGGAGAGGACGCCGAGCGGGTGCTGGAGCAGGAGGCGGACCGCGCGGGCCTCGCCGAGATGACACCAGCTGCCATCCGTCGCTGGCCAAATCCGCCTCGCGCCCGGCGCCTCCCACGGCAAACGGCGAGGAAGATACGGGCCCAGCGTTGGAGAAGCACGCGAGCCATCCACCCATGCCGTGAGAGATACCGGCGACAGGAGCAGGCGCGAGCATTGATGAGAGCGGAGATCCAGCCGGTGGAGGCGCTGTGCAGCAGACCGGGGCTGTCTGGCGCGCGCGCCCGTCGATCTGCAGCTCACCCGAACGAAGAAACACATGAGGGGGGCCTGGGACGACCTCAGCAGAGAGGCCGAGCGTCGGAGCAGCGGCCAGATCCAGAGCAGGTCGGCCGGCCGGGTAAAGGTTGGAGAAGACCTGCGGCTGGATACCTGCGGGCACGACAGATGGGGGCGGCGGCCCGACGGTATTCTTGAAACACATATTCATTCTGTCCACTGTATGCTTCCTCAAAATAGCGCTGTGTGGTGATATCATGGCATATCTTGTTACAGATACTCGCAGATGTATCTTGACCAGTGACCATATGATGATATTAACAAAAACTTCATTAGCTTTGGGTCTTTGCAAGATTTGGGCAAGACTTGTTATCTCAACAAGGTCTTAGTGAGTAGCTGAAGCACTCTAGTGTCTGCTCTGTGGACTTTGGGCTATTTAGTGTCCAGAAGATGCCAGGTACATGTGTACAATACATGGTGCATGTCACACGTTTTTGTTCCTGTTCATTTTCTGCTTGTTTATATGAAGACTGGTGATGACCTATGCTAATGCCCTTTCATATGAGACCTGAGATTCTGAAAAATATTTGCCTGTCATTGGTTACATTTGGTTACCTGATCACTTGAGCCTTTTTTTTAGGAGCAACTGTATATTTGAGACTAGAGTGCGTCGGTACATAGTTGTTTTTAGTAGTATTTCTGAATCCTGGGCGATTGTGTGGTGTGCCCTAAATCTACCTTTTTCCCCTTATATAAATCAACCTCTCGTTTCAAAAAATATATAAATCAACCACGTGGCATCCCTCTAAACTGCATCTGGTTTATGTTATTCAGATATTTTAACTGAGAGGATATTTTAGTATATTACATACACTATCTTTACGCGTGTTGAGTGATCATGTTTTTAGAGCATCTCTAGCATAGCTCTTAAAACTGGACCCTTAAAAATGTGTTTACAGATTATAGAAAAAATGGTTTTTGGCTGATTTTGTCCCGCGCAGAACATACCTTATAAACAGCCCTGTAAAACCGGATATCCGCCCCCTCCCCCCGAAAACGAATATTCCCAGCCGCCTAGTATGCTCTTTCTTCCTCCCCTGAACAGACTCTTTCTCCTCTCGTCGTTCTCACCACCGTCCTCCCCTGCCTCCGTCCGCCATACTCCCCCGCCTCCACCCGCCCTGGATGGATTAGAGCTGGAGCGCGGGGTGAGGCCAGGAGCTAACAAAACCGTTGCTGGTTTTTGTTTTCTCCTGAAACGGTTTTTTATTCTTTTCTGGTTTTTTTCTGTTTCTTTTTTCATTTCTCTTTTTTTTTTCCTTTTTTTTATTTTTTTCTTTTCTTTCTTTCTCACTTTTCTATTATTTCCTTTTTTTACTTCCCAACAAATGCTCAGGAATGTTTTGTTCATTTTTTTTGAAAAGGTTCCTGTTTTCAAATTTTTGTTCGCAATTTCCAAAAATTGTTCTCTACTTCATGGAAAATTTTAGAAAATATAAAAAAGCTTACAATTTCAAATTTAGAAAAAATTTGCGTTCAAAATTTGTTCACACATTCAGAAAATGTTCGGGAATTTCAAAACATGTTCCACTTTCAAAATTTGTTCACAAAATCCAAAATAAATCATGTTTTCATAATATATTAGCAAATTCAGAAAAAATTCTAGGAATTTCAAAAAATGTTCACCTTAGAATTATCACAAATAAAAAAGATGCTCATGAATTTCATTTTCTAAATTTATCAAAAATATATAAAAATATAGGTTTTCAAAATGTGTCCGCTGATACAAAATTATCAACTGGATTTTTAAAAAATGTTCATGTTTCTTAAAAATATTTGGAATTGCAAAAACTGTTCGCGTTATAATTTCTTGTTCCTGTTTTGAAAACAATGTTTGCATTTTAGAAAAAATGTTCATAATTTCAAAATTTGTTCTTCCTTTCAAAAAAAATTCCTTTTTTCAAAAAATGTTTGGGTTTCCGATCAATCCTTGAGGGTCACCGTCATCTCCCCGCATGACAGATGGAAAGAATGGGTCTCCGATCGCCACCGGTCAATCAAAGTTGTCAGAGCTGTGTGGACAAGCGTCGGCAGCTGACGCTTGAACTGCAACACGAAACCCAACAGTCGAGCTCTCTTGAAGTACGGCGTGTAGCGCTCGTCGTAGTCCGTATTCCCATGAACCCCGTGACCCCTCATGCGCAGTGGCTGGAGCATCTGTCAAAAAGTGGACGACAAAAGTTAGGAACTTATTTTCATTAATCCAAAAACTTTGATCAATATTTCCTTCATATTACTTACCTCTTCGTTCTCTATGAAACGGGCACGATGACTCTTGTCGAATGCGTAGTCAAGCATGGAGTACCGTGGGCCGATGTTGTCCGCAAGAGGTGCCCGCCTTAATAAAATTTCATAAACAAAAGCATCATAAGCATAAGCGTACATAAACAAAAAAATGAAATTTCTTGGTTACATGAACTAGGGTTCATCTTAAGCATATTCCTCCAACCACATATACTACACATGATGGATCAAATCATATCAACATGCATCATATCAAAATAAAATCCTCCAACATGCATCATATCATCATTTTTTTTAAAACATTTTTTTAAATAGAGTTCATCTTCAATGTTTTTTCTCCAAACAACATCTTCATATCATCATATCAACATGCATCATAAAACTACAATCAAGTCCTCCCACATGCATTACATCATAATTTTTTTAACAAAATAAACTATGAACTAGGGTTGATCTTCACACTAAAAATATGAACTTTTGATTAGAGTTCATATTCAATATCACTAGTTACTAAAGAACTAAGAACTAGAACTAGAACTAGAATCAAGCTAAAACAATCCTAGGTGAAAAAAAATCCAATCTAAGTTCAAAAATATGAGGGATTTCAAGCAAATAATGCGTCGAATATGAAGCAAGTTTGCAAAAACTAATTGGAGGGATCGGAGGAGCTTACGTTTCTCTCTTCGGGGCCATCTCGATCCGCAAAAATGATGAAGAAACGGTGAAGATCGGAGGGGGAGTGGAGGAGATGAGAGAGGGGGAGAGGGGCGAGTGGGGAGAAAGAAACTGTCGATGGGGGGAGGGGAAGGGGTGGGGAGATGGGTAGGGGCGCGGGGTCTCGGGCGAAATAACTCGCACCCTACCACCAGGGGTGCTGGCGATAGGGTTAGACAGCCTACCGCCAGTGCCCGTGGGGGTAGGGTGTGACGGAGGGGGACGGCGGTCGTCTCCGCGTGCTGACGTGGATTAGTACCATACCGCCAGGGCCCCTCGCAGTATGCTGTCTAACCCTACCGCCAGGGCCCCTGACAGTAAGAAAAATGGTCAAATCCTGATTTTTTTTCCAACCGGGGTCAGATCCTAAATTTGTATGCCAGAAGGGTCAAAACACGAAATTTCGCCGGAAGGGGGGAGGGGGGGGGGGGTAAGGGGATGCGAAGGTGGCAAAGTCGATGGAGGTGAGCAAGAACCTTAGCAATGGTGGGTGGGGTGGGGGTGGCTGGATTGCCGACCCACGTGGTTTAGTGGTGGATTGTTTTCGCTTTCATTTCATATATATTTCATCAACAACCGAAATTCATCGAATCTCGGTGATTTTGGTTTGCATTTCGGCCAAAGGACTAAAAAAATCAATTGAATTCAATCAGCTTTTTGAAAAGGATTAAAACACATTTTGAAAATTATTTGAATTAAGTGTGCTACTGAAATTGCTGAAATATTTTGGGCGAAATTCAGTGAATTTGATCGAAATATCACTGAAAGTTAAAACCATCATGGAGGGGAAGGGAGAAGAGGAAGGTGATGGATCAACGGTGCTTCACTTTATTCAAGAACCATCCACTTTATTCTTAGGGTCATCACACCATTTTCATCACACAGTAGTTTTGCAAACAAGTGAGTAGTATGAATGATTTAAAGACTGCACGCGCGCGCTTACAAAGTTACAAGTGCGCTTATTCTACGGCTCTTGGCAAGCCTAATAACTCTTCTTATTGATAGTAGTACTGTAGTGTATACCACGCGTCCGTTTGGAGATCAATTCAATGGTTGGCGACGATCTCCTGCGCCCTGGTCTCATAGGTAAACTTGTAGGTGCTCTGCTTGGAGCTGTCCGCGGACCAGATGAAGAAGCCCGGCAGCTTGTTCTGCCTTAGCAGCTCCTTGGCGGCGGCGATGCCCTGGTCCGGCGAGAGCAGGCCGAGCTCCTCGGTGGTCTTGCCGGTCTGCAGGCTGGCGAGCACCCTGGCGCCGGGGTAGAAGCCGGTCTGGCGGTCGTAGAACATGACGTAGGTCGGGACGTCGGTGTTGGCGCCGTAGCCGTAGAACTGGAAGTTGACGTAGTCGATGACCCGGGAGTACTTGCTCCAGAGCGCCCGGTAGTACCTCTGCACGGTGTCGTCCTCGAAGGGCGCGATGGAGGTGGTGATGTTGGGGAAGGCGGCCTTGAGCCGGGTGAGCAGCCGGCCGACGCACTCCACGAAGGTGTCGACGGAGACGCCGGCGGCGAAGCGCTCGTAGTCGACGTCCACCCCGTCGAGGCCGTACTCGTTGATGAGGCGCGAGAGCGAGGCCACGGCGTTGGCCACCCACGAGTCGACGGAGGCCGGCGCGAAGGAGACCTTGACGATGTCCAGCACGCTGTCGCCGCCGAGGCCGGCCATGACGCTCACGTTCGGGTGCGCGGCCTTGATGGCGGCCACGTCGGCGCGGGAGAGGTTCGCCGTGTCCCAGAACGCGCTGAACACGCCGTTGGTGGGCGCCGGCGTGGGCTGCTGCGCCACCGGCGTGTAGTCGATGGCGAAGGCGAGGATGTAGTGGAAGCTGACGCCGGGGTTGACGGGCACGTCGGAGAACCGGACGCCCGTGGACTGCGCGCCGAGGTACTCCCGGAAGAGGTACCCGTTCGTCATGGCCGGCGGTCGATCGAGCTGGAGGAGGCTGGAGCTGGCCTCGGTGTCAGGATCTCCCTAAATACGCAGTGGCGGCTTGATTAGCTCGGCCCGCTGGTGGTTGGGCACAAGATAATCCGATGGGGTACGTGGGCTATACGTTGACGAATTCGCAGCTGGAAATGCGACGTCGCAGCTAATCGGGTCGACACGGATGAGCGTAATCTCAAGATATGGTGGATAGCGGCAGCTTTCAATGGCGTATGAGCGATGTGGGCAAGGAAGAAGGCTCCACGCATGCGCCAGCTAACAAGTCCTGGCGTGCAAGCAGCTAGCTCTCCATGACTAGTCAGCTTGGCTTAAGCGTCAACCATACAGTGAGAGATTGAATTGTCCATGATGGCGAGTCTCCACATGGGCAGACACTGTTGGTGACGCGAATTCCACCAGGGAACAGTTCAGTGCACATGCAAATCTTGTAGAGCACCCTTGTAGTGCAAAGCTTGGCCCCCAAAAAATGCAAAAAAAAAAAAAATGCTTGGTTGATTATCCAGAATAGGGTGTGGACCGCTGATAGGTTGCAACGTCCGGATGGCCCAACTGCAACCTTTCCCCTCTTTGCAAACAGGTTCGAGAGACGGCGGCTCATCTCCTCTTCCAATGTCGGTTCACAGTGAGAGTGTGGACGGAGATTAAGAATTGGCTTGGCCTTCATGACATCGACCCGATGGACTGGTGACTTGCGTTCTCGGTGGAAGTTTGGTGGGACGAGTTTTCTCACAAAAGGGGAGGCTCATGCAAGGCTCGTAACACCTTGATGATGCTTGTTGCGTGGGAAATTTGGAACGAGCACAACACGAGGATCTAGCCGCCACTACTACTGTCATCATTATCAAGATTAAAGATGAAGCCTCTCTTTGGGCTCGTGTGGGTGCGAAGTATCTGAGTAATGTAATGCCGCGAGAGTGATTTGTACTCTTCCGCTTGGCGGAACTATGTCTAACTTCTTCTTAATTAATGAAAATGGCAAATCTTGTGCCTTTTTCCAAAGAAAAGTATCTAGGCTTTGAATTTTCAAAACCGTTGATCTCTCATACCATACACTCAAGTGACGATCCATTTTCACCCCGGTATTGTGGCGCCAAGTTCTTTGAAAAACTATAGATCTAATGTCGTTGGTATGTTTCGATGAATTTTTCCCGCCACCAGTTGTCCGGTTAGTCACTTGTTTATAAGGTTATAGACTTATTATAGACATTTAGTTATAATATTATTACATGGTAACAAAATATTACTATTTGGTTGTCCATTCATGATCTAGTTAAAAGATAATAAAATGGGGTCTTGTTTTTGATGGGAACGAAGCATGAAAATAAAAAAAATCTACGAACACCCAAGATCTAATTTAGGAGATGCAAGGCAACGAGAGGGGAGTGTGTTTACATACCCTTGTAGACCGAAAGCAGAAGCGTATAAAACGTGGTTGATGCAGTCGCACTCTTCGCGATCCAATCACGATCTAGTGCCGAACGGATGACACCTTCGAGATTAGCACACGTTCAGCTCAATGGCATCCTCTCCTTCTTGATCCAGCAAGCAAGGGGGAGGAGGTAGATGAGATCGGAACCAGCATGGCGGTATGGTGGTGATGGTGGCAGCGGAATTCCGGCAGGGCTTTGCCAAGTGCGTACCGAAGAAACGTGGGAGGAATTGGGAGAGTCAATGGGCAAGGGTGAAGGGGTTGCTGCCCCCAAGCGCCTCCCCTCTCTATATAGGCTAAGGGCAGGGTAGGGCGTCCAAAACCCTCCTAGGGCCTCCCACATGGGAAAAATCTCTTTAAACTTGGAGGTAGCACCTTATCTCTATATTCAACCCTTTAAGTTTAGAGATAAAACCTTATCTCTAGATTCAAATGACATGTGCATTGGTAAATGGTGTGGCCAACCCATGTGGGATGTAGACTCACCCCTCGGTACATGTGGGTCCTTCCCATGTCATTGGGCCGCGCGGTGGAACACCCAGAACCTTCTAGAACCTTCCTGGTACTCTACCGAAAATTCTTGAACTTTTTTGGAACCCTAAATATGACTTCTCTTATATAAATATTTACCTCCGGACCATTACGGAGCTCCTCGTGATGTCCTGGATCCTATCCGAGACTCCGAACTACTTTCGGACTTTCCACTATTAATATCTCAACATTACCCTAGCACTACCGAACGTTAAGCATGCGACCCTATGGGTTTGGCTTCATGTAGACATGACCGAGACACCTCTTCGGTCAATAACCAATAACGGGACCTGGATGCCCATATTGATTCCTACATATTCCATGAAGATCTGTATACGTTGAACCATGATGTCGAGGATTCAGACAACCCCGTATGCAATTCTCTTTGTCCAACGATATGTTACTTGCTCGAGATTCGATCGCCGGTATCTCCATACCTAGTTCAATCTTGTTACCGGTAAGTCTCTTTACTCGTTTCGTAAACAAGATCCCGTGACTAAACTCATTAGTCACATTAAGCTTCTTGTGATGTTGCATTACTGAGAAGGCCCAAAGATATCTATCCATCACACGGAGCTACAAATCCCAGTCTCAATCTATGCAACCCAATAGACACATTCGGAGATACCTGTAGAGCACATTTATGATCACGCAGTTACGAAGTGACGTTTGATAGCAGACAAGTTATTCCTCTAGTATCCGGAAGTGGCATTATCTCATGGTCTGAGGAACTGATACTTGACATGAAGAAAGCTGTAGCAAATAACTAAGTGACACGATCTGATGTTAGGCTTAAGGTTGGGTTGTCCATCACATCATTCTCCTAATGATGTGATCCCATTATCAAATGACAACTCGTGTCTATGGTTAGGAAACCTTAACCATATTCGATCAATGAGCTAGTCCTTTAGAGGCCTACTAGGGACACAGTGTTGTTTATGTATTCACACATGTATCTAAGTTTTCGGTCAATACAATTCTGGCATGAATAATAAGTGTTTTCCATGAACAAGGAAATATGATAATAACCAATTTGCTATTGCCTCTAGGGCATATTTCCAACAGTTTTCAACCCAGGAAACCCAATCATGCAACTGAAAACAAAGTGGTGCTTTAGGGCTTTAGCAAAATAACCCCAGATCCCGTCGCTTCCTTGTTGATGCATGAGAAGCTGCAAGACGTTTATCTCCATGGGTGTTGGTATACCTGGTCAAGCGAAAACGACTCACCCACCCGCTCGCGCATTGGCTTCATATTTTTCTCCTCTAGATTATCTACCTTGCAACTGCACTGCCTGCTCCGCTGTCTTTCATCCGCCACCTCAGATCACTGCCCTCTCATAGTTGATTGCTGAAAGTGTGTTATATCGACTAGAGGGGGGTGAATAGGCGGTTTTTATGAAATTCTTCACTGAGGAATTTGCCGGTGAGGAAATTCCTTAGCGAAGAACTACTAGCAGCGAAATAAGTACTCAACAGTAAACATAACAGAATACAAGCATAGTCATCATGATGAAATGAAGACAGGCACAGAGTACAGGAAGCGTAAGCACAGGATAACACATGATGAAGACAAACAAACTGAAGAAATTGAACTAAGGAAATTTGAGAAAGTCTTCAGTCAATGTCTTCAAACACAGATATGAACAAGTACACAACTCAATTATGAGGAAATGAAAGAGTTGAGGAAATGGAACCAGTAAGTTTGGTGAAGACAATGATTTGGTAGACCAGTTCCAACTGTTGTCTCAGTTGTACGTCTGGTTGGAGCGGCCGAGTATGTAAACTCGAGGACACACAGTCCCGGACACCCAGTCCTGAACACGCAGCTCAGGACACCCAGTCCTCACCGTATTCTCCTTGAACTAAGGTCACACAGACCTCGTCCAATCACTCGTGGTAAGTCTTCAGGCGACTTCCAAACCTTCACAAACTTGGTCACTCGGCGATCCACAATTCCTCTTGGATGCTCTAGACCATGACGCCTAACCGTCTGGAAGAAGCACAGTCTTCAAAGGTAACAAGCGTCGGATCCACGCATGATCAATCTCTTCAGTGATGCTCAATCACTTGGTGTTTGTAGGTGTTTGGGTTTTGGTTTGGGGTTTTCCTCACTTGATGATTTTCGCTCAAAGTCCTCGGAGGATGGGTTGCTCTCAAATGACAAGTATCAGTTTCTCTCGGAGCAGCCAACCAGTTAGTGGTTGTAGGGGCGGCTATTTATAGCCTAGGGAGCAGCCCGACATGATAAGACATAAATGCCCTTCAATGATATGACCGTTAGGTGGATAGATATTTTGGGACAGCTGGCGCATAGCACAGCAACGGTCGGAATTTTGAGTAGCAAAATCCTCAGTGCTATCATGTTCCTCACTGTGTAGGAAACCCGCATTAGCGAATTCCTAACTCCTCAGTCAGGACAAATTCCTCAGAGACCAGAAGAACTTCGTCTCTGTCACTGAAGAAATTGACTGAACTGTATGAGATTTCCAATGGCTTCACTCGAAGGGATTGGTAGGTGTAGGATTTTGAGTTGAGCATCACATGGAAATTTTTCTTAGTATTTCCTCGACCCCCTTTAACAGTACGGTGTTTCCTATGACTCAAGAAAGAGAAAATGAAACTACGAAAACAAAAGTCTTCACGCTTCATGTTCCTCGAATGAATACTAAGTCTTCAAGGTCACACCATTTTCTTCACTTTCAAAGTCTTCAGAAAGTCTTCAGTGATCAAAAGTCTTCAGTTGAAGAACTTCATTTTTAGGGGTCGACTTTCTCTATAAATATCAAACTCCTCATAGACTTATAGACCTGTGTACACTCACAAACGCATTAGTCCCTTAACCTATAAATCTTCAATACACCAAAATCACTAAGGGGCACTAGATGCACTTACAATCTCCCCATTTTCGGTGATTGATGACAATATAGGTTAAGTTTTCAACGGGGATAAACATATGAAGTGTAAATACTGATATTGAGGAATTCGATTGCAAGATATAGAAGAACTCCCCCTGAAGATGTGCATAGTGAGGAATTTGCTTCTGAAGCAATGCACACTTGAAGATTTGAATCATGGAGATCTCCCCCTATATCTTGTAATTCATACACGCATTTGACATATAACATAGAAGATTTTGAAATGCATGATGAAATATGGTGACTGATGTAATTCAGCATGCGTGCAATAATTTTTAACGAGGAATAAGCATGCAGAAAAACGTCTCAAAAGTATCAGAGCACCATCGGGTTTAAGATTACAACTCAGAAGAACGAGAGTTGTAACTTAACAAAAAAATGCCCATATAGAAAGACCCGCTTGAAGACTAACTCAAAATTCTTCCCCTTTGTCATCAAATGACCAAAAGGATCGAATATGAGGACTAACGCCCCTGAAGAATATCAAGTTGATGAAGGAGCACCAAAGTTGTTGGGGTCGTTTGTTGTAGTAGGGCCTGCCGCAGTGTCGTCCAAGTCTTCATTTTCATCAGTGTCGCGTGATGAAGAATATGAACTGGCCACCAGAGAAGGAACCTTGACCTTCTTGAATTTCTTCGGCGGAGGTGCAGACCAGTCAAAATCTTCTTTGAGACCCATTTTCTTCAGATCTTCTTCACCATATAGATGTGACAGGATTGCCCAGGTGCGACCGAAGACTTGATGGAGGTAGTAATGGTTTTTCTTCACTGCATTGTGTGTGGCAGTCATGTTGTGAAGAAGTGAACCAAACTGAAGCTTAACCCATTTGTGATTTTGATCCACCTTCTGGTGAAGACTAAGCAGAAGTTCATGGCCAGTCATCACGCGCGGAGCAGTGGCTTGAGGAGTGGACTTGGGTGCATTGGCAGAGTCATGTGTGACAGAGTCATCATTGGTGGAATAAGAGGCAGCTTTGCGAAAATGACCATCCAATGGACGAATGCCTTCATCTATTACAGCTGGTGCCTTGCCCTTTCCATCAATTGAGAAATATGCCTGCTTGAGGACTTCAATTGGGGGCAAGTAGCTGAGGTGATTCTGGAAATCAGCTTTGTAGTTGAGTGAAGACCTTGTCCTGAGCAATCTCATAATCCAAGGTGCATAAGGCCTCAGCTCAAATGGAGATAGTGCAACATTTGTCATAGTCCTCATGAAGAAATCGTGATAATTGACAGGAATGCCATGAACGATGTTGAATACCAGATTCTTCATGATGCCAACAATTTCCTCATCAGATGAGTCGTGGCCTTTGATAGGATTGATTGTTCTCGTAAGAATACGATAGACAGTTCTGGGCACGTACATCAATTCCTTCACGAGGAATTTGGTCCGTGGTGCTTGACCTGGCTTCAAAGGTTTCATCAGCACCTGCATGTAATGATGTGTGAGCTCAGGTTCACTGTAGATGCAGCGAGCTTCTTCAAGGGGAGGACTGAGTGGTAGAGCACGAAGCAATTCAGAGGCTGGTACAGTGTAGTGAGTGTTTTCAGACATCCAGTCTAGCACCCATGAATTCACATCTTCAGCATCTCCGGTGATGTGCAGCGTTGCATAGAATTGAAGAATCAGTTCTTCATTCCAATCGCAGATGTCAGAGCAAAAAAATTTAGCAGTCCAACGTCGTGAAGAACACTGAGGACTGGTACGAAGCACGGCAGAGATTCCATATCTACGTGAGGAATATGCTCATGGTAGAAGATTTTCTCCTTGTTGAACAACACCGAGGAATATAAATTGGCTTGACTAGCAGTCCAAAAACGCATCTTCCTAATGCGAGCAGAGTTATATGGGTTGTAACCTTCGAAGAATACGTGCTTGCCGAAGAAATCATCAGCCTTGAACTTTTGCTTGCGTGAGAATGGATCCTTTGGCTTCGGCAGAGGAGTGTCAGTGAGTTGCATCACGACCTCAGGAATATCAATCGCAGGTTCTTCAGGCTGAGAAATTTCTGGTTCCTCCTCAGTGGCAGTCTGCGTCGTTGGTTGTTCAGCAGCAGCAGTTTCTTCAGCGCTAGTGGCTGGAATTTCCTCATGGACAGATGCAGTGGGATGAGTTTCTTCAGAGCCATTTGAACAGTTTGTGTGGGGGACTGAGGAATTTGCTGTAGAGGGGTGAACATTGGAGAGTTTGGATGCTGACTTTCCCAGAATTCATCACTGATTACAGGTGTGGAGAAGCCAACGTCCACATCTTCATCTTCCATTTCTTCAACGCCAGCCTCTTCAGCTGTGAACTAAGGCATAGGTGAGGAGATGATAGGTGTTGAAGGGATTGCATCCACTTCAATTTCTTCATCCAACGGTTCAGACAAAGCAGCAGAAGGAGTTTCTTCATCAGATCCGCTGGGGATCACATATTCTTCATCAAAAGGAACAAGGTCCTTTGATGGCCTGGTTGAGATGGGAACAACATCAATCGGATTTGCAAATGAACTTGGCATAGGCTTCATTTTCTTCGGAGCTGAAGAATCTGAAGCAACTGATGATTTCCTTTTCTTCACTGCAGCACGCTCTGCAGCCTTGGTCTTCTTCACATCTGATGCAGATGGAAGGATTGGAGTTGAAGTTGGTGCAGGAGCAGCTGAGGAATCTGGTTGATTTTCTTCAGGCACAACTGATGCAGTTGCCCTGAGTTCTTCATTTTCTTCAGGCGCACCATTAGTGGGTGCCCTGGCAATTTCTTCAGCGGCTGAAATGCAGTCATCAGCCCTGGAACTCACATTTTCTTCAGTAGCCTGATTATCATCAGCGGTACTGGCATTTTCTTCAGTAGGCTGAGCAGATGCTTCAGCCTGAGGAATTTCCTGTTGCGTTGGGGCTGCAACATTGGAAGTGAAGTTATCCGCAAGTTTCACAAAACGAATCTTGGCTCCAAGCCAATCAGCGCGATATGCGTCGAAGTCATCACTGAGTTTCTTGATCTCAGTCTGAATAGTGACAAGTTCTTCAATTGTCATATAGACAACGTTTTTCTTCAGATAGCGCTCTTTCTTGTACTGTGCTTTGTTGATTTGTCCGGCCTTCTCAAATTTCCACTTTTCTTCTTGAATGAAGTGGGTCAGCATGTGACTTTGGCCAGGAGTCATCTTGAAGTCAGACATGGGAGTGTTGGGGTCCTTGTGCCAGACATCAATGTAGTCGAGGATCAACTTGGGATCCAAAAGCAGTGGCACCTCTGATCCTTTGGCTCTATCGGCCCTGACTTGCCTGTCTCTGATGATTTCTGCAAGTTCATCATCATCAGCTTCGTCTTCTTCAGACGGCACTTGGAAAGCGACTTGTTTCTTTTGAGGACTTGGGCGAGGACCTCGTCCAGCAGTGGTCTTTGTCTTCAGCAGTGAGGGGCCAGCTGAGGAACTTGGTGCAGCTGAGGAACTAGCTGAGACACCTGAGGCAATGGAGATGCATGCAGTCCTTTGGCACGAGGCGAGATGCACAGGTGCTGAGGATTTAGTCGGAATAGCTGAAGGCTTTGGCGGAGGAGCGGAGGACTTTGAAGGAACAAGAGCAGCATGAGGAATTGGCCGTGAGGGCTTTGAGGATTCTGGCCGTGAGGGCATTGCTGAGGAACTTGGCCTTGAGGGCATTGTTGGTGAAGCACTTGGCTTGCGCGCAACCTTCTTTTTCATAGCCTTCTTTGGCTTGACAGCAAAGGTCTCAGCAGAGGCAGCAGCAGCAGCAGAGTCTTCATTAAATTTCCTCACTGCTTCTTTGGCTTGCTTAGCCAACTTGACTTGGCGCTTGGCCCATTCATCAGGATAGTCCTCACCGCACTTGAGGCTGGTGGGATCAGCTATTTGGCCAGGTGCCAATGGAGCTCTTGGGCATGGAGGATTGAGTGCAAATTTCTTCATGTACTTTGGAGTTACATACATGTACTCCCTCCATTCTCTTTCCCATCTCCTTTCTATCCTCTGTATGCGCACCTTGCGCTGATTTTTGTCCTCTTTTCCAAACTTGGCCTCATCAGGAGTGCAGTAATCTTTGTATATGTCCTCAGGGATTTCAAAGGCAGTCATGACCACATGCTTCTTTCCTCCTTTCTGTGGCCTTTTACCATCAACCATTTTCTTCAGTTGAGGAATTTGAACAATCGAATTCTCTGAAGAAGTATGCAGCTTTTCTTCGAGGAACGCTGCAAATGAGTTAAGTTGATGAGAACCTAGTGATTCAGCAGCTGACATGAGTACCTGTGAACAGAGTATAGTTGCGAGGAATTTGGAGAGGTCATATGCGTTCTCAGAAGGTTTTTCAAAAAAACAAGTTTGGGGAATTTGACCAGATGAGTCTTGAAGAATTTCACTAAGCGTTCTTTGTCTTAGGTTCCAGAGTTGTATAGATCGAAGATCCACACAATTGAGGAATCTTAAAGAAAAATGATGCTTAGAGAAACGAATCAAGAACAGTTGACTTGTGAGGTGTTTAGTGTGTGAAGCTATGAAGAAAAACACCTTTGAAGATTTTGAAGATAATCATTCGAATCAACGAGGGCAGTAAAAGTAACTTTTAATTACCCTGGACGAAGAACACGACGAACAGTGAGGTGTAGAGATGGAGTTCGTCTGTGTAGATCTTCCACGCCCTAACTTGGCGGAGGAAGATGGCTACGGCGGCGGCGGAGTGAAGATTTCCGCAGTCGGCGCGAGTACGTCGGCGACGAGGTCGAGGCAGTGAAGCTCTTCCTTACCGGCGGCGATGAAGTAGTGGCGGCGCTAGGGTTTGAGAAGCTCGAGCTAGAGAAAGAGATCGAGCGGAGTAAAATAAGTGAGAAAGGGAAGGAGGGGTATTTATAGCCATGGTGAAAAACTGCTCGCCCGAAGAAATTGGACGAACGTGCTCCTAACCCTTCTTATTCGCATGACATGTGTCACCCACGTAGTGAGAGGTGGAGATCGTGTTAGATCGTGGGTGAGTGGATAAGTATGTCGTGGGATGCGGAACGTTTGAGCGGCAAAGCCAAAAATTTAGATAAAATAGGTTTTAAAGTTCCGTTCGCAATTTCTTCAGCTGACAAGGACATAGTGAATATTTTGAACGAGTTTCAAATAGAACGCACATGAAGAATTTGTGAATAGATTGGGTTGAGTATAGCATAGAGGGGAAGGGTCCGATCACATTCACTTAGCAGAAAAACCAACTTGAGAAATTAGCAATAAGTGAATGCTATATATATATATAGCCAATGAAGAAAAATGGCAGAAACAGTGAAGATAATGCAAAGTTGAAGAATATGAACGATTGAGGAATTTCAACTTTTGGTGATGACGTGACCCGCCGTATAAGAATGATGATTTCAGACACCGCGTACAATTATCGTAGGGTTCTGAGAATCAAATTCGTCATTAATTTCTTCACACTAAGAGTGTTATTCTTCATTGATTGAAGAAAAACGTTTCTTCATGTGTTGCACATCTAAGTCATCAATTTTGCATAAGTGTTAGGATGAGTGTCCTTTTCAAAGAACATTTGAAGATTCTAGGATATTTTGCTCACACCACAACTTGCTAAATCTCTTCTCATCCAAGGGCTTTGTGAAGATATCGGCTACCTGTTCTTCAGTCTTCACATGCTCAATAGAAATGTCGCCCTTCAACACATGATCACGAATAAATGATGACGAATCTGAATGTGCTTTGTCTTTGAGTGCTGAACTGGGTTGTGAGCAATCTTGATGGCACTCTCACTGTCACAGTAGAGAGGCACATTCTTCACGTTGACGATGTAGTCCTTGAGAGTTTGCTTCATCCATAGCAATTGGGCACAGTAAGAACCAGCGGCAATGTACTCAGCTTCATCAGTAGATAGTGATACGCAGTTTTGTTTCTTCGAGGACCAACAGACCAAAGATCGTCTGAGAAAATGGCATGTACCAGATGTTGACTTGCGGTCCACACGATCACCAGCATAGTCAGAGTCAGAATATCCAATGAGATCAAAAGTTGAGCCCTTGGGGTACCATAATCCAAGTGTTGGTGTGTGAGCTAGATATCGAAGAATATGCTTCACAGCCTTATGGTGTGATTCCTTCGGTGTAGCTTGAAATCGGGCACACATGCAAACACTAAGCATTATATCTGGCCTAGATGCACATAAGTACAATAAAGAACCAATCATGGAGTGGTATACCTTATGATCGAAGTCAATACCATTTTCATCAGTGCACAAATGGCCATTTGTGGGCATAGGAATTTTGACGCCTTTGCAATCTTGCATGCCGAATTTCCTCAGTACATCCTTGAGGTATTTCTCCTGAGATATGAATATGTCGTTGCGTTGTTGACGAATTTGAAGACCTAAGAAGAATTTCAACTCTCCCATCATAGACATTTGATATTCTACACTCATCATATAGGCAAATTCATCACTATAGCGTTGGTCAGTACAGCCAAAGATAATATCATCAACATATATTTGGCACACAAACAATTCACCATCAAAAGATTTAGTGAAAAGAGTATGGTCGAGTGAACCAGGTTTGAAGCCTTTCGTCATGAGGAATTCCTTCAAAGTATCATACCACGCCCGTGGGGCCTGCTTGAGGCCATAGAGGGCCTTGTTGAGTCTGAAGACTTTGTCAGGATTCTTAGGATCTTCAAAACATGGGGGTTGAGCAGCATATACTTCTTCCTCAAGCTTACCATTAAGGAATGCAATTTTCACAACCATTTGATATAAAGTGATATCATGATGGTTAGCATAAGCAAGTAATATGCGAATAGTCTCAAGTCTAGCAACAGGTGTAAAAGTTTTATCGAAATCAATTCCTTCAACCTGTGTGTAGTCTTGAGCTACAAGCCGTGCCTTATTCCTCACCACAAGGCCATTTTCATCTTGCTTGTTGCGGTAGATCCACTTTGTGTCGATGATATTGTGCTTGCGAGGATCTGGTCGTTTGACCAGTTCCCAGACATTGTTGAGCTCGAACTGATGTAATTCTTCTTGCATGGCCTGAATCCACTCAGGCTCCAAAAATGCTTCATCTACCTTAGTGGGCTCTGTAATAGAGACAAAAGCATAGTGCCCACAAAAGTTAGACAAATGTGAAGCTTTTGAGCATGTGAGAGGACCTGGCGCTTTGATGTCATTGATGATCTTTTCAATTTGCACTTCTTTTGCAATACGAGGATGAGCTGGTTGCCGTTGAAGAATTTGATCAGCGTTTTCTTCAGCATCATTTTCTTCAGCATTTTCTTCAGGTGCATTAGCTCGACGTTCTTCATGCTCTGGAATGAATTCTTCAGCAGATTCTTCAGTGGGAATGACATCCTCAGTAGCCTTGAACTTGATAGTTTCCTCAGGTGTTGGTTCATCTATCATAGTAGGTAGGTGCTCTCTTTGCGAGCCATTAGTTTCATCGAACCGCACATCTACAGTTTCAACAACCTTGTGAAGAACGTTGTTGAAGACTCTGTAGGAGTGCGAGTCTTTTCCGTAACTAAGCATAAAACCTTCATGTGCTTTCGGTGCAAATTTTGAGTTGTGATGAGGATCTCTTATCCAACATTTTGCACCGAAGACTTTGAAATAACTTACATTGGGTTTCTTATCAGTGAGGAGTTCATAGGCAGTCTTCTTGAAAAATTTGTGAAGATATACTCTATTGATGATGTGGCACACAGTATCAATTGCCTCAGTCCAGAAACGATGAGGCGTTTTGTATTCATCAAGCATAATGCGAGCCATCTCAGCAAGAGTCCTATTCTTGCGCTCCACGATGCAGTTCTGCTGAGGAGTATAAGGAGCAGATAACTCATGAGTAATACCAAGTTCATCAAGATAGTCATTGAGACCAGAATTATTGAACTCAGTGCCATTGTCACTTCTGATGTGCTTGATCTTCACACCAAAGTTGGTTGAAGCACTCGAGGAAAATCGTTTGAAGACTTCCTGCACTTCATGTTTGTAAGTAACAAGGTGTACCCATGTGTAACGAGAGTAATCATCAACAATAATAAAGCCATATTGAGATGCTTCATTTGAAATAGCAGAATAATGATTAGGACCAAAGAGATCCATGTGAAGCAATTCAAATGGGCGAGTAGTGGTCATGATAGTCTTCGATGGATGCTTGGCCTTGGTCATCTTTCCAGCTTCACAGGCTCCGCACAGGTGATCCTCATGCCTGCATGACCAAGTCGTCGATGCCAGATCCAGCCTTCTGAAGCTTTTGCAAGTAAGCACACGGCTGGTTGTGGTCCTATAGAGAAATCAACAATATACAGGTCTCCTCTCCTAAAGCCTTCGAAGACTTTGGAATTGTCAGCTTCCATAACCACAACACAACGGTACTTGCCAAAGATAACAACCATATCAAGATCACAAAGCATTGAGACAGACATAAGGTTGTATCCTAAGGACTCAACAAGCATGACTTTGTCCATGTGTCGATCCTTTGTGATCGCAACCTTACCTAGACCCAATACCTGACTTTTGCCTTTGTCAGCAAAGATGATATGCTTCAGATGCGATGGAGATAATGGAGCATCCATCAATAGATTCTTGTCACCAGTCATGTGGTTTGTACATCCACTATCGAGGACCCACTCAGTGGCTTTGGGTTGATCATCCTGCAGATGAATTAGTGTAGCTTACAAACTCATATACTTCATCAGTGAAGAATATGACATCAATTAATCAAATCAATTTCATCAAGCAAAAGAACAGATAAAGCAATATGAGGACGTGAGAAATGAAAGTTCATTTCTTCATGATTAGCCTGCGTCCTATCAGGCATACTCAGGTCTCCAGCAAATTCTTCAGACGATTACGTACGTCCGGAGACCTGACCCTGCAGAAGAGATTAGTTCTTTTTCTTCACCACCCACATCTGAAGGGGTGGTAAAGAGTTCATCATTCTGCGAGCTCCATACGAGAAGGATGGCATAGAAGCCAGTCCATTTTGTTTCACATAATAGGGGTTAGAATAAGCATAAGAGTAAGCAGAGAAATTCTTCGAGGACTTATGGACATAATAATTTGAAGAATAATGCACATATCCATAATCCTTAGATCTTCCCTGTGAAACAGACGGGTTAGCATGATGATGTTCATATGAGGACTTTGATCCTTTTGAGGAATATGATCCATGTGAGGAGTTTTGTCCGTATGAGGACTTGGATCCATATGAAGAATTTGGTCCATATGAAGCATTTGGCCATATGAAGCATTTGATCTGGGGTTCCTATTCTTCACAGGTGGCGTCATGATGACATTCACCTGGAGATTTTCAAGGCATCTTTTGGGAACCCAGATTTTCTTCATAGGGGGACTGTTCCTGCAGTTAGTGCCAACATATCTAGCAAATACTTCACCATTCTGATTTTTGAACAGTTTATAGTTGGAGTCAAATGACTCATCATCAGAATGAGGAGATTCACATGTAAATCCAGATAAGTTAGATGGATCAACTGGAGGTCCCTTTGCAGCAACCCATGTGGTTTTAGGATACTGCTCAGGCTTCCAATATGTACCATCAACATTGAGTTTCCTCTCAAAGGCAATACCCTCTTTCCTAGGGTTCCTGTTGAGGATCTGCTTTTTAAGCACATCACAAAGAGCCTGATGCCCTTTGAGGCTTTTGTACATGCCTGTCGTGTACAATTCCTTCAGCCTTGCATCGTCAGTGATACTAGCAATGTCCTCAGATGAGGAATTAGTGATAGCAGAGGCATGTGAAGAATTTGAAACATTAGCAGCATTTGAACATTCAGGTGAATAATTAGCAGATTCACATTCAATTCATTTCAAACATGGAGGAACAAATTCTTCCTGAGATGCGTTGATTTGTTGAGCAAGTAATGAATTGCGCTCCTTCTGAAGATCTTCATAACTCACTCTTAGCTTCTCAAGGTCTTGCTTTCTTTGAAGAAATTCATAAGAAAGCTTCTCATGATCCGATAAGAGAGTGTTATGATGACTTTGAAGTTTGTCAAGCTTGGACTGAAGTCTCTGAAGATTTTCAGTCAAAGTTCCAGTGCGATCCATTTCTTCACCCAACATATCATCACTTTTGTCTAGCATGTTTTGAACCTTTTCTAAAGCCCTTTGTTGTTTTACAGCAATCTTAGCAAGTTTAGAATAGCTGGGCTTAAGGTTTTCATCAGATTCATTCTCACTTGATTCAGAGGAGGTATATTTGAGTACCTTGGCACCCTTTGCCATGAAGCAATAGGTGGGAGCGTAGTCATCATCGCCTTCATCAGCCTTGTTGAGGTCATTTTCTTCAGTGTTGAAGATATACTTGCTGACGAATGTAGTAGCGAGAGCTAGGCTCGCCACTCCGGATTCGGACTCCTCAGATGTCTCCTCTTCCTCATTTTCTTCAGATTCAGCCCCAGAGTCCATTTCCTTGCAAATGAATGCCCTAGCCTTCTGGGAGCTGCTCTTCTTGTGATATGAAGACTTTGAGGATTTTGATGATGAAGATTTTGTGGATTTCTTCTTTTTCTTCGCATCATCAGAATTGTAATCCTTGTATTTCTTCTTCTTTGATTCCTTTTTCCACTGAGGACAATCTTGAATGAAATGTCCAGGTTTCTTGCACTCGTGACAGAGCCTCCTCTTGTAGTCACTGGGTGAGGAATCATTGCTCCTTGAGGGTCTTCCAAGGCGACCATGTCTTGAGAACTTTTGGAACTTCTTCACAAGCAGAGCCAGATCATGGCTTAGTTCTTCAGGATCACCAAGGCTGCTACCAGAGTCTTCATCTTCGGACTCAGATACTGCCTTGGCCTTCAGTGCACGTGTTCTGCCATAACTCGATGAAGGAAATATGCCCTAGAGGCAATAATAAAGTTATTATTTATTTCCTTATATCATGATAAATGTTTATTATTCATGCTAGAATTGTATTAACCAGAAACATAATACATGTGTGAATACATAGACAAACAGAGTGTCACTAGTATGCCTCTACTTGACTAGCTCGTTAATCAAAGATGGTTATGTTTCCTAACCATAGACAAAGAGTTGTTATTTGATTAACGAGGTCACATCATTAGTTGAATGATCTGATTGACATGACCCATTCCATTAGCTTAGCACCCGATCGTTTAGTATGTTGCTATTGCTTTCTTCATGACTTATACATGTTCCTATGACTATGAGATTATGCAACTCCCATTTACCGGAGGAACACTTTGGGTACTACCAAACGTCACAACATAACTGGGTGATTATAAAGGAGTACTACAGGTGTCTCCAAAGGTAGATGTTGGGTTGGCGTATTTCGAGATTAGGATTTGTCACTCCGATTGTCGGAGAGGTATCTCTGGGCCCTCTCGGTAATGCACATCACTTAAAGCCTTGCAAGCATTGCAACTAATGAGTTAGTTGTGGGATGTTGTATTACGGAACGAGTAAAGAGACTTGCCGGTAACGAGATTGAACTAGGTATTGGATACCGACGATCGAATCTCGGGCAAGTAACATACCGATGACAAAGGGAACAACGTATGTTGTTATGCGGTCTGACCGATAAAGATCTTCGTAGAATATGTAGGAGCCAATATGGGCATCCAGGGTCCTGCTATTGGTTATTGACCAGAGACGTGTCTCGGTCATGTCTACATTGTTCTCGAACCGTAGGGTCCGCACGCTTAAGGTTTCGATGACAGTTATATTATGAGTTTATGAGTTTTGATGTACCAAAGGAGTTCGGAGTCCCGGATGAGATCGGGGACATGACGAGGAGCCTCGAAATGGTCGAGACGTAAAGATCGATATATTGGACGACTATATTCGGACATCGGAAAGGTTCCGAGTGATTCGGGTATTTTTCGGAGTACCGGGTAGTTACGGGAGAAGTAATGGGCCTTGATGGGCTTTAGTGGGAAGAGGAAAAAGGCTGCTGCGCCCCCCTCCCCTCTAGTCCGAATTGGACTAGGGAAAAGGGGGCCGGCCACCTTTCCTACTCCTCCACTTCCTTCTCCCTTCCTCCCCTCTTGGTGGACTCCTACTAGGACTTGGAGTCCTAGTAGGACTCCACACCTGGCGTGCCTAGCCTTGGCCGGCCTCCTCCTCCTCCATCCTTTATATACAGGGGCAGGGGGCACCCCATAGACACACAAGTTGATCATTGAGATCGTTCCTTAGCCGTGTGCGGTGCCCCCTACCACCAAATTCCACCTCGATCATATTGTTGCAGTGCTTAGGCGAAGCCCTGCGTCGGTAGTACATCAAGATCGTCACCACGCCGTCGTGCTGATGGAACTCTTCCTCGACGCTTTGCTGGATCGGAGCCTGAGGATCGTCATCGAGCTGAACGTGTGCTAAGAACTCGGAGGTGCCGGAGTAACGGTGCTTGGATCGGTCGGATCGGGAAGACGTACGACTACTTCCTCTATGTTGTGTGATCGCTTCCGCAGTCAGTCTGCGTCGGTACGTAGACAACACTCTCCCATCTCGTTGCTATGCATCACCATGATCTTGCGTGTGCGTAGGAATTTTTTTGAAATTACTACGTTACCCAACAGTGGCATCCGAGCCTAGGTTTTATGGATTGATGTTATTTGCACGAGTAGAACACAAGTGAGTTGTGGGCGATATAAGTCATACTGCCTACCAGCATGTCATACTTTGGTTCGGCGGTATTGTTGGACGAGACGACACGGACCAACCTTACAAGTACGCTTACGCGAGACCGGTTCACTCGACGTGTTTTGCACATAGATGGCTTGCGGGCGACTGTCTCTCCAACTTTAGTTGAACCAAGTGTGGCTACGCCCGGTCCTTAAGAAGGTTAAAACAGAGTCTATTTGACAAACTATCGTTGTGGTTTTGATGCGTAGGTGAGATTGGTTCTTACTTAAAGCCCGTAGCAGCCACGTAAAACTTGCAACAACAAAGTAGAGGACGTCTAACTTGTTTTTGCAGGGCATGTTGTGATGTGATATGGTCAAGGCATGATGCTAAATTTTATTGTATGAGATGATCATGTTTTTGTAACCAAGTTATCGGCAACTGGCAGGAGCCATATGGTTGTCGCTATATTGTATGCAATGCAATCGTGATGTAATGCTTTACTTTATTACTAAGCGGTAGTGATAGTCGTGGAAGCATAAGATTGGCGAGACGACAACGATGCTACGATGGAGATCAAGGTGTCGCGCCGGTGACGATGGTGATCATGACGGTGCTTCGGAGATGGAGATCACAGGCACAAGATGATGATGGCCATATCATATCACTTATATTGATTGCATGTGATGTTTATCTTTTATGCATCTTATCTTGCTTTCATTGACAGTAGCATTATAAGATGATCTCTCACTAATTATCAAGAAGTGTTCTCCCTGAGTATGCACCGTTGCGAAAGTTCTTCGTGCTGAGACACCATGTGATGATCGGGTGTGATAGGCTCTACGTTCAAATACAACGGGTGCAAAACAGTTGCACACGCGGAATACTCAGGTTATACTTGACGAGCCAAGCATATACAGATATGGCCTCGGAACACAGAGACCGAAAGGTCGAGCGTGAATCATATAGTAGATATGATCAACATAGTGATGTTCACCAATGAAACTACTCCATCTCACGTGATGATCGGACATGGTTTAGTTGATTTGGATCAGGTGATCACTTAGAGGATTAGAGGGATGTCTATCTAAGTGGGAGTTCTTAAGTAATATGATTAATTGAACTTGAATTTATCATGAACTTAGTCCTGGTAGTATTTTGCAAATCATGTTGTAGATCAATAGCTCGCGTTGTTGCTTCCCTATGTTTATTTTGATATGTTCCTAGAGAAAAACTGTGTTGAAAGATGTTAGTAGCAATGATGCGGATTGGATCCGTGATATGAGGTTTATCCTCATTGCTGCACAGAAAAATTATATCCTTGATGCACCGCTAGGTGACAGACCTATTGCAGGAGCAGATGCAGACGTTATGAACGTTTGGCTAGCTCAATATGATGACTACTTGATAGTTTAGTGTACCGTGCTTAACGGCTTAGAATCGGGACTTCAAAGACGTTTTGAATGTCATGGACCATATGAGATGCTCCAGGAGTTGAAGTTAATATTTCAAGCAAATACCCGAGTTGAGAGATATGAAGTCTCCAACAAGTTCTATAGCTAAAAGATGGAGGAGAATCGCTCAACTAGTGAGCATGTGCTCAGATTGTCTGGGTACTACAATCGCTTGAATCAAGTGGGAGTTAATCTTCCAGATAAGATAGTGATTGACAGAATTCTCTAGTCACCATCACCAAGTTAGTAGAACTTCGTGATGAACTATAGTATGCAAGGGATGACGAAAACGACTCCCGAGCTTTTCATGATGATGAAATCGATGAAGGTAGAAATCAAGAAAAACATCAAGTGTTGATGGTAGACAAGACCACTAGTTTCAAGAAAAGGGCAGAGGGAAGAAGGGGAACTTCAAAAAGAACAGCAAGCAAGTTGCTGCTCAAGTGAAGAAGCCCAAGTCTGGACCTAAGCCTGAGACTGAGTGCTTCTACTGCAAAGGGACTGGTCACTGGAAGCGGAACTACCCCAAGTGATTGGCGGATAAGAAGGATGGCAAAGTGAACATAAGTATATTTGATATACATGTTATTGATGTGTACTTTACTAGTGTTTATAGCAAACCCTCAGTATTTGATACTAGTTCAGTTGCTAAGATTAGTAACTCGAAACGGGAGTTGCAGAATAAACAGAGACTAGTTAAGGGTGAAGTGACAATGTGTGTTGGAAGTGGTTCCAAGATTGATATGATCATCATCGCACACTCCCTATAATTTTGGGATTAGTGTTGAACCTAAATAAGTGTTATTTGGTGTTTGCGTTGAGCATGAATATGATTTGATCATGTTTATTGTAATACGGTTATTCATTTAAGTAAGAGAATAAATTGTTGTTCTGTTTACATGAATAAAACCCTATATGGTTACACACCGAATGAAAATAGTTCGTTGGATCTCGATCGTAGTGATACACATAATCATAATATTGAAACCAAAAGATGCAAAGTTAATAATGATAGTGCAACTTATTTGTAGCACTGCCGTTTAGGTCATATTGGTGTAAAGCGCATGAAGAAACTCCATGCTGATGGGCTTTTGGAATCACTTGATTATGAATCAGTTGATGCTTGCGAACCATGCCTCATGGGCAAGATGACTAAGACTCTGTTCTTCGGAACAATGGAGCGAGCAACAGATTTGTTGGAAATCATACATACTGATGTATGTGGTCCGATGAATATTGAGGCTCGCGATAGGTATCATTAATTTCTGATCTTCACAGATGATTTGAGCAGATATGAGTATATCTACTTGATGAAACATAAGTCTGAAACATTTGAAAAGTTCAAAGAATTTCAGAGTGAAGTGAAAAATCATCGTAACAAGAAAATAAAGTTTCTATGATCTGATCGTAGAGAAGAGTATTTGAGTTATGAGTTTGGCCTTCAGTTAAAAACAATGTGAAATAGTTTCACTACTCACGCCACATGGAACACCATAGTGTAATGGTGTGTCCGAACGTCATAACCGCACTTTATTAGATATGGTGCGATCTATGATGTTTCTTAACGATTTACCAATATCGTTTTTGGGACATGCATTAGAGATAGCTGTATTCACGTTAAAAAGGGGCACCATCTAAGTCCGTTGAGACGACACAATCTGAACTGTGGTTTAGCAAGAAACCAAAGTTGTCGTTTCTTAAAGTTTGGGGTTGTGATGCTTATGTGAAAAGTTTCATCCTGATAAGCTCAAAACCAAATCGGAGAAATATTTCTTCATAGGATACCCAAAAGGAGATTGTTGGGTACACCTTCTATCATAGATCCTAAGGCAAGACATTCGTTGCTTATAATAGATCCTTTCTAGAGAAGGAGTTTCTCTCGAAAGAAGTGAGTGGGAGGAAAGTAGAAAACTTGATAAGGTAATTGTACCTTCTCCCTTATTGGAAAGTAGTTCATCACAAAATCTGTTCTTGTGACTACTACACCAATTAGTGAGGAAGCTAATGATGATGATCATGTAACTTCAGATCAAGTCACTACCGAATCTCGTAGGTAAACCAGAGTGAGATCTGCACCAGAGTGGTACAGTAATCCTGTTCTGGAAGTCATGTTACTAGACCATGACGAACTTGCGAACTATGAGGAAGCGATGATGAGCCCAGATTCCGCGAAATGGTTTGAGGCCATGAAATCTGAGATATGATCCATGTATGAGAACAAAGTTTGGACTTTGGTTGACTTGCCCGATGATCGGCAAACAACTGAGAATAAATGGATCTTCAAGAGGAAGACGGACGCTGATAGTAGTGTTACTATCTACAAAGCTAGAATTGTCGCAAAAGGTTTTCGACAAGTTCAAGGTGTTGACTACGATGAGAGCTTCTCACTCGTATCTATGCTTGAGTCTGTCCGAATCATGTTAGTAATTGCCGCATTTTATGAAATCTGGCAACTGGATAAACAAAACTGCATTCCTTAATGGATTTATTAAAGAAGAGTTGTATATGATGCAACAGAAGGTTTTGTCAATCCGAAAGGTGCTAACAAAATGCGCAAGCTCCAGCAATCCATCTGTGGACTGGTGCAAGCATCTCGGAGTTGGAATATACGCTTTGATGAGTTGATCAAAGCATATAGTTTTATACAGACTTGCGGTGAAGCCTGTATTTACAAGAAAGTGAGTGGGAGCACTGCAACATTTCTGATAAGTATATGTGAATGACATATTGTTGATCGAAAATAATGTAGAATTATTCTGTAAAGCATAAAGGAGTGTTTGAAAGGAGTTTTTCAAAGAAAGACTTCGGTGAAGCTGCTTACATATTGAGCTTCAAGATCTATAGAGATAGATCAAGACGCTTGATAAGTTTTTTCAATAAGTACATACCTTGACAAGATTTTGAAGTAGTTCAAAATGGAGCAGTCAAAGAAAGAGTTCTTGCCTGTATTATAAGGTGTGAAGTTGAGTAAGACTCAAAGCCCGACCACGGCAGAAGATAGAAAGAGAATGAAAGTCATTCCCTATGCCTTGGCCATAGGTTCTATAAAGTATGTCATGTTGTATACCAGATATATTGTATACCCTGCACTGATTTGGCAAGGGAGTACAATAGTGATCTACGAGTAGATCACTGGACAGCGGTCAGAATTATCCTTAGTGAAATAAGGATATGTTTCTCGATTATGGACGTGATAAAAAGGTTCGTCGTAAAGGGTTACGCTGATGCAAGTTTTGACACTAATCTAGATGACTCTAAGTCTCGGTCTAGATACATATTGAAAGTGGGAGCAATTAGCTAGAGTAGCTCCATGCAGAGCATTGTTGACATAGAAATTTGCAAAATACATGTGGATCTGAATGTGGCAGACCCGTTGACTAAAATTCTCTCACAAGCAAAACATGATCACAGCTTAGTACTCTTTGGGTGTTAATCACATAACGATGTGAACTAGATTACCGAATCTAGTAAACCTTTTGGGTGTTGGTCACGTGGCGATGTGAACTATGGGTGTTAATCACATGATGATGTGAACTATCAATGTTAATCACATGGAGATGTGATCTAGATTATTGACTCTAGTGCAAGTGGGAGACTGAAGGAAATATGCCCTAGAGGTAATAATAAAGTTATTATTTATTTCCTTATATCATGATAAATGTTTATTATTCATGCTAGAATTGTATTAACCGGAAACATAATACATGTGTGAATACATAGACAAACAGAGTGTCACTAGTATGCCTCTACTTGACTAGCTCGTTAATCAAAGATGGTTATGTTTCCTAACCATAGACAAAGAGTTGTTATTTGATTAACGAGGTCACATCATTAGTTGAATGATCTGATTGACATGACCCATTCCATTAGCTTAGCACCCGATCGTTTAGTATGTTGCTATTGCTTTCTTCATGACTTATACATGTTCCTATGACTATGAGATTATGCAACTCCCGTTTACCGGAGGAACACTTTGGGTACTACCAAACGTCACAACATAACTGGGTGATTATAAAGGAGTACTACAGGTGTCTCCAAAGGTAGATGTTGGGTTGGCGTATTTCGAGATTAGGATTTGTCATTCCGATTGTCGGAGAGGTATCTCTGGGCCCTCTCGGTAATGCACATCACTTAAAGCCTTGCAAGCATTGCAACTAATGAGTTAGTTGCGGGATGTTGTATTACGGAACGAGTAAAGAGACTTGCCGGTGACGAGATTGAACTAGGTATTGGATACCGACGATCGAATCTCGGGCAAGTAACATACCGATGACAAAGGGAACAACATATGTTGTTATGCGGTCTGACCGATAAAGATCTTCGTAGAATATGTAGGAGCCAATATGGGCATCCAGGGTGCCGCTATTGGTTATTGACCGGAGACGTGTCTCGGTCATGTCTACATTGTTCTCGAACCGTAGGGTCCGCACGCTTAAGGTTTCGATGACAGTTATATTATGAGTTTATGAGTTTTGATGTACCGAAGGAGTTCGGAGTCCCGGATGAGATCGGGGACATGACGAGGAGTCTCGAAATGGTCAAGACGTAAAGATCGATATATTGGACGACTATATTCGGACATCGGAAAGGTTCCGAGTGATTCGGGTATTTTTCGGAGTACCGGGTAGTTACGGGAGAAGTAATGGGCCTTGATGGGCTTTAGTGGGAAGAGGAAAAAGGCTGCTGCGCCCCCCCTCCCCTCTAGTCCGAATTGGACTAGGGAAAAGGGGGCCGGCCACCTTTCCTACTCCTCCACTTCCTTCTCCCTTCCTCCCCTCTTGGTGGACTCCTACTAGGACTTGGAGTCCTAGTAGGACTCCACACCTGGCGCGCCTAGCCTTGGCCGGCCTCCTCCTCCTCCATCCTTTATATACAGGGGCAGGGGGCACCCCATAGACACACAAGTTGATCATTGAGATCGTTCCTTAGCCGTGTGCGGTGCCCCCTGCCACCAAATCCCACCTCGATCATATTGTTGCAGTGCTTAGGCGAAGCCCTACGTCGGTAGGACATCAAGATCGTCATCACGCCGTCGTGCTAACGGAACTCTTCCTTGACGCTTTGCTGGATCGGAGCCCGAGGATCGTCATCGAGCTGAACGTGTGCTAAGAACTCGGAGGTGCCGGAGTAACGGTGCTTGAACGGTCGGATCGGGAAGACGTACGACTACTTCCTCTATGTTGTGTGATCACTTCCGCAGTCGGTCTGCGTCGGTACGTAGACAACACTCTCCCATCTCGTTGCTATGCATCACCATGATCTTGCGTGTGCGTAGGAAATTTTTTGAAATTACTATGTTACCCAACAGTGGCATCCGAGCCTAGGTTTTATGGATTGATGTTATTTGCACGAGTAGAACACAAGTGAGTTGTGGGCGATATAAGTCATACTGCCTACCAGCATGTCATACTTTGGTTCGGCGCTATTGTTGGACGAGACGACCCGGACCAACCTTACGCGTACGCTTACGCGAGACCGGTTCCCTCGACGTGCTTTGCACATAGATGGCTTGCGGGCGACTGTCTCTCCAACTTTAGTTGAACCAAGTGTGGCTACACCCGGTCCTTGAGAAGGTTAAAACGGAGTCTATTTGACAAACTATCGTTGTGGTTTTGATGCGTAGGTGAGATTGGTTCTTACTTAAAGCCCGTAGCAGCCACGTAAAACTTGCAACAACAAAGTAGAGGACGTCTAACTTGTTTTTGCAGGGCATATTGTGATGTGATATGGTCAAGGCATGATGCTAAATTTTATTGTATGAGATGATCATGTTTTTGTAACCAAGTTATCGGCAACTGGCAGGAGCCATATGGTTGTCGCTTTATTGTATGCAATGCAATCGCGATGTAATGCTTTACTTTATTACTAAGCGGTAGTGATAGTCGTGGAAGCATAAGATTGGCGAGACGACAACGATGCTACGATGGAGATCAAGGTGTCGCGCCGGTGACGATGGTGATCATGACGGTGCTTCGGAGATGGAGATCACAGGCACAAGATGATGATGGCCATATCATATCACTTATATTGATTGCATGTGATGTTTATCTTTTATGCATCTTATCTTGCTTTGATTGACGGTAGCATTATAAGATGATCTCTCACTAATTATCAAGAAGTGTTCTCCCTGAGTATGCATCGTTGCGAAAGTTCTTCGTGCTGAGACACCACGTGATGATCGGGTGTGATAGGCTCTACGTTCAAATACAACGGGTGCAAAACAATTGCACACGCGGAATACTCAGGTTATACTTGACGAGCCAAGCATATACAGATATGGCCTCGGAACACAGAGACCGAAAGGTCGAGCGTGAATCATATAGTAGATATGATCAACATAGTGATGTTCACCAATGAAACTACTCCATCTCACGTGATGATCGGACATGGTTTAGTTGATTTGGATCACGTGATCACTTAGAGGATTAGAGGGATGTCTATCTAAGTGGGAGTTCTTAAGTAATATGATTAATTGAACTTGAATTTATCATGAACTTAGTCCTGGTAGTATTTTGCAAATCATGTTGTAGATCAATAGCTCACGTTGTTGCTTCCCTATGTTTATTTTGATATGTTCCTAGAGAAAAACTGTGTTGAAAGATGTTAGTAGCAATGATGCGAATTGGATCCGTGATATGAGGTTTATCCTCATTGCTGCACAGAAAAATTATGTCCTTGATGCACCGCTAGGTGACAGACCTATTGCAGGAGCAGATGCAGACGTTATGAATGTTTGGCTAGCTCAATGTGATGACTACTTGATATTTTAGTGCACCGTGCTTAACGGCTTAGAATCGGGACTTCAAAGACGTTTTGAATGTCATGGACCACATGAGATGCTCCAGGAGTTGAAGTTAATATTTCAAGCAAATACCCGAGTTGAGAGATATGAAGTCTCCAACAAGTTCTATAGCTAAAAGATGGAGGAGAATCGCTCAACTAGTGAGCATGTGCTCAGATTGTCTGGGTACTACAATCGCTTGAATCAAGTGGGAGTTAATCTTCCAGATAAGATAGTGATTGACAGAATTCTCTAGTCACCATCACCAAGTTAGTAGAACTTTGTGATGAACTATAGTATGCAAGGGATGACGAAAACGACTCCCGAGCTTTTCTTGATGATGAAATCGATGAAGGTAGAAATCAAGAAAAACATCAAGTGTTGATGGTAGACAAGACCACTAGTTTCAAGAAAAGGGCAGAGGGAAGAAGGGGAACTTCAAACAGAACAGCAAGCAAGTTGCTGCTCAAGTGAAGAAGCCCAAGTTTGGACCTAAGCCTGAGACTGAGTGCTTCTACTGCAAAGGGACTGGTCACTGGAAGCGGAACTACCCCAAGTGATTGGCGGATAAGAAGGATGGCAAAGTGAACATAAGTATATTTGATATACATGTTATTGATGTGTACTTTACTAGTGTTTATAGCAAACCCTCAGTATTTGATACTAGTTCAGTTGCTAAGATTAGTAACTCGAAACGGGAGTTGCAGAATAAACAGAGACTAGTTAAGGGTGAAGTGACGATGTGTGTTGGAAGTGGTTCCAAGATTGATATGATCATCATCGCACACTCCCTATAATTTTGGGATTAGTGTTGAACCTAAATAAGTGTTATTTGGTGTTTGCATTGAGCATGAATATGATTTGATCATGTTTATTGTAATACGGTTATTCATTTAAGTAAGAGAATAAATTATTGTTCTGTTTACATGAATAAAACCTTATATGGTTACACACCCAATGAAAATAGTTCGTTGGATCTCGATCGTAGTGATACACATAATCATAATATTGAAACCAAAAGATGCAAAGTTAATAATGATAGTGCAACTTATTTGTAGCACTGCCGTTTAGATCATATTGGTGTAAAGCGCATGAAGAAACTCCATGCTGATGGGCTTTTGGAATCACTTGATTATGAATCAGTTGATGCTTGCGAACCATGCCTCATGGGCAAGATGACTAAGACTCTGTTCTTCGGAACAATGGAGCGAGCAACAGATTTGTTGAAAATTATACATACTGATGTATGTGGTCCGATGAATATTGAGGCTCGCGATAGGTATCATTAATTTCTGATCTTCACAGATGATTTGAGCAGATATGAGTATATCTACTTGATGAAACATAAGTCTGAAACATTTGAAAAGTTCAAAGAATTTCAGAGTGAAGTGAAAAATCATCGTAACAAGAAAATAAAGTTTCTATGATCTGATCGTAGAGAAGAGTATTTGAGTTACGAGTTTGGCCTTCAGTTAAAAACAATGTGAAATAGTTTCACTACTCACGCCACATGGAACACCATAGTGTAATGGTGTGTCCGAACGTCATAGCCGTACTTTATTAGATATGGTGCGATCTATGATGTTTCTTACCGATTTACCAATATCGTTTTTGGGACATGCATTAGAGACAGCTGTATTCACGTTAAAAAGGGGCACCATCTAAGTCCGTTGAGACGACACAATCTGAACTGTGGTTTAGCAAGAAACCAAAATTGTCGTTTCTTATAGTTTGGAGTTGTGATGTTTATGTGAAAAGTTTCATCCTAATAAGCTCAAAACCAAATCGGAGAAATATGTCTTCATAGGATACCCAAAAGGAGACTGTTGGGTACACCTTCTATCACAGATACTAAGGCAAGACATTCGTTGCTTATAATGGATCCTTTCTAGAGAAGGAGTTTCTCTCGAAAGAAGTGAGTGGGAGGAAAGTAGAAAACTTGATAAGGTAATTGTACCTTCTCCCTTATTGGAAAGTAGTTCATCACAAAATCTGTTCTTGTGACTACTACACCAATTAGTGAGGAAGCTAATGATGATGATCATGTAACTTCAGATCAAGTCACTACCGAATCTCGTAGGTAAACCAGAGTAAGATCCGCACCAGAGTGGTACAGTAATCCTGTTCTGGAAGTCATGTTACTAGACCATGACGAACTTGCGAACTATGAGGAAGCGATGATGAGCCCAGATTTCGCGAAATGGTTTGAGGCCATGAAATTTGAGATATGATCCATGTATGAGAACAAAGTTTGGACTTTGGTTGACTTGCCCGATGATCGGCAAGCAATTGAGAATAAATGGATCTTCAAGAGGAAGACGGACGCTGATAGTAGTGTTACTATCTACAAAGCTAGAATTGTCGCAAAAGGTTTTCGACAAGTTCAAGGTGTTGACTACGATGAGAGCTTCTCACTCGTATCTATGCTTGAGTCTGTCCGAATCATGTTAGTAATTGCCGCATTTTATGAAATCTGACAAATGGATAAACAAAACTGCATTCCTTAATGGATTTATTAAAGAAGAGTTGTATATGATGCAACAGAAGGTTTTGTCAATCCGAAAGGTGCTAACAAAATGCGCAAGCTCCAGCAATCCATCTGTGGACTGGTGCAAGCATCTCGGAGTTGGAATATACGCTTTGATGAGTTGATCAAAGCATATAGTTTTATACAGACTTGCGGTGAAGCCTGTATTTACAAGAAAGTGAGTGGGAGCACTGCAACATTTCTGATAAGTATATGTGAATGACATATTGTTGATCGAAAATAATGTAGAATTATTCTGTAAAGCATAAAGGAGTGTTTGAAAGGAGTTTCTCAAAGAAAGACTTCGGTGAAGCTGCTTACATATTGAGCTTCAAGATCTATAGAGATAGATCAAGACGCTTGATAAGTTTTTTCAATAAGTACATACCTTGACAAGATTTTGAAGTAGTTCAAAATGGAGCAGTCAAAGAAAGAGTTCTTGCCTGTATTATAAGGTGTGAAGTTGAGTAAGACTCAAAGCCCGACCACGGCAGAAGATAGAAAGAGAATGAAAGTCATTCCCTATGCCTTGGCCATAGGTTCTATAAAGTATGTCATGCTGTATACCAGATATATTGTATACCCTGCACTGATTTGGCAAGGGAGTACAATAGTGATCTACGAGTAGATCACTGGACAGCGGTCAGAATTATCCTTAGTGAAATAAGGATATGTTTCTCGATTATGGACGTGATAAAAAGGTTCGTCGTAAAGGGTTACGCCGATGCAAGTTTTGACACTAATCTACATGACTCTAAGTCTCGGTCTAGATACATATTGAAAGTGGGAGCAATTAGCTAGAGTAGCTCCATGCAGAGCATTGTTGACATAGAAATTTGCAAAATACATGTGGATCTGAATGTGGCAGACCCGTTGACTAAAATTCTCTCACAAGCAAAACATGATCACAGCTTAGTACTCTTTGGGTGTTAATCACATAACGATGTGAACTAGATTACCGAATCTAGTAAACCTTTTGGGTGTTGGTCACATGGCGATGTGAACTATGGGTGTTAATCACATGATGATGTGAACTATCAATGTTAATCACATGGAGATGTGATCTAGATTATTGACTCTAGTGCAAGTGGGAGACTGAAGGAAATATGCCCTAGAGGCAATAATAAAGTTATTATTTATTTCCTTATATCATGATAAATGTTTATTATTCATGCTAGAATTGTATTAACCGGAAACATAATACATGTGTGAATACATAGACAAACAGAGTGTCACTAGTATGCCTCTACTTGACTAGCTCGTTAATCAAAGATGGTTATGTTTCCTAACCATAGACAAAGAGTTGTTATTTGATTAACGAGGTCACATCATTAGTTGAATGATCTGATTGACATGACCCATTCCATTAGCTTAGCACCCGATCGTTTAGTATGTTGCTATTGCTTTCTTCATGACTTATACATGTTCCTATGACTATGAGATTATGCAACTCCCGTTTACCGGAGGAACACTTTGGGTACTACCAAACGTCACAACCTAACTGGGTGATTATAAAGGAGTACTACAGGTGTCTCCAAAGGTAGATGTTGGGTTGGCGTATTTCGAGATTAGGATTTGTCACTCCGATTGTCGGAGAGGTATCTCTGGGCCCTCTCGGTAATGCACATCACTTAAAGCCTTGCAAGCATTGCAACTAATGAGTTAGTTGCGGGATGTTGTATTACGGAACGAGTAAAGAGACTTGCCGGTAACGAGATTGAACTAGGTATTGGATACCGACGATCGAATCTCGGGCAAGTAACATACCGATGACAAAGGGAACAACATATGTTGTTATGCGGTCTGACCGATAAAGATCTTCGTAGAATATGTAGGAGCCAATATGGGCATCCAGGGTCCCGCTATTGGTTATTGACCGGAGACGTGTCTCGGTCATGTCTACATTGTTCTCGAACCGTAGGATCCGCACGCTTAAGGTTTCGATGACAGTATATTATGAGTTTATGAGTTTTGATGTACCGAAGGAGTTCGGAGTCCCGGATGAGATCGGGGACATGACGAGGAGTCTCGAAATGGTCGAGACGTAAAGATCGATATATTGGACGACTATATTCGGACATCGGAAAGGTTCCGAGTGATTCGGATATTTTTCGGAGTACCGGGTAGTTACGGGAGAAGTAATGGGCCTTGATGGGCTTTAGTGGGAAGAGGAAAAAGGCTGCTGCGCCCCCCCCCCTCTAGTCCGAATTGGACTAGGGAAAAGGGGGTCGTCCACCTTTCCTACTCCTCCACTTCCTTCTCCCTTCCTCCCCTCTTGGTGGACTCCTACTAGGACTTGGAGTCCTAGTAGGACTCCACACCTGGCGCGCCTAGCCTTGGCCGGCCTCCTCCTCCTCCATCCTTTATATACAGGGGCAGGGGGCACCCCATAGACACACAAGTTGATCATTGAGATCGTTCCTTAGCCGTGTGCGGTGCCCCCTGCCACCAAATTCCACCTCGATCATATTGTTGCAGTGCTTAGGCGAAGCCCTGCGTCGGTAGTACATCAAGATCGTCACCACGCCGTCGTGCTGACGGAACTCTTCCTCGATGCTTTGCTGGATCGGAGCCCGAGGATCATCATCGAGCTGAACGTGTGCTAAGAACTCGGAGGTGCCGGAGTAACGGTGCTTGGATCGATCGGATCGGGAAGACGTACGACTACTTTCTCTACGTTGTGTGATCGCTTCCGCAGTCGGTCTGCGTCGGTACGTAGACAACACTCTCCCATCTCGTTGCTATGCATCACCATGATCTTGCGTGTGCGTAGGAAATTTTTTGAAATTACTACGTTCCCCAACACTCGAACCATAGAGATCTCTTTTTTCAGCAAGTTGGAACTCATGAGTATTTAGCCTTTCGAGAATATCAGCGGGATCAAGTGACTTGTAATCAGCACGTTCTTGTATCATCAATGCCAGAGTGTCAAATGAGGAATCAAGCGATCTCAGCAATTTCTTCACCACCTCATGGTCGGTGATGTCAGTGGCACCAAGTGCTTGAAGCTCATTTGAGATGTCAGTGAGGCGATCGAAGGTTTGTTGAACATTTTCATTGTCGAGTCTTTTGAAGCGGTTGAAGAGATTGCGAAGAACATCAACTCGAGAGTCACGCTGAGTTGAGACTCCTTCATTCATTTTGGACAACCTGTCCCAGATAAGCTTCGCTGTCTCCAAAGCACTCACTCTGCCATACTGTCCTTTGCTCAGATGGCCACATATGATATTCTTCGCTTGAGAGTCGAGTTGCTTGAATCTCTTCACATCAGTAGCATTCAAAGAAGGTGTGACTGAGGGAACACCATTTTCCACAACATACCAGAGATCGTTATCAATTGCTTCAAGATGCATTCGCATCTTATTCTTCCAGTAGGGGTAGTCCGTCCCATCGAAGGTAGGACACCCAGCAGAGACCTTGATCATACCTGCAGTCGACATAACTAAAACTCCAGGCGGTTAAACTAAAATCACACGGAATAAGGGAGTACCTTGCTCTGATACCAATTTAAAGTGCGTTATATGGACTAGAGGGGGGTGAATAGGCGATTTTTATGAAATTCTTCACTGAGGAATTTGCCGGTGAGGAAATTCCTTAGCGAAGAACTAATAGCAGCGGAATAAGTACTCAACAGTAAACATAACAGAATACAAGCATAGTCATCATGATGAAATGAAGACAGGCACAGAGTACAGAAAGCGTAAGCACAGAATAACACAGAATGAAGACAAATAAACTGAAGAAATTGAACTGAGGAAATTTGAGAAAGTCTTAAGTCAAAGTCTTCAAACACAGATATGAACAAGTACACAACTCAATTATGAGGAAATGAAAGAGTTGAGGAAATGGAACCAGTAAGTTTGGTGAAGACAATGATTTGGTAGACCAGTTCCAACTGTTGTCTCAGTTGTACGTCTGGTTGGAGCGGCTGAGTATTTAAACTCGAGGACACACAGTCCCGGACACCCAGTCCTGAACACGCAGCTCAGGACACCCAGTCCTCACCGTATTCTCCTTGAACTAAGGTCACACAGACCTCGTCCAATCACTCGTGGTAAGTCTTCAGGCGACTTCCAAACCTTCACAAACTTGGTCACTCGGGGATCCACAATTCCTCTTGGATGCTCTAGACCATGACGCCTAACCGTCTGGAAGAAGCACAGTCTTCAAAGGTAACAAGCGTCGGATCCACGCAGGATCAATCTCTTCAGTGATGCTCAATCACTTGGGGTTTGTAGGTGTTTGGGTTTTGGTTTGGGTTTTTCCTCACTGGATGATTTTCGCTCAAAGTCCTCGGAGGATGGGTTGCTCTCAAATGACAAGTGTCAGTTTCTCCCGGAGCAGCCAACCAGCTAGTGGTTGTAGGGGGCGGCTATTTATAGCCTAGGGAGCAGCCCGACATGATAAGACATAAATGCCCTTCAATGATATGACCGCTAGGTGGATAGATATTTTGGGACAGTTGGCACATAGCACAGCAACGGTCGGAATTTTGAGTAGCAAAATCCTCAGGGCTATCATGTTCCTCACTGTGTAGGAAATCCGCACTGGCGAATTCCTAACTCCTCAGTCAGGACAAATTCCTCAGAGACCAGAAGAACTTCGTCTCTGTCACTGAAGAAATTGACTGAATTGTATGAGATTTCCAATGGCTTCACTCGAAGGGATTGGTAGGTGTAGGATTTTGAGTTGAGCATCACATGGAAATTTTCCTTAGTATTTCCTCGACCCCCTTTAACAGTACGGTGTTTCCTATGACTCAAGAAAGACAAAATGAAACTACGAAAACAAAAGTCTTCACGCTTCATGTTCCTCGAATGAATACTAAGTCTTCAAGGTCACATCATTTTCTTCACTTTCAAAGTCTTCAGAAAGTTTTCAGTGATCCAAAGTCTTCAGTTGAAGAACTTCATTTTTAGGGTCGACTTTCTCTATAAATATCAAACTCCTCATAGACTTATAGACCTGTGTACACTCACAAACGCAATAGTCCCTTAACCTATAAGTCTTCAATACACCAAAATCACTAAGGGGCACTAGATGCACTTACAATTGCACAGCTCGCTCCCCCGGAGCCAAGCATTTCCACCTCAAACGTTTTTGGCCTCGTATGGATGTATACCTACACGCACTGAACTCTGCTTACCGTGACCCAGACCCTTTCCAGCGGATCGCCGCGCACAAACTCCAAAGCTGGAGTGCTCGTGTTGTTGGCAACATCTCACAAAAACTGCTTGTCGCCCATGAACTCGTCACGCGATTTGATCAGGCACAAGACTTGAAGCCTATTTCAAGGCCAACGCCTGGCATCAGCGCAAGCTTAAAGGCGCCTATATGGGGCTTGCCTCGCTCGAGCAGTCGCGAGGCGGCGTGTGTGCTTCACATGCTTGCAATATGATGATGTCGAGCCACACTTCTTCCACATTCATGTGCCCTGTAAGTAGAAGAACCGTGTCCTCGAGCTTAAGGTTGGGTACGGCTCAGTGTCCGACCAGGCAGGCATGGCCGAGGTGGCTTTCAACCACTTCACCGCCATCCCTGGCACCACAAAGGAGCGCTCTTGCTCCATCGACCTTGCTTCGGTGCACACTGGACCTTTCGAGTTGTCTGGACTCGAGGAGCCATTTTTCGAGGATGAGATTTGGCGAGCCATCAGGAGTTTGTATGTGGGCAAGGCACCCGAACCAGATGGTTTTACCTCCGAGTTTCTTCGGAGCGCTTGGGAGATCATCAAGCACGACATCTATGATGTCTTTGGCAAGCTCTATTCTCTCAATGGGCGGGGCTTCTGTAAGCTCAATGAAGCGTTGACATGAACTATCACTGTCAAGGTCAATCAGATTATTCAAGGTTTTCTCTGGATCGGCCACAAAGACATGCAAGAAGGCCAATGTCGTGTCAGCAGGGCTCGTGTTTACTGGCCTACCTACCTTGGCGGCCTTGCATTCAGGATTTGCAACGCTCAGGCATCACACTGTGTACTCAATCGCATCGGTTACAGCACAACGGACCCAGCCGCCTCTGGAGTCATCTTCACCTTCCCTGCGATCCGGAGGCCCTACACATCATCTAGTCTTCTACCTCATGGACGTTGCGTGACAACCACTCTTACTGCTTCTGGCCGTTGCTTGGGTGGATGGGAAGACCATTGCAGAGCTCGCCTCGCTCATCTACGCCCTTGCCCCCAAACGCCGCCAGTGAGACCATACGGTGCACCAGGGGTTGTCGACGCACATTAGGGTGTGCGACATTCATGATGCGTTCGGCCCTGCAACCATGGTGCAATGGTGCAATATGTGGAGCTCTGGCAACAGTTGCGCCCCATCCAGCTCTGTAATGGCCCCGACGAGTTGCGATGGCGTTAGACTAATTCAAAACAATATTCAATGAATTCCTGCTAGCTTGCCCTATTCCGTGGATCCATCCTAGACCGCATTGGCGGCTTTCCTGGAAGACGTAGCCCCCTTGCATGCATAGGTATAAAAAATGAACAGAACTAGCGGTTGGGCAGAAAAAATGGGTACCAGTAACTCTGGTGGTTCTTTAAGGTCTAAAGATTGTCCTGCAATCAGACCAGTGAAAATCCAAAGAACGAACATTTTTTCTAGAAAAAAAAGACAAAACCGGAAAAACAATTTAAAAGAACTTGGGAGAATCAAACGCTTGGTAGTAGGCCGAAGCAAAGTTTGGCCCAATAATCACCTCGGGAGGGCACATTCGTTGTGTCTATTTAATTTTCAGTAATATATTACCATATATTATTACTCAATACTATCTACGTCCGGAATTAGTTGTCACAAAAATTGGATGTAACTAGCACAGACAAGGCTCCGTTCAGAATTACTTGTCTCAGAAATGGATGTATGTGTATATACATCCGTTTCTGCAACAAACGAAGGAAGTATTATTTTATGGTAAAAAGCAAATGACCCGGTGAACAGGAGGTCCAACCGGTGTAAACCCAAAGCGCCCGGTCTTTTAAACTAGAACCAAACATGTGCGCATCTTCTGCTCTCACGACCCAATCAACTTGCTCACGGCTTGGCTATGGATGCAGACTATCAAGCAAGACGCGCGGCACAGGGCCCCTGCTGCCACTATTGGATCAACAATTATACCCCAGTCCCCAATATCAATTGGGTTAAGCACCCCGTGTTTATGATGCCATTATTTGCCACAGTAAAACACGATGTGGTTCTCGATCTTGTCCAGGCATAAATCGCTATCTTCTGTGTACAACAACAGCTCTTGTTACTTCAAAACACAGCATGTTTAATAAGTTAATTCATATTCAAGGAGCATGTTTGATAAGTTAGATCACAGAAATTACGCACACATACACCAATTGTAAAGCATCTGGCACAAGAATGGCAGATGGAATCGAGCTGACGGATCATACAAGCAAACTCAGAAATAGGGTGGCAAACGATGCATTGCAAGTTAGATCAAAAATCTCACAAGACAGGAGGTTCAACATAGCATAATGTTTAGCTGGCGGATAACAGTTTCAGGTCTAGTTGGTTCTACATGCAGTAAAAACTGGACACCAGAACAGAAGATTGCCATCAACTTCATGAGCCTGGGATGCTCTATTTCTTCTTGTCGGTTCCAGTTCCAGCAGATCTGTACATCACAGCAGAAAATTTGTTTAGCATGTATATCATCCATGAAAGTAGTTAGTATACAGAAAAACAAGCACAAAGTGTAAACCAAAACATGCAATCCATTGACGATGTGTTTGAAGTGACACACGGTAACAGATGTGCGTCTCATGGCAATTCCCAAAGTTTAACTGCAGCAACGCTGCTATCAAGGGCGATGGAATATGAGACTGCCATCAGGTGGAGGAAACCCTAGGGGAACCTCAACACCTGAAGGGTCACTTTGTGATGTTTGCTTAGGAATATACAAACATGGAATGTTTGCTCCACATAATGCAAGAAGACTCGGATGTCCTCCCATCACACAGAACAGTTTTTTATACAGAGAACGGCAAAATTGTGTAGACTAAAACATGTACAGTAATAAAAAATGCTAGCAAGAAGAGATGTGTGTCTCATGGCAATTCCCAAAGTTTAAATGCAGCAACGCTGCTATCAAGGGCAATGGAATATGAGACTGCCTTCTAATGGAGGAATCCCTGGGGAAAACTCAACACAAAAAAGCTCAATTTGTGATGTTTGCTTAGGAATATACAAACATGCAAGGTTTGCTCCACATAAAGCTAGAAGACTCGGATGTCTTCCCACCACGCAAAAAATAGCATTTATAAATGAAGGCACATTGTATACACTCCACACAATTATTAATCATATATGAACTATCACCGACTAAAGTACTGATTTCACTGAGAGTAACAAAGCTACCAATTAGTACTGCAAGTAAGCTCAGGAGATGTAACAAAAAATTCAGAGTGAAGTCATATTTTACACACCTCATCTTCCTGAGGACACTGGACATCTCCTCTCTCTTCTTCTTCGCCCTCTTGTGGGTACCCAACTTTCGCTTCGCCACCTTCAGGGCACGCTTGTCCTTGCCAACCTTGAGAAGCTCAGTGATACGCTTCTCATACGGAGCAAACCCAGCGACCTCCCTGATCAAGTTCCTGACGAAATGCACCCTCTTGGTACCTTTCTGCAGATCAACATGGTAACTGGTCAGAAAAATGAGAATGAAAAACTTAAACAGGAGTAAACATCACAATAATCTGAATTCATATCACAAGGGATCCATTGCACTTGAGAATGAAGAATTGTCACAAATTCAGAATCTGAACTGAATTTCGTCTTCCAAATAAACTAGAACGCCTCAAATCCAGTCTGCTAAGAGTATTTACGTATCTACACTACATAGTCAAAAATATTCTAAATAAAGCTAAAGACCTGATGCCCATGGGCATCTTCAATGACCAGCTGAGCAAACCAAGGTGGTCATTATTAGCAAGATAAAATATTACACGGATTAACCAACTAGCTTTCCTGAATCACTGAACCGAATACTGAACAGAAAGACACAAAATCCCTCCAACAGAAATGGTAGCATGCTTCAGATCCACCAAAACTAGCAACAAGTCATGATCTACGGAAGACTCGCCGTTAGTCCATAGCGAGGCAAGCAAGCTACCACGCCACATAATCCACCAACAAGCAACGAGCCTAACGCAGCAAACCCGCACAGATCAACAGAACAGCACACAACAGTACCAGCGTGATCTGTACGCAAGATTTGTCTTGGATATAGGGGTGGAAGAAGCTTACCCCCTTGCGGTCGGACGGGCGCGGCGGCAGCTCGCGCTTGGTGACGACGTGGCCCTTGTTGATGCCCACGAAGAGGCCCGACTTGGGCTGCGACGGAGCCATGGGCGAACCTTTCCTGCACGCCAGGAGAAGCCACGACCCACGTTAGCGACGGGGAGAAGCGAGGCGAGGGTTTGGATCCGCGGCGGCGGCGGCGCGTGGGGGAGCTTACCTTTACCTGGGAGAAGTGAAGCGGCTGCGTCTAAAGAGGAACCCTAGGGCGAGGGGGCAAATATATAGGACGCGCCGATGCGGCTTCGTGGCTGGTTAGTGTGGGCCGGGCTACGGCTAGGGTGGGCTTCATTGTGGATCTGCCATTCTATTTTCTTTCCTTTTGGGCCGAAGTAATCTGTGGGCGGACTAATAAGGAGCGAGTTTTTTTAGGTGAACTAGGAAATCCTATATACCTAAGAGATTCACCCTCACTAATCTATTTATCTAAACATGTAAGCTATCCACGTCATCAACCATGTCATCTCAATTGCGTTAACCATTGTATCAGCTGTAGCTCGATGCCTACAGCCGCGATTATCTCCACCAACCCTCTAATGTGTGTGCTACCATTAATGCACAATTGACCATCGCTTCGTTACGTGGGTTCAGCGCAATCTCCTCCTCTTCCGATCACTCATTTTCTTTTCTCCCCTCCCGGCGCTCACGTCTTCCCCGCAAGAGGCAACCCATCGACCCCCTCCAGAAATCTTATCCCATCCACTGTACAGGGGCGGCGGCGGCTGGGATCCCATCTCCACGCCAGGTGCTCTCCGGCAGGACCGCCGATTTGCCTTGCCTCCATTGCACTCCAGGATTCTCTAGGGATACGTTTCGCTGGTGTGTTGCGTGCATCATCAAGACGGCAGCAACCCAGTCCTTCCCCGCGTCTATGTCTTTGTTCCATCCAAGGTAGCTCCGGTGATGCTCCTCCACCTGCCATATGCGCCACCCAAACCAGCCGCAACCTCTTCTTGCGTCCACCGCCCACACATGTGCCACCCAAGTTGGCCGCTCAACCACAAGCGACCCACATCGGAAGCGTCGCTGCTCCTATAGATGCCACTGTGGTTGCCTCATTGCAATCGGACATCGTGCAGAGGTGTTTCTACTACAAACTTCATCTAAGTTGTGAATATTTTTCCCTTTTGACTATTTCTATATAACTGTTGCACATGAAGAGTTCTTCGTGAGTAATCAAGATTCAAGATTGGTTCATGAATATCGCAATTTCCCTTTCGATTCCTGTAATCTCTCTATTCCTCTTTACAATAGCGTCTGGGTCCATCATCTTTCTTTTCATTTATTTTTGGGGATGGCTCCCAACACCTATATATCTTGATTTTGCAGCAGGCCGCACGCCGTCAGGAATCCATCAATTCCTACTTCTGCTACTATACGAAGGTACGCACTGATGTTTATTCATGCGTTGGATCTTTCAAGCCCTTATTGTTGAATTCCAAGTCCTTCACCTTCCCTTACTGTTGTGCATTATTAGGATGCCACTTGATCTCTATTCAACTTTCTGACCGCTGGTAATCCTACACCATAGAGGTAGGCGGTGATGCTATGATAGCTTCTTGCTGCATTTTTATTCATCCACCGAGATTAACATTATGCACTATACGATGAGATCATCTGCTCAATATTTCTTATAGTTAATGTTATCACGTTGTGATTATCTCTATATTAGAATCTGCATGTTCTGGCAATAAAGTGTTTTGTTTGTTTTATTCCTGTAGGTATACAGTGCATTCTAGGCATTCCCTTATATTTTACCCAAACCAATATGACCTCACTGATGACTGACAAGCTTTTCTGCTCTTGAATCAGCATCTCGCATACGAATGAGTGATGAAGATTTTCTTTACTCTTGAATCCGACCGATCTTAATATTGCAAAACTGTCAGGTTTGATGCTTCAAGTTCTCATGCATGTAATTCGTATAAAGGTTTAATATTGCAAAACTTCCTTCACTTTCAGCCGGAGACTAGATAAAGGAAGAGGAGAAGTGGAGATATCAACCTACACATAGATCGGGAGAAAAGGATGGCAGAGACTAGAAAAAGGAAGAGGAGAAGTCGAGATATCAATTTCGTATGACGCAACATGGTCATGTAGATATGCAGCCGGCAGAAGTGTTTGCTTGGTCAGGGGAGGAGAGTTCCTGCGTCATACGCGAACTACACCATGATCTGCTGCCATCAAGATAGACACCCAGATCAAAAAAATTAGTTTCAACTTGCAGATTTGTTGTTTACTAACCAATTTTCTCTAGCAGGTGGCTTCAATCATATTATTGTACCCCTTTGATATAGGTGATACGTACCATCCAGTGAAGATAACTCCTACTCCTTTGCTTTGTTAGCTGTTGGATGCATTATTTTTGCAAGCATTGCTAAAGAAGCCTTCTGAAGAAATTACCTTACAAAAAGTGCTCAAATCTTCTTTAATGGAATGCCATCAGTAATCTTCTTTGTCATTTAACAAACCTTATATTTGTAATCTCTGATGTTTGCTGAATGTATCTCATTGTAAGGCAATGGAAAATCAGCAACGTCAAAAGTGACCCTCTCAGTCCTGAAGTTCATCTCGCTCCCAAATGTTACCGGCAACGTGACCTTCCCTTTCGGCTTGCTCCTTCCCGGGTTGATTCCTTGGAATGTGCCAGTCTCTTCGAGCTCGCTGTCAGGGATTTAGAGTTTCTGGAGTACAGCGGAGGAGATCAGATTCAAGCCGGCCCCGCCGTCAACTAGCATCTTAGTGACCTTGAGGTTGCGGATAGTTGGTGAAACCAACAACGGCAAGCACCCGACCGCAGTTGTGCGATCAGGGTGGTCCTCAATATCAAAGATGATAGGCGTGTTGGACCATTTCAGAAGCTTGCGCGATTCGACGGGTGGTTCTGCCGCATTGACTTCCCGCGCCCACTGCTTGAGTTGGCGGTGTGAAGTATGCAGAGAAGCACCACCGTCAACGCACAAGACTTCTGTGGCTTTCTGAAACTCCTGCTCACTGGCCTCGACATCATCCATGTCTTCGTCTCGTCGTCGTCTTCATCCTTGTCGCGGCCGCGGGGAGGTCTGTCTCCTTGCCGCTGCTTGGCCTTGCCGCGGCGTCCTCCCCGGCCGGCGCGCTTCTTACTGGCTTCTCCAGCGCCTCCTTGGGCCCTCTCCTTGTCGCGCCGCTCGTACTTAGCTTTTTGCTGCTGGACAAGCTGCTCGACTTTCTTGCAGCTCTGGAGGTCATGGCCCTTGGTGCGGTGGATTTTGCAGTACTGCTTGTCGGTGCCGTCCTGCTTGTCGGCGGCCGCCACAGCCTGGCAGTTGGTGCATGCGGCAACCTCCTTGCCGGAGCTACCAACTTTGGCTTGCTTGGCGCCACCGTCGTTGCCGGACTGCTCAACGACTAGCACATCTTTGCCTTTCTTCTTCTTGTTATTGCGCCGCCGGTTTTTCTTTGCCGGGGCAGCATCCTCGCTGTCAGATCCTCCTGCTCCTGTATTCTCTTCGGGGAGTTTCCTCCCTTCTTCAGCACGTGCACACTTGTCGGCCAGGGCATACAGCTCACTGACATCTCTGATCCTGCACATCGCCATCTCCTCCCGCATCCCGCGGTTACGCACGTTCTGATGGAACGCGCTGATGACCGCGGCAGGGTGGATGTCTGGGATGTTGCGCTGTACACGGCTGAATCTCTGAATATACTTGCGCAGGGGCTCTCCTTCCTTCTGGGCGAGCAGGTGAAGGTCACTCTCTTGGCCATGAGGTTTGTTGCCGCCTGTAAAGGCACCGACAAACTGATGGCATAGATCTGCCCAAGAGGATATGGAGTTGTCCGGCAAGTGCATGAGCCAGGACCTGACGTCGGGCTTGAGCACCAGCGGGAAGTAGTTGGTAAGGACCTTGTCGTCTCGCCCCGCCGCCAACAAAAATAAGTAGGGAGAGATCGGGTCTCCCTGTCATAGTCCTCTCGATGGCCTGAAATCATCCAAGCCGCCACCATTAAAGAGAACTGAAAAAGAAACAGACGAGACGCACCTCATAACAGTGTTAGTGAAATGAGGGCTGGTTCCTAGTTTGAGCACCACTTCCTTCAAATAAGGCCACTCTAGCCTGTCATACGTCTTCATCATATCCATTTTAAGCGCACAATACCTATTGTCCTTAACTCTCCTTGTTTTCATATAGTGCAAACATTCATACGCAGTAATGAAATCGTTCATTATTAGACGTCCAGGGACAAACGCCGACTGCTCCTCAGAAATTACCACGAGGAGAATACCTTTTAGCATGTTTGCCAAGACCTTTGATGCAATTTTATAAACCACATTGCAAAGACTAGGCCGAAACTGTCCTAAATTTTTTGGATTTGCTATCTCAGGAATAAGAACGATGAATGTGTGATTGATATCCTCCAGTGAGTCCTTTCTATTGAGGACCCTAATGATCATACATGTGACTTCTTCTCCACAAAGCTCCCAATGCCTCTGAAAAAAGTGTGCTGGAAATCTGTCCGGCCCAGGGGCTTTAGTTGGAAACATTTAAAACAAAGCGTCTCAGACTTCCTCATTGGTGTAATGAGTATTCAGTCGGGCATTCATATTCACATCAACTCGAGAAGGTATATGAGAGAGAACCTCTTCCATCCCAGTATGGCGAGTAACTTTTATGAGAATAAGGAGCGAGCTTGTTTCCTGCGAAATGTGAACAGCGCTAGGTTTGCTTTTTGGACTAATAATATGCTATGCTCGTGTCCAAAAAAAAGACGTATATGCTATGCTCGCTCAACAGATACCCATGACACCCCTAAAAAAAGGTACCCATGACAAACCCGATGTGGCATATCATTTTTTCCTTTTTGAAATAACCCGATGGGCATATCTTTTTCTTTTTGAACAGTCTACTAGTCTAGTGAAGTGCATATCAGCATATGCATACCCCGCGCCAAGAAAAGGAGATGGGGAGAAGGTTAGTGCATATGGAGGTTTTCAGATGAACTCAGATTGGGCAGACATGTTTTATGATAAAACTTTTATCCATAGCAACAACTGCATCATGCGTGCGTCCTGTGGAATGAGGTATACATGTACGCTAACATCAGTGGAAGAACCTGACAGACACACTGGCCTGAGACTGAAAAGAATAACGCGAGAGAAACATTCAGAATGACTGAAATAAAGGGAAAACAATGCTGCAATATGTCAAAATTAGTTCAGGAGCTAGCTAGTACTCCCTCTATAAAAGAAATATAAGAGCCTTTAGATCACTATTTTAGTGATCTTCACACTTTTATATTTTTAGTGATCTTCACGCTTTTATATTTGTTTACGGAGGGAGTAGCTGCCCACAAAACGAACAAGAATCATGAGGTCAGAAATAAACGACACAAATCAGAAGAAGAAAAATCTATTTAGAGCACGGCGACCTGACTTTGACACACGCAAAATCCAATTCACCTGAATGTCTTTGGGCTACATTTCACAATCTAAATGCTGATAAGAATAAGAGAAGAATCCTACTTGACACTTTTTTTTGTCTTCTATAAAGAGCTCTATGTAGAGTAACCACAAACACCTACCTGGTGATATATGCACTCTACCTATGGTAGATAGAGAAGGATACACAACCACAGGACCTCACTAATCAAGTTTCATTCTGAACCAGATAACAGGAATCCTGCCAGCACAAATGATTCGACAGGGAACGTCCATAGGGGGTTTACTGCACAAGGCCCCTGCAGAGGAAAAGCTTGATCACCCGCAAAAAAAAAGAGGAAAAGCTTGATCCCAGCAAATAGAGGATTCTCAGCTCCGCCCAACATAGGGATTGGCACGCTTTCAGAAAGAACACAGAATGGTAGAGGATCCAGCATACAGGACACGGCGATCAGTATGGCCTATATGCCATCATACCTTGTCGGATCATTACCATCCTCATCTTGTCAAGTTTATATGGCTAAAACTGTTTGCAATTGCAGTAATCCTGTATTAAATAGGAAACACTTGCATTGGAATCCCACCTGTGCAGCATGTTGTTGATTGCAAGCTTGCAGAAGACAGGAAGTTAACCAAGTGTGGATATGATAGAAACAGGGTTCAAAGATCAAAGAGTGAAGCCTATATGCGGTAACACACCAAGGTCCCAACTGGCTTAGAACTAATCTGCATACTGAGTATACCAAGGTATCCTGCTTATACGTACGTCCTTGCTTCCCGCAAAAATGGCTAACAGGACGTTATTGCCTTGGGAACCCTTGGGTATTTACTGATATTGGTGGCTTCCACCTTTAAACTAGCAAGGTGGTACGTATCTCCACTTAAGTTCTAATGCACACATATACTCATCGGCCACACTTGGGCTGAATTTCAACCAGGCCGGGCTGAGGTGTCACAGATGTGGAGAATAGCATAGGTAAGAGGGGAAAATTCGGCGTCCTAGTCACTAAAATATTTGTAGCATAGATATGCAACTTGGCAGAACATGTATAAAATTCAAACATAATTATAATACCAGCCTAAAAATATTGCTTGCTAGTTCTTACTACAGTACTAGTTTACAACACCAGATACATAAATAACACCATTTATGTAAATCAATATAATTAATTATGTAACTTTAGTACCGACTACCAAACCTTTCTATGTTGGCAACTAAGTCAATCTTCCCATAACTCACCAATTAGACTCTGTCTGTTGAGTGGCAGGGTGGAATATGTTCACATAAACAGGCATGCAGCCATCTTTGATGTACGGATTGTTATAAAAGTCAGACAACACGTATTCAGTATCTTTAGCAATGTCCACACTTCTCATTCATGGCAGTTGGCGGGAGGAAAATAATGAAAAGAGGGAATCCATTCCTGAAATATGACATGTATAACTCAAAAGGAAACCTGAGTAAGAGAAACGGAGCTACAGTAATGCTGAACAAAATAAAAAGTATGCTTCTATAACAGATAATATTCCACAATGTCTGCATTCAAGAAATTCCTTTGTTTTCGGCTAGCAGGCCAGAAAACAGAGCATTTCAGGTTAAAATGCTTTTAACGGCAGCCAAAGGCAAAACAGCTACTGTTTCGTGCAAACCATGGACCGAATTGCAGTGTGCTAGAGGAGACATTGTTCATAATAGTTTCAGAGGAATACCAAAAATTACAGGATATTTCAGTTGCCAAAATATTTTTTAAAAATCAGGCAACGACATCTGTCATACGAAGTGTTTATTTCATAAAGTATTGGTTGATTGGTTCCAAACACCAAAATGAAAACTACGATTAAATTAAATATATAATCATAAAGTAAATAAATATATCACTGAAAATCACTATAGTTGTGTCCGCCAGACAAGCAAATATGACTAGATGTTACTGAATGATTATGTCATTATGTAGCACAAAGGAAAATACTATTTAGGCACAGGTAGCTTCCATTTCCCTCAAAAGCGGCAAATTTTCCTACCAATTAGCACATCATATCTGATTGTTATAGGACATGCAACATTGTTGAGAAGTGAGAACACACAATAAGATATGGTTAGTGGAAAATCTAGTGATGATTGTCTAGAACAAAGACCATTTGGAACCATTGATAATTACATAGCACAACAATTTGGTACAACACACTTACAAATTCAGATTCCGTAAATTTGAATGCTAGCCGAAATTGTTACTAGAACAAAGTTGCAAGTTCTGCACAGAACATCCTATTGTCATTCATTGGACGAATTCAGCAGTGAGAACAATACTACTCCATCTAAATTCAGATCACGAGAAAAACAGAAAGAAAGAGTAAGCTACCTCCAATTATCGTCTGCTTCCTAGATCCACAAGAGTTCAGTTCACTGCTCTCCCAACATTGCATCTAGAATAGAGTTAAGATTATGTATATATTTGTCATGACAATAACCGGCCCTACAGAATCTTTCAATTGTGAGGTCAAATACAGAATTATCTAGGGAAAACCCTTTTCTTTCTCTCATATTCTGGAATATGCGAATAGTCTCCGTGATTTTGCCATTGTAAGCAAGCCTGTTTATAAGGACGCCAAGAAGATCCATTGACAGTCCATTCTCTAGCGATTTTAGAAAGCAACTACTGGCCTTAGCAAAATTTCCATCTCTGCATAATCTAACAACGAATATAGTGTAAGTAACTTCATCTACAGCAATATTTCCTGCTGCCATGTCAGACATTAGGCGGCCCACCTCACTAGGCGTTCGATGGTAGAAAAACCAATCAATCAGTGTATTGTATGTCACGACATTTGCAGCAAACCCTTGGTTACAGACCAGGCTCTTGGCTGCGGAGCACTTTCGACCAATGCAAAGACTACGAATGGCAATGTTGAACGTCCTCGTGTTTGGCATCACACCTTTCTTGATCATGTCTGTCAACAGCTTCAGAACACCCCTCGAATGTCCCATTTCACATAACCTGCCCATCACAGTGTTGTATGCAACAACACCAGCATACCATCTCGATGACGACGTACTCCTCTCTAGCAAGTATCTGGCATGGGAAATCCTCGAGGCATGGCAAAGGCAATTCAGAAGAATGCTCAAAGTAAAATCTGTGGGATCCAACCCTTTGCCCAGCATAACACCCAGCAGCGCAAGTGCTTCCTTAGCCTTACCTTTCTTGCAGAGACCATTCATAAAGGTATTGTAGGTGACAATACTGGGCGTCGAACCCTTGGGTCTACTCTCCGTTAAAAGCTGCTTGACTTCATTAAATTGGCCAGCGTCGCACAAAGCCCTGATCAGAACATTGTAGGTGACTACATTGGGAGGGCAATCAGCAGCTTCCATCGTGGCCATCAGGTCCATGGCCTCCTTGACACGGCCCTCACGGCAATATCCCTGTACAATTGGCGTGTAAGTATGCACCATGGGACGGCACCCCGCTTCCTACATCCACTCAAGCAGACCCCGTGCCTCGAGGAGCTTCCCCGCACGGCACAGCCCCGTGACAATTGTAGAGTACGTGCTCACGTCAACTTTCATCCCAAGCTCTTGCATCCGGATGATCACCTTGTACGGAGAGTCGTCGTGGTCGGTGGTCCACGAACGCAGCTTGAGAAAGATGTTGTGGGATGACGCATCGGGCCGCACCCCAGACGCACACATTTCGTCGAACACCTTGGGGGCCTCCTCCACATGGCCAGCTTCGACGAGCGCGTTGAGGAGAGTGTTGTAGCAGAGCACACTGGGGGTTCCGGAAGTCCTGAGCTCGGCGAAGAGGGCGAGCACCTGGTCGACGTCGCCCGCGCGCGCCAGGGCCTTCATGGCCACGTTGCAGTCGCGCTCCAGCTGCCGCCACTGCGGCTGCTGCTGGTGCTGCTGCGGAGGGCATATTTCCTTCGATGTGGGTAGAGGCGGGAGGGGCTTGGCGTCGTCAGAGTCGTCGTCGTCGGAGGAGCAGGTGGGAAAGGGGAGGGTCGCAACGGAGGCGAAGGAGGCCATGCGCCCGCGCAGGAGGAGCCGAGCGGTGGGGAGGGCGGTGGCGCGCGCGATGGTCGCCAACGGTGGGGTTCACCGGCGGGCGCCGTGGCGGTGGCGGAGGTGGCGGCGGAGGGAGGAGAGAGACTGACTGATTTTGGGATAGGGACGATGGGCTGAAACGGCGGCGGGGTTTTGGGAACGTGGGCCGGGTCTGCAATTAACCGGAGTATGCTTCATTCAGCCCATCACCAGCTAACAGAGGACCCTAAAGTGCTCAAAAAGAAAACAGAGGACCCTAAAAAAAACTATTCCTCAAAGTTGCCTAAAAAAATATACTTATTCCTCAGTGTTTCTAAAAAAAAAATCTATTTCTCAAAGTGTGCTAAAATAATATTCCTCAAAGGAATATTTTTTTAAACAAATATTACTCCCTTAGAAGAAAAACAGAGCATATCCAACAGAGATTTGACCTTGTCCAAAGTGTCATTTTACAAGATTTTTCAACTGTGGGAGGAAAATATAAAATTAGAGCCTACATTTCGGTAATTAGTAAACACAAGCTCATGTTCTACCCAAAATATTGACAAAAATAAAGGAACAGGAATTCACATTTCATTTCATTCCACTTCACTTATAGCTATCCTAAAAATGCTCCTTGTGGAACACAAATCTAGTGAATGTTCTCATGTTCATTTTGTGGCAGAGTCTTTCCAGTTGTCTTCCCAAATCATCCGGCCCGCAGTAGAAAACCCCTGCCATTGCGTTCCATTTCCATGTAAGAATAACAAATACGTGAACTTGAAACCGCAAATTTCATGGAAAATATGTCCCAAATTAAATAATACTAGGAAACTCATGATATTAGGGTCATATATCTGCAGCTCTTTCCCCTTTTGACACATCAGACAAGAAACTGGGGATCATTATTTCGTCGTACGATGATATAACTGACAGTGCATCTTCTAAATTACAACAAATATTTTTCAGTAGAACATTAGTTGCATATATAATTAGCTGTTAGACAAGAACAGAAGAGTCATACCTATCCTTTCACCGATATGTTTTCTTGCAAGACCATGGAACACCCTAGGCCAGTTCGGTCTCGAAAAGTGTGTACGGACCTGCAAGTATAAAAAATTGCCTTGTGATTGACAATTTGACAATTGCACGGAATGAAGGGTTCGCGGTAATTAGCACTGGAAAATTGCAGGGCACCAAATGGTAGAGTAATAAGAATGTTGTACAATCTTCAATTTTGTGTAGCTGTTTAGGAGAAAGACTTACTGGAGTTTTCGAGATGATATCAATGCCATGGCGCGCAAAATGAAGAGCCTGAATTGCGCTTATCAGCACTGACCGCTTGTCACCTTCCTGGTAGACGCTTGTTAGATAGTTGTACATCTCTATCACACCCTATAATCACAACGTGAGATTTATAAGAGCGCAAGACATTCATTGTCATGGAAAATGCCCATCTGGAAGTAGATACAGACACTTAAGAATGGTCATTAAATCGTAACCTGTTTGCTGTCTCGAGCTGAAACCTCCTTCATGATGTCCCTAAACCACTCAAAGGATCCTTGCTCTCTTGTCACCCAATAAAAGTAGGCCTTCCTCAGCCCATTGGCACTATGATGATTTGCTGCGCAGCCTTCCTGCAATGGATTGGGAAGATTACGGTAAATCATTTTGTATGCAGATGCGTAGCTGGTTACACTTTATGAGCAGTTTGCACTGGTCATTGCCTTATCTAGGCCATTGGCAATGTCTTTGAGGACACTTATGAACGGTGTTGCTCCTATTCCAAGCCCTATTAGCAAGATAATTTCATATTTCGAGTGATCTTGTGATGCTGCACCGTATGGGCCATCAATGGATACTTTTGGCAGGTCGAGGTTGCTGCAACGCAGTGCCTACAAAATGTCAAGTGTTTATATTATATGACTAAAGTACTGAGATAGCTACCTGAAGCATTATTCAGAGGATGAAGAGTGTCTTACCTCATGGAACATATCATACACATGGTAGCTCCAGTCACCCAGAGATCTGATGTGGATGCTCAAATGATCATCATCTGGTGCAGAGGTAAGAGAAAATGGGTGCCTGAAACACAGAACGAAATAGATATAGAATTAGCAATAATACCCATGCTACAAACTTGCACGCGATAAAGTGACAGCGCAAAACAGTAACGAAACTGATATATCACCAACTATTTACCAAAGCTTCGGTACCATGGTAAGCTCACCATTCAAACTTCGATACTTGTGGACATTGGACAAAGACATACATTCCACTTTGATAGCGAAAACCTGGAGGCTTTGCCATCTTGAGAGAAAGTACCTTCCCTGGATAAGTCATTGCCTGTAAAAAACATACTGAATTAGATTTGTTACAAGAGGACGTGCATAAAACAAATATACTTCATTGAGATGACGAAATATGGAAGATGATCACACACATCGAGGATCTTCGATTCATATGCCATAGATCTGACCATCCTGAACATTCGCTCTCCAAGGTAGATCATCACAGGAATCACCACATACACCCATGTCTGCATACACTTTGAGACAGTATGAGATAACAGGGACATAAACATAGTGATCTTTACTTTATTCAATTCATATTACCGTCTTCTCTGATACGTCTTTTGCTAGGAAGAGGAACATGGAATGCACGATGAGCAGAACGTAGACAACAATGAACAGATGATGTGAGTACCAGAAAGCATTGAATCCCGCCATCTGTCTGACCAGAGGTGGGAGTGATCCTGGATTTCTTCTTGAAGGCCTACTGGCAAGCAGGAAAGCAATCAGCATGAGCACTACCATGGCTATACCAGTTGTCCCCTCGATTGATGTCACTATCTCCATGTATGATGGCTGGTGATAGCCAAAGTCACGAGCAATTGTGCGCCCAAAGATGGTCTTATCTGCCATTGCAATCCTTGGGATGTCACATGATAGGTGAGTACCACCATGGAGGATTATGCCGATCACAATTCCTGCAGCAACAAGCTAAACTGGAATATGAATATTATGCTCGGAGCAATTGGAGTATACAAGCGATGCAAATGCAATGCACATTACATTTGGCAATAGATCACACCTTGTGGAAGTTAATATTGTCATTAAATGGAATGACAGAGTTGATGCTACGGCTTCTCCTAAGCCAAGTGATAGTGTTACGGCATACAGGTAGGAGCACAATGGCCATGTTGAACTTAAGAGTCTCTGCAGCGCCCTTGGCAGTTGGCAGGCAGTATCCCATGACCTCAAATGCCAATCGCTGGCGATACTGCATGAACTTCCAAGTGAAGAGTGCAGCACATGCTACAAGCCAGATGACAATTACCCATATTCGTCTCCAGTGAGCACGAAAGAAGACAATGGCTGTCGATGCCATACATTGTATGTGTTTGGTTGGTATAGGTGTTGACCAGCAAGTTGGTTGGAGATCATTCAGTGTCCCCTTTCTTGTTCCGCTCAGCTGCATGTTTGAGGATTTTGCAAGGACAATAAATTGGATTTATATTATCAATATGAAGAAACAGAGTCAGTGATTATAAAATACTGGCTGGTGCTAGTAGATCACCTTTGCTAGTCCCTGGCCTGTTTGGATTTCTTCTAGGATCAAGTGTGTGTATTCAGTTGCTTCGTCTTGGCTTAATGAGAGCTTGTTCAAAGAGGCACTGAACATTATCGCCTAAGAAATTAAAAGCATGTAAAAACACAGTTCTAAGCTATTAGTAATCATGTGTTAAGACTGCCTGCATCATACCTGTTTGATATCTTTTTCATTGAGATTGCTACTTGAGTTTCTTTCACAGCTGCAGATTCATATGTGTAAGAAAACACGTAAAAAAATGTGTAAGAAATTCCTATGTGTCAATAGTTTTTATATTTCTTAGTGTTTATACTTGAGACTGGAGTCATAGGAGTTGCAGTTGACGAAGAATACCTATCCAATGCTATTCTGATCCCATGGCTAGAAGAACGACTGATGGATCTTTTAGGATTGCTGTTTTGATTGACCAAAACAGGCCCTTCCGCGGAACTAGCAGACTCATTTTCACCTACAGAGTAATATGAGCTCATAAAGTGATGCAAGCAATATACAGAGATAAATTAAACAAAAAAAATATGGCTATTTTCTTGAGAATCCATTCAATATTTTTATCTCAATATTCCACTACATATAAAGAAAGATATCAATACCACGATCTTCATTTTTAACCCTTCAAAATTCATGGAGCCATATGTAATGTAGAGAGCTTGCAAAGACTAACGATTGATCCCTGGGCATGGTATTCAGTATTATTTGCCTTATAGAAACTAGGGCAGTGTTTCTAGTTTTAGTGTTTCTTGGCTTTTTTTTTCCCGACAAAGAGGTTAAACAGCCCCGTCCTCTCAATCGGTTCCTCCCCAGCCCATCTCCCACTCGAAGGCTGGACTCTGCATCACTTCAAAATAATAAAACTAATTATATTCTCATTTCATCCTTATCCCTCTTTCCTGTGAAGAATGTTACTATCTTTGTTTAAAGCACTGTAAGCACAGCCCACGTCGAAGCATACCAGCAAACAGTTGGTGCGCAGGGCTGCAGGCTCCAACAACAAACAGCCCATAGCACGACCGCACGAACAATTCGACAATCCATTCATCTACGCAGCCTGAATCTAAAGAAAGTACATGTATACGTACGCATCTGTGACTAAATTCAGCTAGCAATATACTCCTACCTTCGTGAAGAGCTCGGCCTCGCCAACGTGTGCGGAAGCCGCGGGATTGGACATTGAAGTCGGCAGGCAGGCTGGGTGGGAGGATCGAAGGAGGCGTGGGGAGGTGGACATGGTCATGTCTGGAGACGGCCTCTGCACGAAGGACTACTTTTTCTTTGGTGCTCAATTCTAGTGCATTTTTCGTCGACGTTCTATTGCACTTTCTGTTTATCCAACTTCCTATTGTATCTACTCTTTATATACTGCATTTGTTTTTCTTTCTCTTCTCGTCCACATCAGCAATCATCCCACACGTGGCAAGATTAAAAGTCACCTTAACCGAAATCCGACCTTACCATGAATTAGATCAATAATATATATTTGTGACAGAAATTATGGCGATGAAAATTTCTGTTAAATACGAATTCAACGGCATAAATTTTATCATACAACACACATTTGGTTGGTCTGATTTATTATCAGAGTTTAATTTTGAAATGCATGCGAACTGTTTTTTTTTGGCTAGTTGGTTGCTTCACTTTTTTTCCCATACGACCAAAACAATAATCCTACACCTACCTACTTATCCTAATCTAATTATCTCTCCCCCCTGATTTTCATGGGGCGGGGCCGGGCTATTTTCCCCTTCTAATCAAATCATCCCAGATCAGTTTTTACGTAACATTACCTAGCATAATTACGTAGGTGTAGCAAAGCCCCGACCAAAAACAGAACAAACTCTTCTAAAATTTCACCACTTGCATCGGCGAAGTGAAAAGAGCTCACCAGCCTTCCCAGGCGACGAGCACGAGCGGCCAAACCTCGCTCGCTCCATCTCGCTCCACTTGAGCTCCCCCTTGCCGTCACGCTCCACGAACTCCATCCCCGGCGACGGCGAGCGAAGCAGCCTTGCCGTCGCCCCGCCCGACTCCAAGTCCTCGCCGCCGCAGCCGAGCAATGACGCCGTGCAGCAGCCATCGTCGTCGTAGACGTAACCGTCGGCGTCATGGAAGAGCACTTCGATCTCTACCTCCGACGCCGACCTCCCCGATGGGCAGGCGCTGAGCGACGCCGACAGCGCGTCGCTGCTGCCGGCGATGCTGGGGTTGGACACGAACTGTATCATCACCGGACCCTCCGAGGACATGATCGGTACCTGAAGAAACTCATCATGGGCCTCGGACATTGGTGGAGTAGACTGTATTCGGGGTACCTTGTCGTAGCAAGTTCCTTTGCAAGTATATATGCATCATGGGTTCATGGTTCAAATGCATGCATGCACCCAGGAAAATTATCTTTTGGAGAAATGTTGCGCTAGAGTACAGTTGAGCCGGTGATGGGAGGTGGTGTGGTTGATCACTTGATTGGGTAGCTAGGGAGGGGAGTTAGGAATGGCATTCATGCTTGCTTTCGGTTGGCTCATCCTAAGATTATGCGAGCAGCCATATGCATGAGCGGCATCATCTGGTGGTACGTATAGTAGCTAATCAACATGAGCTGCTTACTTCGGTGCGGGTTGGTGGGAGTATACCATCTTCTCTTTTTTTTTCGTTGTAAAAGAGAGTTCACTAGCATTAGGGCAACTCTGACGCGGATCATCAAATCGCTCACAAATGTTTGAATATTTTTCGCCAATCCAACAACGATTACCATATTTGTTCGGACCGGTCTGAATGTCCAAAATCAAACCTAGGGGAGGTTCTAAGGAGTCCGGACATCCGCCACGTCAGACTCCCACAACCAGGGGCGGAGCTCTGTAGGGGCAAAACAGGGCCATGGCCCGCCTAGGAATTTGACTAATTTTTTTACCTATGCAGCTCAGCCCATTGACACTGAGCCCACGCACTCACAGACAACGTCTCGTCTCCTCCTATCTGTCTCACGACTCACGCACAGGCACGCACAAGCCTCCCCAATTCCCCATTCTCTCTCTGTCTCACGGTCATGTAGCCGCCGCCGGCCGCCGGCCGCCGTGGAGCACTGGGAGCGCGTCGGCCCCCTTCTCGCGGAGAAACCGCCACGGCGACGCACGCTGGCCCCTTCCAGCGGAGAAATCACCGCGGCGACGCCCGCCGGCGCTGGGATCTCGCCTCACGCCCTCGCCCCTGCATTGGGAGCATTTGGAGATTTTGTTCAGTTTCATACATCCAGTGATCAGTCCTTATAGTGAAGTAGTGATAAATAATAGTCTGATGATTTGATCATATGCAAATTGCAATATAGGTAGTCACGGGCAAGGAAAATTAGACTGAAAGAGGCATTGATTTGGTCTTTAAAAGAAACAGATATGACATATCTTCTAGCTCAATCTTGTGACATGTCCTTATGATTCATAATTTAGAAAAAAAATTATGCTCTTCTTTAGTCCGGTCCGCCCAACTTTTTCTTTCAAGCTCCGCCACTGCCCACAACGCCGTCCGACCAAAACACCCCACCGCCCACCCAGAGCCTTTCCCCCCCACTCCCTCCCTTCCCCTGTGCTGTGTATCCTCACCCTTGGAGACCGCCACCGCCGCAGTACCATCTCGGACACCATCGAGGCCCTGTCGGACCTCTGTTGCTCCAGCCAGACTCCTGCCCGCCTTGGACTGTGTCGTCGCCATTCCACCTAGGATCCCGCTAGCACCCAGGTGCCATCTGCCCCTGTAGCTGCCATCCATGGCAGAGGCCACAGCCAGCATGTGTTCGACCAAATGCCAAACATAATATTTTGACTTCTCTAAAAAAACTTTCGACATTGTCGTTGTTGACTATCAAGGAAACATGATTGTTGCATACTTGGTGAAGGAGGATGGATTGTTGTGTGAGGCATGGTTGGCACAAGTGTGGATTTTCAAGCCATGAAGCATAATGTGGCATTTTGGCAAAAGTGTGCATGTTTTGTTCAATGGGCACAAGAACTACGCCCCCCCCCCTAAAACATGGAAGTGGTCCATGATCATGGTGTGAGGTCACTACTCCATCCATATGGTACGCCATTCAAAATGACGTCAACAAGTATTGCGGTTTGTATGCACGAGTGCCAAAAAGGTCGTCAAGGGGCGCGTCACTTGAAGAGATCGTAAGTTTTGCTCCTTGTTACTCTTGGTCATTTCATTGATTTGCTCAATGTTTTGCAATTTCTTGATCACGTCATTGTCTAGTCCGGACGCATGTGTGTGTTGTATCAAATGACATAGGCAAACCCATTGTTGGATGAAATTCAAAGGAATAGCAACTGGATCAACCAGTGCCTATGAAGAAGTTCATTAAGCTCGATGAGAGGAAGGTTGAGATTAAGGCCGCTTTTGGATTTGATAAATTTAGGAAAAAAAATTGTTGAACATCTTTCGAGGAGTGCTTTTAGATCTAAATGTGGTACAGTTGAATTGTTGTTGATCTTGATATTAGAGGCGGACATTTGTCTTAGTTTTTTCATTTCTTTGTTGAGGGAAAGGAACAGATAGAGGCCCGCGGTTGGATGGCGTTCACCATTATCACCGTCCGCGAGTATATCTACGTTTGATGAGCTCCGTTTCGGTACATCTGTGTTCAAAATTGCCCTTACGAGGTACCCGCATACTCTCTTGTAAAGCTATGTAAAAATATGTGATGGATCCTTAAAAAAGATATATGCGTGAATTTTGAGTTTTTTTTTGCAGGGAATTTAGAGAGCTTTATTATGCAAAAGCGTTCTGTGAACAATCAGCCAGGAGGCTGCTTATCAGGAAGCTGGGAGTCTCAGTAAGCCAACTCTCAGTCACAGCTAATGTGCAAGCTTGTTTGGCACACAAATGCGCTGGACTGTTGGCTGACCTGTTTACATGCTGAATTACAAAAAGTGTAAAACTAAGAACTAGCTCTCCTATTTATGATAAGATAGGTGCCGCAATAGAGCGAGAGTTGAGGCGAGTTTTCCAGAGGTTCACTACCTCCAAGCAATCGGTCTCCATCACCACATGTGTATAGCCCCGTAGATTTGCAAAAATAACACCGTCGCGAAGAGCCAAAGCTTCTGCGATCATTGGGTCTGTTACTCCCGGATATGGTTTACACCATACACCCAGGAGTGCATTGGCAGAACGTGCGACGCCCCCAGCGCCGGCGGAATCATCATCCATGGCAATAGCTGCATCTGTATTGATCTTCACTTGCTCGATGTCCGGAGGGTGCCAGCCAAACCCCGGCAAAACTGAACGTTGTTGCCGCGGGATATCCAGGAGCGTGAGGGCCTCTTTAGTTAACCGAACGTCCGAACCGAAGTGGCTGGATCAACCGGATCTCTATCATGGGTCGTTCTGTTACGAGAATGCATTGCAAACCACATGTCCCATGCGGTAGAAAAAAGATATCTGATGGATCACTAGCAAGGTACGTAGACGTCACGGCCGGCTCCTATCCCTTGAGCATACATCAAACATCCCTTGTGCATAAAGATATAGTACGATGGATCACATGCAAGGTAGGAGTAGAAAACAATGGCGTGACTAGAATCCCCGGAGAACCCTAAAGCATATATCAAGGTAGACGTACAAATGGCTTAGACCAATCAGATATGACCTCGGAGTATATGTAAAATCAAATGTATAGCCGGTAGCATTTCACAGCCAGAAAACGCCCGAGGATCACGGGAGTTACCACAAGCGCGCGCGCCGCACGCACCCGGCGGCAACCACGGGCACGTTCGAGTTTGTCTTCATCGGCTGCTTCCTCGTCTCGTCTCCGGCACGGCTATCACCATCTACGCGCTCGTCCGGCTACCATCAATGGCCTACACGGAAGCCGACTCCCTCCTCTCCCTCCCCCGCCGCCACCCGTGAGGCGTTGGGGAGGGTTCTCGATCCCGGCCGCCGCACCCCCTCCTCCTCCCTCCTCCGCCCTCGCTGGCCGTCGCCGGCAGCGGCGGGGCTCCTTCGTCCCCCGCTCGTAGGGTTTGGCGCGGGCCAGATCTGCGGCTGGGCGTGGCGCTCGATGCCGGGCGCGGCAGCGCCCCGAAGCAGGCCGGCGATGGTGGCGTTCGACGGGCGGCGGGCAGCATGGCGGTGGTGCGGGCCGGTGGTGGCGTCGGCGGCGGTGCCCCCGACAGCGCTTCGGCGTTGCGTCCGGCGCTGCGGGTCGCGGTCGACCAGGTCGCGGGCGGCCCTCTCGCCGTGGTGCTCTGGTAGGGGGGCGGCGCGGCAGCGGTGGTGGTGGGCTGCCCCCACCCAGTCGGGCCCTCGCGGCTGGGTGGCGGCGCTCGGCTCGGGTGGATCCCCCAGTGGCGTCTTCAGGCGGCGGCGGAGACGGCTCCGGAACCCTCCCTCTCCGGCTTCTGGCGACGGCCGATGCCTCCTGATACTCCGGCCCTTCGAAACGGGGGCGGAACTTGGTTGGGGGGAAGTTGGAGCCGACATGGGTGTCGGTCGTGGCCATGGGCCACTTCTCCGCCTTCCCCTTCCCCCGGTCGATGTGGTTGCGGCCCTCCTCGAGGCAGCTTGGGCGGCGGCGGTTCTGGAGGTGGTTGGGGTCGTGGATCCGGGCAAAGTCGTGGCTTTTGGTGGCTTCGGGGTGGTCTCATGGCGGGGCGGTGGCCCTGGCGGCGGGAGTCGTGCATTGGTCGTGGGCGGGCTGCGCGGCTCGGATGCGGGCAGGCAACCATGGCCGCTTAGGCGGCGTGGCTGCGGATGTTGTCGGACCGGGGCAGCGGAAGTGTTGAAGCACCGGGGTTCATCACCTACCCACTGTGTCTGGTCGACGGTGACGGCGTCCATGGACGTCGTGTCCTCCTTGCAGGCTTCGTCGTGGTGCTTCTTCCCCTCCCATCTTACTCCGGGTGAAAACTCGATCCTCGGATCGGACGGTGGCGACGTTCATGGTTGTACCCTTCTTGGAGGCACCGTCTTGGAGTCCTCGGTCCGGCATGTCCGTTACACATCCTCCCGGACGATCACTCCTCGTGGTGGTGTTCTCCATCGGCTCTTAGCGGTTTCGTTTTGCTCATCTTTTAGGTGCTTTGTAGTCGTTGTGGTTGTGTGTCGGTGCCCGGCATTTATGTATCTTGCCTTGAGTGTGTGGTGTGTGTTTGTATCGGATGCTTTATTGATTATGGTTCGTGCTTAAGCAGGTCGTAAAATATTCAGCGCCAATTTCTACAGCCACCAGTTATGCCCGCTCTTGTCGTGGTCAGAGGTGGCGCAGCGGTGCTGGGCAGAGCCAGGCAAGCTATGGTGTTGGAGCGGCAGAGAATTTTCGGTTGATCTGCCGCAGTTCGTGGTGCAAAGAGGAAGTGGCCGCGAGCCACCGGTGCGCGCGGCCACCGCGGACGACATCCCGGCACACGAGCAGCAGGAGGACGGAAGACGGCCAGGCGGCCGTCGGAGTGCGCGGTGTGCCTCGGAGAGCTGGAGGATGGAGACATGGTTAAGCGGCTGCCGGCGTACCTGCACATGTACCACCAGCACTGCATCGACGTGTGGCTGCGCGACCACTCGACGTGCCCGGTCTGCCGATTTGACGTTTTTGCACCGTTGCCGTTCCAAATCGTGTGACAGCTTTTTGTTCGTGTTCTTATCGTTTCTCGGCTGCTGGCATAATCAAGAACAAAAATGGAAAAGGTGTAGAGAGTGTGTGTAAGTCGGGATTTGATCGGGACAAATGAGCAAGAATGAACGCCAACAAAATTCAGCGCGCCTTCCTATGGTCCGGCTCGGACATGACCACGGGAATGAAATAGGAAGTTTTGTTTTTGCGTGTAAAAGCTTGTATTACTCAATCAATATCAGAATTACAATCAACTCTGCTAAGACCAAACGCTCCAGGTGGACCGGAGCCCAACCACACTACATTTCTCTTTTCAGTTCTAGCAAAGTTTGACAAACAATCTGCTACAACATTTTGGCTATGGTTAATACAAGTAATACAAGTTTTATGTAGAGACATTAGATATTTAATCTCTGAAACTAGGGAAGCAAACACCGACCTATCATGGTCAACATCCTTTAGTAGATTCATCATCCTTCTGAGAGAGATGGGCTTAGGCCAACTCCAGCGAACCCATCTCGTCCTGCCACATCTACTTGGGTCGAAACATATAGAAAACACGGCCAACGCGCCGGCGCAGACGAATGGGCATCCGTTTTGTGTCCATACGCAACTTATTTTCGGCCAAAATTTGATCCACGTTTGCGTCGAAAGGGACAGGATGTGGACGGACAGGACCTTGTGATGCGGAGCATCCTTCCATCATCCCCATCGACCCTACACCAACACATCAAGCACCACGTGGGCTCATGACAAGAGCTCGAGCACGCACCATTGAAACCGAGATGAACTCACTCCTACTCGAGATAGATATGGACATGAATGAAACTTGGTTGCTACCTCACCAAAATATACTATGTGTCATTAGGTACGAAGACCAACGCTACCAAGCAGCTAAGGGACACCCCAAAGGAGGAGGGGAAGCACCCCAAGGCCTCGAGGAAGGAGAAGGAGTCCAACAAGACGAAGGCTGCACCTCCCAGGCAACCCTGTGCGCACGGGCCCCCAAGACCCCGTGCCCACGGGCCTCCCAGAAGCCCTCTGAAAAAGAGACGCGCACCCCCGTGCGCACATGCCCGGGCCGCTGTAGCACCCCGTGCGCACAGGCGTGTACCGTGCACACGGGGACCCCCATGCGCACAAGCCCAACTTACCCCGTGCACACTGGGCCCCCGTGCGCACGGGCCCAACCTACCCCTTGCACGGGCCCTTCAGGATGGACGTCCAAGAGTGGCTGATTGGGCCTCCACTTCGTCCCCCTCGCCCACCTACCTATATATTCCGTACCTAGAGTCATGTTTAGGGTTAGCAAAGTATATGTGAGATATTGATAGAGCTTTGCTCCTTCTACCACTCCTCTTGGAGATCAATACCTTTTAGGAGAGGATCCCAAGTGGATTTCAAGACCTCCTCTTTGGAGAAGACTATCATCAAGACCTTACCTCCTTAGGAGTGGGAAGAACCTTATCTTTGGCTTGTTTCCTTGAGTTGTTCTTGTATGCTTGTGGATCTCATGTGTTTGCTATTCTAGTGGATGTTTGATTGAGTTTTGCGTGAGTGAATTCCTCTCTTGTGTTCTTGTGTTCATCATTTCCCCCCTCCAAGTGTGAAAATATCTCACCTAGGGTTTCACCCTACAACACCTTGCCCTCCCCTGGCCCGCCTGTTGGGGACACAAACGCTCTCATTTCCCACTTCCTCCCCAAAACCCTCCCACCCTCCTGCGCCCTCCATGGCCATCGCCTCGCAGCACCCTGCTGTCGCCATCCCGGCCGCCACCTCCGCCCATCCTGCGCCAAGAAGAAGAAACCGAAGGAGGAGCTCTCGTGGGCGAAACTCAAACAATGAAGGAAATATGCTCTAGAGGCAATAATACAGTTGTTATTTAATATTTCCTTATATCATGATAAATGTTTATTATTCATGCTAGAATTGTATTAACCGGAAACTTGATACATGTGTGGATACATAGACAACACACCGTGTCCCTAGTAAGCCTCTACTAGACTAGCTCGTTAATCAAAGATGGTTAAGTTTCCTAACCATAGACATGTGTTGTCATTTGATGAACGTGATCACATCATTAGGAGAATGATGTGATGGACAAGACCCATCCATTAGTTTAGCATATTGATCATTCAGTTTTATTGTTATTGCTTTCTTCATGCCATATACATATTCCTTTGACTATGAAATTATGCAACTCCCGGATACCGGAGGAATGCCTTGTGCACTATCAAAAGTCACAACCTAACTGGGTGATTATAAAGATGCTCTACAGGTATCTCCAAAGGTGTATGTTGGGTTGGCATAGATCAAGATTAGGATTTGTCACTCGGAGTATCGGAGATGTATCTCCGGGCCCTCTCGGTATACACATCATAAGAAGCCTTGCAAGCAAAGTGACTAATGAGTTAGTTGCGGGATGATGTATTATGGAACGAGTAAAGAGACTTGCCGGTAACGAGATTGAACTAGGTATGAATATACCGATGATCGAATCTCGGACAAGTAACATACCGATGACAAAGGGAATAACATATGTTGTCGTTACGGTTCGACCGTTAAAGATCTTCGTAGAATATGTAGGAACCAATATGAGCATCCAGGTTCCGCTGTTGGTTATTGACCGAAGAGGTGTCTCGGACATGTCTACATAGTTCTCGAACCCGTAGGGTCCGCACGCTTAACGTTCGATGACGATTTAGTATTATATGAGTTATGTGATTTGGTGACCGAATGTTGTTCGGAGTCCCGGATGAGATCACAGATATGACAAGGAGTCTCAAAATGGTCTAGAGGTAAAGATTGATATATAGGACGATAGTATTCAGACAGCGGAAGTGTTCCGGAGTGTATAAGATATTTATCGGAGTACCGGTGGAGTTACCGGACACCCCGAGAGGTTAATAGGCCACATGGGCCAAAGGGGAAGGGGCATTGATATGTCTCCAACGCATCTATAATTTTTGATTGTTCCATGCTGTTATATTAACATTCTTGGATGTTTTATAATCATTTTATAGTCATTTTATATCATTTTTTGGTACTAACATATTGACATAGTGCCAAAGTGCCAGTTGCTGTTTTTTGCATGTTTTTTACATCACAGGAAATCAATACCAAACGGAGTCCAAATGCAGCGAAACGTTTTGTGGATTTTTTATGGAGCAGAAGACATCCAGTGGGCCGAAGAAGCACCTGGGGGGTGCTCCGAGGGGAGCACAACCAACCAGGGCGCGCCTGGAGGCTTGTGCCCACCTCGGGTGCCCTCGGACCGCCTCTTTACTCTATAAATACCCCAATATTGCAGAAACCCTAGGGGAGTCGACGAAAATCAATTCCAGCCGCCGCAAGTTCCAGAACCACCAGATCCAATCTAGACACCATCATGGAGGGGTTCATCATGTCCATTGGTGCCTCTCCGATAATGCGTGACTAGCCTTTTGTAGACCTTCGGATCTGTAGTTAGTATCTAGATGGCTTCCTCTCCTCGTTTGATTCTCAATACAATGGTCTCTTGGGTTTGTTGGGATCCGATGAACTTTGAGTTTATGATCATATCGATCTTTTTATCCATGAAAGTTATTTGAGTCTTCTTTGATCTCTTATATGCATGATTTCTTATAGCCTCGTATTTCTTCTTCGATATTTGGGTTCTGTTTGGCCAACTTGATCTATTTATATTGCAATGGAAAGAGGTGCTTTGTGATGGGTTCGATCTTACGGTGCTTGATCTCAGTGACAGAAGGGGAACCGACACATATGTATCGTTGCCATTAAGGATAACAAGATGAGATCTATTTCTACATAAATAGATCTTTTCTACATTATGTCATCGTTCTTATTGCATTACTCCGTTTCCCCATGAACTTAATACACTATATGCATGTTGGATAGCGGTCGATGTGGGGAGTAATAGTAGTAGATGCAGGCAGGAGTCGGTCTACTAATCTTGGACGTGATGCCTATATAATGATCATTGCCTGGATATCATCATGATTATTTGAAGTTCTATCAATTGCTCAACAGTAATTCGTTTACCCACCGTTTGCTATTTTTTCTCAAGAGAAGCCTCTAGTGAAACCTACGGCCCCGGGTCTCTTCTTTAATATATTTGCCTTTGCGATCTATTTTTATTTGCTTTTATTTTCAGATCTATTAAACCAAAAATACAAAAATACCTTGCCGCAATTTATTTTATCTCGCGTTCTCGTGCGATCTATCTATCAAATTATTACAACTCTCTCACATCCATCTGCCAATTTCTGGCACCGTTACCCGAAAGGGATTGACAACCCCTTTAACATGTCAGGTTGCGAGTATTTGTTATTTGTGTGCAGGTGCTGTTTACGTAGTGTTGCTTTGTTCTCCTACTAGTTCGATAACCTTGGTCTCATCACTGAGGGAAATACCTACCGTCGATGTGCTGCATCATCCCTTCCTCTTTAGGGAAATACTGACGGAGTCTAGTAGACATCAAAAGGAATTTCTGGCGTCATTGCCGGGGAGACATCATCAACATCTACCAGGTTCCTAATCACAAATCTCAACTCCTTGCAATTTACATTATTTGCCATTTGCCTCTCTTTTTCCTCTCCCCCACTTCACAAAAAATTGCCGTTTTATTTGCCCTCTTTTTCATTCGCCGTTTTCTCGTCAGATCTATCATTTGCCTACAATCATGAGTGATTTTGGTATGGCAGCAACAGATGATGGAATAACTTCTAAGATTGGACGTACGAGCAATCTGGATGCCAAAACTTTTATCTTGGAGCAAGGGAATGTTATGGGAAAATAACGTATCCAAGAATTTTTCATTTGTGTTGGAAGTCTAAGTCTTGATGATGCTCCAATACTTAGAAATACTATATCTTATGCGGATGCTATTTCAGCACTAGTTCTAAAACTTGAAAGTAAATTTATCCGTACTCATCCTACTTTGCAAAGATTTTTTTTGAGCTTCCTGTTATAAAGAATCCTAAGGCTAAAGAAATCTTTGATTTTTATGGTATGAATCGTGAAAAGCCTGTGATAGATGAAATTCTTTACAATATTGATTATGCGTTAAGACATTTGATTGGGGATAATCAAATCTTTGATGAGAATCTTAAAAAGGAAGTCCCCATTTTAGATATAACCCAACAAGTTTTCAATGATGTTAATCAACATTACTCTTGGATTGTTGCCGAAAATCAAAGGGGTTATGATGTTAAGCAACTTAATAGTGCTAGGGTTTCTATGGATAATATGTTTTATGTTGTTTTTACAAAACCTCACGATGAAAACACCTCTAAGGAAATTAAGAAGAAGGATGACAAAACTTAGATCCTTGCTTTATGCCTAGCTAGGGGCGTGGAACAATAGCGCTTGTTGGGAGGCAACCCAATGAATAAAATTTATTTTTGCTTTTTGCTTTCTGTTCTTGAGTGTTTGCACAATTATGCTACTGTTATGATTGTGTTTTTCGTGTTTTAATTAGTGTTTGTGCCAAGCAAAGCCTTTGTGATCTTCTTGGGTGATAGTTGTTTGATCTTGCTGAAAAACAAAAAAACTTTTGCGCTCACAAAAATAATTCTATTTTTTAACCAGAGCATGATAAAAGACCAATTCATTTTGCAGAAGATTAATATACAAATTTCTCAGGCCATCCTAACTTTTCAGAACTTTTGGAGTTACAGAAGTATTCGAAATATCCAGATTGCTACAAACTGTTCTGTTTTTGACAGATCCTATTTTCTTTGCGTTGTGTGCTTGTTTTGATGATTCTATGGTTTTCTTTGAAGAGTTTTTGCCATTTGATGTTTGGGGCTTTGACTATATGGGAACTTTTCCTGCCTCTAATGGTTATACACATATTTTAGTTGCTGTTGATTATGTTACTAAATGGGTAGAATCTATTCCAACTAGTAGTGCTGATCATAACATTTCTATTAAAATGATGAAAGAAGTTATTTTCCAAGATTTGGAGTCCCTAGATATTTAATGACTGATGGTGGTTCACATTTTATTCATGGTACTTTCCATAAAATGCTTGCTAAGTATGATGTTAACCATAGAATTGCATCTCCTTATCACCCACGGTCTAGTGGTCAAGTAGAATTGAGTAACAAAGAGCTCAAATTAATTTTGCAAAAGACTGTCAATAGATCTAGAAAGAATTGGTCCAAGAAACTTGATGATGCATTATGGGCCTATAGAACTGCATATAAAAATCCTATGGGTATGTCTCCGTTTAAAATGGTTTATGGAAAAGCATGTCACTTACCTCTCGAACTAGAACACAAGGCATATTGGGCTATTAAAGAGCTCAATTATGATTTCAAACTTGCCGGTGAGAAGAGGTTATTTGACATTAGCTCACTTGATGAATGGAGAACCCAAGCCTATGAGAATGCCAAATTATTTAAAGAAAAAGTTAAAAGATGGCATGATAAAAGGATACAAAAGTGTGAGTTTAATGTAGGTGATTATGTATTATTATACAACTCTCGTTTAAGATTTTTCACAGGAAAACTTCTCTCTAAATGGGAAGGTCCTTACGTTATCGAGGAGGTCTATCGTTCTGGTGCCATAAAAATCAACAACTTCGAAGGCACAAATCCGAAGGTGGTGAACGGTCAAAGAATCAAACATTATATCTCAGGTAATCCCATAAATGTTGAAACCAATGTTATTGAAACCGTAACCCCGGAGGAATACATAAGGGACACTTTCCGGAACGTTTCAGACTCCGAAAAGGAATATGTATGTGGTACGGTAAGTAAACCGACTCCAAAACAGTTTTAAGGCAATATTTCTTTTGGAATATTTAGAAAAATAGAAAAATAAGAAGCAGTCCGGGAAGGACACGAGGCCTCCACGAGGGTGGAGGGCGCGCCCCCTACCTCGTGGGCACATCGTGTGCTCTCCGGACTCCGTTTTGGTACACGACACGTATTTTGGTCGGTAAAAATTCATTGTATAATCTCCCGGGGGTTTTGACTCCCGTATCACGCAATTACCCTCTGTTTGTGTTTCGAGCTGTTGCTGCTGTAGATTAGAGCAAGATGTCTTCGCAAGAGTCAGTCGGGGAGAGCCGGGTGTCTCATCCGGCACCGAGATCAATGACAAACAACAATGTTGACCTCTTTGGGCCAGAAACGGAGGAAGAGATGGAGGCTGATTTGAAGAGGATAGATGCCATGGAAGAGGATCAAGAAGTCACTTCCCGCTTCCGAGCTGGATTTACAATGGGAGAACTGCAGAGCTCGGCTATTCCAAACTCGATTATCCTTCCAATATTAGATTTCTTTCTTATGAGAATATGAAAAAGAGTGTCACTGGTTCTCCCGCAGCTATGCAGCACCCTTGGGTGCAGGGAGCTTTGGCTATTACAGGAAAACTCCGAAAGGAAATAATGGACCTCAAGCAGCAAGTCAATAAGCTCGAGGAGGAGAATCGTATCCTGAGGGGCATCATCGCGAAGAATATCACATCACCATCCCCGAAAAGAGAGACATAATCACATGGGTATGGGCACTCCCCCTGGCAACTGCCAAGCTTGGGGGAGTGCCCCGGTATCGTATCACCATCACTTTTATCTTTACCATTTTTCTTAGCTCGATCCTTTTGGTAATATCTTGATCTAGAAGCATAAAGTTTTCAGTATGATCTAGTTGTGAGTTTTGCTTTATGATCCTTCTATGTAATCGAGTCCGCGAGCTATATAATAAAGATTAGTGTTGAGTCAAGGGCTTGATTATTTTGCCATGATCCTAAGTGAATAAAAGAAAAGAGAAAGAAATAAAAAGAAACAAAGGGATCATATGGATCTTATGGAGAGTAATGAGCTCACATAGAAAAAGTATGATGAATAAAACTAGTTGAGAGTTGACAAACATAGTTTTGATCATCGTTGCAATTAATAGGAAGTAATAAAGAAAGAGAGGTCTTCACATATAAATATACTATCTTGGACATCTTTTATGATTGTGGGAACTCATTAAAATATGACATGCTAAAGAGTTGACGTTGGACAAGGAAGACAACGTAATGGATTATGTTTTCTTACATCTGAGATAAATTATATTGTCATGGATCATCCAACATGGTTGAGCTTGCTTTTCCCTCTCATGCTAGCCAATTTCTTCGCACCAAGTAGAGATACTACTTGTGCTTCCAAATATCCCTAAACCTAGTTTTTCCATGAGAGTCCACCATATCTACCTATGGATTGAGTAAGATCCTTCAAGTAAGTTGTCATCGGTGCAAGCAATAAAAATTGCTCTCTAAATATGTATGACTTATTAGTGTGGGAGAAAATAAACTTTATACGATCGTGTGATATGGAAGAAATAAAAGCGACAGACTACATAATAAAGGTCCATATCACAAGCGGCAATATAAAGTGATGTTCTTTCGCATTAAGATTTTGTGCATCCAACCATAAAAGCGCATGACAACCTCTGCTTCCCTCTGCGAAGGGCCTATCTTTTACTTTTATCTCCTACCTTGCATAAGAGTCATGGTGATCTTCACCCTTCCTTTTTACATTTTATCCTTTGGCAAGCACAATATGTTGGAAAGATCTTGGTATATATGGCTAATTGGATGTGAGTTTTCATGAACTATTATTGTTGACATTACCCTTGAGGTAAAACGTTGGGAGGCAAAACTACAAGCCCCTATCTTTCTCTGTGTCCGATTAAAACTCCATACACATAAGTATTGCATGAGTGTCAGCAATTGTGAAAGACTATATGATAGTTGAGTATGTGGACTTGCTGAAAAGCTCTTATATTGACTCTTTCCTATGTTATGATAAATTGCAATTGCTCCAATGATTGAGATTATAGTTTGTTAGTTTCCAATGAAGTTTACTATTCATACTTGAAATTGTGATTGAATTATTACTCTATCATAAGAAATCATATGACAAGAATTATATAAGTTGCTGTTCTAAGAATGATCATGATGCCCTCATGTCCGTATTTTACTTTTATCGAGACCTCTATCTCTAAACGTGTGGACATGTTTTTCGATTTCGGCTTTCGCTTGAGGACAAGCGAGGTCTAAGCTTGGGGGAGTTGATACGTCCATTTTGCATCATCCTTTTATATCGATATTATTGCATTATGAGCTGTTATTACACATTATGTCACAATACTTATGCCTATTCTCTCTTATTTTACAAGATTTACATAAAGAGGGAGAATGCCGGCAGCTGGGATTCTGGGCTAGAAAAGGAGCAAATATTAGAGACCTATTCTACACAGCTACAAAAGTCCAAAAACTTCACCGAAGTCAATTTCAGAATATATAAAAAATGCTGAGTGCAAGAAGTTTACCAGGGGGGCCACACCCTGCCCACAAGGGTGGGGGCGCACCCTACCCCCCTGGGCGCGCCCCCTACCTCGTGGGCCCCCTGGTGGCCCTCCGATGGCCATCTTCTGCTATACGAAGTCTTTTTATGAGGAAAAAAAAATCATAAGCCATCTTCTTGGACGAAACTCCGTCGCGACGAGGCGGAACCTTGGCAGAACCAATCTAGGGCTCTGGCAGAGCTGTTCTGCCGGGGAAACTTCCCTCCGGGTGGGGGAAATCCTTGCCATCGTCATCACCAACGCTCCTCTCATTTGGAGAGGGCAATCTCCATCAACATCTTCACCAGCACCATTTCCTCTCAAAACCCTAGTTCATCTCTTGTATCCAATTCTTGTCTCCAAGTCCGGGATTGGTACCTGTGGGTTGCTAGTAGTGTTAATTACTCCTTGTAGTTGATGCTAGTTGGTTTATTTGGTGGAAGATCATATGTTCAGATCCTATATGCATATTAATACCACTCTGATTATGAACATGAATATGCTTTGTGAGTAGTTACGTTTGTTCCCGAGGACATGGGAGAAGTCTTGCTATTAGTAGTCATGTGAATTTGGTATTCGTTCGATATTTTGATGAGATGTATGTTGTCTCTCCTCTAGTGGTGTTATGTGAACGTCGACTACATAACACTTCACCATTATTTGGGCGTAGAGGAAGGCATTGGGAAGTAATAAGTAGATGATGGGTTTCTAGAGTGACAGAAGCTTAAACCCTAGTTTATGCGTTGCTTCATAAGGGCCTGATTTGGATCCACATGTTTCATGCTATGGTTAGGTTTACCTTAATACTTTTGTTGTACTTGCGGATGCTTGCAATAGAGGTTAATCATAAGTGAGATGCTTGTCCAAGTAAGGACAACACCCAAACACCGGTCCACCCACATACCAAATTATCAAAGTACCGAACGCGAATCATATGAACGTGATGAAAACTAGCTTGACGATATTCCCATGTGTCCTCGGGAGCGCTTTTCTCTATATAAGAGTTTGTACAGGCTTGTCCTTTGCTACAAAAAGGATTGGGCCACCTTGCTGCACTTTATTTACTTTTGTTACTTGTTGTTCGTTACAAATTATCCTATCACAAAACTATCTTTTACCACTTATTTTAGTACTTGCAGAGAAGACCTTGCTGGAAACCGCTTATCATTTCTTTCTCTCGTTAGGTTCGACACTCTTACTTATCAAAAGGACTACGATAGATCCCCTATACTTGTGGGTCATCAAGACTCTTTTCTGGCGCCGTTGCCGAGGAGCGAAGCGCCTTTGGTAGGTGGAATTTGGTAAGGAAAATTTATATAGTGTGATGAAATTTACTGTCACTTGTTATTATGGAAAGTAATCCTCTGAGGGGCTTGTTCGGGGTATCTTCACCCCGACCAGTAGAGCAAAGAGTTGCTCCTCAACCTACTGAACCTACTGAAAATGAAAATGTCTTCTTTGAAATTCCTTCGGGTATGATAGAAAAACTGCTAGATAATCCTTTTGCAGGAGACGGAACAATACATCCTGATGAGCACCTAATATATGTTGATGAAGTTTGTGGATTATTTAAGCTTGTAGGTGTACCCGGAGATGTTGTTAAGAAGAAGGTCTTTCCTTTATCTTTGAAGGAAAATTCATTGACATGGTATAGGCTATGTGATGATACGGGGTCATGGAACTACAAACGATTGAAATTGGAATTTCGTCAGAAGTTTTATCCTATGCATCTTGTTCATCGTGATCGCAATTATATATATAATTTTTGACCTCGCGAAGGAGAAAGCATCGCTCAAGCTCGGGGGAGGCTTAAATAAATGTTATATTCATGCCCCAATCATGAGCTCTCAAGAGAGATGATTATTTAAAATTTATATGCTCGGCTTTCTGATAACAATCGCACCATGCTCGATACTTCTTGTGCTGGCTCTTTTATGACAAAGACTATTGAATTCAAATGGGATTTATTGGAAAGAATTAAACGCAACTCTGAAGATTGGGACCTCGAAAAAGGTAAGGAGCCAGGTATGACACCTAAGTTTGATTGTGTTAAATCTTTTATGGATACCAATGTTTTCCGTAAATTTAGCACTAAATATGGACTTGACTCGGAAATAGTAGCTTCTTCGTGTGAATCTTTTGCTACTTATGTTGATCTCCCCAAGGAGAAGTGGTTTAAATAGCATCCTCCCATAGAAGTAAAAGTAGCTGCACCTATTAAAGTTGATGAAAATATTCTCACTTATAATGATCCTATTGTTCCTACTTATTATGTTGAGAAATCACCTTTCCCTGTTAGGATAAAGGATCATGCTAAAGCTTCAACTGTGGTTCGTAAAAGCAATATTAAAACTTATACACCTCCTGAGCAAATTAAAGTTGAACCTGATATTGCTATTGTTAAAGATCTCTTGTATGATAATATTGATGGGCATGTTATTCATTTCCTTGATGAGACTGCTAGAATTGCTAAACCTTGTGCTAAAGATAAAAACAGACCTGTGGTAGGCATGCCTGTTATTTCTGTTAAAATATGAGATCATTGTTATCATGGCTTATGTGATATGGGTGCTAGTGCTAGTGCAATAACTTACGAGTTATACAAAGAAATTATGCATGATATTGCACTTGCTGAGATAGAAGATATTGATGTCACAATTAAACTTGCCAATAGAGATACTATTTCACCAATGGGGATTGTTAGAGATGTTGAAGTCTTGTGTGGGAAAACTAAATATCCTACTATTTTTCTTGTTCTTGGTTCCCCACAAGATAGCTTTTGTCCCATTATATTTGGTAGACCCTTCTTAAACACTGTTAATGCTAAGATAGATTGCAAAAAGGATATTGTTACTATCGGTTTAGATGATATGTCTCATGAATTTAATTTCTCTAAATTTAGTAGACAACACCATGAAGAAGAATTACCTAGTAAGGATGAAATTATTGGTCTTGCTTCTATTGCCGTACCTCCTAGTGATCCTTTAGAACAATATTTGCTAGACCATGAAAATGATATGTTTATGAATGAAAGAAGGGAAATAGATGAAGTATTCTTTAAACAGGAACCTATTTTGAAACACAATTTGCGTGTTGAAATCCTAGGGGATCCTCCTCCACCCAAGGGTGATCCCGTGTTTGAGCTTAAACCGTTGCCTGATACTCTTAAATATGCTTATCTTGATGAGAAAAAGATATATCCTGTTATTATTAGTGCTAACCTTTCAGAGCATGAGGAAGAGAGATTATTGAAAACTCTGAAGAAGCACCGTGCTGCTATTGGGTATACTCTTCATGATCTTAAGGGAATTAGTCCCACTCTATGTCAACATAAAATAAATTTGGAAGAAGATGCTAAACCAGTTCGTGATCATCAACGACGGCTGAATCCTAAAATTTAAGAAGTGGTGAGGAAGGAAATACTAAAGCTCCTTGAGGCAGGCATATTCTATCCCGTTGCTGATAGTTAGTGGGTAAGTCCTGTCCATTGTGTCCCTAAGAAGGGAGGTATTGCTGTCGTTCCTAATGATAAAGATGAATTGATCCCTCAAAGAATTATCACAGGTTATAGGATGGTAATTGATTTCTGCAAATTAAATAAGGCCACTAAAAAGGATCATCACCCCTTACCTTTTATTGATCAAATGCTAGAAAGATTATCCAAACATACAGATTTTTGCTTTCTAGATGGTTATTCTGGTTTCTCTCAAATACCTGTGTTAGCCAAGGATCAATCAAAGACTACTTTTACGTGCCCTTTTGGTACTTTTGCTTATAGACGTATGCCTTTTGGTTTATGTAATGCACCTGCTACCTTTCAAAGATGCATGATGGCTATATTCTCCGACTTTTGTGAAAAGATTTGTGAGGTTTTCATGGACGATTTCTTCGTCTATGGATCTTCTTTTGATGATTGCTTGAGCATCCTTGATCGAGTTTTGCAGAGATGTGAAGAAACTAATCTTGTCTTGAATTGGGAAAAGTGCCACTTTATGGTTAATGAAGGTATTGTCCTGGGGCATAAAGTTTCTGAAAGAGGTATTGAAGTTGATAAAGCCAAGGTTGATGCTATTGAAAAGATGCCATGCCCCAAGGACATCAAAGGTATAAGAAGTTTCCTTGGTCACGCCGGATTTTATAGGAGGTTCATTAAGGACTTCTCAAAAATCTCTCGGCCTCTGACTAATTTATTACAAAAAGATATACCATTTGTCTTTGATAATGATTGTGTAGAAGCATTTGAAATACTTAAGAAAGCATTGATCTTTGCACCTATTGTCCAGCCACCTGATTGGAATTTACCCTTTGAAATTATGTGTGACGCTAGTGATTATGCTGTAGGTGTTGTTCTAGGGCAAAGAGTTCATAAGAAATTAAATGTTATTCAATATGCTAGTAAAACCCTAGACAATGCTCAAAGAAATTATGCTACTACTGAAAAATAATTCTTAGCAGTTGTATTTGCTTGTGATAAGTTCAGACCTTATATTGTTGATTCTAAAGTAACTATTCACACTGATCATGCTACTATTAAATATCTTATGGAAAAGAAAGATGCTAAACCTAGACTTATTAGATGGGTTCTCTTGCTACAAGAATTTGACTTACATATTGTTGATAGAAAGGGAGCCGAGAACCCCGTTGCACACAACTTGTCTAGGTTAGAAAATGTGCTTGATGACCCACTACCTATTGATGATAGCTGAGCAATTAAATGTCATAAATGCTTCTCATACTGCTCCATGGTATGCTGATTATGCTAATTACATTGTTGCCAAATTCATACCACCTAGTTTCACATACCAACAAAAGAAAAAGTTCTTCTATGATTTGAGACATTACTTTTGGGATGACCCACATCTTTATAAAGAAGGAGTAGATGGTGTTATTAGACGTTGTGTGCCTGAGCATGAACATGAACAAATCCTACGCAAGTGTCATTCCGAAGCTTATGGAGGACACCATGCTGGAGATAGAACTGCACATAAGGTATTGCAATCTGGTTTTTATTGGCCTACTCTCTTCAATGATGCCCGTAAGTTTGTCTTATCTTGTGATGAATGTCAAAGAATTGGTAATATTAGTAGACGTCAAGAAATGCCTATGAACTATTCACTCGTTATTGAACCATTTGATGTTTGGGGCTTTGACTATATGGGACTTTTTCCTGCCTCTAATGGTTATACACATATTTTAGTTGTTGTTGCTTACGTTACTAAATGGGTAGAAGCTGTTCCAACTAGTAGTGCTGATCATAACACTTCTATTAAAATGCTTAAAGAAGTTATTTTTTCCAAGATTTGGAGTCCCTAGATATTTAATGACTGATGGTGGTTCACATTTTATTCATGGTGCTTTCCGTAAAATGCTTGCTAAGTATGATGTTAACCATAGAATTGCATCTCCTTATCACCCACGGTCTAGTGGTCAAGTAGAATTGAGTAACAGAGAGCTCAAATTAATTTTGCAAAAGACTGTCAATATATCTAGAAAGAATTGGTCCAAGAAACTTGATGATGCATTATGGGCCTATAGAACTGCATATAAAAATCCTATGGGTATGTCTCCGTATAAAATGGTTTATGGAAAAGCATGTCACTTACCTCTCGAACTAGAACACAAGGCATATTGGGCTATTAAAGATCTCAATTATGATTTCAAACTTGCCGGTGAGAATAGGTTATTTGACATTAGCTCACTTGATGAATGGAGAACCCAAGCCTATGAGAATGCCAAATTATTTAAAGAAAAAGTTAAAAGATGGCATGACAAAAGGATACAAAAGCGTGAGTTTAATGTAGGTGATTATGTATTATTATACAACTCTCGTTTAAGATTTTTCGCAGGAAAACTTCTCTCTAAATGGGAAGGTCCTTACGTTATCGAGGAGGTCTATCGTTCCGGTGCCATAAAAATCAACAACTTCGAAGGCACAAATCCGAAGGTGGTGAATGGTCAAAGAATCAAACATTATATCTCAAGTAATCCCATAAATATTAAAACCAATGTTATTGAAACCGTAACCCCGGAGGAATACATAAGGGACACTTTCCGGAACGTTTCAGACTCCAAAAAGGAATAGGTATGTGGTACGGTAAGTAAACCGACTCCAAAACAGTTTTTAAGGCAATATTTCTCCATTTTGGAATATTTAGAAAAATAGAAAAATAAGAAGCAGCCCGGGAAGGACACGAGGCCTCCACGAGGGTGGAGGGCGCGCCCTACCCTACTGGGCGCGCCCCTACCTCGTGGGCACCTCGTGTGCTCTCCGGACTACATTTTCGTACACGACACGTATTTTGGTCGATAAAAGTTCATTATATAATCTCCCGTGGGTTTTGACTCCCGTATCACGCAATTACCCTCTATTTGTGTTTTGAGCTGTTGCTGCTGCAGATTAGAGCAAGATGTCTTCGCAAGAGTCAGTCGGGGAGAGCCGGGTGTCTCATTTGGCACCGAGATCAATGACAAACAACAATGTTGACCTCTTTGGGCCAGCAACGGAGGAAGAGATGGAGGCTGATTTGAAGAGGTTAGATGCCATGGAAGAGGATCAAGAAGTCACTTCCCGCTTCTGTGCTGGATTCACAATGGGAGAACTGCAGAGCTCGGCTATTCCAAACTCGGTTATCCTTCCAATATTAGATTTCTTTCTTATGAGAATATGAAAAAGAGTGTCACTGGTTCTCCCGCAGCTATGCAGCACCCTTGGGTGCAGGGAGCTTTGGCTATTACAGGAAAACTCCGAAAGGAAATAATGGACCTCAAGCAGCAAGTCAATAAGCTCGAGGAGGAGAATCGTATCCTGAGGGGCATCATCGCCAAGAATATCACATCACCATCCCCGAAAAGAGAGACATAATCACATGGGTATGGGCACTTCCCTTGGCAACTGCCAAGCTTGGGGGAGTGCCCCGGTATCGTATCACCATCACTTTTATCTTTACCGTTTTTCTTAGTTCGATCCTTTTGGTAATATCTTGATCTAGTAGCATAAAGTTTTCAGTATGATCTAGTTGTGAGTTTTGCTTTATGATCCTTCTATGTAATCGAGTCCGCGAGCTATATAATAAAGATTAGTGTTGAGTCAAGGGCTTGATTATTTTGCCATGATCCTAAGTGAATAAAAGAAAAGAGAAAGGAATAAAAAGAAACAAAGGGATCATATGGATCTTATGGAGAGTAATGAGCTCACATAGAAAAAGTATGCTGAATAAAAGTTGTTGAGAGTTGACAAACATAGGTTTGATCATCGTTGCAGTTAATAGGAAGTAATAAAGAAAGAGAGGTCTTCACATATAAGTATACTATCTTGGACATCTTTTATGATTGGGGGCACTCATTAAAATATGATATGCTAAAGAGTTGACGTTGGACAAGGAAGACAACGTAATGGATTATGTTTTCTTACATCTGAGATAAATTATATTGTCATGGATCATCCAACATGGTTGAGCTTGCCTTTCCCTCTCATGCTAGCCAATTTCTTCGCACCAAGTAGAGATACTACTTGTGCTTTCAAATATCCCTAAACCTAGTTTTTCCATGAGAGTCCACCATATCTACCTATGGATTGAGTAAGATCCTTCAAGTAAGTTGTCATCGGTGCAAGCAATAAAAAATGCTCTCTAAATATGTATGACTTATTAGTGTGGGAGAAAGTAAACTTTATACAATCGTGTGATATGGAAGAAATAAAAGCGACGGACTGCATAATAAAGGTCCATATCACAAGTGGCAATATAAGGTGATGTTCTTTCGCATTAAGATTTTGTGCATCCAACCATAAAAGTGCATGATAACCTCTGCTTCCCTCTGCGAAGGGCCTATCTTTTACTTTTATCTCCTACCTTGCATAAGAGTCATGGTGATCTTCACCATTCCTTTTTACATTTTATCCTTTGGCAAGCACAGTATGTTGGAAAGATCCTGGTATATATGGCTAATTGGATGTGAGTTATCATGAACTATTATTGTTGACATTACCCTTGAGGTAAAACGTTGGGAGGCAAAACTATAAGCCCCTATCTTTCTCTATGTCCGATTAAAACTCCATACGCATAAGTATTGCGTGAGTGTCAGCAATTGTGAAAGACTATATGATAGTTGAGTATGTGGACTTGCTGAAAAGCTCTTATATTGACTCTTTCCTATGTTATGATAAATTGCAATTGCTCCAATGACTGAGATTATAGTTTGTTAGTTTTCAATGAAGTTTACTATTCATACTTGAAATTGTGATTGAATTATTACTCTAGCATAAGAAATCATATGACAAGAATTATATAAGTTGTTGTTCTAAGAATGATCATGATGCCCTCATGTCCGTATTTTACTTTTATCGACACCTCTATCTCTAAACGTGTGGACATATTTTTCGATTTTGGCTTTCGCTTGAGGACAAGCGAGGTCTAAGCTTGGGGAGTTGATACGTACATTTTGCATCATGCTTTTATATCGATATTTATTGCATCATGGGCTGTTATTACACATTATGTCACAATACTTATGCCTATTCTCTCTTATTTTACAAGGTTTACATAAAGAGGGAGAATGCCGGCAGCTGGGATTCTGGGCTGGAAAAGGAGCAAATATTAGAGACCTATTCTGCACAACTGCAAAAGTCCTGAAACTTCACGGAAGTCAATTTCACAATATATAAAAAATACTGAGCGCAAGAAGTTCAACAGGGGGGCCACACCCTGCCCACGAGGGTGGGGGGCGCGCCCTACCCCCCTGGGCGCGCCCCCTACCTCATGGGCCCCCTGGTGGCCCTCCGATGGCCATCTTGTGCTAGAGGAAGTCTTTCGACGAGGAAAAAAAATCATAAACCATCTTCTCAGACGAAACTCCGCCGCCACGAGGCGGAACCTTGGCGGAACCAATCTAGGGCTCTGGCGAAGTTGTTCTACCGGGGAAACTTCCCTCCGGGAGGGGGAAATCCTCGCCATCGTCATCACCAACGCCCTCTCATCGGGAGAGGGCAATCTCCATCAACATCTTCACTAGCACCATTTCCTCTCAGAACCCTAGTTCATCTCTTGTATCCAATTCTTGTCTCCAAGTCCGGGATTGGTACCCGCGGGTTGCTAGTAGTGTTAATTACTCCTTGTAGTTGATGCTAGTTGGTTTATTTGGTGGAAGATCATATGTTCATATCCTATATGCATATTAATACCCCTATGATTATGAACATAAATATGCTTTGTGAGTAGTTACGTTTGTTCCTGAGGACATGGGAGAAGCCTTGCTATTAGTAGTCATGTGAATTTGGTATTCGTTCGATATTTTGATGAGATGTATGTTGTCTCTCCTCTAGTGGTGTTATGTGAACGTCGACTACATAACACTTCACCATTATTTGGGCCTAGAGGAAGGCATTGGGAAGTAATAAGTAGATGATGGGTTGCTAGAGTGACAGAAGCTTAAACCCTAGTTTATGCGTTGCTTCATAAGGGGCTGATTTGGATCCACATGTTTCATGCTATGGTTAGGTTTACCTTAATACTTTTGTTGTAGTTGCGGATGCTTGCAATAGAGGTTAATCATAAGTGGGATGCTTGTCCAAGTAAGGACAACACCCAAGCACCGGTCCACCCACATACCAAATTATCAAAGTACTGAACGCGAATCATATGAACGTGATGAAAACTAGCTTGACGATATTCCCATGTGTCCTCGGGAGCGCTTTTCTCTATATAAGAGTTTGTGCAGGCTTGTCCTTTGCTACAAAAAGGATTGGGCCACCTTGCTGCACTTTATTTACTTTTGTTACTTGTTGCTCGTTACAAATTATCCTATCACAAAACTATCTGTTACCACTTATTTCAGTACTTGCAGAGAATACCTTGCTAGAAACCGCTTATCATTTCCTTCTGCTCCTCGTTGGGTTCGACACTCTTACTTATCGAAAGGACTACGATAGATCCCCTATACTTGTGGGTCATCATATGCTCATGATCTTCACTTATATTTGTTTGAGCTTATCAAAAGCATGTGACGCCCTCGATTTGACCGTACACTAATCATACACGCAAACGTGTACGATCAAGATCAGGGACTCACGTGAAGATATCACAACACAACTCTAAAAATAAAATAAGTCATACAAGCATCATATTACAAGCCAGGGGCCTCGAGGGCTCGAATACAAGAGCTCGATCATAGACGAGTCAGCGGAAGCAACAATATCTGAGTACAGACATAAGTTAAACAAGTCTGCCTTAAGAAGGCTAGCACAAACTGGGATACAGATCAAAAGAGGCGCATGCCTCCTGCCTGGGATCCTCCTAAACTACTCCTGGTCATCGTCAGCGGCCTGCACGTAGTAGTAGGCACCTCCCGAGTAGTAGCAGTCGTCATCGACAGTGGCGTCTGGCTCCTGGACTCCAACGTCTGGTCGCAACAATCAAATAGAGAAAGGGGAAAAAGGGGGAGCAAAGCAACCGTGAGTACTCATCCAAAGTACTCGCAAGCAAGGAGCTACACTACATATGCATGGGTATCAATGAAAGGGGGTAGTATATGTGGACTGAACTGCAGAATGCCGTAATAAGAGGGGGATAGCTAGTCCTGTCGAAGACTATCTTCTGGCCACCTCCATCTTGCAGCATGTAGAAGAGAGTAGATGGTAAGTTCACCAAGTAACATCGCATAGCATAACCCTACCTGGTGATCCTCCCCTCGTCGCCCTGTGAGAGAGCGATCACCGGTTGTATCTGGCACTTGGAAGGGTGTGTTTTATTAAGTATCCAGTTCTAGTTGTCATAAGGTCAAGGTACAACTCCGGGTCGTCCTTTTACCGAGGGACACGGCTATTCGATTAGATCAACTTCCCTGCAGGGGTGCACCACATTTCCCAACACGCTCGATCCCCTTTGTCCGGACACACTTTTCTGGGTCATGCCCAACCTCGGAAGATCAACACGTCGCAGCCCCACCTAGGCACAACAGAGAGGTCAGCACGCCGGTCTAAATCTTATGCGCAGGGGTCTGGGCGCATTGCCCATTGCACACCTGCACGTTGCGTACGCGGCCGGTGAGCAGACCTAGCAACCTCCATTACAAAGGAAGTTGCGTTACGTGGTCCAAACCGGCGTGCGCTGCTCAGTCACTGATGTCACGAAGGCTTCAGCTGATACCACGACGTCGAGTGCCCATAACTGTTCCCGCGTAGTTCGTTAGTGCGTATAGGCCAGTGGCTAGACTTAGATCAAATACCAAGATCTCATTAAGCGTGTTATCTTGAAGTAGCCGCGAACACCGACCAGGGCCAGGCCCACCTCTCACCTGGGTGGTCGCAACCTCCCCTGTCGCTCCACCACAAAGATCCACACAGAGGGCCGTCGGGAAAGTATGTCCTTTCAGCCCCCAATTCGTGAATCAACCGCGGGTACTCAACGAGCCGACCCGACTTTAGTCACAACAACACATGAAAATTAGTCCCAAAGTGATAGATATCCAAGAAGGATATAATAAAAACTTTCATGAAGATCATTGGACAAAATAAACTTGATTCCATGTAATAGTTTTGAGATATGATGATGTGATATGTGAGTCATGTTGATGAGTAATTGTGCTTTAGTAAGAATATTGGTGTTAAGGTTTGTGATTCCCTATGCAAGAACGAAAGTCAATAGTTATGCAATGAAATTACATCCTACTTGTGGTGCATTATTCGGTGTTAATTATGCTTAATGCTCGCTTATGAGATTATTCGTTTCTTGGTTGGTCGCTTCTCAATCTTTTGCTAGCAGCCTTCATTTTGCACTCAGTATGATCACTACTTGTGCATCCAAAATCTTTTAAACCTGTTTTGCCACATGAGTACACTATACCTACCTATATGAAGTATTCTTTTGCCGTTCTAAGAAAATTTGTATGTGCCATCTCTAATTTTTAAAATAAATTTCTATTTTGTGTGCTCGTACCGCTCGAGAGGCGGCGAGGGGTGGCTAATATTTTCCATGCTAGATGTGTTACTCTCACGATGAGTGTTTATTCACTTGTCATTGCACGAGAGTAAGGCAAAGGTATTAGGGATGCCCAGTCCTGAAATGAAAAATGAATTACTTTATGTTGTTAAATAATAAATTCCTTGTAAAGTGTTGGTATGGAAGGCACCCATGGATATGGTTAGCCATGGAAAGTGAAAGTATGGTGGAAAAAGGAGTAAATTTTATTTTCTATTTTGGAACCGCCTATGATATATCTAGCATGGAAAGTGTTGGGAGCTCTAAGCCGTTTTCATTGGTGGGAAAAGTATGCCTCTCAAAATGTTTCTATCTCTCAATTTTCGCTTTGAGCTCTGGCACCTCTACAAATCCCTACTTCCCTCTACGAAGGGCCTTTCTTTTACTTTATGCAATTTTTTATTTTTTATTTGAGTCTCCATCTTCTCTTATAAAGCACCAACTAGGGGGAACTATGATCGTACTTGAGCATTGAGTGTAGTTAATATGCGAGTGTGTTTCATGAATGGATCAATGATTAAGCATGATGGGCTAGGGATAACTTACTTTAGCGTTTATATTTTGAAAGACATGGTTGCTTGTTGATATGCTTGAGTATTTAAGTCTCATGTCAAAACTAGACTATTGCTTTGAACCATATAAAGGTCCAAATGTCCATGCTATAAAAAAGAATATGAGATGACATGTTAGCTAGCATTCCACATCAAAAATTCTGTTTTTATCATTTACCTACTCGAGGACGAGTGATAAGTCTCCAACGTATCTATAATTTTTGATTGCTCCATGCTATATTATCTACTTTTTTGGGCAATATTGGGCTTTATTATCCAGTTTTATATTATTTTTGGGACTAACCTATTAACCGGAGGCCCAGCCCAGATTTGCTGTTTTATGCCTATTTCAGTGTTTTGAAGAAAAGGAATATCAGACGGAGTCGAAACGGAACGAAATCAACTGGGGAAGTTATTTTTGGAAGGAAACACACCTGATGGACTTGGACCCCACGTCAAGGAAGAACGAGGTGCTCACGAGGGTGGGGGGCGCACCCCCTAGGGCGCACCCCCTGTCTCATGGGGCCCTCATGGCTCCCCTGACGTACCTCTTGCACCCATATATACCTACGTAACCTAAAACTTCCAGAACGCAAGATAGATCGGGAGTTCCGCCGCCAGAAGCCTCCATAGCCACCAAAAACCAATCTAGACCCGTTCCGGCACCCTGCCAGAGGGGGCAATCCTTCTCCGGTGGCCATCTTCATCATCCCGGCGCTCCCCATGATGAGGAGGGAGTAGTTCTCCCTCGGGGCTGAGGGTATGTACCAGTAGCTATGTGTTTGATCTCTCTCTCTCTCATGTTCTTGAGATGATACGATCTTGATGTATCGCGAGCCTTGCTATTATATTTGGATCCTATGATGTTTCTTCCCCCCTCTTCTCTCTTGTAATGAATTGAGTTTCCCCTTTGAAGTAATCTTATCGGATTGAGTCTTTAAAGACTTGAGAACACTTGATGTATGTCTTGCCGTGGATATCTGTGGTGACAATGGGATACCACGTGCCACTTGATGTATGTTAAGGTGATCAACTTGCGGGTTTCGTGACATTGGGAACCTATGCATAGGGGTTGGCACACGTTTTCGTCGTGATTCTCCGGTAGAACTTTGGGGCACTCTTTGAGGTCCTTTGTGTTGGTTGAATAGATGAATCTGAGATTGTGTGATGCATATCGTATAATCATACCCACGGATACTTGAGGTGACATTGGAGTATCTAGGTGACATTAGGGTTTTGGTTGATTTGTATGTTAAGGTGTTATTCTAGTACGAACTCTAGGGCTGTTTGTGACACTTATAGGAATAGCCCAATGGATTGATTGGAAAGAATAACTTTGAGGTGGTTTCGTACCCTACCATAATCTCTTCGTTCGTTCTCCACTATTGGTGACTTTGGAGTGACTCTTTGTTGCATGTTGAGGGATAGTTTTATGATCCAATTATGTTAGTATTGTTGAGGGAACTTACACTAGCGAAAGTATGAACCCTAGGCCTTGTTTACCATCATTGCAATACCATTTACGCTCACTTTTATCACTTGCTACCTTGCTGTTTGTATTATTTCAGATTACAAAAACTATTATCTACTATCCATATACCACTTGTATCACCATCTCTTCGCCGAACTAGTGCACCTATACAAATTACCATTGTATTGGGTGTGTTGGGGGACACAAGAGACTCTTTGTTATTTGGTTGCAGGGTTGCTTGAGAGAGACCATCTTCATCCTACGCCTCCTACGGATTGATAAACCTTAAGTCATCCACTTGAGGGAAATTTGCTACTGTCCTACAAACCTCTGCACTTGGAGGCCCAACAACGTCTACAAGAAGAAGGTTGTGTAGTAGACATCAACGAGCAGAAATTAAGCTTGGTGATGCTGATACGTCTCCAACGTATCTATAATTTTTGATTGTTCCATGCTGTTATATTATCATTCTTGGATGTTTTATAATCATTTTATATCATTTTTTACCTATTGACATAGTGCCAAGTGCCGGTTGCTGTTTTTGCATGCTTTTTACATCGCAAGAAATCAATACCAAACGTGATACGTCTCCAACGTATCTATAATTTTTTATTGTTCCATGCTGTTATATTATCAATCTTGGATGTTTATAATCATTTTATAGTCATTTTGTATCATTTTTTGTACTAACCTATTGACATAGTGCCAAGTGCTAGTTGCTATTTTTTCCATGTTTTTTACATCGCAGAAAATCATACCAAACGGAGTACAAATGCCACGAAACTTCACGGAGATTTTTTATGGACCAGAAGACACGTAGTGGACCTTGGCCACGCCTGGGTGGTGCTCCGAGGAGAGCACAACCCACCAGGGCACGCTAGGAGGCCCAAGCGCGCCCTGGTGGGTTGTGCCCACCTCGGGTGCCCCCCGGACTGCCTCTTTGCTTTATAAATACCCCAATATTCCCAAAACCCTAGAGGAGTTGACGAAATATTCATCCAGCCGCCGCAGAGTCTAGAACCACCAGATGCAATCTAGACACCATCTCGGATGGGGTTCACCACCTCCATTGGTGCCTCTTCGATGATGCGTGAGTAGTTCTTTGTAGACCTTCGTTTCCGTAGTTAGTAGCTAGATGGCTTCCACTCTCTCTAAGTTCTCAATACAATGGTCTCTTGGAGATCCATATGATGTAACTCTTTTGCGGTGTGTTTGTTGGGATCGATGAACTTTGAGTTTATGATCAGATCTATATTTTTATATCCATGAAAGTGTTTGCGTTTCTTTGATCTCTTTTATGCATGATATCTTATAGCCTCATATTTCTTCTATGATATTTGGGTTTTGTTTGGCCAATTTGATCTATTTATCTTGCAATGGGAAGAGGTGCTTTGTAGTGGGTTCGATCTTACGGTGCTTGATCCCAGTGATAGAAAGGGAACCGACATGTATGTATCGTTGCTACTAACGATAAAATGATGGGGATCTATCTCTACATAGATAGATCTTGTCTACATCATGTCATCATTCTTATTGCATTACTCCGTTTCTCCATGAACTTAACACACTACACTATAGCAGGATGCTGCTAACGCGACACTACGATCAGAGACCCTTTGACGAAAGTGTGTGTAATGCAATAATCGCAAACGGTGGTGTAAAAAACCGTCAAAAAAGGTGCAAAATGTTTGCGATGATGGATGCATCAAACACGGTTCAGATTTTAGTTGCGTGTGCGATTTAGGGCATACGGTTCAGTTCAATTAACTATTTTCGATGAGGAGGAACAAAAGAAACGGGCAGCCAGATAAAGGTGTGTGCGATGTACAACTCGGATGCACTGTTTGTGATTAGGCAACACAAAAGAAACGGTCAGCCAGATCAAGGTGTGTGAGATGTACAGCATACAGTTCACTCGGGATGAACTGTTTGTGATTAGGCAACACAAAAGAAACGGTCAGCCAGATCAAGGTGTGTGGGATATACAACATGCGGTTCACTCGAATGAACTGTTTGCGTTGAGACAAGAGAACAGAAACGGTTCAATATTACAAATACCATAAATATTGCAAGGTTCAAATTCAAAGATTACAACGCCTAAATTCGAACATTGCAAGCTGCGTCATTTCTGAAAAGGGATCAGCCACTAACAAGTCATGTATGTGTTTGACACAATGACTTCCAATTGCTTTGCCATATGCTCTTCCAATATGAAGTTTGGCATTTCTGGAGGCTCTTCGATTCCGTAGTACCTGCCGGCTCTGATAATCATACCATTCATCTTTCCTGATTTAATGCGTGTTCAACCTCAGTACCCTCAACACCTTTGCTCTGGCAAGAAAGAACCTAGTGAGTGTAATCTCCGGTAAGGTCCCTCGGTAGGAATTGAAAGTTATATTTGAGAGATGCGGATCCAGGCATTTGATGTGATTGTCGTTATAAACATTATCCACCTCCGGGCCTATTATTATCTGCAAAAGAAGAGAACGTGTTAGTGCCTACATGCCGTTTTTAAGACTGCTACACGCCCATTTGGTTTGCAGGATTTGTAAAATGCACGAACGTGCTATCTTCGATCTGGCATGATTAACATGGGCATTAAATTACCATCTAGAAACATGTAGCCTTCTTCACCAGAGGTTGGATTGGATGAAAAATTCCCTAAGAAAACTAATACAGGTGAATCCAAAGGAGAAATGCTTATGGACGATTGTAACCATATTGATACGTCTCCAACGTATCTATAATTTTTGATAGTTCCATGCTATTATATTATCTGTTTTGGATGTTTAATGGGCTTTAATATGCACTTTTATATTATTTTTGGGACTAACCTATTAACCGAAGGCCAAGTGCAAATTGTATTTTTTCCTATTTTAGTGTTCCGCAGAAAAGGAATATCAAACGGAATCCAAACGGAATGAAACCTTCGCGAGGATCTTTTTTGGAACAAATGCAATCCAGGAGACTTGGAGTGGAGGTCAAGGAAGAAACGAGGCGGCCACGAGGTAGGGTGGCGCGCCCCCACCCTCGCGGGCCCTTCGTAGCTCCACCGACCTACTTCTTTCGCCTATATATACTCTTATACCTTGAAAACATCCAAGGGATCCACGAAACCACTTTTCCACCGCCGCAACCTTCTGTACCCGTGAGATCCCATCTGGGGACCTGTTCCGGCGATCTTCCGGAGGGGGATTCGATCACGGAGGGCTTCTACATCAACACCATAGCCTCTCCGATGATGTGTGAGTAGTTTACCACAGACCTTCGGGTCCATAGTTATTAGCTAGATGGATTCTTCTCTCTCTTTGTATCTCAATACGAAGTTCATCTCGATGTTCTTGGAGATCTATTCGATGTAATTTTTTTGCGGTGTATTTGTTGAGATCCGATGAATTGTGGGTTTATGATCAAGTTTATCTATGAACAATATTTGATTCTTCTCTGAATTCTTATATGCATGATTTGATATCTTTGCAAGTCTCTTCGAATTATCAGTTTGGTTTGGCCTACTAGATTGATCTTTCTTGCAATGGGAGAAGTGCTTAGCTTTGGGTTCAATCTTGCGGTGTCCTTTCCAAGTGACAGTAGGGGCAGGAAGGCACATATTGTATTGTTGCCATCGAGGATAAAAAGATGGTGTTATATCATATTGCTTGAGTTTATCCCTCTACATCATGTCATCTTGCCTAATGCGTTACTCTGTTCTTATGAACTTAATACTCTAGATGCATGCTGGATAGCGGTTGATGTGTGGTGTAATAGTAGTAGATGCAGAATCGTTTCGGTCTACTTGACACGGACGTGATGCCTATGTTCAATGATCATGCCTAGATATTCTCATAACTATGCGCTTTTCTATCAATTGCTCGGTAGTAATTTGTTCACCCACCGTAATTTATGCTATCTTGAGAGAAGCCACTAGTGAAACCTATGGCCCCCCAGGTTTATCTTACATCATATAAGTTTCCGATCTACAATTCTGGTTTACTATTTATTTTGCAATCTTTACTTTTCAATCTACACAACAAAAATACCAAAAATATTTATCTTATTATCTTTATCAGATCTCACTTTTGCAAGTGGCCGTGAAGGGATTGACAACCCCTTTATCGTGTTGGTTGCAAGGTTCTTATTTGTTTGTGCATGTACTAGGTGATTTGTGTGTAGTCTCCTATTGGATTGATACCTTGGTTCTCAAAAACTAAGGGAAATAGTTACGCTACTTTGTTGCATCACCCTTTCCTCTTCAAGGGAAAACCAACGCATGCTCAAGAGGTAGCAAGAAGGATTTCTGGCGCCGTTGCCGGGGAGATCTACGCTCAAGTCAAGACATACCAAGTACCCCCTGTTCAAGAATTCATCCGATTAACTAGTTAACTTGCCGATTAATCCCTACTCATAGGGTCACCGAGTAGACGATAAACCGAAAAATTGTCCGATTAATTGATTAAATGACCAATTAACTTGCCGATTAGCCGATTAATCCCCTACTCGCTAGCCAACCGAGCAGCTACCAGTTAACGATTTCCTCAACAATGCAAGTACCCATCACAAACTCTTATCCCTCGCATTACATTATTTTCCATTTGCCTCTCATTTTCCTCTCCCCCACTTCACCCTTGCCATTTTATTCGCACCCTTGCTTTTTTATTCGCCCTTTTTTCCTTTCGCCTCTTTTCACTTGCCTCTTATTTGCTTGTGTGGTGGATGGATTGTTTGTCACGATGGCTCAGGATAACACTAAATTGTGTGAATTTTCCAATACCAACAATAATGATTTTATTAGCACTCCAATTGCTCCTACTACCGATGCTGAATCTTGTGAAATCAATACCGCTTTGTTGAATCTTGTTATGAAATATCATTTTTCTGGCCTTCCTAGTGAAGATGCTGCTACCCATCTAAACAACTTCATTGATTTGTGTGATATGTAAAAGAAGAAAGATGTGGATAATAATATTGTTAAATTGAAGCTATTTCCGTTTTCTCTTAGAGATCATGCTAAAACTTGGTTCTCTTCTTTGCCTAAAAATAGTATTGGTTCATGGAATAAGTGCAAAGATGCTTTTATCTCTAAGTTTTTCCTCCCGCTAAGATCATCTCTCTTAGAAACGACATTATGAATTTTAAACAACTTGATCATGAGCATGTTGCACAAGCTTGGGAGAGGATGAAACTAATTAATGATACGTAATTGCCCCACACATGGTTTGAATTTATGGATGATTATACAATTTTTTATGCTGGATTGAATTTTGCTTCTAGAAATCTTTTAGATTCGGCCTCGGGAGGCACTTTTATGGAAATCACTTTAGGAGAAGCTACTAAACTCCTAGACAATATTATGGTTAATTATTCTCAATGGCATACTAAAAGATCCACTAGTAAAAAAGTTCATGCTATTGAAGAAATTAATGTTTTGAGTGGAAAGATGGATGAACTTATGAAATTTTTTGCTAATAAGAATGCTTCTTCTGATCCTAATGTTATGCCTTTGTCCACTTTGATTGAGAATAATAATGAATCTATGGATGTGAATTTTGTTGGTAGGAACAATTTTGGTAACAACGCGTATAGAGGAAATTTTTATTCTAGGCCATTCCCTAGTAATTCATCTAATAGTTACGGAAATTCCTACAACAACTCTTATGGAAATTTTAATAAGATGCCCTCTGATTTTGAGACTAGTGTTAAAGAATTTATGAATTCACAAAAGAATTTCAATGCTTTGCTTGAAGAAAAATTGCTTAAGATTGATGAGTTGGCTAGGAATGTGGATAGAATTTCTCTTGATGTTGATTCTTTGAAACTTAGATCTATTCCACCTAAGCATGATATCAATGAGTCTCTCAAAGCCATGATAATTTCCATTCATGAGTGCAAAGAAAGAACATCTAGGATGCGTGCTAAAAAAGATTGCTTTCTGAAAGCGTGTTCTTTTAATTTTCATGATAATAATGATGAAGATCTAAAAGTGATTGGTGTGTCTCCTATTAAGTCTCTGTTTTCCAATATGAATCTTTATAAAGATGGGACTGAATATGAGTCAACTTTAGTTAGAAGGCATCCTAATGATTCGGAGTTTTTAGATCTTGATGCAAAAATTGGTAAAAGTGGGATTGAAGAGGTCAAAACTTTACATAGCAATAAACCCACTATTTTGGATTTCAAGGAATTTAATTATGATAATTGCTCTTTGATAGATTGTATTTCCTTGTTGCAATCCGTATTAAATTCTCCTCACGCTTATGATCAAAACAAAGCTTTTACCAAACATATCGTTGAAGTTTTAATGCAATCTTATGAAGAAAAACTTGAATTAGAAGTTTCTATCCCTAGAAAACTTTATGATGACTGGGAACCTACTATTAAAATTAAGATTAAAGATCATGAATGCTATGCTTTATGTGATCTGGGTGCTAGTGTTTCCACGATTCCAAAAACTTTGTGTGATGTGTTAGGTTTCCGTGAATTTGATGATTGTTCTTCAAATTTGCATCTTGCGGATTCCACCATTAAGAAACCTATGGGAAGGATTAATGATGTTCTTATTGTTGCAAATAGGAATTATGTGCCCGTAGATTTCATTCTTCTTGATATAGATTGCAATCCTACATGTCCTATTATTCTTGGTAGACCTTTCCTTAGAACGATTGGTGCAATTATTGACATGAAAGAAGGAAATATTATATTCCAATTTCCGTTAAGGAAAGGCATGGAACACTTTCCTAGAAAGAAAATTAAATTGCATTATGAATCTATTATGAGAGCCACATATGGATTGCATAGCAAAGATGGCAATACTTAGATCTATCCTTGCTTTTATGCCTAGCTAGGGGCGTTAAACGATAGCGCTTGTTGGGAGGCAACCCAATTTTATTTTTGTTCCTTGCTTCTTGTTCCTGTTTAGTAATAAATAAATCATCTATACTCTTTTATGATTGTGTTTTTTATGTTTCAATTAGTGTTTGTGCCAAGTAAAGCCTTTAGGATCTTCTTGGATGATTGTTATTTGATCTTGTTGAAAAAAACAGAAAGTATGTGCTCACGAGAATAATTTTCATTTTTTACCAGAAAGCGATAAAATACCAATTCCAACTGCATTAGATCAATATACAAATTATTTAGGATGACCTAATTTTCCAGGATTTGTGGAGTTACAAAGTATTCGAAACCTACAGATTGCTACAGACTGTTCTGTTTTTGACAGATTCTGTTTTTCGTGTGTTGTTTGCTTATTTTGATGAATCTATGGCTAGTATCGGGGGGTATGAACCATATATAAGTTGGAATACAGTAGGTTTAACACCAATATAAATAAATAATAATTTCATTACAGTACCTTGAAGTGGTGGTTTGTTTTCTTATACTAACGGAGCTCATGAGATTTTCTGTTGAGTTTTGTGTTGTGAAGTTTTCAAGTTTTTGGGTAAAGATTTGATGGATTTTGGAACAAGGAGTGGAAAGAGCCTAAGCTTGGGTATGCCCAAGACACCCCAAGTTAAAATTCAAGGACAACCAAAAGCCTAAGCTTGTGGATGCCCCATAAGGCATTCCCTCTTTCGTCTTCATCTATCGATAACTTTACTTGAGGCTATATTTTTATTCACCATATGATATGTGTTTTGCTTGGAGCATCTTGTATGATTTGAGTCTTTTCTTTAGTTTACCACAATAATCCTTGCTGTACACACCCTTTGGAGAGACACACATGAATCGAAATTTATTAGAATACTCTATGTGCTTCACTTGTATCTTTTGAGTTTATAGTCATTTTTTTATATCTTTTGAGTTAGATAATTTTGCTCTAGTGCTTCACTTAAATCTTTTTAGAGCACGGTGGTGGTTTTATTTTATAGAAATTATTGATCTCTCATGCTTCAATTATATTATTTTGAGAGTCTTTTAGAACAACATGGTAATTTGCTTTGGTTAAGAAAATAGTCCTGATATGATAGGCATCCAAGATGGGTATAATAAAAACTTTCATATAGAGTGCATTGAATACTATGAGAAGTTTGATACTTGACGATTGTTTTGAGATATGAAGATGGTGATATTAGAGTCATGCTAGTTGAGTAGTTGTTAATTTGAGAGATACTTGTGGTAAAGTTTGTGATCCCCATAGCATGCACGTATGGTGAACCGTTATGTGATGAAGTCAGAGCATGATTTATTTTTTGATTGTCTTCCTTACGAGTGGCGGTCGGGGACGAGCGATGGTCTTTTCCTACCAATCTATCCCCCTAGGAGCATGCGCGTAATACTTTGTTTCGATAACTAATAGATTTTTGCAATAAGTATGCGAGTTCTTTATGACTAATGTTGAGTCCATGGATTATACACACTCTCATGCTTCCACCATTGCTAGCCTCTCTAGTACCGCGCAACTTTTGCCGGTACCATAAACCCACCATTTACCTTCCTCAAAACAGACACCATACCTACCTATTATGGCATTTCCATAACCATTCCGAGATATATTGCCATTCAACTTTCCAGCGTTTTGTTTATTATGACATGCTCCATCATTGTCATATTGCTTAGCATGATCATGTAGTTGACACCGTATTTGTGGCAAAGCCACCGTTCATAATTCTTTCATACATGTAACTCTTGATTCATTGCACATCCTGGTACACCGCGGGAGGCATTCACATAGAGTCATATTTTGTTCTAAGTATCGAGTTGTAATTCTGGAGTTGTAAGTAAATAAAAGTGTGATGATCATCATTATTAGAGCATTGTCCTAGTGAGGAAAGGATGATGGAGACTATGATTCCCCCACAAGTCGGTATGAGACTCCGGATCAAAAATAAAGAAATAAAAACAGAAGAAAAAAAGAGGCCATAAAAAGGCCCAAATAAAAAAAATGAGAGAAAAAGAGAGAAGGGGCAACGCTACTATCCTTTTTCCACACTTGTGCTTTGAAGTGGCACCATGATCTTCATGATAGAGAGTCTCCTATGTTGTCGCTTTCATATATTAGTGGGAATTTTTCATTATAGAACTTGGTTTGTATATTCCAACGATGGACTTCCTCAAAATGCCCTAGGTCTTCGTGAGCAAGCAAGTTGGATGCACACCCACTTAGTTTCTTTTGTTGAGCTTTCATACACTTATAGCTCTAGTGCATCCGTTGCATGGCAATCCCTACTCACTCACATTAATATCTATTGATGGGCATCTCCATAGCCCGTTGATACGCGTAGTTGATGTGAGACTATCTTACCCTTTTTGTCTTCTCCACAACCACCATTCTATTCCACCTACAATGCTATATCCATGGCTCACGCTCATGTATTGTGTGAAGATTGAAAAAGTTTGAGAAACATCAAAAGTATGAAACAATTTCTTGGCTTGTCATCGGGTGTCGGTGTCAAAACCGGCGGATCTCGGGTAGGGGGTCCCAAATTGTGCGTCTAAGGCGGATCGCAACAGGAGGCAGGGGAGAGGGGACACGATGTTTACCCAGGTTCGGGCCCTTTGGATGGAGGTAATACCCTACGTCCTGCTTGATTGATCTTGATGATATGAGTATTACAAGAGTTGATCTACCACGAGATCGTAGAGGCTAAACCCTAGAAGCTAGCCTATGGTATGATTGTATGTTGTCCTACAGACTAAACCCTCTGGTTTATATAGACACCGGAGGGGGCTAGGGTTACACAAAGTCGGTTACAAGGGAGGAGATCTACATATCCGTATTGCTAAGCTTGGCTTCCACGCCAAGGAGAGTCCCATCCGGACACATGACGAAGTCTTCAATCTCGTATCTTCATAGTCCAACAGTCCGGCCAAAGGATATAGTCCGACTGTCCGGAGACCCCCTAATCCATGTCTCCCTCAGTAGCCCCCGAACCAAGCTTCAATGACGATAAGTCAGGCGCGCAGATTGTCTTCGACATTGCAAGGCGGGTTCTTCTCCAAATTTTGAATATCTGCTGAGTAGCGTTCGGCTCCCCATAAATGTTACACTTCTTGGCTTCCGCGCCAATAAGGGCTATCTTCCACGTGTCGAGCGAATGCGAGGAGCCAGGGCATTTTTACATTTGCCACCCTAGACATATAAGTAAACTGTCTATTTAAAGAGACGGGGATTGTTAGATCCAGACCACACCATCCTCCCACGACGAGTATCCATCGGAGCGCGCTCGGAAAAATTCATTCCAACATGGCCGGCCATCGCAGCTCCTCCTCCCGCTCCCGTAGCCCTAATCCCGGTGATTGGGAGAAGTGTTCCGTCCCACACAGTCAATTAGTAGAGTTACAGACCCAGGGATTTCTCCCTCCAGCATATATGGTCCCCATTCGAGCCGGGCTCGCCACCTATAATGGCGGGGAGCAAGCGGAGAGCTTCCCCAATCCTTCCAAGGGGGAGCGGGTATGCCTTGTCCCTTATTTACTAAGGGGACTTGGATTTCCAATCCATCCGTTCCTCCGCGGGCTCCTGGAGTTTTACGGCCTCCAGTTGCATAATTTCACCCCCGCTTCCATATTACACATCGCTGGTTATGTTGCCCTTTGTGAGCTGTTTCTGGGCTGCGAAGCTCATTTCAAGTTGTGGAAGAGGCTATTATGCCTTGTGCCCCGTACACAGGAGGGGTTAATATATCAAGTGGGCGGAGCTGAAATATGGTGCACCCCCGGGATCGGATACCTGTCCGGTACCCCGAAGAAAACGTCCGAAGACTGGCCTTCGGAGTGGTTTTACATGGAGGACGTCCCCCTTCCAGATCCTATTCGGAGGGGTCTTCCCGAGTTCAACAATGCTCCTTTGAAGAAACGCCAAAGCTGGCGCCCGCGGAGCCCCCAGGAGGAAGATAACAGAGAAGTCCTTTACCTGATGGACCAGATAAAAGTGCTGGCTCAATCAGGAATGACAATAATCGAGGTTATGTCAATATGTATAATGCGGGGGGTGCAGCCATGTAACGCCCCGAGACCGATGTGCTAGGTGTCGTTCAATTATTCGTCGTGGTTGCGTTGTCATTGCTTGCGTGTCATGCATTGCATATCATGTCATCATGCGCATTTCATTGGCATACGTGTTCGTCTCATGCATCCGAGCATTTTCCCCGTTATCCGTTTTGCATTCCAACGCTTCGTTCTTCTCCGGTGGTCATTTCTACCTTTCTTTTGTGTGTGGGGATTAAACATTTCCGGATTGGGCCGAGACTTGTCATGCGGCCTTGGTTTACTACCGGTAGACCGCCTGTCAAGTTTCAGGTCATTTGGACTTCGTTTGATACTCCAACGGTTAACCGAGGGACCGAGAAGGCCTCATGTGTGTTGCAGCCCAACACCCTTTCTTTTTGGCCCAAAACCCACCTAACTCTGTTCCATCGTCTCGGTCCTTCGATCACGATCGCGTGGCCGCAAACCGCACCTCATTTGGACTCTCCTAGCTCCCTCGATGCCTATATATACAACCCCCCCTCCGAAATTCGCGGTTCATTCTTCCCCTAACCCTAAAATTCTCAGATCCGCGCCGCCGGACATTTCTCCCACCACGGGCCGGACATGTCCGCTGCCACCGCCACGCCGCTCCGACCAATGGGAGCGTGACACATCACCCCGCCGCCGCTCCTCCTCCAATCAGACGCCGCCACCTCAGCGCCCGCGCCGCCCCACTTCGCCGCCGGCCCGCGGAGCCCATCCGGGGCCCGCACGGGCCCAAGCCGCCGCCGCCGAAGCCTGGCTTCACCGCCTCGCTCGCCAACCGCCGGAGTCTCGCCGGACTTCGCCGGAGAGACGCCAGCCACCGCCGCCTTTCTTCTCTGGAAGCCGCCACCGCCCCGCAGATGAGCGCCACTGCCCCGCGCCCCCCTCTCATTTTCTTCTCCCTCCGTTTCTCTCTCTCTGCTCCTCATCAGTGCCGCCTCCCTACAGGGTCCGCCGCCGCCATGGAAGACCTCGCCGCCGGCCTCATCGTCCCCAACTCTCGCCGGATCCGGAGTCCTCAGGCCCGGATCTACCCGTTCCCGGCCTCCCCGCGCCATCCAGCCTTTCCGTCGAAGCCGCTGCCGCTGCCGTTGACCGCGGGCGCCGCCGTCCCGCTGTCCTGCTTGAGCGGATGCGGGAGGACGACGACGTGCGCCTCCGCCTCCTTCCGCGTGGGCCTTGGCCTCCCAGGCCCAGATCGCGCCGGCCTCGTTTGGCCTCCTCCTCCTTCGTGGGTCGGCCCAGCTCCAGCCGGCCCAACGCAGCCCCTGCCGGCCTCATCTCTCCACCGAGCGGGCCAAGTCCCACTGGGTGAGCCGCCACCCAGCGCCCACCTCTTTTTTTCCTTCCTGATGTTGGGCTTGCCCCGATTCGGCCCGTCATGTTTTTTTTCCGCGCCTAGGTTTTTCCTATTTATCCAGTGCGCTGCTGTTTTACAGATTAGTCCCTCTAGATCATGCATTTAATAACTCATGAACCGTGCATTGGATTAAAATGATTTATATATGAAACTTGCTCAGAATTTTGTGTAGATTAATAATATCCAACTTTCACCTATGTTTGAAATGTTTAAAGTGTTGTTTGCATTAATTTGCTCCTATGCCATGCTAAAATGAATTAATTCATAACTAAATAACCGTAGCTCCGTTTTAAATAAACTTTATATGTAAATGGGGTAGAATTTCGCCTAGTTTAACATGGTGGCATCACTTTGCATGTTAAACAACTATAAAGTTGTGTTTAGGACAGATCAGGACCAAACCTAATATTTGCACATGGGGATTTTCCGGACTTGTTGTTTTGTTGTTCCGGCCTCATTTAAACTTGACTAGATAGGCAGTTTTCGTTTGCTTCATCTCTTGCCATGTTAATCAACATTTAATATTGTTGGGTACATAAACGGGAGAGAACTAAATAATTGACGTGGTGTTCCGTCAATATGCACCTCGTTGCATATTGAGCTCCACTTAACTTGTAGTGTTGTTTGTGCACTTTGCCATGCCATGCCATGCCATGCCTCTTTAAACCGGACATGCATCATACTCGTTTGTGCATCATGCCATGTTGATGTGTTGGTTGTTTACTATGTTGTGTGCTTCTTTTCCAGTGATTGCTTCTTCGGGTTGGTTCCGGTAACGTCGAGTTTGTGAGGATCCGTTCGACTACGTCCGCTTGTCTTCTTCATGGACTCGTTCTTCTTCCTTGCGGGATTTCAGGCAAGATGATCATACCCTCGAAATCACTACTATCTTTGCTATGCTAGTTTGCTCGCTCTTTTGCTATGCCATTGCTACGATGCCTACCACTTGCTTGTCAGCCTCCCAAATTGCCATGTTCAGCCTCTAACCCACCAATGTCCTAGCAAACCGTTGATTGGCTATGTTACCGCTTTGCTCAGCCCCTCTTATAGCATTGTTAGTTGTAGGTGAAGATCGAAGTTCGTTCCTTGTTGGAACATGAAGAGTTGTTCCTTGTTGGAACCTTTATTTACTTGTTGGGATATCACTATATATCTTATTTAATTAATGCATCTATATACTTGGTAAAGGGTGGAAGGCTCGGCCTTATGCCTGGTGTTTTGTTCCACTCTTGCCGCCCTAGTTTCTGTCATATCGGTGTTATGTTCCCGGATTTTGCGTCCCTTACGCGGTTGGGCTATAATGGGAACCCCTTGACAGTTCGCCTTAAGTAAAGCTTCTCCAGCAATGCCCAACATTGGTTTTACCATTCGCCACCTAGCCTTTTCTTTTCCCTTGGGAGTCGCGCTCCCGAGGGTCATCGTTATTTTACCCCCCCGGGCCAGTGCTCCTCTGAGTGTTGGTCCGAACTAGAGTCCTATGCAGCGCCCCCTCGGGGAAACTCGAGGTTTGGTTTTAGTTGTATGGAGCGCTCATCTGAGTGTGCCCTGAGAAAGAGATATGTGCAGCTCCTATCGGGATTTGTCGGCACATTCGGGCGGTGTTGCTGGTTTAGTTTTACCCTGTCGAAATGTCTTGTTGTACTGGGATACCGAGTCTGATCGGAATATCTCGGGTGGAGGTCTATTCCTTCGTTGACCGTGAGAGCTTGTCGTGGGCTAAGTTGGGACATCCTGCAGGGATTTGAACTTTCGAAAGCCGTGCCCGTGGTTATGGGCAGATGGGAATTTGTTAACGTCCGGTTGTAGAAAACCTAAAGTTGACCTTAATTAAAATGAATCAACAGGGTGTGTAACCGTGATGGTCTCTTTCCGGCGGAGTCCGGGAAGTGAACACGGTTGTTGGAGTTATGCTTGACGTAGGTAGTCCAGGATCACTTCTTGATCATATTTTTATCGACCGCGCTTTGCCTTCTCTTCTCGCTCTCATTTGCGTATGTTAGCCACCATATATGCTAGTCGCTTGCTGCAGCTCCACCTCATACCTTTACCTTACCCACAAGCTTAAATAGTCTTGATCGCGAGGGTGCGAGATTGCTGAGTCCCTCTGGCTCACAGATACTTCCAAAACCAGTTTGCAGGTGCCGATGAGTCCGTGCAGATGACGCAACCCAGCTCAGGAGGAGCTCGTTGAAGACCTTGTTTGTTTGTGTTGTTTTGTTCTAGTTGATCAGTAGTGGAGCCCAGTTGGGGTCGATCGGGGACCTTTGTCGCATTTGGGGTTCTTCTTTTATTTTGGTTCCGTAGTCGGACCATGAGTGTATTTGGTTGATGTAATGCTTTATTCATGTAATTGTGTGAAGTGGCGATTGTAAGCCAACTATGTAACTCTTTCCTTATTATATTACATGGGTTGTGTGAAGATTACCTCACTTGCGACATATGCCTTCAATGCGATTATGCCTCTAAGTCGTGCCTCGACACGTGGGAGATATAGTCGCATCGAGGGTGTTACAAGTTGGTATCAGAGCCTTCCCCGACCTTAGGAGCCCCCTCTGATTGATCGTTTTTAGCGGCCGAGTTGTGTCTAGAAAAATGTTTTGAGTCCTTAGGAATTATATATCGGAGAGCTTAGGAATTCTTTTTACTTCCCAGTCTCCTCATCACTCTGGTAAGGCATCCTGACGTAGAGTTTTGACTCTTCTCTTCTCAAATTTCACTAATTTTTTTTAGGATCACGCGAGTATCTTGGTTTTGTTCCGATGGCTTATGATGAGAATACTGTCTTGGTGCCTCCTGTCAGGGGTTTAGTGGAAGTGTCCTGGGGAGTTGAGCTCTGAGGTGTTGTCATCATAATTCTATCGTTGCAATTCTAGCATACTTGAGATATGTGCGCGACATCGAAAATCTCCTTTATGCAGTTCGTTGGTGAGATAACCTCGACGCCACCCAGTACTGGGGCGGGAGTTCGGGAGTATCGCCATAACTTGTATAACGGATGCTTTTCGAAGGTTGAGATAGATGGTTTCCGAAGGTTTCTTGGTTATGTGTTGAAGGATGGATACAGCTAGATGTAGGATTTGCTAGATTTGGGTGAGATATTATGCTTCCCCTGTATCCCCAACACCTGATTGCATAACCGGAAAGGTTCGGGAGTTTATAAGTGGGAATTCAAGTAGCTCTTAGGATATTTTTCTGATAGATGTATGATATGAAATTGGGGTTCTACGTCTACTGGTCCGCCTATTCACGGTCGGTTTTACAGTGGTCTCATTGTGTCTTAAAGAGTCCTTGGCTATGCCGACTCGGGGACGCTTCGTATGTCATGTGCACTGCCTTGTACATGATGGTGCTGTACGATCGAGCCCGTGTAGGTCCCACCACGAAAACTTCAGATGAAATCTCTATCATATGTTTGTTCTGGCTTATTCTGCAAGCCAATCCTTTGTTTTGTTTTGAGTTGTGGTATTCGAGTTGCTTCGAAGTCAAATGTTGATTCCATACCTTTTTCCTAAATGGTGTTCTCATACTCCGATGTGAATACCAATCCTTCTTGATCATCAAGATTGTTTTTGTTAATTCTTTTCAACCGGTGTGCTTCTCTTCAAGTGGATCTGATCATTTCAACTCTCGCAAGATCAAATATCAGTTTCTTCTCAATGGTGTTTGTTTCATCCGTCTCCAAGTTGCCTTTGTTTTTCCCGCCCTCCCTCCCTTGCTTTTCTTCAAGGATTCAGATCTCTTAATCGAGTATCCTTCTTATTGTTGTGAAGTCTCTCGATTCTTTTCTATCAATACCCTTATTCGGTGATTCTCAAGAAGATTCTAACGGAGCCTCAAATTCATCATTGTTCGTTATCTTTCTTCTCCGGTGGTTTCAAGTCAAGCTTTGTTGATCATGTTTTTTTTCCTCGTTTCAAATACCTTCTCATGCCGGTGCACCTCATAATAATTCACTTCTCGCTCTTCTATTGTTCCGGAGTGCTCTAGATGTCTCGGAGATTCGTGTTTTCACTCTGCACTCGTTCAAGATATTTCGAGATTGTTTATCTCGTTCAAGCCATTTAATTCAACCGGTGCAACCCCTCTTTTAATCATTCGAATGGTGTTTTCTCTTGAGTGGGCCCTAACCCACAGGTCTATTCCCAGGATCTTACCTGACTCTTCTTATTTCCCGGAGTTATCCTCAAATTCCTTTCAAAGTTTGACGTAAGGATGAATTATCATCAGTCATATCCCTTTCTCCAAGATCTTTCACAATTCTTTTCATCCTTGGCTCAACCTCTTCGTTTTGATTATTCCAGAGTGCCTAAATAATTCATGGTGGTGTTTCTCGTCGTCATTCTCAGATTTTGAAGACCGAAGAAGAGTTCCTCTTTAATCTTGCTCCATCCTCTTCAAGAGTCGTGATTCTAACTTGTTGCCATCCTCTCATAATTGTTCGATTGTGAGAATTCTTTTTATCCATCCGGAGCAATTTAAGAGTCTTCTCAGTTGTTATCCGGAGTCCATCATCTCAAATTTATTCATTCTCAGCTTTCAGCTCTCGTTCTTCAATTTTTACCGGTGCATCAAGCGTTCCCTAATCAGTTCGTGATCTCCGCGTTCTCTTGTATGTAAATCCTCTCAAGCACCTTCGTTCATTTTATAATTCTTCCCGGTGTGTTCTTTATCTTCTCTTTGTTCATGCTTAATTCTTACGATGGTTTGCTCAAGATTTCTCTTCCTTTGTGATTGTAACAATTCTTTTGTTATTCCAATCCTATCGGTGGTTCGTTGAAGACGTTCTCAAGATTATGTTATATCTCTCTTAATCCTTGATACAAGAATAAGTAATATGCCAGATCCGTTGATTGTCATCAATTTAAATTGGTGAAGGATAAGCATAATGTAATTCTTATTCTTGTTCATCCAAGTGATTAATTCTTTATTCCGGAGGCTCATCAAATTCTCGGTTTCATTTGTTTCATCTTCTCTTTTTCCCGGAGTCCAACCTCTTTCAATTATATTATCACGGAGATCTCTATCTAAATCATTACAAGGTTTCACTTTGTGTTTTCAACTTCTCTTTCTTTTCGTATCCTTTTGTTTACCGGAGTTCTTCATGGAGGCTCTACATGATGGTTCTTCAAGGATTTAATTCCTTCTTGAAGTGTTCATTGAGATTCTTTTCAAAGGAGCTCAAGCTTTCGTCATATTGCAATCCGGAGTGCAATTCTTTCTACCATATTACCGGAGGTGGTATTATGTCATTCTTGATAATTTGAGTTCATATTGTCATGATTCACATGTTGTCAAGATTGGGATATTTTGAATCCATCAATCTCTTCGTTGGAGTTATCTTGGGTTATATTTCACCTTAAGCCTTCCCTAAGGATGGTTGTTATTATGGTGCTTATATATGATCCAAGTTTCTTCATTTATCCTCCCGGTGAAATAGTTTCTGTCTCCTTGTTCCTATCAATCCAATTCTTCTTCCCGTGAGTGGCAGGTTGTCACCTCATAATTTAAGATGTATTCCATAAGACCATATCAACCTATTCTTTTCGTTGGTGGTTTTTCCAACAACTCCGTTCAACCCTTCTCCTAAGAATGACTTCTCAAGCTCTTTTGGGTGGCAGAAGTTGGCATTTTCTCCTCATTTCTCCTATTTCAGTTATCTATCTTCTATTCTTTTGTTCCGGAGGCATGGTGATGTTGCTCTCTTCAACCCATCTTCTTGTTTTATAAGGATCGTGTTCTTGTCGTGCCTATCCTTTTAATTGGAGTGTTGTGTCCTCTTTTCAAGTATCCTCTCATCTTGTCTTGTTCAATTCCTTCCATTTACAGGCGAAGTGCTGTCCAAATTATATCACTCTTATTCCTTCCCTATCTTGCTTAACCGGAGTATTGTGCCCCTTTGTTCAAGTTCTTGTCGTATTATCAAATTTTGACTTCCTTCTCAACCGGAGTGCTGTCTGAGATCTTTCTTACCTCTTGTTCCATTCATTCAATAGTTCCGGTGGCAGTGTGTTGTGATTTCACCAAGTATCTTCTCATCTTATCAAGAACTTATTCATTTCCTTTTCTTTTCAACCGGAGTGCTGCCCGAATTTTTGGTTTTTCCTTGATCCCCTTCCTTAACCGGAGTGTTTTCAATATATATCTTCCCTTCAACCTCAAGGTTTTTGCGCAAATGTTCTTTCTTCCTCTTTTCTAAATGGCTGTTTTCGACCTTGTTCACCTTCGTTGAATTCTTTTCTCGAATTTGTTCAACCTTTCAAGGTTCTTTGGTTTCACTCGTTTGTCAAAGAAGCAACTTAGTTTTACCTCTCCTCTTCCTCTTCCGTTTCCCTCCGGTGCCATTCTAGATCTCGGGACGAGATCCTCTCGTAGTGGTGGAGTGTTGTAACGCCCCGAGACCGATGTGCCAGGTGTCGTTCAATTATTCGTCGTGGTTGCGTTGTCATTGCTTGCGTGTCATGCATTGCATATCATGTCATCATGCGCATTTCATTGGCATACGTGTTCGTCTCATGCATCCGAGCATTTTCCCCGTTATCCGTTCTGCATTCCGATGCTTTGTTCTTCTCCGGTGGTCATTTCTACCTTTCTTTTGTGTGTGGGGATTAAACATTTCCGGATTGGGCCGAGACTTGTCATGCGGCCTTGGTTTACTACCAGTAGACCGCCTGTCAAGTTTCAGGTCATTTGGACTTCGTTTGATACTCCAACGGTTAACCGAGGGACCGAGAAGGCCTCATGTGTGTTGCAGCCCAACACCCTTTCTTTTTGGCCCAAAACCCACCTAACTCTGTTCCATCGTCTCGGTCCTTCGATCACGATCGCGTGGCCGCAAACCGCACCTCATTTGGACTCTCCTAGCTCCCTCGATGCCTATATATACAACCCCCCTCCGAAATTCACGGTTCATTCTTCCCCTAACCCTAAAATTCTCAGATCCGCGCCGCCGGACATTTCTCCCACCACGGGCCGGACATGTCCGCTGCCACCGCCACGCCGCTCCGACCAATGGGAGAGTGACACGTCACCCCGCCGCCGCTCCTCCTCCAATCAGACGCCGCCACCTCAGCGCCCGCGCCGCCCCACTTCGCCGCCGGCCCGCGGAGCCCATCCGGGGCCTGCACGGGCCCAAGCCGCCGCCACCGAAGCCTGGCTTCACCGCCTCGCTCGCCAACCGCCGGAGTCTCGCCGGACTTCGCCGGAGAGACGCCAGCCACCGCCGCCTTTCTTCTCTGGAAGCCGCCACCGCCCCGCAGATGAGCGCCACTGCCCCGCGCCCCCCTCTCCTTTTCTTCTCCCTCCGTTTCTCTCTCTCTGCTCCTCATTAGTGCCGCCTCCCTACAGGGTCCGCCGCCGCCATGGAAGACCTCGCCGCCGGCCTCATCGTCCCCAACTCTCGCCGGATCCGGAGTCCTCAGGCCCGGATCTACCCGTTCCCGGCCTCCCCGCGCCATCCAGCCCTTCCGTCGAAGCCGCTGCCGCTGCCGTTGACCGCGGGCGCCGCCGTCCCGCTGTCCTGCTTGAGCGGATGCGGGAGGACAACGACGTGCGCCTCCGCCTCCTTCCGCGTGGGCCTTGGCCTCCCAGGCCCAGATTGCGCCGGCCTCGTTTGGCCTCCTCCTCCTTCGTGGGCCGGCCCAGCTCCAGCCGGCCCAACACAGCCCCTGTCGTCCTCATCTCTCCACCGAGTGGGCCAAGTCCCACTGGGTGAGCCGCCACCCAGCGCCCACCTCTTTTTTTTCCTTCCTGATGTTGGGCTTGCCCCGATTCGGCCCGTCATGTTTTTTTTCCGCGCCTAGGTTTTTCCTATTTATCCAGTGCGCTGCTGTTTTACAGATTAGTCCCTCTAGATCATGCATTTAATAACTCATGAACCGTGCATCGGATTAAAATGATTTATATATGAAACTTGCTCGGAATTTTGTGTAGATTAATAATATCCAACTTTCACCTATGTTTGAAATGTTTAAAGTGTTGTTTGCATTAATTTGCTCCTATGCCATGCTAAAATGAATTAATTCATAACTAAATAACCGTAGCTCCATTTTAAATAAACTTTATATGTAAATGGGGTAGAATTTCGCCTAGTTTAACATGGTGGCATCACTTTGCATGTTAAACAACTATAAAGTTGTGTTTAGGACAGATCAGGACCAAACCTAATATTTGCACATGGGGATTTTCCGGACTTGTTGTTTTGTTGTTCCGGCCTCATTTAAACTTGACTAGATAGGTAGTTTTCGTTTGCTTCATCTCTTGCCATGTTAATCAACATTTAATATTGTTGGGTACATAAACGGGAGAGAACTAAATAATTGACGTGGTGTTCCGTCAATATGCACCTCGTTGCATATTGAGCTCCACTTAACTTGTAGTGTTGTTTGTGCACTTTGCCATGCCATGCCATGCCTCTTTAAACCGTACATGCATCATACTCGTTTGTGCATCATGCCATGTTGATGTGTTGGTTGTTTACTATGTTGTGTGCTTCTTTTCTAGTGATTGCTTCTTCGGGTTGGTTCCGGTAACGTCGAGTTTGTGAGGATCCGTTCGACTACGTCCGCTTGTCTTCTTCATGGACTCGTTCTTCTTCCTTGCGGGATTTCAGGCAAGATGATCATACCCTCGAAATCACTACTATCTTTGCTATGCTAGTTTGCTCGCTCTTTTGCTATGCCATTGCTACGATGCCTACCACTTGCTTGTCAGCCTCCCAAATTGCCATGTTCAGCCTCTAACCCACCAATGTCCTAGCAAACCGTTGATTGGCTATGTTACCGCTTTGCTCAGCCCCTCTTATAGCGTTGTTAGTTGCAGGTGAAGATCGAAGTTCGTTCCTTGTTGGAACATGGAGAGTTGTTCCTTTTTGGAACCTTTATTTACTTGTTGGGATATCAGTATATATCTTATTTAATTAATGCATCTATATACTTGGTAAAGGGTGGAAGGCTCGGCCTTATGCCTGGTGTTTTGTTCCACTCTTGCCGCCCTAGTTTCCGTCATATCGGTGTTATGTTCCCGGATTTTGCGTCCCTTACGCGGTTGGGCTATAATGGGAACCCCTTGACAGTTCGCCTTAAGTAAAGCTTCTCCAGCAATGCCCAACATTGGTTTTACCATTCGCCACCTAGCCTTTTCTTTTCCCTTGGGAGTCGCGCTCCCGAGGGTCATCGTTATTTTACCCCCCCCAGGCCAGTGCTCCTCTGAGTGTTGGTCCGAACTAGAGTCCTGTGCAGCGCCCCCTTGGGGAAACTCGAGGTTTGGTTTTAGTTGTATGGAGCGCTCATCTGAGTGTGCCCTGAGAAAGAGATATGTGCAGCTCCTATCGGGATTTGTCGGCACATTCGGGCGGTGTTGCTGGTTTAGTTTTACCCTGTCGAAATGTCTTGTTGTACTGGGATACCGAGTCTGATCGGAATATCTCGGGTGGAGGTCTATTCCTTCGTTGACCGTGAGAGCTTGTCGTGGGCTAAGTTGGGACACCCTGCAGGGATTTGAACTTTCGAAAGCCGTGCCCGTGGTTATGGGCAGATGGGAATTTGTTAACGTCCGGTTGTAGAAAACCTAAAGTTGACCTTAATTAAAATGAATCAACAGGGTGTGTAACCGTGATGGTCTCTTTCCGGCGGAGTCCGGGAAGTGAACACGGTTGTTGGAGTTATGCTTGACGTAGGTAGTCCAGGATCACTTCTTGATCATATTTTTATCGACCGCGCTTTGCCTTCTCTTCTCGCTCTCATTTGCGTATGTTAGCCACCATATATGCTAGTCGCTTGCTGCAGCTCCACCTCATACCTTTACCTTACCCACAAGCTTAAATAGTCTTGATCGCGAGGGTGCGAGATTGCTGAGTCCCTGTGGCTCACAGATACTTCCAAAACCAGTTTGCAGGTGCCGATGAGTCCGTGCAGATGACGCAACCCAGCTCAGGAGGAGCTCGTTGAAGACCTTGTTTGTTTGTGTTGTTTCGTTCTAGTTGATCAGTAGTGGAGCCCAGTTGGGGTCGATCGGGGACCTTTGTCGCATTTGGGGTTCTTCTTTTATTTTGGTTCCGTAGTCGGACCATGAGTGTATTTGGTTGATGTAATGCTTTATTCATGTAATTGTGTGAAGTGGCGATTGTAAGCCAACTATGTAACTCTTTCCTTATTATATTACATGGGTTGTGTGAAGATTACCTCACTTGCGACATATGCCTTCAATGCGATTATGCCTCTAAGTCGTGCCTCGACACGTGGGAGATATAGTCGCATCGAGGGTGTTACAAGCCACTTCAATATCGAGGGCACCCCATGTGGCGCTTTAACAGGGAAGATGATGCCACCCGCTGCGGGCGTAAGGGACCAGACTCAGCTGCTGCTCTAGCAAAAAATTTGTCCGATTTGTTCAAGGGAGAGGAAGGGGAGTTCATCCGTATTAAGCCACGGGATGGATTCTCCATGTACAACCCTCCAAGCTAGGTGAGATGTCACTCTTTACTCCCAACCTCCCCGCATTCTTCGCCGCAAATACTCACTTTGCCGTTTCATGGCAGGAACTGTGAAAAGCTGTAAGGGAGGTCAACAGCCCACCTCCACAACCGGAGGACCCTGGCCGGGCCCTCGATCCCGGACTCGAAGAGGATCCGGACATATTTGTGGAGCTGATAGACGGGACATTCTATCAATTGAGCTGTGATGACGCCATGGTGGCCATCATGTCCGACTATCCTGAGCTACTCCCTGCATCGCATGTAAGAAAAACCGGAGTCCCAACTTCCAAAAAAGGATCCCCTTTTATGCACTTCACCTACCGTACACATATGGTGTTTCACAGGGAAGGCCCTCGGGAGGCCATGCCGAACCCGCAGTGACTCGCCAACAAGGGACACCGAAGCGGGGTAGGCCAAAAAGAAAGGCGGTCAGGACTGAGACGCCGGCGCAGAGGTATGATACAGAACCTCGCTCTGTGGTTGTCGTCTTTCATAAAATATAATAACGTCCATGTTTCCTTGTAGGAAAAACACTCACCGGACTATATCCGGAGAGGTTGCCGATCACGCCTCCACCAATCGGGCTCCAGGGCCGGACATAGAGGCGGAAGCTAACACGGGGCGGACACCGGATGCTCCTCCTACAGTGGATGCGGACAGACTATCCGCTACAAATTCCGAAGTGGAGAGTGGCATGAATCACAGGCGTCGCCGGGCCGTACTCCGTGACACTTGTTTCTCCCAAGAGGTGTTCGATGCCTTCAACTCAGGAGACGCGTACATCCGTGCTGCTCAAAACGGTCTAGCTAGAGCCATGGACCAGTATGTAAGGGATATACGGGTAAGAAAATCTGACGATTATATATATCAGTAGCCCCTGAGACTTGAAACAGTTGACTCAACTGATTTAAGGATCATTATTTGTGCAGGTTCTTACAGAGAAGAATACCCAATTGTCTCAAGAGCTGGAAGAGTGCAAAGCCCAGCTACGGGCCGTGGTTGCCGCGTTGAAGGAGTCCGAGAAGGCCCCCTCTGGTAACACTCGTTTCCATTGTAAAGAATGACAGGTACCAGATAGTATGTGGCATGCATGCAAACCTAACAATAGATGTTGTAGATGACTCCTGAGTGAATCCGGAGGCCGTGCTGGAGAATGCGGAACGTGCTGATCGATAGCTAAATGCTGGCGAGCGCGTGCTTACGTGGATCAGGCATGAGAAAAATAATCTCCAGGACGCCAATATCCAGCTGGGTGTGGAACTGAAAGATGTTCGAGCCCAGCTTGCGGACTCCGTGAAGGAGAATAGACGACTTCGACGCGGCATTTTCAGTAAGTGCTTGAACGAACTTTTGAAAGAGTTCGGCGAAGAAGCCGGCAAATAGAGTTATGTCTGCAAGTATGCTGATGGGTCGTCCCGCGGAGGAGATGCCCGGGTCTGCGGGTGATCTTCTACCAGAGCTCTCACAACTGCACGAACAAGTTTAGCAGGTGATGCAGGGCATTGCCCAAGCCTTGTGGCCATCCGCGTCCCCGCCAGGAGGCATGGGGGAGCTTATAGAGAAGCTCAAGGGAGCGCGGCGGCGCTTCCGATTATGGAAGATATCAGCCTGCCGACAAGGTGCAAGGGAAGCCTGGGCCATGGTGAAGACGTGATATACCAAAGCTGACCCAAACCACATGGCCGAGGTCGGACCTGTGGGGCCTGATGGGAAAGAGATCCCCGTCAGTTTGGTGTATGACCAAGTAGAATTAGCCGCAAAGTATTCCCAACAGGATTGTAGGCTAGACAGCCTGTTGGATGGTATAGAAGAAGAATTTAATCAGTCGTAGTGACTGTGTACTTCAAGTGACATATATAATGTCCCTAGCCGTATTGTAAATCATTTGTCATGGAAGACCTTTTCGCTTCGACCTCTGGACCCAATAGTCCAGAGTGTATCCGAATACCCGCTCGGTTATGTAAAAACCGGGGTATGCGTGGAAACCAGGCATAGGGGTCATAAGTGCTTGAATAGACAAGTACCCAACTAGCTATGTTATATTACATGGATAGTAAGAAATATCTTCCAGGAGAATAGTTCCGTTAAGGGTTCCTTTCCTTGGGTACGCATGCCCTAATGTGCATGTCCGAACTGCGAAAAGAGACGCATGCTATAAACATATGGGGGCATGTACCAAAATAAATAAAAGTCATATTTTTTTCACCGACCGAATATTCCCTTTAGAACGCTAGCTTTCGGCTTCACCCAGTCTGAGGTACACACCCGACTGACCCGGCAGTAACAATCGCAGAGGTGCTCCCCTTATGCCCTAGCCGAATTAACGGGAACGTAGGGCATAAATACAAGAGCCAGGCAACCCAACTTGGCCAAAACTTAAGTCATATCGATGCATATAATGGCGAAAAAAGGTACATGTGGAAGAATAACACATGTGTGGGGCATAAAGCCCAGAAAAATAGTTATATTAAGCTTCTGTATAAGAAGCCCCCAGGTATAATGAGCGCGGTTAGCGCGTCAAGATTGTGTAACCAAGACACAAGTTAGCCTTTTAAGGCCTTGAGGAGAAGAAAAAAGAAGAGAGAAAGAGAGAAAAGACAGATAATTGATATGCAAAAAATTGACGGAGGTAAGGAGACGAACATAGAGTCCGGCACTAGGCGTAGAATCTTTGGAGTCTGGCTGCGTTCAATGGGTTTGGCTCAAGTCGATTGTCTAATACATCCCGCAGACAGTACGCTCCACCGGTCAGAACCTGGTCAATAATGAAGGGACCTTCCCATTTGGGCTTGAGCTTGTTCTTTTTCTTCTCCGGCAGGCGTAGAACTAGTTCACCAACGTTATAGGTTTTGGCCCGTACTTCTCTGCTTTGGTACCTTTGAGCCTGTTGCTGATAGAATGCGGAACGGGCTTTTGCCAAATTGCGCTCCTCCTCCAGGGCGTCCAAACTGTCCTGCCGATCGAGTTCGGCCTCTTTTTCTTTGTACATGTGCACTCGAGGTGAGTCATGAATTATGTCGCAAGGCAGAACCGCCTCTGCGCCTGTTGACACCTGATTTTGGCAAGATACAGATTGCAATGAAGATGGTCTCGAGTGAACGGGTTTTCAACATAAAAATATTCACGTCGCCGAGTGGAACCACTTTGATGTTTCGGTTATATTCATTCGACTTCATCTTACGGACCGAAACTATACTCCGAGTGGCATAATTCAATGTTCCGAGTGGTTTTTGGCCAATCATGTCTTCAAGATGCCTCGGATGAAGGAGAACTCTTAAGGAATTGTCTTCATCTTGTCGAGGCAATCGATTTTGATATATAAATCATCTCAATCCGAGTACATATGCAAAAGTAGGCAATACACTGCAGACTGAACCTTAACGGAAATATGGCGCGAGGTGCCACACACTTGTCCGATAGGTTGCACGAGTAATTCGGCCATCAACACGGCCTTGAATCGAAAAACCTTCAACACAGAAAAGTTTCGTCTCGTCGAGCCGATCGATTTTCATATATAATTTGTCTCAATCCGAGGTCGTATGAGGCCTGGAGAGAGAAATCAAGACCGGGCTATGTTTTCAGTCGGAAATCTGAGTGAAAAGTTTACCATCCGAATGAAAGTTTACGGTCGAGTGAAAATTTCCCGGTCGAGTGAAAGTTTGCTGACCGGATGAACTTATTATTATCCAAGTGGAAATATAGTCATCCGAGTGGAAATATGCTCATCCGAGTGAAATTGTCGTCCAGGTGAAAATATTCCGAGTGAAAAGATTACCATCGGGACGAAAACTTGCCGATTGAATAAGATAGTGCCTTTCGAGTGGAAATATAGCCATCCGAGTGAAAGATTGTCTTCCGAGTGAAAAAGTCCAATCGGACGATCCGAGTGAAAGTATCTAATATCCGAGTGGATGAGCTCAAGTCCGAGTGAAATTGAACATGTGCTCGAAAGTTTATCAAAATGACCTTCGATGAAGAAGTGTTCAATACAGAAGTTGTGCGTATCATCAAGACGGTAAACTTTGATTTTGGAGTCATCATCATCAGAGATAATATATAGCCTACAAATTCACTACGAGACTCGGATAATCCAGTCTACTGCAAGACCGAGTCCGACTAGAAGATAAAGATGACCTCGAAAAGTATTCAAGATGGCCTTATTTGAAAAAGTGATCAACATGAGAGTTGTTCGTATCGACGAGGCACACAAGTTCGATATTTGGGCCATCTCGATCGGAGATCATATGCAAGCCCGGCGGCCCGCGCAAGAAGGAAGATAGAGTTTGGGCCAGATTCAGACTGAATCCGAGTTGGAATAGAATTAGGACTCTAGGACGTGAATTGATGTAATTTTTCTTGTAAGGAAAGCCTAGATGAATCCTTTACTTGTACGGGAAGTCTAGCCGCCTCTTATATATGTTGGGGGTGATGGCCGATTGAACAACACACAATCGAACAAATCAATATACTACTTTTTCATCTACGTTTTATCTCTCCACCGTTTTCTATCTCGTTCTTCGCTGTTCTTCGTGTTTGAGAGCTGCGAATCCCGAGGCTCTAGGGGCGAGCGAATCGACCTAGGGCAGCCCATAGCCGCCGCACTCCCTGACGAGGTCCCTCCCGGGGGTGTGGGGTTTTCGGGTCTGCAAAAGCGCTCGTCGACTATCTTGCGTATCGTGCTGTCGGCCGGGTCTCCTTCGACGTGAGCTACGGTGCATCACCCCCGGCATCGAGGGTACACGTGACGTGTTCGTGTGTCAACACACTTTTTGGCGACCCCGCTGGGGACTGAAGATCAATCATCATCATCCACCATGCCCGATCTTCCCAAGCCTTCTGAGGTAGACGCCGATAACATCATTAAGCCCAGTCTTGATGAGATATCGGCCGATCATCACCAAGTCTATGAGGAGTACAAGAAGGCGCGCGAGGAGAAGGACCTGGAGGAGTTCCTTGCAAAATTCAAGAAAGATCGCCAAGGCAACATCACTCCGATTGAAGAAATCAAGTTCCCTCCTCTTCAAACTGAATAGGTTAAACCCTCTGTAAGTACTGCCTTTTCTCCTGAGCAGTGGGCTGAGATTGAAAGTCGTATTGCTGAAGGTAACAATCTAGTCTATCAAACTTTTATAGAAAATACTAATGCTCAGAAGAATATATCTCAATCGTCTAGTGGTAATAATGGTGTAGCTGCTAGTGTGCAAAACCCTAATCTGGCTTTACCTATTGCATCGGCGCCTCCCGTGCCGATGATTTATTATCCTACCCAAACAAATCAGATTGTGGCTACACCCATTAATCCTATTATGAGCATGACAGGTTCGGTGGCAACGCCGAACCAAACTCTACCTACAGCTACAACCACTCGACCACTATCAAATTATGGGTCGACATACATGCCACAATTCCTACCTACAGCTAGTAACCATACTCTTCCTATGTCACTGCCACAAGCTTCATCGTCCACTACGGATGATGGTCTAGCTAATCTTAGAAAGGAGATGGCTAAGATGCTTAGAGATAATTTTGGAGTTGAGTTACCTCGGAATCGGATTTACCAAAAGCCGTACCCCGAGTACTTTGATGCCATCCAGTGCCCTCCGGGATATAAGATTCTAGATTTTGTTAAGTTCAATGGAGAGGGCACAAAAACCACGTGGGAGCATGTTAGTCAATACTTAGCACAACTAGGTGAAGCAGGCTCACTAAATGAGTTGAAAGTGCGTTTGTTTCCTTTATCTTTAACCGGTACTGCATTTTCATGGTTTTCTTCTTTACCACATGGTTCCATTCGGGTTTGGTCGCAGCTAGAGCGGAAATTTCATGATCACTTTTATAGCGGTGACAATGAACTCAAGTTATCACATCTAACATCGGTTAAACAGAAGCATGATGAATCGGTCTCCGATTACGTCAAGAGATTCAGAGAAACAAAAAACTGGTGTTTTAGTTTGGTGATAACCGAGAGAGACTTGGCAGACCTAGTGCTGAGTGGTTTGAGAACTCCCATTAGAGAAAAGCTAGAAGGTTATGAGTTCTTAAATATCAACCAAGTCTTACAAAGGGCTTTGGCTCAGGAAAGCCGAAGTAAAGATCTCAAAGAAGTGCATAGATACAAAGCCGATCGTCCAAAGATGAATATGGTGGAATATGATAGTGATCACTCGGACGATGAGGGTGATGTTTTTGCTACTGAATTTGTTTGGCCATCTAAGGCCAAACCCTTTACTTGCAATGATCTGAAACTGATTCATAAGAATCGTGATGAAGAGATGAAGTTTACTTTTAACATTGCTAAGTGTGATAGAATATTTGATGCTTTGTTGCAGGCTAAGATTATTAGAATGTCTCATACTTTACCGCCGTTTGAAGAGCTAAAACGGCGTGCTTATTGCAAGTATCATAATTCTTTTTCTCATGCTACTAACGATTGTAATGTTTTTCGATGACAGATACAATCGGCCATTAATGACGGACGATTGAACTTTTCTGAGATGCAAGTTGATAAACAACCTTTCCAATGAATACCATGGATTTGGAGGGGAAGAAGCTACCCATTCAGCCTGAGGTAGCCGAATCTGCTAATAAAGCTAATATCATTATTGGTGAGCCCAGGAAAGACAAGGAAGACAACACGGTCTTGGGGACACATGTTGTGCTTGATAAGCAGCCCGATGGCAAGGAAGTAATCAAAATCACCATCAAGAATCCTACACTCGGGGGGAAACCGCAAGTGCAAGAAAATACTCGAGTTAAATTTGTCAAACCCAAGAGTCCAGAAGTTGGCAAGTGGAAAATGAACGAAGTTAAAGTACAGCGCAAGCGGATCAAGCCAACTTTTGATATGTTGATGTCCAAGTACACCAACCAGTCGACTGGTTCTAGCTTTAATCGACCGACTCATCTGAAGCAACCAAGGTCACCATCAGCTGATATGTTCAGTCAGTATATGAAACCGAGTGGACCAAGGGTGCCGTTTCCAGAAGAGCATGCGCAATCTGTTTGGGATTGACTTGGCTATTCATATAGAGGCCGACTAAACATTGGTGGCTATCAGTCAGCTGGTCAAAACATGCGACCAGATGGAAATTATCCGAGTGTAAGAATGCACCCAGGTGGAAGTTATCCGAGTGAAAAAATGTGGTTAAGTAGATTCCATCCGACTGCATTCCATCCGAGTGGATTCCATCCGAGTGGATTCCATCCGAGTGACATCCATTCGAGTGGATTCCATCAGAGTAAAAAGGTGCGCCCGAGTGGAAATTTCATGCATCTGAAAAGTCAAAAAGAATGGCGTGTTAAATCGCCAAGTGTTGTAGCAGTTGAGTCGGGAAAAGGCAAGGAGAAAATGGATGCCGACTCACTTATCTTGGGCACCGAAACATTCGCCATACAGTAGCCGATTGTGCATAGCAATCCGACTGAGCCGATACTTTCTATCGCGCCAAAGCACTCGGCTAATGACCATGAAGCAAGCACCAGGCGAGTAAAAACGAGAGATCCTAAATACACTCGGCCAAAGTGGTGTCCTCCAGGGCTAACAAAGACACAAAAGAGGAAACTACAGAGGTTAAGGAGTCAAGAGATGGCAGAACAAGAGGCCAAGAAGCAAAGGGATAAGTTGTTCAATGACACTTGGCCTATGGTACCTACAAAACAAGTGCGGAGGCCCAAACAAATACAAGATGTTGTGGCTTCTACACCTATGACAGCAGCACCTACACTACCAAAAGAGGACGACGCAATCATTGCATCGTCTACGTTACCTATTGCTTCCTCTTCACTCGGACAAATTTCTGAATCGGTGGATGCACTTGAGGAGGAGGCTGATATGTTGGACTATGAGTCTACACCGGTTCATGAAGGTATGAATATCAATATGGTGTATTACTTACCTGCTGAGTTTCATGCTGTAGATGAGGAAGGGGAGGTGGCTCAGCTGGATTTTGGCCCTAAAAACGCGATATTCGAGAAGCCAAAAGAACCAGTAACGCATCTGAAACCATTATATCTCAGAGGTCATATCAATGGGCCGCCGCTCACTCGGATGCTTGTTTTTTGACTATGTACTGCAAGGCAACAACCTCACAGTGTTTTATTAGTTAAGAGAATAAAAGTTTACATAATTACAGAGAAGCTAGGAGCTAAGAAAGAAACTACTTACAATGGGCCTACGATAGAGAGGCTATCCAGGAAGTTAGACTATCCCTATATTTACATTTGATTCTATGAGCCAGTAAGGAAATATCATGGATGAAGTTCCTCCTCCAAGAAATGAAGGTGGGTCTCTCATTTCTAAAGATCTTTCCATTCCGTTGAATCCAGATGTTCCAAGTAGCAGTAAAAACGACCTCAGTGAAGAAAGGATAACCAAAGTCCCTTCTAGCAGCAAGAGCCATGTCATATGTACTCTGGTTGTGCTGAGCGTTCCAGGAAATCCCAAGGTAATTCCAAACCCTCTGGCTGAAATTGCATGCAAAGAAAAGGTGTTCACGATCCTCATGTGTGGCAGAGAGGCAAAGAACACACGTATCATCATGAATGATCCAGCTCCTGCGTTGCATCATGTCCCTGGTGTTTAAACGGTCTAATAAAAGAAGCCATCCAAAAACTTTAAACTTTAACGTGCAAGCACACTTCCAAATCCATTTGAATATGGGATCTACCACCAAATGTGAGAAGCAAGACTCATAATATATCTTTGATTTGAACTCTCCAGTTTTGGACGGCCACTTCCATATATCCTTGCCATCATCATTCAAGTTAACTAAGGCAAGTAAATCTTGAAGTTGAAGTAACTCATTATATGCTTCCTGCGATAGCGGCAAATGAAAGTGGTCGGAGATCTGTGGTAGCTCCAAAAACTCCCTGACAGTGATCGTGTCACTGATGACGAAAGAATGGAGCCTAGGGAAACGGGCGCGTAAAAGGACCACATTATTTCCTAACTGCCATCGATCAAGCCAAAATGTCACCGTGTTGCCAGAATGCACTTCAGGGACGGCTAACTTGCAGAAGTTGGTGTATAATTTCATGACATCCCTCCACCAAAAGGAGCCACAACTTTGAGTAACCTGCGGTGGCGAAGCAGCATAATAAGTTTCCAAATTAATGTGACCCAAGGGACGTCCATTTTGTTAAAGAACTTGAATAGGTGCTTAAGTAACAAGGCTTCATTTTGGAGACCCAAGTTTAATACTCCCAGACCACCACACTTCTTAGGTCTACAGACTCGATCCCAAGCAGCTAAGGATTGTCTCGGATTATCAGTGTTGCCTCTCCACAGACACTGCCGCATAATTCTCTCAATCCGTTGCAAGATCCCTTTAGGGAGAGATAGTGTGCACAGGAAGTAGATTGGCATCGAACAAAGCACTGACTGGAGCAATTGGAGCCGACTGCCTTGATTCAGTAAACATGAGGAAGCAGACAGCCTTCGCTCAATACGATCCACAAGTGGTAGCAAATCATAGATCGTGGGCCGAGAGGTGCCCATAGGTAGACCTAGGTATGTGAAGGGCATAGATCCTACATCACAACCTAGTAGGCTGGCAACCCGAGCGCCCTCTTCATCCGTCATATTGAGAGGAATAAGGGATGACTTACTGAAGTTGACATGCAAACCAGTTGATGCTGCAAACGTTACGAGCATCTCCTTAAAAGCAATCAACTGGTCATCAATCGCAGGTAAGACAATAAGCGTGTCATCCGCGTATTGAACAATCGGATAGTCCCGGGAGTTTGTTGGAATTGGTAAAGAAAGAATTCCTCTTGAGCACATCTCATTGACTACAGATTGGAGCAAATCCACCGCAATGACGAATAATAGCGGAGATAGTGGATCTCCTTGACGAACCCCAGATCTGCATACAAAGTGTTTACCCGGCACACCATTTAAAAGGACAGAAGAGGAACCCGTGGACAGAATACTATTGACCCAGCCAGTCCAACGAGAATCAAAACCCTTGCATCGTAGGATTTGGAGGATGGTCTCATGCTCGATGGTATCAAAGGCCTTAGTGAAATCAAGCTTGAGGAGGATGATGGGTCGTTTAGATGCTTTGCATTGATGGATATATTCGAAACACCAGGCTAGGCAGTCTTGAATAGATCTGCAATGGAGAAAACCATATTGGTTGCGGTGTATGCATCGCAGAATCACCCTTTGCAGGCGATTGGCCAGCAACTTCATCAGGAATTTTAAACACATGTTGGTTAGAGAAATGGGCCTGAAATCCCCAACAACTTCTGGACTTAGTTTCTTGGAGACTAGGGTGATTAAGGAATTATTGAGACATTCCAAATTACATCTCCCCTCATAAAATTCATTGATAAGTTGCATGAAGTCCCCCTTGAGAATAGACCAACATTTCTATAAGAAGAGACCAGTGAAGCCATCTAGGCCCGGCGCATGGTCACAAGGCATGTGTTTAATTACAGCCTCAACCTCAGAATCCGTGAACGGCAAAGACAGATCTTCCAGACCATCAACTTGCTGTATTAAATTGGTCAGATCAAAACCCATTTGTATTCCTTTTGCATGGCCCATGCGATTATTGAAATCAGACCAAAACATGCCCGCCAACATTTGGTGTTCCGAAACCACCTCCCCCGCTGCATTCTTGATTGAAGAAATAGTATTTCTTCGATATCTTTCGGTGGCCATGGCGTGAAAATACTTTGAATTTTCCTCTCCAACCTTGATGCTCCGGATCGTGCAGCGCTGCTTCCAATAAACATATTGCCAGTGTAATATATCCTGCAGATGTACCTTAACTATTCTCCGGAAATTGAATTCAGGTCAACTTAAAGGCCGAATCTCCTCCAATTCATCAAAGTAAAGAATTACTTTGCTACAATCCGCAATTAATGCTTTAACTGTGGAGAGCTTCAAATGCCATTGTTTTAAAGCATATCTGAGCGCTTTAAACTTAGCAGATATTGTTAAAGCAGCAGAAGACTTTGGCGTCGTGTTGTTCTAGACCTGCGCAACACACTCATGAAAGCCAGGTAAATTAACCCAGTAGTTTTCAAAACGAAAGACTCTAGCTTTAGGGATGGCCGTGGCAATTGTGACAACACAAGGAACATGATCTGATGTCGATCGCGCAAGAGGCAAAACTAAGGTGTTTGGGTGGTCGGTGGTCCAAGCAACTGAAGTGAAGAACCAGTCAAGTTGCTCAAGAAGGGGCTGAGACTGCATATTGGACCAAGTGTATTGCCTACCCTTAATTGGCAGCTCAATAAGCCCCAAATGACCTATGATTTCATTGAACAAGAAAATGTCATTGACGTCGCCACCAGGCAAGTTGCGGTTTTGAAGTGACCTCATAAAGTTGAAATCTCCCAAAAGAAGCCATTTGTCATCACAATTAATGTCCAGATTATATAACCACTGCACAAACTCATCATGTGCAGGACTTTGACAAGGGCCATAAACAGTCACTAGTTTCCAAACTTCAGATGTATGTTTGGAAAGGAACTCCACAATAATTCCAAAAGGTTTAGCCACAATTAATTTGCCTTTGAAAAAAGAAGAATTCCAAATAACCACCATACCAGCCGAAGCACCAGCTGAAGGTACATAAGCAAAATTGTCAAAGCGCCGAGGACAGAACTTTCTAATGAATCTATGATCAATGTGCATGCACTTAGTTTCCTGAAGACAAACCACTGAACAACCGCTTTCATCAATTTTCTGCTTTACAGCAAGCTGTCGCGTTTCTGAATTAAGGCCCCGCACATTCCAGCACAGAACCTTCCAATCTTTAAACCCAGTCTGATTCATTACAAACCATAAGATGTCTCAGCAAAAGTAGACCACACAATGATCCACGTAGACCAGCTAAACGAAGCAAAGCGACACAGTTCATAACATAAAGACAGAAATAAAGATAGATGGCGTTTTAATGTGGCACGCCATAGGCCAAGGAGCAGGCATATGAACTCAATCATCAGAACTGTTGGTGCTTGCAGACTGAGTCGGATTAGCAACAAGCTTATCCGCAGTAATCTTCTCTGGAGCAATGCACAGGCGATCCCCAATGCGCTGAAGGTCCGCAATTGCAGTTGGTGGAGGCACAGAGGAATCTTCTTCAGCCCTAGCTGACTTTGTCTTGTGTTTCTTCAGTGTGTGCGAAGATCTGTTCAGACCAAGGGATTTAGTGCCACGGAATCCATCCCGTAAAGCACTGAGACACGCACTATGACGGACCTCCGTTTCCACCAGGCTTACAGGTTTCTTCTTGCGCTCACGTTTCAGGGTGGCCCTTGGTGCAGCAGTCGTGAACTCGAAGGTCTCATTTATAGGTTCAGAAATATCATCGAAGCATAGGGCCCTCGCAACTGGCCTCTTTGCTGGAGTGAGCAGGCAAGAACTGACATGCGGAGAGGCAGGCACCGGCGGTAGGCCATCACTAAGATCGTATCCATTAAAGGATACCTCCCAAAACTTGCTAGAGAGCAAAAGAGAGCCAAATCCAGACATGAAACTGAACTTTGGGATTGCAGAGAAACAGAGTGAGGGCATCATCTTCTGGAAAGAGCGCTGATACAACATATCTGGTGGCAAGACAGGCCCAAACACTTGAGCACCTGTCCAATGTGCAGGGGAGGCTGCAAGGGAGCCCCAGGTTGCTGGACAATGACAAAATCATCCACAGGCATGTTGACTGAATCATTTGAAACCTGCAGGACCATGGATTCTTGCGACTGTTCCACAACTTGATTTTCCTGCACCATCTCCTGCTGAACATTGTGCTGCACTTCATGAGGATCATCTTGATGATGTGGCTACTGGCCATGTTCTTGCGGAGGTAATTCATCCCAGCCAATTTCCGGAAACTCTGGCATAACCCAATTGTGATTGTGGAACTGAAGATGTCCAGGGAGCGGATGCGGGTTGCCATCAAAGGGCATGGGGTCCTCATCCGGTGGCAGAATATCTGCAAAGTCTGCAGAGAAGATGTAGATCGGAGCAGTCCAAGAGATGCGGGTTCCACCAAAGTCCGCATACTCCCGATATACAACATCTCGAGGCACCAGTGTAGTTGCAGGAAAAGATACATAAGCCAGAGTGCGTACAAGCAGAGGATCATCCTGGTGCCAATGATGGAAACGGCCAAAAGTACTAATAGCATCTGAAATAAACTGCGTGCGCCTATAATCCAGAGGGATTCCAACAATCATGACCCAGCCCCTTCTAAAACCCTGGATAGCTCTATAGTTGATACCCTCATCATGTGGCACAAATCGAACAAATCTGTCGTTGCCCAGATCAAAAGGTGGGTGATCGACAAGTGCTTGCCTAGCAAAAGGGCTATTGAAGCGAAAGAGCCCTACTCCTTGAATCCATGGCTGAGCATCCAGCACAGCACGCCCAAGATTGTGAATAACAAAGTTACTTACCATGTTTCTGAAGAAAAGGGTTTCCTCAGGCAGAGGAGCTGGCTCTACAATGGCGATGGCGTAATCTTCATGCTGGCGATCCGGAGCCACAGCCGGGGAATAGAAGGTGCACGGGAGACGCCGCGGGCCGCCGTCGATGATCTCGAACCCATGCGGAACGAACGGTGTGGGGTCGAGCTCGAAGTTAGCCATTGCTAGATCCTGAGCAAGCTCTGATGGCCCAGAGATGGCATGGGAAGACGGTGGCAATCCAGGCGGAGACGGTGGTGGGGATGGCAGTACGATGGGCGGCGGCGTAGAGTTAGGTGGTGGAGGCGTGGTGGGCGGTGGCTCTGCGGGCAATGGTGGGAGCGTTGGGGTGGCAGGCGAGATGGGACTGGGCATAGACCCTAGGGTAGAAACCGAGGCGGCGGGCGAGTATATCTCTGCTGACCGTTCCGGAGAAACCGAATTGGCTCTAGGGACCCACCTGTAAGCTGGGGAAGGTGCAGAACCGGTGCAACCTTTGGCTCTGTGTCTAGATTGAAAGCACTGACGGCATCTAACCCGGTTGGTGCATGAAGTGGTTTGGTGTAACATTGATAAACAGTTCTGGCACTTCCAGACGTTAAACACCATATCATCGATAAGATTATTGACCCTAGTAGAATCTCCAGCCGGGTCCATAGTCAATTGCGAATAATTTCCAGGCGAAGAAATTTCCTTATCTGAAAGCGGCTCTGATGATTGGGTCACCACTTGGGACGTAGAAGGCATGCAGGGAGGCAGGTCCTCCTGCTGGGCCGGAGATTCATGATGGGTTTGGGATTCCGGTGTAACGCCAACAACTAACGTGGCATCCTGCATGCATGGAGCTTGAACAGTTTGTGTTTCATGCAACAGATTGTCGGTGCCAATTGGAACTGTTCCGGTAATGACGGCAGTAGTTTTGGCAGGGACGTTGATCGTTCCAAAAGAGATGGGTGGTGTCGCCACCGTCCACTGAAGATTGCTCGCCGCCGGAGACGGCAAGATCACTTTCTCGGAAGGGTTGACATCATAGCCAGCCTCAACCATTGTGTCAACCAAGATCTGATCAACTGGGTATCTATAGCCCTTACAAACAGGGTACTGATGAAACGTAGCAAAGGAGAGTTTCTTCCTTGCCGAAGAACCCGATCGGAAAGAAGACTTAGATGGGGTTTTATGCATAGCAATTAATCCCAAAGTTGCACGCTTTTTAGATGGACTAACCAGAATCCATTCCGCATCACATTCCTTTCTCCAGAGGGATAATTCACGCCTCCAATTTGGACCACCATTTCCCCAGAGATGAAAATAACATTTGAAATGCGAGCATGCATACGATCTCAACTTGAGGATACAAAGGCCAACCTGCTTGCAGGAGACATTAAATGAAAATACCTTGCCCTTGACGAGTTGGACCGACAAATCAATGGCCGATCCACCAATTGAAGATTCCAGTGCAGCCGCCACAGAATCCTCATTAAGACGGAAAACATGTCGGCGAAAGGACACTACCATAATGAAATGGCTCATGTCGTCCGAAGGATGAACAGATCGCCCGCAAGAAGTGAAGACCTTATCTGCAAAGATGGAGCCCGGAGAGAAATCCAAACCCAAGGTTGATCCACCAGAGGAACCCATCAAAGATGGGTACAGCCGTGTAGATCCAAATCCGCCGGAGAAGATGAGCGGAGAGGATCCACAATTCACAGGCTAGAGGTGGAGATCGTCGAAAAACCTAGGTCGTGGGTGGGAGGGGTGGGTGGGTGGGAGGGAGCCCATATCAAACATTGTTACTGTGGTAAATCTTATGCCCTATTCGGTCTTCAAGAAATTGGGTTTGCCTGATGAAGAATTGATCAAGACCAATATGGTGCTCAACGGGTTTGAAGGCAAAGAGAAAACTGAAGCCAAAGGTGTGATGTATGTGGAGCTTACAGTCGGAAGCAAAACTTTGGCTACTGCATTCTTTGTCGCTGAGGTGCAAGGTAACTACAACGTCATACTAGGCCGCGATTGGGTTCATGCAAACCAGTGCGTGCCATCCACTATGCACCAGTTTTTGATTCAGTGGGTTGATGATGAAGTGGAAGTTATTCATGCGGATAACTTGGCCTGTGTTGCTTTGGCCGATGCATCGATGGATTGGCAACATCCCAATGCTACTTGCTTGACGGGACATGACTTATCAGAATTTGATTTTCTCAGCGCGACCAAGAATGGTTTTGTGCCCGTCTCTTTAAAGCCGAGTGAATGCAATCGGCTCCAAGGTATGATATGTTTAAATGGATCCTAATTCCGAGTGGTTACAAAAATGTCTTGTAAAGTATCGGTCCAATGAGAACGATATGTATGAGTATATAGAGGAGTTGGATGACATGGATAAACTTGGACAAGGTTTTACATCAGCCGATCCGTTAGAAGAGGTAGATATTGGAGATGGTTCAGTCACTCGACCGACATTTATAAACAAAAATTTGAAAGCTGATTGTAAGGCTAAGTTAATCGAGCTATTGAAAGAATATGTTTGTTGCTTTGCATGGGAATATCATGAGATGCCAGGGTTAAGCCGAGAGCTAGTGGAGCATCGGTTGCCTATAAAGGCCGGTTTTAGACCTTATAAACAATCGGCCAGGAAATTTAATCCGAAAACATATGACCGGATCAAGGAAGAGATCGGTCGACTGCTTGAAGCTAATTTCATCCGACCTTGCAGGTATGCCGAGTGGATTTCTAACATTGTCCCAGTGGAGGAGAAAGAGTCCGGTAAGTTGAGGGTGTGCATTGACTTCAGAGATTTGAATAGGGCTACACCCAAAGATGAGTATCCTATGCCAATAGCCGATATGCTTATTAATGATGCTTCTGGACATAAGGTTATTAGCTTTCTAGATGGTAATGCCGGATACAATCAAATTTTTATGGCCGAAGAGGACATGTACAAAACGGCTTTCCGATGTCCTGGTTTCCTTGGTCTATTCGAGCGGACAGTGATGACATTCGGATTAATAAATGCTGGAGCCACGTATCAAAGGGCTATGAATTTAATTTTTCATGATTTACTCGGTGTCATACTTGAAGTTTATATTGATGATATTGTTGTCAAATCGGATGCTTTTGAATCTCACTTGGCCGATTTGCGTTTAGCTTTCTAAAGAATGAAAAAGTATGGACTGAAGATGAATCCTTTAAAGTGTGCATTCGGTGTATCAGCTGGCAAGTTTTTGGGTTTTATTATTCATGAAGATGGCATAGAGATTGATCCCAAAAAGATAGAGGCCATACATAAAGTGGAGGCTCCAACATGCAAGAGAGATATGCAAAAGTTTCTTGGCAAGGTCAATTATTTGAGAAGGTTCATAGCTAATCTATCAGGGAAAGTGGATGCATTTACTCCTATCCTTCGGTTAAAGAATGATGTTGATTTCACTTGGGGGGCAAAACAGCAAGAAGCATTTGATATGATCAAGAATTATTTGTGCACTCCTTCGGTGATGAAAGCACCCAAGCATAGGGAACCCTTCAGACTTTACATTGCAGCAGAGGAAGGAGTTATTGGTGCTGTTCTAACTCAAGAGACCGAAGGAAAAGATCATGCCATCACTTATTTGAGCCGCCGCCTATTGGACGCAGAGACAAGGTATACGTTTATTGAAAAATTATGTCTATTTTTATATTATGCTTGCACAAAATTGAGACATTATTTAGTACCGAGTGCTTGCATAGTAGTTTGTCAGACTGATGTCATTAAATACATGTTGCATAGACCAATTCTTAGTGGTAGAATTGGCAAGTGGGCTTATGCTTTGATTGAATATGATTTGGCCTATGAATCTCTAAAATCCATGAAAGGCCAAATCGTTGCTAATTTTATTGTTGAACATCGGATTGATGACAAGCATGATGTTGATATAAACCTTGTCTCAATAGTACCATGGAGATTATATTTTGATGGTTCAGTTTGTACCAATGGCCAAGGTGTTGGTATTGTTTACATATCTCCTCATGGTGCTATTTTTGAAGCCTCATGCCGCTTAGAATATTTTTGTACAAACAATCAAGCCGAATATGAAGCATTATTATTCGGCCTAGAGATGTTACTTGCTATAGGTGTTACACATATTGAGGCTTATGGTGATTCGTTACTAGTGGTGCAGCAAATATCCAAAGTCTTTCAGTGTTTGGACGAATCACTTAATGTTTATCTTGATAAATGTCTAGATATAATTTCTACTTTGGATTGCTTTAGCATTGCTCATATATCTAGACATGACAATTGGAAAGCAAATAAATTGGCACAACAAGCATCCGGATATCATGTTGATCATGGCATGTTTCATATCTCTCAAAGACCGATGTCTTGTCTTGCCAATATGGGAGAGGCCGAACCTGAACCCACTGATTCGGCCATTAACAAAAAGTCTAGTGCAGGTGACAGTCTCGACTGGAGGAAGCCCATTGTTGATTACTTGTGCAATCCAAGTGAAAGGGTGGACAGGGCTGTTCGGCGTATGGCTTTCAAGTATACAATGAGATATGATGGTCTTCATCGCCGAACTGTCGATGATGTTCTTCTAAAGTGTTTGGATGAGGACCATGCAAGAGTTGCTATGGGAGAAGTACATGAAGGTATTTGTGGCACTCACCAGTCGGCTCCCAAGATGAAATGGTTATTGCGACGTGCTGGGTTTTATTGGCCGACTATGATTAATGATTGCTTCAGATATTATAAGGGGTGTGAAGCTTGTCAAAAGTTTGGTGATATTCAATTGGCTCCTGCTGCTATGTTACATCCTATTATCAAACCGTGGCATTTCAGAGGTTGGGGTTTAGATTTCACTAGACAAATCCACCCGTCTTCCTCAAAAGGGCATCGGTTCGTATTGGTGGCAACTGATTATTTCACTAAATGGTCTGAAGCAGTACCTCTCAAGAACATGACGCATACAGAGGTAATTCAATTCATAACCGAGCACATTATTCATAGATTCGGTATTCCTCAAACGTTAACTACAGATCAAGGTTCATCTTTCATGTCACACCAAGTCAGAGAGTTTGCCGAATCTTATAACATAAAGTTGCTCAATTCCTCTCCATATTATGCCCAAGCTAATGGACAAGCTGAGTCTAGCAATAAAATTTTAATCAAGCTCATCAAGAAGAAGATTGAGGATAATCCAAGGAGATGGCATGACTTATTGTCTGAGGCATTATGGGCACATAGAATCTCAAGGCATGGTGCTATGAAAGTGACTCCATATGAGCTAGTATATGGTCAGGAGGCTGTTTTACCGGTGGAAGTAAATTTGAATGCTTTGAGAATAGCCAAACAAAATGATTTATCGGCAATAGACTTCTATAACTTGATGATGGACAACATTGATGAGGTTGCTGATAAACGTTTGGCTGCTTTGAATGCCATAGAGAGAGATAAGTTGAGGGTGACAAGGGCTTACAATAAGAAAGTCAAGTTGAAGAATTTTCAAGTTGGTGATCTCGTTTGGAAAGTGATTCTGCCGATTGGTTCGAAAGATAGAAAATTCGGGAAGTGGTCTCCAAGTTGGGAAGGTCCTTTTAGAATTACAAGAGTTGTTCCCGGAAATTCATATTTGGTGGAATCAATACAAGGGGCATTGTTACCTCGAGCTCTCAATGGCAAATATTTGAAGAAGTACCACCCGAGTGTGTGGCAGGAAGCCTAAGTAGGCAATGGCCGATATACGATTATCGCCCTTAGCACAAACATGGCCGATACATAATTATCGCCCTGAGAAAAATAAATGGCCGATGGAGTGTTGATATCGTCCTTAGAACAAACACTATGCATATTATTTTTCGGCGTGCACGCTTTACCGAAAAACAGGGGGCATGTGTTGACACCTGATTTTGGCAAGATACAGATTGCAATGAAGATGGTCTTGAGTGAACGGGTTTTCAGCATAAAAATATTCACGTCGCCGAGTGGAACCACTATGATGTTTCGGTTATATTCATTCGACTTTATCTTACGGACCGAAACTATACTCCGAGTGGCATAATTCAATGTTCCGAGTGGTTTTTGGCCAATCACGTCTTCAGGATGACCTCGGATAAAGGAGAACTCTTAAGGAATTGTCTTCGTCTCATCAAGGCAATCGATTTTGATATATAAATCATCTCAATCCGAGTTCATATGCAAAAGTTAGAGGCAATACACTGCAGACTGAACCTCAACGGAAATATGGCGCGAGGTGCCAGACACTTGTCTGATAGGTTGCGCGAGTAATTCGGCCATCAAGACGGCCTTGAATCGAAAAACCTTCAAAACAGAAAAGTTTCGTCTCGTCGGGCCGATCGATTTTCATATATAATTCGTCTCAATCCGAGGTCGTATGAGGCCTGAAGAGACAAATCAAGATCGAGCTATGTTTTCAGTCGGAAATCCAAGTGAAAGTTTACGGTCGAGTGAAAATTTGCCGGTCGAGTGAAAGTTTACTGACCGGATGAACTTATTATTATCCAAGTGGAAATATAGTCATCCGAGTGGAAATATGATCATCCGAGTGAAATTGTCGTCCAGGTGAAAATATTCCGAGTGAAAAGATTACCATCGGGACGAAAACTTGCCGATTGAATAAGATAGTGCCTCCCGAGTGGAAATATAGTCATCCGAGTGGAAATATAGTCATCCGAGTGAAAGATTGTCTTCCGAGTGAAAAAGTCCAATCGGACGATCCGAGTGAAAGTATCTAATATCCGAGTGGATGAGCTCAAGTCCGAGTGAAATTGAACATGTGCTCGAAAGTTTATCAAAATGACCTTGGATGAAGAAGTGTTCAATACAGAAGTTGTGCATATCATCAAGATGGTAAACTTTGATTTTGGAGTCATCATCATCAGAGATAATATATAGCCTACAAATTCACTACGAGACTCGGATGATCCAGTCTACTGCAAGACCGAGTCCAACTAGAAGATAAAGATGACCTCGAAAAGTATTCAAGATGGCCTTATTTGAAAAAGTGATCAACATGAGAGTTGTTCGTATCGACAAGGCGCACAAGTTTGATATTTGGGCCGTCTCGATCGGAGATCATATGCAAGCCCGGCGGCCCGCACAAGAAGGAAGACAGAGTTTGGGCCATATTCAGACTGAATCCGAGTTGGAATAGAATTAGGACTCTAGGACGTGAATTGATGTAATTTTTCTTGTAAGGAAAGCCTAGATGAATACTTTACTTGTACGGGAAGTCCAGCCGCCTCTTATATATGTTGGGGGTGACGGCCGATTGAACAACACACAATCGAACAAATCAATATATTACTTTTTCATCTATGTTTTATCTCTCCACCGTTTTTCTATCTCGTTCTTCGCTGTTCTTCGTGTTTGAGAGCTGCGAATCCCGAGGCTCTAGGGGCGAGCGAATCGACCTAGGGCAGCCCATAGCCACCGCACTCCCTAACGGGGTCCCTCCCGGGGCTGTGGGGTTTTCGGGTCTGCAAAAGCGCCCGTCGACTGTCTTGCGGTCGGTCGGGTCTCCTTCGACGTGAGCTGCGGTGCATCACCCCCGGCGTCGAGGGTACACGTGACGTGTTCGTGTGTCAACAGCGCCGTACACCATAAAAATAGTGTGTATCCGGTAGTGCGATTCGGCGTGGTCCGCAGCCCCCATAGTACGGAGTCGAGCTGCTCTACCCAGTGCGTGTTTGATTCCTTTAAGGACCGCACTAATCTGGGTTTGATGCCGCTCATGATAAGACCATTTGCTCGCTCGACTTGACCGTTAGTTTACGGGTGATAGACAGAAGCATAATCGAGCTTGATGCCCATGTTGCTGCACCAAAGTTTTACCTCATCGGCTGTAAAGTTCGTGCTATTGTCAGTGATGATGCTGTGGGGGATGCCATAATGGTGTACAACCCCAGATATGAAGTCTATCACCGGTCTGGATTCAGCCGTTTTAACGGGTTTGGCTACTATCCATTTGGTGAATTTATCCACCATGACCAGTAAGTATTTTTTCTTATGGGTTCCCCCTTTAAGGGGTCTGACCATATCAAGCCCACAGACCGCAAAGGGCCAAGTAATGGGGATTGTTTCGAGAGCGGTGGGCGGCATATGGCTTTGGTTTGCAAAAAGCTGGAAACCGACGCAATGTTGGACCAGATACTGTGCGTCTCCTCGGGCCGTCGACCAATAGAAACCTGTACGGAAGGCCTTGCTTACAAGGGCCCGGGCTGCGGCGTGGTGGCCGCCAAGTCCAGCATGGATTTCTGCCAAAAGCTTCCGCCCTTCCTCTTCGGAGATGCACCTTTGAAGGACTCCGGTAGTGCTTTTCTTATAAAGCTCTCCCTGGTGGACCTTGTAGGCTTTAGATCGCCGCACTATGCAGCGTGCCTCATTTTGGTCCTCGAGTAGTTCCTGCCTGGTTAGGTAGGCCAGGAATGGTTCTGTCCACGGGGCGATGACGGCCATTATCACGTGGGCTGAAGGTGTTATTGCGATGGCAGAGCCTCCAATTGTGTCAGAATGTTCGGTATCTGGTGTTGTGGCCGGGTCCGGACTATTGTTACCGGTGTCCCCTTCCTGTACCACGGATGGCTTAAACAACATTTCCAAGAAGATGTTAGGTGGGACAGGATCGCGCTTAGCACCGATACAGGCGAGGATATCCGCCGCCTGATTGTTTTCCCGAGCCACATGGTGGAATTCAAGCCCCTCAAATCGAGCTGACATTTTGAGGACGACGTTGCGATATGCCGCCATTTTCGGATCCTTGGCATCAAAGTCTCCATTTATTTGAGATATTGCGAGGTTCGAGTCCCCGCGCACCTCCAGGCGTTGAATGCCCATGGAAACTGCCATCCGGAGACTATGTAAAGGGCCTCATATTCGATTGCGTTGTTGGAGTCTGTATATAGTATTTGGAGTACGTATGGGACTATATCTCCGATGGGGGACGTCAGGAGGACGCCAGTCCCCAGATCGGCCAGCATTTTAGAGCCGTCAAAGTGCATGATCCAATTGGAGTATGCGCCGTACTCTTTAGGGAGTTCGGCTTCTATCCATTCGGCGATGAAATTGGCCAGTACTTGCGACTTAATGGCTCGCCGTGGCCTATATGTTATGTCGAACGGGAGGAGCTCGATAGCCCATTTGGCAATCCGGCCCATGGCATCGCGGTTGTTTATTATGTCGTTGAGTGGTACTTCTGAGGCCACCATGATTGAACACTCTTGAAAGTAGTGTCGTAATTTCCGGGATGCCATGAATACCGCGTATGCCATCTTTTGATAATGTGGGTACCGTGATTTTCATGGAGTGAGGACAGTTGATACATAATATACCGACTTTTGAAGTGGGAATTTATGTCCGTCCGTCTCTCGTTCGACGACGAGCATTGTGCTTACAACTTGGTGAGTTGCCGCTATATATAACAACATTGGTTTGTCGATGTTTGGCACGGCCAAGATTGGGTTAGTGGCCAGGATGGCTTTTATCTCTTCCAATTCGGCCGTGGCTGCGTCCGTCCACTCGAAGTGTTAGGTGCGCCGAAGAAGGTGATAAAGGGGGAGTGCCTTTTCTCCTAATCGGGAGATAAAGCGGCTTAAGGCCGCCACACATCCAGTTAACTTCTGGATTTGCTTGAGGTCAGTTGGGATAGCCAACTGCGACAGAGATCGGATTTTAGCTGGATTTTCTTCAATTCCTCTACTGGAGACTATGAGCCCAGGAGCTTTTCGTCGGGTACGCCGAAAACACATTTTTCCGGATTGAGCCTAATGTTGTATGTTCAGAGATTGTCGAACATGAGCCTCAAGTCGTCTATTAAGGAGTTGACGTGTCTGGTTTTAATGACCACATCGTCTACGTATGCCTCCACTGTTTTGCCGACCTGCTTTTCCAGACATGTCTGAATCATGCGTTGATACGTTGCGCCGACGTTTTTGAGCCCGAAGGGCATTGTGTTAAAACAAAAGGGGCCGTATGGAGTGATAAATGCTGTTGCGGCTTGATCGGACTCTGCCATATTTATTTGGTGGTAACTGGAGTATGCGGCGAGGAAGCACAATGAGTCGTGTCCTGCGGTGGCGTCGATAATTTGATCGATGCGAGGGAGGGGGAATGGATCCTTTGAGCAAGCCTTATTAAGGTCCTTGAAGTCGATGCATAGGCGCCAGGATTTTTCCTTCTTTGGTACCATTACCAGGTTTGTTAGCCAGTCCGGATGTTTTATTGCTCTAATGAATCCGGTCTCCAGTAACTTGGCTAGCTCCTCTCCCATTGCTTGCCGCTTAGGTTCGGAGAAACGCCGAAGAGTCTGCTTGACCGGCTTGAATCCCTTTAGAATGTTAAGGCTATGCTCAGCCAGCCTGCGTGGGATTCCTGGCATGTCTGAAGGATGCCAGGCGAATATGTCCCAATTCTAGCGCAGGAACTCCCATAGTGCGGCGTCTACAACAGGGTTTAACTGTGCCCCGATGGATGCTGTTTTTGTGGGGTCTCTTGGATGGATTTGGAATTTGACTATTTCATCCGCTCGTTTAAAAGAGGTGGACTTGGATCCTTTGTCGAGTATCACGTCGTCCCTGTCCACTGTGGAGCGCAACGCAGTTAATTCCTCCGCCACAAGGGCTTCGGATAATGCCTCGAGGGCTAGTGCGACTGTTTTGTTCTCGGTGCGGAGTGCTATGTCCGGATCACTAGCTAGAGTGATGATTCCATTGGGCCTGGTCATTTTGAGCTTCATGTACCCATAATGGGGTATGTCTTGGAAGATCGTGAATGCCTCCCGCCCTAGAAGGGCGTGGTATCCGCTACTGAACGGGGCCACATGGAATGTAATTTCTTCGGACCTGTAATTCTCCCGAGTGCCGAATACCACATCTAGTGTGATTTTCCCAACGCAACATGCCTCCCGACTGGGGATGATTCCTCGGAAGGTCGTGCTGCTTTGCTCCATACGGTTTCTGTCTATTTCCATTTTTTGAAGAGTCTCCTCATAAATGAGGTTTAATCCGCCGCCGCCATCCATGAGCACTTTAGTAAGCCGAAAGCCGTCCACAATTGGACTGAGGACCAAGGCGGCTGGTGCTCGGGCTGTTCGGAATTTAGGTTCATCACTGGCATTGAAGGTGATAGCCGTGTCGCTCCATGGATTTATTGCTGCCACGTGGCAGACTTCTTCAAGGCTACGGAGTGCTCGCTTACGCCTATTATTTGAGGCGAAGGTCTCGAAGACTGTCAATACTGTATTGTTATCCATGGGATGGTGCTCTGCGGTGTTTTGAATGAGGATATCCTCGCCGCTCTTGGCCACCTGCTGGAGTACCCAACATGTTCTAAGGCTGTGTGTTGGTATGGTATCCACTGTACTATGAATTTTGCAGGGCCCATTAAGCCATCCCTCCAATACGGTTCCACGCCCTATATTCGGCTTTTGCTTTTTTGTAATTGAGTCGGGCGAATTATGTGAGTGCACCCTTTTAGGTCGGACTGGGGGTTTTGTCAGAGCCGGATTATCCCAAAATTTTGTTTGGATTTTCCAGGCGCTTTCCATGGCACAATACTTCCGTACTATGGCCGCCAAGTCAGCAAAGTGTTCTATGTCATGGAGACTTATGGCGTCGAGGATTCCCTTGTTCGTGCAATTATTGCAAAAGAATGAAATTGCGTCTTCCTCGCGACAGTCCTTGACCTTGTTCATTACAAGGAGGAATCTGGCCCAATAGTGATGTACTGTCTCTTGGGGCTCTTGCCTAATGTGGGAAAGATCATTTATATCTTGGTGGGTGGGTGGATTTAAGTCCAGACCTTGACCCAATCCGAGACCTAGGGGCGGGGGAGTTTCCGATCTAGGAATTTCGGGCTCCGGAATGTTGCCCCGCAGGTTCGGCATACTGCCTAATTCTAGGTTCAGAGTTAGGGCGATGTCCTCCCGTGGACGAGTATCCGACTCGGAGAGCTCGGGAATCCTGACATAGTTCATCCTCAGGATAGAGGAAGATTCACAGCGTTGTTCCTCCACCACCGCTATCTGATGGGTGACCGGCGAAGAGTTAATCTCCCCTTGGTCGGGTTTAAGCCCAATCCGATCATAGTCTGTAGCGACTCCCAGAGCAGCGATGCGATCCAAGACTTCAGTCGAAGAGGAGAGCTCCATTGGATCCATCTGCTCGGTGAATTTCGAGCCGACGTGGAGGCTATTTTCGATGACTCGAGAAGTCATCGTCGGTGCAGCGGCCGAGCGGGCATTCATGACAAAGCCGCCTAGTCGAAGAGTTTGTCCTACAGCCAGGGCTCCCCCAGAGGTGATGTTGTTCTTGACAACGAGACGAGCCATCCCTCCTTATGATGACGACACAGTGGAACTCTCAATGAAAGCACCAATGTCGGTGTCAAAACCGGCGGATCTCGGGTACGGGGTCCCAAACTATGAGTCTAAGGCGGATGGTAACAGGAGGCAGGGGACATGATGTTTACCCAGGTTCGGGCCCTCTCGATGGAGGTAATACCCTACGTCCTGCTTGATTGATCTTGATGATATGAGTATTACAAGAGTTGATCTACCACGAGATCGTAGAGGCTAAACCCTAGAAGCTAGCCTATGGTATGATTGTATGTTGTCCTACAGACTAAACCCTCCAGTTTATACAGAAACGGGAGGGGGCTAGGGTTACACAAAGTCAGTTACAAGGGAGGAGATCTACATATCCGTATTGCCAAGCTTGCCTTCCATGCCATGGAGAGCCCATCCGGACATGGGACGAAGTCTTCAATCTTGTATCTTCATAGTCCAATAGTCCGGCCAAAGGATATAGTCCGGCTGTCCGAAGACCCCCTAATCCATGACTCCCTCATTGTGGTTGTGCATGATTTAAATATTTTGTGTGATGAAGATAGAGCATAGCCAGACTATATGATTTGTAGGGATAGCTTTCCTTGGCCATTATATTTTGAGAAGACACAAATGCTTGGTTTGTATGCTTCAAGTATTATTGTTTTTATGTCAATATTAAACTTTTTTCTCGAGTCTTTCAGATCTGAATATTCATGCCACAATAAAGAAAAATACATTGAAAATTATGGTAGGTAGCATTCCACATCAAAAATTCCATTTTTATCATTTACCTACTCGAGGACGAGCAGGAATTAAGCTTGGGGATGCTTGATACGTCTCCAACGTCTATAATTTTTTATTGTTCCATGCTATTATATTATATGCTTTGGATGTTTAATGGGCTTTAATATGCACTTTTATATTATTTTTGGGACTAACCTATTAACTGAAGGCCCAGTGCAAATTGCTGTTTTTGCCTATTTCAATGTTTCGTAGAAAAGAATATCAAACGGAATCCAAACGGAATGAAACGTCTGCAAGGATCTTTTTTGGAACAAATTCAATCCGTGGAGATCAAGGAAGCAACGAGGCGACCATGAGGTAGGGCGGCATGCCCAGGGGGGCAGGTGCGCCCCCACCCTCGTGGGCCCCTCGTAGCTCCATCGACCTACTTCTTTCGCCTATATAAACTCTTATACCCTAAAAACATCTAGGGGAGCCACAAAACCACTTTTCCACTGCCGCAACCTTCTGTACCTGTAAGATCCCATCTGGGGACCTTTTCCAGCGATCTGCCAGAGGGGGATTTGATCACGGAGGGCTTCTACATCAACACCATAGCCTCTCCGATGATATGTGAGTAGTTTACCAGAGACCTACGGGTCCATAGTTATTAGCTAGATGGCTTCTTCTCTCTCTTTGGATCTCAATACAAAGTTCTCCTCGATGTTCTTGGATATCTATTCGATGTAATTCTTTTTGTGTTGTGTTTGCTGAGATCTGATGAATTGTGGGTTTATGATCAAGTTTATCTATGAACAATACTTGTCTATTCTTCAAATAGACAAGTTAGTCAAAGAGCCAAGACCACTCTTTTCACATGCCATGCAACTAGCATTGGCACATCGAGTGCCTTTCGATTGCTCCGTATTGGCGAGGGCGGATTTGAGTTTGTGGGTTGCACAAAAAGAGACTTGCAGAATTATCATCGTAATTTGAGAAGTTCTATCAAGGATTCAGATGCTCAGATGTTCATTGATAACCTCAAGAAAAGGAAGCAAATCAACCAAGCGTTTTATTTTGATTACATTCTTGATGACAAAAATCGTCTAACTCATGTGTTCTGGGCAGATGCTACTTGTAGAAAGAACTATGCTATAGCAGGAGACATGGTGTCTTTTGACTCTACATATAGCACCAACCAGTATAATATGATATTTTGCCCTTTCACAGGGATAAACCACCATAGGGGGTCTGTGTTCTGTGGCGCTGCCTTGATCATCAATGAGAAGATACCGTCATACAAGTGGGTGTTCCAAACGTTCTTGAAAGCAATGGATGGAGTAGCACCTAGACTTATAGTAACTGATGAAGATGCTAGCATGAAGGCCGCCATTGAAGAGGTTATGCCAACAACCATCCATAGGTTATGCATGTGGCACATAATGAAAAAGCTTCCAGAAAAGGTCGGTCCTTCTTTGAGAGAAGATGAAGATTTCTATAAGGTTGTGAACGCGTGTGTATGGGGCTCTGAAAATCCAACTGAATTTGAGGCAAAGTGGTCTTCTATGATTTCTAAATTTGCTTCGGAGAACAATGAGTGGTTTTCTCACAGATATGAAATCCGTGAGTCATGGATACCGGCGTACTTCAGGGGTGTATTCATGGCTGAGATTTTGAGAACCACTTCACGGTCAGAGAGTGCTAACTCATTTTTCAACCATTTTATTGGTTACAAGCATGCTTTGGTGGAGTTTTGGATTAGGATTGGTACAACAATACAAGAGCAGCGCCAGAATGAACTTAAGGCTGACCATGAATGTTTTGATTCGATGCCTGAACTTGTAACATCATGGGGCATTGAGAAGCATGGAAGTCTATACTTCACTCATGAAGTCTTCCGGGCTTTTCAAAAGGAGGTACTTGCAGCTAGAGATCATTGCTTGATTGAAAGCATCTCACAGGATGGTGATGTCAAAACCACGGTTATAGGTGGTTATTACGACAAGGCTAGAGAAGTTCAATTCAACACATCATCCATGAGTGCTCACTGCTCCTGCATGTTGTTTGAGACACGTGGAATTCCATGCCGACATATCATCTTGGTTTTGAGAGATGCCAAGCTGAATGAGCTCCCTAGCCATTTTATTTTGGATAGGTGGAAAAAAGTAGTTAACAGGAGGGCTTTATATGATAGCAGTGGCAACTTGCTTGAGGAGAACGCGAGCAATTCTTCAGACTTGACAAAGCGCAAAATGGTTTCTGAGATACACGACACATTAGACGACATGATCAGGTTGGTTGAACATTCTCCAAAAGAATTGGAAGCATTGAGAAATGTTCTCCGTGACTTCAAAAGAGATTTATCTCAAAGAGTTGATGTAAATCATCCTAGCAGACAAGAATAATTTGAGGCACATATTGGTTGTAGTATGCCTACTCAAATTGACATCCATCCACCAACTGATGTTCGTACGAAGGGGAGATGCAAAAGAATTAGCGGTCACTCAGATAAGGGGGCACAACAAAATAAGGATGTTGGGAGCCAAAAGAAGAAGCCCCGCATGTGCGGGAAGTGTAAGGAGGTCGGTTTCCATGACAAACGCACGTGTCCCAACTGAATATGTCAACCTGCAGTTTTTTTGCTTTGGTTCTGGACAACCTGATGGTTTTCTTTTGATGGAATATGTCGGTGTACTAGAGTAGGGGTACCCTAGTATCCCGAACTTGTGCACGGGCAGTCGCAGCATCCCGCGGCAAGGCTTGCCGGGTGACCGCCAAGGTCCTCCGTGGTTCCTTTGTAGCCATTCAAGAACAAAATATCCAAGACCCCGGCAAGAGGAGCTTGCTGGGAAGGAGACAAGACCCCGGCAAGAGGAGCTTGCCGGGAAGGCCAACCAAGGCTCGGTGAGCGACAAGCTCCCAGACGCGACAAGACAACAACCGCGGCAAGGCGCTTGCCGCGGCAAGCCTCCACTCCGTACCTGCGCTCCAGCACATCCACCAACGTGTCGCTCTGGGACCCTTCCAGGCGTATGTGGCAGGAAGCTGTGCAGCCAGAGGTACACGGTGGCAAGCGGCGCTGGCAAGATTGCCATCATGGCAAGCAATGGCGTCCCTGGCGGTCCCTTTCTGCACCGTCTAGGCGACGCAGACAGGCATTTAATGCCTTTGTCCCCTACCGTCAGGGTTAGGTATGATGCACTGTAGTAGGCGGCGGTACCAACCGCCACGCCTTTTCCATTTTTACCCTCATCTACGTTGCCACCTGTCGGTGACCCCTTGAGCATATAAAAGGAGGCCCATGCGCAACGTAGAGGGGGTCGGCCAATAGATCATTCTCACGCTCGGTCTAGCTAGCCGCTGGTGTGTACTGTAGCAACCAGCGCCCCCGAGCAAGAAATCAATACAAACCATAAAGCAGGAGTAGGGTTTTACGCATCCGTGCGGCCCGAACCTGGGTAAACAGATCGCGTTGCTCGTGCGCCTCGCCTCGATCTGCTCTTCGTGCTCTCTCCGCCCCCTGCCAAACCGAAAGGGGCCCAGCCCGCCGTGGTCCCATAGGTGTCCGTGGGATCAGCACCCCCGACATCTTTGGCGCGCCAGGTAGGGGTGCGTCGAGGTTGTGTGAACCTGATCCGGTGTTCGCACGAGCTAAATCTTCATCGTCTTCATCGACATGCCGCCGAAGAAGAAGGCTTCGGAGGCGGCTGCTCCATCCGCGCTGAACCCGCCATCACCAGAGCAAACAGCTGGTGGGGTAGACGCCGGCGGAAGAACGGGCGTCGACGAAGGAGCACACGGTGCTGCCAGGTCCAAGGACAAGGCTCCGCTGCACATCGGCGGCGCAGTCGGCTCCCACAATGACCGGACGCACTCCAAGACCTCGGCGTTCGTACACGCACCGCGCCCATCCCAGGAGGCACGGGACCGGCAGTGTCATGATACCCACTGTACCATACGCTTGCTGGATCAAGATCGAGCTGGTGGATCTCGAAGCGCTCAAGACCAGCATGCACGCTAACATGCTGGCGCGAGCGGGGCACGGTCACCTGGACGAGATACTGCTCCTTCTAACGTGGTTAGAAGTCCGAGCATATCTCGCTCCTCGCACCGTTCGCCGCCGCCGCCCGCCACTTCAGCAGAAGCTTTGGCGCGAGCTCAACTGCTCCTAGACTACCCTCCAGCGCCAGACAAGATCGACGACTGGAGGGCCACCATCCAGAGTCTCATCGGCTTCGCCAACGGCGACAACCCACGGCAGCCGAGTACTTCGCTGCCGCGGCAAGCCAGCCACGCACGAGCCGGTGGCGACAAGACCGGTGGAGGTGCAACCACCGTGCACTCTCCGCCCCGAAGGCCAAGATCGCCGACTCACTGGATCCACCTCGACAGCGACTCCACCGCTTCATCAGATCCGCGAGTTCGTCGCGATCAGTGCCAAGTTCTTCACGAACGATAGCAAGAAGATGCTCGTACTCGCATCGAGTGCCGAAGAGAAGCGCGGCGTCAATCAGACCTGCGCGCTGGGCCTTCTGTCGATATGCATGCGCCAGGGGAACCAGGTGACTTGCCGTACACGGTAGGTTGCCCTGCGTTTACTCGTGAGCTGCGGCAAGTCCAGTGGCCCAGCCAGAAGAATTTCAAGCCAGACGTACCAGAGAAGTACGACGGCAAGTCGCACCCGTCGGAGTTCCTCAGCATCTACACCATCGCGGTGCAAGCTGCCGGGGGGCGAGACGACAAGGTCCTTGCCAACTACTTCCCGCTGGTGCTCAAGCCCGATGTCAGGTCCTGGCTCATGCACTTGCCAGACAACTCCATATCCTCTTGGGCAGACCTAAGCCATCAGTTTGTCGGCGCCTTTACAGGCGGCCACAAACCTCATGGCCAAGAGAGTGACCTTCACCTGCTCGTCCAGAAGGAAGGGGAACCCCTGCGCAAGTACATTCAGAGATTCAGCCGTGTGCAGCGCAACATCCCAGATATCCACCCTGCCGCGGTCATCAGCGCGTTCCATCAGAACGTGCGTAACCGCAGGATGCGGGAGGAGATGGCGATGTGCAGGATCAGAGACGTCAGTGAGCTCTATGCCCTGGCCAACAAGTGTGCACGTGCTGAGGAAGGGAGGGAACTCCCCGGAGAGAGTACAGGAGTAGGAGGATCTGACAGCGAGGATGCTGCCCCGGCAAAGAAAAACCGGCGGCGCAATAACAGGAGGAAGAAAGGCAAAGAGGTGCTAGTCGTTGAGCAGTCCGGCAACGATGGCGCCGCCAAGAAAGCCAAAGTTGGTAGCTCCGGCAAGGAGGTTGCCGCATGCGCCAACTGCCAGGCTGTGGCGGTCACCGACAAGCAGGACGGCACCGACAAGCAGTACTGCAAGATCCACCGCACCAAGGGCCATGAACTCCAGAGCTGCAAGAAGGTCGAGCAGCTTGTCCATCAGCAAAAAGCTGAGTACGAGCGACGCGACAAGGAGAGGGCCCAAGGAGGTGCTGGAGAAGCAGGCAAGGAGCGCGCCGGCCGGGGAGGACGCCGCGGCAAGGCCAAGCAGCGGCAAGGAGACAGACCTCCCCGCGGCCGCGACAAGGATGAAGACGACGACGACAAAGACATGGATGATGTCGAGAACAGTGAGCAGGAGTTCCAGAAAGCCACAGAGGTCTTGTGTGTTGACGGCGGTGCTTCTCTGCATACTTCCCACCGCCAACTCAAGCAGTGGGCGTGGGAAGTCAATGCGGCAGAACCACCTGTCGAATCACGCAAGCTTCTGAAATGGTCCAGCACGCCTATCATCTTTGACATTGAGGACCACCCTGATCGCACAACTGCGGTCGGGTGCTTGCCGTTGTTGGTTTCACCAACTATCCGCAACCTCAAGGTCACTAAGATGTTAGTTGACGGCGGGGCTGGCTTGAACCTGATCTCCTCCGCTGTACTCCAGAAACTCCAGATCCCTGACAGCGAGCTCGAAGAGACCGGCACATTCCAAGGAATCAACCTGGGAAGGAGCAAGCCGAAGGGGAAGGTCACGTTGCCGGTAACATTTGGCAGCGAAATGAACTTCAGGACTGAGAGGGTCACTTTTGACGTTGCTGATTTTCCATTGCCTTACAATGGGATACTCGACCGTCCAGCGCTCGCCAAGTTCATGGCAGCCTCTCACTACGCATACAACATGCTCAAGATGCCAGGCCCGATAAGTGTCATCTCTGTCCCTGGCGACAAGAAGGATGCTCTTATCTGCGCCGACAAGATCTACCGGGAAGCAGCAGCCACAACGGATCGCAAGTCACTTGCCGCTGAAGCTCCGGGGGGGGGGGGGGAGAAGAAGACCAAGTCCGGCAAGAGTTTTGATGCCCACTCCGGCAAGCGCACCTCTTCGGAGTGCTGCGCTACCGTCGAGGACACACCATCGAGCTCCACCGGCAAGTGTAAGAAGGCAATGGCAGCTCCACCACATACTAAGAAGGTGTCCGCCAAGGAGGACGGCACTGGTGGTACCTTCACCATCAGTGCCACTCTCGACCCTAAATAGGAAAGCACGCTCATTGCTTTCCTGCGGGCGAACGTCGACGTGTTTGCGTGGAAACCGTTTGACATCCCCGGTGTTCCCAGGGAAGTAATTGAGCACCATCTTGCCGTTTGTCCTCATGCGCGGCCCGTCAAGCAGAAGGTCAGGAAGCAAGCAGTGGAGCGCCAAGAATTCATAGCAGAAGAGATCAAGAAATTGGAAGCAGCAGGCCTTGTCAGAGGAGTGCTCCATCCCACGTGGTTGGCCAATCCTGTAGTCGTGCGCAAGGCAAACGGGAAATGGAGGCTTTGTATCGACTTTACTGATGTTAATAAAGCTTGTCCCAAAGACCCATTTCCCTTGCCACGCATTGACCAGATTGTTGACTCCACGGCCGGATGTGACTTGCTTTCATTTCTTGACGCATACTCAGGATACCATCAAATCTTCATGGCAGAAGAGGATGAGGAGAAAACCGCATTCATTACTCCATGTGGCACGTACTGTTTCATACGGATGCCTTTTGGTTTAAAGAATGCTGGTTCAATGTTCGCAAGGGTAGTCCATGTTGCTCTTAAGCCGCAAATACACAGAAATGTGGAGGCCTACATGGATGACATAGTGGTCAAGAGCAAGGATAGGGCAACTCTGATTCAAGATTTAGACGAGACCTTTGCAAATCTGCGCAAGATCAACCTCAAGCTCTACCCCGAGAAGTGTGTGTTTGGAGTCCCCTCCGGCAAGCTTCTCGGGTTCTTTGTGTCTCAGCGGGGAATTGAAGCCAATCCCGACAAGATCAAGGCCATTGAGCAGATCGAAGCACCAAAGCGTGTCAAGGATGTATGAAAACTTGTCGGTTGCGTGGCTGCTCTCAGCAGGTTTATCTCTTGGTCTGCTGAGCGCGCCCTGCCGTTTTTCAAAATTTTGAAAAAGGCAGGTCCAATGAAATGGACTCCGGAAGTGGAGGCTGCGCTGCAGGACTTGAAGAGATACCTGTCCTCCACTCCAACACTTGTCCCACCTAAGCCACAAGAGAAGTTGCTGCTGTATATAGCGGCAACCAATCAAGTGGTTAGTGCTGCGTTAGTGGCGGAGAGGGAGGCAGATGACGAGCCAGCAACCACGGCAAGCACATCCAGCGACAAGCAGGGGGCTTCCCCGACAAGCTCTGGTCCCGACAAGGATGGATCTGCGCAGGAGCGCGAGGAGATATAGAAGAAAATGGTACAGCGCCCAGTTTACTTTGTCAGTTCCCTTCTGCAGGGGGCTAGGTCAAGGTACTCTGGTGTGCAAAAGTTGCTTTTCGGCCTTCTCATGGCCTCGAGAAAGCTGCGCCATTACTTCCAAGCACATGAGATCACAGTTGTCACTCGCTTTCCGCTGAAGAGGATACTGCAGAATCCAGAAGCAACAGGCAGGATTGTCGAGTGGGCACTAGAACTGTCAAGCTTTGGCCTCAAGTTTGAGAGTACTTCAACTATCCAAAGCAAAGCATTGGCAGAATTCATAGCAGAGTGGACGCCGACACCAGATGAAGAAATTCCAGAGATGAGAATCCCCGTCAAGGAAGCGAGCAAAGAGTGGCTTATGTACTTTGACGGTGCTTTCTCGCTGCAAGGCGCCGGCGCTGGTGTGCTGCTTGTCGCACCCACCAGAGAGCACCTCAAGTACGTAGTCCAGATGCACTTTCCCAAGGAGCAAGCGACAAACAATACTGCAGAGTATGAAGGCTTGCTTGCCGGTCTCAGGATCGCGGCAGACCTTGGGATTAAGAAGCTCATTGTCAGGGGAGACTCGCAGCTTGTCGTCCGCCAAGTAAACAAAAGTTACCAGAGTCCGTTGATGGAAGCCTACGTTGATGAAGTGAGAAAGCTAGAAGAGCACTTTGACGGCCTACAGATGGAGCATGTCCCAAGGCCTCAGAACGACATTGCCGATGGCCTGTCAAAGTGCGCCGCGCTTAAGTTACTTGTGGAACCAGGGATCTTTGTGATCAAGCTGACTCAACCGTCCGTAACATCATCAACTGGACAAAGCAAGAAGAGGAAGTTGATTTCTGGTGACTATTTTCCGGCAGAGCTTCCCGAAGCCGCCGCCAAGAAGGTCCCCAAGATCAACACCAAGAGTGCTGAGGAGCAGTCTGCTCCGGCAAGCCCTAGGGTTTGTTCCGTCAAAGCAGACGCTCCCGACAAGTTTTGCTCCGGCAAGCTTGCCGGGGAACGTCAAGCTCCGGCAGAGCCGCAGGCTCTTGCCGTAGAAGCAAATGTTCCCGCAGCAGCAGATATGCCTTTAGTCCTTGTTGTCGAGCCGCAAGCTCCAGCATGGGCACATCAGGTTGTCCATTTCCTTCAGACAGGAGAACTTCCCGAAGAGCAAGAAGAAGCGGAAAGAGTAGCCCGGCAGTCAAGTATGTACCAGTTTGTCGACAGCACACTATACAGAAAAAGACTCAACGGTGTGAAATTGAAGTGTATTCATCGGGAAGATGGACAAAAGCTGTTGGCAGAGATACATGGAGGCATATGTGGTCACCACATTGGCCCAAGAGCACTTGCCGGCAAAGCATTCCGGCAAGGCTTCTTCTGGCCGATAGCCCTCCAGGATGCAACTGCACAAGTAACCAAGTGTGAAGCGTGCCAGTTCCATTCCAAGCAGATACACCAGCCAGCTCAAGCTCTCCAGACGATCCCTTTATCCTGGCCATTTTCGGTCTGGGGGCTCGATATCCTCGGCCCCTTTCCCCGAGCTGTCGGGGGCTTTGAGTACTTGTACGTTGCAATCGACAAGTTCACAAAGTGGCCGGAAGTGGAACCAGTGAGGAAGGTGACAGCACAGTCAGCAGTCAAGTTCTTCAGGTCGATTGTTTGCCGTTTCGGGATCCCTAACAGGATAATCACCGACAACGGTTCGCAATTTATGAGCCGCACCTTCATGCAGTACGTCCAAGATCTTGGCGCCAAGGTCTGCTTCGCTTCTGTTGCTCACCCGAGAAGCAATGGTCAAGCGGAAAGGGCAAATGCTGAAGTGCTGCGTGGGCTCAAGACCAGAACTTTCGACAGGCTGCACAAGTGCGGAAGAAACTGGATCGAGGAGCTGCCGGTGGTTCTTTGGTCGATCAGGACGACGCCAAATCGAGCCACTGGCCAGACACCTTTCGCTCTAGTCTATGGAGCAGAGGCAGTTCTCCCCGCGGAACTCGTATATGGGTCACCTCGAGTGCTCGCTTACGACGAGCTTGAACAAGAGCAGCTGCGACAAGATGATGTGCTGCTCCTTGAGGAAGACCGTCTTCAGGCTGCTGTGCGAGCTGCTCGCTACCAGCAAGCTTTGCGCCGCTACCATAGCCGCAAAGTTAACGCCAGAAGTCTCGAGGAAGGCGACCTTGTTCTTCGGCGCGTTCAGTCCGCCAAGAATTCCAACAAGTTGACGCCGAAGTGGGAAGGCCCTTACCGGGTGAAACGAGTCACTAGGCCTGGCGCTGTCCGCCTTAAGACCGAAGATGGCATACCAGTGAGCAACTCCTAGAATGTCGAGCATCTTCGTAAGTTTTACCCGTAGGGCGCGGTTGCCGGAACCCGTTCCGGCAACCACCTTTTGTACAAGTCTTGCCGCTGTTGCATGTAATCCTTTGTACAAAGCCGGGCGCAGATCCCGTGCATAAAGATAGCCGGGCGCAGATCCCGTGCATAAAGATCATGTGCTCCGCACATCTTGTCGATTTCGTGCTTTTTATATTTTGCATGTGTTATCTGACACTTTGTGCAGCACTTACCCCCGGTAAGCAACAACGAGCCATAAGGCTCCATATCTTTTTCTCCCTTTTCTTTTTCTGCCATAAAAGGAAGGTTCCCTCGCGCACAAGTTTGCCGGGGGGGGGGGGGGGGAGAGGAGAAGATACGGTATGGACCAGGCGTCGTTCAAGAAAGTTCGCCTTGCCGGGAAGCAAACGACAGAAAAGATAAGTTGCCAAAGTTTGAGCAATCAGATTTTTAAAATTTTTAAGTTATCTTCCTCGAACGACCGTACTTTGTATGGAAAACCTGTGCGCGGAGGAACCAACTCGTAGCTAGTTGCGCCCTTACTGTTGTTTCGAGTCCGCTCAACAACTTAAGTGAGCTGCGACTAGCTGCGACAAGGTTTCTTGTCGGCAGCGGCACCGCCAGCAGGCTGCTGACGTCCCACACTCAGCGCTCGCGGCAAAGGTGCCTGCGCTGGCAAGTTCCCTAAAAGCGTAGGGCAAAAACATACAAAGGAAGGAATCAAGTAGAGGAAATAACATTGCAATCATTGCCCAAAACAAAGTTATATTACAAAATAGCTTGTAGCGGCTCTAACAGATTTTTTGCATAACATGAATAGCAGCGACAAGGAAAGAAGAAAACGGGCGGCCTAGTCTACGCGGTCGCCCTCGACCCTCTTGATCCCGCTCACCTTGTCCACAATGGGTGCGACAAGGGTCTTGAGCGCCTCCAGATCAGCATCCGGCGGCAAGGACCTGAGGACGTTGGTGAGGTTGAGGCCCGGGTTGCGGAACGCCACCTTCACCAGCACCTTCTGAAGAGCTCCTGCGCAGATCTTGCGCGACTCGTCGGCCAGCTGCTTTGGGATCCTTTCACGGAGTCGCCGGAGGGCCGTCACCACGCCTTTGAAGAACAAAGTGAGCTTGCCGCTGGGTTGGAGGCTCTCGTCGGAAGGATACCCGAGATCCTCCGGTCCCAGCTGCTCCAGCTCCTTATCGATGTGTGCGGCAACATCCACGAGCCCTTCCGTCCAGTGCTCCACATTCTCCCGGAAAGTGCTTTGGGCGGCAGCGGCACTCGCCAGCAGTGCCTTGCCGGCCTTGACTTCCTCCTTCCGGGCCGTCTCCTGCTCCTTGGCGCCGTCCAGCGTCTTGGCCAAAGCGATCAGCTTCAACTCAAGATCTGCATTGGAGTCCTTGGCGGCGTCAAGCTCCTTGCCCTTCTCGGCGAAGCGAGTCTGCAGCTCCGAGTAGCCGTGGGCGTCCTTCTCCCGCTCAAGCTTGAGCGTGGCAAGCTCGTCGCCGCTCGCCTTGAGATCGGCCTCCAGCTGCGCCACCTTCGTTTCCAGCTCCTTCTTGACGGCCTCGGCAGCTACGGTAGCGTCTTCTGCTTGCTTGAGGGATCCGCCAAGCATTCGCTCGCGCGCGGCAAGCTCCTCATCGTGGCTGTCAAGATCAACTTTCCGCTGCACCAGCTCGCCCTCCTGCACTGACAGCTTCTCAGCGGCAAGCCTTTGTTGCTCTTCCGCTTCAGCCTTCTCGAGGAGGAAGGCCCTTTGCTCCTCGGCAAGCTGCTCCCGCTCCACTGCCAAGGACTGGAGAGCTTCCTGGTTTTGACCCCGGAGCTCCTCCGCGCGCTTCTCGATGTCGACTCCAGCCTTCGCGACAAGCGCCTCGCGGGATTCCAGTTTGGCCTGCCGGGCGCGGTAGAGTGACACCAGCTTCCGCAGCAGCCGCTCCTCCTCAGGCTCACCGCTGCTGCTGCTTGGCGCGTCCACCAGCGCCAGCCCGGCGGAGGCAAGCACTTCTCCGTCGAAGTTCTCTCCCTCTACCGGCGCCCTGGAGCTTGACGCCCAGGGGAGGTTGATGAAGATGTCGTCGCCGGCCTTCAAGTAGACGCCGGGCTAGGGCTCTTCGGAGCCCGGCGCTGCGGCAGCGGCGGAGGGATCGGCGGTCGGTGCAGCGCCTGGCGCTCCTGCGGCCTCAGGGTCGTTAGTGCGATCGCCTGATCCCCCGCCTGCTTCTGCAGCGGCAGCCCTGGCGGCCTCTTTGCCGGCGGGCTCGTTAGCACCGGCAACGGCGTCACCGACGGCAACTTCGGTCTCCATCGGCTCTGCAGCAGATGGATTTGACAGCCGGAGAAGGGGAGAAGAGTCAAGCAAATATCCAAAGAAAGAGGATCAACAAGAAGAAGAATCCAAGGGAAGTTTGAGGCTAGAGGATTACCTGCACCGGGCTCTGCAGTCGTGGTCTCCACCACCGGGGGGCCGCTGGTGCTGTCCCTTGCCGGAGTGCCTTCCCTTGTCGGGGAGCTCTCCCTTGCCGGCGAATTCTCCCTTGCCGAGGAACTCTCCCTTGCCGGAGACCTCTCCCTTGTCGGAGGACTCTCCCTTGGCGTTTCAAGGGCCGCCTCCGGGCTCTCCTGGTGGGGCTGCTCTGCTCCTGCACAAGTCAACAAACAGATATCAGCAAAGCAAGAGATTCTAAGCGCACCCAACAGTGGAAAGCAAACCATATACTTACGCTGGGGGCTGCTCTAGAGGACAGTTGCCGGGCCCGGCAAGGTTGTCTCGGGCGCATCCCCTGCTGACGTGGTGGGTTCATCCTCGATGACAATCACCGGGGCCTTGGCTCTCTTCGCCGCTCTCTGGGCCAGAGTCCTGAGAAGGAATGGGTTCAGATTGAAGCAAGTGAGATACAAGACAAAACAACAAGAATTGAAGAACTGCAAGTACGACAAGTGAATCTTACTCTTCTTCTTCCTCGTCGGAGCTGAATGCGGAGAAGTCGAAATCCGACTCGCGTCCGGTGCGGGAAGGCGGTGGAGTAGGTTCCCTTGGCCGCTTGGCGGGAGCAGAAGCAGTGGTCAGGGAAGACCCTGCTCCAGTTGCCGCAGCAGCGTGAGGCACTCCCGCGGCAACAGTGCTTGCCGCGGTGGAGCGTGTCGTGCAGCGCGGCGACTGTCGACTCGGCTGCCGCCTCGCTACGTCCCCGACCTTGCGAAGACGCCTTCATGGTGGAGATGGAGGCTCTGCTTGTGATGAGCTGTCTGAGGACGAAGAGGAAGAGGAGTTGATATCCAGCAAGCCGCTCGTATCCTCGGCGGGCTTGCTCGACTCGGCGTCACGCCCGGCAAGATCTTTCTTGCCGGCAAGCTCCTTCTTGCCGGCAAGCTCCTCTCGCTCGGCACGGTTTGCCGCCTCTGCTGCCTCTGCCTCCTCCAAGGTAAATCCAAACTCGCCTGCCGCTGTGGCTGACGCCGCCTCTTCCAGCCTGGAGGCGATGCGCTTCAACTCCGCATCAGTGGTGTCGCGAGTGAGGCCATTCTTCTCGTCAGGGCGGATCGGCACTTCCACCAAGTTGTCGAAGAATTCCTGCATGACCTCGTCTGCAGGATCTTGCCAAGTTGGCACAAGACCATGCGAGTCGCACAGCGGCATCATTGCGCGGATGCGGTCTAGTGCAGAATTGTTACACAGCGGGACGACGCCCTGCGGCAACCTAAATACTTCAGGATGATCAGGATCATACTTGAAGAGCTCCTGAAGCATTGCGTTGAGCTCCAAGACAGTGAAGTTGTAGTTGAGGCCCGGGCGCAACCTCATGATATCCGCCGCGTTCTTGAACTCCCAGGCGGGCCTCCTCCGTTCCTGCAGGGGGGCGATGCAGCGGCGAAGAAAGTCTGCGCCAACGGCGCCTACAGTGAGTCCGGCAAGCCTGAGGCGTTGGATCCTGGTGATGGCAATCCTCAGCCTATCGTCTTCCGGGGCCACGTCGCTCCAATCACTGCCGCGTACTGTTGCTACTTGGCGCCGGGCGGTAAATGGCTGCGGGTTCTCCTCAACAATCCAGCACCAATCTGCTCTCCACTCCTCCCACTTGCCGCAGAACTCTCCCTCCAGATATGAGTACTTCTTGCCGGCCCTTGAGATCCAAGCGATTCCGCCGGATAGAGGCTCTCCTCTCTCTACTCGGGGCATGAAGAAATGGCGGAAAAGGGCTACGTTTGGGTGGACTCCGACAAAGTTTTCGCAAAGGTGTGCGAAAACTGCCATGGTCAGAACGGCATTGGGGGTGAAATCAAGGAGGCAGAGGCTGTAGGTGTTCATGATGTCGCAAAAGAATTCAGAGAAAGGCGGGCAGAGCCCGCAGTAGAAGAACACGGCGAAGAAGGGATATCCGTTCGGAGCCAGTTTGTGAGCAGTGGCTGGGAGTACCTTCGTGCTCGGGTGAGCCCGCGTCTCTGTCGACCAGAAGAGGTAGTAGTACTCCCTCAGCTCCTTCGTGGCAAGCTTGGGGGGGGGGAAGATGGCCTGCTCCTTCCGCAGCGTCGCAAGCCGCTGCGCCCCGGTCGACTTCACGGCCTTCCCCTTGTCGGCTTTCGGAGCCATGGCGGAGGTGGTGGAGGAGGTCGACGACGTTGGTGGTGCTGGTGGCAATGGGGGGCAGGGCGCTGCTCTCTTGCTGCTTTGAGAAGACGGGGGCGCGGCGGAGGCTTCTGAGATTGGAGTGGAAAGGGGGCGAGTGGGCGCACTACCCTTGCTTTCCCTACTTATAAAGGAGGAGGGAGCGGACGTTCCGCCTTTCCTAATAAAGAAACCACCCACGATCTCTCCCACGATGCCGCGTTCGACGCGTGCCGTGCGGGGAGGGCGCGGCGGACGCGGAATGAGATACGGCGTAACCCAGGCTGCGCGTGCCCGTGCCCTGTTTTGGGCCTGGCCCAACAGCGCTCGGCACCGTGTATGGCCCAGGCCCGGGGGCTCCTGTCGGTGTACTAGAGTAGGGGTACCCTAGTATCCCGAACTTGTGCACGGGCAGTCGCAGCATCCCACGGCAAGGCTTGCCGGGTGACCGCCAAGGTCCTCCGTGGTTCCTTTGGAGCCATTCAAGAACAAAATATCCAAGACCCCGGCAAGAGGAGCTTGCCGGGAAGGAGACAAGACCCCGGCAAGAGGAGCTTGCCGGGAAGGCCAACCAAGGCTCGGTGAGCGACAAGCTCCCGGATGCGACAAGACAACAACCGCGGCAAGGCGCTTGCCGCAGCAAGCCTCCACTCTGTACCTGCACTCCAGCACATCCACCAACGTGTCGCTCTGGGACCCTTCCAGGCGTACGTGGCAGGAAGCTGTGCAGCCAGAGGTACACGGTGGCAAGTGGCGCTGGCAAGATTGACATCGTGGCAAGCAATGGTGTCCCTGGTGGTCCCTTTCTGCACCGTCTAGGTGACGCAGACAGGCATTTAATGCCTTTGTCCCCTACCGTCAGGGTTAGGTATGATGCACTGTAGTAGGCGGCGGTACCAACCGCCACGCCTTTTCCATTTTTACCCTCATCTACGTTGCCACCTGTCGGTGACCCCTTGAGCGTATAAAAGGAGGCCCATGCGCAACGTAGAGGGGGTCGGCCAACAGATCATTCTCACGCTCGGTCTAGCTAGCCGCTGGTGTGTACTGTAGCAACCATCACCCCCGAGCAAGAAATCAATACAAACCACAAAGCAGGAGTAGGGTTTTACGCATCCGTGCGGCCCGAACCTGGGTAAACTAATCGCGTTGCTCGTGCGCCTCGCCTCGATCTGCTCTTCGTGCTCTCTCCGCCCCCTGCCGAACTGAAAGGGGCCAGGTCCGCCGTGGTCCCATAGGTGTCCGTGGGATCAGCACCCCCGACAGAATACAAGATGGAATTTAGAGATTCAACTATATTTGAAATTATATCTTTAGAATTTCAATGTTGTCTTCTAGGAGCTTCAGTCTTGTCTTTAAATTTTTGCTTTTTATTTTCTCAAATTGAAATCCAGTAAGATGTACTGGTTCTATACGATGAATTATGTGTTCTTCTTCCAGTTTTTGTTGATCACACGACTTCAAAAGTACTCCAGCAGGATGTAGTAATTTGTTGCTCCAGTTCTACTTGGTGTTTATGCAAGATGCTAGAAATAAAATTTCCATCATTCTATCCCAACATTAACTAGGTAAGGCCGGCAAGTTCCTAGTTTTTGCAACATAGCTAGTTTCCTGGTATTATCATCATAGATTCACAATCACAAACCATTTACTATGGAAGCAGAGTTGATATGAGGAAAGGGCACTTTTCATTGTTGTGGATATCTTCCCAAATAAAATTTCTTACATTTCTCATTATAATTGCGAAAAATGTGCACTGCATAACATCAATCTTTTCAATGACAATCTAAAGTCTAACTGAACATACATGCTACCTGATGTATTGGCCTGTATGCCACCTACACAACAGACTGGAACAGGCAAGCGACAAATGTGTCGAGGCTAAAAGGCAATGGCAAATCTAATGATCAAACACGATTTGCAGGAATCGCCGTGGTAGTCTCCTACAACCTTTAAAGCTCTGTTTTTGTCATTCTGGCATTGGTGATTGCAAGGTTTAACTTGTCCGTAACACTTGAACTTTCCCCAAGGCCTTCTGCCCATCATCAACAGCGAGCTTCTTTTGGATGTTCCAGTACCTCGTTGGATTATGCAACTTCAAAGCATCGGGCTGATGGAAACAATTCTAAGACCTACATTAAATTATGAATGCATTAGCATCACGGTGAGCGTTGAGAGGACAAAAGAACCAATAGAAGCATAGTAAATCACATTGTACAGAACTGCTTTACCACGGGGCGATAGTTATTATTGACAAGGAAATCATCCATATAAACAAGCAATATTCAGCTATATATCTAGTATTTTTCAGTAATTTTAGACTCAAGATAATGAAAATTTCACAATTGTGTCAAGTACAAAGCCAACTGTAACAAGCACAAATGTGCACAACATTGGGCAGAGTTGCTATGGCTACTCATACGGGATGATGGCATCTTCTCCGCATCAGCCCCCGGTTGGGCATCCATGTCCCCCGCCTCAAAGGGAGCATCAAGCAGCGTTATGGTTGGTTGCATGAGACGAAGACGGCCACGTCTCCCCATCCGGCCGGCACCGGATCGGGGCATCGGGCATCCTCGTCCAACATTGCCGCCTAGAAAGGAAGTGGCAGAGCGGTACTGCAGCTGCCCATAAGGTGGAAAGGAATGCTTGACCGCGTGCGGGATGGTGGCCGTAGGGATAAATGGAGGGCGCATATCGTGCAGCAGGAGCGGGTCGAGCAAGCGCCGGCGGCCTATCCCAGAGTCGATGAGGACAAGAACGAACAAACGGGGGAAGGCTTTGAGGAATTTTAGTCAGACATTTTTGATAAATGGGGTGTTATGTGTGAAAGTGTTAATAGTTATCTTCCGAGCCTTCCCACCTCTCACTATATGCGTTGATTTTGGATCCAACACCCCATGGGCAAACTTTTCAGATTTTCACCACCAGTTCATTTTCAGAGGATACGTTCCCTTCTTGTTTACTATTTATTTTGCAATCTTTACTTTTCAATCTGTACAACAAAAATACCAAAAATATTTATCTTATTATCTTTATCAGATCTCACTTTTGCAAGTGTCCGTGAAGGGATTGACAACCCCTTTATCGCGTTGGTTGCAAGGTTCTTATTTGTTTGTGCAGGTACTAGGCGATTTGCGTGTAGTCTCCTACTGGATTGATACCTTGGTTCTCAAAAACCGAGGGAAATACTTACACTACTTTGCTACATCACCCTTTCCTCTTCAAGGAAAAACCAATGCATGCTCAAGAGGTAGCACATATGAATGAAGCAACCAATATGGGGTGGGGGTGTATGTCCTAAAATCCTCCAAAATTCCTTCAGAAATCGCAGTACATTATCATTGTAAACTTGGGAAAAGGTGCAAAAAATTGAACTCCCTTATGGTTAACATTTAACAGGAAAGGAACATCACCTCGATATACAACTTCTTCAGGCACGGCAAGCATCTCAGGCAACTGACAACTTGGTCCAGGTTGGGGCCGGCAGATTCTAGTGCCAACACATTCACTGTGCCCAGAATCTGGGTGAAGCTTCGCTGGATGACAGACGAACATACATCTTCAAAACTAGAAATAACGTTGATATCAAGAAGGAGTATAAGGCGACTATTGTACCTGAAAGTTGTAGTATTTGACAGACGAGTAGCCCACCACTTTCAATTTTTGCGCAGAAATGACATTGATTCTTGTTGGTCCTTGTTGATCAACTACAAGTAATCTCTCAAGTGAAGGTGTGTCCTGGATGACCATATTGTGCTCCACCTTTTGTGATCTCTCGTTGCAGCACCAGCAAAACACACAAATAGTCCGGAGAGTCCTAGAGGTGATGTGCAAGGTACTCGACCAATTCATCGCTTGAAGATGAAGGAACTCGAGTGTAGTACAGCCATGGACCAGGCGCTCCATGTCATCCTTTGGGATGTAGACGGCGATGAGCTCGAGGTGCTTCAGTTGTGGTAGAAAAAGAGCGGGCACGTCATTAGGGGGGATGGCAGTCCATGAACTTGGCGAGGTGCAACGTGGGCGCGAAGCGAAGCGCGGACGTTGGCAGCAAGCGCATATGCTCATCATTAAAACTGAGCTTCTCGAGCTGATCTATGGCGGGGGATCGGAACCACTCGTCAAGCTTGGCTCGGTCCTTGCCATTGGAACCGAACTTTCCCGTGATAAGGCCTTTGATTGGGCGATGGTGACTGTCGAGGATCTGGGATAACGCATCCAAGCTTTGTTGATAGCCATCGCAGAGCTTGTGGGCATCAAGGAGGTCGATAGGGGTGAGGAGCCATAGGGGGCACCACTGCCGGGAAAGGGCGGCTGTCCTCGCCCGATATTTGATTGGGAGGAGGGATATGATGACTATCAACATATCATCGGTGAGGTTGTTGATGAAGTCTAGGCCTGCTGGAGTCGCTTGCGGTTCTTTCTCGACCCGCCTCCGCTTGTTGGCAGCCTCGTTCTCCACCTTGTCGGCAGCGATGGAAACCTCTGTCTCCGTACTCACGCCGTGCTCCGGTGCTTCAGCAGCCCCATCGTCGCCACTCCCTCCGATGGGGCGCTTCGGCGGCATCCTCGTACGCTGGCGGCTTTGAGGACTTAGAGCGGCGTCAAGGATGCGGGTAGAGAGAGAGGAATTGTGTGTGTGTCGAGGATGGGGGGGTGCGGCCGCTCGACGCCGCCATTAATATAGAACAGTGGGAGCGAGGCGGGCGACGGTCCAAGGTTGTCTCGCTTCCCGGTGAGAAGGACTGCTTAATCTCTAGTATGAATGAAATATATGCTTAATTACTGAATTTTAGTTGCAAAAAATAGATAGTGCTACTGATTTTTAGCTGCATATTTTGACAAATCATAGTGTCTCTTGGCTTAGCGCCGAAGTCAGGCTTTAATTTGCATACCGTAATCTGAACCGTTTGCGTTGAAGAGATGCGCAGATCCTGCGTTGAACAGCTTGTACGCTTCCGGTGAGCCTGCGCACCGGACTACGCTCACACGCCTCCCATTCAGTCAAGCAACTGTCCACACGGCACCTCCTATAGGCATTAAAACCAAGACACGTGGCGTGACATGAATGGTTAACAGAACGCACACGGTTTGAATTATACAAACGTTTGAGATATTAAAGTGGCAGCTATTTTTTCAAAATGCCTTTGTTGGCTGTCATTATTCGAGTGCGTCTTCTCTAAAAATGGACATGAAAAATACCACAGCATGTCGGGTGCCATTCCATGATAGCATGCCAAGTCTCATGAATTTCAGACGAGTTTTGGATTTATTAGAATTTAAAAACCAGGTATCTCAACGTTTTGCCGGCAATCAACGGTGCCCTGGTGTTTGAAATTCATTCCCATTTCATGCATGGGACCTAAGCATGCACCCAAGGACACAAATTTTATTTTTCAACCAATTTATATGCACTGGAGCATGTGCATGTAGTTCAAATTTGAATTATGCACATAAATGCATTGAAAACTCGGTTAATGAATAAAAATGTCCAAACGAACCCCGAAAAAATCACAAAAATTGACACAACACTCCTGTTGTTCTATGTTGACACGAGAAAAAAATTTGAAAGCAATAAGAGGCAATGGATATTGTTTCGTCCCCAAAGGTGGGACGTTCCCTATCGAAACCATCATGCTTGTTGTGAGAAGCTCTAGTTTGTGAGAAGCTTATACCCAAACCTGCCCCAAATGGGACAAAAAATTTACCACGACATGTTGATGCCGCTCCATGATACCATGCCAAGTTTCATGAATTTCAGATGAGTTCTTGATTTACTAGAATTTAAATACCAGGTATCTCAACATTTTGTCGGCAATCAACGGTGCCCTGGTGTTTGAAATTCATTCCCATTTCTTGCATGGGACCTAAGCATGCACCCAAGGACACAAATTTGAATTTTCAACCAATTTATATGCACTGGAGCATGTGCATGTAGTTCAAATTTGAATTATGCACATAAATGCATTGAAAACTCAGTTAATGCATAAAAATGTCCAAACGAACCCTGAAAATCACAAAAATTGACACAACACTCCTGTTGTTCTATGTTCATACGAGAAAAAAAATTAAAGCAATAAGAGGCAATGGATATTGTTTCGTCCCCAAAGGTGGGACGTTCCCTGTCGAAACCATCATGCTTATTGTGAGAAGCTTTGGTTTATGAGAAGCTTATACCCAAACCTACCCCAAATGGGAGAAAAATTTACCACGGCATGTTGATGCCACTCCATGATAGCATGCCAAGTTTCATGAATTTCAGACGAGTTTTGGATTTACTAGAATTTAAAAACCAGGTATCTCAATGTTTGCGGCCGAGTGACGGTGGCAGGGTGTTTGACATTCATTCCCATTTCTTGCATGGGACCTAAGCATGCACCCAAGGACAAAGATTTGATTTTTCAACCAATTTGTATGCACTGGAGCATGTGCATGTAGTTCAAATTTGAATTATGCACATAAATGCATTGAAAACACACTTAATGCATAAAAATGTCCAAACGAACCCCAAAAAATCACAAAAAATAACACAACACTCCTGTTGTTCTATGTTGACATGAGAAAAAATTTGAAAGCAATAAAAGGCAATGGATATCGTTTCGTCCTCAAAGGTGGGGCATTCCCTACCGAAACCATCATGCCTGTTGTGAGAAGCTCTGGTTTGTGAGAAGCATATACCCAAACCTGCCCCAAATGGGACAAAAAATTTACCACGGCATGTTGATGCTGCTCCATGAGAGCATGCCAAGTTTCATGAATTTTAGACGAGTTTTGGATTTACTAGAATTTAAAAACCAGGTATCTCAATGTTTGTGGCCGAGTGACAGCGGCAGGGTGTTTGACATTCTTTCCCATTTCTTGCATGGGATCTAAGCATGCACCCAAGGACAAAGATTTGATTTTCCAACCCATTTATGTGCACTGGAGGATGTGCATGTAGTTCAAATTTGAATTATGCTCATAAATGCATTGAAAACTCACTTAATGCATAAAAATGTCCAAACGAACCCTGAATAATTCCAATTCTTTTATGACACACATATAGTTGCATGTTCACTGCAGATAAAAGGTCTAGAAATTCAAACACCGTCCATGGCTGTTGTGACCCATTATATACTTCAAATCAAGACAAAAAATCAAGTAGATCCCACACAGTTTATTATAACCAACCATGTGAGATGCAACACAAAATATCTTGGAGCACCATCAGAGTATAGTACGCATACGGCTTACGTGAGAAGGTGCGCGGCTACAGTCCACAACCTGCTGTGAATAAGGGACCGTGTCTGATGACACTTTGTGCGCCAGTTTTTTCGCTGAAGCGATTACAAATTTTTGGCTTCTGCGGAAATATCTACCTCCCCCTCCCCCTAACCAAAAGCCACATTTCCCCTGCTTCCGCCTTCCTTTCCAAGTTGAAACCTTCACTCCTTGCTTGCAGTGCCGCCTCCTCGCCGGCGACCCTCCTTCACGCTGCTCGGCCTTGCCTATCCAGGCATGTAATCCACATCCGACCCCCATCCTCCTCCTCCTTCCGCATCCCACATGCCCCGACCGCTGGCGCGAGTGCGACACCTTCCACCCAAATCACTGACCCCTCCACCAAATAAGCGCTGGCCTAAGCCATGGTGCATGCACTATAGCCAGGATCTCAAGGATCATTTGGCAGTGGAGAAGCAAATCACGGCCGCACGCGCAGATGAGGTCATGATGGCTGCCATTCGTGCTGACCCCCAGATCTTGGAGGAGCACCTCACCATCGACGCCACCGTTGATGCCTCGCGCACCGATGCCGCGACGCGGTTGGCTGCTTTAAACGACAATTCCTGGCATTTTCTCGAGGCCATCATCGGTGCCTTTGACAAAGACTACGAGCTGTTTTCTCAGCGTGCACGTGCTTACCTCATCTCGAGAGCCAGCAGGTTGGTGCCCGGAGCGGCTCAGGCAACTCACCACTACAACAAGGGCACCCACGATGTAATACCTCGAGACCGATGTGCCAGGTGTCGTTCAGTTATTCGCTGGTGTTGCCTTGTCATTGCTTGCGTGTCATGCATTGCATATCATGTCATCATGTGCATTTCATTTGCATACGTGTTCGTCTCATGCATCCGAGCATTTTCCCCGTTGTCCGTTTTGCATTCCGGCGCTTCGTTCTCCTCCGGTGGTCATTTCTACCTTTCTTTCATGTGTGGGGATTAAACATTTCCGGATTGGACCGAGACTTGCCAAGCGGCCTTGGTTTACTACTGGTAGACCGCCTGTCAAGTTTCGTATCATTTGGACTTCGTTTGATACTCCAACGGTTAACCGAGGGACCGAAAAGGCCTCGTGCGTGTTGCAGCCCAACACCCCTCCAATTTGTCCCAAAACCCACCAAAACCTGCTCCATCATCTCGGTCGTTCGATCACGATCGCGTGGCCGAAAACCGCACCTCATTTGGACTCTCCTAGCTTCCTCTACCTATAAATATGTGCACCCCGTCAAAATTCGCGGTCTAACCCTAGCCTTCCCCTACCTCGCGCACCGGACACTTCTCCCCCGCAGCCCGTACATGTCCAACCCCGCCTCCGACGAATCCGCCGCCGCCATGTGTCGCCCGCGCCTCCCTCTCTCTCCTCAGCCCCGCCGCCGGCCCGCCGGGGCCCGGATCGGGCCCGCGGGGCCCATCTCCTCGCGCCGCCGCCCGGGAGACACGCCGCCACCCGCCTCCACCGGCTCGCCCCGCCGCCTCCACCGCGAGCTCCGCCACCTCGCCGCCCGACCGCGCTCGCCGGCCGCCACGCCGCCGTACCGCTGTGCGCCGCCACCTTGCCGCGCCATCGCCGCCATCTCCGCCGCCCGGCCGCGTCCCCACATCGCCTCGGCCTCGCCTCCTCCTCACCACCAGATCGCCGGAGTTCCACCGGCCATTGCCGGAGTTCGCGCCTCGTCTCACCGGAGTCAACTCCAGCCAGATCAGGTGAGGCTGGACCAGATCCACCAGTCCCCGGATCCAAACGGCTCCCCTCGTCCCGATCCGCTCCATCCAGGATATCCCCGTCCGCCGTTGACTTTTTCCGCGGGGTAATTTTCGTCCAAGTCCCCGATTCCCAGATCCATGTGCTCATGTTCGTCATGCTATATCTTTGCATCCGTAGCTCCGATTCATGCATATAGCATATCAAAATGTTCGTCTCAGTGAGTACATCATTTCATTCTATTGCGTAATTTTCATTTGAGTTCATCTTGATGCCCGTAATGCTGTTAGAAGGATGCTACTTGAGATATTTGTCAGATCTGCTACTCCATCTTAGACATTTGTCATTTTCGCCATGATTATTGTGTGCATGATATGTCCATGAGCTCTACATATGTTTTGTTAAGGGTTTTGCCATCTTTCTAGAGGTGCAATCCATGTATTTTTGTGATGTGTGTGGTGACTAGTGAAAGCTTGCAAAGTGAGGCACTTGGTAATTCTGTTTTCAGGGTCTTAGTAATTCCACAAAGTCCTTGAGCTGTTTAGTTCATGATGCCATATGTTCATGTTGCTTCCTAGTGATCCGTGCCTCTTTTGAGGATGATCAGTAAAGATGTTTTGTTAATCTTGTAGTGCTCTATCCATCCATGTCTTTGTTTGCACATATGGAGCACCCTAGCTTGAGTCAATCGAGCTCTACTTTTGCTACTTTGTGAATCTGGGCAGATCGTCAACTTGTTTGCGATTTTGCCGATGTTGTTGTAGTTGATCCGTGCATGCTATGCCATTGTTCTTGCCATGTCTAGCTTGCATTTTGTGCCTTCTTGATAGATGTATGCTTGTCTTGGCATGACTTGCTCCATAGTGAGTGCATCGAGCTCGTAAACATGCCTACTTGAGTTATGTTTTCAGCATGTCCGAGTTTTCACTAAGTCTGAAAACTGATTATGTTTTTGCTATGTTCACATGCTTGCAATTGTATTTTGTGATCCCCTTTGGCTCAAGGTCACTAAGGGACTTTTGTTAAGCTCTTTGAGTAGCTCCATGCCATGTCTTACTTTGCCATGTTCAGGTCCTGTAGCATATAGTTTTGTTGCTCCGAAGAGGGCTACCTGATCTGAAATTCCAGACAAGTGTTAATTTCACTAAGTCTGAGATCTGTTTTACCATTTGCATTTTTGCCATGCTTGTTTGAACCTCCTAATGGATGAATTGGCCGTAGCTCAGTGCTAGAATTTTGTTAAGCATCTTGAATGCATCTCTTCCATGTATTTTGATGCCATGTTTAAGTGTTGTAGCATGGTCATCTCATTGCATTTAGATGACTACTTGCTGTAAATCGCAGATCGTGGTCATATTTGAATCGCATGCCATTTCCAAACCGTAACTCCGATTCCGGTGATCTTTATATCGATTTCAACCGAATTCACCTCACCTTTCTAGTGGCACTCTTGGATTTCCAAGTTGAGGCCAGGTTCATGCATTCCTTGTCCAATCATGCATATGCATCGCATCCCGCATCCCGCATATCATAGCATGCTCATGTGCTGGTTGTTTACTATGTTGTGTGCTTCTTTCCGGTGTTTGCTTCTTCGGGTTGGTTCCGGTAACGTCGCGTTTGTGAGGACCCGTTCATGTATGTCCGTCTGTCTTCTTCATGGACTCGTTCTTCTTCCTTGCGGGATCTCAGGCAAGATGACCATACCCTCGAAATCACTTCTATCTTTGCTTGCTAGTTGCTCGCTCTTTTGCTATGCCTGTGCTGCGATACCTACCACTTGCTTATCATGCCTCCCATATTGTTGAACCAAGCCTCTAACCCACCTTGTCCTAGCAAACCGTTGTTTGGCTATGTTACCGCTTCGCTCAGCCCCTCTTATAGCGTTGTTAGTTGTAGGTGAAGATTGAAGTTTGTTCCTTGTTGGAACATGGAGATGTTGTTCCTTGTTGGAACTGTTGGGGAACGCAGTAATTTCAAAAAATTTCCTACGCACACGCAAGATCATGGTGATGCACAGCAACGAGAGGGGAGAGTGTTGTCTACGTACCAACGCAGACCGACTGCGGAAGCGATCACACAACGTAGAGGAAGTAGTCGTACGTCTTCTTCCCGATCCGACCGATCCAAGCACCGTTACTCCGGCACCTCCGAGTTCTTAGCACACGTTCAGCTCGATGATGTTCCTCGGGCTCCGATCCAGCAAAGCGTCGAGGAAGAGTTCCGTCAGCACGACGGCGTGATGACGATCTTGATGTACTACCGACGCAGGGCTTCGCCTAAGCACTACAACGGTACGATCGAGGTGGAATTTGGTGGCAGGGGGCACCGCACACGGCTAAGGAACGATCTCAAGGATCAAGTTGTGTGTCTATGGGGTGCCCCTGCCCCCGTCTATAAAGGCCAGGGGCAAGGGGGTCGGCCGGCTAGGAGGGAGGCGCAGGGAGGAGTCCCACTCCTACCGGGAGTAGGACTCCTTCCCCCAAATCCTATTCCTAGTAGGACTCTTCGGAAGAAAGAGAAGAGAGGGGGGCCGGCCCCTTCTCCTAGTCCTAATAGGACTAGGGAAGGGGGGTTCGGCCGGCTAGCTTGTGGGCTGCCCCTTCTCTCTTTTCCACTAAGGCCCAATAGGCCCATTTGCCTCCCGGGGGGTTCCGGTAACCCTCCCGGTAATCCGGTAAAATCCCGATTTCACCCGGAACACTTCCAGTGCCCAAACATAGGCTTCCAATATATCAATCTTTACGTCTCGACCATTTCGAGACTCCTCATCATGTCCGTGATCTCATCCGGGACTCCGAACAACCTTCGGTACATCAAAATGCATAAACTCATAATAACTGTCATCGTAACGTTAAGCGTGCGGACCCTACGGTTCGAGAACAATGTAGACATGACCGAGACACGTCTCTGGTCAATAACCAATAGCGGGACCTGGATGCCCATATTGGCTCCTACATATTCTACGAAGATCTTTATCGGTCAGACCGCATAACAACATACGTTGTTCCCTTTGTCATCGGTATGTTACTTGCCCGAGATTCGATCGTCGGTATCCAATACCTAGTTCAATCTCGTTACTGGCAAGTCTCTTTACTCGTTCCGTAATACATCATCTCTCAACTAACTTATTAGTTGCAGTGCTTGCAAGGCTTATGTGATGTGCATTACCGAGAGGGCCCAGAGATACCTCTCCGACAATCGGAGTGACAAACCCTAATCTCGAAATACGCCAACCCAACATCTACCATTGGAGACACCTGTAGTACTCCTTTATAATCACCCAGTTACGTTGTGACGTTTGGTAGTACCCAAAGTGTTCCTCCGGTAAACGGGAGTTGCATAATCTCATAGTTATAGGAACATGTATAAGTCATGAAGAAAGCAATAGCAACATACTAAACGATCGGGTGCTAAGCTAATGGAATGGGTCATGTCAATCAGATCATTCTACTAATGATGTGACCTCGTTAATCAAATAACAACCCCTTGTTCATGGTTAGGAAACATAACCATCTTTGATTAACGAGCTAGTCAAGTAGAGGCATACTAGTGACACTCTGTTGGTCTATGTATTCACACATGTATTATGTTTCCGGTTAATACAATTCTAGCATGAATAATAAACATTTATCATGATGTAAGGAAATAAATAATAACTTTATTATTGCCTCTAGGGCATATTTCCTTCAGTCTCCCACTTGCACTAGAGTCAATAATCTAGATTACACTATAATGATTCTAACACCCATGGAGCCTTGGTGCTGATCATGTTTTGCTCGTGGAATAGGCTTAGTCAACGGGTCTGCAACATTCAGATCCGTATGTATCTTGCAAATCTCTATGTCTCCCACCTGGACTAAATCCCGGATGGAGTTGAAGCGTCTCTTGATGTGTTTGGTTCTTTTGTGAAATCTGGATTCCTTTGCCAAGGCAATTGCACCAGTATTGTCACAGAAGATTTTCATTGGACCCGATGCACTAGGTATGACACCTAGATCGGATATGAACTCCTTCATCCAGACTCCTTCGTTTGCTGCTTCCGAAGCAGCTATGTACTCCGCTTCACATGTAGATCCCGCTACGACGCTTTGTTTAGAACTGCACCAACTGACAGCTCCACCGTTTAAAGTAAACACGTATCCGGTTTGCGATTTAGAATCGTCCGGATCAGTGTCAAAGCTTGCATCAACGTAACCTCTTACGGTGAGCTCTTTGTCACCTCCATATATGAGAAACATATCCTTAGTCCTTTTCAGGTATTTCAGGATGTTCTTGACCGCTGTCCAGTGATCCATTCCAGGATTACTTTGGTACCTCCCTGCTAAACTTATAGCAAGGCACACATCAGGTCTGGTACACAGCATTGCATACATGATAGAGCCTATGGCTGAAGCATAGGGAACATCTTTCATTTTCTCTCTATCTTCTGCAGTGGTCGGGCATTGAGTCTTACTCAACTTCACACCTTGTAGCACAGGCAAGAATCCTTTCTTTGCTTGATCCATCTCGAACTTCTTCAAAATTTTGTCAAGGTATGTGCATTGTGAAAGTCCAATTAAGCGTTTTGATCTATCTCTATAGATCTTTATGCCTAATATGTATGCAGCTTCCCCGAGGTCTTTCATCGAAAAACTTTTATTCAAGTATCCCTTTATGCTATCCAGAAATTCTATATCATTTCCAATTAGCAATATGTCATCCACATATAATATCAGAAATGCTACAGAGCTCCCACTCACTTTCTTGTAAATACAGGCTTCTCCAAAAGTCTGTATAAAGCCAAATGCTTTGATCACACTATCAAAGTGTTTATTCCAACTCCGAGATGCTTGCACCAGTCCATAAATGGATCGCTGGAGTTTGCATACTTTGTTAGCTCCTTTTGGATCGACAAAACCTTCTGGTTGTACCATATACAACTCTTCTTCTAGAAATCCATTCAGGAATGCAGTTTTGACATCCATTTGCCATATTTCATAATCATAAAATGCGGCAATTGCTAACATAATTCTGACGGACTTAAGCATTGCTACGGGTGAGAAGGTCTCATCGTAGTCAACCCCTTGAACTTGCCGAAAACCTTTCGCGACAAGTCGAGCTTTATAGACAGTAACATTACCATCAGCGTCAGTCTTTTTCTTGAAGATCCATTTATTCTCAATTGCTTGCCGATCATCGGGCAAGTCAACCAAAGTCCATACTTTGTTTTCATAGATGGATCCCATCTCAGATTTCATGGCCTCAAGCCACTTTGCGGAATCTGGGCTCACCATCGCTTCTTCATAGTTCGTAGGTTCATCATGATCTAGCATCATGACTTCCAGAACTGGATTACCGTACCACTCTGGTGCGGATCTCACTCTGGTTGGTCTACGTGGTTCAGTAGTATCTTGATCTGAAGCTTCGTGATCATCATCATTAGCTTCCTCACTGATTGGCATAGGTGTCGCAGAAACAGTTTTCTGTGATGTACTATTTTCCAATAAGGGAGCAGGTACAGTTACCTCGTCAAGTTCTACTTTCCTCCCACTCACTTCTTTCGAGAGAAACTCCTCTAGAAATGATCCATTCTTAGCAACGAATGTCTTGCCTTCGGATCTGTGATAGAAGGTATACCCAACAGTTTCCTTTGGGTATCCTATGAAGACACATTTCTCCGCTTTGGGTTCGAGCTTATCAGGTTGAAGCTTTTTCACATAAGCATCGCAGCCCCAAACTTTAAGAAACGACAACTTTGGTTTCTTGCCAAACCATAGTTCATGAGGCGTCGTCTCAACGGATTTTGATGGTGCCCTATTTAACGTGAATGCGGCCGTCTCTAAAGCATAACCCCAAAACGATAGCGGTAAATCAGTAAGAGACATCATAGATCGCACCATATCTAGTAAAGTACGATTATGACGTTCGGACACACCATTACGCTGTGGTGTTCCGGGTGGTGTGAGTTGCGAAACTATTCCACAATTTTTCAAATGTATACCAAACTCGTAACTCAAATATTCTCCTCCACGATCAGATCGTAGAAATTTTATTTTCTTGTTACGATGATTTTCAACTTCACTCTGAAATTCCTTGAACTTTTCAAATGTTTCAGACTTATGTTTCATTAAGTAGATATACCCATATCTGCTTAAATCATCTGTGAAGGTGAGAAAATAACGATATCCGCCGCGAGCCTCAATATTCATCGGACCACATACATCGGTATGTATGATTTCCAACAAATCTGTTGCTCTCTCCATAGTACCGGAGAACGGTGTTTTAGTCATCTTGCCTATGAGGCACGGTTCGCAAGTACCAAGTGATTCATAATCAAGTGATTCCAAAAGCCCATCAGTATGGAGTTTCTTCATGCGCTTTACACCGACATGACCTAAACGGCAGTGCCACAAATAAGTTGCACTATCATTATTAACTTTGCATCTTTTGGCTTCTACATTATGAATATGTGTATCACTATCTTCGAGATTCAACAAGAATAGACCACTCTTAAAAGGTGCATGACCATAAAAGATATTATTCATATAAATAGAACAACCATTATTCTCTGATTTAAATGAATAACCGTCTCGCATTAAACAAGATCCAGATATAATGTTCATGCTCAACGCTGGCACCAAATAACAATTATTTAGGTCTAATATTAATCCCGAAGGCAGATGTAGAGGTAGCGTGCCGACCGCGATCACATCGACTTTGGAACCGTTTCCCACGCGCATCGTCACCTCGTCCTTTGCTAGTGTCCGCTTATTCCGTAGTCCCTGTTTCGAGTTGCAAATATTAGCAACAGAACCAGTATCAAATACCCAGGTGCTACTGCGAGCTCTAGTAAGGTACACATCAATAACATGTATATCACATATACCTTTGCTCACTTTGCCATCCTTCTTATCCGCCAAATACTTGGGGCAGTTCCGCTTCCAGTGACCAGTCTGCTTGCAGTAGAAGCACTCAGTTTCAGGCTTAGGTCCAGACTTGGGTTTCTTCTCCTGAGCAGCAACTTGCTTGCTGTTCTTCTTGAAGTTTCCCTTCTTCTTCCCTTTGCCCTTTTTCTTGAAACTAGTGGTTTTGTTAACCATCAACACTTGATGCTCCTTCTTGATTTCTACCTCCGCAGCTTTCAGCATTGCGAAGAGCTCGGGAATAGTCTTGTTCATCCCTTGCATATTATAGTTCATCACGAAGCTCTTGTAGCTTGGTGGCAGTGATTGGAGAATTCTGTCAATGACGCAGTCATCTGGAAGATTAACTCCCATCTGAATCAAGTGATTATTATACCCAGACATCTTGAGTATATGCTCACTGACAGAACTGTTCTCCTCCATCTTACAGCTATAGAACTTATTGGAGACTTCATATCTCTCAATTCGGGCATTTGCTTGAAATATTAACTTCAACTCCTGGAACATCTCATATGCTCCATGACGTTCAAAACATTGTTGAAGTCCCGATTCTAAGCCGTAAAGCATGGCACACTGAACTATCAAGTAGTCATCAGCTTTGCTCTGCCAGACGTTCATAACATCTGGCGTTGCTCCAGCAGCAGGCCTGTCACCCAGCGGTGCTTCCAGGACATAATTCTTCTGTGCAGCAATGAGGATAATCCTCAGGTTACGGACCCAGTCCGTGTAATTGCTACCATCATCTTTCAACTTTGCTTTCTCAAGGAACGCATTAAAATTCAACGGAACAATAGCACGAGCCATCTATCTACAAGCAACATAAACAAGCAAGATACTATCAGGTACTAAGTTCATGATAAGTTTAAGTTCAGTTAATCAAATTACTTAGGAACTCCCACTTAGATAGACATCCCTCTAATCCTCTAAGTGATCACGTGATCCAAATCAACTAAACCATAACCGATCATCACGTGAGATGGAGTAGTTTTCAATGGTGAACATCGTCATGTTGATCATATCTACTATATGATTCACGCTCGACCTTTCGGTCTCTGTGTTCCGAGGCCATATCTGCATATGCTAGGCTCGTCAAGTATAACCTGAGTATTCTGCGTGTGCAAAACTGGCTTGCACCCGTTGTAGATGGACGTAGAGCTTATCACACCCGATCATCACGTGGTGTCTGGGCACGACGAACTTTGGCAACGGTGCATACTCAGGGAGAACACTTCTTGATAATTTAGTGAGAGATCATCTTATAATGCTACCGTCAATCAAAGCAAGATAAGATGCATAAAAGGATAAACATCACATGCAATCAATATAAGTGATATGATATGGCCATCATCATCTTGTGCTTGTGATCTCCATCTCCGAAGCACCGTCATGATCACCATCGTCACCGGCGCGACACCTTGATCTCCATCGTAGCATCGTTGTCGTCTCGCCAATCTTATGCTTCCACGACTATTACTACCATTTAGTAATCTAGTAAAGCATTACATCGCGATTGCATTGCATACAATAAAGCGACAACCATATGGCTCCTGCCAGTTGCCGATAACTTAGTTACAAAACATGATCATGTCATACAATAAAATCAGTATCATGCCTTGACCATATCACATCACAACATACCCTGCAAAAACAAGTTAGACGTCCTCTACTTTGTTGTTGCAAGTTTTACGTGGCTGCTACGGGCTTAAGTAAGAACTCATCTCACCTACGCATCAAAACCACAACGATAGTTCGTCAAATAGACTCCGTTTTAACCTTCTCAAGGACCGGGCGTAGTCACACTTGGTTCAACTAAAGTTGGAGAGACAGTCTTCCGCAAGCCATCTATGTGCAAAGCACGTCGAGGGAACCGGTCTCGCGTAAGAGTACACGTAAGGTTGGTCCGGATCGTCTCAACCAACAATACCGCCGAACCAAAGTATGACATGCTGGTAGGCAGTATGACTTGTATCGCCCACAACTCACTTGTGTTCTACTCGTGCATATAACATCAAACCATAAAACCTAGGCTCGGATGCCACTGTTGGGGAACGCAGTAATTTCAAAAAATTTCCTACGCACACGCAAGATCATGGTGATGCACAGCAACGAGAGGGGAGAGTGTTGTCTACGTACCAACGCAGACCGACTGCGGAAGCGATCACACAACGTAGAGGAAGTAGTCGTACGTCTTCTTCCCGATCCGACCGATCCAAGCACCGTTACTCCGGCACCTCCGAGTTCTTAGCACACGTTCAGCTCGATGACGTTCCTCGGGCTCCGATCCAGCAAAGCGTCGAGGAAGAGTTCCGTCAGCACGACGGCGTGATGACGATCTTGATGTACTACCGACGCAGGGCTTCGCCTAAGCACTACAACGGTACGATCGAGGTGGAATTTGGTGGCAGGGGGCACCGCACACGGCTAAGGAACGATCTCAAGGATCAAGTTGTGTGTCTATGGGGTGCCCCCTGCCCCCGTATATAAAGGCCAGGGGCAAGGGGGTCGGCCGGCTAGGAGGGAGGCGCAGGGAGGAGTCCCACTCCTACCGGGAGTAGGACTCCTTCCCCCAAATCCTATTCCTAGTAGGACTCTTCGGGAGAAAGAGAAGAGAGGGGGGCCGGCCCCTTCTCCTAGTCCTAATAGGACTAGGGAAGGGGGGTTCGGCCGGCTAGCTTGTGGGCTGCCCCTTCTCTCTTTTCCACTAAGGCCCAATAGGCCCATTTGCCTCCCGGGGGGTTCCGGTAACCCTCCCGGTAATCCGGTAAAATCCCGATTTCACCCGGAACACTTCCGGTGCCCAAACATAGGATTCCAATATATCAATCTTTACGTCTCGACCATTTCGAGACTCCTCGTCATGTCCGTGATCTCATCCGGGACTCCGAACAACCTTCGGTACATCAAAATGCATAAACTCATAATAACTGTCATCGTAACGTTAAGCGTGCAGACCCTACGGTTCGAGAACAATGTAGACATGACTGAGACACGTCTCCGGTCAATAACCAATAGCGGGACCTGGATGCCCATATTGGCTCCTACATATTCTACGAAGATCTTTATCGGTCAGACCGCATAACAACATACGTTGTTCCCTTTGTCATCGGTATGTTACTTGCCCGAGATTCGATCGTCGGTATCCAATACCTAGTTCAATCTCGTTACCGGCAAGTCTCTTTACTCGTTCCGTAATACATCATCTCTCAACTAACTTATTAGTTGCAGTGCTTGCAAGGCTTATGTGATGTGCATTACCGAGAGGGCCCACTGATACCTCTCCGACAATCGGAGTGACAAACCCTAATCTCGAAATACGCCAACCCAACATCTACCATTGGAGACACCTGTAGTACTCCTTTATAATCACCCAGTTACGTTGTGACGTTTGGTAGTACCCAAAGTGTTCCTCCGGTAAACGGGAGTTGCATAATCTCATAGTTATAGGAACATGTATAAGTCATGAAGAAAGCAATAGCAACATACTAAACGATCGGGTGCTAAGCTAATGGAATGGGTCATGTCAATCAGATCATTCTACTAATGATGTGACCTCGTTAATCAAATAACAACCCCTTGTTCATGGTTAGGAAACATAACCATATTTGATTAACGAGCTAGTCAAGTAGAGGCATACTAGTGACACTCTGTTGGTCTATGTATTCACACATGTATTATGTTTCCGGTTAATACAATTCTAGCATGAATAACAAACATTTATCATGATGTAAGGAAATAAATAATAACTTTATTATTGCCTCTAGGGCATATTTCCTTCAGGAACATGTTTACTTGTTGGGATATCACAACATATCTTATTTAATTAATGCATCTATATACTTGGTAAAGGGTGGAAGGCTTGACCTTATGCCTGGTGTTTTGTTCCACTCTTGCCGCCCTAGTTTCCGTCATACCGGTGTTATGTTCCCGGATTTTGCGTTCCTTACGCGGTTGGGTATAATGGGAACCCCTTGACAGTTCGCTTTGAATAAAACTCCTCCAGCAAGGCCCAACCTTGGTTTTACCATTCGCCACCTAGCCTTTTTCCTTTGGGTTAGGCCAGCCCAAGGGTCATCTTTATTTTTAACCCCCTCGGGCCAGTGCTTGTCTAAGTGTTGGTCCGAACTGAGTAGACTGCGGGGCCACCTCGGGGAAACTTGAGGGCTGGTTTTACTCGTAGGATGTCTCATCCAGTGTTGCCCTGAGAACGAGATATGTGCAGCTCCTTTCAGGATGTCGGCGCATCGGGCGGCTTTGCTGGACTTGTTTTACCATTGTCGAGGATGTCTTGTAGAACCGGGATACCGAGTCTGATCAGAATGTCTCGGGAGGAGGTCTATTCCTTCGTTGACCGTGAGAGCTTGTGATGGGCTAAGTTGGGACACCCCTGCAGGGATTTGAACTTTCGAAAGCCGTGCCCGCGGTTATGGGCAGATGGGAATTTGTTAACGTCCGGTTGTAGAAAACCTGAAGTTGACCGTAATTAAAATACATCAACCGCGTGTGTAACCATGATGGTCTCTTTCCGGCTGAGTCCGGGAAGTGAACACGGTTGTTGGAGTTATGCTTGACGTAGGTTGTTTTAGGATCACTTCTTGATCATAGTTGTTCGACCGTGCTTTTGCCTTCTCTTCTCGCTCTCTTTTGCGAACAGGTTAGCCACCATATATGCTAGTCGCTTGCTGCAGCTCCACATATTTACCTTGCCTTACCTATAAGCTTAAATAGTCTTGATCGCGAGGGTGTGAGATTGCTGAGTCCCCGTGACTCACAGATACTTCCAAAACCAGCTTGCAGGTGCCGATGAGTCCGTGCAGATGACGCAACCAAGCTCAGGAGGAGCTCGATGAAGATCTTGCCCTTTGTGTTGTTTCGTTCTAGTTGATCAGTAGTGGAGCCCAGTTGGGGTCGATCGAGGACCATGTCGCATTTGGGGTTCTTCTTTTATTTTGGTTCCGTACTCGGACCTTGATTGTAACTGGATGATGTATTGCTTTATTAATGTAATTGTGTGAAGTGGCGATTGTAAGCCAACCATGTAACTTCTTCCCCTATTTTATTACATGGGTTGTGTGAAGATTACCTCACTTGTGACATTGCTTTCAATGCGGTTATGCCTCTAAGTCGTGCTTCGACACGTGGGAGATATAGCCGCATCGAGGGCGTTACACACGATGCGGAGGCCTCGCCCTCTTCCATGTTCAAGGAGACAATCGTCATCGATATCTCCGACAATGAGGAGTAGCTTGTCTTATTAACTCACTATAAGGACCCATGCTCAGTTTGCTAGCTACTGCCTTTCCTTAACAAATTCTAGTGAATTGTGCTATCTACTTTTACCATGCAATCTTCTACTATAGTGTATATGTTCTATATGTCGTGCAATGTGGTGTTCAGTTAATTGCTTGGTTCAATTCTGCAAATGTGATGTTCAATTCTTTAGGGTGCAATGTTTCCAAGTTGTTAAGCATGCTTGGTTTGGTTAACTGCCTGATCTTCTATTACGAGTATGTTATATTGTGCAATGTGGTGCTCAGTTAACCTTTGGTTCATTTGTTGTGGTATTTAGTTAACTGTTTGGTTCAATTCTGCAATGTGATGTCCAATTGTTGCGGCTACATTCTGTTATTGTATACCATGTGAGAAATAAATCAAATTTGGCTCTACTAAATACATGAGAAACAAATACAATTGCAATATTTCCAAGTTGTTAAGCATTCTTGGTTTGGTTAACTGTCTGATCTTCTATTAGGAGTATGTTATATTGTGCAATGTGGTGCTTAGTTAACGTTTGGTTCATTTGTTGTGGTGTTTAGTTAACTGCTAGGTTCAATTCTGCAATGAGATGTTCAATTGTTGTGGCTGCATTATGTTATTGTATACCATGTGAGGAATAAATCGAATTTGGCTGCACTAAATACATGAGAAACAAATACAATTGCTATATTTCCAAGTTGTTAAGCATGCTTGGTTTGGTTAACTATCTGATCTTCTATTAGGAGTATGTTATATTGTGCAATGTGGTACTCAGTTAACGTTTGGTTCATTTGTTGTGGTGTTTAGTTAATTGTCTGGTTCAGTTCTGCAATGCGATGTTCAATTGTTGTGGCTGCATTGTGTTATTGTATACCATGTGAGGAATAAATTGAATTTGGCTGCACTTAATACATGAGAAATATATACAAGTGCTATATTTCCTAGTTCTTAATCATGCTTGGTTTGGATAAATGGGTTTTCCATGTGGTCTGAATTAATCTGATGAATCTGCAATGTGCTTATTTATCATCAACATATTTTACTAATAGCATGAGAACCCTTACTTAACCTGATGACTAACTACCTTATATGTGTTGTAGGGAAACAATGGGAAGCACTGAGGTTTACAAGATGGTACTAACTATTATACCTTGCCTTTTTTTATTCCTTTGCCCCATTTCCAATATAGACAAGATATTTATGCACATCCTTGTTTTCAGGGTTCACTGATGATTACCTCGCAAACCACCTCTCTGGTCAGGAGGCGAGGAAAGTTTTCATACAACACCCACGGTTCAATCTTGAAGTGTTCCTGAAGAGGCCGGAGGATGGACGGTCAATCATCCACAGGCACTGGCATAAAGTTGCAAAGACCTTCAACATGAATGAAGGCTCGATATTTGCCTTCCGCTATAGCAGTTTTCTAGATGAGATGCATCTCTCTATGTACCGTCTATGATCCTAATTTTGAATGGTTCTAGATGTTGCATTTGAAACTTGCTGCTGGTGCAGTTGTGTAATGGGGTAGCTGAGTGCTGAAGCTATATCATGTTGTACTCCGATGTATTTCAATAATGAAATCCTGCTTCCTTAATATGGAAATGTAATATATTATGTGCTTAAAATGAATGTCAATTAGATTAGTAAATGCATTATTAATAATAGGGCAATTATATTGCTAATTGGGTTTTCCTATTGCAAATGGTTATTGGGAAAATACCGCGGGCGATGACCTCAGGCAACGCACACAGTTTCTAGGAATAAACCGTGTTGGATCGATGAACAATCACACACGACATTCTCTTGAAAACTATTTGCGTTACGCCACCTTGCGCAAACGTTTTCATTGGAGTGACTGTGTGGGATGTATATACGAACGGAAACGTTTAGCGGTGACTGACTGTGTGGGATGTACTTACGACCGGAAATGATTTTGCCTGTATAATTGTATTTTTTGAGCACTAATGTACGTATTTCTGTATTTGAGTGCTCGCCAGTCGCACACGACCTCATTTTGTCGAGCGTCTGTGGCAGGAGAGCATATCCCTGACGGTTTCTGGGTCGTGTGGGAAGGATCCCCCTATCGCCCACACTCACTAGGTGACGGTTCTGAACGCCATTGTGGAAAGGGGTTAAAACCGTTTGTATGGCACCGACGTGTACCAGTGCTAGATGCATGCTGGATAGTGGTCAATGTGTGGACTAATAGTAGTAGATGTAGGCAGGAGTCGGTCTACTAATCTTGGACGTGATGCCTATGTAATGATCATTGCCTGGATATCGTCATGATTATTTGAAGTTCTATCAATTTCCCAACAGTAATTTGTTCACCTATCGTTTGCTATTTTTCTCGAGAGAAGCCACTAGTGAAACCTACGGCCCCCGGGTCTCTTTCTCATATTATTTGCCTTTGCGATCTATTTTCCTTTACTTTTATTTTCAGATCTATTAAACTAAAAATACAAAAATACATTGCTGCAATTTATTCTTATTTATTTCATTTGGCGTTCAATCTATCAATCTACTACAATTTATCTCACGTCTGTTTGCCTATCTTGAGGCGCCGTACCCGGAAGGGATTGACAACCCCTTTAACATGTCGGGTTACGAGGATTTGTTATCTGTGTGCAGGTGATGTTTATGTTGTGTTGCTTGGTTCTCCTACTCGTTCGATAACCTTGGTTTCATATCTGAGTGAAATACCTACCGCTGCTGTGCTGCATCATCCCTTCCTCTTTGGAGAAATACCGACGTAGCTTCAAGCCACATCAAAACGCAGTGACACTTTTTGTGTATTTTCATGGACCAGAAGACATCCAGTGGGCCGAAGAAGCACCTAGGGGTGCTTCGAGGGGAGCACAAAGCACCAGGGCGTGCCTGGAGGCCCAGGCGCCCCCTGGTGGGTTGTGCCCACCTCGGGTGCCCCCCGGACCACCTCTTTACTCTATAAATACCCCAATGTTCTAGAAACCCTAGGGGTGTCGACGAAAATCAATTCCAGCCGCCGCAAGTTCCAGAACCACCAAATCCAATCTAGACACCATCATGGAGGGGTTCATCATGTCCATTGGCGCCTCTCCGATGATGCGTGAGTAGTCTTTTGTAGACCTTCGGGTCCATAGTTAGTAGCTAGATGGCTTCCTCTCTCTCGTTTGATTCACAATAAAATGGTCTCTTGGATATCCATATGATGTAACCAGTGGCGGAGCCAGGACTTTTGTGGAGCCTGGGCAAGTTGAGCATAAGTGTGTAATCTAGAAACCAAAATCCGGGTATTCGAATACACAACATATAATATAGCACCAAACTTATGAATGACAAATTCACATTAATAATGAAGTGAAAACATAAACATAATAATCAAAGAAAATCTAATTTTAAAGTGAACTATATATAATATATTAATATCCCTTTCATAGACCAAATAAAGTTGAGACTTGACAACGCAAGATATATAACAAGACTTGCATGGAGGCAAACTCCCATGTTACCAACAAAAGTAAATCTATCCATACCAGATGTCAACGAATGTCATTGCGAAATTTCTTCCACCATGATCAAAAGCATCTCTTGCTTGTTCATTTCTGCCAAAAGAAAGACATATAACCAGTCTTTCATAGATGCAAACTTGCCATGTTGCCAAAGTCCTAGAAGACACTACAAGATAAATAATGGATTTGTAATTGAAAGAAATTAAGTTGTGAGATGTGGATATGTTAAAATAGAAAACTTGCAGTAATAGAGATGGTCAGATGTAACATATATACCGACGGTGAACTAAATAAAATCACGAGGCAAATGCCCTTTTTGAGTCATCATTGAGTAAATGTTCGAATAATATCCTTATCATCACCTGACTTGAATAACTCCCGCTCGGTGCAACATATCATCATGTCATTGAACCATTCATTATTGACCTTGCTACGTAGTTTATTCTTGATAATCTTCATTGCTTAAAGAGCTCTCTCAACAGATGCCGTGGGCACCGGCAATATCAATCCCAACTCAATAAGTTTGTATACCAATGGAAATATCAAATAAGAAAATGAAGTTAGTTGCTACACAACACAAGAAAATGAGCTACAATTTTGCATAGTACAGAACTACTTGCATCTATTTTGCATAGTACAGAACTACGTGCATCAATTTTGTATCAACTACGCTTGCATCAACTACAACTACAAGTTGAATCTCAAAAAAAAATACAACTACAAGTTCTTACGTTTTTTCTCTAATCATGAATTCATGAACACCCCAATGATTTTCTCCCAAATACGCTGCATATAGTATATAATTAGTGGGGTCAGTGTGTATGTACCTCGAAACAGTACCTCGCATCAAATGATCAACACCTTGCCACACGATCAATTATTCAGAGTTCAGACTTGCAGAGATGAGGAATCCTAGCCCTAATTTCGACAGAGATTTCTTACCGAAGGAAGCTGTAGCCAAAGCCGGAAGAGAGGAAGGAGGAGCCGATTGGACGACTAGATCAGTAGACTGCCTGGGAGCCTCGAGTCCGCTCCCCGCCGGCCATGCGTCTAGCCGTCTAGGGCTCAACGTCGAGGCCAGCTGCCACCGCCAGCCCCTTCTTTTGTCAAGTCGATGCGCTCGCGAACCAAAGAGACAGGAAGGAGTTAGAGCGATCGATTCCCTCATCCTCGCGTTGTTTCTTTTTTTCTGGCCTGGGCTGCAGCTGCGTAGTTGGGCTGTGAGCCTCTGTAAAACGAAGGCCCAATATTTTTGCCCGGGTAAACAGCAAGTTAGCCAACAGTTTTACCCCTTTTAGTCTAGCGATCGCTGTTGTCAAGACCCAGGGTCGCTGGGCGGTGGCTTCACCACTGGATGTAACTCTTTTTGCGGTGTGTTTGTTGGGATCCGATGAACTTTGAGTTTATGATTAGATCTATCTTTTTATCCATGAAAGTTATTTGAGTCTTCTTTGATCTCTTATATGCATGATTGCTTATAGCCTCGTATTTCTTCTCCGATATTTGGGTTTTGTTTGGCCAACTTGATCTATTTATCTTGCAATGGGAAGATGTGCTTTGTGATGGGTTCGATCTTATGGTGCTTGATCCTAGTGGCAGAAGGGGAACCAACATGTATGTATCGTTGCCACTAAGGATAACAAGCTGGGGTCTATTTCTACATAAATAGATTTTGTCTACATCATGTCATCGTTCTTATTGCATTAATCCGTTTCCCCATGAACTTAATACACTAGATGCATGCTAGATAGCGGTCGATGTGTGGAGTAATAGTAGTAGATGCAGGCAGGAGTCGGTCTACTAATCTTGGACGTGATGCCTATATAATGATCATTGCCTGGATATCGTCATGATTATTTGAAGTTCTATCAATTGCCTAATAGTAATTCGTTTACCCACTGTTTGCTTTTTTTCTCGAGAGAAGCCTCTAGTGAAACCTACGGCCTCCGGGTCTGTTCTTTAATATATTTGCCTTTGCGATCTATTTTTATTTCCTTTTGTTTTCAGATCTATTAAACCAAAAATACAAAAAATACCTTGCTGCAATTTATTTTATCTCGCGTTCCCGCGCGATCTATCTATGAAATTATTACAACTCTCTCACGTCCATTTGCCAATTTCTAGTGCTGTTACCCGAAAGGGATTGACAACCCCTTTAACATGTCAGGTTGCGAGTATTTTTTGTGTGTGCAGGTGCTGTTTACATAGTGCTGCTTGGTTGAACGTGTGCAAAACTCGAGGTGCTGTACTGCTACCTCTTGAGCTTGCGTTGGTTTTTCCCTTGAAGAGAAAAGGGTGATGAAACAAAGTAGAGTAAGTATTTCCCTTAGCTTTGAGTACCAAGGTATCAATCCAGTAGGAGACAACGCAAAAAGCCACCGAATACCTGCACAAACAAACACCAACTTGCACCCAACGCGACAAAAGGGGTTGTCAATCCCTTCACGGTTATTTGCAAAGTGAGATCTAATATAGATGGATAAACGGTGAAGTAATATTTTTGGTATTCTTGGTTTATGGAACGGAAAGTAAAAGATTGCAAAGAAAGTAAATCGGAAACTAAAATTGTAGATTGGAAACTTATATGATGGAAAATAGACCCGGGGGCCATAGGTTTCACTAGAGGCTTCTCTCAGGATAGAAATTATTACAGTGGGTGAACAAATTACTACCGAGCAATTGATAGAAAAGCGCAAAGTTATGACGATATCTAAGGCAATGATCATGAATATAGGCATCACGTCCGTGTCAAGTGGACCGAAACAATTCTGCATCTACTACTATTACTCCACACATCGGCCGACTCCTGCGTGCATCTAGAGTACTAAGTTTATAAGAACAGAGTAACAAATTAAATAAGATGCCATGATGTAGCGGGATTAACTCAAGCAATACGATGAAAACCCCATCTTGTTATCCTCGATGGCAACAATACTATACATGCCTTACTGCCCCTACTTTCACTGGGAAAGGACACCGCAAGATTGAACCCAAAGCTAAGCACTTCTCCCATTGCAAGAAAAACTAATCTAGTTGGCCAAACCAAATCGATAGTTCAAAGAGACTTGCAAAGATATGAAATCACACATATTAGATTTCAGAGGAGATTCAAATAATATTCATAGATAAGCCGATCATAAATCCACAATTCATCGGATCTCGGCAAACACACCGCAAAAGAGTATTACATCGAATAGATCTCCAAGAACATCGAGGAGAACATGCCATTGAGAATCAAAGAGAGAGAAGAAGCCATCTAGCTACTAGCTATGGACCCGTAGGTCTGTGGTAAACTACTCACACTTCATCGGAGAGGAAATGGTGTTGATGTGGAAGCCCTTCGTGATCGAATCCCCCTCCGACGGGATGCCGGAAAAGGCCCCTAGATGGGATCTCACGGGTACAGAAGGTTGTGGCAGTGGAAAAGTGGTTTCATGGCTCCACTGGAAGTTTTCAGGGTATTTGAGAATATATATAGGAGGATGATCTAGGTCAGGGGGTCACCGAGGGGCCCACAAGGTCGGGGCGCGCGCCCTCCACCCTTGTGGCCGCCTCGTGGCTCTTCTGACTTGCACTCCAAGTCTCCTGGGTGTCTTCTTGTCCAAGAAAAATCATCGCGAAAGTTGTATTCAGTTTGGACTAAGTTTAGTATTCCTTTTTTGTGACACTCTAAAACAAGGAGAAAACAGGAACTGGCACTGGGCTCTAGGTTAATAGGTTAATCCCAAAAATCATATAAAATAGCATATTAATGCATATAAAACATCCAAAACAGATAATATAATAGCATGGAACAATCAAAAGTTATAGATACGTTGGAGATGTATCAAGCATCCCCAAGCTTAATATTTGCTTGTCCTCAAGTAGGTAAATGATAAAAACAGAATTTTTGATGTGTAATGCTACCTAACATATTTATCCATGTAATTCTCTTTATTGTGGCATGAATGTTCAGATCCGTAAGATTCAAAACAAAATTTTAATATTGACATAAAAACAATAATACTTGAAGCATACTAACAAAATAATTATGTCTGCTCAAAATAACATGGCCAAAGAAAGCTCATCCCTACAAAATCATATAGTCTGCCTATGCTCCATCTTCATCACACAAAATATTCAAATCATGCACAACCCCGATGACAAGCCAAGCAATTGTTTCATACTTTTGATGTTCTCAAACCTTTTCAACTTTCACGCAATACATGAGCGTGCGCCATGGACATAGCACTATATGTGGAATAGACGGTGGTTGTGGAGAAGACAAAAAGAAGGAGATAGTCTCACATCAACTAGGCATATCAATGGGATATGGAGATGCCCATTAAGAGATATCAATGTGAGTGAGTAGGGATTTCCATGCAACGGATGCACTAGAGCTATAAGTTTATGAAAGATCAAAAATAAAACTAAGTGGGTGTGCATCCAACTTGCTTGCTCATGAAGACCTAGGGCGTTTTGAGGGAGCCCATCGTTGGAATATACAAGACAAGTTCTATAATGAAAAATTCCCACAAGTATATGAATGTGAATCATAGGAGACTCTCTATCATGAAGATCATGGTGCTACTTTGAAGCACAAGTGTGGCAAAAAGGATAGAAACATTGTCCCTTCTCTGTTTTTCTCTCATTTTTTTTCCTTTTTTGGCCTTCTTTTTTTATTCGGCCTTTTCTCTCTCTTTTTTTATTTCCTCGCATGGGACAATGCTCTAATGATGAAGATCATCACACTTCTATTTACTTACAACTCAAAGATTACAACTTGATACTAGAACAAAAATATGACTCTACGTGAATGCCTCCGACGGTGTACCGAGATGTGCAATGAATCCAGATTGACATGTATAAAAAATGATGAACGGTGGCTTTGCCACAAATACGATGTCAACTACATGATCATGCAAAGCAATATGACAATGATGGACGTGTCATAATAAATGGAATGGTGGAAAGTTGCATGGCAATATATCTCGGAATGGCTATGGAAATGCCATAATAGGTAGGTATGGTGGCTGTTTTGGGGAAGGATATGTGGTGGGTTTATGGTACCGGCGAGAGTTGCGTGGTACTAGAGAGGCTAGCAATGGTGGAAAGGTGAGAGTGTATATGATCCATGGACTCAACATTAGTCATAAAGAACTCACATACTTATTGCAAAAATCTATTAGTCATCGAAACAAAGTACTATGCACATGCTCCTAGGTGGATAGATCGGTAGGAAAATACCATCACTTGTCCCCGACCGCCACTCATAAGGAAGACAATCAAAAAACTTCTCATGCTCCAACTTCGTCACATAATGGTTCACCATACGTGCATGCTACGGGACTCACAAACCTTAACACAAGTATTTCTCAAATTCTCAACTACTCACTAGCATGACTCTAATATCACCATCTTCATATCTCAAAACAATCATAAGGAATAAACTTTTCATAGTATTCAATGCACTCTATATGAAAGTTTTTATTATATCCCTCTTGGATGCCTATCATATTAGGACTAATTTATAACCAAAGCAAATTACCATGCTGTTCTAAAGACTCTCAAAACAATATAAGTGAAGTAAGAGAGTTCATTAATTTCTATAAAATAAAACCACCGCCGTGCTCTAAAAAGATATAAGTGAAGCACTAGAGCAAGATTGCCTAGCTCAAAAGATATAAGTGAAGCACATAGAGCATTCTAATAAATCACAATTCATGCGCGTCTCCCCCAAAAGGTGTGTACAACAAGGATGATTGTGGCAAACTAAAAAGCAAAGACTCAAATCATACAAGACGCTCCAAGCAAAACACATATCATGTGGTGAATAAAAATATAGCCTCAAGTAAAGTTACCGATAGACGAAGACGAAAGAGGGGATGCCTTCCCGGGGCATCCCAAGCTTAGGTCGTTTAGCCTCCTTGATATTACCATGGGGTGCCTTGGGCATCCCCAAGCTTAGGCTCTTACCACTCCTTATTTCATAGTCCATCAAATCCTCACCCAAAACTTGAAAACTTCACAACACAAAACTTCAACAGAAAATCTCGTAAGCTCTGTTAGTATAAGAAAATAAATCACCACTTTTGGTACTGTTGTGAACTCATTCTTTATTTATATTGGTGTAATATATACTATATTCCAACTTTTCCATGGTTCATACCCCCTGATACTAGCCATAGATTCATCAAAATAAGCAAACAACACGCGCAAAACAGAATCTGTCAAAAACAGAACAGTCTGTAGCAATCTGGATATTTCGAATACTTATGTAACTCCAAAAATCCTGAGAAAATAGGAAGTTCTAGTAAATTTGTTTATTAATCCTACGAAAAACGAATCAGTATTTTATTGCACTTCTGTTGGAAATGAAAACTAATCTCCCGGGCGTGAAAGTTTCTGTTTTTCAGCAGGATCAAATCAACTATCACCGTAAGCTATCTCAAAGGTCTTACTTGGCACAAACACTAATTAAAACATAAAACCACATGTAAATAGAGGCTATATGAATTATTTATTGCAAAATAGAACCTAAAGAGCAAAACCAAAAATAAAATTGGGTCGCCTCCCAACAAGCGCTATTGTTTGACGCCCCTAGCTAGGCATAAAACATGAATATATCTAAGTATTGTCATCCTTGGCATCCAATCCATAATTGGCTCTAATAATAGATTCATAAGGCAATTTAATTTTATTTCTAGGGAAGTGTTCCATGCCTTTCCTTAACAGAAATTGAAATCTAACGTTTCCTTCTTTCATATCAATAATTGCACAAATCGTTCTAAGGAAAGGTCTACCAAGAATAATAGGACATGTAGGATTGCAATCTATATCAAGAAAAATAAAATATATGGGCACATAATTCCTATTAGCAACAATAATAACATCATTAATTCTTCCCATAGGTTTCTTAATAGTGGAATCCGCAAGATGCAAATTTAAGGAACAATCATCAAATTCATGGAAACCTAACACATCACATTAAGTTTTTTGGAATCGTGGAAACACTAGCACTCAAATCACACAAAGCATAGCACTCATAATCTTTAATTTTAATCTTAATAGTAGGTTCCCACTCATCATAATGTTTTATAGGTATAGAAACTTCCAATTCTAGCTTTTCTTCAAAAGATTGCATCATAGCATGAACGATATGTTTAGTAAAAGCTTTGTTTTGATTATAAGCATGAGGAGAATTCAACATGGATAGCAACAAGGAAATACTATCTATTAAAGAACAATTATCATAATTAAAGTCCTTGAAATCCAAAAGAGTGGGTTCATTGCTACCTCAAGTTTTGACCTCTCCAATCCCACTTTTATCAATTTTTGCATCAAGATCTAAAATCTCTGAATCATTGGGACGCCTTCTAACTAAAGTTGACTCATCTCCAGTCCCATGTTTATCAAGATTCACATTGGAAAACAAAGATTCAATAGGAGTCACATCAATTACTTTAAGATCTTCATCATTATTTCCAACCTCTGGTTTGGCGGCCATTTTTTTACTAAAGTAGCATGTTTGTCACAAATTTGACCTACTAAATTTTCAAGGTGCGCAAACTGAGATCTCAAACCATAAAATTCTTTAGACATATCATCAAGCTCTTTATTCATGTATCCCATAAAGTTTTTCTGCTCCTTGAGCTCATTTATAAAGAAATATTTATGCTCAAATTGCAAAGACATGAAACTTCTAACATTATCCTAAATTTCGTCTAAGCTCCTACAGTGAGGGTCAACGTTTTTAGGAGGAGTCATGATGACAAGGCAGGCAATCCAACACACGAGCACACAAGAAGCAAGCGAAGAAGACGAACGGAAGAAGGGCGAAGAAAAGGCGAATCTCTTCGAAAATCGTTTTAGAAGTGGGGGAGTGGAAAACGAGAGGCGAATGCGAATAATGTAAGCGAGGGATGATAGCTTATGATGGGTACTTGGTATGTCTTGGCTTGGCGTAGATCTCCCCGGCAACGGCGCCAGAAATCCTTCCTGCTACCTCTTGAGCTTGCGTTGGTTTTTCCCTTGAAGAGGAAATGGTGATGCAGCAAAGTAGAATAAGTAATTCCCTTAGTTTTGAGAACCAATGTATCAATCAAGTAGGAGACAACGCAACAAGCCACCGAATACCTGCACAAACAAACACCAACTTGCAGCCAACACGACAAAGGGGTTGTCAATCCCTTCACGTTTATTTACAAAGTGAGGTATGATATAGATGGATAAACGGTAAAGTAATATTTTTTGTATTTTTGGTTTATGGAACGAAAAGTAAAAGATTGCAAGGAAACTAAATCGGAAACTAAAATTGTAGATCGGAAACTTATATGATGGAAAATAGACCCGGGGGCCATAAGTTTCACTAGAGGGTTCTCTCAAGATAGAAATTATTATGGTGGGTGAACAAATTACTGCCGAGCAATTGATAGAAAAGAGCAAAGTTATGATGATATCTAAGGAAATGATCATGAATATAGGCATCACATCCATGTCAAGTAGACCGAAACGATTCTGCATCTACTAATATTACTCCACACATCGACCGACTCCTGCCTGCATCTAGAGTATTAAGTTCATAAGAACAGAGTAACGCATTAAGTAAGATGACATGATGTAGCGGGATTAACTCAAGAATATGATGAAAACCCCATCTTGTTATCCTCGATGGCAACAATATAATACATGCCTTATTGCCCCTACTGTCACTGGGAAAGGACACCGCAACATTGAACCCAAATATAAGCACTTCTCCCATTGCAAGAAAAACCAATCTAGTTGGCCAAACCAAATCGATAGTTCGAAGAGACTTGCAAAGATATCAAATCATACATATAAGAATTCAGAGGAGATTCAAATAATATTCATAGATAAGCTGATCATAAATCAAAAATTCATCGGATCTCGGCAAACACACTGCAAAAGAGTATTACATCGAATAGATTGATACGTCTCCAACGTGTCTATAATTTTTGATTGTTTCATGCTATGATAATATCTGTTTTGAATGTTTAATGGGCTTTAATATACTATTTTATATTATTTTTGGGACTAACCTATTAACCGAAGGCCCAGTGCCAATTTCTGTTTTTTTGCCTATTTTAGAGTTTCACCGAAAAGGAATACCAAACGGAATCCAAACGGAATGAAACCTTCGTGATGATATTTCTTGGACCGAAAGCAATTCGGAAGACTTGGAGTTGAAGTCTGGAACTCCACGAGGCAGCCACGGGGCAGGAGGGCGCGCCCCCACCCTCGTGGGCCCCTCGTAGCTCCACCGACGTACTTCTTTCGCCTATATATACTCTTATACCCTAGAAACATCAGGGAGAGCCATGAAACCAGTTTTCCATAGACGCAACTGAGGGGGTCCTGGACTAAGGGGTCCTCGGGCATCCGACCCTGTTGGACATGGGCTGGACTGATGGGCTATGAAGATACAAGACCGAAGACTCTCACCCGTGTCCGGATGGGACTCTTCTTGGCGTGGATGGCAAGCTTGGCGTTCGGATATGAAGATTCCTTTCTCTGTAACCGACTTTGTACAACCCTAGTCCCCTCCGGTGTCTATATAAACCGGAGGGTTTAGTCCGTAGAGGCAATCATAATCATATAGGCTAGACTTCTAAGGTTTTAGCCATTATGATCTAGTGGTAGATCAACTCTTGTAACCCCCATACTCATCAATATTAATCAAGCAGGACGTAGGGTATTACCTCCATCAAGAGAGCCCGAACCTAGGTAAAACTTCGTGTCCCTTGTCTCCTGTTACCATCAACCTCAGACGCACAGTTCGGGACCCCCTACCCGAGATCTGCCGGTTTTGACACCGACATTGGTGCTTTCATTGAGAGTTCCGCTGCGTCGTCTTCAAGAGGTTTGATGGCCCCGTCATTCATCTAGAACAATGATGTGCAGGGGGGAGTTTTTCTGCCCGGACATATCTTCGTATTCGGCGGTGTCGCACTGTGGGCCAACTCGCTTGGCCATCTAGAGCAGATCAACTGCTACGCCCCTGGCCATCAGGTCGGGTTTGGAAGCTTGAACTACGTTGCTGACACCCGCGGAGACTTGATCTTCGACGGGTTCGAGCCCACGACAGCCGCTCCCTGCCACCGCGATGAGAATAACCTAAATCTGCCATCGGACCATACCCAGGAGATAGCACCCGTGAGCACTCTGGCCCTAGATCCGGAGCAGATTGCGCCACCCGAGGACGGGAAGCTCAACCCTGCTACGGGAGCCGCAGACTCAGCGGCGCTGGATCTGCACACAGACCCAATTTCAAACATGACCTGCGTCATCGGAACCTCGAATTCGTCTCCGGCCACAGGTTCCGAACTCCGCGCGCCCGTGTCCGTCGAGCTCGATCAGGCATCGGTCATCAAATTTAGCGCCGCGGACATCTTCTGGCACTCACCTTTAAGCAATGTGCTGAACTCATTAAAATCCCTCTCCTTAGCAGGGGACTCACAGTCGAATTATATACGGCTCGAACTAGGGGTTGATGACGGGGAATTTCGCTTCCCACCCACCTCCCAGTTCATAGCCACTATCAAGGACTTAACCGACATGCTCGATTACGGCTCCGAAGACATCGATGGTATGGACGACGATGTCGGAGAAGAGGCGGCCCAAAACCCGCCGCTTACCGGATGTTGGACGACCACCTCTTCGTATGACGTGTACATGCATGGTGGATACACCCAAAGAGAATAGCGGCGACGACAAGGAAGACCCAGTCGAGGATAAACCTCCTGAGATACAACCAAAGCGCCAACATCAGCAGCGCCGCTCCAAGTCACGCTGTGGAAAAGACAGCAATACCGGCACGGGAGAACAATACCCCGGACGATGCCAAAGACAATGAAGACCCTGTTGAGCCAACTTCAGAACAGGACGAACGGGAAGACGAGCAAGTTAGCCCTGATGAACAGACCATAAACGAAGACTTAGAGTACAATAGCTATCTTCCGCTCTCCGAGGATGAGGTGAGCCTCGGCAATGAGGATTTTATCGTGCCTGAGGAACCTCTCGAGAAGGAGCGCTTCAAGCGCCGGCTAATAGCCACTGCAAGGAGCCTGAAAAAGAAGCAGCAGCGGCTTCAAGCTGATCAAGATCTGCTCAACAATAGATGGACTGATGTCCTGGCAGCAGAAGAATACGACCTGAAGCGCCCAACTAAAAGTTACCCGAAGCGTAAACTGCTTACTCAGTTCGATGATGAGGCGCTGGAGCCCGTACCACCATCGCAAAATGTGACTGATCGACCACCACGTGGCCGAGACAAAGCGGCAACTCAAGCCGAACACCAGCCCGCACTACCTCATCGTAAAGGTAGAGATAAAACTGCTCGGGGACATACATACGACCTACGACAAGACCTAGACAGTAGAGCAGGTTAGACCAGATTGATCTATGGATCGCGGGGGCGTGCGTGGACGGGCGACAACGGCTATCTAGCCGGACGCAACAATCATAACCACGCCCGGACCGAAAACCGCAGACGAACTCCATCCGAACTACGTCACGATCTGGCCCAATATAGAGGCGCCACACACCCTCTATGCTTCACTGCTGAAGTAATGGAACATGAATTCCAGAAGGGTTCAAACCCGTGAATATCGAATCATATGATGGAACAACAGATCCTGCGGTATGGATTGAGGATTTTCTTCTCCATATCCACATGGCCCACGATGATGATCTCCACACCATCAAATAACTCCCACTGAAACTAAAGGGACCAGCATGGCACTGGCCTAACAGGCTTCCAGAGAACTCCATTGGCAGCTAGGAGGACCTGGAAGACGCCTTTCGCGATAACTTCCAAGGTACATATGTCCAGCCACCAGATGCCGATGACTTAACTCACATCATCCAGCAGCCCGGAGACTCAGCCAGGAAGCTCTGGACTAGGTTCTTAATTACAAAAACCAAATTGTCGATTGTCCCGACGCTGAAGACCTCGCGGCCTTCAAACACAACGTCCAGGACGAGTGGCTCGCCCGCCACCTCGGTCAAGAAAAACCAAAATCCATGGAAGCCCTTACTGCTCTGATGACCCGCTTTTGCATGGGAGAAGACAGCTGGCTCACTCGTAGAAGCAACAGCGCCAGCGATCCGGGCACTTCCGAAGTCCGAGACCGCAACGGCAAGACATGATGCAATAAACACAAGCGTCGCAATAATAATGAAGGAACGCAAGACATGGCGGTCAACGCCGGATTCAGCGGCTCCAAACCCGGTCAACGGAAAAAACCATTCAAGGCAAACAGAGACGGACTATCCAATTTAGACAAGATACTGGATCGGCCCTGCTAGATTCATGGTACCCCCAATAAACCCGCCAATCATACCAATAGAAGTTGTTGGGTCTTCAAACAAGCAGGCAAGCTTAATGCCGAACACAAGGGGAAGGGGCTGCCCAGTGACAGCGATGACGAAGAGACTCGCCCACCAAACACCGGGGGTCAGAAGCAATTTCCCCCCAAAGTAAAAATAGTAAACATGGTATACATGACGCACACCCCTATAGGGGAGCGCAAGTGCGCACCAAGGGATGCCTACGCCATAGAGCCGCCCCCAAAAAAATTTAACCAATGGACGGCCTTCCCGATCACTTTTGATCGCACGAATCACCTAGTTAGTATCCGTCACGCAGGTTCAGCAGCTCTGGTCCTCGACCCAATTATCAATGGGTTCCATCTCATGAAATTCCTTATGGATGGCAGCAGCAAGCATAATCTACTCTACCAAGACACTGTCCGCAAAATGGGCATTGATCCCTCAAGAATCAAGCCCACCACAACTACCCTCAAGGGAGCAGTACCTGGTGTAGAGGCTCGCTGCACGGGCTCCATCACACTGGAAGTAGTTTTCGGTTCACGGAACAACTTCTGAAGTGAAGGCTTGACCTTCAATATTGCCCCACTCCGCATTGGCTACCATGCACTTCTGGGGCGTATGCTTTTGCTCGTTTTAATGCGGTCCCACACTACACCCATGCAAAACTTAATATGCCCGATCCACGCGGCATCATAACAATAAATGGAAATACAGAACGCTCCCTCCGTACAGAGGGTCATACTACGGCTAGTACAGCCGAAGTACAAAGCAGCCTCATCAAGCCGCGTATCTTATCAACCATTAAGCTGCCGGTCTCTATTTAACATGACCGATTAATCTCAGGGCTGGATTAGTAGTTCAGCCTCCGTCGTTCGCCTCATATACCTGCGAAGTCAGTACCGCACACACATAATTATGCACTTAAAATACCCTGGTCATCGGCAGAGGCACAATACAGACAGTCCTACAAGCACTCCCATAGCCTCCTTTTATTTTCTAACCATTTTTTATATTTTACCATAGGTGGCTCAAAGGCTGGTCATCTCATGGACTCTTTCGGAGTTTGGCTTCATACACTTACTCAAAGGCTATTCCTGTCAAGGAGTCCTTCACCGAGGCAAGGCGGCGCGGACGTGCGACAGGAGGTCCAAATAATATTTTTTAAGACCACACTCTCTATTTCGAGCCTGTAAAATGCCTTTTTCCTCAGCCTTCGACCCCCGGCATGTCAAATAGCCTGGGTTGTGGCGTTATTATCTGTAACATGGCGATTGGCGTATCAATTAGGTTCCAGTGAACATAACCCGTATTCAGTATTCGCTTCTTCTACAGAACTGAATTTTGCTTCTTCAGTTGTTTCACGCATGCACCTCGACACAAATTGCCAGGGGCTCAATATGGGAACAAGTGAGTCGCCGACAATTCCGAACAACTTTATAAGCATACTTCGGCGTCACGAGTTTTGGCCTTATATGCATCAGCTCCGAATCATGTCTTTGGTCAATAGTTGGGTTGCCCGGCTCCTGTGCTTACTATCTTACGTTCCGCCCTATCGGCTAAGGTAGTAAAGGGAGAACTACTGCGATTGTGTTTCTGGTTCATCTGGTCAAGCACCTCAGTAGAGAAAGCTGAAAAATGACTGTCATGATGCGGCGAGAGCTTATCAACCACTCGATGACCTATTAGAGTCTTTCGCGATTCCTTCCACATTACATGAAGGACCATTCTTCTGGTCACCTATGTAACGCACCGTATTCGGATAAACACATACATACCAGGGCCTATATCGTAGACCCACCATCAAACTCCTGTGGCTAAGTGAAAGTGTTAAATCCCTATAGTCCGATTGCCTAGTTCGCTGCATTGGCACCTCCTTCATGGACCAAGACATTGGGTCAAGAGTGATCAAGTGCTTTTACGAACACCCCCATATTACATGCGATGGGGCTGAAGCCGACGACTGGAAAACTTTCAGATTATACAAAAAACGGCTGCACAGGAGGAACCAAAACCTTCAGGCAAAAAGCATAGCTCATAATATATCATAATATTGTTTTTACAATGTTGGTACAAATCACTCGAATATCATATCCTTCGAGCACTGACCCTTTATCAAGCGGGCGCCCTCAAGGACATCCTCAAAATAATGCTCCGGCATATGATGCTCCTTGCCTCGGGTGGACTATTTGCTGCAATATCGGTGGCTGGCATCTTCGCCCAGTACATCTTGACGCGGGCAAGTGCCATCTGTGCACCTTCAATGCACGTTGACCACTTGACGGCGCCGATGCGCGGCACCGCATGAACAAGTCGCTGCACCAAGCCAAAATAATTATTCGGAATTGGCTCCGTCGACCACAGCCGAACCACGACGTCCTTCATGGCAGATCCGGATATTCAGTGGAGCTCGGCCCACTGGGCCATCTGTTCATTCAGCAACAACGGGCGCTTTGGCATGCTGAATTGTGACTAGAAAAGCTTATCTGGTGCGTGTCCTTCTTGCGCCTGGTAAAACTGCACCGCATCGGAGACACTCTTAGGCAAGTCCAAGAATGCGTCTAGAGAACTCCACATTTGGTTAAGCGAGGCATACTTCGGATCACCGAATTTAGTCTGTAATAAGAAGGGCTTACCGGCCGCTATTTCCCTAGCTTGTCGGATCTCCTCCTGAGCCGCTCTAGATCCGGACCGTGCTTCTCTCGCCTCTTGTAAGGCCTTGTCGAGATCGGTTGTTTTGACTTTGCTATCCTTTTCGAGGAATTCACATCGGACAGTGGCATCATTTAGCTCGTGCGCCATGGTAGATATTCTCTCCTCACATTAGCGCCAAGCAGCCTGTTCGGCTTTTAACTCAGCGGTTGCCTTCTTGGCAATCACATCACTTATCCTGACTTGCTCCTTGGCCCGGACGAGATCAGCCCACAGGGTCTCAACCGTGGCAGCACCATCTGTAGTTATGCATATTTCAGTATATAATTCTCAGCTTCCTGCTCATATTATCATACATACATATACTGATTGCCCCAAAACATACCTTGCGCCTCGTCAAGCCGCTATTAATAAGCGTGATGTCGTCATCCGCCACATCAAGTTTCTGCTTCAGATCTGCAACCTCTGTAGCATGGGCAGTCGCCGTGGATGAAATAGCTTGTGTTCCCCTTAGTTAGATTATTTCCTGGACATATCTTTTTTTGATCATCTGATTGCCTCCTTTCGGACACCGACCAGAGTCTCAGGGGCTACTATCTATACACAGGTGCATTTTTTGTGCAATTGAAGATATTACATTGCATACATCAAAGCCTCTTAGCAGGCCCGTGAAGGCTTCATTCAATCCGCTTCTCGCGGACAGAATCCTCTCAGCTACCGTACCCATCAAGGCACCATGTTCCTCTGGGATGGACGCATGTTGCAACACGTCCATCAAGGTACCCGGCGCCTCCTGATTCCTGGAAGCGGCGATGGGAGTATGGACTTCCTTCGAAGGGATGTGTTTTCTCGACTCTAGAATCGTCTCCGGCTATAAACCGGATAGTTCGGGGCCTTTATTGTTGGTCCCCGAAGGGGCTGCATGCCCCGAACCCTGGGCCGCCGAAGTATCACTTTTGGGCGCGGTCTTCATTGTCCCTCACACCACTTATTGATCAAGAGAAATCCTCCGGGTCGACACCTCAAAGTCGTCTGCCCTATTGGGCGAGAGGGTCTGGGGAGGCGTCTCACTCTCCATCATCTTCGGGAGAAGATCCCCTGAGGAGGAGGACTGTTGAGGAAGACTGCGTGCCGGACTGCAAATATATATTTCAGATGTTGCCCTTGTAAGAGGAAAGGAATGGGATATGTTTAGGAAACCTATGTTCACTTACATTCGGCTAAAGGCGTGTCCTTACGGAGGAACTGCGCGTCAACGTTGTCCTCCGAACCCGAGCCGCCTGGCAAGGACATCTTCCCTCGCTAAGGAGCACCTTCCTCCAAATCTTTAGTGGCGGTCCTCTTCTTCCCATACGGGGAAGGGATGTCGGCTTCCCCTTCTCTTTTGTCTTTGGAAGAGGGAGCCCCAATCTTCCCGGACATAGAGCCTACTGTACCTTTAGAATGGAGGTCACCTTTGGCCTTCTTGTTCTCCTCCTTGTCCTCCTTCGCTGGCACTTGATATGGCACCGGAGCCAGCATCCTTGTTAACACAGGATCGGCCGAGTCTTCAGGAAGAGGGGCCGAACACCTAATTCGTTCCACCTTCTTTACCCAGCCCTGTGCGAAGATGGTTTTCTCAGTCCTATGGGATGTTTAACTAATTTGTGTTCGGGAGTCGAGTGCTTACTGAGGTATCCGGATGATGGCAGTCGAGGCCGATGTCTTCGGTGGTATCTAGCCACTGCCTTCGTGTCCCAAAGAATAACTTCCACATTCCTTTGTGCGTCGTGTCGAAGAAGTGTTGAAGGGTCTGTGGTCCTTCCGGATTGAACTCCCACATGCGGAGGGGCCGTTGTTGGCACAACAGGACCCGGCGGACTAGCATTACCTGGATTACATTGATGAGGTCGGTGTCCTTTTCATGGAGGCTCCGGATGCAGCTTTGTAGCGTCTGCACTTCATCAATGGATCCCCAGTCGAGCCCCTTATTAATCCATGATTCGAGTGGTAATGGAGGGCCAGGTCGGAATGCAGTTGTAGCTGCCCACTTGGTACCACGAGGTTCGGTGATGTAAAACCACTCCCGCTGCCATAGGTCGGAAGCTTCCATGAAAGAGCCTTTGGGCCAAAAAGCATTGGTGAGCTTGTTCACCGTGGCACCTCCACACTCTATTTGCTCCCCCTCGATTACCTTCGGCTTCAAGTTAAAGGTCCTGAGCCATAAACCAAAGTGAGGGGTAATGCGGAGAAAGGCCTCGCACATGACAATAAACGCCTAGATGTGAAGGAAGTAGTCCGGAGCTAGATCGTGAAAATCTAGCCCGTAATAAAACATGAGGCCGTGAACGAAGGGGTGGAGAGTGAACCCTAGCCCCCGGAGGAAGTGGGATATTAATACGACCCTCTCGCAGGATCTGGGAGTAGGAATAACCCATCCTTTAGCAGGGAGCCTATGGGGGATTTCCGCGGTCAGGTATCTGCCACCCGGAGCTTCGTGATATCCTCCTCTGTCACCACCAGCCTTAAGGGTTGGGTCTGGACATGACTGGGAGGCTCGGAATAGTTAGGTTGAAACCTGGGTGCTAGAACTCAAGGATGGAAAGGTTGAGGAAGAGGTAGGCGCGGAGGAGAAAGACGGGTCTGTGCCCCTTTATAAAGGCAATGAATATCAAACGCCTCCTCATAGGCCTTAAAGCCTGCCTATTCCCAAGGGAATATGCCAATGGAATGGTTGGGTTATCCACGCCCATATTGATGAGAATCCCGTAATAAGGGGACACGATCTCTACTTCGACAAGACGTGCCAATAAAACCACATCTTAAAACATGAAGCGGTAGGCTGAAAAACGGTATGAAATAATGACCGGGCTATGGCATGATGTCGCGCCACAAAAAGTTGTCAGTGGATTAGACTCGTAAAAAATTAAAATCTCTACGGATATATGTGGTGCTTGTTTTGCAGACCTGGACACGTTCTTTGTCTTCGAAGGCTGTTTTGGAGTATTCAGAGGAAGAACCCGTCTTGCAATGCCGAAGACAATCTGCGCGCCGGACACCTCGTCATTGAAGCCTGGTTGAGGGGCTACTGAGGGAGTCCTGGACTAAGGGGTCCTCAGGCGTCTGGCCTGTTGGACATGGGCCTGACTGATGGGCTATGAAGATACAAGACCGAAGACTCTCACCCGTCTCCGGATGGGACTCTCCTTGGCGTGGATGGCAAGCTTGGCATTCGGATATGAAGATTCCTTTCTGTGTAACCGACTTTGTACAACCCTAGTCCCCTCTGGTATCTATATAAACCGGAGGGTTTAGTCCATAGAGGCAACCATAATCATATAGGCTAGACTTCTAGGGTTATAGCCATTACGATCTCGTGGTAGATCAACTCTTGTAACCCCCATACTCATCAATATTAATCAAGCATGACGTAGGGTATTGCCTCCATCAAGAGGGCCCGAACCTGGGTAAAACTTCGTCTCCCTTGTCTCCTGTTACCATCAACCTCAGACGCATAGTTCGGGACCCCCTACCCGAGATCCGCCGGTTTTGACACTAACAGCAACCTTCTGTACCCGTGAGATCCCATCTAGGGGCCTTTTCCGGCGATCTGCCGGAGGGGGAATCGATCATGGAGGGCTTCTACATCAACACCATAGCCTCTCCGATGAAGCGTGAGTAGTTTACTATAGACCTTCGGGTCCATAGTTATTAGCTAGATGGCTTCTTCTCTCTCTTTGATTCTCAATACAAAGTTCTCCTCGATGTTCTTGGAGATCTATTTGATGTAATATTCTTTTGCGGTGTGTTTGTCGAGATCCGGTGAATTGTGGATTTATGAACATGATTATCTATGAATATTATTTGGTTCTTCTCTGAATTCTTATATGCATGATTTGATATCTTTGCAGGTCTCTTTGAATTATCGGTTTAGTTTAGCCTACTAGATTGATGTTTCTTGCAATGGGAGAAGTGCTTAGCTTTGGGTTCAATCTTGCAGTGTCCTTTCCCAGTGACAGTAGGGGCAGCAAGGCACGTATTGTATTGTTGACATCGAGGATAAAAAGATGGTGTTTATATCACATTGTTTGAGTTTATCCCTATACATCATGTCATCTTGTTTAATGTGTTACTATGTTCTTATGAACTTAATACTCTAGATGCATGCTGGATAGCGGTCGATGTGTGGAGTAATAGTAGTAGATGCAGAATCGTTTCGATCTACTTGACACGGATGTGATGCCTATATTCATGATCATTGCTTTAGATATCTCATAACTATGCACTTTTCTATCAATTGCTCGACAGTAATTTTTTCACCCATCGTAAATACATGCTATCTTGAGAGAAGCCACTAGTGTAACCTATGGCCCCCGGGTCTATTTCTTATCATATTGCATCTCTTTAATTTACATCGCATCTCGTTTACTATTTTGCAAGCTTTACTTTCCAATCTATACAACAAAAATACCAAATATATTTACTTTACTATCTTTGTTAGATCTCACTTTTGCGAGTGACCGTGAAGGGATTGCCATTTCCCTTTATCGCATTGTCTCCTACTGGATTGATACCTTGATTCTCAAAAACTGAGGGAAATACTTACACTACTTTGCTGCATCACCCTTTCCTCTTCAAGGGAAAACCAACACATGCTCAAGAGGTAGCAAGTAGGATTTCTGGCACCGTTGCCGAGGAGATCTACGCCAAGTCAAGACATATCAAGTACCTATCATAAACTCTTCTCCCTCGCATTACATTATTTGCCATTTGCCTCTCGTTTTCCTCTCCCCCACTTCTAAAACGAGTTTCGAAAACCTTTGCCTTTTCTTCGCCCCTCTTCCATTCATCTCTTTTCGCTTGTTTGCTTGTGTCTCCATGTGCCTTCTATTTTCTTGCATCTTCGCTTGCTAAAAATCTATTATTATGGATCCTCATCCTCTTTCTAATCTTTTTAAAAGATCCAATTATGATGAACCAATTGCTAGTGAGTTTTGTGCACTAGATTATCTTTATGAGGTTTTGCTTGAAATTCGTGAATCTGAAAATTGTGATGAAGTGTTGAAAGAAGAAACTTATGAAGTGATTCACGATAGATCCTTGAATGAAAAGCATGATTGCAATGATATTATTATTAATTCTATTAAGTCAATTATGTTAATGATATGCAAAATCCTAAGCTTGGGGATGCTAGTTTTGCTATGTCCACTACTTGTTGCAATGATCATGATTGGGGTGATTCTTCTTACAATCTTGAAAATTTATTTAAGTCCCATGATGAATATGAGATTGATAATAATGTTTGCAATAATACTGAAAGTGGGTTTGGAAGAGTGTCAACTTTAGATCCCACATATTTGGATAATGTTCAATCTTATGAAGTTTTTGATAAAAGTGGGTTTGGAGAGGTCATGACTTTAGTTAATGATATTCCCACTATTTTGGAAGAGTGTCAACTTTGCATGCATGTGGATCATGTAGCTATATTGTTGAATTTTAATATGATCCCACATGTAATTATTATGAGAGTGGAAAATATGGTTGTAGAAATTTTCATGTTACTAAATTACCTCTCATTATGTTGAGATTGTTATTGTTTCTCACTTCTTTCTTGCATATGCTAGTTTTTGCTTGTCTTGGTAATTTATTTGCCTATAAGATGCCTATGCATAGGAAGTATGTTAGACTTAGATGTATTTTTCATATGCTATATGATGCTCTCTTTGTGCTTCAATTCTTGTCTTTCATGTGAGCATCATCGAAATTATCAATGCCTAGCTAGGGGCGTTAAACGATAGCGCTTATTAGGAGGCAACCCAATTTTTTTTGTTCTTTAATTTTTGTTCCTGTTTAGCAATAAATAATTCATCTAGATTATGTTATGATTGTGTTTTCTTATGTTTTAATTAGTGTTTGCGCCAAGTAAAGCCTTTAGGATCTTCTTGGGTGATTGTTGTTTGATCTTGCTGAAAAAAACAGAAAGTATGTGCTCACGAAAATAATTACCATTTTTTACCAGAGAGAGATAAAATAACAATTCCAACTTAAGTAGATCAATATACTTTTTATACTGGTCTTCCTAATTTTTCAGGATTTTTGGAGTTACAGACGTATTCGAAACCTCCAGATTGCTACACACTGTTCTGTTTTGACAGATTCTGTTTTTCGCGTGTTGTTTGCTTATTTTGATGAATCTATGGCTAGTATAGGGGGTAGGAACCATATAGAAGTTGGAATACAGTAGGTTTAACACAAATATAATTAAATAATGAGTTCATTACAGTACCTTAAAGTGGTGGTTTATTTTCTTATACTAACGGAGCTCATGAGATTTTCTGTTGAAGTTTTGTGTTGTGAAGTTTTCAAGTTTTTGAGTAAAGATTTGATGAATTTTGGAATAAGGAGTGGCAAGAGCCTAAGCTTGGGGATGCCCAAGGAACCCCAAGGTAAAATTCAAGGAAACCAAAATCCTATGCTTGGGGATGCCCCGGAAGGCATCCCCTCTTTTGTCTTCATCTATCGGCAACTTTACTTGAGGCTATATTTTTATTCACCACATGATATGTGTTTTGCTTGGAGCGTCTTGTATGATTTGAGTCTTTGCTTTTAGTTTACCACAATCATCCTTGCTGTACACACCTTTTGGGAGAGACACGCATTAATTAGAATTTATTAGAATACTCTATGTGTTTCACTTATATCTTTTGAGCTAGATAATTTTGCTCTAGTGCTTCACTTATACTCCCTCCGTTCGGAATTACTTGTCTCGGAAATGGATGTATCTAGAACTAAAACATGTCTAGATACATCCATTTCCGCGACAAGTAATTCCGAACGGAGGGAGTATGTTTTTAGAACATGGTGGTGGTTTTATTTTATAGAAATTATTGATCTCTCATGCTTCACTTATATTATTTTGAGAGTCTTTTAGAACAACATGGTAATTTGCCTTGGTTATGAATTTAGTCCTAGTATGATGGGCATCCAAGAGGGATATAATAAAAACTTTCATATAAAGTGCATTGAATACTATGAGAAGTTTGATTCCTTATGATTGTTTTGAGATATGAAGATGGTGATATTAGAGTCATGCTAGTGAGTAGTTGTGAATTTGAGAAATACTTGTGTTGAGGTTTGTGAGTCCCGTAGCATGCACGTATGGTGAACCGTTATGTAACGAAGTTGGAGCATGAGCTATTTTTTGATTGTCTTCCTTATGAGTGGCGGTCGGGGACGAGCGATGGTCTTTTCCTACCAATCTGTCCCCCTAGGAGCATGCACGTAGTACTTTGTTTCGATGACTAATAGATTTTTGCAATAAGTATGTGAGTTCTTTATGACTAATGTTGAGTCCATGGATCATATGCACTCTCACCCTTCCACCATTGCTAGCCTCTCTAGTACCGCGCAACATTCCCCGGTACCATAAACACACCATTTACCTTCCCCAAATTAAACCAGCCACCATACCTACCTATTATGGCATTTCCATAGCCATTCCGAGATATATTGCCATGCAACTTTCTACCGTTCTGTTTATTATGACACGCTTCATCATTGTCATATTGCTTTGCATGATCATGTAGTTGACACCATATTTGTGGCAAAGCCACCTTCATAATTGTTTCATACATGTCACTCTTAATTCATTGCACATCCGGTACACCGCCGGAGGCATTCATATAGAGTCATATTTTGTTCTAGTATCGAGTTGTAATCCTTGAGTTGTAAAAAAAACAGAAGTGTGATGATCATCATTATTAGAGCATTGTCCCGTGTAAGGAAATAAAAAAAGAGAGACAGGCCAAAGAAGCCAAACAAAAAACGAGTGAATAAAAAATGAGGGAAAAAGAGAGAAGGGACAATGCTACTATCCTTTTTCCACACTTGTGCTTCAAAGTAGCACCATGATCTTCATGATAGAGTCTCTTATTTTGTCACTTTCATATACTAGTGGGAATTGTTATTTATAGAACTTGGCTTGTATATTCCAACGATGGGCTTCCTCAAAATGCCCTAGGTCTTTGTGGGCAAGCAAGTTGGATGCACACCCACTTAGTTTCTTTTGTTGAGCATTCATACATTTATAGCTCTAGTGCATCCGTTGCATGGCAATCCCTACTCACTCACATTGATATCTATTGATGGGCATCTCCATAGCCTGTTGATACGCCTAGTTGATGTGAGACCATCTTCGTCCTTTTTTGTCTTCTCCACAACCACCATTATATTCCACCTATAGTGCTATGTCCATGGCTCACGCTCATGTATTGCGTGAAAGTTGAAAAGGTTTGAGAACATCCAAAGTATGAAACAATTGCTTGGCTTTTCATCGGGGTTGTGCATGATTCGAGTATTTTGTGTGATGAAGATGGACATAGCCAGACTATATGATTTTGTAGGGATAAGCTTTCTTTGGCCATGTTATTTTGAGAAGACATAATTGCCTTGTTAGTATGCTTGAAGTATTATTATTTTTATGTCAATATTAAACTTTCATTTTGAATCTTATCGATCTAAACATTCATGCCACAATACAGCAAATTACATCGATAATTATGTTAGGTAGCATTCCACATCAAAAATTCTATTTTTATCATTTACTTACTCGAGGACGAGCAGGAATTTAGCTTGGGGATGCTTGATACGTCTTCAACGTATCTATAATTTTTTATTATTTCATGCTATTATATTATCTGTTTTGGGTGTTTAATGGGCTTTAATATACTCTTTATTATTATTTTTGGGACTAACCTATTAACCGGTGGCCTAGTGCCAGTTTCTTTTTTCTTGCCTATTTTAGAGTTTCGCAGAAAAGTAATACCAAACGGAATGAAACCTTCGCAATGATCTTTTTTGGACCGAAAGCAATCCAGAAGACTTGGAGTTGAAGTCTGGAACTCTACAGGCGGCCATGAGGCAGGAGGGCGCACCCAGGGGGGTAGGCGCGCCCCCACCCTTGTGGGCCCCTCATAGCTCCACCGACGTACTTCTTTCGCCTATATATACTTGTTGGGGAACGTAGTAATTTCAAAAAAAATCCTACGCAGATGCAAAATCATGGTGATGCATAGCAACGGGAGGGAGAGTGTTGTCTATGTACCCTCGTAGACCGTAAGTGGAAGCGTTATGACAACGCGGTTGATGTAGTCGTACGTCTTCACAATCGACCGATCCTAGCACTGAAAGTACAGCACCTCCGTGATCTGCACACGTTCGGCTCGGTGACGTCCCACGAACTCTTGATCCAGCTGAGTGTCGAGGGAGAGCTTCGTCAGCACGATGGTGTGATGACGGTGATGATGATGCTACTGTCGCAGGGCTTCGCCTAAGCACTACGATGATATGACCGACGTGGATTATGGTGGAGGGGGCACCGCACACGGCTAAGGGATCAATGATGAACATATGTGTCTATGGGGTGCCCCTCCCTCGTATATAAAGGTGTGGAGGAGGGGGAGGGGGCCGGCCTCCTAGGCGTGCCCCAAGAGGAGTCCTACTCCCACCGGGAGTAGGATTCCCCCCTTCCCTAGTTGGATTAGGAGAGAAGGAAGGGGGAGGAAGGAGGAAGGAAAGGGGGGGGCCGCCCCCCTTCCCAATTCGGATTGGGCTTGGGGGGGGCGCCCCCTCCTTTGCTCCCTTCTCCTCTCTCCCGCTATGGCCCAATAAGGCCCATATACCTCCCGGGGGTTCCGGTAGCCTCCTGGTACATCAGTAAATGCCCGATCTCACCCGGAACCATTCCGTTGTCCAAATATAGTCGTCCAATATATCGATCTTTATGTCTCGACCATTTAGAGACTCCTCGTCATGTCTGTGATCATATCCGAGACTCTGAACTACCTTCGGTACATCAAAACACATAAACTCATAATACGATCGTCACCGAACGTTAAGCGTGCGGACCCTACGGGTTCGAGAACTATGTAGACATGACCGAGACATGTCTCCGGTCAATAACCAATAGCAGAACCTGGATGGTCATATTGGTTCATACACATTCTACGAAGATCTTTATCGGTCAAACCGCATAACGATATACGTTGTTCCCTTTGTCATCGGTATGTTACTTGCCCGAGATTTGATCGTCGGTATCTCAATACCTAGTTCAATCTCTTTACCGGAAAGTCTCTTTACTCGTTACATAATGCTACGTACCGTAACTAACTTATTCGCTGCATTGCTTGCAAGGCTACTAGTGATGTACATTACCGAGAGGGCCCAGAGATACCTCTCCGACAATCGGAGTGACAAATCCTAATCTCAATCTATGCCAACTCAACAAACACCATCGGAGACACTTGTAGAGCACCTTTATAATCACCCAGTTACGTTGTGACGTTTGGTTGCACACAAAGTGTTCCTCCGGTATTCGGGAGTTGCATGATCTCATAGTCATAGGAACATGTATATGTTATGGAGAAAGGAATAGCAACAAACTAAACGATCATCGTGCTAAGCTAACAGATGGGTTAAGTCAATCACATCATTCTCTAATGATGTCATCTCGTTAATCAAATGACAACTCATGTCTAAGGTTAGGGAACGTAACCATCATTGATTCAACGAGCTAGTCAAGTAGAGGCAAACTAGTGACACTCTGTTTGTCTATGTATTCACACACATGTACAAAGTTGCCGGTTAATACAATTCTAGCATGAATAATAAACATTTATTATGATATAAGGAAATACAAATAACAACTTTATTATTGCCTCTAGGGCATATTTCCTTCAATATTCTTATACCCTAGAAACATCAGGGAGAGCCACGAAACCACTTTTCCACCGCCGCAACCTTCTGTACCCGTGAGATCCCATCTAGGGGCCTTTCCCGACGATCTACCGGAGGGGAAATCGATCATGGAGGGCTTCTACATCAACACCATAGCCTCTCCGATGAAGCGTGAGTAGTTTACCACAGACCTTAGGGTCCATAGTTATTAGCTAGATGGCTTCTTCTCTCTCTTTGATTCTCAATACAACGTTCTCCTCGATGTTCTTGGAGATCTATTTGATGTAATATTCTTTTGCGGTGTGTTTGTCGAGATCCGATGAATTATGGATTTATGAACATGATTATCTATGAATATTATTTGGTTCTTCTCTGAATCCTTATATGCATGATTTGATATCTTTGCAAGTGTCCTCGAATTATCGGTTTAGTTTGGCCTACTAGATTGATGTTTCTTGCAATGGGAGAAGTGCTTAGCTTTGGGTTCAATCTTGCGGTGTCCTTTCCCAGTGACATTAGGGGCAGCAAGGCACGTATTGTATTGTTTCCATCAAGGATAAAAAGATGGGGTTTATATCATATTGTTTGACTTTATCCCTCTACATCATGTCATCTTGCTTAATGCGTTACTCCCTTCTTATGAACTTAATACTCTAGATGCATGCTGGATAGCGGTCGATGTGTGGAGTAATAGTAGTAGATGCAGAATCGTTTCGATCTACTTGACACGGACATGATGCCTATATTCATGATCATTGCCTTAGATATCTTCATAACTATGCGCTTTTCTATCAATTGCTCGACAGTAATTTGTTCACCCACCGTAATACACGCTATCTTGAGAGAATCCACTAGCGAAACCTATGGCCCCGGGTCTATTTCTTATCATATTGCATCTCTTTTATTTACATCGCATCTCATTTACTATTTTGCAATCTTTACTTTCCAATCTATACAACAAAAATACCAAAAATATTTACTTTATTATCTTTATTAGATCTCACTTTTGCGAGTGACCGTGAAGGGATTGACAACCCCTTTATCGCATTGGTTGCAAGGTTCTTGATTGTTTGTGCAGGTACTAGGTGACTTTTGTGTTGTCTCCTACTGGATTGATACCTTGGTTCTCAAAAACTGAGGGAAATACTTACGCTACTTTGCTGCATCACCCTTTCCTCTTCAAGGGAAAACCAACGCATGCTCAAGAGGTAGCATAGATCTCCATGAACATCAAGGAGAACATGGTATTTAGAATCAAAGAGAGAGAAGAAGCCATCTAGCTACTAGCTATGGACTCATAGGTTTGTGGTAAACTACTCATGCTTCATCGGAAAGGCAGTGGTGTTGATGTAGAAGCCCTCCGTGATCGAATCCCCCTCCGGCAAGATGCCAGAAAAGGCCCCTAGATGGGATCTCAGAAGTACAGATGGTTGCGGCGGTGGAAAACTAGTTTCGTGGCTCCCCTAGAAGTTTTCAGGGTATCTGAGAATATATAGGAGGAAGATCTAGGTCAGAGGGTCACTGAGGGGCCCACAAGGTCGAGGGGGCACGCCCTCCACCCTTGTGGCCGCCTCGTGGCTCTTCTGACTTGCACTCCAAGTCTCCTGGGTGTCTTATATTCCAAGAAAAATCATCATCAAAGTTTTATTCTGTATGGACTCCGTTTGGTATTCCTTTTATGCGAAACTCTAAAACAAGGAAAAAATAGGAACTGGCACTGGGCTCTAGGTTAATAGGTTAGTCCCAAAAATGATATAAAATAGCATATTAATGCATATAAAACATCCAAAACAGTTAATATAATAGCATGGAACAATAAAAAATTATAGATACGTTGGAGACGTATCACGTACGTTTGGTGCTTGATCGGTCTGATCTAGAGGAAGTTCGACTACATCAACCAGGTTGTCAAAATTCTTCCGCTTTTGGTCTACGAGGGTACGTGGACACACTCTACCCCTCTCCTTGCTATGCATCTCCTAGATAGATCTTGTGTGAGCATAGGATTTTTTTAAATTTCATGCTACATTACCCAACAGTGGCATCCGAGCCAGGTCTATGTGTAGATGATATGCACGACTAGAACACAAAGAGTTGTGGGCAGTGATTGTCATATTGCTTACCAACAACGCCTTATTTTGATTCGGCGGTATTGTAGGATGAAGCGGCCTAGAACAACCTTATATGACCATGTTCATGAGATTGGTTCCATCGACAGACATGCAAATAGTTTTGCATAAAGGTGGCTAGCAGGTGTCTGTTTCTCCAACTTTAGTTGAATCGAATTTGACTGCGGCCGGTCCTTATTGAAGGTTAAAACAACAAACTTGATAAATCACCGTTGTGGTTTTGATGCATAGGTAAGAACGTTTCTTGCTAGAAGCCTGTAGCAGCCACATAAAACTTGCAACAACAAAGTAGAGGACGTCTAACTTGTTTTTGCAGGGCATGTTGTGATGTGATATGGTCAATACATGATGTGAGATACATTATTGTATGAGATGATCATGTTTTGTAAAAGTTACTGGCAACCGATAGGAGCCTTATGGTTTTATCTTTATTGTATGAAATGCAAACGCCATGCATGTAATTGCTTTACTCTATCACTATGCGTTAGCGATAGTTGTGGAAGAAATAGTTGGCGAGATGACCACGATGCTACGATGGAGATCAACGTGTTGAGCTAGTGACGATGGAGATCATGAAAATGCTTTGGAGATGGAGATCAAGAGCACAACATGATGATGGCCATATCATGTCACATATTTTGATTGCATGTGATGTTTATCTTTTATGCATCTTATTTTGCTTAGTACAGCAATAGCATTATGAGATGATCCCTTAAAAAAATTTCAAGGTATAAGTGTTCTCCCCGAGTATGCACCGTTGTGACAGTTGGTCGTGTTGAGACACCACATGATGATCGGGTGTGATAAACTCTACGTTCACATACAACGGGTGCAAGACAATTTTGCACATCCGGAACACTCGGGTTAAACTTGATGAGCCTGGCATGTATAGACATGGCCTCGGAACACTGGAGACCGAAAGGTCGAACATGAATCATATAGTAGATATGATCAACATAGAGATGTTCACCGTTGATGACTACTCCATCTCACGTGATGATCGGACATTGTTTAGTTGATTTGGATCACGTATCATTTAGATGACTTGAGGGATGTCTATCTAAGTGGGAGTTCTTAAGTAATATGATTAATTGAACTTAATTTACCATGAACTTAGTCATTATAGTTTTTACATATCGATGTTGTAGATCAATGGCCCGTGCTACCGTTCCCTTGAATTTTAATGCGTTCCTAGAGAAAGCTAAGTTGAAAGATGATAGTAGCAATGATGCGGAATGGGTCCGTGATTTGAGGATTATCCTCGTTGCTGCATAGAAGAATTATGTCCTTGATGCACCGCTAGGTGATAGACCTATTGCACAAATAGATGCAAACGTTATGAACGTTTGGCAAGCTCGATATGTTGACTACTTAATAGTTTAGTGCGCCATGATTTACGACTTAGAACTGGGACTTCAAAAACGTTTTGACCGCCAAGGAGCATATGAGATGTTCCAAGAGCTGAAATTGGTATTTCAGACTCATGCCCGTGTCGAGAGGTATGAGACCTCTGACAAGTACTTTGCCTACAAGATGGAGGAGAATAGCTCAACCAGTGAGCATGTGCTCAGAATGTCTAGCTACTACAATTGCTTGAATCAAGTGGGAGTTAATCTGCCAAATAAGACAGTGATTGCAAAGTTCTCTAGTCACTATCACAAAGCTACTAGAACTTCGTGATGAACTATAATATGCAAGGGATGGTGAAAATGATTCCTGAGCTCTTCACGATGCTGAAATCGGCGAAGGTAGAAATCAAGAAAGAGCATCAAGTGTTGATGGTTAACAAGACCACTAGTTTCAACAAAAAGGGCAAAAGGAAAGAAAGGGAACTTCAAGAAGAATGGCAAGCAAGTTGCCACTCCCGTGAAGAAGCGCAAAGCTGGACCCAAGCATGAAACTGAGTGCTTTTACTACAAAGGAAATGGTCACTGGAAGCGGAACTACCCAAAACATTTGGTGGATAAGAAGGATGGCAACGTGAACAAAGATATATTCGATATACAGGTTATTGATGTGTAACTTATTAGTGTCCGTAGTAGACCCTGAGTATTTGATACTAGTTCAGTTGCTAAGATTAGTATCTCGAAACAGGAGTTGCAGAATAAACGGAGACTACTTAAGGGCGAGGTGATGATGAGTGTTGGAATTGATTCCAAGGTTGATATGATCAACATCGCACACTCACTCTACCTTCGGGATTAGTGTTGAACCTAACTAATTGTTATTTGGCGTTTGTGTTGAGCATGAATGTGATTAGATCATGTTTATTGCAATACGACTATTCATTTAAGTCAGTGAATAATCGTTGTACTGTTTACATGAATAAAACCTTCTATGGTCATACACCCAATGTCAATGGTTTATTGAAACTCGATCGTAGTGATACACATATTAATAATATTGATGCCAAAAGATGCATAGTTGATAGTGCAACATATTTGTGGCACTGCCGTTTAGGTCATATTGGTGTACAACGCATGAAGAAACTCCATGGAGATGGACTTTTGGAATCAGTTGATTATAAATCATTTGATACTTGCGAACCATGCCTCATGAGCAAGATGACTAAAACTCCGTTCTCCGGAACAATGGAGTGAGCTAATGACTTATTGGAAATAATACATACCGATGTATGCGGTCCGATGAGTGTTGAAGCTCGCGGCGGGTATCATTATTTTCTGACCTTCATAGATGATTTGAGCAGATATGGGTATATCTACTTGATGAAACACAAGTATGAAACATTTGAAAAGTTCAAAGAATTTTAGAGTGAAGTGGAGAATCATCGTAACAAGAAAATAAAGTTTCTACGATCTAATCGCAGAGGCGAATATTTGAGTTACGAGTTTGGCCTTCATTTAAAATAATATGGAATAGTTTCACAACTCACGCCACCTGGAACACCACAGCGTAATGGCGCATCCGAGCGTCGTAACCGTACTCTATTGGAAATAGTGCATTCTATGATGTCTCTTCCTAATTTGCCTTTATCATTTTGGGGTTATGCACTAGAGACAACTGCATTCACGTTAAATAGGGCACCATCTAAATCCTTGAGATGACACCGTATGAACTATGGTTTGGCAAGAAACCTAAGCTGTCGTTTCTCAAAGTTTGGGGTTGCAACACTTATGTCAAAAGGCTTCAGCTTGATAAGCTCAAACCCAAATCGGAGAAGTGCGTCTTTATACGATACCCTAAGGAGACTATTGGGTACACCTTCTACCATAAATCCGAAGGCAAGATATTTGTTGCCAAGAATGGAAAATTTCTAGAGAAGGAGTTTATTTCGAAAGAAGTGAGTGGGAGATAAGTAGAACTTGATGAGGTAATTGGAAAGTAGCTCATCACAGAAAACCGTTCCTGTGATGCCTACACCAACTAGAAAGGAATCTAATGATAATGATCATGAAACCTCAGATCAAGTTACTACCGAACATCGTAGGTCAATCAGAGCACGATCCGCACCAAAATGGTACGGTAACCCTGTTTTGGAAGTCATGTTACTATACCATGATGAACCTATGAACTATGAAGAAGCGATGATGAGCCCAGATTCCGATAAATGGCTTGAGGCCATGAAATCTGAGATGGGATCCATGTATGAGAACAAAGTGTGGACTTTGGTTGACTTGCCCGATGATCGGCGAGCCATAGAGAATAAATGGATCTTCAAGAAGAAGACTGACACTGATTGTAATATTACTATCTATGAAGCTCGACTTGTTGCGAAAGGTTTTCGACAAGTTCAAGGAGTTGACTACGATCAGACTTTCTCACCTGTAGCGATGCTTAAGTCTTTCCGAATCATGTTAGCAATTGTCGCGTTTTATGATTATGAAATCTGGCAAATCTGACGTCAAAACTGCATTCCTTAATGGATTTATTAAAGAAGAGTTGTATATGATGCAACCAGAAGGTTTTATCGATCCTAAAGGTGCTAACAAAGTGTGCAAGCTCCAGCGATCCATCTATGGACTGGTGGAAGCATCTCGGAGTTGGAATACGCTTTGATGAGGTGATCAAAGCATATGGTTTTATACAGACTTTCGGAGAAGTCTGTTTTTACAAGAAAGTGAGTGGGAGCTCTGTAGCATTTCGAATATTATATGTGGATGAGATATTGTTAATTGAAAATGATATAGAATTTTTGAATAGAAAAAAAGGATACTTGAATAATAGTTTTTCAATGAAAGACCTCAGTGAAGCTGCTTATATATTGGGCATCAAGATCTATAGAGATAGATCAAGACGCTTAATTGGCCTTGCACAACGCACATACCTTGATAAATTTTAGAAGAAGTTCAAAATGGATCTGGCAAAGAAAGGGTTCTTGCCTGTGTTACAAGGTGTGAAGTTGAGTCACATGATACGTCTCCAACGTATCTATAATTTTTGATTGTTCCATGCTATATTATATTCTGTTTTGGACATTATGGGGCTTTATTATACACTTTTATATTATTTTCGGGACTAACCTATTAACCGGAGGCCCAACCTAGAATTGCTGTTTTTTTTTTCCTATTTTAGGGTATCGCAGAAAAAGAATATCAAACGAGTCCAAACGGAATGAAACCTTCGGGGACGTGATTTTCGGAACAAACATGATCTAGAGGACTTGGACCCTACGTCAAGCAATCAATGAGGAAGAAAAAGAATATCAAACGGAGTCCAAACGGAATGAAACCTTCGGGGACGTGATTTTCAGAACAAACATGATCTAGAGGACTTGGACCCTACATCAAGCAATCAACGAGGAAGGCATGAGGTAGGGGGCGCCTACCCCCCAGGCGCGCCCTCCACCCTCGTGGGCCCCCTGTTGCTCCACCGACGTACTCCTTCCTCCTATATATACCTACGTACCCCAAACTACCAGATACGGAGCCAAAACCCTAATTCCACTGCCGCAACTTTCTGTATCCACGAGATCCCATCTTGGGGCCTTTTCCGGAGCTCCGCCGGAGGGGGCATCGATCACGGAGGGCTTCTACATCAACACCATAGCCTCTCCGATGAAGTGTGAGTAGTTTACCTCAGACCTTCGGGTCCATAGTTATTAGCTAGATGGCTTCTTCTCTCTTTTTGGATCTTAATACAAAGTTCTCCCCCTCTCTTGTCGAGATCTATTCGATGTAATCTTCTTTTGTGGTGTGTTTTTTGAGACCGATGAATTGTGGGTTTATGATCAAGTTTATCTATGAACAATATTTGAATCTTCTCCGAATTCTTTTATGTATGATTGGTTATCTTTGCAAGTCTCTTTGAATTATCAGTTTGGTTCGGCCTACTAGATTGATATTTCTTGCAATGGGAGAAGTGCTTAGCTTTGGGTTCAATCTTGCGGTGTCCTTTTCCAGTGACAGTAGGGACAGCAAGTCACGTATTGTATTGTTGCCATCGAGGATAACAAGATGGGGTTTATATCATATTGCATGAGTTTATCCCTCTACATCATGTCATCTTGCTTAAAGTGTTACTCTGTTCTTATGAACTTAATACTCTAGATGCATGCTGGATAGCGGTTGATGTGTGGAGTAATAGTAGTAGATGCAGGCAGGAGTCGGTCTACTTGTCTCGGACGTGATGCCTATATACATGATCATACCTAGATATTCTCATAATTGTGCTCAATTTTGTCAATTTCTCAACAGTAATTTGTTTATCCACCGTGAATACCTATGCTCTTGAGAGAAGCCACTAGTGAAACCTATGGCCCCCGGTTCTATTTTCTATCATATTAATCTTCCAACACTTAGTTATTTCCTTTGCCTTTTATTTTACGTTGCATCTTTATCATAAAAATACCAAACATATTATCTTATCATATCTATCAGATCTCACTCTCGTAAGTGACCGTGTAGGGATTGACAACCCCTTATCACGTTGGTTGCGAGGATTTATTTGTTTGTGTAGGTGCGAGGGACTCGTGCGTGGCCTCCTACTGGATTTATACCTTGGTTCTCAAAAACTGAGGGAAATACTTACGCTACTTTGCTGCATCACCCTTTCCTCTTCGAGGGAAAATCAATGCAAGTGCTTAAGAGGTAGCAAGAAGGATTTCTGGCGCCGTTGCCGGGGAGGTCTACGCAATAGTTCATTATAGTACCTTGAAGTGGTGTTTTGTTTTCTTTCGCTAACGGAGCTCACGAGATTTTCTACTTTAAGTTTTGTGTTGTGAAGTTTTCAAGTTTTGGCTGAAAGATTTGATGGATTATGGAACAAGGAGTGGCAAGAGCCTAAGCTTGGGGATGCCCATGGCACCCCAAGATAATCTAAGGACACCTAAAAAAGCCAAAAGCTTGGGGATGCCCCGGAAGGATCCCCTCTTTTGTCTACTTCCATCGGTAACTTTACTAGGAGCTATATTTTTATTTAACACATCATATGTGTTTTGCTTGGAGTGTCTTGTATGATTTGAGTCTTTGCTTTTTAGTTTACCACAATCATCCTTGCTGTACACACATTTTGAGAAAAACACACATGATTCATAAATTGTTAGAATACTCTATGTGCTTCACTTATATCTTTTGAGTTATATAGTTTTTGCTCTAGTGCTTCACTTATATCTTTTAGAGCACGCCGGTGGATTTGTTTTATAGAAACTATTGTTCTCTCATGCTTCACTTAGATTATTTTGAGAGTCCTACAAAACAGCATGGTAATTTGCTTTAATTATGTTAGGCATTCAAGATTAATAAAAAATTTCTTATGAGTGTGTTGAATACTATGAGAAATTTGATACTTGATAATTGTTTTGAGATATGGAGATGGTGATATTAGATTCATGCAAGTTGAGTAGTTGTGAATTTGAGAAATACTTGTGTTAAAGTTTGTGATTCCCGTAGCATGCACGTATGGTGAACCGTTATATGATGAAGTCGGAGCATGATTTATTTATTGATTGTCTTCCTTATGAGTGGCGGTCGGGGACGAGAGATGGTCTTTTCCTACCAATCTATCCCCCTAGGAGCATGCGCGTAATACTTTGCTTTGATAACTTGTAGATTTTTGCAATAAGTATATGAGTTCTTTATGACTAAGGTTGAGTCCATGGATCATACACACTTTTCTTCCTTCCACTATTGTTAGCCTCTCTAATACCGCGCACCTTTCACCGGTATCATACACCCACCATGTACCTTCCTCAAAACAGCCACCATACCTACCTATCATGGCATTTCCATAGCCATTCCGAGATATTTTTCCATGCAACTTTCCACCGTTCCGTTTGCTATGACATGCTCCATCATTGTCATATTGCTTTGCATGATCATGTAGTTGACATTGTATTTGTGGCAAAGCCACCGTTCATAATTTTTTTCATACATGTCACTCTTGATTCATTGCATATCCCGGTACACCACCAGAGGCATTCACATAGAGTCATATTTTGTTCTAGGTATTGAGTTGTAATTGTTGAGTTGTAAGTAAATAAAAGTGTGATGATCATCATTTTTAGAGCATTGTCCCAAGTAAGGAAAGGATGATGGAGACTATGATTCCCCCACAGGTCGGGATGAGACTCCGGACGAAAAAAAAGAGGCCATAAAAAAGGGCCCAAATAAAAAAATGAGAGAAAAAGAGAGAAGGGACAATGCTACTATCCTTTTACCACACTTGTGCTTCAAAGTAGCACCATGATCTTCACAATAGAGAGTCTCCTATGTTATCACTTTCATATAATAGTGGGAATTCTTCATTATAGAACTTTGCTTGTATATTCCATTGATGGGCTTCCTCAAAATGCCCTAGGTCTTCGTGAGCAAGCGAGTTGGATGCACACCCACTTAGTTCCTTTTGTTGAGCTTTCATATACTTATAGCTCTAGTGCATCTGTTGCATGGCAATCCCTACTCACTCACATTGATATCTATTGATGGGCATCTCCATAGCCCGCTGATACGCCTAGTTGATGTGAGACTATCTTCCCTTTTTTGTCTCCTCCACAACCACCATTCTATTCCACCTAAAGTGCTATGTCCATGGCTCACGCTCATGTATTGCGTGAAGATTGGAAAAGTTTGAGAACACCAAAAGTATGAAACAATTGCTTGTCTTGTCATCGGGGTTGTGCATGATTTAAATACTTTGTGTGGTGAAGATAGAGCATAGCCAGACTATATGATTTTGTAGGGATAACTTTCTTTGGCCAGGTTATTTTGAAGAGACATAATTGCTTAGTTAGTATGCTTGAAGTATTATTATTTCGATGTCAATAATGAACTTTTGTCTTGAATCTTTCGGATCTGAATATTCATACCACAATTAAGAAGAATTACATTGAAGTTATGCCAAGTAGCATTCCACATCAAAAATTCTGTTTTTATCATTTACCTACTCGAGGACGAGCAGGAAATAAGCTTGGGGATGCTTGATACGTCTCCAACGTATCTATAATTTTTGATTGTTCCATGCTATATTATGTTCTACTTTGGACACTATTGGCATTTATTATACACTTTTATATTATTTTTGGGACTAACCTATTAACCGAAGGCCCAGCCCAAAATTGCTGTTTTTTTTCCTATTTTAGGGTTTCGCAGAAAAAGAATATCAAACGGAGTCCAAACTGAATGAAACCTTCGGGAATGTGATTTTCGGAACGAACATGATCCAGAGGACTTGGACCCTACGTCAAGCAATCAACGAGGAAGGCACGAGGTAGGGGGCACTCCTACCCCCCAGGCACGCCCTCCACCCTCGTGGGCCCCCTGTTGCTTCACCGACGTACTCCTTCCTCCTATGTATACCTACATACCCCCAAACTACCAGATATGGAGCCAAAACCCTAATTCCACGGCCGCAACTTTCTGTATCCATGAGATCCCATCTTGGGGCCTTTTACGGAGCTCCGCCGGAGGGGGCATCGATCACGGAGGGCTTCTACATCAATACCATAGCCTCTCTGATGAAGTGTGAGTAGTTTACCTCAGACCTTCAGGTCCATAGTTATTAGCTAGATGGCTTCTTCTCTCTTTTTGGATCTCAATACAAAGTTCTCCTCCTCTCTTATGGAGATCTATTCGATGTAATCTTCTTTTGCGGTGTGTTTGTTTAGACCGACGAATTGTGGGTTTATAATCAAGCTTATCTATGAACAATATTTGAATCTTCTCTGAATTCTTTTATGTATTATTGGTTATCTTTGCAAGTCTCTTCAAATTATCAGTTTGGTTCGGCCTACTAGATTGATATTTCTTGCAATGGGAGAAGTGCTTAGCTGTGGGTTCAATCTTGCGGTGTCCTTTCCCAGTGACCGTAGGGGCAGCAAGGCACGTATTTTATTATTGCCATCGAGGATAACAAGATGGGGTTTATATCATCTTGCATGAGTTTATCCCTCTACATCATGTCATCTTGCTTAAAGCATTACTCCGTTCTTATGAACTTAATACTCTAGATGCATGCTGGATAGCGGTCGATGTGTGGAGTAATAGTAGTAGATGCAGGCAGGAGTTGGTCTACTTGTCTCGGATGTGATGCCTATATACATGATCATACCTAGAAATTCTCATAACTATGCTCCATTTTGTCAATTGCTCAACAGTAATTTGTTTATCCACCGTGAATACCTATGCTCTTGAGAGAAGCAACTAGTGAAACCTATGGCCCCCGGGTCTATTTTCTATCATATTAATCTTCCAACACTTAGTTATTTCATTTTCCTTTTATTTTACTTTGCAGCTTTATCATAAAAATACCAAAAATATTATCTTATCATACCTATCAGATCTCACTCTCGTAAGTGATCGTGTAGGGATTGACAACCCCTTATCGCGTTGGTTGCGAGGATTTATTTGTTTGTGTAAGCGCGAGGGACTCGTGCGTGGCCTCCTACTGGATTGATACCTTGGTTCTCAAAAACTGGGGGAAATACTTATGCTACTCTGCTGCATCACCCTTTCCTCTTCAAGGGAAAACAAACGCAAGTGCTCAAGAGGTAGCATCAGACTCAATGCCCAACCACTGCAGAAGATAGAGAGAAAATGAAAGGTGTTCCCTATGCTTCAGCCATAGGCTCTATCATGTATGCAATGTTGTGTACCGGACCTGATGTGTGCCTTGCTATAAGTTTAGTAGGGAGGTACCAAAATAATCCAGGAGTTGATCACTGGAGAGCGGGCAAGAACATCCTGAAGTACCTGAAAAGGACTAAGGATATGTTTCCCGTTTATGGAGGTGACAAAGAGCTCGTCGTAAATGGTTACATCGATGCTAGCTTTGGCACTGACCCAGATGACTCTAACTCACAAACCATATACATATTTATATTGAATGGTGGAGCTGTCAGTTGGTGCAGTTCCAAGCAGAGCGTCGTGGCGGGATCTACGTGTGAAGCGGGGTACATAGCTGCTGCGGAAGCAGCAAATGAAGGAGTCTGCATGAAGGAGTTCATATCCGATCTAGGTGTAATACCTAGTGCATTTGGTCCAATGAAAATCTTTTGTGACAATACTAGAGCAATTGCCTTGATGAAGGAATCCAGATTTCACAAAAGAAGCAAACACATCAAGAGACGCTTCAACTCCATCCGTGATCAAGTCAAGGAGGCACTGGTACGCGTCGGTGCTATACAAACGGTTTTTAACCCTTTACGCGACGACATTTGGAACCATCACCAAGTGAGTGTGGGCGATAGGGGGGTCCTTCCCACATGACCCAGAAATCGTCGGAGATAGGCCCTCCTGGGACACAGGCTGGGGCCATGTGCGATCGAGTGAGGCATCGAGACCCAATCATTTCCATAGGTATGTACATCCCAGACGGTAATCCAAGAAACTCATTTTCGTAGGTATGTACATCCCACATGGTGAATCCCAGAAAAACATTTCCGTTCATATGTATATCACACACAGTCAATCCAAGGAATACGTTTCCGTTCTTATGTACATCCCACACAGTCAATCCAGGGAAAATATTTCTGTTCGTACGTACATCCCACACAGTTTTATGTGTAGGCTCGTGTGTGAAAGGTGTAACTATCACACACGGTCTTCCTTGGTTAACTATTTGCTTTTGTCAACTATATCACACACACGATTTGATGAAGAAAACTGTGTGGCATTGGACTATCCATCGCAAGTGCTTTTACTACTAGAACCATTTGCAAAGGTCCATGACACATTTAGCGGTTTATTACTTTACAATTAATAATTCTAGTATTACACAAATTCAAATTTCATATCGAACAGCTGTTTGCCAATTTCATATCAAGCACATAAATATATCATAACATCACAGTACGGTAGCTACATGAAAACAATACAGTACAACATATAGCTAGTTCAACTTCATAAGAACAATATATTCATTTCCCTAATTGAGATCATTCAGGCTTCTCTTATCCACCTCTGCTTTCAGTTCTGTAAGAACTTGTTTTTCCTGGGCCAACTAGGAAAGTGCCTCCTCCTTCGCCAACACCATCTTAGCAAAGTCTGATTTAAGAAATCTAAGCTCATTCTTCACCTTAAACTTTATCCCGCATCTTCAAATATTCTTCAGCGTTGACAACAGTTTCTCGAAGCCTACGTCTATTCTCTTCCTCATGCATGCTCCAGAGATTCGCTAGGCACATCTTCAAAGAATGTGGCCACTCTTGATCAACCCACTCCAAGTAAGAACACTTCCGTTCATCCTATAATATTTAAAACTAGATCAGTAAAAATTGTAGGGGAAACGGGTTTATAGCAACATAGAAAATCACCAATGCTTATTTTGAAAAACTGAAGAAACATGTTAATTATGACATATCTTCTCAAAAAGATCAATGTGCCAATGAAATAATTGGTACTGAGACAACAACCAAATTCTGGAACATCAGAAGCTATAATTAACTACAATGACGCTACAAGTTCCTACTCATGTACAATAAATAACAAATTGAACATTTTATGAGGAAGGTAAATATAACTGCAACAACATAGCGACAGTGTTTGGATGGTAGCAAATTGATACTAACAGGTGTGTACATGCACAAATTTAGTGACATAGAACTAATAGCACTAAGGCCGCCCACTATGTATGCCAAAACTGGGGTAAAGAGAACTGTTGCTACATCTCGCACTGGTGCCCTGCACTGGCGAGCCGATGCAGCGGAAAAAATCAGGGACCCGGAGTCCAGAGCACGTAGTTACTCCGATGCCCAGTTCCTTCGTGCCATAAAAATTTAGTATTTTACTTCTTGGCTTCTCGAATGTGTGGACCAAAGTTGGCTGCACAAACTGCTAAAGCGGTGCCAAATAATTTTGTAATGGCACCGCTAATGAGATGGCAACAATTTAAGATACTAGGTACAAACTATGACACTGTCTTAGGATGTGTTTGGTTGAAGGTGTGGTATGAATGGGTTGGGACCGTGATAGTCTCTGAATCACATCTAACAAATGATTTGTAACAATGAAAGAGGGTCTAACCTTCTCTGCACATGGTAGAAACTTCTTCCCACTGTCCACAGAATCAAACGCAACTAGCTTCACACATGGAGATTGATGGTGACAATGAGCAGATAGATCTTCAGCCACCCCGCTCCATTCGTTGCCACTGATGGTCCTAGGGAGCTACAAGAGGAAGAAATGACTCAAATCAACCGCCGGGTAAAAATCCTTCATTCCAAGTCATAGCCCAAGAGAGAGAAGAGAGGCATACCGGGGTGGTGAAGGAGTCATCGCCGGAGGAGGAACCGCTAGAGAGGTCTTTGAAGAAGACCATGGTGACCCCGGCTGTAGGATGCGAGACAGCGAGAGTGAGGAAGCAGATATAGCTTAGCAAAGGAAGGAAGGAAGGAGGAAACAGGGGAAATGTGACTTGTGGTCGGGGAGAAAAGGGTTGGGGAAGGGGGGGTAGATATTTTGGCGGTAGGCCAAAATTTTGGAAATGTGGAGGGAAACTTTGTGCGTGGTGCCGTCAGACCATTCACTTTGAATGATTGTGTGCATCGCAAACGATTCTTCTGCTTTACGCGCATGTGATGAGTTTGATAATTCAAATTTTGGTGGAAATTTCCCCGGGTACATCATTACATAATTTAACATCGCTTGCTAATTTGGGCATACAAAAGAGCGTACAGTAGACAGACCACACTTACTAAATTGAGCAATTTTAGTAATTAAACAGAGCCAGTTGACCTAAACATTGCTCTAACAAAAGACCAGCCATAAAGACAAAGCCTAAGTATGCATAATTTTAACAAATCCGTCGCCGCGCCAGCCTATGCATCACCGGTGCGAGATGAGACGTCGATGACTAGTCCTGGCGACATGCCGCCGTTGGTGGACTCCGCGTCCCCCCTGCTGAAGTCGACCGCGTCCTCGTCCTCGTCCTCGGTGTCGCCCTCAAGGTTGTAGTACTCGTAGTAGTGGCTGCGCCAGAGCTCACGTTGGTACTCCACCGCTGATTCCTCGACAGACAGACTCTTCTCTACCTCGACCTCGGCCATGCGCAACTCCTCCTCCCGGCGCTCCTCGATCTTCGCCGCCTCCTGCATCTCTAGCACCCGCTCGGCGACCTCATGAGGAAGCAGGTGCTCCATGGCCACCGCCGCCTTTTCAGATGTGGGTTGCATGTTTGAGTCCGAGGTGGCCTGGAATATCTTGGTGTGTGCATCCTCGATCTTGGCGTGGATGGCCTCAACCCAGGCCAGGGCGACATCGGCGGCATGGACGACAGCTCGAGCACTCTCGGCGTTTGCAGCTGCCGTCGGAGCAGCAGCTATAGCCGTCTCGGCTGCTGCAGCTGCCTTGTCAGCTGCCGCAGATGCCCTCTCGGCAGAAGCGGCCGTGCTCAATGCAGATGTGGTGACACTCTCAGTGTAGGCGGCGGCGCTCTCGGCGCAGGCGGCGGCGCTCGGGGGGGGGGGGGGGGGACGCGACCATCGTATGGGCCTTCACGAAGCGTTTCCACGGCGTCATCTTTGCAAGAAGGGGGTGTGGGAATGGGGATCAGGATTCGTGGATTCGGGTGTTGCCGACACTAGAGCAAACGAGTCGGCGAAGCTTAAGGAGGGAAGCTTAAATAGACCCAGATATTTTCATCACAAACGGTTCCTAGAAAACAACTTTGTGTGATGTTATAGATATTTTTATTAGCTGTGAAAGACGAATTTGGAGTAAAGTGGCAATGGATGGTGTTCTAAATGAACGAGAAAATTGTGTAGTGCTAATGCAACTGTCATGTCAAATTTTGGAAAATTTCAGGGGGCATTTGACCTTTTGAGACATTTAAGTGATTTTCTAGCCATTTAATGACCGTAATTGAAATTTGAACTACATGTACATGCAACAGCTAACCATAATGGTTTGAAAACTCATATTTCGTGTACTTGTGTGCGATTTAATTCCATGTGCAGTAAATTGGAAGGAATTTTCAAACATATTGGTCTAACGGCTATGACACAATTAAGCATGGAGTGCCATGGCATTTTAATTCCAAAAAATAAAAAAAATCAGAAAAAAATGAAACCTTGGTTGATGTAATGTCATGCCACCAAGATGATGTGGTAAAAAAATTGGCATGTTTGACAAAGGTTTGGACACACACCCCTCACAAACCGGAGCAACTCACTAGAAGGCTCGTGGTTCCGAGAGGGAACAATGCATGTTTGATGACGAGCGGGAGATAGCTTCCTCTTACGGCCTTCAATTTTTTTCTACGTCTAACATGCACTGCTACAACTGTAATGTGAAATTTTGGAAATTTCTAGGGGTCATTTGACCTTTTAAAGACATTTAAGTGATTTTCTAAACATTTAATAACCGCAATTCAAATTTGAGCTACATCTACATGCAATGCCTAACCAAAACGGTTTAAAAATCATATCTGTGTACTTGTGTGCGAGTTAACTCCATGTGCAATAAATTAGAAAGAATTTTCAAACATATTGGTCTCACGACATGGACACATGCATATGTATGCATGGAGTGACATGGCATTTTAATTCCAAAAAATAAAAAATGATCAGAAAAACATGAAACATTGGTTGATGTAATGTCATGCCACCAAGATGTTGTGGTAAAGAAATGGGCATATTTGACGAAAGTTTGGACACACACCCCTCACAAACCAAAGCAACTCACTAGAAGGTTCGTGGTTCCAATAGGGAACAATGCATGTTTGATGACAAACGGGAGATAGCTTCCTCTTACGGCCTTCAATTTTTTTTCTACATTAACATGAACTAATACAACTGTCATGTGAAAATTTGGAAAATTTCACGAGTCATTTGACCTTTTAAAGACATTTAAGTGATTTTCTAACCATTTAATGACCGTAATTCAAATTTGAACTACATCTACATGCAACGCATAACCAAAAAGGTTTGAAAAATCATATTTTTGTGTACTTGTGTGTGAGTTAATTCCATGTGCAGTAAATTAGAAGGAATTTTCAAACATATTGGTCTCAAGGCATGGGCACATGCATGGAGTGCCATGGCATTTTAATTCCAAAAAATTTAAAAAATGATCAAAAAAACATGAAACCTTGCTTGATTTAATGTCATGCCACCAAGATGACGTGGTAAACAAATTGGCCTGTTTGGTGAAAGTTTGGACACACACCCCTCACAAACCGGAGCAACTCAATAGAAGGTTCGTGGTTCCGAGAGGGAACAATGCATGTTTAATGACGAATCGGAGATACCTTCCTCTTACGGCCTTCAATTTGTTTCTACGTTTAACGTGCACTAATACAACTGTCATGTGAAAATCTGGAAAATTTCAGGGGTCATTTGACCTTTTAAAGACATTTAAGTGATTTTCTAACCATTTAATGACCGTAATTCAAATTTGAACTACATCTACATGCAAAGCCTAACCATAACGGCTTGAAAAATCATATTTTTTGTACTTGTGTGCGAGTTAAAAAATCATCAGACAACGTAAATATTTGGTGTTCAGAAAAGAAAACATAAAGATGTGGCAAGACAATCGCCTCCCCCCATGATTGGCACTCTATCTCGCGGCTCGAGGTTTGGTAGGTGAGTGGCGGGGATCATTAATCACACACGGTTCTGTATTGGAAACCGTCAGCTATTACGTTCACACACGGATTTTGCTACAGGAATCGTGTGTAATTTAAACTACAGTACTTGTAAATTCCGGCGACCGGCATGTGCACTGTCCCCGTCGATCTAGATTCCGACCGCCAATAAATACTACCTTGCTCACGTTGTCTTGCCTGCATTCTCATCTACATCCTCTCCTCGCTTGCCCTCTCTCTCTCTCTCTCTATCGCAAATCTCTGCCATGGTGCCGCCGGTCTGCCCACGCGCCGACGAGGAGTCACCACCCCCCGAGGACGCTCACTCGATTAGCAGCGAGAAGGACCCCTACGCACCGCCAGACAAGGCTGCGCCGGACCCCCAAACTTTGAATTGATTTTGGGGCCAGTACAATCATTGTATGTGGAAGTCGCTGCCGCTGGCTGAGAAAGTCGGGCAAGTGGCGTTCAAGAAGGAGATGGCAGAGGAGGAAGCCAGGTACCAGGCAGCCTGTGAAGCCCGTGATGCCACCTGGAAAAAGGAGGTGGCAGAGCTTTGGGGGAGGGCACGTCGTCGTGCTGAGGAGGTGTATGAAGACGGGTACTTCGCAAGGAAGGTCATAGACGCTAGGTGTCGGTGTCAAAACCGGCGGATCTCGGGTAGGGGGTCCCGAACTATGCGTCTGAGGTTGATGGTAACAGGAGACAAGGGACACGAAGTTTTACCCAGGTTCGGGCCCTCTTGATGGAGGTAATACCCTATGTCCTGCTTGATTAATATTGATGAGTATGGGGGTTACAAGAGTTGATGTACCACGAGATCGTAATGGCTAAAATCCTAGAAGTCTAGCCTATATGATTATGATTGCCTCTACGGACTAAACCCTCTAGTTTATATAGACACCGAAGGGGACTAGGGTTGTACAAAGTCGGTTACAGAGAAAGGAATCTTCATATCCGAATGCCGAGCTTGCCATCCACGCCAAGGAGAGTTCTATCCGGACACGGGTGAGAGAATCTTTAGTCTTGTATCTTCATAGCCCAATAGTCCGACCCATGTCCAACAGGCCGGACGCCGAGGACCACTTAGTCCAGGACTCCCTCAGTAGCCCCTGAACCAGGCTTCAATGATGAGGTGTCCGACGCGCAGATTGTCTTAGGCATTGCATGGCGGGTTCCTCCTCCGAATACTCCAAAATAACCTTCAAACACAAAGAACGTGTCCGGCTCTGCAAAACAAGCACCACACACAACCACAGAGAGTATAATATTCCAGTAGTCCAATCCACTGACAACTTTTTGTAGCATGACACCACATCACCACCCACTCATTATTTTGTACCGTTTTCGGCCTGCCGCTTCATATTTCCAGATGCGGTTTTACTGGCACGTCTTGTCAAAGCAAAGATCGTGTCCCCTTATTGCAGGATTCTCATCAATACGAGCGTGCGTAATCCAACCGTGCCGTCTGCACGGCCCTTGGGAAAGATGCGAGTTTTAAGGATAGTGGGGAGGCGCTTGATATTCGATGCCTTTATAAAGGGATAAGGACTCAACCCCTTTCACCCATGCCTTCTCTCTCTCTGCCCATCCATTCTCGAGCTCCAGCACCCAAGCTTCCATCCTCCCCGCTTCCAAAAAGCACTCTAGTCATGTCCGGATCTGGAGTGCAAGGCAAGTGGATGGTTTCCTCCGTCAAGGAGAAGGACATCACCAGGCTCCGGGAGGCCGGGTACCTAGCCAAGGAGATCGCCCACCGGCTTCCAGCCAAGGGACATATCGTTCCCACCCCTGAGCCCCATGAGAGGGTCGTGTTAATCCCCCACTTCGTTCGCGGGTTGGGATTTCCTCTCCACCCATTCGTCCGCGGGCTCATGTTCTACTACGGGCTGGACTTCCACGATCTACCCCCCAACTCCTTCCTCAATATCTTGGCATTTATTGTCGTGTGCGAGGCCTTCCTCCGTATCCCTCCCCACTTCGGACTATGGTTAAAGGTCTTCAATGTAACATCCCAAATTTTCAATTTGGAATGTTATACATAGATCATCCATGCATATCATGATTTATTGCATTTCCGTTCCGCAATCCTCGAAATCCTAAGCAACTCAAGGACCCACGGTGAGAGTTGGGGATTTTCCGGTTTTCATATTTGATTTTTATCAAATAATGAAACGAGGATTTTGATTTTAATAATTTTTTCTCTCCGAAAAATATTTCATATTAAATCAAATGAGTGGAGATAATATGACTTCTCCAAAATAATTGAAATATTGGAGGAAAAATATTAAAATCATTAATTGGATTTTATTTTGTTTTATTCGGATTTTATTTGCATTAGAAAAATTGCACGTTTTCAAAATTGCATTTTAGGGCCAAGAAAATGTTCAACTCGTCCTAAATATTTTATTTAGACGGTGAAAATTTGTTTTGGTATTTTTATATTTTTATTTATTTTTCTAGGATTTTTCTTCTGTCAGCGGTATTATATAAAAAAAAATCCCGCGCCCGACTAGGCCTAGGGCCCAGCCGAGCCAGGCCGGCCCAGCCCCCGCCGCCTCCTGCGCGCGCGCGCGCCGCTGCCGCCGACTCGGACGATGAGTCCGAGCCGGACTCCGTCGCCGCCGCCTTGCTCCCTCCTCCAAGCCGCCCCACCCCGCCCTCTTTATATACGCGCCGCCTGAGCCCCCCCCACCGCCACCATCGCCGCCTCCCGCAGCCCGCCCCGAGCCGCGCCGCGCCTCCCACCGCCGCCGCTGCAGCGCGCCGCCGCCGCCCGCGCCGCCGCCGCACCCTGCCGCCCCGCTGCCGAAGCCCTCGCCGGAACCCCTCACCGGAGGTAGCCGCCGTTTTTTCTTAAAAATAACCGTTCGGTTTTTTTTCAAAACCCTAGTTTTCGTTTTTTAAATAGATCGGTTTTTCTCCGGTTTATTTATTTAGCGAGCGTTCGCTCGTTCGTTCGTTTTAACGAACGCATTCTTCGTTTAGATCCAGATAACGAACGTTCGTTCATTAATCTATTCGTCATTTTTCTTTTTCTCGGATTTATTCCGCGATTTTTCTGATCGCGATTTCTGATCTGATCTTAATTTTTGTTTATCTTTTCGCTCGTTTATCGGAATCAGGCGATTCAAGCACCTGGAGTTTCGTCTCGAAACCCTCTTTCCGGTTAATCAACTCAAACAAGTTTTTGCTACTATAAAATTTGACTTAAGTTCAGATTACTAAACGAAGTGGTTTTCTTTCGCCGTTTGACTTTCGTTTCTTCGTTTGATTTGATTCTTTTTGCGTACCGGAGTTCTAAGTTGAACTTTCTGGTCAACCTCTCTTATTTGAGTTCTGCTTGTGCATAGTTGCTTGTTACTTATGTACGTTATTGTTTTCTTGCGATAGAATTCCCGGAGTACGAAGCGTGTTACTACGAGTCTCTAGGATTCGCGGATCATCAGCAAGGCAAGTAACATTTTGATCATATCCCATTATTACCCAGTTTTTATGCATTAGTTCCAATCCTCAAACATTGCATGATTAGGATGTCATTAACTTGTAGGTTGGGAAGTAGTTGCTGAGGTAGAACCTATTGCCCTGTTATATTCAAACCCTTGGGAGTTACTTCTACGTATTGCTTATATTGCTATGCTATGCTCATAGACGTGGTTTGGGTTTGAGTGAAATTCATGACAAATGTGAGATTATTAATTAATGGTTCAACTTAAGGTGGCAAATTAATCAAACAACTGGGTGGACTGAGGCACCTGGGGAACCCAGTGTTGTCTGTATTTTTTTTGGAAATCCCGGGGTACCCATGTGATCTTCCTATGACCGCCACCCAGGCTCAAAGGGAACTGAGATGATTCATGCTAGAAACTTCCGTGTGCAGCCACAAGCTATTATGGGCTCTAGCATAGTTGAGTAAGTTACGTGAAGCTCTTGAAGAGGTAGATCAGCAGGTAGTGGGTTTGGTAGGTTCGGTATGGTCTACCCGGAGTAGAGAGTTAACGTTTCTGAAAGACTGTGTCTCGGTCATCCGTTTCTCAAACACCATGTAGTGCGAGAAATCCAACGGAGGCGATCAAGTCTTGTGGGGAAAAGTGCGCAAACCTCTGCAGAGTGTACAATCTGATCATGGTTAGCCGTGTCCCCGGTTATGGACAATTCTTGAGTATCTAGTACTTGGGTTATCACATGTATCTCACCATGTTTAATTAATACTGTTGGGTTGTTAATCACTTTAATTGGGATTGAGTTGGGGGTACCTTCTTAATGATGTTTCAACCACCATGATAGTTAAATTAAAATCTATTCCTTTGTTGTAGGAAAAATTGGCTTTTCGCAAAAACTATAACCATACAGCTTTCCACCAGCCATATATGCATGTAGTGATAGCATTATTCTGTTTCTGCTCTACTATGTTATATTGCCAGCATATTCCATGTGCTGACCCGTTTTCGGGCTGCAACATATTATGTTGCAGACTTTTCAGACGAGGAGTAAGGTTCGTTAGGTCGTTGCCGTGCAGCTCAGCTATGTCATTGGAGTTGATGGACTCACTTTATCTTCCAAGCCTTCCGCTGTTATCGCGTTAGATGGCTTTAAGCCATATTATTGTAATAAGTTCTCTCTTAGACTTTTCGATGTAATAAGTGTGTGATTGCTACTCTATTATAAATCCTCGAGTACTGTGTGTGTCAGCATTACCGATCCAGGGATGACACTGAAGCACAGAGGCTTGACCATATGAGCTCGGGTCGCTACAAGATGGTATCAGAGCACACGCTGAGTGTAGGACACGACCACTAAGATAAACCCTAGGTCGCACTTCTCTACTCATTTCTGACTCCTCTCCATTTTCTACTCTTTAGGATGGTGGAGATAAAGAACAAGTTTGCACAACCGGATGAAGATACACCTTTTGGACGTCACCTGAAGGAAGTCACTAGGTACTTGAACATTGGAATACCAAGCTTCACCGGGACGTACAACACCACTTTACCAGAAGAAGAGCGCTGGATGATTCAAGTACAAGTTCCAGGAAGGACGTTCTCGCCAATCGGAACATTAGAATTTTCCTTCGACGCACCAACCTGGAGTTTAGGAAAGAGTATGGCAGCTCACATCACCATGGGACGCATTGGAGAAGTGTATCACAGGGATCTCCAGGACACTATCTACCAAATATGTGGGAGCCGAGACGAGCAATGGGAAGTAATCAGCACTAAGAAGGGTAGATCCATTGCAGCTTTCATCCAGGAGTTAAACCAGCACATTCGATGTCAGGAGAACCAGATGTGTGCAGACATGATGGACTTGAAGAAGGCGAAGAATAGGATCATCGAGATCGAGGAAGAACTCAAGTTTACCCGCGATGGTTATGAGGAGGAAATCAAGACCCTACTCGAGAAATGACAACCTAGTCAAGAAGATCGGAGTATTCATGGGAGGGCCCGTACCGGGAGTAGAAGACAACGATTCCACTTGCCCGGACAACTACATCATCATCGACGACACCGATTCCGACCCTAGTGATGATGACTATGAAGACGAAGCTAGAGCAGACATCATGGAGTCTTTTGTTGGGGAACGTAGCAGAAATTCGAAATTTTCCTACGTGTCACCAAGATCTATCTATGGAGAGACTAGCAACAAGGGGAAGGAGAGTGCATCTACATACGCTTGTAGATCGCTAAGCGGAAGCGTTCAAGTGAACGGGGTTGATGGAGTCGTACTCGTCGTGATCCAAATCACCGATGATCCTAGTGCCGAATGGACGGCACCTCCGCGTTCAACACACATACAGCCCAATGATGTCTCCCACGCCTTGATCCAGCAAGGAGAGAGGGAGAGGTTGAGGAAGACTCCATCCAGCAGCAGCACAACGGCGTGGTGGTGGTGGAGGAGCGTGGCAATCCTGCAGAGCATCGCCAAGCACCACGGGGGAGGAGAAGGACTAGGGAGAAGGGGAGGGCTGCACCAGAACATTGGTATGGCTGCCCTCCCACCCCCTACATATATAAAGGGGCAAGGGAGAGGGGGGAGGCGCAGCCTTGGCCCTTCCTCCAAGGAAGGGTGCGGCTAGGAGGAGTCCCTCCTCCCCAAGGCACCTCGGAGGTGCCTTCCCCCCTTAGGACTCTTCCTATCCCTCTTATCTTGGTGCATGGGCCTCTTGGGGCTGGTGCCCTTGGCCCGTATAGGCCAAGGCGCACCCCCTACAGCCCATGTGGCCCCCGGGGCAGGTGGCCCCACCCGATGGGCCCCCGGGACCCTTCCGGTGGTCCCGGTACAATACCGATGACCCCGAAACTTGTCCCGATGGCCGAAATAGGACTTCCTATATATAAATCTTTACCTCTGGACCATTACGGAACTCCTCGTGACGTCCGGGATCTCATCCGGGACTCCGAACAACATTCGGTAACCACATACAAACTTCCTTTATAACCCTAGCGTCATTGAACCTTAAGTGTGTAGACCCTACGGGTTCGGGAGACATGCAGATATGATCGAGACATTCTCCGGTCAATAACCAACAGCGGGATCTGGATACCCATGTTGGCTCCCACATGTTCCATGTTGATCTCATCGAATGAACCATGATGTCAAGGACTTAATCAATCCCGTATGCAATTCCCTTTGTCTATCGGTACGATACTTGCCCGAGATTCGATCGTCGGTATCCCGATACCTTGTTCAATCTCGTTACCGGCAAGTCTCTTTACTCGTTCTGTAACACATCATCCCGTGATCAACTCCTTGATCACATTGTGCACATTATGATGATGTCCTACCGAGTGGGCCCAGAGATACCTCTCCGCTTACACGGAGTGACAAATCCCAGTCTCGATTCGTGCCAACCCAACAGACACTTTCGGAGATACCCGTAGTGTACCTTTATAGCCACCCAGTTACGTTGTGACGTTTGGCACACCCAAAGCATTCCTACGGTATCCGGGAGTTGCACAATCTCATGGTCTAAGGAAATGATACTTGACATTAGAAAAGCTTTAGCATACAAACTACATGATCTTGTGCTATGCTCAGGATTGGGTCTTGTCCATCACATCATTCTCCTAATGATGTGATCCCGTTATCAACGACATCCAATGTCCATGGTCAGGAAACCGTGACCATCTATTGATCAATGAGCTAGTCAACTAGAGGCTTACTAGGGACATGGTGTTGTCTATGTATCCACACATGTATCTGAGTTTCCTATCAATACAATTATAGCATGGATAATAAACGATTATCATGAACAAGGAAATATAATAATAACTTATTTATTATTGCCTCTAGGGCATATTTCCAACAGTCTCCCACTTGCACTAGAGTCAATAATCTAGTTCACATCGCCATGTGATTAACACTCACAGGTCACATCGCCATGTGACTAACACCCAAGAGTTTACTAGAGTCAGTAGTCTAGTTCACATCACTATGTGATTAATGCTCAATGAGTTCTAGGTTTGATCATGTTGCTTGTGAGAGAGGTTTTAGTCAACGGGTCTGAACCTTTCAGATCCATGTGTGCTTTACAAATCTCTATGTCATCTCCTAGATGCAGCTACCACGCTCTATTTGGAGCTATTCCAAATAACTGTTCTGCTTGGAGCTATTCTAAATTGTTGCTCCATTATACGTATCCGGTATCTCTACTCAGAACTATCCGGATAGGTGTTAAGCTTGCATCGACGTAACTCTTTACGTCGAACTCTTTATCACCTCCATAATCGAGAAAATTCCTTAGTCCACTAGTTACTAAGGATAACTTTGACCGCCGTCCTGTGATCCATTCTTGGATCACTCTTGTACCCCTTGACTGACTCATGGCAAGGCACACCTCAGGTGCGGTACACAGCATAGCATACTATAGAGCCTACATCTTAAGCATAGGGGACGACCTTCGTCCTTTCTCTCTATTCTGCCATGGTCGAGCTTTAAGTCTTAACTTCATACCTTACAACTCAGGCAAGAACTCCTTCTTTGACTGATCCATCTTGAACACCTTCAAGATCATGTCAAGGTATGTGCTAATTTGAAAGTACCATTAAGCGTTTTGATCTATCCTTATAGATCTTGATGCTCAATGTTCAAGTAGCTTAATCCAGGCTTTCCATTGAAAAACACTTTTCAAATAACCCTATATGCTTTCCAGAAATTCTACGTCATTTTGGATCAACAATATGTCATCCACATATACTTATCAGAAATGTCATAGTGCTCCCACTCACTTTATTGTAAATACAAGTTTCTAACAAATTTTGTATAAACCCATAAACTTTGATTACTCCATCAAAGTGTATATTTCGACTCCGAGATACTTACTCAAGTCCTTAGAAGGATTGCTGGAGCTTTGCATACTCATTAGCATATTTTAGGATTGACAAAACCTTCCGGTTGTATCACATACAACCTTTCCTCAAGAAAATCGTCGAGGAAACAATGTTTTTGACATCCTATCTGCAAGATTTCATAAATAATGCAGTAATCGCTAATATAATTCCAACAGACTCTTAGCATCGCTACGTGTGAGAAAGTCTCATCGTAGTCAACTCCTTGAACTTGTCGGGAAACATCTTAACGACAAGTCGAGCTTTCTCAATGGTGGTACTTACCATCATTGTCTGTCTTCCTTTTAAAATCCATCTATACCTAACAGCCTTATGACCATCAAGTAGCCCTTCCAAAGTCTACACTTTGTTTTCATATATGGATCCTCTCTCGGATTATATGGCCTGAAGCCATTTATCGGAATCCAGGCCCACCACCGCTTCTCCATAGCTCGTAGGTTCATTGTTGTCTAGCAACATGACTTCCAAGACACAATTTACGTACCACTCTGAAGTAGCACGCATCCTTGTCATCCCACAAGGTTTGGTAGTGACTTGATCTGAAGTTTCATGATCACTATCATAAGCTTCCACTTCAATTGGTGTAGGTGCCACAGGAACAACTTCCTGTGCCCTGCCACACACTAGTTGAAGAGACGGTTTAATAACCTCATCAAGTCTCCACCATCCTCCCACTCAATTCTTTTGAGAGAAACTTTTCCTCGAGAAAGGACCCGATTCTCGAAACAATCCATTATTGCTTTCGGATCTGAGACAGGAGGTATACCCAAATGTTTTGGGTGTCCTATGAAGATGCATTTATCCGCTTTGGGTTCGAGTTTATCAGCCTGAAACTTTTTCAGATAAGCGTCGCAGCCCCAAACTTTTAAGAAATGACAGCTTAGGTTTCTCTAAACCATAGTTCATACGGTGTCATCTCATCGGAATTACGTGGTGCCCTATTTAAAGTGAATGTGGTTGTCTCTAATGCCTAACCCATAAACTATTGTGGTAATTCGATAAGAGACATCATGGTATGCATCATATCCAATAGGGTGCAGTTATGATGTTCGGACACACCATCACACTATGGTGTTCCAGGCTGTATTAGTTGTGAAACAATTTCCACAATGTCTTAATTCTGTGCCAAACTCGTAACTAAGATATTCATCTCTATGATCATATCATAGATATTTTATCCTCTTGTCACAACGATCTTTCAACTTCACCTTGAAATTACATGAACCTTTCAATAATTCAGACTCATGATTCATCAAGTAAATATACTCAACATCTACTCAAATCATCTGTGAAGTAAGACCATAACGATATCCACTACATGCCTCAGCACTCATTGGACTGCACACATCAAAAATGTATTACTTCCAACAAGTTGTGTTCTAGTTCCATTTTACTGAAACCGAGGCTTTCAGTCATCTTGCCCATGTGGTATGATTTGCATGTCTCAAGTGATTCAAAATCTAGTGAGTCCAAACGGTCCATTTGCATGGAGTTTCTTCATGCATATACACCAATAGACATGGTTCGCATGCCTCAAACTTTTCAAAACGAGTGAGTCCAAAGATCCATCAACATGGAGCTTCTAAATGCGTTTAATACCGATATGACTTAAGTGGCAGTGCCACAAGTAGGTGGTACTATCATTACTATCTTTTGGCATGAACATGTGTATCACTACGATCGAGATTCAATAAACCATTCATTTTAGGTCTAAGACCATTGAAGGTATTATTCAAATAAATAGAGTAACCATTATTCTCCTTAAATGAATAACCGTATTGCGATAGACATAATCCAATCATGTCTATGCTCAACGCAAACACCAATCTCGATGGTAGAGGGAGCGTACGATATTTGATCATATCAACATTGGAAACACTTCCAACACATATCGTCAGCTTACCTTTAGCTAGTCTCCGTTTATTCCGTAGCTTTTATTTCGAGTTACTAACACTTAGCAACCGAACCGGTATCTAATACCCTGGTGCTACTAGGAGTACTAGTAAAGTACACATCAATACAATGTATATCCAGTATACTTCTATCGACCTTGCCAGCCTTCTCATCTACCAAGTATCTAGGGTAATTCTGATCCCGTGGCTGTTCCCCTTATTACAGAAGCACTTAGTCTCGGGTTTGGGCTCAACCTTGGGTTTCTTCACTAGAGCAGCAGCTGAATTGCCGTTTCATGAAGTATCCCTTCTTGCCCTTGCCCTTCCTGAAACTAGTGGTTTCACCAACCATCAACAATTGATGCTCCTTCTTGATTTCTACTTTTGTGGTGTCAAACATCGCGAATATCTCAAGGATCATCATATATGTCCCTGATATATTATAGTTCATCACGAAGCTCTAGCAGCTTGGTGGTAATGACTTTGGAGAAACATCACTATTTCATTTGGAAGATCAACTCCCACTTGATTCAAATGATTGTTGTACTCAGATAATCTGAGCACAAGCTCAACAATTGAGCTTTTCTCCTTAGTTGGTAGGCTAAGAAAATCGTCGGAGGTCTTATACCTCTTGACGTGGGCACGAGCCTGAAACTCCAATTTCAGCCCTCGAAACATCTCATATGTTTCGTGACGTTTCAAAACCGTCTTCAGTGCCTCAACTCTAAACCGTTTAACTGAACTATCACGTTGTTATCAAAACGTGTATGTCAGATGTTCGCAACATCCATAGACCACGTTCGAGGTTCAGCACACTGAGCGGTGCATTAAGGACATAAGCCTTCTATGAAGCAATGAGGACAATCCTCAGTTTACGGACCTAGTCCGCATAATTGCTACTATCAACTTTCAACTAAATTTTCTCTAGGAACATATCTAAACTATAGAACTGAAGCGCGAGCTACGACATAATTTGCAAAATCCTTTTGACTATGTTCAGGATAATTAAGTTCATCTTATGAACTCCCACTCAGATAGACATCCCTCTAGTCATCTAAGTGATTACATGATCCGAGTCAACTAGGCCGTGTCCGATCATCACGTGAGACGGACTAGTCATCATCGGTGAACATCTTCATGTTGATCGTATCTTCTATACGACTCATGCTCGACCTTTCGGTCTTCTGTGTTCCGAGGCCATGTCTATACACATGCTAGGCTCGTCAAGTTAACCCTAAGTGTATTGCATGTGTAAAACTGTCTTACACCCGTTGTATGTGAACGTAAGGATCTATCACACCCGATCATCACGTGGTGCTTCGAAACGACGAACTTTAGCAACGGTGCATAGTTAGGGGAGAACACATTCTTGAAATTGTTTATGAGGGATCATCTTATTTACTACCGTCGTTCTAAGTAAACAAGATGCAAAGACATGATAAACATCACATGCAATCAAATAGTGACATGATATGGCCAATATCATATTGCTCCTTTTGATCTCCATCTTCAGGGCTCCATGATCATCATCGTCACCGGCATGACACCATGATCTCCATCATCGTGTCTCCATGAAGTTGCTCGCCAACTATTACTTCTACTACTATGGCTAACGTGTTTAGCAATAAAGTAAAGTAATTTACATGACGTTTATGTTGACACGCAGATCATAAATTAAGACAACTCCTATGGCTCCTGCCGGTTGTCATACTCATCGACATGCAAGTCGTGATTCCTGTTACAAGAACATGATCAATCTCATACATCACATATATCATTCATCACATCCTTTTGGCCATATCACATCACATGGCATACCCTGCAAAAACAAGTTAGACGTCCTCTAATTGTTGTTTGCATGTTTTATGTGGCTGCTATGGGTTTCTAGCAAGAACGTTTCTTACCTACGCAAAACCACAACGTGATATGCCAATTGCTATTTACCCTTCATAAGGACCCTGTTCATCGAATCCGATCTGACTAAAGTGGGAGAGACAGACACCCGCTAGCCACCTTATGCAACTAGTGCATGTCAGTTGGTGGAACCAGTCTCACGTAAGAGTACGTGTAAGGTCGGTCCGGGCCGCTTCATCCCACGATGCCGCCGAATCAAGATAAGACTAGTAACGGCAAGTAAATTGACAAAATCAACGCCCACAACTACTTTGTGTTCTACTCGTGCATAGAATCTACGCAATAGACCTAGCTCATGATGCCACTGTTGGGGAACGTAGCAGAAATTCAAAATTTTCCTACGTGTCACCAAGATCTATCTATGGAGAGACTAGCAACGAGGGGAAGGAGAGTGCATCTACATACCCTTGTAGATCGCTAAGCAGATGTGTTCAAGTGAACGGGGTTGATGGAGTCATACTCGCCGTGATCCAAATCACCGATGATCCTAGTGCCGAACGGACAGCACCTCCGCGTTCAACACACGTACAGCCCGATGATGTCTCCCACGCCTTGATCCAGCAAGGAGAGAGGGAGAGGTTGAGGAAGACTCCATCCAGCAGCAGCACAACGGCGTGGTGGTGGTGGAGGAGCGTGGCAATCCTGCAGAGCATCGCCAAGCACCACGGGAGAGGAGAAGGACTAGGGAGAAGGGGAGGGCTGCACCAGAACATTGGTATGGCTGCCCTCCCACCCCCCACATATATATAGGGGCAAGGGAGAGGGGGGAGGCACAGCCTTGGCCCTTCCTCCAAGGAAGGGTGCGGCTAGGAGGAGTCCCTCCTCCCCAAGGCACCTCGGAGGTGCCTTCCCCCTTTAGGACTCTTCCTATCCCTCTTATCATGGCGCATGGGCCTCTTGGGGCTGGTGCCCTTGGCCCATATAGGCCAAGGCGCACCCCCTACAGCCCATGTGGCCCCCGGGGCAGGTGGCCCCACCTGGTGGGCCCCCGGGACCCTTCCGGTGGTCCCGGTACAATACCGATGACCCCGAAACTTGTCCCGATGGCCGAAATAGGACTTCCTATATATAAATCTTTACCTCCGGACTATTCCGGAACTCCTCGTGACGTCCGGGATCTCATCCGGGACTCCGAACAACATTCGGTAACCACATAAAAACTTCCTTTATAACCCTAGCGTCATCGAACCTTAAGTGTGTAGACCCTACGGGTTCGGGAGACATGCAGACATGACTGAGATGTTCTCCGGTCAATAACCAACAGCGGGATCTGGATACCCATGTTGGCTCGCACATGTTCCACGATGATCTCATCGGATGAACCACGATGTCAAGGACTTAATCAGTCCCGTATGCAATTCCCTTTGTCTATCGGTACGATACTTGCCCGAGATTAGATCGTCGGTATCCCGATACCTTGTTCAATCTCGTTACCGGCAAGTCTCTTTACTCGTTCTGTAACACATCATCCCGTGATCAACTCCTTGATCACATTGTGCACATTATGATGATGTCCTACCGAGTGGGCCCAGAGATACCTCTCCGCTTACACGGAGTGACAAATCCCAGTCTCGATTCGTGCCAACCCAACAGACACTTTCGGAGATACCCGTAGTGTACCTTTATAGCCACCCAGTTACGTTGTGACGTTTGGCACACCCAAAGCATTCCTACGGTATCCGGGAGTTGCACAATCTCATGGTCTAAGGAAATGATACTTGACATTAGAAAATCTTTAGCATACGAACTACACGATCTTGTGCTATGCTCAGGATTGGGTCTTGTCCATCACATCATTCTCCTAATGATGTGATCCCGTTATCAACGACATCCAATGTCCATGGTCAGGAAACCGTGACCATCTATTGATCAACGAGCTAGTCAACTAGAGGCTTACTAGGGACATGGTGTTGTCTATGTATCCACACATGTATCTGAGTTTCTTATCAATACAATTATAGCATGGATAATAAACGATTATCATGAACAAGGAAATATAATAATAACTTATTTATTATTGCCTCTAGGGCATATTTCCAACATCTTCCACCGATCAAAATTTCTAGATGACCACCAACTATTAGTAGTATTTCCCCCATGTATATAGTAATAGTGAGCACTTTTGCGATAGTTCTAGACCGTTTGTATGCCCTTGCTTGATTGATTGAGTGAAATGATTGTGTTTGTCTCATGTGCATATGGGTAGTGCTTTCTCATTGGACCCCTTTTCTATTCTAATCTCTTCCATCTAAACCCATCAGATGCCTCCGAGACGTGACACCGGTTTTGCCTTCCCGCCGGAGCTCACCCAGTTGATCCAGCAGCAGAATGCCTTGATGCAATTGCTAGTTCAGAACCAGGGCAACAACAACAACAACCCACTGCCAGTGGACAACCTAGCCTGTTTTCTAAGGTTACAGCCGCCGGTGTTTTCCAGTAGCACCGAGCCTATAGTTGCTGATGATTGGCTACGCCGGATTGGAAGGGATTTGACCATCGCAGGTTGCACAGATGCTGAGAGGGTGCGCTTTGCCGCACATCAATTGGATGGACCAGCAGCCTCATGGTGGGAGAATTACACAGCCACTTTTCCTGTAGCCAATGTCACTTGGGACCAGTTTCAGCAAGCTTTCCGCACCGCCAATATCTCAACTGGAGCTATGCAGATGAAGAAGCGGGAGTTTCGCAACCTACGCCAGGGGAACCGTACTGTGGCTCAGTACGTGGATGAGTTTAGCAAGTTATCATGCTATGCCCCTGATGATGTGGCCACGGATGCCGCGAAGCAGGAGAAGTTTATGGAAGGGCTGAATGATGAGATGAGCATGCAGTTGATGGTAGCAACCTTCAACAACTACCAGGAGTTGGTAGATAAGGCTCTTATGATTGAAGGGAAACAACAGCAGATTGAGAGCCGCAAGAGAAAGTATGGACAAGGGAAGTATAACTCAGGAGCTCAGCAGAAGCCTCGCCTAACCCCGAACTCGGGAGGACTTGTTCATAACCATGGAGGTCACAACCACACTGGAGGAGGATCACATAACCACAATGGTGCTAAGAATGGGAATGGGAACGGAGCTAACAACAATCAGAACCGCTCCAACCCGTCCACTCCCGCCAAAAGAGACTTAAGTTAGGTTACCTGTTTTAAGTGCGGGAAGACATGGCACTATGCCAATGATTGCCCCGAAGGAAGGAATGGAAATGGAAATGGAAGCGCTGGGAAGAAGCCCAATCCATTCAACAAAGGACAAGCGAACCACGTTAACGTGGAGGAGGTTGAAGAGCAGCCGAACGCGGTAATAGGTAAGTTTTTGGTTAAGTCATTTACCGCTCTTGTTCTTTTCGATACTGGTGCATCGCATCCATACATATCAAGGGGATTCGTGGATAAGTTTAAACTACCAACCCGAACCCTTAGGACCCCTATTTTAGTGAGTTCACCTGGAGCAGAATATATGGCTAGCCAATGGTGTGACCAGATACCCTTAACCATTGGCACACATGTGTTTCCGTCTGACCTAATTATCTTGGAGTCGCAAGGATTGGATGTGATATTGGGTTTGGACTGGATGTCAAAGTATGGAGGAAGCATTTACTGTGCGAGTAAGTCAATTTATCTCACCACCCCGGAGGGAAAAATGATTAAGTATGTGTCTAGGCATGTGCCTAAAAGGAGCCAAGTGAATGCCCTCACGGGAGTTGTTCAGGAGGAAGTGCCGGTAGTAAAGGATTACCCGGATGTTTTCCCAGAGGAGTTACCAGGCATGCCACCATACAAAGATATTGAGTTTTTGATAGAGCTGTTACCAGGAACATGACCAATATCCAAGAGACCCTATCGGATGCCCGCGAATGATCTAGAGGAAATTAAGAAACAGATCAAGGATTTATTGGAGAAAGGATACATCCGAAGGAGTTCATCACCTTGGGGAGCCCCAGTACTTTTGGTTGAGAAGAAGGATAAATCCCTAAGGATGGTTGTTGATTATCGAGCCTTGAATGAAGTGACGATAAAGAACAAGTACCCACTGCCGATGATCAACGATCTGTTTGATCAGTTGCAAGGAGCTAAAGTGTTCCCAAAGATCAATTTACGATCATGGTATCATCAGTTGAAGATATGAGAAAAGGACAAACCAAAGACGGCGTTCACAACGCGATATGGATTATACGAGTACACGGTCATGTCGTTTGGACTGACTAATGCCCCTGCCTATTTCATGAGCATGATGAACAAGGTGTTCATGGAGTATTTGGACAAGTTTGTTGTGGTGTTTGTTGATGATATCATGGTATACTCGAAGAACGAGGAGGAGCACAAAGAGCATTTGCGTTTAGTTCTTGAGAAGCTCAGGGAACACCAGTTGTATGCTAAGTTTAGCAAATGCGAGTTTTGGCTGAAGGAAGTCGCATTCCTTGGACATGTTATATCAGGAGAAGGTATATCAGTAGACCCCAGCAAGGTTCAGTCAGTCACTGAATGGTTGGCACCCACCTCAGTTAGCGAGATCCGCAGTTTTCTTGGACTCGCAGGATACTACCGGAGATTCATTGAGAATTTTTCCAAGATTGCAAAACCAATGACTGAACTATTGAAGAAGGATACCAAGTTTAAATGGACAGAAGATTGTGAAGCAAGTTTCCAGGAGTTGAAGAAACGTTTGACTACAGCCCCAGTGCTAGTACTGCCAGATATACATAAGGAGTTCCAAGTGTATTGCGACACCTCTCGCTTAGGACTTGGATGTGTGCTTATGCAGGACGAAAGAGTTGTTTCGTATGCCTCACGACAACTAAAACCTCATGAGTTGAATTATGCTACGCATGATTTGGAGCTAGCAGCCGTAGTGCATGCATTGAAGACTTGGAGACATTACCTTATTGGAAACCATTGTGATGTGTACACGGATCACAAGAGTTTGAAGTACATCTTCACCCAGAAGGAGCTGAACCTTAGGCAGAGGAGATGGTTGGAGCTTATAAAGGATTATGACATGAAGCTACACTATCATCCAGGAAAGGCCAATGTTGTAGCAGACGCATTGAGTCGGAAGAGTTATGCTAATATCGTTGAAAGTAAAGGACTACCGAAGGAATTAGCAAAGGACATCATGGAACTTCGATTAGAGATTGTACCTAGAAGGTTTGTTGCCACAATGGAGGTTCAGTCAACATTGCTGGACAAGATTTGGGAAGCTCTGAAAGATGATAAAGATATTGCCAAGATAAAGGAGAAGATGGGCAAAGGAAAGGCCAAAGGTTTTCGTGAGGATGAGCACGATACCCTATGGTTTGAGGACCGAATTTACGTGCCCAATAATCAGGAGATCAGAAAGTTAATACTTCAAGAGGCGCATGACTCACCATACTCGATACACCCCGGAAACACCAAGATGTATTTGGATTTGAAGGAACGTTTCTGGTGGACTAGTATGAAGAAGGATATTGCCGAGTATGTAGCCGTATGTGATGTATGTCAGAGAGTTAAGGCAGAACATCAGAAGCCAGCAGGACTATTACAGCCTATGCCGATACCCGAATGGAAGTGGGATAAACTTGGCATGGACTTTATCACCCGATTACCCAGGACTAAAGCAGGACATGATTCCATATGGGTAGTAGTTGATCGTTTGACCAAAGTAGCTCACTTCATCCCAGTGAAAACCACCTATACAAGTGCAAAGTTGGCCAAGATCTATAATTCCAGGATCATATGTCTGCATGGAGTTCCGAGGACCATCGTATTGGATCGAGGAACACAGTTTACTTCAAAGTTTTGGCATCAGTTACACCAGACTTTGGGAACGAGATTGGAGTTCAGTACAGCGTTTCACCCGCAAACAGATGGACAGACTGAGAGAGTCAATCAAATTTTTGAGGACATGTTGAGAGCCTGTGCGCTAGATTATGGATCTAGTTGGGATGACAATTTGCTGTATGCAGAGTTCTCATACAACAATAGCTATCAAGCCAGTTTGAAGATGGCACCGTTTGAAGCCCTGTATGGACGCAGGTGCAGAACACCGTTGATGTGGGATGAGGTAGGAGACCGACAGTTGTTTGGACCAGACTTGATTAAAGAATCTGAGGAGAAGGTAAAACTGATTCGAGACCGACTTAAGATTGCTCAGTCCAGGCAGAAGAGTTATGCAGACTCAAAACGCAAGGAGGTAACCTACGAAATTGGAGATAGAGCATATCTATGAGTATTGCCTTCGCGAGGAGTGAAACATTTTGGAGTTAAAGGAAAGTTAGCCCCGAGATTTGTAGGACCGTATCGCATTTTGGAATGGATGGGAGAAGTTGCCTACAAGTTGGAGTTACCTAAGGGATTGTCAGGAGTCCACGATGTGTTCCACGTTTCACAGCTGAAGAAGTGTCGTGCTGAGATGGCTGATATACCATTAAGAGATACAGTACCCTTGGAGGCGATTCAGTTGGATAGTGATTTGACTTACGAGGAGAAGCCAGTTAAGATTCTTGAGTTTGCCAGCAGAGTCACCCGCAGTAAGGTTATCAAGTTATGCAAAGTTCAGTGGAGCCACCATACCGAGGATGAAGCCACCTGGGAACGAGAGGATGATCTCCGCAAGGACCACCCATACCTATTTTCAAGCCAACCCGAATCTCGAGGGCGAAATTCATCTTAAGGGGGGTAGGTTTGTAACATCCCAAATTTTCAATTTGGAATGTTATACATAGATCATCCATGCATATCATGATTTATTGCATTTCCGTTCCACAATCCACGAAATCCTAAGAAACTCAAGGACCCACAGAGAGAGTTGGGGATTTTCCGGTTTTCATATTTGATTTTTATCAAATAATGAAACGAGGATTTTGATTTTAATAATTTTTTCTCTCCAAAAAATATTTCATATTAAATCAAATGAGTGGAGATAATATGACTTCTCCAAAATAATTGAAATATTGGAGGAAAAATATTAAAATCATTTATTGGATTTTATTTGGTTTTATTCAGATTTTATTTGCATTAGAAAAATTGCACGTTTTCAAAATTGCATTTTAGGGCCAAGAAAATGTTCAACTCCTCCTAAATATTTTATTTAGACGGTGAAAATTTGTTTTGGCATTTTTAGATTTTTATTTATTTTTCTAGGATTTTTCTTCTGTCGGCGGTATTATAAAAAAAATCCCGCGCCCGACTGGGCCTAGGGCCCAACCGAGCCAGGCCGGCCCAGCCGCCGCCGCCGCCTCCTGCGCGCGCGCCGCCGCCGCCGCCGAATCGGACAATGAGTCCGAGCCGGACTCCGTCGCCGCTGCCTTGCCCCCTCCTCCAAGCCGCCCACCCCGCCCTCTTTATATACACGCCGCCAGAGCCCCCCACCGCCACCATCGCCGCCTCCCGCACCCCGCCCTGAGCCGCGCCGCGCCTCCAGCGCCCGCGTTAATTTCTGTTTATCTTTTTGCTCGTTTATCGGAATCAGGCGATTCAAGCGCCTGGAGTTTCGTATCGAAACTCTCTTTCCGGTTAATCAACTCAAACAAGTTTTTGCTACTGTAAAATTTGACTGAAGTTCAGATTAGTAAACGAAGTGGTTTTCTTTCGCCGTTTGACTATCGTTGCTTCGTTTGATTTGATTCTTTTTGTGTACCGGAGTTCTTAAGTTGAACTTTCTGGTCAACCTCTCTTATTTGAGTTTTGCTTGTGCATCGTTGCTTGTTACTTATGTATGTTATTGTTTGCTTGCGATAGAATTCCCGGAGTGCGAAGCGTGTTACTACGAGTCTCTAGGATTCACGGATCATCAGCAAGGCAAGTAACACTTTGATCATATCCCATTATTACCCAGTTTTTATGCATTAGTTCCAATCCTCAAACATAGCATGATTAGGATGTCATTAACTTGTGGGTTGGGAAGTAGTTGCTGAGGTAGAACCTATTGCCCTGTTATATTCAAACCCTTGGGAGTTACTTCTACATATTGCTTATATTGCTATGCTATGGTCGTAGACGTGGTTTGGGTTTGAGTGAAATTCATGACAGATGTGAGATTGTTAATTAATGGTTCAACTTAAGATGGCAACTTAATCAAACAACTGGGTGGACTGAGGCACCGGGGGAACCCAGTGTTGTCTGTATTTTTTTTTGGAAATCCCGGGGTACCCGTGTGATCTTCCTATGGACCGCCACCCAGGCTCAAAGGGAACTGAGATGATTCATGCTAGAAACTTCCGTGTGCAGCCACAAGCTATTATGGGATCTAGCATAGTTGAGTAAGTTACGTGAAGCTCTTGAAGAGGTAGATCAGCAGGTAGTGGGTTTGGTAGGTTTGGTATGGTCTACCCGGAGTAGAGAGTTAACATTTCTGAAAGACTGTGTCTTGGTCATCCGTTTCTCAAACACCATGTAGTGCGAGAAATCCAACGGAGGCGATCGAGTCTTGTGGGGAAAAGTGCGCAAACCTCTGCAGAGTGTACAAGCTAATCATGGTTAGCCGTGTCCCGGGTTATGGACAATTCTTGAGTATCTAGTACTTGGGTTATCACATGTATCTCACCATGTTTAATTAATACTGTTGGGTTGTTAATCACTTTAATTGGGATTGAGTTGGGGGTACCTTCTCAATGATGTTTCAACCACCATGATAGTTAAATTAAAATCTATTCCTTTGTTGTAGGGAAAAATTGGCTTTTCGCAAAAACTATAACCATATAGGTTTCCACCAGCCATATATGCATATAGTGATAGCATTATTCTGTTTCTGCTCTACTGTGTTATATTGCCAGCATATTCCATGTGCTGGCCCGTTTTCGGGCTGCAACATATTATGTTGCAGACTTTTCAGACGAGGAGTAAGGTTCGTTAGGTCGTTGCCGTGCAGCTCAGCTATGCCGTTGGAGTTGATGGACTCACTTTATCTTCCAAGCCTTCTGCTGTTATCGCATTAGATGGCCTTAAGCCATATTATTGTAATAAGTTCTCTCTTAGACTTTTCGATGTAATAATTGTGTGATTGCTACTCTGTTATAAATCCTCGAGTACTGTGTGTGTCAGCATTACCGATCCAGGGATGACACTGAAGCACAGAGACTTGACCATCTGAGGTCGGGTCGCTACATTCAACGTGAAGCCGAAGGTGGTGGATGGCCAACATGAAGATTGCGGAGGCGCCATGGTGAGCAAGCTACCCAACGTCACATGGCGCAAGGGCACCTTCGTGGAGACCGTCAAGGGGTGGCAACAACAGTGGTTCTATGTCACAGAGCCTCACGACGCCACCTGTGCCGTGGCTCCCGAATTCCATTCCGGTGCCCCGATGCGGCTCACCTCCTGGCTAGAGAAAGGCCTGGACTGGTCTTCGTCGGACGAGATGATTGCACTCCAGATGCGCCTCAAGCGCATGGTGGACAAGAACGTCAAGCTTTTCAATGTGATCCAGGTAATGCTCGCTCGTCGGATCCTGCCGTGCCAAAGCCGGACTTGCCACTTGTGGGAGTTTGATCCGGCCAAGCACCAGACCATGTGAAAGTTCATCGGCACTATGTACGAAGACATCTAGAAGGTGCTCTTCATGCCCAATGAGACGTGGCCAGCGACGGCCGAAGACCACGAGCACGACCTAGCCCATCCCGCAAGTGCGGTAAGTTTTCCCTATTTCAAGGTGTACCCTTTACTCGCATACTCAAGGAAGATGTGTAAACTTCCCTATTTGTTTTTTTTTCAGGGATGGACAAAGAAGGTAGAGCGGATTGAGTGTCCAGCTCCGCTGCCCGAAGAACCAGCTATCCCGCTTCTGACGAAGATGCTAGTTTCGGTGCCCTATCAAGCGTCGGAGAAGAAGGACAAGCAGAAGGCCAAGGGGACCAGGGGTGGTCTCCGCCATAAGGGAACTTCGGACGTGACATCTGAAGACGCCGACACCCACTCCCCTCCGACCACCGACGACGAGGAAGAGGAGGAAAGTGGTTCTCCCCCTAAGGGGGGAAGGAAGAAAAGGGCGGCCTCCACGCATCTGGAGGCAGAGGCATCCAAGAAAGGGAAGGCCTCCACCATGGACAACCCCGCGTGGGACGTTGACAGCAGCTCAGAGTGGCGCCCCAGGGATAAGCCCCTGGCCGAATCGTAAGTACTCAAAGACGCACTCAAATATCCAGCTTATTTACTTCATAGTTCTAACATGTTGAATCATGCATTGGCAGTCTGGTTTGTTCCGACCTCGAGCAATCCTCATCTTCAGGAAATTCGCTGGATCCGAAGGTGATGGACAACGGGTCTCTCCCGGTGGCCTCCTCTCCCAAGATGGTGGAAGACGCTGAAGTGTTGTCCCGAAGGACACTTCCAGCTCAGGGGGAGGCGCAGGAGGCCGTCACGGTGGCGTTAGAGGGTAACATCCCGGCCGCCGGACACATGGGGGAGCAGATACCCATGGAGACTGGAGATGGGGGCCATCCTCAATTCGGCCCCCAGCCGAATATGATCCCGGAGACCTATGTGGCTCCGGAATCCGGCAGGCGGCCTCCTTCGAAGGAAGGAGGTGCGCCGATTCCACCGGTGACATCTGTCCATCCAGAGGCACCAGATGCTCTAATGGAAGCGCTGCAAAGTGCTTCTATTGTGGAGGAACATCGTACCCTTATGGGTACGGTGGTTGAGAGGATTCGGTCCGCCATGATTGGACTGACCAAAGCCTGCACAAGCCTTCTAACAGGCTTTGAGGTAAGCGATGCAATAAAAAGAACGTCATAGTATAGATAGCAGCCCCTGAGACTCTGTCCGGTGTTCAGAAAGAAAAGCCAGACAGAGGATCAAGTAATTTTCGCAGGAGACTAACTAAATATGTCTTATGTGAATAAGCAGGCGTCGTTGCTGGCCGCAACCTCTCATGCCGCTGAGGTCTCCGGACTAAAGCAGACTCTGGAGCGGGTTGAGAAAGAGCTTGGTCGTGTAAAAAAGCAGCTAGAAGACAAGCAAGGTATGTAATGACCTTGTGTATATCCGGAAAGGATGGATGATTTGTACTGACCATAGTGCCATAATATTTATTAGGGGCGCCGACCAAAGTGGAGGCCCTCAAGAAGGCGCTGGCCGAGGCCGAGGAGAGAACGGCGAAGGAACAAGCCGCTCGTGAGAAACACGAGGCCAGGGTTGGCGAGGTCCAACATGAGCTCCAGGACGCTGTGCAAAAATGCGAGTCCTTGGAGCGCCACATTGCAGATCAAGATTCTGAACTTGCCAAGGCCCGCCAAAGTGCACAAGATGCCCAGGTCGAAGCCCAAGGCGCCCTCCAGGAGATCCAAGAGGCCAGAAAAATCGCGGCTAGTAAGGCCTTTATTATGCAGAGCAAGTATGTGAAGAAAAGGTTCCTCTTACTGACCCGGATTTGGAGTTCTCCAGGGCCATTTGTGGATCTGCCGGGCAGTGTTGCTGACGCTGCGGAGTTCTTCCGAGCTGAAGAGGGGAGCTCGACAGAGAAGTTGTTCTGGTCGCAATACCTTGCGCCAGAACATCCGGTGCCCTCTAGCGACCAGCTAAAACATCTGGTCGAACTACATAGGGTGGCTGAACTAGCCATGAAGGATTTGATAATCTGGCTATGGCTTGCCGAAGTCATACCCAACAGGTACTTCAGGCTCGTGAAGCGGCTGGTTAATGCCTGCCCCCTGTCTGGACGTCATCAAACAGTTAGTCTGCATCGAGGGTGCGCGGATGGCCTTCGCCCGTGTCAAGATACAGTGGCCGAAGATGGACGCCGTCAAGCTCGCGATCGAGGGACCGCCCGCTGGCAAGGAGCACTGCACGCCGGAGCGCTATTTTGATGATGTCCTCAAGGGATCCCGCATTGTAGAGGGCAAGTGCTCAAAATACGTTATCTTTGAATGAGTACCTTCATGTTATCGCGCCCTGTATGATGAAAACAAGATTGATGTGTAATATAATGCTTGCTATTAATTTTGGAATTTTACCTCATGTGCGGCCATTTTTATTAAATCCGAGAGTTGGCCGGTCGTCGGCTTCAGCCTCCACGTAGGTAGTACGGGGGTGTTCGGGATGGAATCTAAGCACTCTTGATCCAAGAAATTTGTCATTGAAGGAGGTGTTTAGCGCAACGAACCAGGCAATCGGACTATGTGGCTTTATCACCCTCACTTAGCCATAGGAGTTTGACAATAGAAAGAAATTAGGCGCAGCCCCTAGTATTCGTTAGTCCGGACTAGGGTGTTGTAGACACCCGATCGGGTGAAGGCCGATCCATCGCATAATGCGGAAAAAGTCGCAAGAGATTTTAACCTCCGAAGAGCTGACCGGTTCACGCCGCATCATGACAGCCAGTTTTCGGCTTTCTCTACTAAGGTGCTCATCCGGATAAACCAGGGCACAATCGCAGTAGTTCTCCCTTTACTACCCTAGCCGATAGAGCGGAATGTAAGGTAGTAAACACATGAGCCGGGCAACCCAACTATTGACCAAAGACATGATTCGGAGCCAATGCATATAATGCTAAATTCGGGGGCCGAACTATACTGTAAAAGTGTTCGGACTTGTTGCCATAGTATGGGGCGCAATAAAGCCCCTAGCGAATTACGGCGTACCAAAGTGTACCGGTGCAAATAAGAATAACGAAATAAAATCGAAGTAGTAAGCTAATGCCACATCAATTGGGCCGCAAACTGTTTCCATTATGATTTTGATTAATACATCAAAGCGTATTTTGTACAAATAGTGCGATAAGCAACAGTGGCTATTTAACATGCCAAGACCAAGGGGGAGCTGCGTACGGGTCCTAAAAACAGGTAGAATGACCGCTAAGAAGGACATTTAGAGATTCCCCCATATGTCTGTGCTACTTGTCACCTTGGTGTATCCGTCCTTCAAAAGGACTGATTTATCAGGCCGTCGAGAGGGGCCTGTAAAAAGGAACCTAAAAAGGGGTAAAAAGAAAAGTAAATGTATGTGTTTCCCGGGAAGGTTGAGCGGTATTGTGGACCACAGTATGGTTATGCCTCCGTATCTGCCCATGGTATTTTTAGTGCATAGTTATGTACGCGCGGTACGTATGCCGCCACTTGGTCGGGACTGAGACAGAGGTCGAATTGCTAATCGAGCTCCTAACGAGCTGGACTATCCTGCCGCAGAGTAGTCCGGACTCGTTCGACAGTGTCCGGGAGCATGACCGCCGAATTAAGGTTTTGCTTGTGAAGGCCGCTTTGTACCTCTGTTGCCAGGGCAGCGGTGTGCTCCTCGGTACAGAGGGAGCGCTCTGTGTTTCCATTAACTGTTATGACACCGCGTGGTCCGGGCATCTTGAGCTTGAGATAAGCATAGTGCGGCACCTCATTGAATCGGGCAAACGCGGTTCATCCGAGCAGTGCGTGATAGCCGCTGCGGAAGGGGACGATATCGAAGATTAAGTCTTTGCTTTGGAAGTTGTTCGGAGATCCGAAGACGACCTCCAATGTGATTGAGCCCGAGCAGCGAGCCTCTACACCTGGTATAACTCCTTTAAAGGTAGTTTTGGTGGGTTTGATCCTTGATGGATCGATGCCCATTTTGTGCACCGTATCCTGACAGAGCAGGTTGAGGGTGATGCCCCCGTCCATGAGGACTCATATGAGGCGGAATCCGTCAATTATTGGGCCGAGGACTAGTGCGGCTGAATTGCCATGATGAATATTGGTCGGATGGTCCCTGTGATCAAAGGTGATTGGGCATGACGACCATGGGTTGAATTTTGGGGCGACTGGCTCTATCGCATAGACGTCCCTGAGGGTGCGCTTGCGCTCCCTCTTGGGGATATGGGTAGCATATATCATGTTCACCATTTTGATTTGAGGGGGAAACTTCTTCTGTCCCCCTGTGTTCGGTGGACGGGGCTCCTCGTCATCATTCTTGCCTTGTGACACCTTCTACTTGTCTTCGGCATTTAACTTGCCGACCTGTTTGAAGACCCAACAACTCCGGTGAGTATGATTGGCTGGTTTATTGGGGGTTCCATGGATCTGACATGGAAGATCGAGTATGCGGTCCAGGCTGGAAGGGCCCTAATTATTTATTTAATATGGCTTCTTCCACTGACCGGACTTGGAGCCACTGAATCCGGCATTGACTGTCATGTCATCGGTATTGTCACCATTGTTTTGATGCTTGTGCCTGTTGCGTCGGGGCTTGTCGTTGCAATTTTTGACTTCTGAAGTGCCAGGTTCGCTTGCATTGTTATTGTTACAGGCTAGCCAGCTATCTTCGCCCGTGCAAAAGCGGGTCATAAGCGTCGTGAGGGCTGCCATGGACTTCGGCTTTTCTTGGCCGAGGTGTCGGGCGAGCCATTCGTCCCGGATGCTATGTTTAAAGGACGCTAGGGCTTTGGCATCCGGATAGTCGATGATCTGGTTCTTTTTGGTTAAGAACCTAGTCCAGAATTTCCCGGCTGACTCTCCGGGCTGTTGAATTATGTGACTTAAGTCGTCGGCATCCGGAGATCGAACATATGTACCTTGGAAGTTGTCAAGGAAGGATTCTTCCAAGTCCTCCTAGCTGCCAAAGGAGTTTTCAGGCAGGCTATTCAGCAAGTGTTGGGCTGGCCCCTTGAGTTTTAGGGGGAGGTATTTGATGGCAGGAAGATCATCACGCGGGCCATATGAATATGGAGAATGCAGTCTTCAATCCATACCATGGGATCTGTGGTTCCATCATATGATTCGATATTCACGGGTTTGAACCCTTCTGGGAATTCATGTTCCATTACTTCATTAGTGAAGCAGAGGGGGTGTGCGGCGCCTCTATATCGGGCCAGATCGTGACATAGTTCGGATGGAGTCCGTCTATGGCTTTCGGCTCGGACGTGATTGTGCTTGCCATGTTCGGCTTGATAGTCGTCGTCGCGCGTCGGGGAACTCCCCCATGATCCGTAGATCGATCTTGTCGGACCTGCTTTATTCTTCAGGTCCCGCCGCAGGTCATACGTGTATCCCTGAGCAACTTTGTCTCTGCCTTTGCGGCGAGGTAGGACGGGACGGTGTTCGGCTTGAGTTGCCATTTTGTCCCGGCCACGTGGTGGTCGATCAGCCGCATTACGCGCTGATGGTACGGGCTCAAGTGCCTCGTCATTGAATTGAGGTAGCATTTTACGCTTCGGGTAACTTTTGGTTGGGTGCTCGAGGCCGTATTCTTCTGCTGCCAGGACATCACACCATCTATCGTTGAGCAGATCTTGATCAGCTTGAAGCTGTTACTCCTTCTTTTTGAGACTCTTTGCAGTGGCTATTAGCCGTTGCTTAAAGCTCTCCTGTTCGAGAGGTTCCTCAGGCGCGATAAAGTCTTCGTCGCCAAGGCTCACCTCATCCTCGGAGGATGGAAGACAATTACTGTCCTCTGAGTCTTCGTTTGCAGCCTGTTCATCAGGGCTAGCTCGCCCATCCTCCCATTTGTCTTGTTTAGAGTTTTGCTCGACGGGGTTTCCTTGGTCTTCGGCGTCATCCGTGGTGTTGTTGTCTCTCATGCTGGTATTGTTGTCTTTGCTACGGCGTGATTTGGAGTGGCGTCGTCGGTGCTTTTGTTGTATCTCGGGAGGTTTATCATCTACTGGATTTTTCTCTTTATCATTGTCACCCTCCTTGGGTGCATCCACCATGTACACGTCATACGAACAGGTGGCCGTCCAGCATCCGGTAAATGGCGGGTTTTCGGCTTGCTCCTCTCCGGCATCGTCGTCCATACCGTCGATGTCTTCGAAGCCGTAATCGAGCATGTCAGTTAAGTCCTCCACTTTGGCGATGAAGTGGGTTGTGGGTAGGACATAAAATTCCCCGCTCTCAGCCCCTAGTCCGGGCTGGGCGTAGTTCGGACGTTGCTCCTCCGTAATCACGAGGGATCGCATAAAGTCGAGAGCCTCACTTAAACGCGAGCTTTGTTGAGGGAGAAAAGAATTCGTGGAGTATGGTAGGAAGGGAATTCCTTGGCCAATCTCACACGATGCTAACTCTGAGAATTCGGAGCCGGCGTCCGGGGAAGATTCCGGCTTGGTGATGGACATCGGTGACACTGCTTCCTCCGGCTCTCCCGTACTGGGCCTAGTGGCCACAGATAGTCCGGCGGGTTTAAAAATCCCGTCTTCGGTACCGGCGAGGCGCTCCGACTCCAAGGCCCGAGCGGAGGTTGGGGTCATGAATCCTTGGAAGATCAAGTCTCCTCGGATATCAACGACATAATCCAGGTTTCCAAAACTAATCTGGTGACCTAGGGCGTAGCTGTCGATCTGCTCCAGATGGCCAAGCGAGTTGGCCCGTAGTGCGAAGCCGCCGAATACGAAGATCTGGCCGGGGAGAAAAACCTCCCCTAGGGCAGCATCGTTTCAGATGATGGATGAAGCCATCGAACCTTCTGACGGCGACACAGTGGAACTCTCAATGAAAGCACCAATGTCGGTGTCAAAACCGATGGATCTCGGGTAGGGGGTCCCGAACTGTGCGTCTGAGGTTGATGGTAACAGGAGACAAGGGACACGAAGTTTTACCCAGGTTCGGGCCCTCTTGATGGAGGTGATACCCTACATCCTGCTTGATTAATATTGATGAGTATGGGGGTTACAAGAGTTATTGTACCACGAGATCGTAAATGGCTAAAACCCTAGAAGTCTAGCCTATATGATTATGATTGCCTCTACGGACTAAACCCTCTAGTTTATATAGACACCGGAGGGGACTAGGGTTGTACAAAGTCGGTTACAGAGAAAGGAATCTTCATATCCGAACGCCGAGCTTGCCATCCACGCCAAGGAGAGTTCTATCTGGACACGAGTGAGAGAATCTTCAGTCTTGTATCTTCATAGCCCAACAGTCCGGCCCATGTCCAATAGGCCAGACACCCGAGGACCCCTTAGTCTAGGACACCCTCACTAGGAGCCTCGTCGCTGCGTGGAGGTGGGCCGATAAGCTCCAGCATGCCATCGACGAGGAGCTCCGGTGGGCGCGCAACGAAATGGCAAGATCGGCCGCGCGCGTTCGCTAGCAAGAGGCTGATCGGTACGTCAAGCGCTGTAAGGCGGAGGAGGCGGAGTACTGCCTCCTCACTGGAAGACGCCGCGCACCAAGGAGCTGCCGGCGAGGGGCTGCCGGAATACTAGCCCCAGGAGGGAATAGTAGTTTTAGTATTGTTTGTTTTCAATTTTATGCATTGTACATAGTAGTTAAGTATCATCATGTATATGTGATGATATTATATATATTATGTGATGAAATAATGAAAAATTAATATATATATATATATATTATGAATTACATTTTCTATCTGTTTTTATATACTAATTTGAATCTAGCTATTATCATCCACATATACAGAATGGAAAGCCTATATACACACACATTGAAAACAGAACATATAAGAATGGAAAACAGAGTACACACATTGAAATAGAGCAATAAACAGAGCATACTATGATTGTTGTGAATACATAGCTATCCACGTCGAAATGACTTCTCAAAATAAAACGTGTCCATGAGACCATGACCAGCAGCCCTTGCCTACGGTAGCTCTTGGCTCTGCCTTAACTCGTGCAGGCGTTCGTCCAAGCGGTCGACACGCTCCCGGTACATCTAGTGCACGATCTCGAGCTTCAAGTTGGCTATTTCATCGGAGATCACCAGCTCGAGGATGCGACAGCCATGTTCCTCTACTGTGCCCAGGTGGACAGCTAGGCCAAGCAGGCGGTCGAGCCTATGGACCAGCGCGTTGGCATCTAGCGGGACGCGCACAAGGCGAACGGCGGCACCCATCCGAACGGCACGGCGGGCATCTGGTGCAAGTAAGGCGCGGCCGGCCTCTGGTGCAAGTACAGCGCTGAGGGCCTCTGCCCACTCCAACCGATGAATGGGGGTACTGACAAGACGTGTACACTGCTGCGACGCCGCGTCGACAGCAGACAAGGGCCGATGGATCCGCTCCTGCTGTGCGGCGCGTCGTGCCTCTCGCTCTGCGGCGCTCCAATGGTCTTGCCGTGCGGCGAACCGCAGCCTATCTGTGCGGATGCACCTAGCTTGCTCTGCGGTGCGCCATCGATCATGTTGTGCGGCGAGCTGCAGCCTGTCGGCGCTGACATGCCTATCTTGATCCGTGGCGCTCAAGCGCCATGCGCCAAAGGTCTGCTCAACCCTGGCGATGACACGCATCACGATGTCGTCCATCGCGTTGCCGGGGAGTGCCTCGGCCTCGACAGGCCGTGGCGCCTGCTCGTTTTCCTCGTCGATGAGGTTGATGGCAGAGGTGGTGCTTTGGTGGGTTGGCATGCTTGGAAAAGGTGGATGTGCTACAGGCTATGCTTGTCGCCTCCGTGCGTCGCGTGCCGCCTATGCACAATATCACTGGGTGGCGGGAAGCAGGTGAGGAAATGGCGGAAAACGGTGGCGTGTTCATAAAACACCATCAATTAATGGAAACTTAGCATAGAAGGAACATCGAGCTAGCACAAGAAGTAGATGATGATCAGATGAACACGGACCACACTAGGGACCCGCCGGTGATGAATTCATCAATCCCAAACGGTTGAATACTAGCAAGCGTTTGCCCACAACACACATGGCCTATTCCATCACAAATAGGTCAGATGGATCAATAGTATGCCACGGATCGCACATTGTCAAAAAGTAATGCGGTAGACCTTCTTTAACATGTGTTAAAAAAACAAGGACCTCGAGGTTAAATTAGCTCATGGGATGGGTCGTATCAGTCATTTAATTTGACAGATATGACCCATCCTATCAGTTAATTTAACATCAACACAACTTCCCATCCAGTCACCCATCTGATGGCTGCTCCAGCCTGAGCACACTTAACATGAGAGTTTTCTTATATGAGCTACTGGTGGAACAGCTAGTCCTTGCTGATAGATGCCTCTTCGCATCCTTATGGCATATCCGTATGACCGCCCATCTTCCAATGGCCAATAGATGTTGTGTAGATAGAGCATATCACATATGTCTTATTAGAAGCAATCATCTGTGTTATTATCGGTCTTCGCACACATTTCTGATTACAAACCTATTTGCCGCGTATCACACACATCTTGTTATATTGAACCGTTTCTATTCTCTTGTCTCAACGCAAACAGTTCATCCAAGTGAATCGCATGCCATATATCGCACACACCTTCATCTGACTGCCCTTTTCTTTTGTTCCTCCTCATCACAAACAATTAATTGAGCTGAACCATATGCCCTGCATCGCACGCGCAACTAAAATCTGAACCGGGTTTGATGCATCCTCCATCGCAAACGTTTTGCACCTTTTTGACGGTTATTTTACACCACCGTTTGCGATTATGGCATCGCACACAGTTTCTATGATTGTAGTGTCGCGTTAGCAACAACCTACAGTAGTGAGGGAGACATAGAGATTTGCAAAATACATACGGATCTAAATGTGGCAGCCCCGTTGACTAAGCCTCTTCCACGATCAAAACATGATCAACACCAAGACTTCATGGGTGTTAGAATCATTACAATGTAATCTAGATTGTTGACTATAGTGCAAGTGGGAGACTGGAGGAAATACGCCTAGAGGCAATAATAAAGTTGTTATTTTATATTTCCTTATATCATAATAAATGTTTATTATTCATGCTAGAATTGTATTAAACAGAAACTTGATACATTTGTGGATACATAGAAAAACACCGTGTCCCTAGTAAGCCTCTACTAGACTAGCTCGTTAATCAAAGATGGTTAAGTTTCCTAACCATAGACATGTGTTGTCATTTGATGGATGGGATCACATCATTAGGACAATGATGTGATGGACAAGACCCATCCGTTAGCTTAGCATATTGATCGTTCTGTTTTATTGCTATTGCTTTATTCATGTCATATACATATTCCTTTGACTATGAGATTATGCAACTCTCGGATACCGGAGGAATGCCTTGTGTGTTATCAAACATCACAACATAACTGGGTGATTATAAAGATGCTCTACAGGTATCTCCGAAGGTGTTTGTTGGATTGGCATAGATCGAGATTAGGATTTGTCACTCCGAGTATCGGAGAGGTATCTCTGGGCCCTCTCGGTAATACACATCATAAGAAGCCCTGCAAATAAAGTGACTAATGAGGTAGTTGCGGGATGATGTATTACGGAACGAGTAAAGAGACTTGCCGGTAATGAGATTGAACTAGGTAGGAAGATACCAACGATTGAATCTCGGGTAAGTACCATACCAATGACAGAGGGAATAACGTATGTTGTCCTTATGGTTTGACCAATAAAGATCTTTGTAGAATATGTAGGTACCAATATGAGCATCCAGGTTCTGCTATTCGTTATTGACCGAAGAGGTGTCACGGTCATGTCTACATAGTTCTTGAACCCGCTGGGTCCGCACGCTTAACGTTCAATGACAATTTAGCATTATATGATTTATGTGATTTGGTGACCGAATGTTGTTAGGAGTCCCGAATGAGATCACGGACTTGATGAGGAGTCTAAAAATGGTCAACATGTAAAGATTGATATATAGGATGATAGTATACGGACACCGGATGTGTTCCGGAGTGTATCGGATATTTATCGGAGTACCGGAGGGGTTACCGGACACCCCAGGAGGTTAATGGGCCACATGGGCCAAAGGGGAAGGGGCACACCATCCCACAAGGGACTGGCTCACCCCTCCTAGGCTGCCAGCCAAGTGGGAGAACGAAACGGGGGAGTCGGCCTCCCCCTTCCTTTCCCCTCCCCTCTCTTCCTTTTCCCTTCCCGCAAATATGGTAGGGGGGCCGAATTGGAATAGGCCCCCAAGTAGGATTCCTCCTACTTGGGGCGCCCCAAGGTTGTTCCCCTCCCCTCCCACCTATATATATGTGGGAAGGGGGCGCCTAGAACACACACCAACAATTATTAGCCGTGTGCGCCCCCCCTCCACAGTTTACGCCTCTGGTCATATCTTCGTACTACTTAGGCGAAGCCCTGTGCGGATTACTTCACCATCACTGTCACCACGCCGTCGTGCTGACGGAACTCATCTTCTTCCTCGACACCTTTGCTGGATCAAGAGGACGAGGGACATCATCAAGCTGAATGTGTGCAGAACTCGGAGGTGCCATACGTTCGGTGCTTGATCGGTCGGATCTAGAAGAAGTTCGACTACATCAACTGCGTTGTCAAAACACTTCCGCTTTTGGTGTACGAGGGTATGTGGACACACTCTGCCCCTCTCATTGCTCTGCATCTCCTAGATAGATCTTGCGTGAGCGTAGGATTTTGATACGTCTCCAACGTATCTATAATTTCTGATTGTTCCATGCTATTATATTATCTGTTTTGGATGTTAATGGGCTTTATTTTGCACTTTTATATTATTTTGGGACTAACCTATTAACCCAAGTGAAAGTGCTAGTGATCGACTAGAGGGGGGGGGGGGTGAATAGGCGATTTTTAGGGAAGTCTTCAAAACATGGGAGTTTCGAAGACAAACAATAGAAATAAACCTATTACCATGTAGCGGAAGGTAGACTACACTAAGCAAGCCAAAGTCAAGTATTCAATGAAGTGAAAGCACAACGACTAATAGCAGCTAGGCAGTATAGATCAGGTAGGAAGATAGTGTGAAGCCAATCAGAACAACCAGTCACTTAGTGAAGACAAAAGATAATGCAAATAGGCAATGACTTCACAAGGACCAACTGTAAATAAAGAGATGGGAAGGATAGAACCAGTGACTCATTGAAGACAATGATTTGTTGGACCACTTCCAGTTGCTGTGACAACTGTACGCCTGGTTAGGGAGGCTGAGATTCAACTCAGAAGACCGTGTCTTCACCTTATTCCCCTTGAGCTAAGGACACCCAGTCCTCGCCCAATCACTCTGGTAACTCTTCAAGGTAGACTTCCAAACCTTCACAGACTTTGTTCACCGGCAATCCACAATGACTCTTGGATGCTCAGAAAGCGACGCCTAACCGGATGGAGGATTCACAGTCCTCAAGTGTAATAAGTCTTCAGATCACATAAACATGAAGACTTAAGTGATGCCTAACACTCTTTGGCTCTGGGTGTTTAGGGCTTTATCCTCGCAAGGAATTCTCTCTCAAAGGCTTCAAGGTGGGTTGCTCTCAAACGACAAAAGCCGTACACTAACTCTGAGCAGCCAACCATTTATGGTTGTAGGGGGTGGGCTATTTATAGCCACTAGGCAACCCAACCTGATTTGTCCGAAATGACCCTGGGTCACTAAGGAACTGACACGTGTTCCAACGGTCAGATTTCAAACACATATGGCAACTTTACTTGGGCTACAAGCAAAGCTGACTTATCAAGCTCTGGATAAGATTTTCTCTCATTGTCTTCGCTCGAAGACATAGGATTTTGGTTAAGCATCACTTTAGTCATTCTGACTGGTTCTCTTGGACCCCACTTAACAGTATGATGGTTCCTATGACTCAACAAAGAAGAAAAAGAACAAAAAAAGAACTAAGTCTTCGCGCTCCATAGTCTTCACGCGATGTCTTCTCTTGTTATAGTCTTCAATGTGAATGTCTTCACATACCACCTTTGACTTCAATGTCTTCATACATTTTTAGGGGTCATCTTTGGTAGGAAAACCGAATCAATGAGGGACTTCTACATGTGTTATCCTGCAATTCTCACAAACACATTAGTCCCTCAATCAGGTTTGTCGTCAATACTCCAAAACCAACTAGGGGTGGCACTAGGTGCACTTACAATCTCCCCCTTTTTGGTGATTGATGACAAACTGGTTGAAGTTTTCAACAGGGAATAAAATATGTGAATTTGTAAAGGATAGGGTATTGTCTTCATAAGTGGCAAAGGCTCCCCCTGAAGATGTGCATATAAGTAATTTGCTCTTGGAATGCAAATGCACATGTCATGTTGTACTTCTGGAGATCCTCTTCAACTTATGATGACAATTCATCATGTATGATTTGATGTAACAAAGATAATGACATGCATAATGAAAAATGGACATCTGCAAAATGACCTAAGTGCAGAAGTTATCATCGCACATGCGGAATATATCATTGCATCACAGAATAGCAAATAAGTAGCAGACGACCATCGAGTTTAAGTGTTACAACTCAAAGAACCAAATGTAACGAAAAGCAAGAGTTGTAAGCACTTGGCAAAAGTAGCAAAAGGTAAAGCAACCACCCATATGGACCCGCTTGAAGACTATCAACTCATATGCTTCTCCCCCTTTTGTCAGTAAGGACCAAAAAGGTTTGAAGACATAGAGCGCCTACTCGTTCCCATGAGGAGCAGGTGAGGCAGAAGGGTCGTCGTTGAGGTCCGGTGGTGCAGAAGAACTTGATGCAGTGTCGACACACGCTGAAGTTGGAGGAGGTGAAGTTGCATCATCTTGGTCATCGATGACTCTGGCATTCACTGTCGCAGCTGAGGACAAATAGTCAGAGTCTTCAAGTGAGGGAGTCCGACGCAAGTGAGCATTCCTAGGAGGAGTTGAGTCAAACTTGAATCTTTCGGTGAAGCCATCGTCTTGCAGATCAGCTTCAGCACTGAGCAATGTCAAACTCTTCCACGACCTCTGACAGGTTTCGTGAGTGACAAAGGCATTCTTGGTGGCAAGATTGCGAATGCGGTTGACATCCACCAAGAGGCTTTGCATCTGACGCTTAAGCCAGTCATGATGTTTGTCCTATTTCTGGTGTAGCGCAACGAGAAGCTCTCGGTCATTGAGAACACGAGATCGCCTTCGAGGCCTTTGCGCAATGGTGCTACCAGTGGTGTCAGTTTGAGCGCGAGGGGCACGTGTGTTGCCAGCCAAGGGATAAATGCGTGAGACTGCCTGAACTCCTTCAATGGGCTGGGTGAAGCTTTGGTGATCAACATTGTGAAGATAAATGGGATCCTTAGCAAGCTCTGGGTAAATAGCTTCAACAGACAGATCAACCTCTGGCAAGAAGACAAGATGATTGCGCGCAGACGGCTGATAGTTAATGGCAGAGTGAAGCTTGATAAGTCGCATTACCCATGGAGCATAGAACTTCAGACCAAAAATGTCGGAGCCTGATGCAACCAACTGCCTGATGAAGAAGTCTTGAGCATTGAAGCTGATGCCATTGAAGATATAGAAGACCAAAGTCTTCATTGCTCCTTCAAGTGTCGCTGCAGATGAATGTCCTTTGACGGGCCACAGAGTTTTTCTGATGATATGATAAATGGTGCGAGGCAGATACTCTTGGTCGTCAACAACGAATTCAGATGGGTAGTCAGCATCGTGAGGCAAAGGCTTCATCATGCTCAACATTTGGCTCATGTTGGGTTCTAGCTTCTGAAAGATGCTCTCCAAAGCATTCTGGTGTTGTTGACAACATGGTTCATAGTATTCACCAGGAGTGGGCAGGCCTGTGAGCTCAATGATATCAAGAGCTTTGGCTTCATGATGGACATTGCCTATCATCCACTCAAGGACCCAAGTCTTTGGATCCCTATTGTAGCCTCGAATGTGAAGAGTTGCATAGAACTGTAGCAGAAGCTCTTCATTCCAGTGTTCCTTATTTGTGTCAAACTGCAGCAGTCCAGCGTCTCTGAAGCAATCCAACGCTTTTTCAAGGCAGGGCAAGCCAGCTGTAGCTTTAGTGTCGAGACGCATATGTGGAAATATGCGCCCTTGATTGTATAAGACGCAGGAATAGTAGGTGCGCTGCTGATAGCTCCAGAACCGATCTGATGAAATGCGAGGTTTGGTGTAAGGGTTCTTGGCACTGTTGAAGAAGGTGTTGTGTGCCATGAAGCCATTCACATTGAAGACCCCAGGTGAAGTTGCAGTGCCTGGGAATCGTGGAAGTCTTGGCTTGGGCTTCTGGACGGGAGGTCTGTGCTCGACATGATAGTCAAATTGTGTATCCGCAGCAGGTGGAGGAACCAGAATGGGCCATCGGACCATAACAGGCTGACCACGATCAAATGCCAGCTCAATTGTATGAGGTCTTGGAGGGGGTACATGAGCATTGACATTGTCGTTGATCTGGGCTTCAGGGGCCACATTGGCTTCAGGTGCTTCAGTATTGGCTTCGGGCGCTGCAGTGGCTTCAGGTGCATGCACTTCTGGCACCACAGTAGCTTCAGGCGACACATTAGCTTTAGCCATGAAAACGTCATTGGCTTCAGTGTTGATGTTGGTGGCCGCCTCAGGATTGTTAACCTCCACTTCAGAAGCTGGAGGGTCGGACACGTTCTCCTCGAGAACAACATCTTGGTGGGACAGGGGTGTAGCAACTCTTTCTACTTCAACTCTTGGTTCTTCTCTTTCATCAGCTGATGCAGCCGGAATATCTTTAGCGGTTTTGGCTTCAGACTCTAACACGTGCACAGTGGGAGTGACTTGGGGCCTCGAACCTTTGCGAAGCCTGCGTAATGCTGGCGACGGTTGCGGATATGGAGTTTGCTGGGCCTCAAAGTAATCGTCATCTTGCACAGGTGAGGTGACTTGTGGTTGGGGAGAACTTGGCGTGTCTTGTCGTTGTGGGTGATCATCCCACGATGCATCTTGAGCAGTTGGCGTCAGAGGACAACCAATCCTGATGAGTTTGGTGTGCGTGAGCACAGGCGATGATACCAACTGGTGCTCGATCTAAGGAAGGACTTCATCATCTTCAACATTGTCGTGAGGACCAATGTCTTCAGCTGCGGTGGGGTCAACAGCTGGATTGTCTTCAGCTTCATGAGCCTCTGTGGAAGCAGGCTCATGAACTACCACTTGGCGTTCTTGATGTTCAGACGCAGGACGAGCCACTGAGATGGCTCAACAATTTTCTGAGCTAGAGCCAGCTCAGCAACAATGGCTCCGTGGAAGGCGACGCTGAGGCCAATGGGAAGCTGAACATCATCAGAGCTAACATTTGGGCTATCAAACCACTCATCAATGAACTTGTTGATGATTTCAACATCAAAGAGAGGAAGTTCATTGAAGATTTCTGCCTCTTGCTTGCTCTTGATAAACTGCTCAAGAGTGTCATCGCCAAGGTCGTCATCGTTGGACAGATCAATGGCGTCATTCTCGTTGCGCAGAACAGGAGTAGGGGTCAGTGCTTGGCTGGTGGATTGCATGTGCATCTTCACTTTGGAGGGCATGGAGATGCGTGACAGATCTTCAGACTGCACACTGTGTTCAGGAGGTGCAGTGGCCAGAGGCTTCGCCCGTGAAACCTTTGGTGCAGGGGCAGGCTTCGAAGCCTTAGGTTTCTTCAGCTTCTTTGGCTTCGGTGGTGCAGGCGCTTCGTCAGATTCAGCATCGTCTGCAGGTTGATCCATGAAGGCCCCTAGAACCTGCATGTGAGTAATGAGACCTTGTAAGTTATAGAAGGGCCCAACTAGATTGGGTTCGGCTTTGTGTGTGCCATCAACACGAGGAGCAGAGGGGCCTGGATTGAAGTCTAGTCCCCATAACTTCTTGTTTGCTTTGGCCGAGTTCTTGGCAAACTGGAAGTTGTGCTTGAAGAGATTGTCGTCACGGCACCATAGCAGCGAAGATGGGTCTGCATCGGCAGGCTGTGGTCCACGGACCATGCAAGGATAGAAGCCTTGTTCAATGGCTTCAGCTCTAGATCTGGGTTGAAGATTTCTCTACAAGATGTCTCCCCACGGTCGCTTGATGACATTTTTCTCAGCATACTCCTGGGTCACGAACCTGTACTTGAACCATTGTTCTGCCCAGTATCTTTGAATCCATTGGATACGGGTTTTCCGCTGATTCTAGTCCTCCTCTGGATCTGTCTTGTACAACTCACAGAGGTCAGGAGGCAAATCTCTTGAGGTGTTGCCACATGTCCGTGGGAGAATCCCTTGGTTCTTATAGTCTGCATTCATTTGCAGAGTTCTTACAGCATCATATAAATTCTCCTGAAGCCAGTTCTTGTCTGACCAGTAGACGGAAGACTTTGATAGTTTTGAAGCCTTTTAGTCTAAACTTCATGGCCACAGAGAAACCTGCAAGGAAGGGTGGCAGACAGCATCGTACCTGTGACAGCATTAAAGGTGCGAGGGAAGGGGAAGAGGTCATATGCATTCTCAGAAGATTTTTGAAGATAAATCAGTTTAGAAGACATTGAGCTCATAGTGCAAAGACATTCACTCATAGGTAGATAGTTGGTTCCAGATTTGTACGAATCCACGAATAAGTACAAGTGAGGAATCTAACTACTTTGTGAAGCATAAGTGAATATACTAGGCATGTTATGAGATGCAGTATGAGATAGATCCAACTTGTGTGAACAGAAACTACTAGTGGTTGAAAAGGATGAATCAATTGGATCAAAAGGACTGTAAAAAGAAGGTTTTATTTACCACACGAGGAACTGCTAGATGGAGTGGCAGAGGAGGCCGAGCAGTTCGATCGTCCGTGCCCTAACTTGGCGGCGGAGGACACTTACGGCGACGGCGGAGAAGACGATGTCCGCGGCCGGCATGAGGATGGCGTCTGTGAGGTCGTGACAGCTAAGCGCTTCGTCGTCGGCGTCGTCGAGGGCTAGAGGTGGCGCTAGGGTTTGTGCGAGAGTGGACGAAGAGATAATGACTGGGGTGAGGCGTGTATTTATAGGGACAGGGACGGCACAGTGTTATTACACAGGTGCCCCTGGCGGTTCACATCTGAAGGACACGTGGCTATCATGCAACACATTGGAGGTTGTTCCACATTCCCACGCATGCCTGGATTGTCGGGTGGTTGTTCCCACTTCTCCGGGTTTCAGGTGGAAGGATTTAGCATTGAAAACAGATTAATGTTTGTCTCTGTGTCTTCTGCTGACAAGGACACAGAGAAGACATTTTGATAGTGTCAATAGAATGCATATGATTTGGATAGACACACTTAAGAAAGAAGCATGGAGCGGTTAGGGTCCGATCACATTCACTTAGTTCAAAAGATTCAGCAAGAAGCCATAGCTATAAGTGAATGTTGTAGAGGATAGAAACCAAATCAGTACATTGAAGATAAACATGAAGTTGTGTTAACATTGAAGACAAACAGAAAGCGAAGACTTTGCAAATGTAATGCCATGTGAAAAACACTTCTTAGGGAAGAATTTGATGGTGGTGTTACCCACCGTATAGGAAGTATTAGACCCAGACATGGTGCACAACTATCGTGGCGCTCGGAAGTCAAATTCCATGTTAATGTATTCACACTCAGGATGCAAGTCTTCATTGATTGAAGACATACGTTACTTCGTGTGTTGCACATCTAAGTCATCAATATGCATAAGTGTTAGGATGTGTGCCTGATCACAGGACATTTGAGGATTCCAAGATATTTAGCTCACACCGTAACTTGCAAAACCTCTTCTCATCCAAGGGCTTTGTGAACATATCTGCCAGTTGCTCTTCAGTGTTGACGTGTATGATATCAATATCTTCCTTCATGACATGATCTCTGAGAAAGTGATGACAAATTTCAATGTGCTTTGTCTTCGAGTGCTGAACTGGGTTGTTGGCAATATTGATGGCGCTTTCGTTATCGCAGTAGAGTGGCACTTGCTTCAGATGAATGCCATAGTCTTTGAGTGTTTGCTTCATCCATACAAGCTGAGCGCAGCAAGATCTAGCAGCAATGTATTCTGATTCAGCAGTGGAGAAAGATACACAGTTCTGCTTCTTTGAAGACCAACATACAAGTGATCGTCCCAGAAAATGACATGTGCCTGATGTAGACTTGCGATCCACCTTGTCACCAGCATAATCAGCATCCGAGAATCCAACCAGATCAAACTCTGAGCCCTTTGGATACCATAATCCTAATGTTGGGGTGTAAGCCAAATATTGAAGAATTCGCTTCACAGCTAAGTGATGCGATTCCTTTGGTGCCGCTTGGAATCGAGCACACATGCAAACACTAAGCATAATATCTGGCCTAGATGCACATAGATAAAGTAAAGAACCAATCATGGAGCGGTATACCTTTTGATCGAACTCTTTACCATTGTCGTCGGGACCCAGATGATGTTTGGCTGGCATTGGCGTCGTGAAGCCTTTGCAGTCTTGCAACCCAAATTTCTTCAAGCAATCTTTGAGGTACTTCTCTTGAGATATGAAGATGCCGTTGCGTTGCTGACGTATTTGAAGACCAAGGAAGAACATCAGCTCACCCATCATGGACATCTGATATTGCTCTTGCATCATATATCCAAACTCTTCACTGTATTTCTGATTGGTGCGGCCGAAGATAATGTCATCCACATAAATTTGGCACACAAACAGTTCACCATCATATGTCTTCGTGAAGAGAGTGGGGTCGAGGGAACCAGGTTTGAAGCCTTTGCTCTTCAGGAAGTCTTTGAGTGTGTCATACCAAGCCCGAGGGGCTTGTTTGAGGCCATATAGTGCCTTGTTGAGCTTGTACACCATGTCAGGATGTTTTGGATCTTCAAAGCCAGGCGGTTGTGCAACATACACTTCTTCTTCAATCTTGCCATTGAGAAAAGCGCTCTTCACATCCATTTGATACAGAAGAATGTTATGATGATTTGCATAGGCCAGCAGTATGCGTATGGCTTCAAGTCTAGCCACAGGAGCAAATGTTTCATCGAAGTCAATCTCTTCAACTTGAGTGTACCCTTGAGCAACGAGACGAGCTTTGTTTCTGACAACTTGACCATGCTCATCTTGCTTGTTGCGATATATCCATTTGGTGCCTATTATATTGTGCTTGTGAGGATCAGGACGCTTAACCAGTTCCCATACATTATTCAGCTCAAACTGTTGAAGGTCTTCTTGCATAGCTTGAATCCATTCAGGTTCCATGAAGGCTTCTTCAACTTTCTTGGGTTCAGATATTGAGAAGAATGCGAAGTTCCCACAGAAATTTGCTAGCTGTGTTGCCCTCGAACGAGTGAGTGGACCTGGTGCACTGATGTTATCAATTATTCTCTCAATCTGTACTTCATTTGCAACACGAGGATGTACAGGACGAAGATTTTGCTCTTTACTGATCATTGTCATCGTTAGAAGGATTGTCTTCAGGCTGAGCATTGTTTTTAATTTGATCAGGTGCGGAGATGATAAGTTTCTCTTCAGGCTAAGATTCAGATGGTATGATTTCTCTAGTTCCCATAAGTTTGATTGATTCACTGGATGGAACTTCATCTAGTACGTTTGGCAGGTGCTCTCTTTGTGAGCCGTTAGTCTCATCGAACCGCACATCCACTGTTTCAACCACTTTATAGTGCAAAAGGTTGAAGACTCTGTAGGAGTGCGAATCCTTTCCATATCCAAGCATAAAACCTTCATGTGCTTTTGGTGCAAATTTTGAAGTGTGATGTGGATCCTTGATACAGCACCTGGCACCAAATACTCTGAAGTAACTGACATTTGGTTTCTTGCCAGTAAGGAGCTCATAGGATCCTCACAAAAAAGGAGCTCATAGGATGTCTTGTTGAGAAGTTTGTGAAGATACACACGGTTGATGATATGGCATGCAGTATCAATGACTTCAGGCCAGAACTTTCTTGGAGTCTTGTATTCATCAAGCATTGTCCGGGCCATCTCAATGGGTGTTCTGTTCTTGCGTTCCACGACACCATTCTGCTGCGGTGTGTACGGAGCTGAGAATTCATGTGTAATGCCCAAAGTATCAAGATAAGTGTCTAGACCGGTGTTCTTGAATTCAGTGCCATTGTCACTTCTGATGTGCTTGATCTTGACGCCATAGTTGTTCATGGCTCGATTGGCGAAGCGTCTGAAGACATCCTGCACTTCAGTCTTGTAGAGGATTATATGCACCCATGTATATCTTGAATAATCATCAACAATGACAAAGCCATAGAGACAAGCAATAGTAGTAAGAGTTGAGTAATGAGTGGGACCGACAAGGTCCATCTAGAGCAGTTCGAAGGGTTGAGTCGTTGTCATGATTGTCTTTGAGGGATGCTTGGCCCTCGTCATCTTTCCTGCTTCACAGGCACCGCATATGTGATCCTTCTTGAACTTGACACCCTCGATGCCAATGACATGCTTCTTTCTTGCAAGAGTGTGCAAGTTCCTCATGCCAGCATGCCCTAGCCTCTGATGCCAGAGCCAGCATTCTGAAGCTTTTTCAAGAAGACATACGGCAAGTTGTGGTCCTGCAGAGAAATCTACCACGTACAAATCATCTTTCCGATACCCTTCAAAAACTACAGACTTGTCAGATTCCATTAGAACAAGGCAACGATATTTTCCAAACATTACAATCATGTTTAAATCGCAAAGCATGGAGACAGACATTAAGTTGAAACCGAGGGATCAACAAGCATGACTTTATCCATGTGTTGATCCTTTGAGATTGCAACTCTACCTAGACCCAATACCTTGCTTTTACCAGTGTCAGCAAATGTGATGTGACTTTTGTCAGATGGATGTAAGGTTGAGTCCATAAGAAGACTTCGCTTGCCAGTCATGTGATTAGTACACCCACTATCAATAATCCATTTTGAAGCAGCTGGTGTCGTACCCTACAGTGTAGTTAGGGGGATAGGGTTCACGAAGAGAATTGTGAAGCATAAACATTTGACGAGCAAGTGGATTATGAAAGCTTAGATCAAGGTTAGGACTGATAGGGAAAGTAGCAAGCGACTCAGGAACAAAATACATAATAAGACCATTTGGGAATTTGATCTTGCACCCTACAAGATGTTTAAGGTCCCCACCAATAACTTCAGACGATTTTGGTTTTCAGCTGGAGACCTTTCCCTGTAAAAGAGAGTTAAGCTTTATTAGCCACCCATATCTTCAAGGGTGGCTTAGAAGCAATGAGTGTAAGTGCAGCATCTAAGAACTTTGGCTTTAGAGCCCTAGCAAAAAGTCTTGCAGTTGGACAATAGTACTCATAAGAATAAGCAGAGTAGTCCTTGGTCTTATGAACATGGCGGTTTGATGAAACACGTACATATTCATAGGCCTGAGTAAGGTTTCCCTGCAAAAAATTTGCATTAGTGCGACTCAGGTGAGTCCTCTGTCTGTATGAAACATTTGGACCGTATGAAGCCTGTGGTCTGGGGTTTGTCTTCTTCATGTGTGGTGTCATGATGACATTCATAGGAAGATTCTCCAAACATCTTTTCGGCACCCAGACTTTCTTCATACGCGACCCATTCCTGCAGTTAGTACCAATATACCTGGCAAACACTTCACCATTCTGATTCTTAAATAGTGTATAGTTTGCATCAAAGGATTCATCAATAACAATGGGATTAGCACAAGTGAAGCCAGATAGGGTGGATGGATCTGCTGAAGGTTCATTTGCAGCAACCCATGTGGTTTTGGGGTACTGCTCATGTTTCCAGTAAGAGCCATCAGCATTCATTTTTCTTTTGAACCCAACACCCTCTTTCCTAGGGTTTTGGTCCAGGATCTGCCTTTTGAGAACATCACATAGTGTCTGATGCCCTTTGAGACTTTTGAACATCCCTGTTTCAAGAAATGTCTTTAACGTAGCATTCTCATCAGCAATAGCAGTGGCATCCTCAGCAGAGGGGTTAGTTACCACATCAATAGTTGAAGATAATGCAATAGTAGCAGCAGTAGAACATTTAGCAACAGAAGTAGCGTTATCACGCTCAAGGCATTTAAGACATGGTGGTTCAAATCCTTCCTGAGCGGGACTGATCTGTTCAGCGCGAAGTGGCTCGTTTTCCTTTTGAAGATCTTCATGAGCCGCTCTCAATTTCTCAAGTTCTTGCTTCCTTTGAAGATAATCATAGGAAAGCTTTTCATGAGTTGTTGAGAGCGTTTCATGACGACTTTCAAGTTCCTCATACTTAACATGAAGATTTTTTATGTCTTCAATTAAGGACTGAGATCGAGTCATTTCAGCGTCCAACAGGTCATCGCTTTTGTCTAACAATTTTTGAATATGTTCCATAGCTTTCTATTGTTTAGTGGCAAGGGAAGCAAGTTTTGCATAGCTGGGTCCAAATTCATCACCAGATTCATCATCACTGGATTTAGATAGATTGCATTCAGTTACCTTAGCATCTTTTGCCATAAGGCATGATGCAGAAGATGATGATTCTGGTTCGAATGTCATCGCTTTGAGAGATTCCTTAAAGTCCTCAAACCAAGGATCATGACGAGTTTGATGACCTTCATAGACCTCAGAGAGACGGTCCCAGATAAGCTTCGCATGATCGAGCTGCATGATATTCCTGAACTGATTTTGAGACAGACAGGAGCAGATGATGTCCTTCGCCGTGAGGTTGAGAAGAGTGTGATTGCGAATGTCTTCGGCTTCCGCCATCTTGCACAGATCGGTCAGACCAATCTCAGTAACGGTCCACAGCTCGCTGTTTATCGCCGTGAGGCGCTTCTTCTTCATGGCCTTCCACTTGGGATACTCGTGACCGTCAAAGATGGGGCATGACATAGTCTTCATTCCTGTGGTCGACATAACTAAAACTCCAGGCAGTTAAACCAAAATCACATAGAACAAGGGAGTACCTTGCTCTGATACCAATTGAAAGTGTGTTATATCGACTAGAGGGGGTTGAATAGGCGATTTTTAAGAAAGTCTTCAAAACATGGGAGTTTTGAAGACAAACGATAGAAATGAACCTACAACCATGCAGCGGAAGGTAGACTACCCTAGACAAGCCATAGTCAAGTATTCAATGAAGTGAAAGCACAAAGACTAACAACAGCTAGGCAGTACGGATTAGGATGGAAGATAATATGAAACCAATTTGAACAAACGGTCACACAGTGAAGACAAATGGACAATGCAAATAGGTAATGACTTCACAAGGACCAACTGTAAATAAAGAGATGGGAAGGATAGAACTAGTGAGCTTGGTGAAGACAAAGGTTTGGTAGACCAGTTCCAACTGCGGTGATAGTTGTACGTCTGGTTAGGGCGGCTAGGTATTTAAACCTGAGGACACACAGTCCCGGACACCCAGTCCTGAACACGCAGCTCAGGACACTCAGTCCTCACTGTATTCCCCTTGAGCTAAGTGTTGGGGAACGTAGCAATTCCAAAAAAATTCCTACGCACACGCAAGATCATGGTGATGCATAGCAACGAGAGGGGAGAGTGTTGTCTACGTACCAACGCAGACCGACTGCGGAAGCGATCACACAACGTAGAGGAAGTAGTCGTACGTCTTCCCGATCCGACCGATCCAAGCACCGTTACTCCGGCACCTCCGAGTTCTTAGCACACGTTCAGCTCGATGACGATCCTCGGGCTCCGATCCAGCAAAGCATCGAGGAAGAGTTCCGTCAGCACGACGGCGTGGTGACGATCTTGATGTACTACCGACGCAAGGCTTCGCCTAAGCACTACAACGATATGATCGAGGTGGAATATGGTGGCAGGGGGCACCGCACACGGCTAAGGAACGATCTCAATGATCAACTTGTGTGTCTAGAGGTGCCCCCTGCCCCCGTATATAAAGGATCCAAGGGGGAGGGGTGCGCCGGCCAGGGAGAGGGCGCAGGAGGAGTCCTACTCGGGAGTAGGACTCCCCCCTCAATCCTATTCCAACTAGGATTCCCAAGGGGGAAAGAGAGAGAGAGGGGGGCCGGCCCCTTCTCCTATTCCTAATAGGACTAAGGGAAGGGGGGCGCGCGGCCACCTATGGGCTGCCCCTTTTCTCCTTTCCACTAAGGCCCATGAAGGCCCATATGGCTCCCGGGGGGTTCCGGTAACCTCCAGGTAATCCGGTAAAATCCCGATTTCACCCGGAACACTTCCGATATCCAAATATAGGCTTCCAATATATCAATCTTTATGTCTCGACCATTTCGAGACTCCTCGTCATGTCCGTGATCACATCCGGGACTCTGAACAACCTTCGGTACATCAAAATGCATAAACTCATAATAACTGTCATCGTAACGTTAAGTGTGTGGACCCTACGGTTCGAGAACAATGTAGACATGACCGAGACACTTCTCCGGTCAATAACCAATAGCGGGACCTAGATGCCCATATTGGCTCCTACATATTCTACGAAGATCTTTATCGGTCAGACCGCATAACAACATACGTTGTTCCCTTTGTCATCGGTATGCTACTTGCCCGAGATTCGATCGTCGGTATCCAATACCTAGTTCAATCTTGTTACCGGCAAGTCTCTTTACTCGTTCCGTAATACCTCATCCCGCAACTAACTTATTAGTTGCAATGCTTGCAAGGCTTAAGTGATGTGCATTACCGAGAGGGCCCAGAGATACCTCTCCGACAATCGGAGTGACAAATCCTATTCTCGAAATACACCAGCCCAACATCTACCATTGGAGACACCTGTAGAGCTCCTTTATAATCACCCAGTTACGTTGTGACGTTTGGTACCACACAAAGTGTTCCTCCGGCAAATGGGAGTTGCATAATCTCATAGTCATAGGAACATGTATAAGTCATGAAGAAAGTAATAGCAACATACTAAACGATCGGGTGCTAAGCTAATGGAATGGGTCATGTCAATCAGATCATTCAACTAATGATGTGACCTCGTTAATCAAATAACAACTCCTTGTTCATGGTTAGGAAACTTAACCATCTTTGATTAACGAGCTAGTCTAGTAGAGGCATACTAGTGACACTCTGTTTGTCTATGTATTCACACATGTATTATGTTTCCGGTTAATACAATTCTAGCATGAATAATAAACATTTATCATGATATAAGGAAATAAATAATAACTTTATTATTGCCTCTAGGGCATATTTCCTTCAGTCTCCCACTTGCACTAGAGTAAATAATCTAGATTACACAGTAATGATTCTAACACCCATGGAGCCTTGGTGCTGATCATGTTTTGCTCGTGGAAGAGGCTTAGTCAACGGGTCTGCAACATTCAGATCCGTATGTATCTTGCAAATCTCTATGTCTTCCACCTGGACTAGATCCCGGATGGAATTGAAGCGTCTCTTGATGTGTTTGGTTCTCTTGTGAAATCTGGATTCCTTTGCCAAAGCAATTGCACCAGTATTGTCACAAAAGATTTTCATTGGACCCGATGCACTAGGTATGACACCTAGATCGGATATGAACTCCTTCATCCAGACTCCTTCGTTCGCTGCTTCTGAAGCAGCTATGTACTCCGCTTCACATGTAGATCCCGCTATGACACTTTGTTTAGAACTGCACCAACTGACAGCTCCACCATTTAAAGTAAACACGTATCCGGTTTGCGATTTAGAATCGTCCGGATCAGTGTCAAAGCTTGCATCAACGTAACCTCTTACGGTGAGCTCTTTGTCACCTCCATACACGAGAAACATATCCTTAGTCCTTTTCAGGTATTTCAGGATGTTCTTGACCGTTGTCCAGTGATCCACTCCTGGATTACTTTGGTACCTCCCTGCTAAACTTATAGCAAGGCACACATCAGGTCTGGTACACAGCATTGCATACATGATAGAGCCTATGGCTGAAGCATAGGGAGCATCTTTCATTTTTTCTCTATCTTTTGCAGTGGTCGGGCATTGAGTCTGACTCAACTTCACACCTTGTAACACAGGCAAGAACCCTTTCTTTGCTTGATCCATTTTGAACTTCTTCAAAATCTTGTCAAGGTATGTGCTTTGTGAAAGTCCAATTAAGCGTCTTGATCTATCTCTATAGATCTTTATGCCTAATATGTAAGCAGCTTCCTCGAGGTCTTTCATCGAAAAACTTTTATTCAAGTATCCCTTTATGTTATCCAGAAATTCTATATCATTTCCAATCAGTAATATGTCATCCACATATAATATCAGAAATGCTACAGAGCTCCCACTCACTTTCTTGTAAATACAGGCTTCTCCAAAAGTCTATATAAAACCAAATGCTTTGATCACACTATCAAAGCGTTTATTCCAACTCCGAGAGGCTTGCACCAGTCCATAAATGGATCGCTGGAGCTTGCACACTTTGTTAGCTCCCTTTGGATCGACAAAACCTTCCGGTTGCATCATATACAACTCTTCTTCCAGAAATCCATTCAGGAATGCAGTTTTGACATCCATCTGCCAAATTTCATAATCATAAAATGCGGCAATTACTAACATGATTCTGACAGACTTAAGCATCGCTACGGGTGAGAAGGTCTCATCGTAGTCAACCCCTTGAACTTGTCGAAAACCTTTTGCGAGAAGTCGAGCTTTATAGACAGTAATATTACCGTCAGCGTCAGTCTTTTTCTTGAAGATCCATTTATTCTCAATTGCTTGCCGATCATCGGGCAAGTCAACCAAAGTCCATACTTTGTTCTCATACATGGATCCCATCTCAGATTTCATGGCTTCAAGCCACTTTGCGGAATCTGGGCTCACCATCCCTTCTTCATAGTTCGTAGGTTCATCATGATCTAGTAGCATGACTTCCAGAATTGGATTACCATACCACTCTGGTGCGGATCTCACTTTGGTTGATCTACGAGGTTCAGTAGTATCTTGTCCTGAAGTTTCATGATCATCATCATTAGCTTCCTCACTAATTGGTATAGGTGTCGCAGAAACAGTTTTCTGTGATGTACTACTTTCCAATAAGGGAGTAGGTACAGTTACCTCGTCAAGTTCTACTTTCCTCCCACTCACTTCTTTCGAGAGAAACTCCTTCTCTAGAAATGATCCATTCTTAGCAACGAATGTCTTGCCTTCGGATCTGTGATAGAAGGTGTACCCAACAATCTCCTTTGGGTATCCTATGAAGACACATTTCTCCGCTTTGGGTTCGAGCTTATCAGGTTGAAGCTTTTTCACATAAGCATCGCAGCTCCAAACTTTAAGAAACGACAACTTTGGTTTCTTGCCAAACCATAGTACATAAGGCGTCGTCTCAACGGATTTTGATGGTGCCCTATTTAACGTGAATGCGGCCGTCTCTAAAGCATAAGCCCAAAACGATAGCGGTAAATCAGTAAGAGACATCATAGATCGCACCATATCTAGTAATGTACGATTACGACGTTCGTACACACCATTACGCTGTGGTGTTCCGGGTGGCATGAGTTGCGAAACTATTCCACAATTTTTCAAATGTACACCAAACTCGTAACTCAAATATTCTCCTCCACGATCAGATCGTAGAAACTTTATTTTCTTGTTACGATGATTTTCAACTTCACTCTGAAATTCTTTGAGCTTTTCAAATGTTTCAAACTTATGTTTTATTAAGTAGATATATCCATATCTGCTTAAATCATCTGTGAAAGTGAGAAAATAACGATATCCGCCACGAGCCTCAATATTCATCGGACCACATACATCGGTATGTATGATTTCCAACAAATCTGTTGCTCTCTCCATAGTACCGGAGAACGGTGTTTTAGTCATCTTGCCCATGAGGCACGGTTCGCAAGTACCAAGTGATTCATAATCAAGTGGTTCCAAAAGCCCATCAGTATGGAGTTTCTTCATGCGCTTTATACCGATATGACCTAAATGACAGTGCCACAAATAAGTTGCACTATCATTATCAACTCTGCATCTTTTGGTTTCAACATTATGAATATGTGTATTACTACTATCGAGATTCATCAAAAATAGACCACTCTTCAAAGGTGCATGACCATAAAAGATATTACTCATATAAATAGAACAACCATTATTCTCTGATTTAAATGAATAACCGTCTTGCATCAAACAAGATCCAGATATAATGTTCATGCTTAACGCTGGCACCAAATAACAATTATTTAGGTCTAATATTAATCCTGAAGGTAGATGTAGAGGTAGCGTGCCGACCGCGATCACATCAACTTTGGAACCGTTTCCCACGCGCATCGTCACCTCGTCCTTTGCCAGTGTTCGCTTAATCCATAGTCCCTGTTTCGAGTTGCAAATATTAGCAACAGAACCAGTATCAAATACCCAGGTGCTACTGCGGGCTCTAGTAAGGCACACATCAATAACATGTATATCACATATACCTTTGTTCACCTTGCCATCCTTCTTATCCGCCAAATACTTGGGGCAGTTCCGCTTCCAGTGACCAGTCTGCTTGCAGTAGAAGCACTCAGTTTCAGGCTTAGGTCCAGACTTGGGCTTCTTCTCCTGAGCAGCAACTTGCTTGCTGTTCTTCTTGAAGTTCCCCTTCTTCTTTCCTTTGCCCTTTTTCTTGAAACTAGTGGTCTTGTTGACCATCAACACTTGATGCTCCTTTTTGATTTCTACCTCCGCAGCTTTTAGCATCGCGAAGAGCTCGGGAATAGTCTTGTTCATCCCTTGCATATTATAGTTCATCACAAAGCTCTTATAGCTTGGTGGCAGTGATTGGAGAATTCTGTCAATGACGCAATCATCTGGAAGATTAACTCCCATGTGAATCAAGTGATTATTATACCCAGACATTTTGAGTATATGCTCACTGACAGAACTGTTCTCCTCCATCTTGCAGCTATAGAACTTATTGGAGACTTCATATCTCTCAATTCGGGCATTTGCTTGAAATATTAACTTCAACTCCTGGAACATCTCATATGCTCCATGACGTTCAAAACGTCGTTGAAGTCCCGATTCTAAGCCGTAAAGCATGGCACACTGAACTATCGAGTAGTCATTAGCTTTGCTCTGCCAGACATTCATAACATCTGGTGTTGCTCCAGCAGCAGGCCTGGCACCCAGCGGTGCTTCCAGGACGTAATTCTTCTGAGAAGCAATGAGGATAATCCTCAAGTTACGGACCCAGTCCGTGTAATTGCTACCATCATCTTTCAACTTTGCTTTCTCAAGGAACGCATTAAAATTCAACGGAACAACAGCACGAGCCATCTATCTACAATCAACATAAACAAGCAAGATACTATCAGGTACTAAGTTCATGATAAGTTTAAGTTCAGTTAATCAAATTACTTAAGAACTCCCACTTAGATAGACATCCCTCTAATCCTCTAAGTGATCACGTGATCCAAATCAACTAAATCATAACCGATCATCACATGAGATGGAGTAGTTTTCAATGGTGAACATCGTTATGTTGATCATATCTACTATATGATTCATGCTCGACCTTTCGGTCTCTGTGTTCCGAGGCCATATCTGCATATGCTAGGCTCGTCAAGTTTAACCTAAGTATTCTGCGTGTGCAAAACTGGCTTGCACCCGTTGTAGATGGACGTAGAGCTTATCACACCCGATCATCACGTGGTGTCTGGGCACGACGAACTTTGGCAACGGTGCATACTCAGGGAGAACACTTCTTGATAATTTAGTGAGAGATCATCTTATAATGCTACTGTCAATCAAAGCAAGATAAGATGCATAAAAGGGTAAACATCACATGCAATCAATATAAGTGATATGATATGGCCATCATCATCTTGTGCTTGTGATCTCCATCTCCGAAGCACCATCATGATCACCATCGTCACCGGCGTGACACCTTGATCTCCATCGTAGCATCGTTGTCGTCTCGCCAATCTTATGCTTCCACGACTATCACTACCGCTTAGTAATAAAGTAAAGCATTACATCGCGATTGCATTGCATACAATAAAGCGACAACCATATGGCTCCTGCTAGTTGCCGATAACTTGGTTACAAAACATGATCATCTCATACAATAAAATTTAGCATCATGCCTTGACCATATTACATCACAACATGCCCTGCAAAAACAAGTTAGACGTCCTCTACTTTGTTGTTGCAAGTTTTACATGGCTGCTATGGGCTTAAGCAAGAACTCATCTCACCTATGCATCAAAACCACAACGATAGTTTGTCAAATAGACTCCATTTTAACCTTCTCAAGGACCGGGCGTAGCCACACTTGGTTCAACTAAAGTTGGAGAGACAGTCGCCCGCAAGCCATCTATGTGCAAAGCACATCGAGGGAACCGGTCTCGCGTAAGCGTACGCGTAAGGTTGGTCTGTGTCGTCTCGTCCAACAATACCGCTGAACCAAAGTATGACATGCTGGTAGGCAGTATGACTTGTATCGCCCACAACTCACTTGTGTTCTACTCGTGCAAATAACATCAAACCATAAAACCTTGGCTCGGATGCCACTGTTGGGGAACGTAGAAATTTCACAAAATTTCCTACGCACACGCAAGATCATGGTGATGCATAGCAACGAGAGGGGAGAGTGTTGTCTACGTACCAACGCAGACCGACTGCGGAAGCGATCACACAACGTAGAGGAAGTAGTCGTACGTCTTCCCGATCCGACCGATCCAAGCACCGTTACTCCGGCACCTCCGAGTTCTTAGCACACGTTCAGCTCGATGACGATCCTCGGGCTCCGATCCAGCAAAGCGTCGAGGAAGAGTTCCGTCAGCACGACGGCGTGGTGACGATCTTGATGTACTACCGACGCAGGGCTTCGCCTAAGCACTACAACGATATGATCGAGGTGGAATATGGTGGCAGTGGGCACCGCACATGGCTAAGGAACGATCTCAATGATCAACTTGTGTGTCTAGAGGTGCCCCCTGCCCCCGTATATAAAGGATCCAAGGGGGAGGGGTGCGCCGGCCAGGGAGAGGGCGCAGGAGGTGTCCTACTCCTACCGGGAGTAGGACTCCCCCCCTCAATCCTATTCCAACTAGGATTCCCAAGGGGGAAAGAGACAGAGGGGGGCCGGCCCCTTCTCCTAGTCCTAATAGGACTAAGGGAAGGGGGCGCGCGGCCACCTATGGGCTGCCCCTTTTCTCCTTTCCACTAAGGCCCATGAAGGCCCATATGGCTCCCGGGGGGTTCCGGTAACCTCCCGGTAATCCGGTAAAATCCCGATTTCACCCGGAACACTTCCGATATCCAAATATAGGCTTCCAATATATCAATCTTTATGTCTCGACCATTTCGAGACTCCTCTTCATGTCCGTGATCACATCCGGGACTCCGAACAACCTTCGGTACATCAAAATGCATAAAGTCATAATAACTGTCATTGTAACGTTAAGCGTGCGGACCCTACGGTTCGAGAACAATGTAGACATGACCGAGACACTTCTCCGGTCAATAACCAATAGCGGGACCTGGATGCCCATATTGGCTCCTACATATTCTACGAACATCTTTATCGGTCAGACCGCATAACAACATACGTTGTTCCCTTTGTCATCGGTATGCTACTTGCCCGAGATTCGATCGTCGGTATCCAATACCTAGTTCAATCTTGTTACCGACAAGTCTCTTTACTCGTTCCGTAATACATCATCCCACAACTAACTTATTAGTTGCAATGCTTGCAAGGCTTAAGTGATGTGCATTACCGAGAGGGCCCAGAGATACCTCTCCGACAATCGGAGTGACAAATCCTATTATCGAAATACGCCAACCCAACATCTACCATTGGAGACACCTGTAGAGCTCCTTTATAATCACCCAGTTACGTTGTGACGTTTGGTACAACACAAAGTGTTCCTCTGCCAAACGGGAGTTGCATAATCTCATAGTCATAGGAACATGTATAAGTCATGAAGAAAGCAATAGCAACATACTAAACGATCGGGTGCTAAGCTAATGGAATGGGTCATGTCAATAAGATCATTCAACTAATGATGTGACCTCGTTAATCAAATAACAACTCCTTGTTCATGGTTAGGAAACTTAACCATCTTTGATTAACGAGCTAGTCTAGTAGAGGCATACTAGTGACACTCTGTTTGTCTATGTATTCACACATGTATTATGTTTCCGGTTAATACAATTCTAGCATGAATAATAAACATTTATCATGATATAAGGAAATAAATAATAAATTTATTATTGCCTCTAGGCCATATTTCCTTCACTAAGGTCACACAGACCACGCCCAATCACTCTGGTAAGTCTTCAAGGTAGACTTCCAAACCTTCACAGACTTCAATCACCGGCGATCCACAATGACTCTTGGATGCTCAGAACGCGACGCCTAACCGGCTGGAGAATTCACAGTCCTCAAGTGTAATAAGTCATCATATCACACAGACAGGAAGACTTCAGTGATGCCTAATACTCTTTGGCTCTGGGTGGTTAGGGCTTTATCCTCGCAAGGAATTCTCTCTCAAAGACTTCGAGGTGGGTTGCTCTCAAACGACAAAAGCCATGCACTAACTCTGAGCAGCCAACCGTTTATGGTTGTAGGGGGTGGGCTATTTATAGCCACTGGGCAACCCGACCTGGTTTGTCCGAAATGACCCTTGGTCACTAAGGAACTGACATGTGTTCCAACGGTCAGATTTCAAACACACACGACAACTTTACTTGGACAACAAGAAAAGCTGACTTATCCAACTGTGGACAAGATTTGCTCTCATAGTCTTCACTCGAAGACATAGGATTTTGGTTAAGCATCACTTCAGTCATTCTGACTGGTTCTCTTGGACCCCACTTAACAGTACGGTGGTTCCTATGAGTCAACAAAGAAAAACACATAATGACGAAACTGCTAAGTCTTCGTGCTCCATAGTCTTCATGCGATGTCTTCTCTTATCATAGTCTTCAATGTGAATGTCTTCACATACCACCTCTGACTTCAATGTCTTCATACATTTTTAGGAGTCATCTCTGGTAGGAAAACCGAATCCATGAGGGATTTCTACCTGTGTTATCCTGCAATTCTCACAAACACATTAGTCCCTCAACTAGGTTTGTCGTCAATACTCCAAAACCAACTAGGGGTGGCACTAGATGCACTTACAAAGTGATGAGGAATTTCAATGTGCTTTGTCTTCGAGTGCTGAACTGGGTTGTTGGCAATCTTGATGGCGCTTTCGTTGTCGCAATAGAGTGGCACTTTATTCAGATGAATGCCATAGTCTTTGAGAGTTTGCTTCATCCATAGAAGCTGAGCGCAGCAAGATCCAGCAGCAATGTATTCGGATTCAGTAGTGGAGAGAGATACACAGTTCTGCTTCTTTGAAGACCAACATACAAGTGATCGTCCCAGAAAGTGACATGTGCCTGATGTAGACCTGGATCCACTTTGTCACCAGCATAATCAGCATCCGAGAATCCAACTAGATCAAACTCTGAGCCGTTTGGATACCATAATCCTAGTGTTGGGGTGTGAGCCAAATATCGAAGAATTAGCTTCACAGCTAAGTGATGCGATTCCTTTGGTGCCGCTTGGAATCGAGCACACATCCAAACACTAAGCATGATATCTGGCCTAGATGCACATAAATAAAGCAAAGAACCAATCATGGAGCGGTATACCTTTTGATCGAACTCTTTACCATTGTGGTCGGGACCCAGATGGTGTTTAGCTGGCATTGGCGTCGTGTAGCCTTTGCAGTCTTGCATTCCAAACTTCTTCAGGCAATCTTTGCGGTATTTCTCTTGAGATATGAAGATGTCATTGCATTGCTGTCGTATTTGAAGACGAAGGAAGAACTTCAGCTCACCCATCATGGACATCTCATATTGCTCTTGCATCATATATCCAAACTCATCACTGTATTTCTGGTTAGTGCAGCCGAAGATAATGTCATCCACATATATTTGGCACACAAACAGTTCACCATCATATGTCTTAGTGAAGAGAGTGGGATCCAGTGAACCAGGTTTGAAGCCTTTGCTCTTCAGGAAGTCTTTGAGTGTGTCATACCAAGCTCGAGGGGCTTGTTTAAGGCCATACGATGCCTTGTTGAGCTTGTAAACCATGTCAGGATGTTTTGGATCTTCAAAGCCAGGCGGTTGTGCAACATACACTTCTTCTTCAATCTTGCCATTGAGAAAGGTGCTCTTCACATCCATTTGATACAGAAGAATGTTATGATGATTTGCATAGGCTAGCAGTATGCGTATAGCTTCAAGCCTAGCCACAGGAGCAAATGTTTCATCGAAGTCAATTCCTTCAACTTGAGTGTATCCTTGAGCAATGAGACGAGCTTTGTTTCTGAAACTTGACCATGCTCATCTTGCTTGTTGCGATATATCAATTTAGTGCCTATGATATTGTGCTTACGAGGATCAGGATGCTTAACCAGTTCCCATACATTATTCAACTCAAACTATTGAAGTTCTTTTTGCATAGCTTTAATCCATTCAGGTTCCATGAAGGCTTCATCAACTTCCTTGGGTTCAGATATTGAGACGAATGTGAAGTGCCCATAGAAATTTGCTAGTTGTGTTGCCCTTGAATGAGTGAGTGGACCTGGTGCATTAATGCTGTCAATTATTCTCTCAATTTGTACTTCATTTGCAACACGAGGATGAACATGACGAAGATTTTGCTCTTGTTGATCATTGTCATCGTTAGAAGGATTGTCTTCAGGCTGAGCATTGTCTTCAGGTTGATCAGGTGCAGAGATGATGAGTTCCTCTTCAGGCTGAGCTTCAGACGGTATGATTTCTCCAGTTCCCATGAGCTTGATGGTTTCACTGGATGGAACTTCATCTAGCACATTTGGCAGGTGCTCTCTTTGCGAGCCGTTAGTCTCATCGAACCACACATCCACAGTTTCAACCACTTTATAGTGAAAGAGGTTGAAGACTCCGTAAGAGTGTGAGTCCTTTCCGTATCCAAGCATAAAACGTTCATGTGCTTTCGGTGCAAATTTTGAAGTGTGATGTGGATCCTTGATCCAGCACCTGGTACCAAATACTCTGAAGTAACTGATATTTGTCTTCTTACCAGTAAGGAGCTCATAGGATGTTTTGTTCAGAAGCTTGTGAATATAAACACGGTTGATGATATGGCATGCAGTATCAATGGCTTCAGGCCAGAACTTTCTTGGAGTCTTGTATTCATCGAGCATCGTCCGGGCCATCTCAATAAGTGTTCTGTTCTTGCGTTCCACGACGCCATTCTGCTATGGCGTGTACGGAGATGAGAATTCATGAGTGATACCCAAAGTATGAAGATAAGTGTTGAGGCCAGTGTTCTTGAATTCAGTGCCATTGTCACTTCTAATGTGCTTGAACTTGACGCCATAGTTGTCATGGCTCGATTGGCGAAGTGTCTGAAGACATCCTGCACTTCAGTCTTGTAGAGGATTATATGCACCGAAGTATATCTTGAATAATCATCAACAATGACGAAGCCATAGAGACAAGCAGTAGTAGTAAGAGTTGAGTAGTGAGTGGGACCGAAGAGGTCCATGTGGAGCAGTTCGAAGGGTTGAGTCGTTGTCATGATTGTCTTCGAGGGATGCTTGGCCCTTGTCATCTTTCCTCCTTCACAAGCACAGCATAAGTGATCCTTCTTGAACTTAACGCCCTCGATGGCTATGACATGCTTCTTCTTTGCAAGAGTGTGTAAGTTCCTCATGCCAGCATGCCCTAACCTCCGATGCCAGAGCTAGCATTCTGAAGATTTTGCTAGAAGACATGCGGCAAGTTGTGGTCCTGCTGAGAAATCTACCGCGTACAAATCATCTTTCTGATACGCTTCAAAGACTAGAGACTTGTCAGATTCCATTAGAACAAGGCAACGATATTTTCCAAATATCACAATCATGTTTAAATCGCAAAGCAATGAGACCGACATTAAGTTGAAACTAAGGGATTCAACAAGCATCACTTTATCCATGTGTTGATCCCTTGAGATTGCAACTCTACCTAGACCCAATACCTTGCTTTTACCAGTATCAGCAAATGTGATGTGACACTTGTCAGATGGACGTAAAGTTGAGTCCATGAAAAGACTTCGCTTGCCAGTCATGTGATTAGTACACCCACTATCAATAATCCATTCTAAAGCAGCTGGTGTCATACCCTACAGTGCAGTTAGGGGGATAGGCTTCACGAAGAGAATTGTGAAGCATAAACATTTGACGAGCAAGTGGATTATGAAAGCTTAGATCGAGGTTAGGACTGATAGGGCAAGTAGCAAGCGACTCAAAAAAATACATAATAAGAGCATTTGGGCATTTGATCTTACACCCTGCAAGATGTTTAAGGTCCCCAGCAATAGCTTCAGACGAATTTGATTTTCGGCTGGAGACCCTTCCCTGCAAAAGAGAGTTAAGCTTTCTTACCCACCCACATCTTGAAGGGTGGCTTCGAAGCAATGAGTCTAAGTTCAGCATCTGAGAACTTTGGCTTTAGAGCCCTAGCAAATAGTCTTGTAGGTGGACAATAGTACTCATAAGAATAAGTAGAGTAGTTCTTGGTCTTATGAACATGGCGGTTTGATGAAACACGCTCATATTCATAGGCTTGAGTATGGTTTCCCTGCAAAACATTTGCGTTAGTGCGACTCAGGTGAGTCCTTTGTCTGTATGAAGCCTTTGGACCATATGAAGCCTGTGGTCTGGAGTTTTTCTTCTTCACTTGTGGTGTCATGACGACATTCATAGGAAGATTCTCCAATCACTTTTTCGGCACCCAAACTCTCTTCATAGGTCGCCAATTCCTGCAGTTAGTACCAATATACCTGGCAAACACTTCACCATTCTGATTCTTAAACAATTTATAGTTTGCATCAAAGGATTCATCAATAACTATGGGATTAGCACAAGTGAAGCCAGACAGTGTGGATGGATCCACTGAAGGTTCCTTTGCAGAGACCCATGTGGTTTTGGGGTACTGCTCAGGTTTCCAATAAGAGCCATCAGCATTCATTTTCCTTTCGAACCCAAGACCCTCTTTCCTAGGGTTTCAGTTCAGGATCTGCCTTTTGAGGACATCACATAGTGTCTGATGCCCTTTGAGACTTTTGTACATCCCTGTTTCAAGCAATGTCTTCAACCTAGCATTTTCATCGGCAATAGCAGTGGTATCCTCAGTAGAGGGGTTAGTTACCACATCAATAGTTGAAGATATTGCAATTGTAGCAGCAGTAGAACATCCAGCAACAGAAGTAGCATTGTCACGCTCAATGCATTTAAGACATGGTGGTTGAAATCCTTCCTGAGTGGAACTGATCTGTTTGGCGCGAAGTGACTCGTTTTCCTTTTGAAGATCTTCATGAGCCGCTCTCAATTTCTCAAGATCTTGCTTCCTTTGAAGATAATCATAGGAAAGATTTTCATGAGTTGTTGAGAGCGTTTCATGACGAATTTCAAGTTCCTCATACTTAACATGAAGATTTTTTATGTCTTCAATTAAGGACTGAGATCGAGTCATTTCAGCGTCTAACAGGTCATCGCTTTTGTCTAACAGTTTTTGAATATGTTCCATAGCTTTCTGTTGTTCAGTTGCAATTTTAGCAAGTGTTTTGTAGTTGGGTTTGGAACCACAATCAGAGTCAACTTCACTGGATGTTTGATAGTGAGTAGTGCGTGTGTTTACCTTGGCACTGTGTGCCATGAAGCAGTATGTGGGAGCGGAGTACTCCTTGTCATTTGCATCGCCGTTGGTGAAGAAGTCCTTGTCTTCAGTGTTGAAGATGGACTTGGCAACGTATGCTGTAGCTAGACTTGCAACGCCAGAATCGGACTCCTCCTCAGACTCCACCTCCGCCTCCTCAGAAGCAGACTCTTCCTCTGAATCCATTTCCTTGCCAACAAATGCACGAGCCTTGCCAGATGAGCTCTTCTTGTGTGATGAAGACTTTGAGTAAGAATTGGAAGAAGACTTTGAGTATTTCTTCTTCTTCTTGTCGTCAGCATCATACTCCTTGCTCTTCTTCTTCTTGTTCTCACTGTCCCACTGCGGACACTTAGAGATGTAGTGGCCAGGTTTCTTGCACTTGTGGCATGTTCTCTTCTTGTAGTCATGAGCAGAAGCTTCATCATTCCTTGAGCTTGATTGTGATGACTTTTTGAAGCCTGTCTTCTTAGTGAATTTTTGGAAATTCTTCACAAGCATAGCAAGCTCCTTTCCAATGTCTTCATGATCAGCAGAACTGCTGTCAGATTCTTCTTCAGATGAGGAGAGAGCTTTTGCCTTCAAGGCACGAGTTCGCCCATAGTTGGGACCGTAGATGTCTCTTTTCTCAGAAAGCTGAAACTCATGTGTGTTGAGCCTTTCAAGTATGTCAGACGGATCGAGTGTCTTGAAGTCAGGACGTTCTTGAATCATGAGGGCTAGGGTGTCAAACGAGCTGTCAAGTGATCTCAGGAGTGTCTTGACGACTTCATGCTTGGTGAACTCAGTAGCGGCGAGGGCTTGAAGCTCAATTGTGATGTCAGTGAGTCGATCAAATGTGAGCTGAACATTCTCATTGTCGTTTCTCTTGAAGCGGTTGAAGAGGTTGCGAAGGACACTGATTCTTTGATCTCTCTGGGTTGAGATGCCTTCGTTGACCTTGGAGAGCTAGTCCCAGACTAGCTTAGATGTTTCTAGAGCACTCACACGGCCATACTGTCCTTTGGTCAGATGACCACAGATGATGTTCTTGGCCGTGGAGTCTAGTTGAACAAACTTCTTGACATCAGCAGCGGTGACACCTTCACCAGCCTTGGGGACGCCATTCTTGAAGACATACCAGAGGTCGGCATCAATGGCTTCAAGATGCATGTGCATCTTATTCTTCTAGTAGGGATATTTAGTTCCATCGAAGACTCGGCACGCAACAGAGACTTTGATTATCCCTGCAGTCGACATAGCTAAAACTCCAGGTGGTTAAACCGAATCACACAGAACAAGGGAGTACCTAGCTCTGATACCAATTGAAAGTGCTAGTGATCGACTAGAAGCGGGGGTGAATAGGCGATTTTTAGGAAAGTCTTCAAAACATGGGAGTTTCGAAGACAAACGATAGAAATAAACCTATTACCATGGAGCGGAAGGTAGACTACACTAAGCAAGCCATAGTCAAGTATTCAATGAAGTGAAAGCACAACGACTAATAGCAGCTAGGCAGTATAGATCAGGTAGGAAGATAGTATGAAGCCAATAAGAACAAGCAGTCACTCAATGAAGACAAAAGATAATGCAAACAGGTAATGACTTCACAAGGACCAGCTGTAAATAAAGAGATGGGAAGGATAGAACCAGTGACTCGTTGAAGACAATGATTTGTTGGATTAGTTCTAGTTGCTGTGACAACTATACGTCTGGTTAGGGAGGCTGAGATTCAATTCAGAAGACCGTGTCTTCACCTTATTCCCCTTGAGCTAAGGACACCCAGTCCTCGCCCGATCACTCTGGTAAGTCTTCAAGGTAGACTTCCAAACCTTCACAGACTTTGTTCACCGGCGATCCACAATGACTCTTGGATGGTCAAAACGTGACGCCTAACCGGCTGGAGGATTCATAGTCCTCAAGTGTAATAAGTCTTCAGATCACACAAACAGGAAGACTTAAGTGATGCCTAACACTCTTTGGCTCTGGGTGTTTAGGGCTTTATCCTCGCAAGGAATTCTCTCTCAAAGGCTTCGAGGTGGGTTGCTCTCAAACAACAAAAGCCGTACACTAACTCTGAGCAGCCAACCATTTATGGTTGTAGGGGGTGGGCTATTTATAGCCACTAGGAAACCCAACCTGATTTGTCCGAAATGACCCTGGGTCACTAAGGAACTGACACGTGTTCCAACGGTCAGATTTCAAACACACATGGCAACTTTACTTGGGCTACAAGCAAAGCTGACTTATCAAGCTCTGGATAAGATTTTCTCTCATTGTCTTTGCTTGAAGACATAGGATTTTGGTTAAGCATCACTTCAGTCATTCTGACTGGTTCTCTTGGACCCCACTTAATAGTACAGTGGTTCCTATGAATCAACAAAGAAGAAAAAGAATGACGAAACAACTAAGTCTTCGCGCTCCATAGTCTTCACGCGATGTATTCTCTTGTCATAGTCTTCAATGTGAATGTCTTCACATACCACCTTTGACTTCATTGTCTTCATACATTTTTAGGGGTCATCTCTGGTAGGAAAACCGAATCAATGAGGGACTTCTACCTGTGTTATCCTGCAATTCTCACAAACACATTAGTCCCTCAATCAGGTTTGTCGTCAATACTCCAAAACCAACTAGGGGTGGCACTAGATGCACTTACACCTAGGCCCAGTGCAAATTGCTGTTTTTTTGCCTATTTTAGTGTTTCGCAAAAGAGGAATATCAAACGGAGTCCAAACGGAATGAAACCTTCGGGAGCGTGATTTTTGTGATCCAGAGGACTTGGAGTGGACGTAAAGCAACCAACAAGGTGGCCACGAGGCAGGGGGACGCGCCTACCCCCTGGGCACGCCCTCCCCCTTCGTGGGCCCCTCGTGGCTCAACCGACCTACTTCTTCCTCCTATATATGTTCACATACCGCTAAAACATCCAGGAGCACCACGAAACACTATATCCACCGCCGCAACCTTCTGTACCCAAAAGATCCCATCTTGGGGCCTTTTCCGGAGCTCCGCCGGAGGGGGCATTGATCAGGGAGGGCCTCTACATCAACTCCATGGCCCCTCCGATGATGTGTGAGTAGTTTACTTTAGACCTTCGGGTCCATAGCTAGTAGCTAGATGGCTTCTTCTCTCTCTTTGGATCTCAATACAAAGTTCTCCTTGATCTTCTTGGAGATCTATTCAATGTAACTCTTTTTGCGGTGTGCTTGTCGAGATCCGATGAATTGTGGGTTTATGATCAAGTCTATCTATGAACAATATTTGATTTTTCTCTGAAATCTTTTATGCATGATTGGTTATCTTTAAGTCTCTTCTAATTATCAGTTTGGTTTGGCCTACTAGATTGATCTTTCTTACAGTGGGAGAAGTGCTTAGCTTTGGGTTCAATCTTGCGGTGCTCGATCCCAGTGATAGAAAGGGAAACGACACGTATTGTATCGTTGCCATCGAGGATAAAAAGATGGGGTTTATATCATATTGCTTGAGTTTATCCATCTACATCATGTCATCTTACCTAAGGCGTTACTCTATTCTTATGAACTTAATACTCTAGATGCATGCTGGATATCGTTCGATGTGTGGTGTAATAGTAGTAGATGCAATCAGGAGTTGGTCTACTTGTCGCGGACGTGATGCCTATATACATGATCATGCCTAAATATTCTCATAATTATTCGCTTTTCTATCAATTGCTCGACAGTAATTCGTTCACCCACCGTAATACTTATGCTATCCTGAGAGAAGCCACTAGTGAATCCTATGGCCCCCGAGTCTATTCTCCATCATATAAGTTTCCAATCTATTTTACTTTGCAGTCTTTACTTTCAATCTATATCATAAAAATACCAAAAATATTTATCTTATCATTATTATCTCTATCAGATCTCACTCTCGTATGTGACCGTGAAGGGATTGACAACCCCTTTATCGCGTTGGTTGCGAGGTTCTTATTTGTTTGTGTAGGTACGAGGGACTTGCGTGTGGCCTCCTACTGGATTTATACCTTGGTTCTAAAAAACGGAGGGAAATACTTTCGTTAATTTGCTGCATCACTCTTTCCTCTTCAATGGAAAACCAACGCAGTGCTCAAGAGGTAGCAAGAAGGATTTCTGGCGCCGTTGCCAGGGAGTCTACGCACAAGTCAATCCATACCAAGTAGCCATCACAAACTCTTATCCCTTGCATTACATTATTTGCCATTTGCCTCTCGTTTTCCTCTCCCCCAATTCACCCTTGCCGTTTTATTCGCCCTCTTTTGCCGTTCCCCTTCTCTTTTCCAGTTTGCCCCTTTTTGCTTGTCTCTTGTTTCCTTGTGTGTTGGATTGCTTGCTCGTCATGATGGCTTAAGATAATACTAAGTTGTGTGACTTTTCCAATACCAATAATAATGATTTTATTAGCACTCCAATTGCTCCTCTTACCAATGCTGAATCTTGTGAAATTAATGTTGCCTTGCTGAATCTTGTCATGAAAGATCCATTTTCCGGCCTTCCTAGTGAAGATGTTGCTACCCGTCTAAACAACTTTGTTGATTTGTGTGATATGCAAAAGAAGAAAGATGTGGATAATGATATTGTTAAACTGAAGCTATTCCCGTTTTCCCTTAGAGATCGTTCTAAAACTTGGTTTTCGTCTTTGCCTAAAAACAGTATTGATTCATGGAATAAGTGCAAAGATGCTTTTATCTCTAAGTATTTTCCTCCCACTAAGATCATCACTCTTAGAAACGATATTATGAATTTTAAGAAACTTGATCATGAACATGTTGCACAAGCTTGGGAGAGGATGAAATTAATGATACGTAATTGCCCTACACATGGTTTGAATCTTTGGATGATTGTACAAAAAATTTATGCCGGATTGAACTTTGCTTCTAGAAATCTTTTAGATTCGGCCGCGGGAGGCACTTTTATGGAAATCACTTTAGGATAAGCTACTAAAATCCTAGATAATATTATGGTTAATTATTCGCAATGGCACACTGAAAGATCTACTAATAAAAAGGTGCTTGCTATAGAAGAAATCAATGTTTTGAGTGGAAAGATGGATGAACTTATGAAATTGTTTGCTAATAAAAGTGTTTCTTCTGATCCTAATGATATTCCTTTGTCTACTTTGATTGATAATAATAATGAATCTATGGATGTGAATTTTGTTGGTAGGAACAATTTTGGTAATAACGCGTATAGAGGTAATTTTAATCCTAGGTAGTTTCCTAGTAATTCCTCGAATAATTATGTTAATTCCTACAACAATTCTTATGGAAATTATAATAAGATGCCCTCTGATTTTTAATCTAATATTAAATAGTTCATTAGTTCGCAAAAGAGTTTCAATGCTTTGATTGAAGAAAAAATGTCTAAGATTGATGAGTTGGCTAGGAATGTGGGTCTCTTGATGTTGATTCTTTGAAACTTAGATCTATTCCACCTAATCATGATATCAATGAGTCTCTCAAAGCTATGCGAATTTCCATTGATGAGTGCAAAGAAAGAACCGCTAGGATGCGTGCTAAAAAAGGTTGCTTCATAAAGGCGCGTTATTCTAGTTTCCATGATAATAAAGATGAAGATCTAAAAGTTATTGATGTGTCTCCTATTAAATATTTGATTTGCAATATGAATCTTGATAATGATGCGACTTGAGATGAGTCAACTTTACCTAGAAGGCGTTCCAATGATTCGTAGTTTTTAGATCTTGACGCAAAAATTGATAAAAGTGGGATTGGAGAGATCAAAACTTTAAATAGAAATGAACCCACTATCTTGGATTTCAAGGAATTTAATTATGATAATTTTTCTTTAATAGATTGTATTTCCTTGTTGCAATCCGTGCTAAATTCTCCTCATGCTTATAGTCAAAATAAAGCTTTTACTAAACATATCGTTGATGCATTGATGCAATCTTATGAAGAAAAACTTGAGTTGGAAGTTTCTATTCCTAGAAAACTTCATGATGAGTGAGAACCTTCTATTAAAATTAAGATTAAATATCATGAATGCTTTGCTTTATGTGATTTGGGTGCTAGTGTTTCCACGATTCCAAAAACTTTGTGTGATTTGCTAGGTTTCCGTGATTTTGATGATTGTTCTTTAAACTTGCACCTTGCGGATTCCACTATTAAGAAACCTATGGGAAGAATTAATGATGTTATTATTTTTGCAAATAGGAACTATGTGCCCGTCGATTTCATTGTTCTTGACATAGATTGCAATCCATCATGTCCTATTATTCTTGGTAGACCTTTCCTTAGAACGATTGGTGCCATTATTGATATGAAGGAAGGGAATATTAGATTCCAATTTCCGTTAAGGAAAGAAATGGAACACTTACCTAGAAATAAAATTAAATTACCATATGAAAATATTATGAGAGCCACTTATGGATTGACTACCAAAGATGGCAATACCTAGATCTATCCTTGCTTTTATGCCTAGCTAGGGGCATTAAACGATAGCGCTTGTTGGGAGGAAACCCAATTTTATTTTTATTCCTTGCTTTTTCCTCCTGTTTATTAATAAATAATTTATCTAGCCTCTATTTTGGCTGTGTTTTCTGTGTTTAATTAGTGTTTGTGCCAAGTAGAACCATTGGGAAGACTTGGGGAAAGTCTTTTTGATCTTGCTGTAAAAAACAGAAACTTTAGCGCTCACGAGAATTGCTGCCATTTTTATTTGGAAAGTTCTATTTAGTTAATTATTTTTGCAGAACATTAATAGATAAATTCCTCACGTCCAGAACTTTATTTTAGAATTTTTGGGGTTCCATAAGTTTGCGTTAGCTACAGATTACTACAGACTGTTCTGTTTTTGACAGATTCTGTTTTTCGTGTGTTGTTTGCTTATTTTGATGAATCTATGGCTCGTAAAATAGTTTATAAACCATAGAGAAGTTGGAATACATTAGGTTTAACACCAATATAAATAAATAATGAGTTCATTACAGTACCTTGAAGTGGTGTTTTGTTTTCTTTCGCTGACAGAGCTCACGAGATTTTCTATTTTGAGTTTTGTGTTGTGAAGTTTTCAAGTTTTGGGTAAAGATTTGATGGATTATGGAACAAGGAGTGGCAAGAGACTAATCTTGGGGATGCCCATGGCACCCCAAGGTAAAATTCAAGGACACCAAAAATCCTAAGCTTGGGGATGCCCCGGAAGGCATCCCCTCTTTCGTCTTCGTCTATCGGTAACTTTACTTGGAGCTATATTTTTATTCAGCACATGATATGTGTTTTGCTTGGAGCTTCATGTATGATTTGAGTCTTTGCTTTTTAGTTTACCACAATCATCCTTTCTGGAGACACCTTCTGAGAGAGACTCATATGATTTGAAATTTATTAGAATACTCTATGTGCTTCACTTATATCTTTTGAGCTATATAGTTTTTGCTCTAGTTCTTCACTTATATATTTTAGAGAATGGTGGTGGTTTTATTTTATAGAAATAGTTGATCTCTCATTCTTCACTTATATTATTTTGAGAGTCCTTTAGAACAACATGGAATTTTTTTAATATAAAAACTTTCATAGAAGTGCATTGAATACTATGAGAAGTTTGATGCTTGATAATTGTTTTGAGATATGGAGATGGTGATATTAGAGTCATGCTAGTTGAGTAGTTGGGAATTTGAGAAATACTTGTGTTGAAGTTTGTGATTCCCGTAGCATGCACGTATGGTGAACCATGATGTCATGAAGTCAGAGCATGATTTATTTATTTATTGTCTTCCTTACGAGTGGCGGTCGGGGACGAGCGATGGTCTTTTCCTACCAATCTATCCCCCTAGGAGCATGCGCGTAATACTTTGTTTCGATAACTAATAGATTTTTGCAATAAGTATGTGAGTTCTTTATGACTAATGTTGAGTCCATGGATTATACACACACCCACCCTTCCACCATTGCTAGCCTCTCTAGTATCGCGCAACTTTCGCCGGTACCATAAACCCACCGTATACCTTCCTCAAAACAGCCACCATACCTACCTATTATGGCATTTCCATAGCCACCCCGAGATATATTGCCATGCAACTTTCCACCATTCCGTTATTATGACACGCTTCATCATTGTCATATTGCTTGCATGATCATGTAGTTGACATCGTATTTGTGGCAAAGCCACCATTCATAATTCTTCATACATGTCACTCATGCATCATTGCACATCCCGGTACACCACCGGAGGCATTCACATAGAGTCATATTTTGTTCTATGTATCGAGTTGTAATTTGAGTTGTAAGTAAGTAAAAGTGTGATGACCATCATTAGAGCATTGTCCCATGTGAGGAAAGGATGGTGGAGACTATGATTCCCCCACAAGTCAGGATGAGACTCCGGACGAAAAAAAAGAGGCCATAAAAAAGAAGGCCCAAATAAAAGAATGAGAGAAAAAGATAGAGGGACAATGTTACTATCCTTTTTCCACACATGTGCTTCAAAGTAGCACCATGATCTTCATGATAGAGAGTCTCTTGTTATGTAACTTTCATATACTAGTGGTAATTTTTCATTATAGAAATTGGCTTGTATATTCCAATGATGGGTTTCCTCAAATGCCCTAGGTATTCGTGAGCAAGCAAGTTGGGTGCACACCCACTTAGTTTCTTTGATGAGCTTTCATATATTTATAGTTCTAGTGCATCCATTGCATGGCAATCCCTACTCCTTGCATTGACATCAATCGGTGGGCATCTCCATAGCCCATTGATTAGTCGCATCAATGTGAGACTTTCGCCCTTTTTGTCTTCTCACACAATCTCAATCATCATATTCTATTCCACCCATACTGCTATGTCCATGGCTCGCGTTCATATTGCGTAAAAGTTGAAAGACTTTGAAAAGGCTAAGTATGAAACAATTGTTTGGCTTGTCATCGGGGTTGTGCATGATGGGAGCATTTTGTGTGACGAAAATGAAGCATGGCCAAACTATTTGAATTTGTAGGGATAAGCATTCTTTGGCTATAGTATTTTGATAAGACATAATTGCTTGATTAGCATACTTGGAGTATTACTATTTTTATGTCAACAATAAACTTGTATCTTGAATCTTTCGGATCTGAACATTCATGCCAAAATAGAGAAAATACATTGAAGAACATGCTAGAAAGCATTCCACATCAAAAATTCTGTTTTTAGCATTTACCTACTCGAGGACGAGCAGGAATTAAGCTTGGGGATGCTGATACGTCTCCAACATATCTATAATTTTTCATTGTTCCATGATATTATATTATCAGTTTTGGATGGTAATGGGCTTTATTTTACACTTTTATATTATCTTTGGGACTAACCTATTAACCCAAGGCCCAGTGCAAATTGTTGTTTTTGCCTATTTTAGTGTTTCGTAGAAAAGGAATATCAAACGGAGTCCAAACAGAATGAAACCTTCGGGAGTGTGATTTTTGGAAGAAACGTGATCCAGAGGACTTGGTGTGGACGTTGTCGGTGTCAAAACCGGCAGATCTTGGGTAGGGGGTCCCGAACTGTGCGTCTAGGCCGGATGGTAACAGGAGACAGGGGACACTTTGTTTTACCCAGGTTCGGGCCCTCTCGATGGAGGTAAAACCCTGTTCCTGCTTGATTAATATTGATGATATGGGTAGTACAAGAGTAGATCTACCACGAGATCAAGGAGGCTAAACCCTAGAAGCTAGCCTATGGTATGATTGTAGTATATGGAGTTGATTCTGTCCTACGGACTACAACCCTCCGGTTTATATAGACACCGGATAGGGTTAGGGTTACATAGAGTCGGTTACAATGGTAGGAGATCTTGAATATCTGCATCGCCAAGCTTGCCTTCCACGCCAAGGAAAGTCCCATCCGGACATGGGACGAAGTCTTCAATCTTGTATCTTCATAGTCCAGGAGTCCGGCTATCCGAACACCCCCTAATCCAGGACTCCCTGAGTAGCCCCTGGACCAGGCTTCAATGACGACGAGTCCGGCGCGCAAATTGTCTTCGGCATTGCAAGGTGGGTTCCTCCTCCCAGTCCTTTATAGAAGATTGTAAACACCAAGAATAGTGTCCGGCTCTGTAAAATAAGCTTCCACATATTGCCATAGAGAAAATAATGTTAACACAAATCAAATCTGCTGACGTGTTCTGCAGTGCGCCATCACACCACAACCAAGCCCTTTACTCGAATCGTTTTTACTTTTCCTCCTCAGCATGTTTTGCGAGGCGGTTTCCTTGGCACGTCTTGTCAAAGCAGAGATCGTGTACCCTTTTTACGGGATTCTCATCAATACGGATGTGGGTAACCCAACCGCGCCATTTATCACGGTGCTCGGGAGGCAAGCGAGTTTTATTAGGTAGGTGGGGACGCATAACTACATCCGCCTATATAATGGGATAAGGATCCACCCTTTTTACCTACGCCTTCTTCCTCCCTTGCCTATCCATCTCTCGCGCACCCGAGCTCCAGCGCCCAAGCCCGCATATCCCACCTCAACCTTCTCCAGCAATGTCCGGAGCGGGAGGCAAATGGATGGTCTCCTCCGTTACGGAGGGTAAAGTAAAAAAGCTAAGGAAGGCCGGATACCTGTCCAAGGACATCCCGCACCGGCTTCCCGAAGAGGGGAAGCTTATCCCCACCCCAAGGCCCCATGAGAGGGTCGTGTTTCTCCCCCACTTCCTCCGCGGACTAGGTTTTCCACTCCACCCATTTGTCCGGGGGCTCATGTTCTACTATGGCCTGGACTTCCATGATCTGGCTCCAAACTTCATCCTCAACATCTCGGCGTTTATCGTCGTGTGCGAGGCCTTTCTCCGCGTCCGCCCCCATTTCGGCCTCTGGCTCAAGACCTTCAACGTCAAGCCCAAGGTGGTACCCGACAGCCAGGCGGAGTGCGGAGGCGCTATGGCGGGCAAGATGGCCAACGTCCTATGGTTCGAGGGCTCTTTCGTGGAGACCCTAAAGGGATGGCAAGCCGGGTGGTTTTATATCACCGAGCCACGCGATCCGGAATGGACCGCAGCCCCTGAGTTCCGATCCGGACCCCCCACGCGGCTTATGTCCTGGAAAGAGACGAGCCTGTTGCGGGGTGACGAAAAAGAGGTGACTGGATTGCAAACATGCATCCAGTCCCTGGTGAACAAGCCAGTCCGGCTTGTTAATATAATCCAGGTTATGCTCATCCGCCGGATCCTCCCGTGCCAACAACGGGATTTTAATCTGTGGGAGTTCGACCCGGCACAGCACCAAACCCTCAACAGGCTCATCGACACGACGTATGAAGACGCCTAGAAGGTGCTATTCAAGGGCGCCGAGGCTCCCGCATCCGCTTCCGAGGACCGCGGATACAGCTCGCAGCGTCACGCTAGCAAGGTATGCCATCTACACCCTTCACAGGATGTTAAGCCTTTTTTCATAGTTTGACACTATGCGGGATCTGAACTCCCTTTCCTCTGACAGGCTTGGCGGGTGATAGCCGAGCCAATTACCTGTCCGGCTCCGCTGCCTGAAGATCCAAACCCAGCTTTACTGGTGAAGCTACTGGCCCCAGCGCCTTATGTGGTGCCGGAGAAGAAGGTCAAGAAGAAGAAGACCACGGGGACTCGAAAGAGTGCCCGCAACGTGGTGGTGTCGGACTCGTCATCTGACGAGTCCGAGGGGCCCTCCACCCGCGAGAATGAGGAGGAAGAAGAAGACTCTCCCTCTCCAGTGGAGGGAGGAGAGAAGAGGAAGGCCGCCCCAACGGGGGAGGCCGAGGGGTCTAGGAAAAGGAAGACCCCTCCGCCGGACTACGCCCCTGACGCCGAAGAGGGCGAAGAGGAGTGGCCGGACAGGGCCAAGTGTCCGGCAAAATCGTAAGTGTTCAGATACCAAAGTGACTCATGATATTGCTTTTGTTGCACAACTTCCCCTAATGTCGAATATAATCATGCAGCCCGCCCCGGGCAGCACTCAACGAGTCGTCGAGTGGCTCCCTTGATTCATCGGACGTGAACTCTGTTCCGCCCGCTGTCTCCCCCCGCGCTGCGGATGACGCCGAAGCGGCATCGCAACAAGCTCCGGGGCAGGAGGAGGTGGTCCTGGAGGAGCCGCAAGGCGACCTCCTGGACCCCAGGAGTGAAGGGGACAAGACCCCCCAGGGCTCCAAGTCCGGCCTTAAGCAGGACACCATGCCGGAATCTTCAACAATTCTGGACCGCGGCAGGCGAACTCCTTCCAAGAGGAGCAAGCCTTCTGGCCGGCAGCCTCCGTCCAACCGGAGGCGCCGGACAATCTGCTGGAGGTGCTTGAAGGTGCCTCCATCGACGAGGAGCACCGTACTATTATGAGTACGGTGATCCGGAAGGTTCAGTCCACCAAGAGCGGGCTGAATGAAGCTTGCGCTGGCCTCCTAACAGGCTTCGAGGTAAGTAAAAATATGTAAAAATATTACCGCATAGACAGTAGCCCCTAATGCTCTGTTTGGCGTTCGGAAAGAAAAGCCGAATAGAGGATCTATGAAATTTCACAGGAGTCTAATAATAAGGAAGTCAATATGCATATGCAGGCTTCGCTGCTAGCCACCGCCGCACTGACTGCGGAGGTGGATACCCTAAAATAGGGACTCGAGCAGTCTGAGCAAGAGCTCGGCCGTGCCAAGCAGCAGCTCGAGGAGAAAGAAGCTAAGAAATACCTTATAAAAAGGTGCCTATAGAGAGGCATGATGGAAAAAAATAACAGGATTGTACTGCTTATTGTAGGGGCCACGACTGAGGTGGCGACCCTCAAGCAGGCGCTGTCCGAGGCCGAAAAGAAAACGCTCATGGAGCACACCGAGCGAGAGAAACTTGGGTCTCAGGTCGGCGAGGTGCAGCAACAGCTTCAGGCTCTCATAAAGAAACATGAGAGTTTGGAGCTTGAGTCAAAGACCCAAGCGTCCGAGCTCGCGACGGCCCTTGAGACTGCCAAGTCTGCCAAGGCCGAAGCCCAAAAGGCTCTCCGAGAGTTGGAGGATATGAAGAAGATAGCGGCGGGTAAGGCATTCTTTATGCAAAGCAGAAACATAAAAGTAAACTACTTGTTACTTACCCGAATCCGGAGTTCTCCAGGGGCCTTCGCAGATCTTCCCCGCAGCGTGTCCGATGCCAGCGCATTCTACCGAGCTGAAGAGGGCAGCTCGACGGAGAAGGTATTCTGGTCTCAATATGCTGAGGCCGGACACCCTGTGCCCTTGAGCGACCAACTGAAACAGCTGGTCGAACTCCAAAAGGCGGCCGAACAGGCCATGAAGGGCTTCATAGTTCGGTTGTGGCCCGGAGAGGCCTTGCCTGGGAGCTACTTCGGGCTGGTGCGGCGGCTGGTGGAGGCCTGTCCAAGGCTCGAGGTCATCAAGCGCTCCACCTGCATCGAAGGTGCTCGTAGGGCCCTTGCCCATGTAAAGGTGCACTGGGGTAAGCTGGACGGTGAGAAGCTTGTGACGGATGGGCCGCCGCCGGGGAAGGAGCATCGCAAGCCGGAGAACTACTATAAGGATGTTCTTGCAGGTGCCCGCCTTGTGGCAGATGAGTGCACCAAGGATGTAATTTTTGAATGAATTCGCTCGTGTTTATCCTGTGCACTGAAAACTTGTTCATATGCGCTAAGCAATGCTTATTGAATTTAAAATATTATTTTCTGTGCGGCCGTTTATCAAAAATTGAGAGATGGCCAGTCGTCGGCTTCTACCCCCATGCCACTAGTGCTGGGGTGTTCAGTGATAAACTTGGGCGCTCTTTTTCCCATGGTTGGGTCCTTCGAGGGAGGCGCTCAGCACGACGAACCAGGCAATCGGACTATAATGCTTGAACACTCTCACTTAGCCATAGAACTTTATAATTTTAAATTTTGGCGAAGCCCCTAGTTCGGAAGACCGAGTTCGGGGCGCTATCCACGCCTTGGCTGGGGTTATCCAGCTCCTCGCTCGAAGCGGCATAAGCCTTTAGGGACTCGAAAAACCTCTCGAACAGCGACCGGTCTCTCGCCTCATCATGACAGTCAGTTTTAGCTTTCTCCACTGAGGTGCTTAACCCAGCTCAACCGGGGCACAATCGCAGTGGTTCTCCTAGTGCTACCTTAGCCGATATAGCGGAACGTAAGGCACCAAAACATAGGAGCCGGGCAAACCCAACTATTGACCCAAATCATGATTCAGAGCCGATGCATATAGTGCTATAAGTTCGGGGTGCCGCACTTGTGAAAGTGTACGGACTTCTCACACCATATTAAAGGGTACTAAAGCCCCTGGCGTACTTGCCGTACCACAATGTACGAGTGCAACATGTCATTAATGAACATATATATGAAAAGAGTAATGCAAAAAATAGACAAAAAGCTAGGCATTGTTTCTGGAGAGGCTATTTATCAAAGCCGAACGATACAGATGGTGCGGTAAGCAAAAGATATTAGACTATTCAGTATGTCCTGACCAGGGGCAGGCCGCGGAATTATATATAAAGTAGGTATATCGCTCGTAACAGAGACCACCTGGGAGTTCCATAATGCGGCATGGCTTGTCTGCCTTCCTGGATCTTGCATCGTTTGTGCGGCAATCTAATTGCCGAACAGGTCGTCCGAAGTATGGAGTCCTGAAAGTAAGAAAAAATTAAAAAAAAGAATCCGGCAGCCCTTGGTATGTTTTAAGCCGTATTTTGGGCGTGCCGTTATTTTGCCCCTTCCCCTGTGCCCATGGTATTTCAAGGGCGTAGTTATGTACGCGAGGTACTAGTTTCACTAGGTCGCGAAAGCTGGGGTTGGGGCCGCATTGCTATGCTTGCTCGGAGTGTGCCAGGTGGTCCTGCTGTAGGTTACCCCGGGCGCGCTTGGCAGTGTCTGGATTTTTAATGGCCGGACTGGAGAATTGCCGAAGAAGGCTACTTTGTACATCCGCTGCGAGAGCCGCCGTATGCTCCTCCGTACGGAGGGAGCTTTCGGTGTTTCCGTTGACCGTGATTACTCCTCGAGGGCCTGGCATCTTGAGTTTGAGATATGCGTAGTGCGGCACCACATTGAATTTTGCGAATGCGGTTCGTCCGAGCAGGGCGTGATAGCCACTGCGAAACGGGACTATATCGAAGATTAACTCTTCGCTTCGGAAATTATCCGGGGATCCGAAGACCACGTCAAGTGTTACTGAGCCTGTACAGTTGGCTTCTACACCTGGTATGATGCCTTTAAAGGTCGTTCTTGTGGGTTTGATCCTTGAGGGGTCTATGCCCATTTTCCGCACTGTGTCCTGATAAAGCAGGTTCAGGCTACTGCCGCCGTCCATGAGGACTCTTGTGAGGTGAAATCCGTCGATGATTGGGTCAAGAACCAATGCGGCGAAGCCGCCATGACGGATGCTAGTGGGATGGTCCCTCCGATCAAAAGTGATCGGGTAGGAGGACCATGGGTTGAACTTTGGGGCGACTGGCTCCATCGCGTATACGTCCCGTAGCGCACGCTTCCGCTCCCGCTTGGGAATGTGGGTTGCGTATATCATGTTCACTGTCCGCACTTGTGGGGGAAAGCCCTTCTGTCCATTGTCGTTCGGCGGCTTGGGCTCCTCGTCGTCACTGTGCAGCCCCTTGTATTTGTTTTCGGCTCTTAACTTGCCTGCCTGCTTGAACACCCAACAATCCCTGTTAGTGTGATTGGCTGGCTTTTCGGGGGTGCCATGTATCTGGCACAAGCGATCAAGTATTCGGTCCAAACTGGACGGGCCCTGAGTATTCTTTTTGAATGGCTTTTTCCGCTGACCGGATTTATAGCCTCTGAATCCCGCATTGACTGCTGTGTCTTCATTGTTGTCCCTGTTAACGCGGCGTTTTTGTTTGTTCCGACATGTCCTGCCACTTTTGTCCTTGGTATCCGAATTACCTGGGTTCTTTGATAAGTTGTTACTGCGAGCTAGCCAGCTGTCTTCACCCGCGCAAAAGCGGGTCATGTGTGTCATGAGGGCTGCCATGGATTTCGGCTTTTCCTATCCCAGGTGCCGGGCAAGCCACTCGTCGCGGATGTTATGCTTGAAGGCTGCTAGGGCCTCTGCGTCCGGACAGTCGACTATCTGGTTTTTCTTTGTTAGGAACCGTGTCCAGAATTGTCTGGCTGATTCTTCTGGCTGCTGAATTATGTGGCTTAAGTCGTCGGCATCCGGCGGTCGCACATAAGTGCCCTGGAAGTTGTCGAGGAATGCGGCTTCCAGGTCCTCCCAAGAACTGATTGAGGCTGCTGGCAAGCTGTTAAGCCAATGCCGGGCCGGTCCTTTAAGTTTGAGCGGGAGGTACGTGATGGTGTGTAGATCATCGCCGCGCGCCATGTGGATGTGAAGGAGATAATCCTCAATCCATACCGCCGGGTCTGTGGTGCCATCGTATGATTCGATGTTTACGGGTTTAAAGCCCTCTAGGATTTTATGATCCATTACTTCATTCGTGAAGCATAATAGGTGTGCGGCGCCTCTGTACTGGGCTATATCACGACGCAGCTCGGAAGAGCTATGTCTGTTGTGTTCGGCCTGGCCAGATTTGTTGTATCCGACGTGAAGATCATGGTCGCATGCCGTAGGGTGCCTGCGTGATCCGTAGATCGATCGTGTCTGTCTTGCCTTGTCCTCCAGTATGTCTCGCAGGTCGGGCGCATTTTCCCGTGCCTTAGTTGTGCGGCGTCGGGGCATGGCTTGGGTGGAGGGCTGAGAGGCCTCTCTGTCGCGGCCACGAGGTGGCCGGTCTGCTATGTCATGCACAAGTGATGTAGGTGCTTCCTCCTCTGATCGGGGTAGCGTCCTGCGCTTCGGGTAACTCTTGGAGGGGCGTTCGAGTTCATACTCTTCGGCCGCAAGGACTTCAGTCCATCTGTCAGCTAGCAAATCTTGGGCAGCTTTAAGTTGTTGTTGCTTTTTCTTGAGGCTGCTTGCCGTGGCTAAAAGCCTGCGTCTAAAACGCTCTTGTTCGGCGGAGTCTGATGGTATGACGAATTCGTCTTCATCGAGGCTTGCCTCATCTTCGGAGGGAGGCGTATAGTTATCATCCTCGACCTCTCGGTCTGCCGCTCTCTCATGGGGGCTGGCTTCTCCATCTTCCTGTGCCGAATCTTGTTGGGGTGAGTGTTCTTCAGCGCTATCCAGGGTAGTGTTATCTCCCGTGCTGGAATCACCGTTTTTGCTTTGGCGGGATTTAGAGCGGCGCCGCTGACGCCAGCGCTTCGGCTGTTTCTTGGGGGCGTCATCCCCCATTGTTCCATCGCCATCTCCGCCTTTTGGGGTATCCACCATGTATATGTCATCTGACGAGGTGGCGTTCCAGCGCCCTACAGGTGCTGGTTCCTGTTCGTCTCCTATATTGTCGTGCATGCCGTCGATGTCTTCGGAGCCGAAGTCCAGTATGTCGGTTAAATCGTCGATAGTGGCTACAAAGTGGGTGGTGGGTGGGTTTTGAATTTCCTCACCGTCCGTATCCCACCCTTGCTGACTGTAGTTCGGCCAGGGCTCTCTTGATAAAGAGAGAGACTTAAGGGAATTCAGGATGTCGCCAAAAGGCGAATGCTAAAAGATGTCCGCGGTGGTGAACTCCATTACCGGCGCCCAATCGGATTCGATTGGCAGGGGTGTGGGGGGCTCGGAGTTCGGAGAGGAATCTGGCTCCTCGGAGTCACGGGCCACGCGGAGTGCGGGGCTGGAGTTTGGCTCGATCGCCTCTGATATAGCAGCCCCGGAGGCAGCGTCCAACCGCTGATCCTCAATCGGTGCAGTAGGTTCCGAATCGATGGTCGAAACCGATGCGTGTGCGGCCTCCAAGGCGCTGCTCGGCGGCAGAGCTATATCATGCCCATCGAGACAGTGCGGCACGCTTGGCTGTGGCTCGAATCCGTCGAAGATCAAGTCCCCGCGGATGTTAGCCGTGTAGTTTAGGCTTCCAAACCTGACCTGATGGCCAGGGGCGTAGCTTTCGATCTGCTCAAGGTGGCCAAGCGAATTGTCCTGCAGTGCGAAGCCGCCGAAGACGAAGATCTGTCTGGGGACAAAAAGTCTCACCCTGGACCGTATCGTTGTTAACGATCGAAGGAGACATCGGGCCTAAAGGCGACGACATAGAGGAACTCTCAATGAAAGCACCAATGTCGGTGTCAAAACCGGTAGATCTCGGGTAGGGGGTCCCGAACTGTGCGTCTAGGCAGGATGGTAACAGGAGACAGGGGACAGTTTGTTTTACCCAGGTTCGGGCCCTCTCGATGGAGGTAAAACCCTAATCCTGCTTGATTAATATTGATGATATGGGTAGTACAAGAGTAGATCTACCACGAGATCAAGGAGGCTAAACCCTAGAAGCTAGCCTATGGTATGATTGTTGTGTATGGAGTTGATTCTGTCCTACGGACTACAACCCTCCAGTTTATATAGACACCGGATAGGGTTAGGGTTACATAGAGTCGGTTACAATGGTAGGAGATCTTGAATATCCGCATCGCCAAGCTTGCCTTTCACGCCAAGGAAAGTCCCATCCGGATACAGGACGAAGTCTTCAATCTTGTATCTTCATAGTCCAGGAGTTCGGCTGAAGGTATAGTCCGGCTATCCGAACACCCCCTAATCCAGGACTCCCTCAGACGTCAAGCAACCAACAAGGTGGCCATGAGGCAGGGGGCGCGCCTATCCCCCCTGGCGGGCCCTCCCCCTCATGGGCTCCTCGTGGCTCAACCGATAACGTATGTTGTCCTCACGGTTTGACCGATAAAGATCTTTGTACAATATGTAGGAACCAATATAAGCATCCAGGTTCCGCTATTGGTTATTGACCGGAGAGGTGTCTTGGTCATGTCTACATAGTTCTGGAACCCGCTGGGTCCGCACGCTTAACGTTCAATGACGATTTAGTATTATATGATTTATGTGATTTGGTGACCGAATGTTGTTCGGAGTCCTGAATGAGATCACGAACATGACGAGGAGTCTCAAAATGGTCAACAGGTAAAGATTGACATATAGGATGATAGTATTCAGATACCGGATGTGTTCCGAAGTGCATCGGATATTTATCGGAGTACCGGAGGGGTTACCGGACACCCCAGGAGGTTAATGGGCCACATGGGCCAAAGGGGAATGGGCACACCAGCTCACAAGGGACTAGCTCACCCCTCCTAGGCCGCCGGCCAAGTGGGAGAAGGAAAGGGGGAGTCGGCCTCCCCCTTCCTTTCCTCTCCCCTCTCTTCCTTTTCCCTTTCGGCAAATATGGTAGGGGGGCCGAATTGGAATAGGCCCCCAAGTAGGAGTCCTCCTACTTGGGGTGCCCCAAGGCTGTTCCCCTCCCCCTCCCACCTATATATATGTGGGGAGGGGGCGCCTAGAATACACACCAACAATTGTTAGCCGTGTGCGGTGCCCCCCTCCACATTTTATGCCTCCGGTCATATCTTCGTACTACTTAGGCGAAGCCCTGCGCGGATTACTTCACCATCGCCATCACCACGCCGTCGTGCTGACGGAACTCATCTTCTTCCTCGACACCTTTGCTGGATCAAGAGGATGAGGGACATCATCAAGTTGAACGTGTGCAGAACTCGGAGGTGCCATACGTTCGGTGCTTGATCGGTCGGATCTAGAAGAAGTTCGACTACATCAACTGCGTTGTCAAAACACTTCCGCTTTCGGTGTACGAGGGTACATGGACACACTCTGCCCCTCTCGTTGCTATGCATCTCCTAGATAGATCTTGCGTGAGCATAGGATTTTGATATGTCTCCAATGTATCTATAATTTTTTATTGTTCCATGCTATTATATTATGGTTGTTACTGGGCTTTATTTTACACTTTTATATTATTTTTGGGACTAACCTATTAACCCAAGGCCCAGTGCAAATTGCTGTTTTTTGCCTATTTTAGTGTTTCGCAGAAAAGGAATATCAAACGGAGTCCAAACAGAATGAAATCTTCGGGAGCGTGATTTTTGGAACAAACATGATCCAGAGGACTTGGAGTGGACGTCAAGCAACCAATGAGGTGGCCACGAGGCAGGGGGCGTGCCTACCCCCCTGGGTGAACCCTCCCCCCTCGTGGATCAACCAACCTACTTCCTCCTCCTATATATGTTCACATACCCCGAAAACATCCAGGAGCACCATGAAACCCTATTTCCACCGCCGCAACCTTGCGTACCCAAGAGATCCCATCTTGGGGCCTTTTTCGGAGCTCCGTCGGAGGGGGCATTGATCACGGAGGACCTGTACATCAACTCTATGGCCGCTCCGATGATGTGTGAGTAGTTTACTTCAGACCTTTGGGTCCATAGCTAGTAGCTAGATGGCTTCTTCTCTCTCTTTGGATCTCAATACAAAGTTCTCCTTGATCTTCTTGGAGATCTATTCGATGTTACTCTTTTTGCGGTGTGTTTGTCGAGATCCGATGAATTGTGGGTTTATGATCAAGTCTATCTATGAACAATATTTGATTCTTCTCTGAAATCTTTTATGCATGATTGGTTATCTTTGCAAGTCTCTTCAAATTATCAGTTTGGTTGGCCTACTAGATTGATCTTTCTTGCAATGCGAGAAGTGCTTAGCTTTGGGTTCAATCTTGCTGTGCTTGATCGCAGTGACAGAAAGGGAAATGACACGTATTGTATTGTTGCCATCGAGGATAAAAAGATGGGGTTTATATCATATTGCTTGAGTTTATCCCTCTACATCATGTCATATTACCTAAGGCGTTACTCTGTTCTTATGAACTTAATACTCTAGATGCATGCTGGATAGCGGTCGATGTGGGGAGTAATAGTAGTAGATGCGGGCAGGGGGCGGTCTACTTGTTGCGGACGTGATGCCTATATACATGATCATGCCTAGATATTCTCATAATTATTCGCTTTTCTATCAATTGCTCGACAGTAATTCGTTCAACCACCGTAATACTTATGCTATCTTGAGAGAAGCCACTAGTGAATCCTATGGCCCCCGGGTCTATTCTCCATCATATAAGTTTCCAATCTATTTTACTTTGCAATCTTTACTTTTAATCTATATGATAAAAATACCAAAAATATTAATCTTATCATTATTATCTCTATCGGATCTCACTCTCGTAAGTGACCATGAAGGGATTGACAACCCTTTTATCGCGTTGGTTGCAAGGTTCTATTTTGTTTGTGTAGGTACGAGGGACTTGCGTGTGGCCTCCTATTGGGTTGATACCTTGGTTCTCAAAAAATGAGGGAAATACTTACGCTACTTTGTTGCATCACCCTTTCCTCTTCAAGGGAAAACCAACACAGTGCTCAAGAGGTAGCAGATTTTATTTGAAATTGCATGCTACGTTACCCAACAAACAGCTCGCCCAAAAATCAGTCAAGAGGAAAGGCCGGAGGGTAGCTGCTACGATGAGGAAAGTTGTGGCCTAGACTGCCCTCGAGGACACCGCCGCGCAGCATAAGGCTGTCGTTGAGGACAACAAGGCCCTCGTCGCCAAGGCCACACACGCAAGTTTAGTCGACCCATGCCTGCCATTATTTCCGTCGCCATGGCCGCGTAGAGCACATGCTCGTCGGACGTTCTCCCAAAGCACCAGCTGCCGAGCTCCTCCACAATGATGCAAACGGGCAGCCTTCATCCGGCGCATGAGCATGTTTCGAGCCACTTCTCCACATCATCGGATGGCAGCGTCATCGTGCAGGCCATCCTACCCCCGCAGCTTGAGTGACCTCAATGTCACGCCGAGGGTCCAGCGGTGCTGCCCAATTGACCATCGGGATGCAAAAGAAGCAGCCACGGGCGATTCCTACGGCCAACCTTCCCGACACCCGCAAGTTGTTCGACGGAACACCCAACCCGACGCCAATGCAAGATGACCTGGACTTCGACAAGTTCATGGAGAACATCATCTACGAGGGTCATCGTGAAGCCTTCCACCCCGAGGGCCATGGCCAAGGCTTCGATCCCGACGAGACCCAAATCCAAGACGGCCGCGGGTAAGATGGTGTCGAATACTTTGGTGGCCACGAAGAAGAAGAGGCCGACATCCATGGCAACACGTGAAGGTAATTTACCCTAGAGGCAATAATAAAGTTATTATTTATTTCCTTATATCATGATAAATGATTATTATTCATGCTAGAATTGTATTAACCGGAAACATGATACATGTGTGATTACATAGACAAACAGAGTGTCACTAGTATTTCTCTACTTGACTAGCTCGTTGATCAAAGATGTTTATGTTTCCTAGCCATAGACATGAGTTGTCATTTGATTAACGAGATCACATCATTATGAGAATGATGTGATTTACTTGACTGTCGGTGTTCTGGGAATGGGGGTCCCCAGACTTGCCTGCCTGCGGCCTGCGGCGTGGCTCAAGTGGGGGCCCAGTGCGGCCCATCTTCATCAACACGAGGCTCAAGACCCTCGGGAGGGGCCAAGCCTCGCAAGGCGGACGACACGGCGCATCCTCAGGCACAGCCTCCTCAGGCTGGCTCGTGAGGAGGCAGAGAGTTCAAGGCGGGGTACCTCGCGAGGTGCCCATGATGCAAGCCATGACGACTCGAGGCACCAGCCGGGTGCCAGCGCGCGCAGCGTCCTTCTTTCCTCTTTGGTGCAAAGGGGGCAAGCACAGCCGCGGAGTACCGAGGCATCAGGCAAAGGTTGCCACTTCGGTGCAACGAGACCAAGACCAGGAGGACTACGAGACGGAGGTCACCATGGAGCCCAGCCCGGCGTCACCACCAGAGCCTTTGGCAGGCGAAGACTACTTTTGTCAGGATAGACGTACTCGTTGTCCCCCTTCAAATTAGCCCGCCATTGTTGGCTCCCTTCCCGCTCAATATTTGGGAAGAGGACCAGGGCCTCTATAAATAGGACCAGCCACCCTCATAGCAAGGGGTTTGGTTCATCGGTTCGGGTTTTGGACAGAGAGAGAGAGACACAGAGAGAGAGAGAGAGAGAGAGAGAGAGAGAAAGGTGATTGAGCTCCTCCAGTAGTTCGTCACCCCAGCCAAGAACAGACCCTCGCGAGGCTGTTCTTCCTTGTATTGTTCATCCTCACCAGCCCCAGGAGGCAATCCACAAACCACACAATGGAGTAGGGTATTACACCACATTGGTGGCCCGAACCAGTATAAATCTTGTGCCTTTCGTGCAGTTCTTTTAGTAGTTTAGATCCCATCGAGACGGAGGGGTTGAAGGCGAGGTTTCCGCGCGCACCCCAGTGTTCGAACCTTAAGGGTCTGCCGGAACCCGAAATCCGACATTTGGCGCGCCAGGTAGGGGTGCGCCGGAATTCGTCTTCCACCACTCCGCTCTCCTCCGACCGTCGCATCCATGTCTGACGCTCGTCGGGCCCGCGCCAAGCGCCGGGCCGCCATCGCTTCCCGTATTGCCCAGACGCCCCTCGTCGGTGGGCGTCCTCGTCGTTCCCCGTCGCCTGCCGTCAACGCCGCCACCGGCCCGGCGGGGGGCGAGCAGCAGGCATCGTCTCGGCACCCGCACCGCCACTCCGTCACTCGCACCAGCTGGCTCTTCGTCCCGCGCGCTCCGCGCACCCTTGGAGGCTCGAGCTGCGATCATCGTGGCAAATGAGCTCCTGCGCTACCGCCCCGTCGACGACATCTACGAGGAGTGGCTCGACCGCGTCGCCGAGCTTGTCCGCGTCGCAGGGGGCTCTCCTGCGCCGTCTGCCCCATTGCGCCGCACTCCGCCCCGTGCGGGCAACGAAGCTCCGGGGGCGAACCAGCCGCCTCCTCTCCAAGAAGATGCCATGGCTCCAAGGCGACTAGCCCCTGGGCGGAACCCGCTCCGTCAGGCGCCATCGCAACAAGAACGAAGCTGCCAAGAAATCCCTCGCCCGCAGGGGGCTGCCCGGGCGCTCCCTGCTCCAGCCCCGGCACGCCCTGACCCCGCCTTGCTCCTAGCTGCAGCGTGTGGGGACCCTCAAGACCAAGATCTCCACCAACCAAGGCCTTTTGTGGCCACCGTGGGCTGCCACGCCTACACCACTGAGCTGCGCAGCGTCGCATGGCCCGGCAAGTTCAAGCCCGACCTGCCTCCTCGCTACGACGGCACAACCGATCCCGCAGAGTTCCTCTAGCTCTATGAGCTGGGCATCGAGACTGCCGGCAGGGATGAAAAGGTCATGGCGAACTGGTTCCCCATGGCGCTCAAGGAAGGAGCTCGAACCTGGCTCCTGAATTTGGCTCCAGGCACGATCTCCTCCTGGGACCAGATGCGCGCTCGCTTCATCGCCAACTTCCAAGGTACCCGCGACCGGCCGCCCGCCATGAGCGACATGCGCCACATCAAGCAACAACCCGGAGAGACCCTGCAAAAGTACATCCAGCGCTTCAACAGCGCGCGCCTCAAGATCCCCAAGGTGTCCGAGGAGGCCATCATCTCCGCCTTCTCTGACGGTGTGCGTGACGTCAAGATGAAGGAGGAGCTGGCGATGCACGAAGATCTCTGCACCTCCCTGGAGCTGCTCAACTTGGCGAACAAGTGCGCCAGGGCTGAGGAGGGACGTCTCTCCCTCCTCGAGCTGCCTGCCGCGGACCCAGAAGAGAAGAAGCCCAAAGCCAAGGACGCGAAGCGCAAGGGGGCTGCCATACTCGTGGCAGAACCAGACACCAAGCGGGGCAAGGATCTGCCCGAACCCTCCAGAGGCAGCCGGTACTGTGTGTACCACGACCTCCACTCCCACAACACCAACGAATGTCAAGAGCTCCGCGCCGTGCGAGAAGGAAGGATCGGCCGTCGCCCTGACCGTGCTGACCGGGGCTACGGCCGGGGAGGAGGAAGAAACCCAGGACGCTGGGAAGACCGCGGCCTGCGCCAGGGGTGGCGCGACCAGCCTCGCGAGGACCGCTGGCAGGACCTGCCTCGTGAGGGAAACTGGAGGGATCAACCTCGCGAGGATCGCCCTCATGGCAACGCAGGCCTGCCTCCTCTACCGCCTCCACCAAGAAGGAACGAAGACCGCCATCAAGACGAGGTGGCTGGGGGCTTCCAGGAGCCGCGCGTGATCGCCTGCATCCTGGGTGGAGCTCAAGCCCCGGCCTCCCAACGCATCTTCAAGCAGTTTGCCCGTGAAGTGAATGCAGCCCTCCCCAAGCTCGAAGCAACGCGCCCCCTCAGGTGGTCGTCGTGCACCATCACGTTCAGCTCAGCAGATCAGCTCAAGTGCTCAGCCACTGCCGGAGTCCTCCCGATGCTTCGCTCCCCAGTCATCAGCAATGTGCTGGTCACCAAGACCCTCATTGACGGAGGGGCAGGGCTCAACGTCCTATCCGTGGAAACATTCAACAACCTCCAAGTGCCATATGACTAGCTTCAGCCAACCAAGCCTTTCTCCGGGATCACCGACGGCTCCACAGTCCCGGTCGGGCAGGTCCGCCTCCCTGTCACCTTCGAGGCTCGCAGCAACTACCGCACCGAGCTCATCGACTTCGACGTCGCCCACATCCGCCTGCCGTACAACACCATCCTCGGGTACCTAGCGCTGGCCAAGTTCATGGCCGCGACCCACCACGGCTACAACGTCCTCAAGATGCCAGGAAGTGGCGGCGTCATGCTATAATTGTTCATGATAATTGTCTTTTATTCATGCTATAATTGTGTTATTCGGAAATCGTAATACATGTGTGAATAAATAGACACCAACATGTCCCTAGTAAGCCTCTAGTTGACTAGCTCGTTGATCAACAGATGGTCATGGTTTCCTGACTATGGACATTGGATGTCGTTGATAACGAGATCACATCATTAGGAGAATGATGTGATGGACAAGACCCAATCCTAAACATAGCACAAGATCGTATAGTTCGTTTGCTAGAGTTTCCCAATGTCAAGTATCCTTTCCTTAGACCATGAGATCGTGTAACTCCGGATACCGTAGGAGTGCTTTGGGTGTACCAAATGTCACAACGTAACTGGGTGACCATAAAGGTATACTACGGGTATCTCCGAAAGTGTCTGTTGGGTTGACACGGATCAAGACTAGGATTTGTCACTCCGTATGATGGAGAGGTATCACTGGGCCCACTCGGTAATGCATCATCATTATGAGCTCAAAGTTACCAAGTGTCTGGTCACGGGATCATGCATTACGGTACGAGTAAAGTGACTTGCCGGTAACGAGATTGAACGAGGTATTGGGATACCGACGATCGAATCTCGGGCAAGTAACATACCGATTGACAAAGGGAATTGTATATGGGGTTGCTTGAATCCTCGACATCGTGGTTCATCCGATGAGATCATCGAGGAGCATGTGGGAGCCAATATGGGTCATGTCTACATGTCTCCCGAACCCGTAGGGTCTACACACTTAAGGTTCGGTGACGCTAGGGTTGTAGGGATATGTATATGTAGTAACCCGAATGTTGTTCGGAGTCCCGGATGAGATCCCGGACGTCACGAGGAGTTTCGGAATGGTCTGGAGGTAAAGAATTATATATGGGAAGTGCTATTTCGGCTATCGGGACAAGTTTCGGGGTCACCGGTATTGTACTTGGACCATCGGAAGGGTCCTGGGGGTCCACCGGTGGGGCCACCTATCTCGGAGGGCCCCATGGGCTGAAGTGGGAAGGGATCCAGCCCAAAGTGGGCTGGGGCGCCACTTCCCCAAGGGCCCATGCACCTAGGGTGGGGGGAAACCCTAAAGGGGGGCGCCCCCTTGCTTGGGGGGCAAGCCCCCCACCCCTTGGCCGCCGCCCCCCTAGGAGATTGCATCTCCTAGGGCCGGCTCCCCCCCTAGGCTCCCTATATATAGTGGGGGGGAGGGAGGGCCTCTTACCCTACGCCTTTGGTGCGTCCCTCGCCCTCTCCAACACTTCCTCCTCCTCCATAGAGCTTGGCGAAGCCCTGCCGGAGTACTGCAGCTCCATCACCACCACGCCGTCGTGCTGCTGTTGGGCCATCTTCCTCAACCTCTCCTTCCCCTTGCTGGATCAAGAAGGAGGAGACGTTACGCTGACCGTACGTGTGTTGAACGCGGAGGTGCCATCCGTTCGGCGCTAGGATCTCCGGTGATTTGGATCATGTCGAGTACGACTCCCTCATCCCCGTTCTTTGAACGCTTTCGCTCGCGATCTACAAGGTACGTAGATGCATCAAACCAATCGTTGCTAGATGAACTCATAGATGGATCTAGGTGAAACCGTAGGAATTTTTTTTGTTTTCTGCAACGTTCCCCAACACTGGCATCATGAGCTAGGTCTATGCGTAGTTCTCTATGCACGAGTAGAACACAATTTGTTGTGGGCGTTGATGTTGTCAACTTTCTTGCCGCTACTAGTCTTATCTTGCTTCAACAGTATTGTGGGATGAAGCGGCCCGGACCAACCATACACGTACGCTTACGTGAGACCGGTTCCACCGACTAACATGCACTAGTTGCATAAGGTGGCTGGCGGGTGTCTGTCTCTCCCACTTTAGTTGGAGCGGATTCGATGAAAAGGGTCCTTATGAAGGGTAAATAGAAGTTGAAAAATCACGTTGTGGCTTTCACGTAGGTAAGAAAACGTTCTTGCTAGAACCCTATTGCAGCCACATAAAACTTGCAACAACAATTAGAGGACGTCTAACTTGTTTTTGCAGCAAGTGTTTTGTGATGTGATATGGCCAAAGTTGTGATGAATGATGAATGATATATATGTGATGTATGAGATGTTCATGCTATTGTAATAGGAATCACGACTTGCATGTCGATGAGTATGACAACCGGCAGGAGCCATAGGAGTTGTCTTTATTTTTTGTATGACCTGCGTGTCATTGAGAAACGCCATGTAAATTACTTTACTTTATTGCTAAAGACGTTAGCCATAGTAGTAGAAGTAATAGTTGGCGAGCAACTTCATGGAGACACGATGATGGAGATCATGATGATGAAGATCATGGTGTCATGCTGGTGACAATATGATCATGGAGCCCCAAGATGGAGATCAAAGGAGCTATGTGATATTGGCCATATCATGTCACTTTTATTATTTGATTGCATGTGATGTTTATCATGTTTTTGCATCTTGTTTACTTAGAACGACGGTAGTAAATAAGATGATCCCTCATAATAATTTCAAGAAAGTGTTCCCCCTAACTGTGCACAGTTGGAACAGTTCGTTGTTTTGAAGCACCACGTGATGATCGGGTGTGATAGATTCCAACGTTCACATACAACGGGTGTAAGACAAATTTACACATGCAAACACTTAGGTTGACTTGATGAGCCTAGCATGTACAGACATGGCCTCGGAACACAGAAGACCGAAAGGTCGAGCATGAATCGTATAGAAGATACGATCAACATGAAGATGTTCACCGATGTTGACTAGTCCGTCTCACGTGATGATCGGACACGACCTAGTTAACTCGGATCATGTTATACTTAGATGACAGGAGGGATGTCTATCTAAGTGGGAGTTCATTAAATAATTTGATTAGATGAACTTAATTATCATGAACTTAGTCTAAAATATTTACAATATGTCTTGTAGATCAAATGGCCAACGTAGTCCTCAACTTCAACGCGTTCCTAGAGAAAACCAAGCGGAAAGACGATGGCAGCAACTACACGGACTGGGTCCGGAACCTGAGGATCATCCTCATAGCTGCCAAGAAAGATTATGTCCTACAAGCACCGCTAGGTGACACACCTGTTCTCCCTGCAGAACAAGACGTTATGAACGCTTGGCAGGCACGTACCGATGACTACTCCCTCGTTCAGTGCGGCATGCTTTACAGCTTAGAGCCGGGACTCCAAAAACGTTTTGAGAGACACGGAGCATATGAGATGTTCGAAGAGCTGAAAATGGTTTTCCAAGCTCATGCCCGGGTCGAGAGATATCAAGTCTCTGGCAAGTTCTTCAGCTGTAAGATGGAGGAAAACAGTTCTGTCAGTGAGCACATACTCACTATGTCTGGGTTGCATAACCGCTTGACTCAGCTGGGAGTTAATCTCCCGGATGACGCTGTCATTGACAGAATCCTTCAGTCGCTTCCACCGAGCTACAAGAGCTTTGTGATGAACTTCAACATGCAGGGGATGGAAAAGACCATTCCTGAAGTGTTTGCAATGCTGAAATTAGCAGAGGTAGAAGTCAATAAGGAACATCAAGTATTGATGGTGAATAAAACCACTAAGTTCAAAAAGGGAAAGGGTAAGAAGAACTTCAAGAAGGACGGCAAGGGAGTTGCCGCGTCCGGCAAGCAAGCTGCCGGGAAGAAGCCAAAGAATGGACCCAAGCCCGAGACTGAGTGTTTTTATTGCAAGGGAAGTGGTCACTGGAAGCGGAACTGCCCCAAATACTTAGCAGACAAGAAGGACGGCATCACAAAAGGTTCATGTGATATACATGTAATTGATGTGTACCTTACCAGTACTCGTAGTAGCTCTTGGGTATTTGATACTGGTGCAGTTGCTCACATTTGTAACTCAAAGCAGGAGCTGCGGAATAAGCGGAGACTGGCGAAGGACGAGGTGACGATGCGCGTCGGGAATGGTTCCAAGGTCGATGTGACCGCCGTCGGCACGCTGCCTCTTCATTTACCTACGGTACTAGTTTTGAACCTCAATAATTGTTATTTAGTGCCAAGTTTGAGCATGAACATTGTATCAGGATCTCGTTTGATACGAGATGGCTACTCATTTAAATCCGAGAATAATGGTTGTTCTATTTATATGAGAGATATGTTTTATGGTCATGCTCCGATGGTGAATGGTTTATTCTTAATGAATCTCGAGTGTAATGCTACACATATTCATAGTGTGAGTACCAAAAGATGTAAGGTTGATAATGATAGTCCCACATACTTGTGGCACTGCCGCCTTGGTCACATAGGTGTCAAACGCATGAAGAAGCTCCATGTAGATGCAATTTTAGAGTCTCTTGATTACGAATCATTTGACACGTGCGAACCATGCCTCATGGGTAAAATGACCAAGACTCCGTTCTCAGGAACAATGGAGCGAGCAACCAACTTATTGGAAATCATACATACTGATGTGTGCGGTCCAATGAGTGTTGAGGCTCGCGGTGGCTATCGTTATGTTCTCACCCTCACTGATGACTTGAGTAGATATGGGTATATCTATTTAATGAAACACAAGTCTGAGACCTTTGAAAAGTTCAAGGAATTTCAGAGTGAGGTTGAAAATCAACGTGACAGGAAAATCAAGTTCCTACGATCAGATCGTGGAGGAGAATACTTGAGTCATGAATTTGGCACACACTTAAGAAAATGTGGAATAGTTTCACAACTCACGCCGCCTAGAACACCTCAGCATAATGGTGTGTCCGAACGTCGTAATCGCACTCTATTAGATATGGTGCGATCTATGATGTTTCTTACCGATTTACCACTATCATTTTGGGGCTATGCTTTAGGGACTGCCGCATTCACTTTAAATAGGGCTCCGTCAAAATCCGTTGAGACGACACCGTATGAATTATGGTTTGGGAAGAAACCTAAGCTGTCGTTTCTAAAAGTTTGGGGATGCGATGCTTATGTCAAGAAACTTCAACCTGAAAAGCTCGAACCCAAGTCGGAAAATGCGTCTTCATAGGATACCCTAAAGAAACTATTGGGTATACCTTCTACCTAAGATCCAAAGGCAAGATCTTTGTTGCCAAGAATGGATCCTTTCTAGAGAAAGAGTTTCTCTCGAAAGAAGTAAGTGGGAGGAAAGTAGAACTTGATGAAGTATTACCACTTGAACCGGAAAAGGGCGCAACTCAAGAAAATGTTCCTGAGGTGCCTGCACCGACTAGAGAGGAAGTTAATGATGATGATCAAGATACTTCTAATCAAGCTCCTACTAAAATTCGTAGGTCCACAAGGACACGTTCCGCACCAGAGTGGTATGGCAACCCTGTCTTGGAAATCATGTTGTTAGACAACGGTGAACCTTCGAACTATGAAGAAGCGATGGCGGGCCCGGATTCCGACAAATGGCTGGAAGCCATGAAATCCGAGATAGGATCCATGTACGAAATCGAAGTATGGACTTTGACTGACTTGCCCGTTGAGCGGCGAGCCATAGAAAATAAATGGATCTTTAAGAAGAAGACATATGCGGATGGTAATGTGACCATCTATAAAGCTCGGCTTGTCGCTAAGGGTTATCAACAAGTTCAAGGGGTTGACTATGATGAGACTTTCTCACCGGTAGCGAAGCTAAAGTGTTTGAATCATGTTAGCAATTGCCGCATTCTACGATTATGAGATATGGCAAATGGACGTCAAAACGGCATTCCTTAATGGTTTCCTTAAGGAAGAATTGTATATGATGCAACCAGAAGGTTTTGTCGATCCTAAGAATGCTGACATGGTGTGCAAGCTCCAACGCTCGATTTATGGGCTGGTGCAAGCATCTCGGAGTTGGAACATTCGCTTTGATGAGATGATCAAAGCGTTTGGGTTTACACAGACTTATGGAGAAGCCTGCGTTTACAAGAAAGTGAGTGGGAGCTCTGTAGCATTTCTCATATTATATGTAGATGCCATACTTTTGATGAGAAGCATCAAGATCTACTTGAATAAGAGTTTTTCAATGAAGGACCTTGGAGAAGCTGCTTATATATTAGGCATCAAGATCTATAGAGATAGATTGAGATGCCTCATAAGTCTTTCACAAAGCACATACCTTGATAAGATATTGAAGAAGTTCAATATGGATCAGTCTAAGAAGGGGTTCTTACCTGTGTTACATGGTGTGAAATTGAGCTCAGCTCAATGTCCGACCATACCAGAAGATATAGAAGAGATGAGTGTCATTCCCTATGCCTCAGCCATAGGTTCTATTATGTATGCCATGCTGTGTACCAGACCTGATGTAAACCTTGCCGTAAGTTTGGTAGGAAGGTACCAAAGTAATCCCGGCAAGGAACACTGGACAGCGGTCAAGAATATCCTGAAGTACCTGAAAAGGACTAAGGAAATGTTTCTCATTTATGGAGGTGACGAAGAGCTCGTCGTAAAGGATTACGTCGACGCTAGCTTCGACACAGATCTGGATGACTCTAAGTCACAAACTAGATACGTGTATATTTTGAATGGTGGGGCAGTAAGATGGTGCAGTTGCAAGCAGAGCGTCGTGGCGGGATCTACATGTGAAGCGGAGTACATGGCAGCCTCGAAGGCAGCACATGAAGCAATTTGGGTGAAGGAGTTCATCACCGACCTAGGAGTCATACCCAATGCGTCCGGGCCAATCAAGCTCTTCTGTGACAACACTGGAGCTATTGCACTTGCCAAGGAGCCCAGGTTTCACAAGAAGACAAGGCACATCAAGCGTCGCTTCAACTCTATCCGTGAAAATGTTCAAGATGGAGACATAGATATTTGTAAAGTACATACGGACTGAATGTAGCAGATCCGTTGACTAAACCTCTCCCTAGAGCAAAACATGATCAATACCAGAATTCCATGGGTGTTCGATTCATCACAATGTAACTAGATTATTGACTCTAGTGCAAGTGGGAGACTGTTGGAAATATGCCCTAGAGGCAATAATAAAAGCATTATTATAATATTTCCTTGTTCATGATAATTGTCTTTTATTCATGCTATAATTGTGTTATCCGGAAATCGTAATACATGTGTGAATAAATAGACACCAACATGTCCCTAGTAAGCCTCTAGTTGACTAGCTCGTTGATCAACAGATAGTCATGGTTTCCTGACTATGGACATTGGATGTCGTCGATAACGAGATCACATCATTAGGAGAATGATGTGATGACAAGACCCAATCCTAAACATAGCACAAGATCGTATAGTTCGTTTGCTAGAGTTTCCCAATGTCAAGTATCCTTTCCTTAGACCATGAGATCGTGTAACTCCGGATACCGTAGGATTGCTTTGGGTGTACCAAACGTCACAACGTAACTGGGTGACCATAAAGGTATACTACGGGTATCTCCGAAAGTGTCTGTTGGGTTGACACGGATCAAGACTAGGATTTGTCACTCCGTATGACGGAGAGGTATCACTGGGCCCACTCGGTAATGCATCATCATTATGAGCTCAAAGTGACCAAGTGTCTTGTCACGGGATCATGCATTACGGTACGAGTAAAGTGACTTGCCGGTAACGAGATTGAACGAGGTATTGGGATACCGACGATCGAATCTCGGGCAAGTAACATACCGATTGACAAAGGGAATTGTATACGGGGTTGCTTGAATCCTCGACATCGTGGTTTATCTGATGAGATCATCGAGGAGCATGTGGGAGCCAATATGGGTATCCAGATCCCGCTGTTGGTTATTGAGCGGAGAGCGATCTCCGTCATGTCTACATGTCTCCCGAACCCGTAGGGTCTACACACTTAAGGTTCGGTGACGCTAGGGTTGTAGGGATATGTATATGCAGTAACCCGAATGTTGTTCGGAGTCCCAGATGAGATCTTGGACATCACGAGGAGTTTCGGAATGGTCCGGAGGTAAAGAATTATATATGGGAAGTGCTATTTCGGCTATCGGGGCAAGTTTCGGGGTCACCGGTATTGTACCGGGACCACCGGAAGGGTCCCGGGGGTCCACCGGGTGGGGCCACCTATCCCGGAGGGCCCCATGGGCTGAAGTGGAAAGGGATCCAGCCCAAAGTGGGCTGGGGCGCCACTTCCCCAAGGGCCCATGCGCCTAGGGTGGGGGGAAACCCTAAAGGGGGGCAAGCCCCCCACCCCTTGGCCGCCGCCCCCCTAGGAGATTGCATCTCCTAGGGCCGGCACCCCCCTAGGCTCCCTATATATTGTGGGGGGGGGGAGGGAGGGCCTCTTACCCTACGCCTTTGGTGCCTCCCTCTCCCTCTCCAACACTTCCTCCTCCTCCATAGAGCTTGGCGAAGCCCTGCCGGAGTACTGCAGCTCCATCACCACCATGCCATCGTGTTGCTGCTGGAGCCATCTTCCTCAAACTCTCCTTCCCCTTGCTGGATCAAGAAGGAGGAGACGTTACGCTGACCGTACGTGTGTTGAACGCGGAGGTGCTGTCCGTTCGGCGCTAGGATCTCCGGTGATTTGGATCACGTCGAGTATGACTCCCTCATCCCCGTTCTTTGAACTCTTCCGCTCGCGATCTACAAGGTACGTAGATGCATCAAACCAATCGTTGCTAGATGAACTCATAGATGGATCTTGGTGAAACCGTAGGAAATTTTTTTGTTTTCTGCAACGTTCCCCAACACCTATGACTATGAGATTATGCAACTCCCGTTTACGAGAGGAACACTTTGTGTGCTACCAAACGTCACAACGTAACTGGGTGATTATAAAGGTGCTCTACAGGTGTCTCCGAAGGTACTTGTTGAGTTGGCGTATTTCGAGATTAGGATTTGTCACTCCAATTGCCAGAGAGGTGTCTCTGGGCCCACTCGGTAATGCACATCACTATAAGCCTTGCAAGCATTGTAACTAATGAGTTAGTTGAGGTATGATGTATTATACAACGAGTAAAGATACTTGCCAGTAACTAGATTGAACTAGGTATTGAGATACCGACGATCGAATCTCGGGCAAGTAACATACGGATGACAAAGGGAACAACGTATGTTGTTATGCGGTTTGACCGATAAAGATCTTCGTAGAATATGTGGAACCCAATATGAGCATCCAGGTTCCTCTATTGGTTATTGACCGGAGACATGGCTCGGTCATGTCTACATAGTTCTCGAACTCGTAGGGTCCGCACGCTTAAAGTTCGGTGACGATCGATATTATGAGTTTTTGTGTTTTGATGTATCGAAGGTAGTTCCGAGTCCCGAATATGATCACGGACATGACGAGGAGTCTCGAAATGGTCGAGACCTAAAGATCGATATATTAGACGACTATGTTCGGACATCGGAAAGGTTCCGGAAGGTTTCGGACATATACCGAAGTACCGGGGGGTTACTGGAACCCCCCGGGGGGCTTAATGGGCCTACATGGGCCTTAGTGGAAATTGAGGGTAGCAAGGGGAGTGTGGGGCATGCCCCTAAGGCCCATACCGAATTGGTTTAGGGCAAGGGTTTGGCCCCCTCTTTCCTTCTCCTCCTCTCCCTTTCCTTCCCCCTCTCCTATTCCTACTAGGAAAAGGAGGAGTCCTACTCCTAGTAGGAGTAGGACTCCCCCTCTTGGCGCGCCTCTCCCTGGCCGGCCGCCTCCGCCCCCTTGCTCCTTTATATACAGGGGTAGGGGGCACCCCAAAGACACAACAATTGATTATTGATATCTTAGCCGTGTGCGGTGCCCCCCTCCACCATAATCCACCTCGATCATATCGTAGCGGTGTTTAGGCGAAGCCCTGCGTTGGTAGCATCATCATCACCGTCACCACGCCGTCGTGCTAACGAAACTCTCCTGTGAAGCTTTGCTCGATCGGAGCTCGCGGGACGTCATCGAGTTGAACGTGTGCAGAACTTGGAGGTGCCGTGCGTTTGGTACTTGGATCAGTAGGATCGTGAAGACGTACGACTACATCAACCGCGTTGTGTTAACGCTTCCGCATTCGGTCTACGAGGGTACGTGGACACATTCACCCCTCTAGTTGCTATGCATCACCATGATCCTGTGTGTGCGTAGGAATTTTTTTTGAAATTACTACATTCCCCAACAGTGGCATCCGAGCCAGGTTATTGCGTAGATGTTATATGCACGAGTAGAACACAAGTGAGTTGTGGGCGATCACTACAAAAAAAGATAGATCCGTGACATTTTGGGCCGAACGAAATTTTTTTCTGTCATACATATGACACTTCTATGACGAAAATTGTGACAAAACCCGGTATCACCATAGATATGGTGGGCTCCTACTTCTATGACAAAAAATCATGACAGAAAATGGGCTTTTCGTCCTGGGCGGGCCGGAGACGCAGCTGCATGACATTCTTCGTGGTAGAAGCGAGGGCGAGGAAAACTTCGGGGAGTTCCCGGTTACGGTGGGAGGTCGGGGGCCGAGCGATGCGCGTTTCTCTCGTACACGTACGCGCGTGTGTGCGAGGCGTTGGCTCTAACTGAACCTGAGCGAGGCGTTGTGCTCTAGCTGAACCCGAGCGGTTGCACTGCAGGCTACGCGTTACTGAACCCGAGCGATCGATCGATGGCTGTTAACTGAACCCGATCGAGTGATTCCTTCGCTACTGCTGCTAACTGAAGTCGATCGATTGGATGAACAGTGAGCGTTGCGGGGGCGAGGGGCTGGATGAATAGTGAGTGGTGGCGTTGCCTCTGGATGAACAGGACCCCGTGGTGTGGAGGGCTGGATGAACAGTAGACAGTGGAGGGGTGCCTGTGGAGGGGTGGTTGAACAGGACCCCGTGGTGTGGAGGGCTGGATGAACAGTAGACGGTGGAGGGGTGGTTGAACAGTAGCCAGTGGAGTAGCGCGCGGGGGAGGCCGGATGAACAGGAGCTCGTGGAGGCTGGAGGAGGTCGACGGTGGAGACGAATAATATCTCGTGGAGTACCATTTTGCGGTACGCCACACCCCTCCCGATGAACAGGACCCCCGTTTCGACCGTAGGAGGTCCGTTTCCTCCATTTTGCGGTACGCCACACCCCTCCCGATCAATAGGACCCCTGTTTCGACTGTAGGAGGTCCGTTTCGTCCATTTTGTGGTACGCCACACCGCTCTCAATCAACATGACCCCCGTTTCAACCGTAGGAGGTCCGCTTCCTCCATTTTGCGGTACGCCACACCCCTCCCGATCAATAGGACCCCGTTCCAAACGTAGGAGGTCCGTTTCCTCCGTTTTGCGGTACGCCAGGCCTCGTTTCCATCGCCTGTTGCGTCCAAGCTCTCCCGATGAACACAACCACGCATTCCGTTCCGACCCAGCCGATTGGCTACCACGCGTTCCGTTGCCTCCCGATAAACACGACGCATTTCGTTGCCTCCCCATGAACACGACGCATTCCGTTGCCTCCCCATGAACACGACACATTCCGTTGCCTCCCCATGAACACGACGCATTCCGTTGCCTCCCCATGAACACGACGACGACGTTGTTTCTCCGTTCCGACCCAGCCATGTACACGAGCCCTGGCCGTACGTATGCGCGAGTAGGCGTTCGAGACCCTGCCCGTATGTACACATACGTGGCCGTATTTTCTTTCTTGCACCCTGGTTGTTGTACGTACATGTGCATGCTACATGCGCGCCTCTACTACGACACGTGCGCGCCTCTACATCGACCAGTATGTACGTACATGTTCACGACCAGAATGACAACACTACGTATGCTTCGACTAGGTGGGTCCCGACTGTCAGGCACTTCCTTGCGCGCGAAGATGTAGCTGGTGGGTCCCACCAGTCAGGGGGGGTGAATCGTTTTTTTGCCCGGACGCACTTCCTTGCGTGCGAAGGTGTAGCTCGTTGGTCCCAGCAGTCAGGGGGGAAACGTTTTTTTCGTGAAATACGGTGGCCCGTCCGGTGGGTCCCCACTGTCAGGTGGAGGAATAATTATTTTGCACGTAATAAGGAGGCACTTCCTTGCTGCGGCCGTGGACCCAGTTGTCAGCCTCTCCACGTACAGTCCACGTCCGATGGAAGTCGTTCCTTGACCACGTTGACCACGCCGCGCCGAGAGCACCAGGGCGGTGGATGAAGACGAGGCCTAGGAAGGGGACGACGCGGTGCCGGGGAAGACGCGGCAGTGGATGCCCACGCGTAGAGGAGTATGAGGGTTCACTGGTTCACTGCGGTGTAAGGCTGCCATCGCCGCAGAATAACAGGGGGTGTGGGAGAGTAGAAGGATGGCCTGGCCAGCAGTGGGAGTAGTAGGGGGCGGTGAGGCCTCCGCCGCATAGCAGCCGGCCACGGGAGGCAGGAGTGCGAGGCACGACCGGCGCTGGTTTGGGCGGCTGGAGCAAGAAGACCAGATGTTGAAGAAGCACTACGGTCGTTGGATGGACATCGTACGGTCACCGGAGCTAGAATCGTGCATATTGACTAAGTTGACAAAGCCCTCCATCCCCGTCAACTTAGTAGGCCCACAAGTCAGCCTACCAATATACTGGGTCCCAGCTAACAGGGGGAGTATTCATTTTTTTTGTGTAATAAGGAGGCACTTCCTTGTGTGCGAAGATATAGCTGGTGGGTCCGAGCTATCAGCGGCGGTAACGTTTTTTCGCGAAATACCGAGGCCCTTTCGATGGGTCTCTGATGTCAGGTGGACGAATCATTATTTTGCGCGTAATAAGAAGGCATTTCCTTGCGTGAGGCTATGGACCCAGCTGTCGGCCTCTCCACGTACAGTCCACTTCAGATGCATGTCGGTCGTTGACCATGTTGACCAGGCCGTGCTAAGAGCACCAAGGCGGTGGACGACAGCGAGGACTAGGAAGGGATCGACACGGAGGCAGGGAAGACTCGGCAGTTATTTCCCACGCGGAGGGGAGTACGACTGTACGAGAGTTTACTGGTTCGTCTGCCGTCGCCGGAGAATAACAGCAGGTGTGGGTGAGTAGAGGGATGGCTAGGCCAGCGATGGGAGTATGGTGGGGCGGTGAGGCCTGCGCGGCAGCACAACCGGCCGCGGGGAGGAGGGAGCAGGCAGTCCCGCCAACGCTTGCTTGAGTGGCTGGAGCAGGAAGAGCAGAGATTGAAGAAGTAGGACGAACGTTCGATGGACATCCAACAGTCACTGCTTGTGTGTCAACATTTTTTAGGAAAGCCTCAAATCTGTGGCAAACAACATACAACCCATCTGCCATTATTTCTAATAATTTACAACCCATTTGCTAATTCTTAAGGTTTTTTTGCCCATATTCTTTTTGTTAGCATTACAGCCCATATTGTGGCCACGGTTAAAAAATTATACGAAATTTTGCATATTTCGACGTGATATGTCTCCAGCGTATCTATAATTTTTGATTGCTCCATGCTATATTATCTTCTGTTTTGGATGTTTACGGGCTTTATTAGACACTTTTATATCATTTTTGGGACTAACCTATTAACCCACAGCCTAGTGCCAGTGCCAGTTTCTGTTTTTTACCTTGTTTTAGAATATCGCAGAAAAGGAAAATCAAACGGAGTCCAATTGACCTGAAACTTCACGGAACATATTTTTGGACGGAAAGCAACCTGATGGACTTGGAGTGCACGTCCGGAAAGAAACAAGGGAGCCACGAGGTAGGGGGTGCGCCCAACCCCTAGGGCGCGCCCTCCACCCTCGTGGGCCCTTCATGGCCCCCTGACGTACTTCTTCCGCCTATATATCTCCATATACCCTAAAAACATCCGAGAGCACAATAGATTGGGAGTTCCGCCGCCAGAAGCCTCCGTAGCCACCGAAAACCAATCTAGACCCATTCTGGCACCCTACCGAAGGGGGCAATCCCTCTCCGGTTGCCATCCTCATCATCCCGGTGCTCCATGACGAGGAGGGAGTAGTTCTCCCTCAGGGCTGAGGGTATGTACCAGTAGCTATGTGTTTGATCTCTCTCTCGTGTTCTTGAGGTGATACGATCTTGATGTATCGCGAGCTTTGCTATTATATTTGGATCCTATGATGTTTCTTCCCCCCTCTACTCTCTTGTAATGGATTGAGTTTTCCCCTTGAAGTAATCTTATCGGATTGAGTCTTTAAAGATTTGAGAACACTTGATGTATGTCTTGCCATGCATATTTGTGGTGACAATGGGATACCACGTGATTCACTTGATGTATGTTTTGGTGATCAACTTGCGGGTTCCGCCCATGAACATATGCATAGGGGTTGGCACACCTTTTCGTCGTGATTCTTCGGTAGAAACTTTTGGGAACTCTTTGAGGTTCAATGTGTTGGTTGATTAGATGAATCTGAGATTTTGTGACGCATATCGTATAATCATTCCCACGGATACTTGAGGTGACATTGGAGTATCTAGGTGACATTAGGGTTTTTGTCAATTTGTGTCTTAATGTGTTATTCTAGTACGAACTCTAGGGCCGTTTGTGACACGTATAGGAATAGCCCAACGGATTGATTGGAAAGAATAAATTTGAGGTGGTTTCGTACCGTACCATAATCTCTTCATTTTTCTCCGCTATTAGTGATTTTGCAGTGACTCTTTGTTGCATGTTGAGGGATAGTTATATGATCCAATTATGTTATTATTGTTGAGAGGACTTGCATTAGTGAAAGTATGTAACACCCACGATGCGGCTATATCTCCCACGTGTCGGAGCACGACTTAGAGGCATAACCGCATAGTAGGCATGTCGCAAGAGGGGTAATCTTTACACATCCCAGGTACTGAATATGAAAGGAATAAAGAGTTGGCTTACAATCGCCACTTCACACAATACATAAATATAGCATTGCAACAACCAGAATACATTCAAGGTCCGACTACGGAACCAAAATAAAGAAAGACCACCCCTAATGCTAGATCCCCGATCGCCCCAACTGGGCTCCACTACTGATCGAAAGGAAACGAAACAACAGAACAAACACGATCTTCATCGAGATCCCACTTGAGCTCAGTTGCGTCATCTGCACGGGCATCATCGGCACCTGCAACTGGTTTTGGAAGTAATCTGTGAGTCACGGGGACTCAACAATCTCACACCCTCGCGATCAAGACTATTTAAGCTCATGGGTAGGAAAAGGTAGTGAGGTGGAGCTGCATCAAGCACTAGCATATATGGTGGCTAACTTACGCAAATGAGAGCAAGAAGAGAAGCAAAGCACGGTCGTGAACTAGAAGTGATCAAGAAGTGATCCTGAAACTACTTACGTTCAAGCATAACACAAGAACGGTGTTCACTTCCCGGACTCCGCTGGAAAGAGACCATCGCGGCTACACACACGTTTGATGCATTTTAATTAAGTTAAGTGTCAAGTTCTCTACAACCGGATATTAACAAATTCCCATCTGCCCATAACCGCGGGCACGACTTTCGAAAGTTCAAAACCCTGGAGGGGTGTCCCAACTTAGCCCATCACAAGCTCTCACGGTCAACGAAGGATATTCCTTCTCCTAGGAAGACCGGCTCAAACTCAGAATCCCGGTTACAAGACATTTCGACAATGGTAAAACAAGACCAGGAAAGCCGCCCGAATGTGCCGAAAAATCCCGATAGGAGCTGCACATATCTCGTTCTCCGGGCACACCAGATGAGCAATATGTCGGGTTGGCATAGACCCTGGTTGCCCAGGGGGCGCCAGACATCGCTCAGGTCGGACCAACACTTAGAGAAGCACTGGCTCGGGGGGGGGGGGTTAAAATAAAGATGACCCTTGAGTCTGTAGAACCCAGGGGAAGGTGATAAGTTGTTAGTGCAAATGTAAAACCAAGGTTGGGCCTTGCTGGAGGAGTTTTATTCAAGGCGAACTGTCAAGGGGTTCCCATTATAACCCAACCGCGTAAGGAACGCAAAATCAAGGAACATAACACCGGTATGACGGAAACTAGGGGGGGGGGGAAGATTAGAACAAAACACCAGGTATCAGGCCGAGCCTTCCACCCTTTACCAAGTATATAGATGCATTAATTAAATAAGAGATATTGTGATATCCCAACATATCCATGTTCCAACATGGAACAAACTCAATCTTCACCTGCAATTTACAACGCTATAAGAGGGGCTGAGCAAAGCGGTAACATAACCAAACAATGGTTTGCTAGGACAAGGTGGGTTAGAGGCTTGACATGGCAATATGGGAGGCATGATAAAGAAAGTGGTAGGTATCGCAGCATAGCAATAGAGCGAGCAACTAGCAAGCAAATATAGAAGTGATTTTGAGGGTATGGTCATCTTGCCTGAGATCCCGCAAGGAAGAAGAACGAGTCCATGACGAAGACAAACAGACGTAGTCGAACGGATCCTCACAAACGCGACGTTATCGGAACTAACCCTAAGAAGCAATACCGGAAAGAAGCAAACAAAATAGTAAACAACCATCACATAAACATGGCATGATGCACAATCAAGTATGATGCATGTCTGGTTTAAAGAGGCATAGCATCGCAAAGTGCAACAAACAATACTACAAATTATGTGGAGCTCAATATGCAACGAGTTGCATTATGACGAAACACCACATGACTTATTTAGTTCTCTCTCGGTTATGTACTCAACAATATTAAATTTTATTAACATGGCAAGAGGTGAAGCAAAGTAAAACTACCTATCTAGACAAGTTTAAATGAGGCCGAAACAACAAACAACAATTCTGGTAAATCCCCATATGCATATATTAGGTTTGGTCCTGTTCTTCCCTAAACCAAATTTTAGAGTTGTTAAAAATGCAAAGTAAGTACACCATGTTAAACTAGGCATTTTTCTACCCCATTTACATATAAAGTTTCTTAAGTTTGGAGCTACAGTTATTAAGTTATGAATTAAAGCATTTTAGCATGTTATATGGGCAAAATTACACAAACAACATTTTAAACATAAAATTGCAAATTATGAAACTAGACAAAATTCTAAGCAAGTTACATATATAAAACATTTTAAATCGATGCACGGTTTGTGAGTAATTATATGCATGAAGTTAGAGGGTTGTTCTGTAAAACTGTAATTCCCCGGTTAATTAACAAATTCGCAAAAAGAAAAAACAGAAACGGGATGAATCAGGGACAAGCCCAACAGGTAAAGAAAAAAAAGGAGGGGCACTAGGAGTGTTCTCACCATGGGCCAAGCCCACTTGGTGAGGAGGCCGCAGCAGAAGTTGGGCTGGGCCTGAGGGGCCTTGGCACCGGATCTGGCGCGGCAGGCAGCCCACGTAGCTGACCAGCATGGTCAACGCAGGGGGGGGGGTCAAGCGGGACTTCGCTGGCCTCGTCTCGAAGCAGAGGGAGCAGGCTGAATCTGTAAGGGAAAGCAGCGGGGCCGGCGAGGAAGCGACCTCCGGCGGTCTTGGCGACGGGGATGGCGCGGATGCAGCTTGGCGGCAGCAGCAGGACGGGTTGGCGGGGTCCATGCAGAGGCCTCTCCTCAGTGCTGCAGGCTAGACGTAGAGCAGGCAAGGCGGCGGCGAGGTTGAGTGAGGGGCGCAACACGCTCTCGACGACAGTCGGCAAGGCACGAAGCATGGCGGGGCACGACGCTGGTGGTCTGCTGATGGGTCTCCGGCGACGAGCTGCCGGTGGTGGCGCGGGGTGGTTGAGGAGGCCGACGAGCTTGCTCCGGGATGAGACGGCCATGGCGGGCATGCTCCAGTTCTCCCTGAAGAAAGAGCGAGAGACCATGGGGTAAGGAATAGAGAAGAAGCAGGGGAAGAAGGAAAAGAGAAGGAGAGGCAGGGTGCGGTGCGGGGATGGCCTGGTCCTGGTGCTCGTCTCCGGCGACGAGGAGCATGGGGGCGCAAGCTGCAGGGCGCGAGGTCCGGCCTGGTCCGTTGACAGTGGTGGCTAGCATACGGCCAGAGTAAGGAGGAAGTCATTGGGCGGCGGTGCGATTGGACTCTGACGGTTTTAGGCAGAGGGCTCAGGCGAGCAACAGGAGGAAAAATGGGTGGATTTTTGGATCGGGAGGGGATCCCGAGGTGTGTATTAGAGTGTGGCGGCGGCGGCGGGGACAAGTGCCTAGATGTTAGGGTTTGATCTGATTTGGGCAGGGGTTCGTCTATATATAGGTACAAAAGGATTAGTTTTTGTACCCTCCGATAAACATCAGACGGTCTCAGATAAATAGGTTAGGGAGCCCAATTAAGAAAACGGAGAAGTTTTGTAGATGTTTGGGGATGATCCGGAGACAACGGTGGCAACAGTGTGGGTCGGGTTAGGGACAGCTTTCGGACGCGCGAGGGGGTCGATGCACTGAGCAAGGGGGGTAGGCTGGGCCTAGGTGAAGTGTGGAGAGTGGGTTGGTCTGAGAGAAGAGAGGAGAGAGGCATGCCCCGCATTGTTTCCGGAGACCGAAAACGTCCGACGAAAAGACCGGCTATACCGCCGCTATAGTTATCCGTTGGGGCGTCAAATGGACTCCGAATGCGATGAAACTTGGCAGGCGGCCTACCTACAATATAACAAGACCGCATGCCAACTTTCAACCCATTCCGAGAACATTTTCCAGACACTTATAAAATAATATTTCAGACGTGCCGCGGGCGCGTGCAAGTGTGTCTGGGCTCAGAACGGACAACGAAAAGACGAGGAGGCCGGGACGGATGCAAGTTTTGAAAACATGATGATGCAATGCACATGATGACATGATGAAATGCAACACACAAGCAAATGACATGGCAACAAAGCTGAATAACTAGAAGACACCTGGCGCAACGGTCTCGGGGCGTCACAACACTCCACCACTACAAGAGGATCTCGTCCTGAGATCTAGGATGGCACCGGAGAAAAAACGGAAGAGGAAGGGGAAGAGGTAAAACTAAGTTGCTTCTTGACAAAAGAGTGAAACCACGAACCTTGAGAGGTTGAACAAATTGAAAGAAAGAATACAATGAAGATGAACAAAGTTGAAAACACTTCGTTAGGAAAGAGGAACAAGGAGCATTACGGGAACCTTGTCGGTTGAAAGACATAAAAAAGGTTACAATGGACAACAGGTAGATGTAAGCACTCCGATTGAAACAAGATGTACAAGGAATGATAAAGATCAATTACGGCAGCACTCCGGTTGGAAACGGAAGGTAGAGAATATGAACTTGGCAAAATTATAGCACTTGGATGAGACTCCAGTTAGAAGAGGAATGATAGGCACAACACTCCGGTTAAAATAAGATAGAGAAGGAATAAGAATGATATAATTTGGGCAGCACTCCGATTGTAAATGTAAGGAATTGAAGATGAATTTGATAAGATGAGAGGATACTTGATGAAATCAACAACACACTAACTCCAAAACTATTGAAAGAGTAGCACAAGGGGTAGGAAAGGTTTCAGACGGCACTCCCGTTGAGAAGGGAGGGAAAACTTGATAAGATGAGAGAACTTGAATGAAAACATGACACTCCAGTTGAATGGATAAGCAAAAGGAAAGAACATGATCTTTGACAAAAAAAAATGGGATGATGGGTTGAAGAGTGCAACATCACAATGCCTCCGGAAGAAATGAAAGAAATGAATTTACTGAATGGAGGAAAACAAGATCTTAAAAGAGCACGCTTACACGAGATACTAGAACGGAGTTGTTGGATTATCAACAACGAAAGGATAAGCTTGTTGTGGTCTTATGGAAAACATCTCGAAATCTTGAGGTGAAATTCTGCCACTAACGAAAACAATTGCTTGCTTGAGATCAACGAAGAGATGAAAACTTGTTACACCAAGAGGATAAAGAGCAAGATTGGGTCATTGAGAAGCACCACAATAGCAACATTCATTAGGGAAGGCTTTAGGTGAAATATACCCAAGATAACTCCAATGAAGAGATTGATGGCTGCAAAGGATGTCACGAACGAATTGAAAATGATGGGTTTAAATATGTCACTCTTGAAACTTGTGAATCATGAAACACGAAGGGAAATTATCAACAATGACATAAAAACACCTCACAAGATAAGAGAGAAAGAATTGCACTTCGGAATGCAAGATGAAGAACACTTGAGCTTGTCTGAAAAGAATCTCAATGAACACTTCAAGAAGGAATTAAATCTTTGATGAGCCGTCATGTAGAGCCTCCATGAAGAACTCCGGTAAACAAAATGATGATAAAAACGAAATAGAAGTTGAAAACACAAGGTGAATCCTAGCAATGATTTAGATGGAGCTTCGTGATGATATACTTGAGAGCGCTTGGAATTCCAGGAAAAGAAAGATGAGCAATTGAAACCGAGAATTTGATGAGCCTCCGGAATAAGGAATTAATCGCTTGGATGAAACAAGAATAAGAATTATATTGTGCTTATCCTTCATCAATTAAATTGATGACAAACAATGGATTTGGCATACTACTTACTCTTGTGGAAAAGATTAAGATAGATATAGCGCAAACTTGAGAAGGTCTTGAACGAACCACCGGTATGATTGGAAAGAACGAATAAATTGATATGATAACCAAGGAAGAGAGATCTTGAACGAACCACCGTAAGAATTAAATGAACATAGCACAAGCACAATTCACCGGGAAGAATTGGAGAATGAATGAAGATACTTGAGAGAATTAGGTACATGAGAACGAAGAGATCACGAGCTAAAAAGATAATACTTGAATGATGCACCGGTATGGTTTGGAGAATGAGAGATGAGAGCTGAGAATGAATAATTATGAGATCATGGGCTCCGGAGAATCAAACTGAAAAGACTCCTGATTTGCTCCAGAGGGGTGAAAAGAATACTCACAATCGAAAACAATTATGAGAGGATGGCATCAAGCTAGAACCATGAATCTTGAAGAGACTGGAGCAAGATTTAAGAGAGACTCTTCTTCGATCTTCAAATGTTGAGAATGATGATCAGAAACACCACCGTCAATTGTTGAGACACTCCGGGAGTATCAAAGCGAAGAGGTTGAGCCAACGATGAATATTTTTTTGAAAGATCTTGGAGAAAGCATTTGACTGATGATAACTCATTCTTATGTCAAACTTTGAAAGAATTTGAGGATAGCTCTGGAAAATAAGAAGAGTCAGGTAAGATCCTGGAAAAAGACCTGTGGGTTAGGGCCCAGTCAATAGAAACACCGTTGAACGATTGCTTGAAAAGAGAGATTGCACCGGTTGAGTTAAATGGCTTGAATGAGATAACAGCCTCGAAATAGCTTGAATGGTTTAGGAATGAAAACATGAATCATCCGAGATATTTTCAGCACTCTGGAACAAAAGAATAGCGAGAGGTGAATGATAAAGAGGTGCAACGGCATGGGAAATGCATTTGAACTAAGGAAAAGAATATGATCAACACCGAAAGCTTTTATTTAATCCACTGGAGAAGAAAAGAGAATGAAGAATAATGAACTTGAAGCTCCGTTAGTATCTTCTTGAGAATCACCGGATAAGAACATTGACGAAAAAGAATGCAGGGACTTCGCATCAATAAGATGGATACTCGATTAAGAGATCTGAGTCCTTGAAGAAAAAGGGTGGGAGGGCGGGAAAAAAAGACAACCTGGGATGGATGAAACGAACACCGTTGCAAAGAACTTAGAATTGCTCTCGTGAATGTTGAAAATGATCGGATCCACTTGAAGAGAAGCACGCCGGTTCAGAAGAAATTGAGTAGGCAAACTCGAAGATCAAGAAGGATTTGTATTCACATAGGAACATGATAACACCGCTTAGGGAAAGGCATGGAATCAACACTTGACATTCAAGCAACTCGAATACCACAACTCAAAACAAAACAAAGGATTGGCTTGCAGAAGAAGCCGGACCAAACATATGATAGAGATTTCGTCCGAAATTTTCGTGGTGGGGCCCACACGGGCTCGATCGTACAACACCATCATGTACAAGGCAGTGCACATGACATACGAAGCGTCCCCGAGTCAGCATAGTCAAGGACTCTTTAAGACAAAACGAGACCACTGTAAAACCAACCGTGGATAGGCGGACCACTAGACGTCGAACCCCAATCTCATATCATGCATCTTTCGGAAAGATATCCTAGGAGCTACTTGAATTCCCACTTATAAACTCCCGAAACTTTCTGGTTATGTAATCAGGTGTTGGGGATACGGGGAAAGCATAATATCTCACCTAAACTAACAATTCCTACATCCAGCTATATCCATCCTTCAACACATAACCAAGAAACCTTCGGAAATCATTTATCTCAACCTTCAAAAAAGCATCTGTTATACGAGTTATGGCAATACTCCCGAACTCCCGCCCCAGTACTGGGTGGCGTCGAGGTTATCTCACCAACAACTGCATAAAAGAGATTTTCGATGTCGGCGAAACTCAGGTATTCCAGAACTGCAGCGATAAAATTGTGACGACAACACCTCGGAGCTCAACTCCCCGGGACACTGCCACAACCCCTAAATGTCAGGAGGCACCAAGAACAATGTTCTCATCACAAAACCATCAGAACGATTCCAAGATACCTGCATGATCCTAAAAAAAATTTAGTGAAATTTGAGAAGAGAAGAGTCAAAACTCTATGTCAGGAGGCCTCACCAGAGCGACGAAGGGACTGAGGAGTAAAAAGAATCCTACTCTCCGATATATATATATATATATATATATATATAATCCTAAAAGACTCAAAACATTTTTTCAAGACTCAACAACGGCAGCGATTCGATCAAGCCGGGGGCTCCTAAGTCGGGGATGGCTTTGATACCAACTTGTAACACCCACGATGCGGCTATATCTCCCACGTGTTGGAGCATGACTTAGAGGCATAACCGCATAGTACGCATGTCGCAAGAGGGGTAATCTTTACACATCCCATGTAATGAATATGAAAGGAATAAAGAGTTGGCTTACAATCGCCACTTCACACAATACATAAATATAGCATTGCAACAACCAGAATACATTCAAGGTCCGACTACGGAACCAAAATAAAGAAAGACCACCCTAATGCTAGATCCCCGATCTCCCCAACTGGGCTCCACTACTGATCGAAAGGAAACGAAACAACACAACGAACACGATCTTCATCGAGCTCCCACTTGAGCTCAGTTGCGTCATCTGCACAGGCATCATCGGCACCTGCAACTAGTTTTGGAAGTAATCTGTGAGTCACGGGGACTCAGCAATCTCATACCCTCACGATCAAGACTATTTAAGCTCATGGGTAGGAAAAGGTAGTGAGGTGGAGCTATAGCAATCACTAGCATATATGGTGGCTAACTTACGCAAATGAGAGCAAGAAGAGAAGCAAAGCACGGTCGTGAACTAGAAGTGATCCTGAAACTACTTACGTTCAAGCATAACACAAGAACTGTGTTCACTTCCCGGACTCCACCGGAAAGAGACCATCACGGCTACACACACGGTTGATGCATTTTAATTAAGTTAAGTGTCAAGTTCTCTACAACTGGATATTAACAAATTCCCATCTGCCCATAACCGCGGGCACGGCTTTTGAAAGTTCAAACCCTGCAGGGGTGTCCCAACTTAGCCCATCACAAGCTCTCATGGTCAACGAAGGATATTCCTTCTCCCAGGAAGACCCGTCAGAATCGGAATCCCGGTTACAAGACATTTCGACAATGGTAAAACAAGACCAGCAAAGCATGTGCTGACAAATCCCGATAGGAGCTGCACATATTTCGTTCTCAAGGCACACCGGATGAGCAAGACGTCGGGTTGGCATAGACCCTGGTTGCCCAGGGGGCGCCGGACATCGCTCAGGTCAGACCAACACTTAGTGAAGCACTGGCCTGGGGGGGTTAAAATAAAGATGACCCTTGAGTCTGCAGAACCCAAGGGAAGGTGATAGGTTGTTACTGCAAATGTAAAACCAAGGTTGGGCCTTGCTGGAGGAGTTTTATTCAAGGCGAACTTTCAAGGGGTTCCCATTATAACCCAATCGCGTAAGGAACGCAAAATCAAGGAACAAAACACAGGTATGATGGAAACTAGGGCGGCAAGAGTGGAACAAAACACTAGGCATAAGGCCGAGCCTTCCACCCTTTACCAAGTATATAGATGCATTAATTAAATAAGAGATATTGTGATATCCCAACATATCCATGTTCCAACATGGAACAAAATCCATCTTCACCTGCAACTAACAATGCTATAAGAGGGACTGAGCAAAGCGGTAACATAGCCAAACAACGGTTTGCTAGGACAAGGTGGATTAGAGGCTTGACATGGCAATATGGGAGGCATGATAAAGCAAGTGGTAGGTATCGCAGCATAGCAATAGAGCGAGCAACTAGCAAGCAAAGATAGAAGTGATTTCGAGGGTATGGTCATCTTGCCTGAGATCCCGCAAGGAAGAAGAACGAGTCCATGACGAAGACAAACGGACGTAGTCGAACTGATCCTCACAAATGCGACGTTATCGGAACTAACCTGAAGAAGCAACACCGGAAAGAAGTAAACAACATAGTAAACAACCATCACATAAACATGGCATGATGCACAATCAAGTATGATGCATGTCCGGTTTAAAGAGGCATGGCATGGCAAAGTGCAACAAACAATACCACAAATTAAGTGGAGCTCAATATGCAACGAGTTGCATTATGACGAAACACCACATGACTTATTTAGTTCTCTCTCGGTTATGTACTCAACAATATTATATGTTGATTAACATGGAAGGAGGTGAAGCAAAGTAAAACTACCTATCTAGGCAAGTTTAAATGACCCGGAACAACAAACAACAATTCTGGTAAATCCCCATATGCGTATATTAGGTTTGGTCCTGTTCTGCCCTAAACCAAATTTTAGAGTTGTTAAACATGCAAAGTAAGTACACCATGTTAAACTGGGCATTTTTCTACCCCATTTACATATAAAGTTTATTAAGTTTGGAGCTACGGTTATTAAGTTATGAATTAAAGCATTTTAGCCTGTTATATGGACAAAATTACACAAACAGCATTTTAAACATTTTAAACATGGATGAAAGTTGCAAATTATGAAACTAGACAAAATTCTAAGCAAGTTACATATATAAAACATTTTAAAACCAATGCATGGTTTGTGAGTAATTATATGCATGAAGTTAGAGGGTTTTTCTGTAAAATTGTAATTCCCCGGTTTATTAACAAATTCGCAAAAAGAAAAAAACAGAAGCGGGCCGAATCAGGGACAAGCCCAACAGGTAAAGAAAAAAAAGGAGGGGCGCTGGGAGTGTTCTCACCATGGGCCAAGCCCAGTCAGTGAGGAGGCCGCAACAGAAGTAGGGATGGGCCTGAGGGGCCTTGGCGCCGGATCTGGCGCGGCTGGCAGCCCACGCAGCTGACCAACGCGGTCAACGTAGGGTTGATCGAGCGGGACTTCGCTGGCCTCGTCTCGAAGCAGAGGGAGCAGGCTGGATCTGTAGGGGAAAGCAGCGGGGCCGGCGAGGACGCGACCTCTGGCGGTCTTGGCGACGGGGATGGCGCGGATGCAGCTTAGCGGTAGCAGTAGGACGGGTTGGCGGGGTCCACGCAGAGGCCTCTCCTTAGTGCTGCAGGCTGGACGTAGAGCAGGCAAGGCGGCAGCGAGGTTCAGTGAGGGGCGCAGCACGCTCTCGGCGACAGTCGGCAAGGCATGAAGCATGGCGGGGCACGACGCTGGTGGTCTGCTGATGCGTCTGCGGTGACAAGCTACCAGTGGTGGCGCTGGGTGGTTGAGGAGGCCGACGAGCTTGCTCCGGGATGAAACGGCCATGGCGGGCATGCTCTAGTTCTCCCTGAAGAAAGAGAGAGAGACCACGGGGTGAGGAAGAGAGAAGAAGCAGGGGAAGAAGGAAAAGAGAAGGAGAGGCAGGGTGCGGTGCGGGGACGGCCTGGTCCAGGTGCTCGTCTCCGGCGACATGGAGCATGGGGCGCAAGCTGTAGGGCGCGAGGTCCGTCCTGGTCCGTTGACAGCGGCGGCTAGCTTACGGCCAGAGGAAGGAGGAAGTCATTGGGCGGTGGTGCGGTTGGACTCCGACGGTTTGAGGCAGAGGGCTCAGGCGAGCAACAGGAGGAAAAATGGGTGGATTTTTGGATCGGGAGGGGATCCCGAGGTGGGGAATAGAGTGTGGCGGTGGCGGCGGGGACAAGTGCCTAGAAGTTAGGGTTTGATCTGATTTGGGCAGGGGTTCGTCTATATATAGGTACAAAAGGATAAGTTTCTGGACCCTCCGATAAAAATCAGACGGTCTCGGATAAATAGGTTAGGGAGCCCAATTAAGAAAACAGATACGTTTCGTAGATGTTTGGGGATGATCCGGACACAACGGTGACGACAGTCCGGGTCGGGTTAGGGACAGCTTTCGGACGCATGAGGGGGTCGATGCACTGAGCAAGGGGGGTAGGCTGGGCCTAGGTGGACTGTGGAGAGCGGGTTGGTCTGAGAGAAGAGAGGAGAGATGCATGCCCGGCATGGTTTCCGGAGACCGAAAATGTCCGACAAAAAGACCGGCTATACTGCCGCTATAGTTATCCGTTGGGGCGTCAAATGGACTCCGAATGCGATTAAACTTGGAAGGCGGCCTACCTACAACATAACAAGACCGCATGCCAACTTTCAACCCATTTTGAGAACATTTTCCGGCCAATTATAAAATAATATTTTGGACGTGCCGAGGGCGTGTGCAAGTGTGTCTGGGCTCAGAACAGACAACAGAAAGACGAGGAGGCTGGGACGGATGCAAGTTTTGAATACATGATGATGGAATGCACATGATGACATGATGAAATGCAACACGCAAGCAAATGACATGGCAACAACAGCGAATAACTGTAAGACACCTGGCGCAACGGTCTCGGGGCGTCACAAAGTATGAACCCTTGGCCTTGTTTCAACGCATTGCAATACCGTTTACGCTCACTTTTATCATTAGTTACCTTGCTGGTTTTATATTTTCAGATTACAAAAACCTTTATCTACCATCCATATACCACTTGTATCACCATCTCTTCGCCGAACTAGTGCACCTATACAATTTACCATTGTATTGGGTGTGTTGGGGACACAAGAGACTCTTTGTTATTTGGTTGTAGGGTTGCTTGAGAGAGACCATCTTCATCCTATGCCTCCTACGGATTGATAAACCTTAGGTCATCCACTTGAGGGAAATTTGCTACTGTCCTACAAACCTCTACACTTGGAGGCCCAACAACGTCTACAAGAAGAAGGTTGTGTAGTAGACATCAAGATCTTTTCTGGCGCCGTTGTCGGGGAGGTGAGTATTTGAAGGTATATCTTTAGATCTTGCAATAGAGTCTTTTAGTTTCTTGTTTTATCACTAGTTTAGTTTACAAAAGAAAATTACAAAAAATGGAATTAAGTTTGCCTCATACGCTTCATCTTTTTAATATCTTTCGTGAGTATGACGGAAAGGAAAATTGTGCTCAAGTGCTAGAAGAAGAATGCATTAGAATGTTTGGCACTAAATATTTGAATGATGAGCATGATTGCAATGTTGTTAGTATGAATTCCTTGAATATCCATGATGCTAATGATATGCAAAGCCACAAGCTTGGGGAAGCTATGATCGATGAAGATGATATTTTTTGTCCCCCAAGCTTTGATGAGCAAATTTATTATGATGAAAGCATGCCTCCTATTTATGATGATTATATTGATGAAAGTGGATTTGGAGAGGTCATGACTTTATTTAGTAATGATTCCACTATTCCGGAAGAGGTTCCAATTGATTATGAGAACAAAGTTGCTATCTATGATGATTATTGTGAAGACTTGTATGCTATAAAGAACAATGATATCCATGAAACTTGTCATCATGATTTTAATTCCCAATTGGATTATGCCCCACATGATAATTATTTTGTTGAGTTTGCTCCCACTATTATTCATGCGAAGAATTTTGCTTGTGTGGAGAGTCATAAAATTTCTATGCTTGTAGATCATGAAAAGAATGCTTTAGGTGCTGGTTATATTGTTGAATTAATTCATGATGCTACTGAAAATTATTATGAGGGAGGAATATATGCTTGTAGGAATTGCAAATATCAAGTTTCCTCTCAATGTGTTGAAAATCTTGAAGTTATGCTTGTTTTACCTTCCTATGCAAGTTGATTCTTGTTCCCATAAGTTGTTTGCTCACAAAATCACTATGCATAGGAAGTGGGTTAGACTTAAATGTGCTAGTAATATTCTTCATGATGCTCTCTTTATGTTACAATTCTTATCCTTTATGTGAGCATCATTGAAATCATCATGCCTAGCTAGGGGCGTTAAACGATAGCGCTTGTTGGGAGACAACCCAACTTTATTTTTGTTCCTTGATTTTTGCTCCTGTTTATTAATAAATAATTCATATAGCCTCTTTTTATATGTGGTTTTATGCTTTTAATTAGTGTTTGTGCCAAGTAGAACCTTTGGGAAGACTTGGGGAAAGTCTTGTTGATCATGCTGTAAAAAACAGAAACTTTAGCGCTCATGAGAATTGCTGCCATTTTTATTTTGAGAGTGCTATTTAGTTAATTTTTTTTGCAGATGATTAATAGACAAATTACTCAGGTCCACCAATTTATTTGAGAATTTTATGAGTTACATAATTATACGTTTGATACAGATTACTACAGATTGTTCTGTTTTTGACAGATTCTGTTTTCATTGTGTTGTTTGCTTATTTTGATGAATCTATGGCTAGTAAAATATTTTATAAACCATAGATAAGTTGGAATGCATTATGTTTAAAACCAATACAAATAAAGAATTATTTCATTACAGTACCTTGAAGTGGTGATTTATTTTCTTATACTAACGGAGCTTACGAGTTTCCTCTTAAGTTTTGTGTTGTGAAGTTTTCAAGTTTTGGGTAAGGATTCGATGGACTATGGAATAAGGAGTGGTAAGAGCCTAAGCTTGGGGATGCCTAAGGCACCCCAAGGTAATATTCAAGGATACCCTAGAGCCTAAGCTTGGGGATGCCCAGGAAGGCATCCCCTCTTTCGTCTTCGTTCATCGGTAACTTTACTTGGAGCTATATTTTTATTCGCCACATGATATGTGTTTTGCTTGGAGCGTCATTTTATTTTATTTAGTTTAGCTTGATATTTGGATAAACTACCAATATATGAAATTCTTAAATGTTAGAGAGTCTTCACATAGTTGCATAATTATTCGACTACTCCTTGATCTTTACTTATATCTTTCGGAGTAGTTTGTCATTTGCTCTAGTACTTCACTTACATCTTTTTAGAGCACGGTGGTGGTTTTATTTTGTAGAAATAGATGAAGCATGCTTCTCTTATATTATTTTGAGAGTCTTAAATAGCATGGTAATTTGCTTAAATAAACCTAATATGCTAGGTATTCAAGATTAGTAAAAAAAATCCTATGAGTGTTTTGAATACTAAGAGAAGTTTGATGCTTGATGATTGTTTTGAGATATGGAGGTAATAATATCAAAGTCATGCTAGTTGAGTAGTTGTGAATTTGAGAAAATCTTGTGTTGAAGTTTGCAAGTCCCGTAGCATGCACGTATGGTAAACGTTATGTAACAAATTTGAAACATGAGGTGTTATTTGATTGTCTTCCTTATGAGTGGCGGTCGGGGACGAGCGATGGTCTTTTCCTACCAATCTATCCCCCTAGAAGCATGCGCGTAGTGCCAAGGTTTTTGATGACTTTGAAAGTGCAACTATCCCTAGGTGGTTTTGGTAATTCATAACTACATATAGCTCATTGAGCTAATGCTATTCCAAGATGATTATTTCAGGAAAGCTCAATGATTGGCATGGCATGGATGTGAAAGTGGAACCCTCAAAATGCTAAGGACAAAGAATTGGCTCAAGCTCAAAAGTTCAAGACTCTTAATTTTATATTTTAGTGATCCAAGATCACATTGAGTCTTTAGGAAAAGCCAATACTATCAAGGAGGGATGAGGTGTTGCTTAATGAGCCTCTTGCTTTATGTGCTTAGTGATATGCTCCAAAATCCTCAACCACCTTTCCATATCCACAAATGACCTAAACCCTAAGCCAAACTCGGTCATACCGATTCTGTCAATCCGGCGCCATCGAGTTTCACTTGTCATTTGCCACTGCCAAACCCTAGCAATTCAGTCCTACCGATAAGGATCTCGGTCACACCGAGATGGGGTTGCAAACTCTCTGTTTCCCTTACGTAACTTTTCGGTCTCACCGAAAGAGCAAATCGGTCCCACCGAGAATGCAATGCAAACTCTCTGTTTCCTTCTTGTAACTTTTTGGTCTCACCGAAAGAGCAAGTCGGTCCCACCGAGTTTGCCTGACCAACTCTCTGGTTAGCTAATTGCCGAACTCGGTCTCACCGAGTTTGTGCGATCGGTCTCACCGAGATTACGTTATGCCCAAACCCTAACCGAATCGGTCCTACTGAGTTGCATCTCAGTCCCACCGAAATTCCTAACGGTCACTAGGTTTACTATTTCGGTCAGACCAAGTTTTCTGATTCGGTCCCATCGAGATTGGTAGATTGTGTGTAACGGTTGGATTTTGTGTGGAGGCTATAAATACCCCTCCACCTCCTCTTCATTCGTGGAGAGAGCCATCAGAACACATACACCATTCCTACTCATATGTTCTGAGAAAGAACCACCTACTCATGTGTTGAGACCAAGATATTCCATTCCTACCATATGAATCTTGATCTCTAGCCTTCCCCAAGTTGCTTTCCACTCAAAGCTTCTTTCCACCAGATCCAAATCCTATGAGAGAGAGTTGAGTGTTGGGGAGACTATTATTTGAAGCACAAGAGCAAGGAGTTCATCATCAACACACCATTTGTTACTTCTTGGAGAGTGGTGTCTCCTAGATTGGCTAGGTGTCACTTGGGAGCCTCCGACAAGATTGTGGAGTTGAACCAAGGAGTTTGTAAGGGCAAGGAGATCGCCTACTTCGTGAAGATCTACCGCTAGTGAGGCAAGTCCTTCATGGGCGATGGCCATGGTGGAATAGACAAGGTTGCTTCTTCGTGGACCCTTCGTGGGTGGAGCCCTCTGTGGACTCGCACAACCGTTACCCTCCGTGGGTTGAAGTCTCCATCAACATGGATGTAGGATAGCACCACCTATCCGAACCACGGGAAAACATCCGTGTCTCCAATTGCGTTTGAATCCTCCAAACCCTTCCCTTTACATTCTTGCAAGTTGCATGCTTTACTTTCCGCTGCCAATAAACTCTTTGCATGCTTGCTTGAATTGTGTGATGATTGCTTGACTTGCTTTAAGATAGCTAAAATCTGCCAAGAACTAAAATTGGGAAAAGGCTAAGTTTTTAGTTGGTCAAGTAGTCTAATCACCCCCCTCTAGACATACTTTCGATCCTACAAGTGGTATTAGAGCTTTGGTCTCCATTTGCCTTGATCTCCATAGCTTTTGGTGGTCATAGCCTTGGTTTCACAACCTAGGAGAGTATGGCGTCTAGCGAGGGAAATTATCACCGTAGAGGTCCTTACTTTGATGGCACTAATTTTGCTAGTTGGAAGCATAAAATGAAAATGCATATTCTTGGACATAACCCCGCCGTATGGGCTATTGTTTGTGTTGGTTTGCAAGGTGAGTTCTTTGATGGGAGAGAACCAAACCATGAAGCTACCGCGGATGAGTTGAGGATGTTGCAATACAATGCTCAAGCTTGTGATATTCTCTTCAATGGATTGTGCCCCGAAGAATTCAACAAAATCAGCCGCCTTGAGAATGCAAAGGAAATTTGGGATACTTTGATTGATATGCACGAAGGTACCGACTCTGTCAAGGAATCCAAGTTGGATGTGCTCCAAAGTCAACTTGACAAGTTCAAGATGAAGGATGGTGAAGGTGTCGCTGAAATGTACTCTAGGCTTGCTCTCATCACAAATGAGATTGCCGGCTTAGGAAGTGAAGAGATGATCGATAGATTCATCATTAAGAAGATCCTAAGAGCCTTGGATGGGAAATATGATATCGTGTGCACATTAATCCAAATGATGCCCAACTACAAAGATCTCAAGCCAACGGAACTAATTGGAAGGATTGTTGCTCATGAGATGTCACTCAAGGATAAAGAGGAACTTCACAATAAATCAAGTGGTGCCTACAAAGCGTCATGTGAAGTCCCCACATCATCAAGTGAGAAACAAAACTTCAATGAAGAATTGAGCTTAATGGTGAATACTTCAACAAGTTCTACAAGAGTAGAAACAAAGATAGAAGCTTCAAGTCAAGGTCCTACAATGACAAAAGATCTTCTAGTCGAGAGCGAAACTGCTATAATTGTGGAAGACCCGGACACTATTCCAATGAGTGTACGGCTCCCTACAAGAGAAGAGAAGATTCTCCAAAAAGAAGAAGCAAAGAATATCGACCAAGAGAGAGAAGGAGTAGAGATGATCGTTATGAACGAAGATACTCACGGAGAAGCAAGGATTCGGAAAGGAAGTAACAATCATCAAGGAGCTATACAAAACGAAGGCATCAAGCTCATGTTGGTGAATGGGTATCCGGCTCCGACTCCGACAGCCACTCCGAGAGAAGTTATCACTCCGACTCCGAAGATACTCAAGATGAAGGTGTTGCCGGTCTAGCACTTGTGTCAACCAACTCCTACGACATATTTGACTCACCAAATGAAGGAATTGGAAGATGCTTCATGGCCAAAGGTCCTAAGGTAACACACCCCGAGTATGTTGACTTTAATAGTGATGAAGATGACTTGTTAGGTGATGAGATTTGCTTGTTGACAACTCTAGTGAAGAATATTATGGTGAAATATCAATTAATCATGCTAAAACGAATGACAATGATAAGGAGAAGATTGAGGCTCTAACTAAAGAACTAAACACTCTTAAGTTAGCCCATGAAACTATCTTCGAAGATCATCGAGAACTTTTAAGAGCTCATGAGAAACTACACTTTGAAAAGCTTAATCTTGAGCAAGAGCATGAGTTCTTAAAAGCAATCAATGATGATCTCTGCAAGAAAAGTTCTTCTCACATTGCCAAGCATTTACTTTTATCCACCTACATGCCTGAAGTCAAGACTAGTAACAAGAATAAGAAAGATTCTTCCTCTAGTAGTAACAATGATCATGATAAATCCAATATTGTTGCTTCTAGTAGTTCTCTTGATTCCACTAATGATTCTCTTAGCCAAGTTACACTTGAGCAAGAAAATAGCTTATTGAAGGGAATTATAGAGAAAGGTGTTTACAAGAGCCTTGCCGGAAGTAAGCAATTCGAGGAAATTGTGCGCAAGCAAGGAATGCACCGGAAGAATCAAGGTGTTGGTTTTGAACGAAAGTTCAATGCCAATGGAGTTGAATGGGAAGAAGATCAATACCCCAAGACAAAGTTTATTCCTCAACAAGAGAAGTATGATACTTCCTTCAAGGGAACACAAGCTCAAAATGATCTTCCACCACAAGACTACAAGCAAAAAGGCAAGGACAAGCTTCAAGAAGAGATTGATGCATTTGAAGAAGCTCCTAAGACCTTAGTCAAGTGGATTCCCAAGACTACTTCAAGTTCCACTACATCAAGTACGACTACAACTCCAAGGATTCCCATCAAGATGGTGTGGATCCAAAAGAAGAAGAACTAGAGAGTTCTTGAGGGTGACTCCGCCAACATACTTCACTCTTATCATTTTGGCAAGAACAAGTGCAATCAACTTCCACATCTTGCACTAGTTCAAGGAGTCACAAACCCTCTTGTTGGTAAGACAAGGGACAAGGTAACCTAAAGTTTTCATGGACATCATCTTGTGTGTGCATCACTCTATGTCTATGGATATCCTTGTTTGTTCCTTGTGGGACTAACCCATGTAGGTATTGAAGGTGCAATTCACTCAAATGGATAGCTCCAAGTGATCTACATCAACATTGAGCATCCACATCTTCAACATCTACATGAAGTCATCATCGACAAAACCCAAGGTTAGTTCATCCCTCTTAGGGGGATATCACATCTAGGGGGAGCTTTACTCTAAGACTTGAGCTAAAGCTACTCTAAAGATGTGAATACAACAATGCTTTATGTAAAAGTGGTAACCCCACTTGAGCTTAAACGATGAGTATGACCTATGATCAAGTGTTCTCACTTGACTCCTAAGCCAATATACTTATATAGATGACCTAGTCATCGCAAATTGCTTGATAGATGCTAGAATTGGTTGTGCATGCTTTGCCACATATTTCATTTGCCATCTTATTGTGTGAGCATGTTGGTTGCATATTTTACTCATTCGAGGACATCCACTTGTTGTTTTGATTGTTTGGCTTTCTTCTTTTGCCAAGTGGATGGACAAGAATGCCTAAGAACCTCCTCTAGCTATCTATGCATTTCTCGTCTCAAACTCTATTCATGCTGCATCACAAAACTTGATCAAGTCAGATTCGAACCACTCTGTGTGAGGAGCGCTCGGAGTCCCCGATTCGTCATAGACTTAAACTTCCAAAACCTCTTTATGAATCTCGGTCTGACCGATACTCCATTTTCGGTCCTACCGAGTTCATTAAGTTGATCTAGGTTTTCGATCTCGGTGCAACCGATTTGAACTTTTCGGTCACACCGAGTTGCAATAACTACACACAGTTTTGCATCTCGGTGCCACCGAGTTGTTCCACTCGGTCACACCGAGAGGGTCGGGCTATATATAGTGACGGGCAAAATTTTGGAAATTTCTCTGAAACCTCTTCGCCCGCGTGATAGCCTGCTCTGCCTTCATGGTCTCCGGATCGTCTTCTCGCCACCAGCAGCCTCCAGTCGCTGGTCTCCGCCGCCGTCAACGGAATTCTGCCCCGCCGTTGCCGCCGTAACGAGTCTCCGCCGAACTAGGGTATGGACTCGATCTTTGTGCTATTCTCCACTCCGATTCCTAGCATATTGTGATCATCATGATTCTTGCCACGATCGAAACACTCCTATCTAGTCAATGAACTCGTAGATTAGGTTTAATTCGAAAATTTTAGGGTTAGGTTTCCGCCGAAACCATCTCGGACCCACCGAGTTGAAAAACTTGGTCCCACCGATCTGGCTTTTGCCATTGCACAAGTGAAACTCGGTCTGACCGAGAATAACTTATCGGTGCGACCGATTTTGGAATTCTGTGAAACCCTAGCAGTCTCTGTCGGGACCCCGATTCCAAGTCACACCGATCTAGCATGTAACACATCATATCACTTTGTGGCCTCACGCACGGTATTTCCACGGGTGCCACCTTACCTGGACCGGGACCATTTGCGCCTTTTGGCTCACGTATATGATAGTGTCGCTAGCATCCATATGACAAAGAACCCGGGCCGACAAGGCTAGTCGTGAACCCAAAGCGGCACTTACCCATGGGGACAGGCATACATGAATCAACCTCGAGCATGTCGGTCAACAGCGTGTGAATCCGGGCTGTAGCACTGGGCTAACAGGACTCCGGTAACCCGGGCTGTAGCAGGCTAGGCAGGACTCCGGATGTCACCGCGTGACATTTCCCCGAAGGGACAGACATAGGAACGCAGTGAAACACATGCCGAACAGTCAAGTGTCCTGAGCAGTAGTGCTGGGCTAGCAGGACTCCGGTGATCCGGGCTGTAGCGGACTACTATCGCTCAGAAGCACTAGACTACATTTCCCCATATGATAGGCTGCCAAGGATAAACAACTAGATAGTCGGATCCCACACATACCAAGCATTTCAATCATACACACAATATGCTCGATATGTGTGAATACAACATGGCATCACAACATAACTCTACAACTCAAGTAATTATTCATTAGGCTCCGAGGAGCGAGATATTACAAACATGGGTCTCATGACCCAACAATCATAGCATACAAGTCAAAGCACATGCGGAAGCTTAACATGTCTGAGTACAGACATCTATAAATGAAAAGGCTAAGAAGCCTGACTATCTACCAGATCCTGCTGAGGGCACAAGATCGTAGCTGAGGTATCAAGCTAAACGTCGAAGTCCACGCGGAACTACTAGCGAGACTGAAGTCTCTCTGCAAAACATAAATTAAGCAAACGTGAGTACAAAGGTACTCAGCAAGACTTACATCAGATCTAAACTACATATGCATCGGTATCATCAAGGGGGGGGGGGTGGAGTTTAACTGCAGCAAGCCAGCTTTGACTCGGTGGCTATCCTGAACTACGATTGCAAGCAACTCTTTTGAGGTGGCGCACACGAGTCCACATATTCCCCATTCAGTACACCACTATGGATCCGCTCCCGTCTCCCTACGAGAAGGCCATCCATAGCACTCACGCTTATCTTGCGAGTTTTAGGGTATCCACTTTCACTTGTCTATGAACTGTTATAGGCAACCCAGAAGTCCTTTACCGCGGACACGGCTATTCGAATAGATCATTTATAACCCTGCAGGGGTGTACTTTGTCACACATGTTTCCACCACTTAGCGTCTGCACACGACATGTGCTCGGTAGACTTCAAGCGAAAGCCGACGTGGGTGTAGACCACGACCTGACTAACCACACAAGTCTCTAGTCCAGGTTTATCGCCTATTCGGGTTCCATCCGCGAGGAGATCTGGCCGGAGTTTCGCTCACAGCCCCAAATGATGTGTGCAGGGTTCCCGAGACACCAAACGGGCGCCCGGTACACCGTGCCATAGTGTATCTACCGCATCATAGCCCACCCCTAGGGTCAGCGCTACGCACGGCCGCCAACACATATCCTATAAACACCAGAAACTAATTGCAACTCCTGGACAGAGGACGAGAGGGGTCAGTAAGTCGAGCGGGGTCATATTTCAGGGCCCAACGTGTGGTAGTAGCTGTTTCATGGATCACAAACACAGAACTCAGTTCCTGAGGACGGTTTCAATGAGACAACCCACCATGTACTCCTACATGGCCTCTCACCGCTACCTTTACCAAATCGTGTTCACACACTTAGCTCTCAACAGTAGGACATGTTTACACACCTCCGATTCATCCCCGATGAATCGGACCTGACTCAACTCTAAGCAGTAGCAGGCATGACAAACAAGCATGAATGAGTAGGCACATCAGGGCTCAAACAATTCCTACTCATGCTAGTGGGTTTCATCTATTTACTGTGGCAATGACAGGTCATGCAGAGGATAAGGGGTTCAACTACCGCAACAAGTAACAGATGAATCGTTGTTGTCCTAATGCAGTAAAAGAGAGCAGGAGTGAGAGAGTGGGCTTGTATCGCAATGAACAAGGGGGTTGTGCTTGCCTGGCACTTCTGAAGATAACATTGAGTCTTCATCAGTGTCATCGATCACGGCGTCGGTACATCATCTATCGAGAGGGGACAAATACCGGCAACAGAGAAAGAAATACAATCAATGCAATGCACAGTATGATGCATGATCATGACATGTCAATATGCTGTGGTTTGAGCTAATGCAACTAGCTATGTTTTAAATGAAGTTGGTTTGAGTACAAGATTCAAATTCCAACCCCATATATGATTATTTAAATGCCCTTTATTTGTTTTGTCCAAAACAGAGGACAAATATTGTTCAAACATGCATGAAAATGGTACAGATGGATTCCTTGAATTTTTCTGATAATTTTACATATATAATTTATCTTATTTAGAGTTACGGTTGAATTTCTATGATTTTTAGAAGTTTTGGGTATTTTCTGAAATAAATAAATCATTTAAGATTTATTTAAATTCTAGAAAAAGGATTACTGCGTCAGCTTGACGTCAGTGTGACGTCAGCAAGTCAACGGGGCAGGGTCCAGGTCAAACCTGACCAGTGGGACCCACTGGTCAGTGACCCAGTGACGGTTTGTCTCACAGACAGGTGGGGCCAGTCAACTGCCACGTCAGCATGGTCAACGCCGACGCATGGGGCCATTGGGTTTTAACTAATCTTTAAACAGAAAATTAAACTAACCTAACTGGCACAGGGGCCCACATGGCAGTGGCTCTAGAGGTGGTTTAGCTGCGTCATTAGTGGCTAGTGATGAGCCGTGTCATCCGTCGCCGGAGTTTCGCCGGCGACGACCATTTCGCGCGGCGGGGATCGTCGGGATCTCGCTACAGGCCACGGTTTGAGGCGGGGTTTGCTCCTACGGCTTCCTGGCATTCTCGCGCATCTAGTGGTGGTAGCGGCAGCAGCTGGGATGGCCGGGGTTGACGGCGGCGAGCACTTCCGTGGCGGCCGGAGTTTGGCACCTGCGGTTTTGGCGTTGTGGTGCACGGGAGGGGAACTGATGGGTTCTACATGCTCCTGGTGAGGTGTGGAGCACGTTGCCGTGCTCGAGAGTGAGCTGCGGTGGCTCTGGTCTCGTCTGCATCATCACCGGCGGCGAGGAGCTCACAGCTCCGGTGAAAAGAGCGGCCAGAGTGTGGGAACGAGTGTGGGGAGGAGGGGGAAAGGTGTGGGAGCTCACAACAATCTCGAGGGAGGACTCAGCGGGCTCGGGGATGACCTGGAGACGGAGAATCGGGGCCGGCGATCTTCGGTGCCCGTCGGTGAAGACGACGGCAATGGCGCCACTGCAGGGCTCTCGGCGTCGCTTGGAGCGTTGAGGAGGAAGGGTGGGTTGAGGCGGAGCTTTGGGAGGCGTCGGGGAGGCGAGGCGGTGGCCGTGGCCGCGGTGAACGGCGTCGGTGGCGACGGACGCGTTCCGGCGGACGCGCGCGAGAGAGACAGAGGAGGGAGGGCGCTCGAGGGAGAGAGAGGGAGAGGTGCAGGTGTTGCGTGGCGTCGAGGAGGGCCTCGCGCGTCTCCAGACGCGGATTAGGACGAAGGAGCGGCCTCCATCGCGAAGCAGGAGGTGGAGAGCTCCTCGGGTGCGCGCGTGCTCGCTCCTGCCTACTGGCAGGAGGAAGACGACGAGCGGGGGGGGGGGGGTAAGTGGGCTGGGCCGGCTTCTCTCCTGGGCCAGGTGGGTGGGCTACAGGTGGGCCGCACAGGTAAGTGGCCTAGGTACGGGTCTCTGTTCTTTTCCTAATTTCCTGTTTGTTTTCTGTTTCAGTTTTTCTTTTCTATTTATGCAAATGGGTTTTAATTTGGTTTTTGAACCAAACTATTTTTTTTCACTTCTGATAATTTTTGCAGGGACTAAATGGATTATTCCAAAGCCCCTCAACAATTTATCAGAATTATTGGACATATAGTTAATATATCACAAATATAAGTCCAATGCAAATAATTATTGGATTAACTCAAATGCCCAAAATAAATATTTCTGTGAACCCAAAAATATTGGTTTGAATTTTACCTCTTGCCAATATTTTTATAGCTTAACAGGAACATTTTCTTAGGTTATTTGAAGCAATTTTTAATGTTGATCATTTTTTTAATTGAGTTCTGGGGCTTTCAGCTTTCCCCAATTCAACTTTCAAAAATTTAGACATGATGCAACACCAGATGCTAGCACTAGGCATTAATAGAACTAGGGATGTGACAACTCGCCCCCACTAAACAAGAATCTCGTCCCGAGATTCAAGACGTGAGGTAAGAAGACAGAGGGAACGCCAATAAAGAACCTTCACGATCCGATTGCCCTTCTCAAAGATGTTGATTCATTGCATCATGTCGATCTTGGCATCCTTGCTTTTGAGATCTTCATCCACGCGATGACGACGGAAAGAAACTCAACTAGGATTGATCTTATCGAAGATCGAACAACTCAGGATCAACTCGTAGAATGAGATGTTGAAACATCTCAAGTTGAGACACATAACACATCGAGAGGGATGGAAGAACAACAACGGGGTTTGATTTGGTGGCAACAATTCCACGCCTAAATAGATGGTGAGGGGGTTTCAAAGTAGCGAGAGGTTATGTTGCCCATAATACCATAACGAGGCACCTTAGTGAAAGTGACCCGTAGAGCTATTCCCTTAAGTGGCAAAAAGAATTACTTTTGATTCAGAGATCGTTGGAACTCTTCATACCAGCTTAAGGCAATTTACAATTGATCGTTTGAGACAGCTTGAAGAGATGGCATACTTGGACTAGGATGGATGATGTGGACTACCTTGTTGAAGACAACGCAATGGATGATTTTTGCTTATCATCAGAAGTGGATGGGATCCATGGTAGGTCCACTTTTGAAGATGATCCTGAACAAAACTACTGAGGTGCAAGCTGGGAACAAAATGCAAATGTTGGGAATAATTCTAGTAACTGGGGAGAAGATTCACCGGCAAAGGTGATTCCACCAATTGGATGGCTATCAACAACTGCGAGGACGGAGGCACATTCCAGTTAATGACAACGTCAGAACCTAGTGCCTGAGCGTGCTCTCAAGAACTTGAGCATTTCCATACTCATCAAGGTCTTACCAACATCCATGTCAAGGATCCTGGCAACACAACATACCACCATGATGAATGGTGATGGATAATGCAGATGCAAAGGAAGATAACACTTTCTCAGATTTCACCTTAGCGAGGCCAAGGAAACAAAATCTGGATGATCGACCGAGAGACATTTAGCACTCCGCTTCTAATGTTCTCCTTGATGTATTGGTTACCACGGTCATGCTTTAAGCATCGGCATAGCCACCAAGTAGTGGTCGGACTTCGGAATACAATAGATCCATAAGGAACAACTTCTGGAGTAAATCCTACAAAATCCTTATGGGAGGGTGGCCAACTTTCTTCAATCTAGATACTACAATAATAGGTCTTCCGGCTGGATGTGTTGGCCACGACATCCACTTTATCATTTATCGAGAGACCAATATTATAGTTCTTGGAAAATGCGCCAACCATCATATCTGCCTGAGATTCAGATCTGGTTGGTGACAGGATATTCCAGACTCATCGAGTCTAGAAAGGAAAATGAAGGTTTGCAACACAAATCGACGAGACGACGTTGCGAGATTCTCGGGGAATGAACTACGATAGTAAGCTCCAAAACATGAGCTGGTTCTGCTACGAACATGTGAACACACTGTCCCAGACAAGCATGACCACGTAGTAGTCTTATAATAAAACACTACCGAGTTCAAGTGGGGAACCATCATTGCGGATAACAAAGTCCTTGCGTAATTCTAGCCCCTAAGAAGAAACTTCCTCTCCTTGAACAAATCAATCAGTGGCTTGGTGTGCTAGGGATACATATAGAATGAAGGTTGCAAGTCTCCAAACCACAGTATACTTCGCACGTATGCGTGACCGATTTGGGATGATTCCAGAGAAAGCAAGACAAACTTTCCCAAATTCACGGCGGCAACTTGCAACATATGCACATGAATCAGGGAAAGTCACTACTTTCATCCAAACATATGCTTCATGAACGAAACACGAAGATAATGCTTATAAAGTTTACAATGCTAGTGTAGCGTTCGACAAGAATCATGGGGGAGATAAAATGTTGCTGATGGGCTCAACAACAACTCATCGGTATTTCCATATCACTGGACTTCCACCATCATGTGAACGATGTGATAGTATTGGTCAGACCAAAAGATGTAATGGTGTATGCTCGAGGGATCAACCACGAGTAAGACAACATTACGAACATCGTTGGTTCTGATTTGACTTGACGATATCCCATACTCAAGTCAAGGTTTTGTCAAGGCAATAGATCCAACAACTGATCACGAGGACCAATTGATGAAGATATCACCTTTCTTCAGCATACACACACACACGAGGATATCCCTTAAGAATGAACTAAGTAGATTAAGCTTTTATCTTCCAACTCTCCAAGTTGTTGTTTTAGCTTAACCAATTAGTTCAGGGGTATCCAATCACAGGTTCTTGGGGAAAAGTGGTTTTTCGGAAAACCAACTGGAACACGAACTCAACATAACGGTCAGATGACAACCTGGTAACACTTCCGAGAAGATATTCGGAAAATCATGAACCACCGATATGTTACTAAGCTCGAGAACAACCTTGCTTTCAAGGCAAGAAGATGTGATCAAAAGAGCAAGGGATTGGCACAATCCTAACTCCTCGATCAAAGAGTGCACCAGAAATATGGACTAGGTAGCACGATCAATCTTAGAATGATGATTTGATAACCAACACGCTAAGAATGAGAATTTCGTCCATTTACTACCAAGCAACATGGTTGCTAGGAGTATTGACTTCACACATCACGACTCACTTGCCGGCATTCCGGTTGCAACAACACGGAAACCGAGAAATGAATAATGATGGAGGGAGTATCACTACGTCAAGAATTCATGAGAGATGCTGCATTTCCTATGACAATCCTGACATAAAGGGGGTAATACTCCGAGGTAGAACAGAACAAAAGCTGGATTGGCATTTTGATCTGCGGAATACAACCACTTTGACCCGATCCCAGAAATGGATGAGGTACTGGAGTTTGTTTCTCCTAGTCATTCTGGAATAGAACGGCTTGACGAACCACAAGGGTGCTAGGCATCGATGAACACGAATGCATACATACTCCTCACTATCAATTGATAGACGAAGATCGGAATATAACGGAAGGGGAACAACTCAAAGGTACATATAACTTTCTGAGTTGTGGATGCATAGATTAGTATGTCGAACGAGTTCAACATATTTCTTCCGGATAACCCATGCAGAAAAGGTAGAACTGGCAGAGCCACAATATAGAATGGAGAACTCATCAAGAGCACCCTGGTTGTGATCTTATGGTTCAAAGAACTTCTGCCATAGGCGGTTCATAGTATTTGGAAGAAGGATATACCACGGACCTCGAGGTCTATCACAAGGTTTACTAATGTCCTACGGAACTAGCAAACACTATCAACATGAAGCAGGTAGGGTGAGTCTCGGGTTCAAAACCCAGGAATAGAATGCCTACCAACTAAATGGCATCACGGGATGCTTTTGAGAATAATGGCCAGAATCACACACTGGGAATACAAAACATGGCTAGATCACTAGGTGACTCCCTAAAACACCTAGGGTCATAGTAATAGCTCCAACATATATGTCGAGGCAACAAAGTACCTCAACTCACCGATTAGTGTGATTAATCTGGCCCAAATGGACATCAGGAACAGAAGGAAGGGATTTGCAAAGGCATCAGACTATTTAGAAACCTGGGATGACTCGGACAGCATAACGGCTATAAATGCTCAAAATGATTTGAGACATCCTGCAAAATGGTGGCATAACCACTCAGAAGCACAATATCAAGGTTCGAGACCAACTATGAACACACAGAAGTAGTAGAAACTGAACTGGGCTTAAATCCAACAATCTTAGGCAACTATGGTTTAGTAACACGTCATCCTGATAGATAGATGAGAAGGCCTAATTCTTAATCCCCGTAGAAAGAAGAGGTTGACTCAGATCAGAAGGGCATAGGGTAAAGGAGTAAAAAGAGCCTTATTTTCCCTTCCACAATCAGTTCCCTTACATAACTAAAGCATTTCTAGACTCAACTTCGACAAGTTTGGCTTGGTAATCCTACAGGCAGTCAGGCTCTGATACCAACGCTGTCGGGACCCCGATTCCAAGTCACACCGATCTAGCATGTAACACATCATATCACTTTGTGGCCTCACGCACGGTATTTCCATGGGTGCCACCTTACCTGGCCCGGGACCGTTTGCGCCTTTTGGCTCACGTATATGATAGTGTCGCTAGCATCCATATGACAAAGAACCCGGGCCGACATGGCTAGTCGTGAACCCAAAGCGGCACTAACCCATGGGGACAGGCATACATGAATCAACCTCGAGCATGTCGGTCAACAGCGTGTGAATCCGGGCTGTAGCACTGGGCTAACAGGACTCCGGTAACCCGGGCTGTAGCAGGCTAGGCAGGACTCCGGATGTCACCGCGTGACATTTCCCCGAGGGGACAGACATAGGAACGCAGTGAAACACATGCCGGCCAGTCAAGTGTCCTGAGCAGTAGTGCTGGGCTAGCAGGACTCCGGTGATCCGGGCTGTAGCGGACTACTATCGCTCAGAAGCACTAGACTACATTTCCCCATATGATAGGCTGCCAAGGATAAACAACTAGATAGTCGGATCCCACACATACCAAGCATTTCAATCATACACACAATATGCTCGATATGTGTGAATACAACATGGCATCACAACATAACTCTACAACTCAAGTAATTATTCATTAGGCTCCGAGGAGCGAGATATTACAAACATGGGTCTCATGACCCAACAATCATAGCATACAAGTCAAAGCACATGCGGAAGCTTAACATGTCTGAGTACAGACATCTATAAATGAAAAGGCTAAGAAGCCTGACTATCTACCAGATCCTGCCGAGGGCACCAGATCGTAGCTGAGGTATGAAGCTAAACGTCGAAGTCCACGTGGAACTACTAGCGAGACTGAAGTCTCTCTGCAAAACATAAATTAAGCAAACGTGAGTACAAAGGTACTCAGCAAGACTTACATCAGATCTAAACTACATATGCATCGGTATCATCAAGGGGGGTGGAGTTTAACTGCAGCAAGCCAGCTTTGACTCGGTGGCTATCCTGAACTACGATTGCAAGCAACTCTTTTGAGGTGGCGCACACGAGTCCACATATTCCCCATTCAATACACCACTATGGATCCGCTCCCGTCTCCCTACGAGAAGGCCATCCATAGCACTCACACTTATCTTGCGAGTTTTAGGGTATCCACTTTCACTTGTCTATGAACTGTTATAGGCAACCCAGAAGTCCTTTACCGCAGACACGGCTATTCGAATAGATCATTTATAACCCTGCAGGGGTGTACTTCGTCACACATGTTTCCACCACTTAGCGTCTGCACACGACATGTGCTCGGCAGACTTCAAGCGAAAGCCGACGTGGGTGTAGACCACGACCTGACTAACCACACAAGTCTCTAGTCCAGGTTTATCGCCTATTCGGGTTCCATCCGCGAGGAGATCCGGCCGGAGTTTCGCTCACAGCCCCAAACGATGTGTGCAGGGTTCCCGAGACACCAAACGGGTGCCCGGTACACCGTGCCACAGTGTATCTACCGCATCATAGCCCACCCCTAGGGTCAGCGCTACGCACGGCCGCCAACACATATCCTATAAACACCAGAAACTAATTGCAACTCCTGGACAGAGGACGAGAGGGGTCAGTAAGTCGAGTGGGGTCATATTTCAGGGCCCAACGTGTGGTAGTAGCTGTTTCATGGATCACAAACACAGAACTCAGTTCCTGAGGACGGTTTCAATGAGACAACCCACCATGTACTCCTACATGGCCTCTCACCGCTACCTTTACCAAATCGTGTTCACACACTTAGCTCTCAACAGTAGGACATGTTTACACACCTCCGATTCATCCCCGATGAATCGGACCTGACTCAACTCTAAGCAGTAGCAGGCATGACAAACAAGCATGAATGAGTAGGCACATCAAGGCTCAAACAATTCCTACTCATGCTAGTGGGTTTCATCTATTTACTGTGGCAATGACAGGTCATGCAGAGGATAAGGGGTTCAACTACCGCAACAAGTAATAGATGAATCGTTGTTGTCCTAATGCAGTAAAAGAGAGCAGGAGCGAGAGAGTGGGCTTGTATCGGAATGAACAAGGGGGTTGTGCTTGCCTGGCACTTCTGAAGATAACATTGAGTCTTCATCAGTGTCATCGATCACGGCGTCGGTACATCGTCTATCGAGAGGGGACAAATACCGGCAACAGAGAAAGAAATACAATCAATGCAATGCACAGTATGATGCATGATCATGACATGTCAATATGCTGTGGTTTGAGCTAATGCAACTAGCTATGTTTTAAATGAAGTTGGTTTGAGTACAAGATTCAAATTCCAACCCCATATATGATTATTTAAATGCCCTTTATTTGTTTTGTCCAAAACAGAGGAAAAATATTATTCAAACATGCATGAAAATGGTACAGATGGATTCCTTGAATTTTTCTGATAATTTTACATATATAATTTATCTTATTTGGAGTTACGGTTGAATTTCTATGATTTTTAGAAGTTTTGGGTATTTTCTGAAATAAATAAATCATTTAAGATTTATTTAAATTCTAGAAAAAGGATTACTGCGTCAGCTTGATGTCAGTGTGACGTCAGCAAGTCAACGGGGCAGGGTCCAGGTCAAACCTGACCAGTGGGACCCACTGGTCAGTGACCAAGTGACGGTTTGTCTCACAGACAGGTGGGGCCAGTCAACTGCCACGTCAGCGTGGTCAAAGCCGACGCGTGGGGCCATTGGGTTTTAACTAATCTTTAAACAGAAAATTAAACTAACCTAACTGGCACAGGGGCCCACATGGCAGTGGCTCTAGAGGTGGTTTAGCTGGGTCATTAGTGGCTAATGATGAGCCGTGTCATCCGTCGCCGGAGTTTCGCCGGCGACGACCATTTCGCGCGGCGGGGATCGTCGGGATCTCGCTACAGGCCACGGTTTGAGGCGGGGTTTGCTCCTACGGCTTCCTGGCATTCTCGCGCATCTAGTGGTGGTAGCGGCAGCAGCTGGGATGGCCGGGGTTGACGGCGGCGAGCACTTCCGCGGCGGCCGGAGTTTGGCACCTGCGGTTTTGGCGTTGTGGTGCACGGGAGGGGAACTGATGGGTTCTACGTGCTCCTGGTGAGGTGTGGAGCACGTTGCCGTGCTCGGGAGTGAGCTGCGGTGGCTCTGGTTTTGTCTGCATCATCACCGGCGGCGAGGAGCTCACGGCTCCGGTGAAAAGAGCGGCCAGAGTGTGGGAACGAGTGTGGGGAGGAGGGGGAAAGGTGTGGGAGCTCACAACGATCTCGAGGGAGGACTCAGCGGGCTCGGGGACGACCTGGAGACGGAGAATCGGGGCCGGCGATCTTCGGTGCCCGTCGGTGAAGACAACAGCAATGGCGCCACTGCAGGGCTCCCGGCGTCGCTTGGAGCGGTGAGGAGGAAGGGTGGGTCGAGGCGGAGCTTTGGGAGGCGTCGGGGAGGCGAGGCGGTGGCCGTGGCCGCGGTGAACGGCGTCGGTGGCGACGGGCGCGTTCGGGCGGACGCGCGCGAGAGAGACAGAGGAGGGAGGGCGCTCGAGGGAGAGAGAGGGAGAGGTGCAGGTGTCACGTGGCGTCGAGGAGGGCCTCGCGCGTCTCCAGACGCGGATTAGGACGAAGGAGCGGCCTCCAGCGTGAAGCAGGAGGTGGAGAGCTCCTCGGGTGCGCGCGTGCTCGCTCCTGCCTACTGGCAGGAGGAAGACGACGAGCGGGGGGGGGGGGGGTAAGTGGGCTGGGCCGGCTTCTCTCCTGGGCCAGGTGGGTGGGCTACAGGTGGGCCGCACAGGTAAGTGGCCCAGGTACGGGTCTCTGTTCTTTTCCTAATTTCCTGTTTGTTTTCTGTTTCAGTTTTTCTTTTCTATTTATGCAATTGGGTTTTAATTTGGTTTTTGAACCAAACTATTTTTTTTCACTTCTGATAATTTTTGCAGGGACTAAATGGATTATTCCAAAGCCCCTCAACAATTTATCAGAATTATTGGACATATAGTTAATATATCACAAATATAAGTCCAATGCAAATAATTATTGGATTAACTCAAATGCCCAAAATAAATATTTCTGTGAACCCAAAAATATTGGTTTGAATTTTACCTCTTGCCAATATTTTTATAGCTTAACAGGAACATTTTCTTAGGTTATTTGAAGCAATTTTTAATGTTGATCATTTTTTTAATTGATTTCTGGGTCTTTCAGCTTTCCCCAATTCAACTTTCAAAAATTTAGACATGATGCAACACCAGATGCTAGCACTAGGCATTAATAGAACTAGGGATGTGACAGTCTTGGTGCCACCGAACTGTGACTCGGTCTGACCGAGTTCACCAGTTCTGGTGGCAAAACTGCTTCGGTGTCACCGAGTTTGAAAATCGGTAGATCCGAGATGCTTTCTGTGGAAAACTAAAACTAAGTTTTTGAATCAATCTTTTGCAAAAATCTCTGCTTTTTGTGATGCTCATCCACTCTATCTTATCCATAATCTATTCACAGGGTCAGCAGTCAGTTTGCAACATGTCTGATCAAAGTGACAGCCAGAATGTGTCTGAGCAGCAAGTTGTGATGAGTGAGGGCACTAGCCCCTCAAGTTCTTCTGATGATGGTAGCAGGAGCACCCCCAGCAATATGCCTAAGGCTGCCACACGTCAAAGGAAGAAGAGAACGTCTGATTCTGAGGATGAAGACTTTGTGGCAGAGGAAGAGGCCACATCAAAGAGAGCTGAACCAGCTCAAGGCAAAAAGCCAGGGCTGAAAATCAAAAGGCCAGCAGGCAGGCAGCCCATGTCTAAGGCAAGAGTTCCCACTTCCAAACCTAGGAAGGCTGCAACTAAAGAAACCATGAAGCTTGCCCTGGAATCTGAAGAGGAAGCAGGTGGCCAAGGCAAGAAGAGGAAAGAGAGGGTGAAAAAGACTGTAGCCAGAGTGCTTGGGAAGGCCTCCATCATGGTAGATGAGGAGGAAGAAGAAGAAGAGGTTGATGCACCAGCACCCAAGGAAGCCAAACTCATGGGAGATGCTATAAGGTCAGGAACAGCTGCATCCAAGCCCAAGGAAGCACCTAAGGCTGCATCTAAGCCTAAGAGTGCACCAAAGAGAAACACACGAAGCATCCCAGCTGCGGAAAATAACAAGGCCCCAGTGCCTGAAGCTATCGAAGAAGAGGAAGAGAGTGTCCTTAGGAAGCTCAAGCCCAAGATCCCAGACCACAACGATGCTCATCCTGTGGCTGAGGATATGAAGCTCAGGAGAGATTCAGGGCTGAGGAAATGGAGAGAAGCAGATCCGTATGCTTCTAGGAGAAGGACTGCCGTGGATTACAGATTTCATACCAAGGAGCAGCAAGATTTCTATGAGATTGTTTTGCTTGACAAGAAGCCAATCGTTTGTGACATGAGATGGGTCGACTGGACCCACATCAAGGACAATGAAGAGTACTACCCCGGTGTATTTGACAGCTTTAGTGCGTGTGGAGTTGCAGACTTTGTTGGGCAGAAGCTCACAAAGTGGAACGAGGAGCTGATCATGCAATTCTACTCCACAGCACACTTTTATCCGGATGGCAGGATCACATGGATGTCAGAGGGTACAAGGTACCAATCCACTGTTGAAGAATGGGCGAAGTTGATCAATGCCCCAGAGGAGCAAGCTGATGACTTGGACATTTATGCCAAGAAAAAGATGGATCACAACTCCATGTCCAACATGTACAAGGAGATCCCGAATGAAGCGCTCGACACGTTCAAGTTTGGCTCAGTGCACTATCTGCTCTCAGGATTGCCTACGATCAACTGGATCCTTAGGCACACCCTTCTGCCCAAATCTGGAGATCACAAGATGATCAGAGGTCACGCGATCAACTTGCTTCATGTCTTTGACGTGCCTCAGAAATTCAAGGTCATGAGTCTCATTGTGGAAACAATCAAGAGGACAGCTGCAGACCAGAAGAGGAGTTGTGGGTATGCCCCACAGATTCAGGAGCTCATCAACTCCAAGATGGGCACGGGCGTGTATTTATTGGATAAGGAACACCTGCCCATCCGTCCAGATTTTGAGGATAACCAAGTGGTTATGACTGAGAATGAACCCTCATCTGCCCATGCACAAGCTCAGAAGGGGAAGGCGAAGAAGGAGAAAGCTGCCGGGATGCCTACTCAAGCGGAGGCATCTGATTACTTCTTGAAGGCCAAACAAGAGCAGCTCGGTTACCTGATAGCGTCCACCCTGCGGATTGAGCAGAGTATAGCTACCCTGACTCAGAACTAGGCGAGCCTAGAGAGGATCATGGAACAGAGGTTCTATGCCCTGGACATCAAAGTGACTGAGATACAGACTGCCGTGGAGCAGCTCCAGGACGACATGAACGAGAGAAGAGGCAGAACCACAACTGATGCTTTTGCCAGGGTGCCACGAGGTCCGAGGTCGTCTGCACTGCCAGTTGCTGACACTAGAGCTACAACGTCTGCACCAGCTACAGCCTCCGTTCCACTAGCTCCAGCATCCACCACAGCCTCAACACCTACCACATCTACTGAAGGCTTCGTCCTTGGCGTGCTCCGGACTCCACCACCACCTGAAGATCAAGCCTGAGCGTCGACTTAGCACTATGCATTCTCTAGGAACTTTTTGGTAACTTGTTGCCAAAGGGGGAGAAAATGTATAGATCATAGGCTTCGAGAGAGAGTGTTGCTTTTATTCTCTCTTGTTTTTATTTGGTGGTTTTTCGAACTTTGTTTGCTTGCGTGTGCGATACTATGTCATTATTCGTGAGACATCGATGATCAATTGTTTGATCATAAGCTACACTTAATGGTTGCTTAATGCTTGCTAAATGTTATCATTCTATCTATTGTCTGTGATCATTCACTATTCTTGGTGATGAGTGCATGTATTTCAATCTTATCATTTTTTTGAGCGCTCCACCAAGATGTATGTGACATGGAAGAGTAACCCATGATTCTAACTCCTTGTGCATTTGCAGTCCAAAGCAAATTTTAAAATATGCACAAATTTAGGGGGAGCTCTTACTTATCACATACTTCTCAAAGCGACGATGTATTTCATGATTATTATTATTTGTCGAAGCTTTGATCTATATGTTATCATCAATTACCAAAAAGGGGGAGATTGAAAGTGCAACTATCCCTAGGTGGTTTTGGTAATTCATAACAACATATAGCTCATTGAGCTAATGCTATTCCAAGATGATTATTTCAGGAAAGCTCAATGATTGTCATGGCATGGATGTGAAAGTGGAACCCTCAAAATGCTAAGGACAAAGAATTGGCTCAAGCTCAAAAGTTCAAGACTCTTCATTTTATATTTTAGTGATCCAAGATCACATTGAGTCTTTAGGAAAAGCCAATACTATCAAGGAGGGATGAGGTGTTGCTTAATGAGCCTCTTGCTTTATGTGCTTAGTGATATGCTCCAAAATCCTCAACCACCTTTCCATATCCACAAATGACCTAAACCCTAAGCCAAACTCGGTCATACCGATTCTGTCAATCCGGCGCCACCGAGTGTCACTTGTCATTTGCCACTGCCAAACCCTAGCAATTCGGTCCTACTGATAAGGATCTCGGTCACACCGATATGGGGTTGCAAACTCTCTGTTTTCCTTTCGTTACTTTTCGGTCTCACCGAAAGAGCGAATCGGTCCCGCCGAGAATGCAATGCAAACTCTCTGTTTCCTTCTTGTAACTTTTCGGTCTCACCGAAAGAGCAAGTCGGTCCCACCGAGCTTGCCTGACCAACTCTCTGGTTAGCTAATTGCCGAACTCGGTCTCACCGAGTTTGTGCGATCGGTCTCACCGAGATTACGTTATGCCCAAACCCTAACCGAATCGGTCCTACCGAGTTGCATCTCAGTCCCACCGAAATTCCTAACTGTCACTAGGTTTACTATTTCGGTCAGACCGAGTTTTCTGATTCGGTCCCACCGAGATTGGTAGATTGTGTGTAACGGTTGGATTTTGTGTGGAGGCTATAAATACCCCTCCACCTCCTCTTCATTCGTGGAGAGAGCCATCAGAACACATACACCATTCCTACTCATATGTTCTGAGAAAGAACCACCTACTCATGTGTTGAGACCAAGATATTCCATTCCTACCATATGAATCTTGATCTCTAGCCTTCCCCAAGTTGCTTTCCACTCAAATCTTCTTTCCACCAGATCCAAATCCTATGAGAGAGAGTTGAGTGTTGGGGAGACTATCATTTGAAGCACAAGAGCAAGGAGTTCATCATCAACACACCATTTGTTACTTCTTGGAGAGTGGTGTCTCCTAGATTGGCTAGGTGTCACTTGGGAGCCTCCGACAAGATTGTGGAGTTGAACCAAGGAGTTTGTAAGGGCAAGGAGATCGCCTACTTCGTGAAGATCTACCGCTAGTGAGGCAAGTCCTTCGTGGGCGATGGCCATGGTGGAATAGACAAGGTTGCTTCTTCGTGGACCCTTCGTGGGTGGAGCCCTCTGTGGACTCCCGCAACCGTTACCCTCCGTGGGTTGAAGTCTCCATCAACGTGGATGTAGGATAGCACCACCTATCCGAACCACGGGAAAACATCCGTGTCTCCAATTGCGTTGAATCCTCCAAACCCTTCCCTTTACATTCTTGCAAGTTGCATGCTTTACTTTCCGCTGCCAATAAACTCTTTGCATGCTTGCTTGAATTGTGTGATGATTTCTTGACTTGCTCTAAGATAGCTAAAATCTGCCAAGAACTAAAATTGGGAAAAGGCTAAGTTTTTAGTTGGTCAAGTAGTCTAATCACCCCCCCCCCCCCTCTAGACATACTTTCGATCCTACAGACTTGTAGATTTTGGAATAAGTATGTGAGTTCTTTATGACTAATGTTGAGTCCATGGATTATACGCACTCTCACCCTTCCATCCTTGCTAGCCTCTTCGATTCCGTGCATTGCCCTTTCTCACATTGAGAGTTGGCGCAAACTTCACCAGTGCATCCAAACCCCGTGATATGATACGCTCTATCACACATAAACCTCCTTATATCTTCCTCAAAACAGCCACCATACCTACCTATTATGGCATTTCCATAGCCATTCCGAGATATATTGCCATGCAACTTTCCACCATTCCGTTTATCATGACACATTCATCATTGTCATATTGCTTAGCATGATCATGTAGTTGACATAGTATTTGTGGAAAAGCCACCGTTCATAATTCTTTCATACATGTCACTCTTGATTCATGGCATATCTCGGGACACCGCCAAAGGCATTCATATAGAGTCATCTTTGTTCTAATATCGAGTTGTAATAATTGAGTTGTAAATAAATAGAAGTGTGATGGTCATCATTTTCTAGAGCATTGTCCCAAGTGATGAATAAAAAAAGAGAAAAGCCATAAAAAGGAGAAGGCCCAAAAAAACAGAGAAAGGCCATAAAAAAAGAAGAGAAGGCCCAAAAAATGAGACAAAAAGAGAGAAGGGACAATGCTACTATCCTTTGCCACACTTGTGCTTCAAAGTAGCACCATAGTCCTCATGATAGAGAGTCTCTTGTTTTGTCACTTTCATATACTAGTGGGAAATTTTCATTATAGAACATGGCTTGTATATTCCAACAATGGGCCTCCTCAAGTGCCCTAGGTCTTCGTGAGCAAGCAAGTTGGATGCACACCCACTTACTTTCTTTTGTTGAGCTTTCATACATTTATAGCTCTAGTGCATCCGTTGCATGGCAATCCCTACTCCTTGCATCAACATCAATTGATGGGCATCTCCATAGCCCATTGATTAGCCTCGTTGATGTGAGACTTTCTCCTTTTTGTCTTCTCCACATAACCCCCATCATCATATTCTATTCCACCGATAGTGCTATCTCCATGGCTCGCGCTCATATATTGCGTGAAAGTTTATAGGTTTGAGATTACTAAAGTATGAAACAATTGCTTGGCTTGTCATCAGGGTTGTGCATGATGAGAGCATTCTTGTGTGACAAAAATGGAGCATGACTAAACTATATGATTTTGTAGGGATGAACTTTCTTTGGCCATGTTATTTCGAGAGGACATAATTGCTTAGTTAGTATGATTGAAGTATTATTATTTTTATGTCAATATGAACTTTTGTCTTGAATCTTTCGGATCTGAATATTCATACCACAATTAAGAATAATTACATGAAAATTATGCCAAGTAGCGCTCCGCATCAAAAATCCTGTTTTTATCATTTACCTACTCAAGGACGAGCAGGAATTAAGCTTGGGGATGCTGATACGTCTCCAACGTATCTATAATTTTTGATTGCTCCATGCTATATTATCTTCTGTTTTGGATGTTTATGGGCTTTATTAGACACTTTTATATTATTTTTGGGACTAACCTATTAACCCAGAGCCCAGTGCCAGTTTCTGTTTTTTTACCTTGTTTTAGAATATCGCAGAAAAGGAAAATCAAATGGAGTCCAATTGACCTGAAACTTCACGGAACTTATTTTTGGAAGGAAAGCAACCTGATGGACTTGGAGTGCATGTACGGAAAGAAACAAGGGAGCCACGAGGTAGGGGGCGCGTCCAACCCCCTAGGGCGCGCCCTCCACCCTCGTGGGCCCCTCATGGCCCCCCTGATGTACTTCTTCTGCCTATATATCTCCATATACCCTAAAAACATCCGAGAGCACAATAGATTGGGAGTTCCGCCGCCAGAAGCCTCCGTGGCCATCGAAAACCAATCTTGACCCATTCCGGCACCCTGCCGGATGGGTCAATCCCTCTTCGGTGGGCATCTTCATCATCCCGGTGCTCTCCATGACGAGGATGGAATAGTTCTCCCTCGGGGTTGAGGGTATGTACCAGTAGCTATGTGTTTGATCTCTCTCTCTCTCTCTCTCTCTCTCTCTCGTGTTCTTGAGGTGATACGATCTTGATGTATCGCGAGCTTTGCTATTATATTTGGATCCTATGATGTTTCTTGCCCCCTCTACTCTCTTGTAATGGATTGAGTTTTCCCCTTGAAGTAATCTTATCGGATTGAGTCTTTAAAGATTTGAGAACACTTGATGTATGTCTTGCCATGCGTATCTGTGGTGACAATGGGATACCACATGATTCACTTGATGTATGTTTTGGTGATCAACTTGCGGGTTCCACCCATGAACCTATGCATAGGGGTTGGCACACGTTTTTGTCGTGATTCTCCGGTAGAAACTTTGGGGCACTCTTTGAGGTTCTATGTGTTGGTTGAATAGATGAATCTGAGATTGTGTGACGCATATCGTATAATCATACCCATGAATAATTGAGGTGACATTGGAGTATCTAGGTGACATTAGGGTTTTGGTTGATTTGTGTCTTAAGGTGTTATTCTAGTACGAACTCTAGGGCTATTTGTGACACTTATAGGAATAGCCCAATGGATTGATTGGAAAGAATAACTTTGAGGTGGTTTCGTACCCTACCATAATCTCTTCGTTTGTCCTCCGCTATTAGTGACATTGGAGTGACTCTTTGTTGCATGTTGAGGGATAGTTATATGATCCAATTATGTTATTATTGTTGAGAGGACTTGCACTAGTGAAAGTATGAACCATAGGCCTTGTTTCAATGCATTGCAATACCGTTTACGCTCACTTTTATCATTAGTTACATTGCTGTTTTTATATTTTCATATTACAAAAACCTTTATCTACCATCCATATACCACTTGTATCACCATCTCTTCGCCGAACTAGTGCACCTATACAATTTACCATTGTATTGGGTGTGTTGGGGACACAAGAGACTCTTTGTTATTTGGTTGCAGGGTTGCTTGAGAGAGACCATCTTCATCCTACGCCTCCTACGGATTGATAAACCTTAGGTCATCCACTTGAGTGAAATTTGCTACTGTCCTACAAACCTCTGCACTTGGAGGCCCAACAATGTCTACAAGAAGAAGGTTGTGTAGTAGGCATCACGGTGCGGTCCGAACTGTTTTTAACCCCGAAATTTCGACTCACATTCAAACTGATTTTAAAAATAAATGAATATCAATATAAAATCCAACAAATTATCCACGCATAAAAATTAATGTAATTTAAAATCTCGAAATGAAAAAAAAAGATATTTGAAACTAATTGCCGGTTTGATGTGTTTTAAAAATGTACAACCCATTTCTCATTACTGATGGGCCATTTTCTCGGCCAGCCCAATGAAAGCTCTCCTCGTCTTGAAAGATTTGCAGCCCAACATGCCTGACAAAGGGACTTACTTGGCAAATCACAAAAAAACTGGGTTGTGGCCGTGGACCCAGCTGTTAGCCTCTACATGTACAGTACTCTTCCGATGGAAGTCATTCCTTGACCATGTTGACCACGCCGCGTGGAGAGCACCATGGCGGTGGACGGTGGCGAGGCCTAGGAAGGGGACGACGCAGAGCCGGGGAAGACACGGCAGTGGAAGCCCGCGCGGAGAGGATTACGAGGGTTCACTGGTTCGGCTGCGGTGTGAGGCTGCCGTCGCCGCAGGGCCTGGCCAGCGGTGGGAATAGTAGGGGCGGTGAGGCCTCCGCAGCAGCACAACCGGCCATGGGAGGCAGGAGCATGCGGCACGACCGACGCTACTTTGGGCGGCTGGAGCAAGAAGACCAGAGGTTGAAGAAGCACTACGGCCGTTGGATGGACATCGGACAGTCACTGGAGCTAGAATCATTAATATTGACTAAGTTGACAAAGCCCTTTGTCCCCGTCAACTTAGTAGGCCCACAAGTCAGCCTCCCACCAAGGTGGGTCCCAGCTAGCCGGGTGAGTATTCATTTTTTTGTGCGTAATAAGGAAGCACTTCCGGTGGGTCCGAGCTGACAGCGGGGGGAACGTTTTTTTCACGAAATACGGTGGCCCGTCAGGTGGGTCCCAGCAGTCAGGGGGCAAACGTTTTTTTGCAAAATACGGTGGCCCGTCCAGTGGGTCCCTGCTGTCAGTTGGAGGAATCATTATTTTCCGCGTAATAAGGAGGCACTTACTTGCTGCGGCTGTGGACCCAGCTGAGACTCTCCACGTACAGTCTACTTCCGATGGAAGTCGTTCCTTGACCATGTTGACCTTGCCGCATTCCGTTGCATGCATGCGTCCATGGGCGTGGTGCGTCCCCACTGTCAGCCTCTCACGTACAGTCATCTTCCGATGACTCTCGGTTGTTGACCACGTTGACCACACCGTGCCGAGCGCACCCAGACTGGAACGACTCGTAGATGGGGAAGACGGGGCAGTGGAGTCATAGATGGAGAGGAGTGGAAACTTCACTGGTTCGGGTGCACGGCAACACAGCCGCGGTGCCGCCCACGGGAGACAGGAGCAAGAACAAAGGTTGAAGAAGGAGCACGGCTCTTGGATTAACATCCAACGGTCCAGCTGCTAGAATCATTTGTTGATTAAGTTGACAAAGCCGTGCGTACACGTCCGGTTATTAGGCCCACAAGTCAGTCACCAAATCTGACGGGTCCCAGCTGTCAACGGGATGAATAATTTTTTTCACAAAACAAGGAGGCACTTCCTTCTATGCGAAGATACAGCCGGTGGGTTCGAGCTGTCAGGCGGAGGAAACATTTTTTTCAGCTTAATAAGGAGGAACTTTCCTTGTGTGCGACCATGGACCTCGTGGGTCCCAGCCGTCAGGCTCTCCATGTACAGTCCTCTTCCGATGACTCTTGTTTGTTGACCACGCCGCACCGAAAGCAGCGAGGCGGTGGACGACGGCGAGGCCCAGATGGGAACGACTCGGAGGTGGGAAAACACGGCAGTGGAGTCGCGGATTGAGAGGAGGAGAAGGGTTATAGCTGGTTCTGTTGCGGCGTGGGGCTGTAGTCTGTGGAGAATAACAGGAGGTGTCGAGAGGTGGAGGGATAGCCTGGCCGGCGGTGAGGTAGCGCTTCGCAGTGATGCGTGCTAAGCAGAGCCGCTAGCCACCAGAGGCCGGACCAGGCGGTCCCGGCGACGCGGGAGGAAGAAGACGAGAGATTAAAGGTGCATGTCGGCCATTGGATATAAATCCAATGGTTGTGGATGACACAATCATTTGTTGACCAAGTTGACAATGCCCTGCATAGGCTTCGACCTATTGGCCCACATGTCAGCCTACAAAAATGTGGCATATATTTAACCCATGTTTTCTAGCATGTACAATCCATTTGCTGGGCTGGGTGAACAAATAATTTCGCGTCAATCAGGCCCATTTATATTTTCTAAGAAATCCCAGCCCATTTGCACTTCCTTGAAATACACGTATTAGGTGGGCTCGTTATATATATAATGTTATGTTAGAAGGAGGAATTAATATCAAAGAATAAAACCGAAGAGGCACATTATATATATATAAGAAATTAGCGAGTTATTGCTCAAAATAAAAATGAGCGCGTTATTATTAAGTTGGTCCTTAAAATCTTCGCAAGCTTTTGTACGCAATCACCAGGATTTTCCTTGCCTGTGAGTCGAAAACAACCAGGATTTTCCATGCCAACTTCCATTAAACATTTACTTTTATAAGTTAATAACACGTGGGATGTTTTTATAATGTATAATAGTAATAATATAAATATATATAATGTGGTTAGAAGGGAAAACATAAACTGGACACAGCATTACTTTTATAAGAGACCTGCGTTTTATACCCCACAGTAGGTATACTAACAGTGCCAGACGAATATACGCGTCAACCAACTTGTCTGGAATCTTTAGACTTCATGCAATATAGTTCGCTACCATATGTGCCGATAACCAAAAGGCACAAGTTGGGACCAAAGAGTGGACTGCGTTTTTCTGGGCTATGCACCAAGCAATATTTTTGGCGTTCACTCTCCTAATACTTGGAGTTTGACAATTGGTTGACGTCAGTTAATACTCGAATGAATATAGGCACTTCTTGTCAACATCGATGCTTGTCTGAGTGAACTTTGGAGTACATAGCAGCAGCATAAGTACCTGTCCATCTGATCATTTTGTGCAGTTCTACTGAAATCACCCGATGTAATGATTTGCCTGCGAGTTCAGGCTCCAAATTACTCCTTTATGAAATCGGCAAACAGTAGCACAATACCAAATTACCAATACATATGGCAAGCACAATAATCAGGATAAAGACCAGTACCAACATGTGTGAGGTAGCATATCCATTACTATTTCCTTTGACTGGAAGCCGAGATAAGCCAAGCGACTGACAGCAAAGGAAGAAAGCAAGCGGAGATTAGCGACTGACAGGAAAGGGCGGAAGCTGTCGAGGCAATGAAGCACCCAAATTTTTTGTGTAGTTCCACCAAAATCGAGCATCCCTGTTGGCACATATATTGAGAGAGTGAGATTACTGTAATAGTGGGACTATTTGATGAAACATACACTAACAAATAGAAGCACCCTCATTATCTTAATGGGTAAAGTTAGCAACATAGTAGTCTTGCTTAAAGAGAGGCATTAGTTTATTTAATCAGTGCCAATTAGCTCAACTCAACACTCAAAGCTTTGCCATTTATCATAGGTTGCAAAACTTTGACGTGCAAAGATAAAGGAGTTTCTCATGACAGTAGCACGATACAAATAGAGATGACATCAACCTAATATGGATGAAGGCCTTAGGCCCATACCAACCTGAGAAAAAAATCTTATTCATGTAGTCCCATAAGAGATGATAAAGCACTCACTGGAATCACACAAATAGTATATATTTTTGTGCACTTCAAATGTATGGTTGAAATCACTCTTGTTTACCAGTGCTGAGATTATATCGAAAGACTATCAAGAACTTCCAGTAGAGTTAAAGCACTGGCTGGGATACAGTTCATTGTATTGTCTTGTGTAGTTCCACTTAAATGTATGATTGGCACAACATGATCCCTGTTTGCACAAGTGGGAACAAGGTGAAACCTTCATTAGCTTAGTGAGAAAGGATAGGAAAACATTAGCATATTACTCAAACAGTAGCATCAAATTCATGATGGACAATACGCAAAACATTGCCTCATTGAACCAATGGCAATAAATTGACATGCAAAACAATAGCACAATTATGTCATGACACTCAAGGTTGTCAAAATCGCGATTTTGAATCGGACCGGAGCCTCAATGGTAGGATCGCAAATCGTAGAATCTTCACTATCAGGATCGTAGAAACGTAGATTCTAAGAACTAAAATCGTAGAATCATATGGGTTAGTTTGGATCGTAAAGTCGTAGAATCGTATAACAGAATCGCGATTCTGACAACCTTGATGACACTAATAATATTCCCTCCCCGCTCCACCACACGATTCACCTCCGTAGACAAACATACACACGTACATGATTCAGCATAGGGTCCTACTAAAGATTTGTTTAACTCCAACAGGAAAATTAGGCAGTAATAAATTAGTGGTACTTAAGTACTCCTAATTAATTAAGTGAGACAGCAGAAGTGGAAGGGCTCCCTGGAGGATCTTCTCACATGTAAGGTAGTCGTTGCTGAAGCCCTTGAATGGCCTCGACTGAGGCCTCTGGCTTCAGCAAGATCACCTTGGCACTGTTTATTCTTCTTCTTCCTCTTCATGCTCTGTTTCTCTTTCTCCTCACCAGTTGGTGAAACCAAGTACATGATTGGCCTTCTAATTCAGAATTGGTTTTGTCCGTGAGGGAGTACAAGTGTACAAGTAAAAACAACATTATTTTCTCATGGCAGTCAGAAAATAGAGATGAACACATGCATTAAATATCATTCTTACCTAAAGGAAGGTTATGGCGCAAATATGGATGATGAGGATTGGAACACAGATCTCCCTTTGTGCAGTTCCACCAAAATGAACCAACTGTTCCATTCTGACATGTAACACCCCGGATATGATTTACCCAATATGTAATCCAACTCTTGCCATTTCCGGCTTAAGTTATTTTATTTTCTCGGGTTCGCTTCTTTGTCTCCGTGTGTTGTTATCGTTGTCATACATCTCATATCATGTCATCATGTGCATTGCATTTGCATACGTGTTCATCTCAAGCATTCGAGCATTTTCCCCGTTGTCTGTTTTGCATTCCGGCGCTTCGTTCTCCTCGGTGGTCATTTCTACCTTTCTTTCGTGTGTGGGGATTAAACATTTCCGGATTGGACCGAGACTTGCCAAGCGGCCTTGGTTTAATACCGGTAGACCGCCTGTCAAGTTTCGTGCCATTTGGACTTCATTTGATGCTCCAACGGTCACCGAGGGACCGAAAAGGCCTCGTGTGTGTTGCAGCCCAACACCCCTCAAGTTGGCCCAAAACCCACCTAACCCTACTCCATCACCTAGAGCGTTCGATCACGATCACGTGGCCGAAAACCGTGCTTAATTTGGACTCTCCTAGCTCCCTCTATGCATATAAATAGGACCCCCCCCCCCCCCCCGAAATTTCGCGGATCCCCTCTCTTCCTAACCCTAATTTTTCCACTCTGTCGCCCGCCGGACAAACATCCTAGGCCGGACGTGTCCGGATCCGTCCGTCGCCCGCCCGCACCAGTGGCAAGCTGCCACGTGGCACGCCGCCGCCGCCGCCGCAGAGGCCCGCGAGGCCCAGCCGGGGCCCCCGCGGCCCACTCGCCATCCGCCGCCGCCCGCTGCTTCTTCTCCATCCGCGCCGGCCACCGCCGTCACTCCGGCCGCTGCCAAGCTGCTCCGCACCGGCGAGCTCGACGCCCGGCCTCGCCCCGCCACCTCGCCGCCTCACCCTCGCCACCCCTCGGGTCCCGAGCCCCGGGCCGGCCTCCTCCTTCCTCCGGCGATCCCCGTCGCAGCTCCGGCGAGGGATCCGGTGGACCTCGTATTTCGTGCGCCAGATCTAGATCTGGTGAACAGTAACCCTAGGGTGATTTTTCCTCAAAGTCCCGAAATTCTCAGATCCAAGTGCTCATGTTCATAGCCTCGTAACTTTGCATCCGTAGCTCCGATTCATGCATATAGCATATCAAAATGTTCGTCTCAAAGAGTACATCATTTCATCCCATTGCATCATTTTCATTTGAGTTCATCTTGATGCCCGAAATGCTGTTAGAAGGAAGCTACTTGAGTTAATTGTCAGATCTGCTACTCCATCTTAGACATTTGTCATTTTTGCCATGATTATTGTGTGCATGATATGCCCTGTTGCTCTACATATGTTTTGTTAAGGGTTTTGTCATCTTTCCAGAGGTGCAACCCATGTATTTTTGTGATGTGTGTGGTGTCTAGTGCAAGCTTGCGAAGTGAGGCACTTGGTAATTCTGTTTTTAGGGACTTAGCATTTCCACTAAGTCCTTGAGCTGTTTAGTTCATGATGTCATATGTTCATGTTGTTTCCTAGTGATCTGTGCCTCTTTTGAGGATGATCAGTAAGGATGTTTCGTTAATCTTGTAGTGCTCTATCCATCCATGTCTTTGTTTGCATATATGGAGCACCCTAGCTTGAGTCAATCGAGCTCTACTTTTGCTAGTTTGTGAATCTGGGCAGATTGTCAACTTGTTTGCGATTTTGCCGATGTTGTTATAGTTGATCCGTGCATGCTATGTTATTGTTCTTGCCATGTCCAGCTTGTATTTTGTGTGTTCTTGATAGATGTATGCTTAGCTTATCATGACTTGCACCATAGTGAGTGCATCGAGCTCGTAAACATGCCTACTTGATATCTGTTTTCAGCATGTCCCAGTTTTCACTAAGTCTGAAAACTGATTATGTTTTTGCTATGTTCACATGCTTGAAAATGTATTTTGTGATCCCTTTTGGCTCAAGATCACTAAGGGACTTTTGTTAAGCTCTTTGAGTAGCTCCATGCCATGCTTTGCTTTGTCATGTTCAGGTCCTGTAGCATGTAGTTTTGTTGCTCCGAAGAGGTCTACCTGATCTGAAATTCCAGACAAGTGTTAATTTCACCAAGTCTGAAATCTGTTTACCATATGCATTTTTGCCATGCTTGTTTGAACCTGTTAATGGATGAATTGGCTGTAGCTCAGTGCTAGACTTTTGTTAAGCATCTTGAATGCATCCCTGCCATGTAGTTTGTTGCCATGTTTGAGTGCTGTAGCATGTTCATCTCATTGCATTTAAATGACTACTTGCTGTAAATCGCAGAACGTGGTCATTTTTGAATCGCTTGCCATTCCAAACCGTAACTCCGATTCCGGTGATCTTTACATCGTTTTCAAGCGATTTCATCTCATCTCTCCAGTGGCACACTTGGTTTTCCAAGTTGAGGCCAGGTTCATGCATTTCCTGTCATATCTTGCATATGCATCCCGCATCGCATCCCACATAGCCATTTTTGCACCATATTGTTTGATCCTTGCACGTGGTTGATTGTGTCCTTGTTGCTTGTTTTTCCTGTTTGGGTAGAGCCGGGAGACGAGTTCGCTAACGAGGAGCCCGTTGAGTTTGCTTTCGAGGATCCAGTCAACTCTGACAACTTTGCAGGCAAGATGATCATACCCTCGAAATTACTACTATCTTTGCTATGCTAGTTTGCTCGCTCTTTTGCTATGCCAATGCTATGATGCCTACCACTTGCTTTCAAGCCTCCCAAATTGCCATGTTCAGCCTCTAACCCACCATTGTCCTAGCAAACCGTTGATTGGCTATGTTACCGCTTTGCTCAGCCCCTCTTATAGTGTTGTTAGTTGCAGGTGAAGATTGGAGACCGTTCCTTGTTGGAACATTTATTTACTTGTTGGGATATCATTATATTGTCATGTTATCTTAATGCATCTATATACTTGGTAAAGGGTGGAAGGCTCGGCCTCTCGCCAAGTGTTTTGTTCACTCTTGCCGCCCTTGTTTTCCGTCATATCGGTGTTATGTTCCCGGATTTTGCGTTTCTTACGCGGTTGGGTTATAATGGGAACCCCTTGATAGTTCGTCTTGATTAGCTTTTCCAGCAATGCCCAACCTTGGTTTTACCATTTGCCACCTAGCCTCTTTTTCCCTTGGGTTTTCGGAGCCGAGGGTCATCTTATTTTAAAACCCCCCGGGCCAGTGCTCCTCTGAGTGTTGGTCCAACTCGTCAGCCGCCGGTGGCTACCAGGGGCAACTCTGGGCTGGCCTACCGGAAGTTTGGACAATCTGATTGTGCCCTGAGAACGAGATATGTGCAGCTCCTATCGGGATTTGTCGGCACATTCAGGCGGTGTTGCTGGATTTGTTTTGACCTGTCGAGTTGTCTTGAAGAACCGAGGTACCGAGTCTGATCGGAACGTCTCGGGAGGAGGTCTATTCCTTCGTTGACTGTGAGAGATTTTCATGGGCTAAGTTGGGACTCCCCTGCAGGGATTTGAACTTTCGAAAGCCGTGCCCGCGGTTATGGGCAGATGGGAATTTGTTAATGTCCGGTTGTAGATAACTTAAACATTAACTTAATTAAAATGAATCAACTGTGTGAGTTACCGTGATGGCCTCTTCTCGGCGGAGTCCGGGAAGTGGACACGGTGGTTGAGTAATGTTTGCCGCAGGATTTCCCCCTCTTTAGTTATGTGTTCGCGCTTTGCCTTCTCTTCTCGCTCTCTTTTGCGAATAGGTTAGCCACCAGATATGCTAGTCGCTTGCTACAGCTCCACATATTTACCTTGCCTTACCTATTAAGCTTAAGTAGTCTTGATCGCGAGGGTGCGAGATTGCTGAGTCCCTGTGGCTCACAGATTACTATTACACCAGATGCAGGGCCTGATGATACAGCTCCAGATGGCGCGCTTGAGCTCAAGTGGGAGTTCGACAAGGACTCTCAGCGTTACTATGTTTCTTTTCCTGATGATCAGTAGTGGTGCCCAGTTGGGGTGATCGGGACCGAGTCGCATGTTGGGTTGTCTTTTATTTTGGCGCCATAGTCGGGCCATGAGTGTTTGGATGTTGTATGTTATTTATGTACTTGATTGACGTGGCGAGTGTAAGCCAACTATGTTATCCCTTTTATTTATCTATATTACATGGGATGTTTCTGATGATTGCCTGACTTGCGACATATGCCTTCAATGCGATTATGCCTCTAAGTCGTGCCTCGACACGTGGGAGATATAGTCACATCGAGCGTGTTACAAGTTGGTAATCAGAGCCTTCCCCGGCCTTAGGAGCCCCACTGATTGATCGTTTTTAGCGGCCGAGTTGTGTCTAGAAAAAATGTTTTGAGTCATTTAGGAATTATATATCGGAGAATTTAGGAATTCTTTTTACTTCCCAGTCTCCTCATCGCTCTGGTAAGGCATCCTGACGTAGAGTTTTGACTCTTCTCTTCTAAAATTTCACTAAATTTTTTTTAGGATCACGCGGTGTAACACCCTCGTTGCGACTATATCTCCCACGTGTCGAGGCACGACTTAGAGGCATAATCGCATTGAATGCATATGCCGCAAGTCAGGCAATCATCACAAACATCCCATGTAATATAGATAAATAAAAGGGATAACATAGTTGGCTTACACTCGCCACGTCAATCAAGTACATAAATAACATACATCATCCAAACACTCATGGCCCGACTACGGTGCCAAAATGAAAGATAACCCAACAAGCGACACGGTCCCGATCACCCCAACTGGGCACCACTACTGATCATCAGGAAAAGAAACATAGTAACGCTGAGAGTCCTCATCGAACTCCCACTTGAGCTCAAGCGCGCCATCTGGAGCCGTATCATCAGGACCTGCATCTGGTGTAATAGTAATCTGTGAGCCACAGGGACTCAGCAATCTCGCACCCTTGCGATCAAGACTATTTAAGCTTAATAGGTAAGGCAAGGTAAATATATGTGGAGCTACAGCAAGCGACTAGCATGTATGGTGGCTATCCTATTCGCAAAAGAGAGCGAGAAGAGAAGGCAAAGCGCGAACGCATAACTAAAGAGGGCAATCTTGTGGCAAACATTACTCCAACACCGTGTACACCTCCCGGACTCCGCCGAGAAGAGGCCATCACGGTAACTCACACAGTTGATTCATTTTAATTAAGTTAATGTTTAAGTTATCTATAACCGGACATTAACAAATTCCTATCTGCCCATAACCGCGGGCACGACTTTCGAAAGTTCAAATCCCTACGGGGGAGTCCCAACTTAGCCCATGACAAGCTCTCACGGTCAACGAAGGAATAGACCTCCTCCCGAGACGTTCCGATCAGACTCGGTATCTCGGTTCTTCAAGACACTTCGACAGGTTAAAACAAGACCAGCAACACCGCCCGAATGTGCCAACAAATCACGATAGGAGCTGCACATATCTCGTTCTCAGGGCACACCCAGATGAGCTCTCCATACAACTAAAACCAAACCTCGATTTTCCCCGAGGGGGCACTGCACAGGAGTCTAGTTCGGACCAACACTCAGAGGAGCACTGGCCCGGGGGGGTTTAAAATAAGATGACCCTCGGGCTCCGGAAACCCAAGGGAAAAGGGGCTAGGTGGCAAATGGTAAAACCAAGGTTGGGCATTGCTGGAAAAGCTTTAATCAAGACGAACTATCAAGGGGTTCCCATTATAACCTAACCGCGTAAGGAACGCAAAATCTGGGAACATAACACCGATATGACGGAAACTAGGGCGGCAAGAGTGGACCAAAACACTAGGCGAGAGGCCAAGCCTTCCACCCTTTACCAAGTATATAGATGCATTAAGATAACATGGCAATATAATGATATCCCAACAAGTAAATAAATGTTCCAACAAGGAACGGGCTCCAATCTTCACCGTCAACTAGCAATGCTATAAGAGGGGCTGAGCAAAGCGGTAACATAGCCAATCAACGGTTTGCTAGGACATGGAGGGTCAGAGGCTGAACATGGCAATTTTGGAGGCTTGAAAGAAAGTGGTAGGCATCGTAGCATTGGCATAGCAAAAGAGCGAGCATCTAGCAAAGCAAAGATAGTAGTGATTTCGAGGGTATGATCATCTTGCCTGCAAAGTTGTCAGAGTTGACTGGATCCTCGAAAGAAAACTCAACGGGCTCCTCGTTAGCGAACTCGTCTCCCGGCTCTACCCAAACAAGACAAACAAGCAACAAGGACACAATCAACCACGTGCAAGGATCAAACAATATGATGCAAACATGGGATGCAATGCGGGATGGATATGCAAGATATGATAGGAAATGCATGAACCTGGCATCAACTTGGAAAACCAAGTGTGTCAGTGGAAAGATGAGATGAAATCGCTTGAAAACGATATAAAGATCACCGGAATCGGAGTTACGGTTTGGAAATGGCAAGCAATTCAAATATGACACCGGTCTGCGATTTACAGCAAGTAGGCATCTAAATGCAATGAGATGAACATGCTACAGCATCCAAACATGGCAACAAAATACATTGCAGGGATGCATTCAAGATGCTTAACAAAAGTCTAGCACTGAGCTACGGCCAATTCATCCATTAACAGGTTCAAACAAGCATGGCAAAACTGCAAATGGTAAACAGATCTCAGACTTAGTGAAATTAACACTTGTCTGGAATTTCAGATCAGATAGTACTCTTCGGAGCTACAAAACTACATGCTACAGGACTTGAACATGACAAAGTAAGGCATGGCATGGAGCTACTCAAAGAGCTTAACAAAAGTCGCTTAGTGACCTTGAGCCAAAAGGGATCACAAAATACATTTGCAAGCATGTGAACATAGCTAAAACATAATCAGTTTTCAGACAGTGAAAACTGGGACATGCTGAAAACAGATATCAAGTAGGCATGTTTATGAGCTCGATGCACTCACTACGGAGCAAGTCATGATAAGCTAAGCATACATCTATCAAGAACACACAAAATGCAAGCTAGACATGGCAAGAACAATAACATAGCATGCACGGATCAACTACAACATCATCGGCAAAATTGCAAACAAGTTGACAATCTGCCCAGATTCACAAAGTAGCGGAAGTAGAGCTCGATTGACTCAAGCTAGGGTGTTCCGGGTGTTCCATATATGCAAACAAAGACATGGATGGATAAAGCACTACAAGATTAACAAAACATCCTTACTGATCATCCTCAAAAGAGGCACAGATCACTAGGAAACAACATGAACATATGGCATCATGAACTAAACAGCTCAAGGACTTAGTGGAAATGCTAAGTCCCTGAAAACAGAATTACCAAGTGCCTCACTTTGCAAGCTTGCACTAGCCACCACACACATCACAAAAATACATGGGTTGCACCTCTGGAAAGATGACAAAACCCTTAACAAAACATATGTAGAGCATCAGGGCATATCATGCACACAGTAATCATGGCAAAATGACAAAAAGCTAAATGGAGTAGCAGATCTGACAAGTAACTCAAGTAGCCTCCTTCTAACAGCATTTCAGGCATCAAGATGAACTCAAATGAAAATGATGCAATGGAATGAAATGATGTACTCTCTGAGAGGAACAATTTGATATGCTATATGCATGAATCGGAGCTACGGATGCAATGTTACGAGGCCATGAACATGAGCACTTGGATCTGAGAATCTCGGGACTTAGAAGAAAAATCACCTTAGGGTTTACTATACACGGATCTGGATCTCGCGAAGAACACTGTAGCACGGCGGCGCGGATGAGGCGCCGGCGACGAGGAGTAGGGGCGGCGGCATGGTCGGCGGCGGCCGGGGTGCGCGGCAGCGGCTGGCGAGGTGCGCGGCGGAGCGGCATACTCCGTCCACCGGAGTGGGGCGGTCCAGTGGAGGAACAGGCGCCTCCTCGGGCGCTCGGGCGGCGAGGCGATGGGCCCGCGGGGGCCGGCTGCGGGCCTCCCGGGCCGGAGCGGTGGGCGGCGGCGCAGGGGCCACGTGGCAGCCCCTGAGTGTTGGTGGCGAAGTGTCCGGCGGACGGCGGACAATGTCCGGTGCGCAGAGGCGATTTCTAGGGTTTCGGGGGAGGAGGAGATCCGAATTTCCGGGGGGGGTCTTTATATAGGCATAGAGGGAGCTAGGAGAGTCAAAATTGAGCATGGTTTTCGGCCACGCGATCATGATCGAACGCTCTAGGTGATGGAGCAGGGTTAGGTGGGTTTTGGGCCAAAATGGAGGGGTGTTGGGCTGCAACACACACGAGGCCTTCTCGGTGCCTCGGTTAACCGTTGGAGTATCAAACGAAGTCCAAATGGTACGAAACTTGACAGGCAGTGTACCGGTAGTAAGCCTAGACCGCTTGGCAAGTCTCGGCCCAATCCGGAAATGTTTAATCCCCACACATGAAAGAAAGCTAGAAATGACCATCGGAGGAGAACGAAGCGCCAGAATGCAAAACGGACAACAGGGAAAATGCTCGAATGCATGAGATGAACACGTATGCAAATGCAATGCACATGATGACATGATATGAGATTCATGACAACGATAACAACACACGGAGACAAAGACCCGAACCCAAGAAAATAAAATAACTTAAGGCCGGAAACGGCAAGAGTTGGATTACATATTGGGTAAATCATATCCGGGGTGTTACACGCGGGTATCTTGGAATCATTCCGATGGTTTTATGATGAGAACATTGTCTTGGTGCCTCCTATCAGGGGTTTTGTGGAAGTGTCCCGGGGAGTTGAGCTCTGAGGTGTTCTTGTCATAATTTTATCATTGCAGTTCTGGAATACCTGAGTTTAGTACGCCGACATAGAAAATCTCTTTTATGCAGTTCGTTGGTGAGATAACCTCGACGCCACCCAGTACTGGGGCGGGAGTTCGGGAGTATCGCCATAACTTGTATAAGTATGCTTTTCGAAGGTTGAGGTAGATGGTTTCCAAAGTTTTTTCTTGGTTATGTGTTGAAGGATGGATACAGCTGGATGTAGGATTTGCTAGATTTGGGTGAGATATTATGCTTCCCCTATATCCCCAACACCTGATTGCATAACCAGAAAGGTTCGGAAGTTTCATAGGTGGGAATTCTCGTAGCTCTAGTTCTTCTTCCATGGATATTGGTTTGAGATTGGGATTTCTTACCGATTATTCGTTCTTGATCTGTACCTTGTTGATTTATTTCTCTACCTTAATTCTACGTGGCTTCTCAATTTATGGATATGTGACCATTTCAAGAGGAATGCATTCGATCATTTTGTTCGGATGTGAAGACTTTATGCTGCAATTTTCATTCCGTTGGATTCAGCTTCATTTATCGGTCTATGTGCTAACGGTGGTCAACCTCTTCAGGATGGCTCCCGCTAAGAGCACCAATCAGAATCAGAACTAGAATCAAGATCCGCCACCACCTCCACCTCCTCCAGAGGCATGGCAAGCTGTGATGGCCGCAACCAATGCAAACACGCAGTTGATCATGCAAATTCTTCAAGAGCGCAATCAAGGCAACCAAGGGAATCAAGGCAACAATCAGAATCACTTTGCTACACTCAACCAGTTCCTTGCTAATGGGCCAAAGACTTTCAGCAATTGTGTTGAGGCAACCGATGGTGATGATTGGCTTGTGGATCTGTCCAAGCATTTTGAGTGCAGTAACGTCAGGCCTGAAGATTTCGTCAAGTTCGCTTCCTTCCAACTCAAAGATCAAGCTGCAGAGTGGCTCCAGCAGTACAAGGATTCTAGACGTGGACGTGTGATCACTTGGGATGAATTTCGTCAAGATTTCCGAGCTCATCACATTCCTCAGAGTGTGACTGAAAGCAAGCGTGAGGAACTCCGCAACCTGAAGCAAGGCTCTTTGTCTGTCGATGACTACAACAAGTTGTTTGTTCCAGAAGCTCGCCCGCTTTGCCAAGCAGGACGTCCCTGATGAGAAGAGCATGATATACCAGTTCAGGGGTGGTCTCAGAGAAGAAATCCAGCTAGCTCTTGTTCTCTTTGAGCCCTTGAGGTACGATGAGTTCTACAACATGGCACTGAAGCAAGAGGCTGCCCAACTGAGGTGTGATGCTTCCAAGAAGCGAGTCAGAGACACTACTCCTTCTTTCTCTACTCAAGTGGCCAAGCAGCAGAAGTATTGGCTTCCTCCTCCTCCGTTCCGTCAGCCGTATCGGCAGAAGAGCAAAGGTGGCAGTGGTTCTTCCCACCCACCCAACCCTGGCTTTCAGAACAAGACTTCGTCTCAAGCTCCAAGATCGAGTGTTCCGTACCACCGTCCGCTTTCAGAGGTCACGTGCAACAAATGCCAACAGAAGGGTCACTATGCCAACAAGTGTTTCAACCAGAGGCGTCTTCCTCCTCCTGTCAGATCGGCAAGTACAGCTGTGGTCAAGCATAACCCCAAGCACGCCAAGGTCAATTTGATGAATGCAGCTCAGGCAGAGGATTCGTCAGATGTCATCATGGGTAACCTTCCTATTAACGATGTTCCTACAAAAGTACTTTTTGATACTGGTGCATCACATTATTTCATCTCGAAGCCTTTTGCATCTACGCATGAGTTGACTTCCCAAGTTATGCATAGCCCGTTAGCAGTTGTCTCTCCGGGTAAATGTTTGCTCGCTAACCACGAGATTCCGGATATTTCTATCATGATGGGTGATTTCAAGTTTCTGGCTTCTCCAATGATTCTTGGTAACTCGAATATTGATCTTATTCTCGGGATGGATTGGCTCTCTAAGCACAAGGCTCAGCTTGATTGTGCTACCAGGCCGATTCAATTGACTCATTCATCTGAGGATGTAATTGTCTTTACCGCTCGGGATACTACTATCCGTCTGTTTTCTCTCAATGAGAAGGGTGAACTGTTGGGGAACGTGGTAATTTCAAAAAATTTCCTACGCACACGCAAGATCATGGTGATGCATAGCAACGAGGGGGAGAGTCTGATCTACGTACCCTTGTAGATCGCAACGGAAGCGTTGACACAACATAGAGGAAGTAGTCGTACGTCTTCTTCCCGATCCGACCGATCCAAGCACCGTTACTCCGGCATCTCCGAGTTCTTAGCACACGTTTAGCTCGATGACGATCCCCGGGCTCCGATCCAGCAAAGCTTCGGGGAGGAGTTCCGTCAGCACGACGGCGTGGTGACGATCTTGATGTACTACCGACGTAGGGCTTCGCCTAAGCACTACAACGGTATGATCGAGGTGGAATTTGGTGGCAGGGGGCACCGCACATGGCTAAGGAACGATCTCAAGGATCAACTTGTGTGTCTAGAGGTGTCCCCTGCCCCTGTATATAAAGGATGAGAGGGGGAGGGCTGGCCGGCCAGGAGAGGAGGCGCAGGAGAGTCCTACTCCCACTGGGAGTAGGATTCCCCCTCCAATCCTAGTCCAACTAGGATTCCCAAGTGGGAAAGGGAGAGAGGGGGAGGCGCACAGCCCTATGTGGGCTGCCCTTTCAACTTTCCACTAAGGCCCATGTTGGCCCATTTGGCTCTCGGGGGGTTCCGGTAATCCGGTAAAATCCCGATTTTACCCGGAACACTTCCGATGTCCAAACATAGGCTTCCAATATATCAATCTTTACGTCTCGACCATTTCGAGACTCCTCATCATGTCCGTGATCACATCCGGGACTCCGAACAACCTTCGGTACATCAAAATGCATAAACTCATAATAACTGTCATCGTAACGTTAAGCGTGCGGACCCTACGGTTCGAGAACAATGTAGACATGACCGAGACACGTCTCCGGTCAATAACCAATAGCGGGACCTGGATGCCCATATTGGCTCCTACATATTCTACGAAGATCTTTATCGGTCAGACCGCATAACAACATACGTTGTTCCCTTTGTCATCGGTATGTTACTTGCCCGAGATTCGATCGTCGGTATCCAATACCTAGTTCAATCTCGTTACCGGCAAGTCTCTTTACTCGCTCTGTAATACATCATCCCACAACTAACTCATTAGTTGCAATGCTTGCAAGGCTTAAGTGATGTGCATTACCGAGAGGGCCCAGAGATACCTCTCCGACAATCGGAGTGACAAATCCTAATCTCGAAATTCGCCAACCCAACATCTACCTTTGGAGACACCTGTAATGCTCCTTTATAATCACCCAGTTACGTTGTGATGTTTGGTAGCACCCAAAGTGTTCCTCCGGCAAACGGGAGTTGCATAATCTCATAGTCATAGGAACATGTATAAGTCATGAAGAAAGCAATAGCAACATACTAAACGATCGTGTGCTAAGCTAATGGAATGGGTCATGTCAATCAGATCATTCAACTAATGATGTGAACTTGTTAATCAAATAACAACTCTTTTGTCCATGGTTAGGAAACATAACCATCTTTGATTAACGAACTAGTCAAGTAGAGGCATACTAGTGACACTCTGTTTGTCTATGTATTCACACATGTATTATGTTTCCGGTTAATACAATTCTAGCATGAATAATAAACATTTATCATGATATAAGGAAATAAATAATAACTTTATTATTGCCTCTAGGGCATATTTCCTTCAGTCTCCCACTTGCACTAGAGTCAATAATCTAGTTCACATCGCCATGTGATTTAGCGGCAATAGTTCACATCACCATGTGATTAACACCCACAGTTCACATCGTCATGTGACCAACACTCAAAGGGTTTACTAGAGTCAGTAATCTAGTTCACATCTCTATGTGATTAACACCCAAAGAGTACTAAGGTGTGATCATGTTTTGCTTGTGAGATAATTTTAGTCAACGGGTCTGTCACATTCAGATCCGTAAGTATTTTGCAAAATTCTATGTCTATAATGCTCTGCATGGAGCTACTCTAGCTAATTGCTCCCACTTTCAATATGTATCTAGATTGAGACTTTAGATTCATCTGGATCAGTGTCAAAAACTTGCATCAACGTAACCCTTTACGGCGAACCTTTTTGTCACGTCCATAATCGAGAAACATATCCTTATTTCACTAAGGATAATTCTGACCGTTGTCCAGTGATCTACTCCTAGATCACTATTGTACTCCCTTGCCAAATCAGTGCAGGGTATACAATAGATCTGGTACACAGCATGGCATACTTTACAGAACCTATGAATGAGGCATAGGGAATGACTTTCATTCTCTTTCTATCTTCTGCCGTGGTCGGGCTTTGAGTCTTTACTCAACTTCACACCTTGTAACATAGGCAAGAAACTTTTTCTTTGACTGTTCCATTTTGAACTACTTCAAAATCTTGTCAAGGTATGTACTTATTGAAAAACTTATCAAGCGTCTTGATCTATCTCTATAGATCTTGAAGCTCAATATGTAAGCAGCTTTACCGAAGTCTTTCTTTGAAAAACTCCTTTCAAACACTCCTTTTATGCTTTACAGAATAATTCTACATTATTTCCGATCAACAATATGTCATTCACATATACTTATCAGAAATGTTGTAGTGCTCCCACTCACTTTCTCGTAAATACAGGCTTCACCGCAAGTCTGTATAAAACTATATGCTTTGATCAACTCATCAAAGCGTATATTCCAACTCCGAGATGTTTGCACCAGTCCAGAGATAGATCGCTGGAGCTTGCATATTTAGTTAACACCTTTAGGATCGACAAAATTTTCTAGTTGCATCGTATACAACTCTTCTTTAGCAAATCCATTAAGGAATGCAGTTTTGTTTATCCATTTGCCAGATTTCATAAAATGCGGCAATTGCTAACATGATTCGGACAGACTTAAGCATAGATACGAGTGAGAAAATCTCATCGTAGTCAACACCTTGAACTTGTCGAAAACCTTTTGCGACAATTCTAGCTTTGTAGATAGTAACACTACTATCAGCGTCCGTCTTCCTCTTGAAGATCCATTTTTCTATGGCTTGCCGATCATCGGGCAAGTCAACCAAAGTCCATACTTTGTTCTCATACATGGATCATATCTCAGATTTCATGGCTTCAAGCCACTTTGCGGAATCTGGGCTCACCATCGCTTCTTCATAGTTCATAGGATCATCATGATATAGTAGCATGACTTCCAGAATAGGATTACCGTACCACTCTGGCACGGATCTTACTCTGGTTGATCTATGAGGTTCAGTAGTGTCTTGTTCTGAAGTTTCATGATCATCATCATTAGCTTCCTCACTAACTGGTGTAGGTGTCACAGAAACATTTTTCTGTGATGTACTACTTTCCAATAAGGGAGCAGGTACAGTTACCTCGTCAAGTTCTACTTTCCTCCCACTCACTTCTTTCGAGAGAAACTCCTTCTCCAGGAAGTTTCCGAATTTAGCAACAAAAGTCTTGCCTTCGGATCTGTGATAGAAGGTGTATCCAATAGTTTCCTTTGTATATCCTATGAAGATGCACTTCTCCGATTTGACTTTTGAGCTTATCAGGATGAAACTTTTTCATATAAGCATCGCAACCCCAAACTTTAAGAAACGACAACTTTGGTTTCTTGCCAAACCATAGTTCATAAGGCGTCGTCTCGACGGATATAGATGGTGCCCCGTTTTAACGTGAATGCAGTTGTCTCTAATGCATGACCCCAAAAACAATAGTGGTAAATCGGTAAGAGACATCATAGATTGCACTATATCCAATAAAGTATGGTTATGACGTTCGGACACACCATTATGATGTGGCGTTCCAGGTGGCGTGAGTAGTGAAACTATTTCACATTGTTTTAACTGAAGACCAAACTCGTAACTCAAACATTTGTCTCCGCGATCATATCGTAGAAACTTTATTTTCTTGTCACGATGTTTTTCACTTCACTCTGAAATTCTTTGAACTTTTCAAATGTTTCAGACTTATGTTTCATCAAGTAGATATACTCATATCTGCTCAAATCATTTGTGAAGATCAAAAAATAATGATACCTGTCGCGAGCCTCAATATTCATCGGACCACATACATCAGTATGTATGATTTCCAACAAATCTTTTCTCGCTCCATTGTTCCGGAGAACGGCGTTTTAGTCATCTTGCCCAAAAGGCATGGTTCGCAAGCATCAAGTGATTCATAATCAAGTGATTCCGAAAGCCCATCAGTATGGAGTTTCTTCATGCGCTTTATACCAATATGACCTAAACAGCAGTGCCACAAATAAGTTGCACTATCATTATTAACTTTGCATCTTTTGGTTTCAATATTATGAATATGTGTATTATTAAGATCGAGATCCAATGAACTATTTTCATTGGGTGTGTAACCATATAAGGTTTTATTCATGTAAATAGAACAACAATTTATTCTTTTACTTAAATAAATAACCGTATTACAATAAACATGATCAAATCATATTCATGCTCAACATATACACCAAATAACACTTATTTAGTTTCAACACTAATCCCGAAAGTATAGGGGAGTGTGCGATGATGATCATATCAATCTTGGAACTACTTCAAACACACATCATCACTTCACCCTTAACTAGTCTCTGTTTATTCTGCAACTCCTGTTTCGAGTTACTAATCTTAGCAACTGAACTAGTATCAAATACTGAGGGTTTGCTATAAACACTAGTAAAGTACACATCAATAACATGTATATCAAATATACTTATGTTCACTTTGCCATCCTTCTTATCCGCCAATCACTTGGGGTAGTTCCACTTCCAGTGACCAGTCCCTTTGCAGTAGAAACACTTAGTCTCAGGCTTAGGATCAGACTTGGGTTTCTTCACTTGAGCAGCAACTTGCTTGCCGTTCTTCTTGAAGTTCCCCTTCTTCCCTTTGCCCTTTTCTTGAAACTAGTGATCTTGTCAACCATCAACACTTGATGTTTTTCTTGATTTCTACCTTCGTTGATTTCAGCATCACGAAGAGCTTGGGGTTTGTTTCTGTTATCCCTTGCATATTATAGTTCATCACAAAGTTCTACTAACTTAGTGATGGTGACTAGAGAATTCTGTCAATCACTATCTTATCTGGAAGATTAACTCCCACTTGATTCAAGCGATTGTAGTACCCAGAGAATCTGAGCACATGCTCACTAGTTGAGCGATTCTCCTCCATCTTTTAGCTATAGAACTTGTTGGAGACTTCATATCTCTCAACTCGGGTATTTGCTTGAAATATTAACTTCAACTCCTGGAACATCTCATATGGTCCATGACGTTCAAAACGTCTTTGAAGTCCCGATTCTAAGCTGTTAAGTATGGTGCACTAAACTATCAAGTAGTCATCATATTGAGCTAGCCAAACGTTCATAACGTCTGCATCTGCTCCTGCAATAGGTCTGTCACCTAGCGGTGCATCAAGGACATAATTCTTCTGTGCAGCAATGAGGATAAACCTCAGATCACGGATCCAATCCGCATCATTGCTACTAACATCTTTCAACACAATTTTCTCTAGGAACATATCACAATAAACACAGGGAAGCAACAACGCGAGCTATTGATCTACAACATGATTTGCAAAATACTACCAGGACTAAGTTCATGATAAATTTAAGTTCAATTTAATCATATTACTTAAGAAATCCCACTTAGATAGACATCCCTCTAATCCTCTAAGTGATCACGTGATCCAAATCAACTAAACCATAACCGATCATCACGTGAGATGGAGTAGTTTTCAATGGTGAACATTGTTATGTTGATCATATCTACTATATGATTCACGCTCGACCTTTCGGTCTCCGTGTTCCGAGGCCATATCTGTATATGCTTGGCTCGTCAAGTATAACCTGGGTATTCCGCGTGTGCAACTGTTTTGCACCCGTTGTATTTGAACGTAGAGCCTATCACACCCGATCATCACGTGGTGTCTCAGCACGAAGAACTTTCGCAACGGTGCATACTCAGGGAGAACACTTCTTGATAATTTAGTGAGAGATCACCTTATAATGCTACCGTCAATCAAAGCAAGATAAGATGCATAAAAGATGAACATCACATGCAATCAATATAAGTGATATGATATGGCCATCATCATCTTGTGCTTGTGATCTCCATCTCCGAAGCACCGTCATGATCACCATCGTCACCGGCGCGACACCTTGATCTCCATCGTAGCATCGTTGTCGTCTCGCCAATCTTATGCTTCCACGACTATCACTACCGCTTAGTAATAAAGTAAAGCATTACATCGCGATTGCATTGCATACAATAAAGCGACAACCATATGGCTCCTGCCAGTTGCCGATAACTTGGTTACAAAACATGATCATCTCATACAATAAAATTTAGCATCATGCCTTGACCATATCACATCACAACATGCCCTGCAAAAACAAGTTAGACGTCCTCTACTTTGTTGTTGCAAGTTTTACGTGGCTGCTACGGGCTTAAGCAAGAACTCATCTCACCTACGCATCAAAACCACAATGATAGTTTGTCAAATAGACTCTGTTTTAACCTTCTCAAGGACCGGGCGTAGCCACACTTGGTTCAACTAAAGTTGGAGAGACAGTCGCCCGCAAGCCATCTATGTGCAAAGCACGTCGAGGGAACCGGTCTCGCGTAAGCGTATGCGTAAGGTTGGTCCGGGTCGTCTCGTCCAACAATACCGCCGAACCAAAGTATGACATGCTGGTAGGCAGTATGACTTGTATCGCCCACAACTCACTTGTGTTCTACTCGTGCAAATAACATCAAACCATAAAACCTAGGCTCGGATGCCACTGTTGGGAACGTGGTAATTTCAAAAAAATTCCTACGCACATGCAAGATCATGGTGATGCATAGCAACGAGGGGGAGAGTCTGATCTACGTACCCTTGTAGATCGCAACGGAAGCGTTGACACAGCGTAGAGGAAGTAGTCGTACGTCTTCTTCCCGATCCGACCGATCCAAGCACCGTTACTCCGGCACCTCCGAGTTCTTAGCACATGTTCAGCTCGATGACGATCCCCGGGCTCCGATCCAGCAAAGCTTCGGGGAGGAGTTCCGTCAGCACGACGGCGTGGTGACGATCTTGATGTACTACCGACGTAGGGCTTCGCCTAAGCACTACAACGGTATGATCGAGGTGGAATTTGGTGGCAGGGGCACCGCACACGGCTAAGGAACGATCTCAAGGATCAACTTGTGTGTCTAGAGGTGTCCCCTGCCCCTGTATATAAAGGATGAGAGGGGGAGGGCTGGCCGGCCAGGAGAGGAGGCGCAGGAGAGTCCTACTCCCACTGGGAGTAGGATTCCCCCTCCAATCCTAGTCCAACTAGGATTCCCAAGTGGGAAAGGGAGAGAGGGGGGCCGGCCACCTTCTCCTAGTCCTAATAGGACTAGAGAGAGGGGGGAGGCGCACAGCCCTATGTGGGCTGCCCTTTCAACTTTCCACTAAGGCCCATGTTGGCCCATTTGGCTCCCGGGGGGTTCCGGTAACCCTCCCGGTAATCCGGTAAAATCCCGATTTTACCCAGAACACTTCCGATGTCCAAACATAGGCTTCCAATATATCAATCTTTACATCTCGACCATTTCGAGACTCCTCGTCATGTCTGTGATCACATCCGGGACTCCGAGCAACCTTCGATACATCAAAATGCATAAACTCATAATAACTGTCATCGTAACGTTAAGCGTGCGGACCCTACGGTTCGAGAACAATGTAGACATGACCAAGACACGTCTCCGGTCAATAACCAATAGCGGGACCTAGATGCCCATATTGGCTCCTACATATTCTACGAAGATCTTTATCGGTCAGACCGCATAACAACATACGTTGTTCCCTTTGTCATCGGTATGTTACTTGCCCGAGATTCGATCGTCGGTATCCAATACCTAGTTCAATCTCGTTACCGGCAAGTCTCTTTACTCGTTCTGTAATACATCATCCCACAACTAACTCATTAGTTGCAATGCTTGCAAGGCTTAAGTGATGTGCATTACCGAGAGGGCCCAGAGATACCTCTCCGACAATCGGAGTGACAAATCCTAATCTCGAAATACGCCAACCCAACATCTACCTTTGGAGACACCTGTAATGCTCCTTTATAATCACCCAGTTACGTTGTGACATTTGGTAGCACCCAAAGTGTTCCTCCGGCAAACGGGGGTTGCATAATCTCATAGTCATAGGAACATGTATAAGTCATGAAGAAAGCAATAGCAACATACTAAACGATCGTGTGCTAAGCTAATGGAATGGGTCATGTCAATCAGATCATTCAACTTATGATGTGACCTCGTTAATCAAATAACAACTCTTTTGTCCATGGTTAGGAAACATAACCATCTTTGATTAATGAACTAGTCAAGTAGAGGCATACTAGTGACACTCTGTTTGTCTATGTATTCACACATGTATTATGTTTCCGGTTAATACAATTCTAGCATGAATAATAAACATTTATCATGATATAAGGAAATAAATAATAACTTTATTATTGCCTCTAGGGCATATTTCCTTCATGAACTGGATGCTATCTCGCAGATTCCAGTTGTTTGCGAATATCAAGACGTCTTCCCAGAAGAGCTTCCAGGAATGCCTCCGCACCGGCCAGTTGAATTCGTTATTGATCTTGAGCCTGGCACGGAACCTGTGTGCAAGCGTCCTTACAAGCTCGGACCTGAAGAGTTGAAGGAGCTGAAGAAGCAACTCGATGTTCAAGAAAGAATGGGTCTCATCCGGCCTAGTTCTTTTCCGTGGGGTTGTGGTGTTCTTTTTGTCAAGAAGAAGGATGGAACAGACCGACTTTGTGTTGATTACCGTCCATTGAACAAGAAGACCATCAAGAACAAATACCCACTTCCCAACATCAACGAGCTGTTCGAACAACTCAAAGGTGCCCAAGTATTCTCCAAGCTTGATCTCCGTATGGGTTATCATCAGATTCGAATCCGTGAGCAAGATATTCCCAAGACGGCTTTCAGGACAAGCTATGGTTCATATGAATACACTATCATGTCTTTTGGCCTCATCAACGCTCCTCCGACGTTCTCTCGCATGATGAACTTCATCTTCAACGCCTACACCAATGACTTCGTTTTGGTCTATCTCGACGACATTCTGGTTTTCTCCAAGAACAAGGAAGATCATGCCAAGCACTTGCATTTGGTACTCGATAAGCTCAGGGAACACCAGTTCTACGCCAAGTTCTCCAAGTGCGAATTTTGGCTCGATGAGGTTCTTTATCTTGGTCATATCATCTCTGCCAAGGGCATTGCCGTGAATCCTGAGAAGGTGTCTGCAATTGTGAATTGGGAACCTCCTCAGAATGTGAAGCAACTCTGTAGCTTCCTCGGTCTCGCAAGCTACTGTCGAAGATTCGTTGAAAACTTTTCTAAGATCGCGAAGCCTCTCTCTAATCTTCTCCAGAAGCACATCAAGTACGTTTGGTCTCCGAAGTGTGACATTGCTTTCAACACTTTGAAAGAGAAATTGATCACTGCTCCAGTTCTGACTCCGCCTGATGAATCCAAGCCATACGAGGTCTTTTGTGATGCCTCTCTCCAAGGTCCCGGTGCAGTATTGATGCAAGAGAAGAAAGTTGTTGCTTATACCTCTCGCCAATTGAAGCCTAATGAGAAGAACTACCCCACTCATGATCTCGAGTCGGCGGCAGTTGTGCATGCTCTTTTGACTTGGAGACATCTCCTATTGGGAAGAAAAGTGGACATTTTCACTTATCACAAGAGTCTCAAGTACATCTTCACTCAGCCTAATCTCAACCTCAGGCAGACTCGATGGGTCGAAATGATTCAATAGTATAATCCGAGTATCGAGTATACTCCAGGCAAGGCCAATGTGATTGCTGGCGCATTGAGCAGGAAGGCTTATTGCAACAGTCTGATTCTCAAGCCTTATCAACCCAAGCTTGGTGAAGCTTTCCGCAAACTTAATCTGCAAGTTGTTCCTCAAGGTTTCGTCGCCAACCTTCAAGTCTCTCCTACCCTGGAAGACCAGATTCGCCAAGCCCAGCTTCTTGATTCTATGGTGAAAAAGGTGAAGATTGGGATTGCCAAGAGTCAACCCAAGTACAAGTGCTACCGCCTTGATGACAAGGACACTCTCTTCTTCGAGGATCGTATTGTTGTGCCCAAAGGTGAACTTCGTAAAGTGATCAGGAACGAGGCTCACAATTCTCTCCTCTCCATCCACCCTGGGAGCACGAAGATGTATCAGGACCTTAAGCAAGCTTATTGGTGGACTCGAATGAAGCGCGAGATTGCTCAATTCGTGAATGAGTGTGATGTCTGCAGAAGAGTGAAGGCAGAACATCAAAGGCCAGCTGGTCTCCTCAAACCTCTTGCCATTCCAGAATGGAAGTTTGACCACATTGAGATGGACTTTGTGACTGGGTTTCCAAAGTCCAAGCGTGGCAATGATGCTATATTCGTTGTCACCGACAAACTCACCAAAGTGGCTCACTTTTTGCCTATCAAAGAATCGATCACTGCAGCTCAATTGGCGGAACTCTATACCTCTCGGATTGTCTCTCTGCACGGTATTCCTCAAGTGATCTCTTCAGACCATGGCAGCATCTTTACCTCCAAGTTTTGGGATTCTTTTCAGAAGGCCATGGGCACCAACATCCGCTTCAGCACAGCTTTCCATCCTCAAACTAGCGGTCAAGTCGAGCGTGTCAACCAGATTCTTGAAGATATGCTCAGGGCTTGTGTGATATCCTTCGGCATGAAGTGGGAGGATTGTCTTCCTTATGCTGAATTCTCCTACAACAACAGTTTTCAAGCAAGTTCGGGCAAGGCCCCATTTGAAATTCTGTATGGCAGGAAGTGTCGTACCCCTCTCAACTGGTCTGAAACCGGTGAATGTCAACTTTTGGGAAATGACTTAATCACAGAGGCAGAAGAAATGTGCAAAGTCATTCGTGATAACCTCAAAGCAGCCCAATCCCGTCAGAAGAGCTACTATGATAGTAAGCACCGTGATTTGGCTTTCGAGATCAGAGATCATGTTTACCTCCGTGTCTCTCCTATGAAAGGGACTCGTCGCTTCGGTATCAAAGGTAAGCTTGCCCCTAGATATGTGGGACCTTTCAATATTGTCAGCAAGAGAGGCGACCTCGCCTATCAACTCGAGCTTCCTTCAAACTTTGCAAATGTTCATGATGTGTTCCATGTCTCTCAGCTCCGAAAGTGCTTCAAGACTCCTGACCGCACCGTCAACTTCGAGGACATTGAGCACCAAGAAGATCTCTCCTATCGTGAGCACCCCGTTGCTATCCTTGAAGAGACTGAACGCAAGACTCGCAACAAGTCGATCAAGTTCCTCAAATTCAAGTGGTCACACCATTCCGACCGTGAAGCTACATGGGAACGCGAGGATCACCTCCGTTCTGAGTACCCGGCGATCTTTCAGTGCTAGATCTCGGGACGATATCCTTTCATAGTGGTGGAGTGTTGTAACACCCCGGATATGATTTACCCAATATGTAATCTAACTCTTGCCGTTTCCGGCTTAAGTTATTTTATTTTCTCGGGTTCGGTTCTTTGTCTCCGTGTGTTGTTATTGTTGTCATGCATCTCATATCATGTCATCATGTGCATTGCATTTGCATACGTGTTCATATCATGCATTCGAGCATTCTCCCCGTTGTCCGTTTTGCATTCCGGCGCTTCGTTCTCCTCCGGTGGTCATTTCTACCTTTCTTTCGTGTGTGGGGATTAAACATTTCCGGATTGGACCGAGACTTGCCAAGCGGCCTTGGTTTACTACCGGTAGACCGCCTGTCAAGTTTCGTGCCATTTGGACTTCGTTTGATGCTCCAACGGTCAACCGAGGGACCGAAAAGGCCTCGTGTGTGTTGCAGCCCAACACCCCTCCAAGTTGGCCCAAAACCCACCTAACCCTGCTCCATCACCTAGAGCGTTCGATCACGATCACGTGGCCGAAAACCGTGCTTAATTTGGACTCTCCTAGCTCCCTCTATGCCTATAAATAGGACCCCCCGAAATTTCGCGGATCCCCTCTCTTCCTAACCCTAATTTTTCCACTCCGTCGCCCGCCAGACAAAAATCCCAGGCCAGACATGTCCGGATCCGTCCGCCGCCCGCCGGCACCAATGGCAAGCTTCCACGTGGCGCACCGCCACCGCCGAGGCCCACGAGACCCAGTCGGGGCCCCCGCGGCCCACTCGCCATCCGCCGCCGCCCGCTGCTTCTTCTCCGTCCACGCCGCCCGACCGCGCGTCGGCCACCGCCGTCACTCCGGCCACCGCCAAGCTGCTCCGCGCCGGCGAGCTCGACGCCCGGCCTCGCCCCGCCGCCGTTCGGTCGCCCCGCCGCCTCGCCATCTCCTCGCCGCCTCACCCTCGCCGCCCCTCAGATCCCGAGCCCCGGGCCGGCCTCCTCCTTCCTCCGGCGATCCCCGTCGCAGCTCCAGCAAGGGATATGGTGGACCTCGGATTTCGTGCGCTAGATCTAGATCCGGTCAACAGTAACCCTAGGGTGATTTTTCCTCTAAGTCCCGAAATTCTTAGATCCAAGTGCTCATGTTCATAGCCTCGTAACTTTGCATCCGTAGCTCCGATTCATGCATATAGCATATCAAAATGTTCGTATCAGAGAGTACATCATTTCATCCCATTGCATCATTTTCATTTGAGTTAATCTTGATGCCCGAAATACTGTTAGAAGGAGGCTACTTGAGTTAATTGTCAGATCTGCTACTCCATCTTAGACATTTGTCATTTTTGCCATGATTATTGTGTGCATGATATGCCCTGTTGCTCTACATATGTTTTGTTAAGGGTTTTGTCATCTTTCTAGAGGTGCAACCCATGTATTTTTGTGATGTGTGTGGTGTCTAGTGCAAGCTTGCGAAGTGAGGCACTTGGTAATTCTGTTTTCAGGGACTTAGCATTTCCACTAAGTCCTTGAGCTGTTTAGTTCATGATGCCATATGTTCATGTCGTTTCCTAGTGATCTGTGCCTCTTTTGAGGATGATCAGTAAGGATGTTTTGTTAATCTTGTAGTGCTCTATCCATCCATGTCTTTGTTTGCATATACGGAGCAACCTAGCTTGAGTCAATCGAGCTCTACTTTTGCTACTTTGTGAATCTGGGCAGATTGTCAACTTGTTTGCGATTTTGCCGATGTTGTTATAGTTGATCTATGCATGCTATGTTATTGTTCTTGCCATGTCCAGCTTGTATTTTGTGCGTTCTTGATAGGTGTATGCTTAGCTTATCATGACTTGCACCGTAGTGAGTGCATCGAGCTCGTAAACATGCCTACTTGATATCTGTTTTCAGCATGTCCCAGTTTTCACTAATTCTGAAAACTGATTATGTTTTTGCTATGTTCACATGCTTGAAAATGTATTTTGTGATCCCTTTTGGCTCAAGATCACTAAGGGACTTTTGTTAAGCTCTTTGAGTAGCTCCATGTCATGCTTTGCTTTGTCATGTTCAGGTCCTGTAGCATGTAGTTTCGTTGCTTCGAAGAGGGCTACCTGATCTGAAATTCCAGACAAGTGTTAATTTCACTAAGTTTGAAATCTGTTTACCATATGCATTTTTGCCATGCTTGTTTGAACCTCTTAATGGATGAATTGGCCATAGCTCAGTGCTAGACTTTTGTTAAGCATCTTGAATGCATCCCTGCCATGTATTTTGTTGCCATGTTTGAGTGTTGTAGCATGTTCATCTCATTGCATTTAGATGACTACTTGCTGTAAATCGCAGAACGTGGTCATTTTTGAATCGCTTGCCATTTCCAAACGTAACTCCGATTCCGGTGATCTTTATATTGTTTTCAAGCGATTTCATCTCATCTTTCCAGTGGCACACTTGGTTTTCCAAGTTGAGGCGAGGTTCATGTATTTCCTGTCATATCTTGCATATGCATCCCGCATCGCATCCCGCATAGCATACCATGTTTGCACCATATTGTTTGATCCTTGCACGTGGTTGATTGTGTCCTTGTTGCTTGTTTGTCTTGTTTGGGTAGAGCCGGGAGACAAGTTCGCTATTGAGGAGCCCGTTGAGTATGCTTTCGAGGATCTAGTCAACTCTAACAACTTTGCAGGCAAGATGATCATACCCTCGAAATCACTACTATCTTTGCTATGCTAGTTTGCTCGCTCTTTTGCTATGCCAATGATACGATGCATACCACTTGCTTTCAAGCCTCCCAAATTGCCATGTTCAGCCTCTAACCCACCATTGTCCTAGCAAACCGTTGATTGGCTATGTTACCACTTTGCTCAACCCCTCTTATAGCGTTGTTAGTTGCAGGTGAAGATTGGAGACCGTTCCTTGTTGGAACATTTATTTACTTGTTGGGATATCATTATATTGTCATGTTATCTTAATGCATCTATATACTTGGTAAAGGGTGGAAGGCTCGGCCTCTCGCCTAGTGTTTTGTTCCACTCTTGCCGCCCTAGTTTTCCGTCATATTGGTGTTATGTTCCCGGACTTTGCGTTCCTTACGTGGTTGGGTTATAATGGGAACCCCTTGATAGTTCGTCTTGATTAAAGCTTTTCCAGCAATGCCCAACCTTGGTTTACCATTTGCCACCTAGCCTCTTTTTCCCTTGGGTTTCCGGAGCCCGAGGGTCATCTTATTTTAAACCCCCCCCCCCCCCCCGGCCAGTGCTCCTCTGAGTGTTGGTCCAACTCGTCAGCCGCCAGTGGCTACCAGGGGCAACTCTGGGCTGGCCTACCGGAAGTTTGGACAATCTGAGTGTGCCCTGAGAACGAGATATGTGCAGCTCCTATCGGGATTTGTCGGCACATTCGGGTGGTGTTGCTGGATTTGTTTTGACCTGTCGAGTTGTCTTGAAGAACCGAGGTACCGAGTCTGATCGGAACGTCTCGGGAGGAGGTCTATTCCTTCGTTGACCGTGAGAGCTTGTCATGGGCTAAGTTGGGACTCCCCTGCAGGGATTTGAACTTTCGAAAGCCGTGCCCGCGGTTATGGGCAGATGGGAATTTGTTAATGTCCGGTTGTAGATAACTTAAACATTAACTTAATTAAAATGAATCAACTGTGTGAGTTACCGGGATGGCCTCTTCTCGGCGGAGTTCGGGAAGTGGACACGGTGTTGGAGTAATGTTTGCCGCAGGATTGCCCCCTCTTTAGTTATGCGTTCGCGCTTTGCCTTCTCTTCTCGCTCTCTTTTGTGAATAGGTTAGACACTAGATATGCTAGTCGCTTGCTGCAGCTCCACATATTTACCTTGCCTTACCTATTAAGCTTAAATAGTCTTGATCGCGAGGGTGCGAGATTGCTGAGTCCCTGTGGCTCATAGATTACTATTACACCAGATGCAGGGCCTGATGATACAGCTCCAGATGGCGTGCTTGAGCTCAAGTGGGAGTTCGACAAGAACTCTCAGCGTTACTATGTTTCTTTTCCTGATGATCAGTAGTGGTGCCCAGTTGGGGTGATCGGGACCGTGTCGCATGTTGGGTTGTATTTTATTTTGGCGCCGTAGTCGGGCCATGAGTGTTTGGATGTTGTATGTTATTTATGTACTTGATTGACGTGGCGAGTGTAAGCCAACTATGTTATCCCTTTTATTTATCTATATTACATGGGATGTTTGTGATGATTGCCTGACTTGCGACATATGCCTTCAATGCAATTATGCCTCTAAGTCGTGCCTCGACACGTCGGAGATATAGTCGCATCAAGGGTGTTACATGACATTCCAGTTAAACAGCACAAAAGTCACTTCTTTTAAGAAGAGTTTTGTGCAGTGCACCAAAAGGTCACAACAGCAACCCGGTGAATTGGATATCCCTGTTTGCACAAAAAGGCACAGAGGAAACAGACAGAGTCTCAAATAATTACAGGCAAAAACATTTGGCTAAACTTGTCATGGCTTATAACAGTGGCATGTCTTCATTTTTACCAGGGACATTAGATTAAGAACAGCTAAGGCTGCGTTCGGTTCACAGGTTTGGTGCAGGATTTTCATAGGAACACAATTCCTACGGTATTATTTCCCTTCCAACCATTCGGAACACGGGAAATGTGAATAGTGTTTCATAGGAAAGCTGGTCTGGTAGTACTGATTCCATAGGATTAGAAACAACCACACGATGCTCATTTTTTGGGCGGAAGCCCGAGGCAGGCGCTCGCTGCCATGCGTTAGACAGGTTGCTGTGTTGTGTTGCCGGAATAAAAAAATCAACCTATGTGTGGTACGTGAGGTGAGGACAAGAGTGGTCACTATGCAGCTGAATAAACAAATAGCATCTCATACTGCCAAGCATGCTACTCTAAAAAACAAATTTGTACATTTCGTAGTCCATCCGAACACGTTCTCTTGAGAGTTTCCTCCAGTTCGCTGTTCCATAGTTTTATACCTACATTCCTTTCCTATTCCTCTATTTTCATCAAGACCTATGTTTTCTGCCCCTTTATTCCGAATGAAGCCTAAATATTTGGTATAAGGGCATGGGACAGTGGGTGCACCAGCAGTCCAGCACCATGTATGTAAACAGGGGCATAAAGTGGTGATTCATAGTTTGTTGCCCCGAGAAACAAACATCCAAGAAACACATCTGGGTTGGTCCCATTTTTGTTCACTCTAGCCACCTACTCCTATGTGTGGATAGCAAATCTAGTCCTGGTCATACCACTGTGTACAGGATTACCCCTATATTTCCCTTTTCGACCAAGAGACCGGTTGGATGACCAGTCTGTACTACTTTCACCCCCTTTCCTTCCTGTTTGTACCAAGTCCGATGTACATACTAAATTCCCCCACCCCCACTTTATTTCTTGTTTGAACCAAGTACTCCCTCCGTCCGGAATTACTTGTCATCAAAATGGATGTGTCTAGAACTAAAATACATCTAGATACATCCATTTCAATGACAAGTATTTTCGGACGGAGGGAGTACAAGATTCAACTCCATGAAGTAGCTTTACCTCTAACAATAGAAGAAAAAAATGTAACGTTGGACCATCTGATCGAGAGGGGCTGAGAGGTAGAAAATGATGCAGATGCAGCAACGTAGCGAGCTGGGGAAGTAGAGCTAAGGCGGTTTCGAACGAAGATATACCTGAAGGTCGTCGAGATGTGGATAGGTGGACGACGGGAGGCCGGATCCGCCCACAGGCAAGGACGAAGGGATCGGGTGACCTCCCGCGCTGGCGCTCGGCTAGAGATAATGGTGCGGCCGGCAGTGGGTCTCCTCCCTCGCTGTCGACGACGGCCTAAACGCTGCCCCTCCTCCCCTTCACCGGCGGAGGGGGATACGTCCGGATCTGTAATCAGCGGTGAGGATAGAAAGCCGGTGTTTTTTGAAGGGAGAAAGACAACCTCTATCTTGTTTAGATCTGGATAGGATGAGAGTGTGTGAATAGAGCAACCCTAGCAAGCAAGCGCGGAGGCTCTGACCTATATATAAGTAGTGGGGTAGTTTTCCCTTTTCACTCCATCAAAACAATCATTTAAAATTGTGTACTACTACATGCCAGGTCACGGTTTTTTAGTTGTTGATTGTTTTTGAGATAGCTACCCGCTTGTTCCAAGAGGTGTTACGGTGTGCCAGGTTGCACTTTGTATCGTTCAAGTCTGGTACTACAAGTCCCTCCATTAAATGAACAACCACCCCCTCATAAAAATTGTGAACAAGCCCACGGCTAAAATTAGTGGAAATGTGGGTTGCCCCAACATGCATTATTATTTATATTTTCTACTCCCTCTGTTCCTAAATATAAGTCTTTTTTATTAGCCACACCTAAGACAAGAATTTTTTATTAGCAGTGAACCCCACATGTCATAGACACAAAAATTGTGGCAAGATTCCCTTAGGCAAGCCAAAGTATGTCTAACAATTTGAGCAACTCAGGTTAGGCAAGTGTGGCAAGTGTGGGAAAAATAATGTGGCAACATAAGACAAGCATAGTCATAATCCAAACAGCCCCGTAATTTTTTGTGACATGCATGAAAATTTGGTTAGTTAAATTTATAGTCAAAATTTGGCAAGGTGCATCAAATCAACACACACAACTATCAAAAGGAAAGTCACGGCATGCATGCATGCGTTGTACTCCCTCCGTTTCCAAATATAAGTCTTTTTAGAGATTGCAACAAGTGACTACATACGAAGCAGAATATGTCTACTCCTACATACGAAGTAGCCCATTTGAAATGTGTAAAAAGACTTATATCGAGTGCAATGCTTTGATGTGTCGCGTCAACTCATACAAGACCGAGAAATTTGATTACTACAACGCCCTCTCCCTCGCGGACTGAGCTCCGGTGCCTTAACTGCACCTGCCTTTGGCTGCATGACAGGAGGGCCAACCACTTGTTGGGCCCACCTGTCATAGACGCAAAGGCAGGAGCAGTAAGTAGAAGCTTTCGCTACACGCTATCCCTCCCGCACGAGGTGGACGGACATGCAACAGTGGATTCGATACTATAGAAGTAGGAGTAACATCATTGTTCGTCTTCTCGAAGAGGCGAAGCACCAAGCGCAACCCAAACGTGGCAGTTGCGAACGCTCGCGTGGTGTGGTTCCTTGGAGTACTAGCCAGGCTCTTGCATGAGACAAAATTGCTATTGTTTAACAATTAAACTCCATTATCCATTGGTTGATACTCATTATGCATTGGTCCACGTGCTTAGCACCGTTTCCTCCTGGGGTCACCAATGTTTATTTGCTAATTAATAGCATTGTGTGCAATGAACTAGCCATTGCATGTCATTAAAAGCATGCACACCTCTCATCTCTTATTGGTTGATATGTCAAGAAACAAGAAACAAGGTAGAAGTTAATGCACCGCGCCTAAGTGTTCTGGGACTATTTGGTTTTCGTAAGATGACTTACACACCTAGACGGAGGGAGTAGTATAGCCCTGTAAACCGGAAAGGAGTATTTGCCTTTCTAGAGATTTCAGCAAGTGACTAGACTACACCGTGTGCAGTACTCCCTCCCTTCCGGTTTATAGGGCTCAAATCTCAAATCTCATGAACCAAGGAATTTCGCGATTGGAGGAATGTATCTCATACTTTACAAAACTACCCTAATTAAACTCATGCATTAATTACGTAGTTCTCTCGTTTTCCTCTCCGCCTTGGTCGCGGTGCACATGCGGGACATTTCAAAGCATCCGGGCCCGCGTGCCATCCACCAAATCACAGCGAGGTGCTACAGTCGAGACTCACCTGTCACCCCGGTGTGGCCGTCATGACCCGTCATATCACAAAACCCACACCTTTACCAGCAGTGGTAAGGTGGCCTCCAAGTTGGACTGGATGAAGCAACCATCATTTCACTGGAACGCTCGTTCAAGCCCTTTCTTCCCTTTCTTGAAGAAAACCTCACTCCAGGCTACCCACTTCTGCCATTTTTCTTCCGTACCAACGAAGGAAAGGTGGGCGAATCAGTTATGCTGCTATATTTTCATTCCAAGAATCTTCTTTTTGCGAAGCACCGACCGATTCTCACATACTATTCTTTCCCGTTTTCATTGCGATTGTGGTTTCCTTTCGATTGCTTTTTGTTTGTCAGTTTATTGATGGATCCTGGAGCACTAGGCAAAGAGTTGCCGGCGGACAACCCACTGGAGACAGCGATCTCCAGGAAGCGAGCACCGACCAACGAGTTGACCATGTTGGCGGGCCAACCCATGGAGACGAAGAACTCCAAGAAACAAGCACTGGCCAAAGAGTTGAGGACGTTGGTGGACGAACTCCTCAAAGAAAGTTGGAAGAACAGCAAGGTCCCCACCGTGCCTACCCCAGGAACTCTGATTGCCACCTATGTGAGGCTCAAGACCGAGTTTGAGGAGATAGTCACCATTGAGAAGCAGTATTCCCCTGGCAAGGTGATGACCCCCATCGAGGACGAGGAGATGGCCCCAGAGGGATGAGATCCCCCGGTGAGCTGCACAAGGTAAAAAATAATGGCTTATTACCATAGTTGTGGTTTTTGATTATTTGCAATGTGCTTGCTAATATGTTAGGGTTGTGCAGGTGCCGGCGGACATCCTTGATGATTCCGATGTCGTGGCCCGTCCTGTTGGCATCGCCCCGGAGATCGATTCCGAAGCCGTTGTCCATCCTATGGAAATCGCCCCAGAGATCGATTCCGATGTCGAGGTCAGTCATGTGGACATCGCCCCAGAAATCGATTCCCATGCCGTTGTTCGTGCTGTGGTCATTACCAGAGAGATCGATGACAAGAAATAGTTGGTCGCGCTAATCCTTCAGGGTAGTTTGCATTGCCCTGTGTTTAATTACCAGAACGATGCATGTTATCAAACCATCTTAGGGCTAGTGCACTGTCTTGTGTAGGCAGATCTTGCTACTTTTGTTTGATAGTGAATCATGCGATGAATCATGCGAACCCTCTCCGAGTTATGGAAACAAATGTTTCCTCACCGGCTTTTGATGTAATATATGGCATGCTTAGATGTAAGTTTGAACTGTTTATCATATCAGCAGGGCTTGTTTGATGATTCTTGGTGTTAGTAGGCTAGCTACTGTGCGAGCTATAGTACTTGCAAAACACTCACCAAAGAGAAACGTTGGGGCTGATGAGCTCGTGGTACGCTTATATTTATCCCTCGTCGATCGACCAATAGCCCTAGCTCCTAAAATTGTAGGCTTAGAGATCGATCAGACAATAGTCGACATACATTTAGGCCTCATTTGGTTCATAGGGTAGGAAAATCGTAGCAAAAGTACAGAGAGAACGTGCAACACAAAATCATAGTAGTGCAGAGACGTACTCCCTCCATTCCAAAATAAATGACCTAGGTGGGCTAGCTTGGCCTAGTGGGTTTCAGTGATATGACGTGGTATAGTGTCATCCAGTCTTCATGTGTGGTGTCGGGTGGTAGGATCGACATATGCCAACGGGTGGCATATCATTGCGGGGGCCAATAGAACGTCGCCGGTGCCGGGAAACGGGATGAGGCGTAGACATGCACGCCGGCGAATCTTACCCAGCTTCAGGGCTCTCCGGGGAGATAACACCCCTACTACTGCTCTGCGGGGTCTCCGCATGGTTACTAAGTTCATAGGTGGCTACAATGCTCCTTGAGCTGTTTGGGGGCGGAAGGAGGAAGAAGGGCTTAGCTCAGCCTGCTTCTTCTCCTTGTAAGTGTCTATGTCTAGAAAGAGAGTCCAACCCTCTACATGGGTGCACCGGGGGGTTTATATAGGCCTACCCCCCGGGGGTACAATGGTAATCCGACTGGGCGCGGGGCCCAGCTGTCTGTGACTATGCTCGCCGGCTTCTCCGCCGGTGTCTGGGGCCCGCCCGCTGGTGGGTCCCGCCGACTGCCGGCTCCTGGGTCGACAGGCCGGCCCCACCGGCCAGGGCCTTGTCGGCGGCCGGTTACTGTTGCTCCGTGTTTGTTGGCGCAGGCTTGGTCGGGGTAAGCGTGGCTACAGTAACGCCGCCCTGGCGGGCGATTACTGTAGCCCCGCCGCACCTTGTCTCCTTAATGGGCGTCTCCTTCGAGGAAGACGGCAGGCCGGCTACGCGAAGCCGGCCCTCTGTCTCGCCGGCTTGAGAGGGGGTGTGGCCGCCTTCGGCATCTCTCTGCCCGAAGGGGCCCACCGCCTCGGTGTCCACGCTGGCGGCCCGTCGTGGAAGGCGTCAGAGCCGCCGTGGCTATAGTGCCGCGCCGGGCGGGCCGCGGCTGCCCGCACGACGCGCTGTACCAGGCGTGCTCCGGGTTTTGGGGGTGGCAGGCCCCACTATAGCCACGCCCCGCTTCATCATCACAGGGTGGACGCGTACATCGCGGGTACGGTGTTGACTGCTTTATCGGAGCCGGCCCAGCGGTAGCTGGCCGTGCCATAGCCGGCCCTGCCATAGCCGGCCCTGCCGCAGCCGGCCATGCCGTAGCCGGCCCTCCACAGTTTTCTTCATGGGGGTAAAAAGGGCGGGCCGCCCCCTAAGCCGGGAAAGATGGCAGTCGGCTAGGGGGGAGGCGGCCCAGGTCTTGAGTCTCCTTATGAGCCGGATGGGCTCGTAATTTTTTCTGAAGGGCCAGGGGAAGCCGGCTGGGCTACCCATGGCTATTTACCCCGACAGTAGTCCCCGAAGGCGGGCGAGCTTCATGGCGGACGGAAGGACGGGAAGCTTGTCCGACTTCATACCGTGAGGGGCCGACTGCGTCGTTGCAGCCGACTTCAGAGCGCTTTTCTTTATTAGGGCGACCGTGGTTGACCCGCGGACCGGCCGCGGGCCCCACGACGAGCCACGTGGCGGGGAAGTCCTGCCATCGCACGCGCGCGACGGGACACCGCCGCAGGCCCAGGCCCGCCACTCCCTGGCCTCGGCCCGGGCGCAGACCTTCTATGGCCCGAGGGGGCTGCACGTCTCCCCGCGGCCGTTGCCTCACGTCATCAAGGCGCGTAATTGACGCGGGCGTGGGGGAGATGGGCACGATCGATCCCCACGATCCCCCACGCCGCGCCTCCTCGTCTCTGGCGCATGCGCCTACAAGTAGGGGGGAGGGGGAGAGGCACGGGCCTGTTCGCTCCCCCGCTCCCCGTCCCTCCTGCTCTTCTTCTTCTTGCTCTTCTTCTTCTTCCTCGCGCCCGACGCAGTTTCGCGCCGTAGCCCACCCATGCCGCCATGTCGCTGGCTTTGTCGAGCTCGTGGGACTGGTCCAATGTCCACGACGAGCACATCGAGTTCCTCCGCCAGACCCGGCGTCTGCCCGCCGCCGACCTCATGCAGGTGCGCCTGGCACCCGCGAAGGAGGTCTCGCCGGCACCGGAGGAAGGCGAGCGCGTCGTCTTCCGCACGCACTTCCTCCGGGGCTTCGGCTTCCCGGCGAGCAGCTTCATGCGTTCCTTTCTCGAGTTCTACAACCTCCAACCACACCACGTCACGCCCAACGCAGTGCTGCAACTCTCGGCCTTCGTCACGCTCTGCGAAGGGTACTTGGGGTTGCTGCCGACGCTGGAGCTCTGGGCGGAACTGTTCCAGAACAAGCTCGGCACCGTCTCCGCCGGCGTGCCGGCTCCCTGCGGCGCCTTCATTGCGATGAAGAGGGCAAGCAACGACAACCCCTTCCCCCACATTCCTCTGATCCAGTCTGTCAAGCTATGGCAGAAGTCTTACTTCTACGTCAAGAACGTCGCCCGGCACGGCGACTACGTCAACCTGCCGGCTTACGTAGCCGGCCCGCCGGCTGGGAGGCGGCGGACCTGGGGCTACCGGTCGAAATCCCTGTCTCCAGCGGGGAACGCTTCCATCTCCCGGCTTCGGGTGATGATCCAGTCGGAAGGTCTGTGCGCGTCCGACTTGGTAACCGCCTTGGTCGAGCGCCGGATCTTGCCTCTTCAAAGCCGGCCGCACATGATGTGCCAAATGAGTGGCCGGTTCGATCCTTGCCGGCTGAGCACATGGGAGATGCCCCATGCCAAGGTGGCTCTGATGGCGAACTACGTCGCCAACTTGAAGCTCACCGACGAGTGGCAATTCGGCAAGGCGCCGTACTCCCGCGCCCAGCCTCCGCCTGTGGTAAGTTTTTTCTTCTCGTCGTCTGCCGGCTTGGGTTAGCCGGCCTCTGACCAGGCGGCTATTTTTTCTTTTTTCTCTGTATCAGAATCCTCTCCTCCCGCCGCCGGCCGGGGCAGCCGGAGCCGACCGAGAGTACGCCCCGGACCGCACGATGGACGACCCCGACGACCCGGATCTCTCCGCCGTCGCCATGGAGGACGCCGCCACGGGGGGACGCCGCCGAGCCCGGCGGCACCGGGTTCTCGGCCAGTTTCGACGACTGGCCGGACAATTATGAAGCCGAAGAACTCCCGCGCCACCAGCCGGCAACCGACCGACGTGGCGCGAGCTCGTCTGCCGCGCCGACTGCCGGTGGTGGAAAGGGGAAGCGCCGGGCCGCGCTCCCGCTCTTCGGAAGCCGGCCGAAGAGGCCGAAGGCCTCCGCCGCGGCCACGAAGCGCGAGGAGGCGGCGGCGAAGGCGGCCCGCTTCCAGAAGGCGGTGAAGAAGCCCCCCTCAGTGTCCGCGTAAGTCTAGTAGCCGCCTGCGTGCTTGTCATTCTGAAATTTTCTTTCCTTGAATGCTTTTCTGATTTCCTGGGCAGGGCGCCGCTCTCCCTCGAGCGAGGCCCAGCCGGCTCCGTGGTCGGGCCGAGCGCCGGTTCCTCAGGGTCCCGCCGAGTGGACCCCCGCGCCGAACTTGACGCAGCCACGGAGCGCAACGCTCGCGAGGCGCGCCGAGAGAGGGAGGCGGCCGAGCGGGCGGCGGCGGAGCGAGAGGCCGCCCAGACGGCGCCAGGGCGAGCGAGCGAGGTGGCCGAAACTCCGTCGGAGCGGGCGGCCGCGGAGGCGGAGGCGGAAGGCGCGCGTAGCCAGCCTCCGCTACTCGCCATCCCCCTCCAGACCTTGGATCCGGATATTCCTCTGCCCACGGCGGAGGAGATTATCCCCGAGTAGCCGCTGGTGCAGAGGGACGAAATCCTCGGGGCTTCTGTTGAGAGGACGTCGCCGGCAGCGCCAGCCGGGGCAGGCAAAGGCGGCCAATCGTCGGCGGTGCCAGAGGAGCCGGCCTTGAGGTCGAGCTGGCGGTGGGCCGGCCCGCCGGAGGGAGCATGGCCCCGCCGGACACGCGTCGAGCCGCGGGGGCCGAGCGGACGGCAGACGCCTTGGAGGCGGCCAGCTCCGCCACGTCCGGGTGGACTCCCAGCGGAGGGAGCGGCGAGCTGAACGTCGCGGCTCAAGAGGTTCGGAGCCGGCTGCAGGCACAGGCCGGCCTCCTGAGGCAATTCACTCAGGAGTTTCTGTCGACGCGGTCTGCAATCTGGGTAAGTCTTCACTCCTTGACCGCTCTGGTCGTTTGAATTTTTTCCGTGGGGGCGCGCTAGCGCAGCCACTGGGTGTAGTCCCCGAGATCCGAGCTGACTGCAGCGCAGTCAGGTCGGATCTTACTAGACGACTATGTTGACTGTTTTTTCTGATCTTCAGGATTATCACAATTCTCGCACGGCCGCCTTCAACTCCCAGGCTCGGGAGCTAAGCCGGAGGACCGAAGACCTCGCCAGCAGCCGGCGTGAGTGTTTTGTCATTATTAATTTCTCGTGGGGGCGCGACAGCGCACCCACTGGGTGTAGTCCCCGAGATCCGGGCCGACTGCAGCGCAGTCGGGTCGGATCTTACTTGACGACTTTTCCTTTGCTGATTTTTCTCTTTATTTCTTGCTCGTGCAGAGGCCAACGCCGACCTGCGGAGGGAACTCGGCGTGGTGCAGGCCGCTCTTCGTGCCAAGGACGCCGAATACGCTGACTTGGCTCAAGAGCGCGACCGCCTGGCGACGAAACTGGCCGACCAAGAGGAGAGCCACAAGGCGGCCCTGCAAAAGGCGCAGGACGGTGAGGCTACCCTGAGGGCGGAGTTCGAGGCCAGGGAGGCGAGCTGGGCCGAGACGCGCCGGGCGCTGGAAGAAGGCTTCGGCCGGGTCGAGGATCTCATTGATGGTAGGCTGTCTTTCTTGCTCTTCTTCCATTCGCCGGCCGCCTATGGTTTTGTTTTGACTTGTGTTTGCTGTCTTGCGCAGAGTACTTCCCCGGCCAGTCCGTCCTTGCTGCCCAAGCCATCGAAGCCTACCGCGAGGAGTACCGTCAGGCCGGGGTTGTGATTCCGCCGGATGCGAACCGGACATTGTCGAAGCAGCTTATCGCCGTCCAGGCACGGCTGCAGCCGGCCCACCGGTTGCTCCGCCGGCTCCAACGCGCCGGCGCGACGATGCTGGCCGCGCTCTGGCCCGGCCAGACAATTCTCCGGACCCCAAGCCGGACGGCCGACTGGCTCGAAGTCGCAGTCGGCCGCTTCGAGGCCTGGAAGGCGTCCGCGGCCCGTCTTGGAGCCGGGCGCGCGCTGGAGTTCGTCCGCGCGTGGTACCCAGGGCTAAGCCTGGACCAGCTGCGGACGTGGCGGTCAGAAGCCGACGCGGAGCTGGAGGAGGTGCGGCCGGCGATCGCGCAGCGCGCCTCGATGATCGCCGAGTGTACCGACACCAGCGTCTTCACGCCGGAGCTCAACGATGATGGCGCTACCCAGCTGGAGGAATGGTTCGGGCTGAACCCGGCGGACGGCGAGGACTCGGCGGAAGAGATCGCCTCCAGCGACGAGGGCGAGGACGACGAGGAGGAGGACAGCGAAGACGCCGAGCCGACTGGTGGGGCGGCCGACCGTCCCCCAGCCGATCGTGCCTCTAGCAACGAGCCACGCGGGAGCGCGCCCTCTGCCGGAGACGATGATCAAGCCGAGGTTGGCCAGCCGGCCGCTCCTCCAGCCGGCGCGACTACTTCCGTCGCCTAATCCAGCTCGTCTGCGGCCCCGCCGGCTTGATCTGCCGTTCTTTTTGTCCTTGTCTTTCTTTTTGGACAAATTTAAGTTTCTGCAATTCCACCCATTGGGGGTGTATCGAACAATGCTGGATGTCGACCTCTCTGGAGGCTTTTTGTGTAATATATTAATATATGCATGTGTTGGCGTTCATCCGAGTGTACTTTTTGTCCTTAGGCTCTTTCCTTTGCCACCTTCCCTCTTTGGGAAGGCAAGTACTTGAGTTTTCTTGGATTTGAAGTAGACTGAATGTAAGCCGGCCGGCCGGCTACTCTGGTAGTCGGTCGGCGTGAGGCAGTCAGCCGGCTTTTGTTATATATGCGAGCCTGTTTGGTCCCTAGCCGTTTTTCATGTGGGTACCCTTTCCGACTAGTGCCTCTTGCCAGCCGGGCAGTCGGTTCTTCGAGCTGCGGCTTCGACAAGAGCCAAGCCTGGGTGTTGGCACATTACTTGTCTGACTGCGGGTAGGGCTCCTAATATAACTCTAGTCGGCCAGTCCCCAGGCCGACTCGTCGGACCCGGTACCGGACAAAATCAATGAAAAGGTAATATCATACGCATGATAACTTTCATTCATAAAACAACGGGTGGCAGTCCCTGGGTCTTTCTCGGGGAGCCTACTGTATCATACTAAATACAAAAGTGGGCATGACACATACTGCGCTTTAACTATAAAACTTCCGAAGGAGATTTGCGTTCCACGGTCGCTCCAACTCCTTGCCGGAGTCGTCTCTCTTGCGTGCCTTCGGCTTCTGCGCGTCGATGAGGTAGTAGGCGTCGTTGCCCAAGGCTCTGCTGATGATGAAGGGGCCTTCCCAGGGGGCTGCGAGCTTGTGCTGGCCGGCTGTTCGCTGGATCAGCCGGAGCACAAGGTCGCCCTCCTGGAAGGATCTTGGGCGGACCCTCCGGCTATGGTAGCGGCGCAGACCCTGCTGGTAGATGGCGGACCGGCTGAGGGCTAACAGCCGGGCCTCTTCCAGCAGGTCGACGCCGTCTTCTCGTGCTTCTTTGGCTTCCGCTTCCGTGTACATGGTTACCCGAGGCGAGTCGAACTCGATGTCTGTTGGGATGACCGCCTCGGCACCATATACAAGGAAGAAGGGAGTGAAGCCGGTTGATCTGTTGGGAGTAGTGCGCAGACTCCATAGGACAGCCGGCAGCTCATCGAGCCAGCAGCCGGCTGAACGCTCCAGGGGTACGACCAGTCGAGGCTTGATGCCGGACAGAATGAGGCCATTTGCTCGCTCCACTTGGCCGTTTGACTGCGGGTGGGCGACTGACGCAAGGTCCAGCCGGATACCTTGCGCAGCGCAGAACCGTGCCAGGGCACCTTTGGCAAAGTTCGTGCCGTTGTCGGTGATGATGCTGTGCGGTATGCCATACCGGGTTGTTATATCTGCAATGAAGGTCACTGCAGTCGGCCCATTCAGCTTCTTGATCGGCTTCGCCTTGATCCACTTGGTGAATTTGTCAATGGCGACGAGAAAATGTGTCATGCCGCCGCGCGCCGTCTTGAATGGGCCCACCATATCCAATCCCCAGACGGCAAAGGGCCAGGTGATGGGAATGGTCTTGAGTGCTGAAGCCGGCATGTGTTGCTGCGAGCTAAAAAGCTGGCAGCCTTTGCAGTGTTTGACTAGCTCTTTGGCGTCGTCCAAAGCAGTCGGCCAGAAGAAACCGTGGCGGAAGGCTTTGGCGACCAGTGATCTTGATGAGGCGTGGTGGCCGCATTCTCCCTAGTGTATATCCCTGAGGATCGCGATGCCTTTCTCCTGCTCGACGCATCGCTGCAAGACTCCGGTGGCGCTGCGCTTGACAAGCTCTCTATTGACGATTGTGTATGCTCCAGGCCGGCGCTGAACTTGTCTTGCTTCATTTTTGTCAGCCGGCAGGTCATGGTTCACCAGAAAGTTGCGGATGGCTTGGGCCCATGATGGGGCGGCGACCTCCTCAGCCACCAATGTGGCCAGAGCCACCAGGGTGGGCGGGCTGGGCAGTGCAGCGCTGGAGTCGGCCGCCGCTTCCTGTGCTGAAGAAGTCCCTGGGCCGGCTACTGCAGTTCCCGGGCCGGCTACTGTAGTCCCCGGGCCGGGTGCGGCAGTCCCCGAGCCGAATATTGAAGTCCCCGGGCCGGCTGCTTGATACTTCGAGCCGGACCCGGGCCCCTTGGGGTTAGGCGGCACGAAAATGGAGTCGGATTTCGGAGACGGCTTGATTGAAGGCTTGAGGAGGCGCTGCAGGGCGACGCCGACTGGTATTGCTTGCCGCGTGGAGCCTATTCGGGCCAGGGCATCTGCTGGCTCGTTGTCGGCTCGCGGCACGTGAAGGAACTCACACCCGTCGAAGTATCCGCTGATTTGCTGTACTAGGAAACGGTAGCTCGCCATGTTCACGTCCTTGGCATCCCAGTCGCCAGAAGACTGCTGCACCACCAAATCCGAGTCACCATAGCACAGGATCCGGTGAATACCAAGCTCCTTGGCAAGCCGGAGCCCGTGTATGAGCGCCTCGTACTCGGCTACGTTGTTGGAGGCGGCGAAGTGGATCTACAGCGTGTATCTGAGCTTGTCACCCTTTGGAGAAGTAAGGACGACGCCGGCTCCCAAGCCGGTGCGCATCTTTGATCCGTCAAAGTGCATGCGCCAATGGGTGGAGTCGGGCGCCGGTGGTAAGTACTGGGTCTCGGCCCAGTCGACGAGGAAGTCGGCCAGCGCTTGCGTCTTGATCGTGGTGCGGGGTTGGTAGAAGATGGTGTAGGGGGCCAGCTCGATGGCCCATTTGGCCACCCGGCCGGATGCCTCTCGGCTACCTATGATGTCAGCAAGCGGGGCAGTGCATACGACCGTGATTGGATGCTCTTGAAAGTACGGCTTCAGCTTCTTGGCGGCGAAGTACACGCCATAGCACATCTTCTGATAGTGCGGGTAATTTTGCTTCGAGGCGAACAGCACCTCGCTCAGGTAGTAAACCGGCCTTTGGACCGGCTGGGCTCGGCCTTCTTCGGGGCGTTCGACCACAATGACGGTGCTGACCACCCGGCTAGTGGCGGCAATATATAGGAGCATGGGCTCCTTCTCAGTCGGTGCCGCCAAGACAGGCGGCGTGGACAGCATTTTCTTCAGCTCGTGGAAAGCTTGGTCGGCCTGGTCGTTCCACTCAAAGTGAGTGCTCTTCTTCATGAGGCGGTAGAGGGGGAGAGCTTTTTCTCCAAGCCGGCTGATGAAGCGGTTAAGAGAGGCCAGGCACCCGGTGAACTTCTGAATCTCTCTGAGCTTGGTTGGGACCGCCATCCTCTCGATGGCCTTGATCTTCACAGGGTTGCACTCTATGCCGCGTTCAGAGACCAGGAAGCCTAGGAGCTGGCCGGCTGGCACTCCGAACACGCATTTCTCTGGGTTGAGCTTGATCCAGAACCAACGCAGGTTTTCGAACGTCTCCCTCAAGTCTTCCAGCAGAGTGCCACGCTTCTCCGTCTTCACCACAACATCATCCACGTAAACGTGGGCATTCTTGCCGAGCTGCGTGAGGAGGCACTTCTGCATGCAATGCTGAAACGTGGCGCCGGCATTCCTCAAGCCGAACGTCATGGTCAGGTAGCAGAAGGCTCCAAACGGCGTGATGAAGGCGGTCTTCAGTTGGTCATCCGGGTTCAGCTTGATCTGGTGGTATCCCGAGTAGGCATCCAAAAAACTCAACAGCTCGCATCCGGCTGTGGAGTCTATCACTTGATCAATTCTGGGCAGAGCGAAGGGATCTTTTGGGCAGGCTTTGTTGAGGCTCGTGTAATCTATACACATGCGCCACTTGTTATTCTTTTTCAGCACGAGAACCGGGTTCGCGAGCCATTCGGGGAAGAAAACTTCCATGATGAAGCCGGCTGCGAGGAGCCGGGCTATCTCCTCCCCTACGATCCTTCTCTTCTCTTCTGACAGTCGGCGGAGGGGCTGCTTGACTGGTTTAGCATCCTCCCGCACGTGCAATTTGTGCTCGGCGAAATCCTTCGGAACACCCGGCATGTCCTTGGGGGACCATGCAAAGATATCCCGATTCTCACGGAGGAAATTGGCGAGCTCGCCTTCCTATTTGCTATCCAGGCTCGCCCCAATGACGGCAAACCTCTCGGGGTGCTCGGGTTCGAGCTGTATTTTCTTGGTCTCCTTGGCCGGCTGGAAAGATCCTTGGGCGTCATACTCTTTGGAGTCGGCGGGTTGGTTTAGCTGCTTGCTGGCCAGGGCCACGACCCGGTCCAGCGTCTTCCTTTCGGCGGCAATCACGAGGGATTCAGCCAGCCGGCTGCTGGCCGCGGTGCAGTCGGCGGATTTCTTGTAGTCGCCGGCGATGGTGATGACACCCTTGGAGCTCGGTATCTTCATCTTGAGGTAAGCATAGTGGGGGACTGCCATGAACTTGGCCAGGGCGGGTCAGCCAAGCAGGGCATGATAAGGGCTTTCCAGGTCCACCACCTCGAACCAGATTGCTTCCCGGCGGAAATGATCCTTGCCCCCAAAGAGCACGTCGATCTTGAGCTTGCCGATGGGGGCATAGGACAATCCGGGTACGATGCCGTGGAACACCGTTCGACTCGGCGCAAGTTGCTTGGCCTTGACGCCCAGCTTCTCCATGGTGTCGCGGTACAGGATGTTGATGCTGCTTCCGCCGTCGATCAGCATGCGGGAGAAGCGTGCGGCGCGCGTATCCGTTGCGAGGGTGGCCTCCAGGACCAACGCGTAGGAGCCGGGGGATGGCATCACCTCTGGGTGGTCGGCCCGGCTCCAGCTGATGGGTTTCTCCGACCAATGCATGTGGCCGGCTGGGCTGGTGGCGGCCATGTTGACCTCCTGTTGCTCTCGGCGCTTGCCGCGCTGGTCTTCGGGCTGGCTCGTGAGGACGACATAAGACGCTTGCTCGTCGGGGAACTCGTCCTGCACGGCGTCGACCGCGGGCCGGGCGGCTTTGGGCGGCGGAGCCGGCGGCGGCGGGCCGGCAGGCGAAGTTGGCGTGAGCCCCTCGCCCTTCGAGATCCGGGGGAGCCAGTTGCATTTGCGGGTCGTGTGGTTGGACGGCTTCGCGCTGCTGTGGAACTTGCACGGGGCATCAAGGGTTTGCTCGTAGGAGAAGGCCGGCTGCCAAGCCGGCCTGCCGCCCTTGGGCTTCTTGGGTGCGGGCCGCCCTTCAGGCGGCGCATCTTCGACCGTGGCCACCTGCCGACTGGCGGGAGGCGGCGCAGGGCCCTTGCGTTTTTGATCGTTCTGGTGTTGGCGTCGGCCGCCGTCTCCAGCCGGCGCTTTGGGCGCCAGATTGAGCACCTTTCCGGATGCGTCCACCCGGAGCTCGGTCTTCATCGAGGAGTCGGCAGTGGCGTACTTGTCGGCGATGTTTAGGAGCTCATCGAGGGTAGTCGGCTCATCGCAGAGAAGCTTGTGCTTGAGGAGGGTGCCCTCTCGGCACCCGGCTGTGAAGTATTCGATGGCTTGCACCTCGTGCACCCCCTCACAGGAGTTGCGGAGCTTGGCCCAACACGTCAGGTAGTCGCGAGTGGACTCAGCTGGGCCCTGTACACACAGGGAGAGCTGTCTGGGCTTGGGAGCCCGCTTGTAGGTGCTGGTGAAGTTGCAAACGAAGGCTTCAGTGAAGTCCACCCAGCTGTTGATGCTGAGCGGCTTAAGGCTGTTAAGCCAAGTCCGCGTCGTGCCTTGCAGCATGAGGGGCACGTACTTTACGGCAACGCGCCGGTTGCCATTGGCGATGCTGACGGCCGTGGAGTAGTCGGTCAGCCAGTCTTCCGGCTTCACCGAGCTGTTATACTTGGGTGTGTCTCTTGGGAGCGAGAACCCTTTGGGGAAGGGCTCGTCACGGATGCGGGGGGCGAAGCAAGGCGGGCCGACATCGTCTTCTTCTTCTAGCGCCAGGGATTGGGCCAGGCGGTCGATCCGGTGGCGGGCGTCGTTTTCGCCGATTCCCTCCCGGCGACCAAGCCGGCCGCTGAGAGTCGGGTGAGCCACTGGGGGCGGGGTAGGATATCTTTCTCCGCGAGCTCGAGGCGGAGGCGGGGTGCCCCACCATTCCATGGCTCGGGGGCGGCCGTCCGCATCTCGCTCGATGGAGACTTGGGTCCGGCTTCGGCTGGAAGCCGGCTCTTTCTCGCGCCGCGCGCGGGTGTAGCTAGTAGTCGGCGACCGGGAGGTCGCGCCGTGTTCGCGGCGCGGGGGAGGGCTCCCCGCGCAGGCGTCAGCCTCGTGCCGTCGCGCGGCCGCATCGATTAGTTGCTGGATGCGCCGCGTCATATGGGGGAGATCTTCGGCTTCCAAGCCATCCAACTCGTCTACGGCCGCCTGGGCGGCGCGCAGGTTCTCGAGCGGGGTGGCGTAGACCGGGCGATCCACCCCAAGCGTGTCGGCGATGACAGCGCCGCGTTGCCTGACAGTGCCGGCCCGGCTAGGGCCAGCCGGAGCCGGCGTGCCGAAGGCGGCGCGGTCAGCTTCGCACTGGTAGGCCTCGGTGAGGCGTCTAACGGAGGCCAGCCGCCGGCCCTCCGCGAGGAGGGCGAGGCGGCCTGCCTCCAGAACTTCATCACTGGCGTCAGCCGGAAGGGGGACGGACAAGTCTTGGGCTGCGCGCGCGGGGAGTCTCGGGCGCCCTCGTCAGTCGGGCCGTCGAGGCCGATAACCATCACCTCGGGAGCGTCCGAATCGCGATCGCCAGCCGGAGGGAGCGGGTCGTTGTAAACCGTGACGTTGGTGGGGAAGGTGTCGTAGGATGCCGAGTCGGAGTCGACGGGCATCGGGTCGGTGGAGCCAACCGACTCCAAGTCTGCAGCGGGCTCGCTGGAGACGTGGAGCTGGCTGAGGAGGCCGGCGAGGTGATCTGCGCCCACATCGGAGGCGAGGTCGTCGGAGATGCGGGCCTCGTCGAAGAGGTTGGCGAGGTTGCTAGCCGCGCAGACGTCGGCGACGCCATGCAGCGCGTTGCGGCAAGCGCCATCGGGCGAGCCAGGCTGGCTACGCCCGCGAGGGAGGAAAAGGGTTCCCGTCCAGAACAGGTCTCCGGACGACGGTGCATGCAGCCCCACGGTGGGCGCCAAATGTCGGGTGGTAGGATCGACATATGCCAACGGGTGGCTTATCATTGCGGGGGCCAATAGAACGTCGCCGGTGCCTGGAAACGGGATGAGGCGTAGACATGCACGCCGGCGAATCTTACCCAGCTTCAGGGCTCTCCGGGAAGATAACACCCCTACTGCTGCTCTGCGGGGTCTCCGCATGGTTACTAAGTTCACAGGTGGCTACAATGCTCCTTGAGCTGTTTGGGGGCGGAAGGAGGAAGAAGGGCTTAGCTCAGCCTGCTTCTTCTCCTTGTAAGTGTCTATGTCTAGAAAGAGAGTCCAACCCTTTGCATGGGTGCACCGGGGGGTTTATATAGGCCTACCCCCCGGGGGTACAATGGTAATCCGACTGGGCGCGGGGCCCAGCTGTCTGTGACTATGCTCGCCGGCTTCTCCGCCGGTGTCTGGGGCCCGCCGGCTGGTGGGTCCCGCCGACTGCCGGCTCCTGGGTCGACAGGCCGGCCCCACCGGCCAGGGCCTTGTCGGCGGCCGGTTACTGTTGCTCCGTGTTTGTTGGCGCAGGCTTGGTCGGGGTAAGCGTGGCTACAGTAACGCCGCCCTAGCGGGCGATTGCTGTAGCCCCGCCGCACCTTGTCTCCTTAATGGGTGTCTCCTTCGAGGAAGGCGGCAGGCCGGCTACGCGAAGCCGGCCCTCTGTCTCGCCGGCTTGAGAGGGGGTGTGGCCGCCTTCGGCATCTCTCTGCCCGAAGGGGCCCACCGCCTCGGTGGCCACGTCGGCGGCCCGTCGTGGAAGGCGTCAGAGCCGCCATGGCTATAGTGCCGCGCCGGGCGGGCCGCGGCTGCCCGCACGACGCGCTGTACCAGGCATGCTCCGGGTTTTGGGGGTGGCAGGCCCCACTGTAGCCACGCCCCGCTTCATCATCACAGGGTGGACACGTACATCGCGGGTACGGCGTTGACTGCTTTATCGGAGCCGGCCCAGCGGTAGCTGGCCGTGCCGGCCATGCCATAGCCGGCCCTGCCGCAGCCGGCCATGCCGTAGCCGGCCCTCCACAGTTTTCTTCATGGGGGTAAAAAGGGCGGGCCGCCCCCCAAGCCGGCAAAGATGGCAGTCGGCTAGGGGGGGAGGCGGCCCAGGTCTTGAGTCTCCTTATGAGCCGGATGGGCTCGTAATTTTTTCTGAAGGGCCAGGGGAAGCCGGCTTGGCTACCCATGGCTATTTACCCCGACATATGGTAGCAGTATTGCCGGTGTCAGCGTTCTGGGAACGGGGGTCCCCAGACTTGCCTGCCTGCGGCCTGCGACGTGGCTTGAAAGGGGGGCCCAGCGCGGCCCATCTTCACCAACACAAACCCAAGACCCTCGCGAGGGGCCAAGCCTCGCGGGGTGGATGACGCAGAGCTTCCTCAGGACGGCCTTGTTGGGCTGGCTCACGAGGAGGCGGAGAGATCAAGGCGGGGTACCTCACGAGGTGCCCGTGACGCAAGCCATGACGACTCAGGGCGCCAGGCGGGTGCCAGCCCACGCAGCGTCCTCCTTTCCTCTTTGGTGCAAAGGGGGCAAGCGCAGCCGCGGAGTACCGAGGCATCAGGCAAAGGTTGCCATTTTGGTGCAACAAGACCAAGACCAGGAGGACTACGAGACAGAGGTCACCGTGGAGCCCAAGACGGCGTCATCACCAGAGCTGTGCTCCACTTCGCCATTGTTGGATAGCTGGTACTTGTTGTCCCCCTTCAAATTAGCCCGCCATTGTTGGATCCCTTCCCGCTCGATATTTGGGAAGAGGACCAGGTCCTCTATAAATAGGACCAGCCACCCACATAGTTGGGGGGTGGAAGGCTCTCTGGGGGTAGAGAGGTTGGAAGCAGAGAGAGAGAGAGAGAGAGAGAAAGGTGACTGAATTCCTCCCAGCAGTGCATCGCCTCAGCCAAGAACAGACCCTCGCGAGGCTGTTCTTCCTTGTATTGTTCATCATCATCAGCCCAAGAGGCAATCCACCACACCACACACTGGAGTAGGGTATTACACCACAATGGTGGCCCGAACCAGTATAAACCCTGTGTCCCTTGTGTTGTTCTTGCGATAGTTTGATCCTAGCATGGCGGAGGGGTGCAGGTAGGTAGGAGGCAAAATCTCTGCGCGCACCCCAGTGTTCGAACCTCAAGGGTCTGCCGGAACCTGGAATCCGACATTTGGCATGCCAGGTTGGGGTGCGCCGGAATTCGTCTCCCATCACCCCGTTCTCCTTCGACCATCGCGCCCATGTCTGACGCTCGTCGGGCCCGCACGGAGCGCCGGGCCGCCCTCGCTTCCCGCGTCGCCCAAACGGCCCATGTAGGTGGGCGTCCTCGCCGTTCCCCGTCACCTGCCGTCAACGCTACCACCGGCCCGGCGGGGGACGAGCAGCAAGCATCGTCTCAGCATCCATCCATGCGCCAAGACGGCCGCACCGCAACTCCCTCGCTCGCCCCAGCTGGATCTTCGTCCCGCGCGCTCCGCGCGTCCATGGAGGCTTGGGCTGCACCCATCGCGGCAAACGAGCTCCTGCTCTACTGTCCCGTCGACGATGTCTATGAAGAATGGCTCGACCGCGTCGCCGAGCTCATCCGCGCCGCAGGGGGCTCTTCCACGCCGTCCGTTCCGCTGCATCGCACCCCGCCCCGCGCGGGCGAAGAGGCTCCGGCGGCGCCCTGGCCGCCTCCTCCTCAAGAAGACGCCATGGCTCCAAGGCGCGTGGCCCCTGGGTGGAACCCGCTCCGTCAGGTACCAGCGCAGCAAGAACAGAGTTGCCAAGAAGTCCCTCGCCCGCCAGAAGCTGCCCGGGCGCTCCCTGCACCAGCACGTCGCGACCATCCTCCTGCTCCGGCGCGTGGGGACATGAAAGACCAGGCTCTCCATCACCCAAGGCCTCCCGTGGCCACAGCAGGCTGCCGCGCCTACACCACCGAACTACGCAGTGTCGCGTGGCCCGGCAAGTTCAAGCCAGACCTTCCTCCTCACTACGACGGCACGACCGACCCTGCGGAGTTCCTCCAGCTCTACGAGTTGGGCATCGAAGCTACCAACGGAGACGAGAAGGTCATGGAGAACTAGTTTCCCATGGCGCTAAAGGACGAGGCCCGCACCTGGCTCCTAAACCTAGCTCCAGGCACAATCTCCTCCTGGGAAGAGATGCGCACCCGCTTCATCGCCAACTTCCAAGGTACTCGCGACCGGCCACCCGCCGTGAGCGACATGCACCGCATCAAGCAACAACCCGGGGAGACCCTGCAGAAGTACATCCAGCGCTTCAACAACACACGCCTCAAGATCCCCAAGGTGACTGAGGAGGCCATCATCTCAGCTTTCTCCGACGGCGTGTGCGACGTCAAGATGAAGGAGGAGCTGGCGATGCATGAAGACCTGTGCACTTCCTTGGAGCTGTTCAACTTGGCAAACAAGTGCGCCAGGGCTGAGGAGGGGTGTCTCTCCCTCCTCGAGCTGCCTGCCACAGACCCAGAAGAGAAGAAGCTCAAGGCCAAGGATGTGAAGCGCAAGGGGGCTGCAGTGCTCGCGGCATAACCAGACACCAAGCGGGGCAGAGATCAGCCCGAACCTCCCAAGGGCAGCCGGTACTGTGTGTACCACGACCTCCACACCCACAACACCAACGAATGCCAAGAGCTCCGGGCCATGCGAGAAGGAAGGATCGGCCATCGTCCCGACCGCGGTGACCGGGGCTACGGTCGAGGAGGAGGAAGGAACGCAGGACGCTGGGAAGACCGTGGCCTGCGCTAGGGGTGGCGCGGCCAACCTCGCGAGGATCGCTGGCAAGACCCGCCTCGCGAGGGAGGCTGGAGGGATCAGCCTCACGAGGATCGCCCGCAAGGCAATGCAGGCCTCCCACCGCTCCCGAAGCAACCAAGGAGAAAAGAGCACCGCCACCAGGACGAGGAGGCTGGGGGCTTCCAGGAGCCGCGCGCGATCGCCTGCATCCTGGGCGGAGCTCAAGCCCCAGCCTCTCAACGCATCTTCATGCAGTTCGCCCACGAAGTGAACGCAGTCCTCCCCAGACTCGAAGCCACACGCCCTCTCAGGTGCTCGGTGTGCGCCATCAAATTCAGCTCAGCAGATCAGCTCAAGTGTGCGGCAACAACCAGAGTCCTCCCGATGCTTTGTTCCCTAATCATCAGCAACGTGGTGGTCACCAAGACCCTCATCGATGGCGGGGCAGGGCTCAACGTTCTGTCTGTGGAGACATTCAACAACCTCCAAGTGCCCTACAGCCAGCTTCAGCAAACCAAGCCCTTCTCCGGTATCACCGACGGTTCCACGGTCCCGATCGGGCAGGTCCGCCTCCCTGTCACCTTCGGGGCACGCGACAACTACCGCACCGAGCTCATCGACTTTGACGTCGCTCACATTCGCCTGCCATACAACGCCATCCTTGGGTACCCAGCGCTGGCCAAGTTCATGGCCGTAACTCACCACGGCTACAACATCCTCAAGATGCCAGGAAGCGGCGGGGTCATCACGGTACCCTCCGAGGAGAGGGACGCGGTGTGTTCCCTGGAGCAAGCCTTTCAGGCCGCATCACTGGAAGACCCGGATCGCGGAAGCAGGAGGCTTCCCGAGGCCGCCCCCAAGAAGAAGAAGACATCGTGCGGCCTGGCCCCTCAGGAGGCAGGCCCCTCTAGGCCCGTGGCTGCCCAGGGGGAACCTCCTTCCATCGCATAGGAAAGCGCGCCCGGCGCCCTCCTCAGGCAGGGCTCGGGGGCTCTCCCCTGGAGGGCCACCGACCTAGCTAGGGTCACGAGGGAGGCGCTTGGGCACCACATGGAGGCGTGTTTCGAAGCACGTTTCCCCCAAGAAGGAGCAAGGCAAGGAGATCCAGACCCACAGGAGTTCGTCAGCAAGGCCATTCAGGAGTTACAGGAGTCAAGAGTCATGAGAGGCAGCCGCCGCCTACCAGCAGTGGCTCCCCATCCAGGCGAGGATGGCAGGCTGCGCATCTGCATCGACGTACCAGGGCTCAACCGAGTCGCCTCCCTGGAGCGCCTCTGGCCCTCGTGAGTGGGGCGCTGCGGAGGTCCACCCCACAGCTACGTTCGCATGCCTGACGGCTTGCCGAGCGCAGCTGACACGTACCAGCGCCTCATGAGGGGCACCACGGAGGCACAAGAAGCCAGGCGCTCCACAGCCCTGGCGGAGATGGAGATGGCCCGCGAGGAACCGCCAGCGCCTCCGGAGCCTCCCGAGGCCCCTTGGCCTAGGGGCTCATGAGGATCGGCTTCCGCAGCCCACCGAGCCGGCTACACCAACACCCCTTCGTCTTCAGCGTCATCAGGTGACATCTTTCAAGTTTCACTTCCAGCTGGGAGCACCCCCAGGGCTGCATTTTTCCCAGGCCGCATGGGTCCGTCCCTGCGGCGTATATCCCTTTTATTTCGCGTCGATTAGCTTACCTTGTTGGGGGCGCCCCTCGGGCTGCATGATCCCCAAGCCGCTCGGGCCAGGCCCAGTGGCATGTATCCCATTTGCGTTAATTTCCTGTTATGCGTTAGAACCACCATGCTTGATTATTTGATGCCGGTCCATGGCACCTCTTCTTCGCCATGCTGACCACTTGCACGTTAAAGGGGGGGTACCTAAGCATCGCGACTCAGGGCTCTTACTGGCTCTCCAGCCCTCACCCTCTGGCCTTGACCACGGCATCGCGACCCGGCATACCAGCGACGGCTGAGACCAGCTCGAGGGCCGGGACCCGAGGACGTAGAGTGCAAGCATCTAACCAAATTTGCAGGGACACATCGCAAGATAAGGCCCAGTGCCAGGCGCAACCCGCCTAGAGGTAGGGCCCCGTGAGTCCCGCGCTGGCTCACGGGTGCCCAGATACACCTCGCCAGGCCCTACCGTGCCAGCCACGTGTTAGGGCGGGGCTGTACACACCCCGGGGGCTCCTCCCGGAGGGGCCCCCCTCCCACGTACTAGTGGAAGCACCATGCTTCACGCTGGCTGATGATACTGCCGAGGAGCGGCTATGCCCGTACACATACGGAAGCGCTATGCTCCGCGCTGGTGATAAACAACTGAGAGTGCCCCCCGGGCCGCATCAACCTCTGGGAGCCCGGAGCTCAGTGTCTAGCCTCACCATAACGCCTCCCTTCGGGAGTGCCGCGTGAGGGGGCTGGGCATGGGGGCTGCGCCTGGGTCATGCCCAGACGCACGCCGCCCAGCCAGGCCCCCCGGGCCTGGTTCATCGCGCGCCTCTCCCCGAGTGGAGCCAAGGTATGAAGGCCATTTGGGCGTCAAGGGGGACTCCTGAGCATCACAACTCAAGAGCCTAACTGGTCACGTAGCCCCTCACTCCTTGGTCCCGTCCTGGTTTCCGGTTGGGACTATTGCTGGGTGAGGTACGCGCGGGGCCGGGCTCTGCAGACGTAGAACGATAGATCCACCTACATCATACCTACCTACTTGTTGTTCGTGCGCCAAGGGGGACTCCTGAGCATCGCGACTCAGGAGCCTAACTTGTCACATAGCCCCTCACTCCTTGGTCCCGTCCTGGTTTCCGGTTGGGACTATTTCTGGGTGAGGTATGCGTGGGGCCGGGCTCTGCCGGCGTAGAACATAAGCAAGTAGGAAGGAAAAGCACAAATTTCAAGGAATTCGAAAGCAAATATTACAGTCCACACTATTATCCCAATACCAAACACAAGTTTTAAACGCCTCCCCGAGGCATGATACATGTGCAGGAATTCAAAGCAGGACAGGAGTCACTACGGAGTCACTTGGCGGCAGGGGAGCAGCGCGGAGTGGGTTCGCCTCACGAAGCAGCAGGGTCGGCAGCGCCTTGCTCCGGCTTGGTGCTGAAGGCCCGGAACTTCCCCAGCAAAGCCTCCGCGCGACCCTTCACGGCTTCAGCAGCAGCAGTGGCACGCTCGCCGCTTGCTGGCTCTAGCAGGCTGTCGAGGTCGATGCCGGGATCGCGAAGGTAGATGTGGGTGAGGACCCGCGTCAGCGCTGCAGAAGATAGGACACGTGCCTCAGCCTCGGCCGTGGGGCCAAGGCCAAGGGCGAAATCTTCAAGAGCATGAACCAGGAAGGGAAGCAGCTTGGCGGGGACGTCCTCAGCACCAGCCAGCGGGCTCTCCAGGCCGCTGTCGTAAAGCGTCCTCAGCGAGGAGTGAGCCCTCCCTCCAACTCCGTGAAGGCCACGCGGTCCTCGGCAAGAACATGGGCCTTGTCGTCCAGCTCGGCCTTCCTCACCCCCCAACTCCTGCTCCAGCGCGCCTAGGCGGTCGCGGCGCTTCTTGAGCTTGGCCTCCCGGCCCTCGACGGCCGCCTCGCAAGCCTTCACGCCTTCTTCCTGCTCTTGGCGAAGGCGGACCTCTTTCGCGAGCTGATCCCGCAGGCCTTGCAGCTCGTCCTCCAGCGCCTTGCAGCGACCACGGACGTCGACCACCTCCCCCAGGGCTGCATCACGAGCAGCCTTCGCCTCAAGGACGGCCTGCTTCTCCTCGTCGCATGCTGTCGAGGCCTGGACCAGCGCCGCCCGAACCGAAGCATCGGAGCGGACCCATCCTGAAGCCAACTCCAAACGCCCGGCCACCAAGTGGGGGTCGGCGCCAAGAAGATTCTACCGCAGTCGGTCCAGCTCAGCAACAGCGCGATCCAGAACGGCAGAAGGAGTTGGAGAAATAGCAGCTGGTGGAGTAGGAGGGTAAGGCGGCAGCACGGCCGCAGCATCCTGAGGCGGAGTCTACCACGCCCCGACCGCTGTAGTGGCGGCGGCAGGCGAGAGCACCTCGGGAGCCACTTGGGCCGTGGGGGCTGAGCTCGCCCCAGCCGGCTCAACCAGGCCTCGCGAGGAAGACCGGGCAGGAGAAGCCTGTGCGTCGTGGTCATCCTACTTCAGGGGCGCTGCCACGGATGGAACCTGAGGAGCCCCCTTTGACTTCTTCGCTGCGGGCGCCAGCCTATCCAAGGGATGCGAACGTCAAGCCTCAGAAGCAGAGCAAGAAATAAAGACAAGAATCGAACGCTTATGGGTCGCTGCCAGTGAGCTCAAGCGGCCTCCAGCCAAACCTGAAGCATGAAAGCCGGCTGGAAGGGTCAACCTCGGGAAGCTTGGAGGCGGAAGGTGCGCCTGTGGTCCGCCCCGAGGCCAGGGCAGACCCGCGGGAGATCAGCCCAGTCCTGTCCTTCTTCGGGATCGGGGGTGAGCTCCCGCCGTCCTGCTCGTCGTCGTCCATGTTGTCGTCCTCGTCGTCATCGCTTGGAGGGAGGCAAAGAGCGCGGGACCTGCGCCGGGGAAGGGGAGCCCTCGACTCTCCATCAGTCGCCTCGGAGTCAGGCCCTTTTCCCCGCACCCCTCCTTCCTCCTTTTCGGTGGAGTCGTCGGAGGGCACGTCCTCTGGTTCCTCGGGAGTCTCCACGAGCACGGGCCCATCCCCGTTGAAGATGGGCATGGACTTCACCACCCGCTCCCAGTCGTCGCGGAGGAACAAGGGCGTAGGAGCGCCCTCCAACCTCGCCACATTGCCCCCGACCAGAGATTGGAGAACCGCAGCCAGGTCTCCATCGGCCCAGGCCGCGGGGCTCGGACGGGACCTCCACATTGGGAGCAAGTACTGCCGAAGCGGAGCCAGCTGGTGCTCCAGGAACTCCCTCAGCAAAGACGCGCTGGTCAGCTTCGCCGCCGCCATGTCGGTCGGCCTCAGATCCGCGTCCATCTTCTCCAACACCATCTTCGCGCGGGGATCCGTGAGCTCCACTCGACCCCAGTTGCTGGAGCTCGTGGGCTGCTCCGTGGGCAAGATCAACCAAGGATGGATGCGCTCAGCATCCACCAAGACCCACTTGCTCCTGAAGCCCTCAATCCTCTTCCCAGGGTTCGAGATGGCAATGGCACCACCGTACGCGATGAAGCTCGCGCACGCGGAAGCAGGACCGCGAGAGGTCCGGAGGTAGAAGTAGTGGCGCAGCAAGGCCACTGAGGGCTGCACCCCAACGTGGGCCTCGCAATAATAAGAAAAGATCGCGAGGAGAAGGATGGAGTTGGGATGGAGATGCAGAGCCTGTAGCTTGTAATGGCGGAGGACAGAGAAGAAGAACTCGGAGAAGGGAGGCACCAGGCCAGCAACAATGGCACTTATGAAGAGCGGATAGAAGGTGCTCCTCTGACCCTCAGGGGTGGCGGAGCCGGCCTTGAACACCTTTGCCCCGTCGATGCCTCGCGCCATCGCTATCCGGCGCAACCGAGCAAGGCCCGCCTTCGACACGTTCGGCGGTTCCAGGGCATACGAGTACCACACTGCGGCCGGGGGCTGGCGAGGCACCATGGCTTCCTAGGTCGCACGGTCAGAGCAGATCTGGAGATTTCGGAGGAAGGAAGGAGGGGCACAAGAAAGGGGATTTGAGCAGCGATCGGGGAAAGCAAGAAGAAGGGCCTAGGCGGATGCCACTCCCTTATCAACTCGCACGGTTGCTAAGGCGCCCACGTCCAGTCAACCGCCACGCGGCGCCCAAGGCCGCAGGCTGTTAGGGCCCTTGGCGCTTCCCTCTTGCCCTTCCGCCTCCCTGCATGGCCAAGTCTGGGCCCGCCTTGGGCCCGGGGGCTACTGTGGCGTTCTGGGAACGGGGGTCCCCAGACTTGCCTGCCTGCGGCCTGTGGCGTGGCTCAAAAGGGGGGCCCAGCACGGCCCATCTTCACCAACACAAACCCAAGACCCTCGCGAGGGGCCAAGCCTTACGGGGCGGACAACACGGAGCTTCCTCAGGCACGGCCTCGTCAGGCTGGCTCGCGAGGAGGCGGAGAGATCAAGGCGGGGTACCTCACGAGGTGCCCGTGACGCAAGCCATGACGACTCAGGGCGCCAGGCGGGTGCCAGCCCGCGCAGCGTCCTCCTTTCCTCTTTGGTGCAAAGGGGGCAAGCGCAGCCGTGGAGTACCGAGGCATCAGGCAAAGGTTGCCATTTTGGTGCAACGAGACCAAGACCAGGAGGACTACGAGACGGAGGTCACCATGGAGCCCAAGACGGCGTCATCACTAGAGCTTCGCGCAGGCGAAGACTACTTTTGTCAGGATAACTGGTACATGCTATCCCCCTTCAAATTAGCCTGCCATTGTTGGCTCCCTTCCCGCTCGATATTTGGGAAGAGGACCAGGGCCTCTATAAATAGGACCAGCCACCCACATAGCTGGGGGTGGAAGGGTCTCTGGGGGTAGAGAGGTTGGAAGCAGAGAGAGAGAGAGAGAGAAAGGTGACTGAATTCCTCCCAGCAGTTCATCACCTCAGCCAAGAACAGACCCTCGCGAGGCTGTTCTTCCTTGTATTGTTCATCATCATCAGCCCAAGAGGCAATCCACCACACCACACACTGGAGCAGGGTATTACACCACAACGGTGGCCCGAAGCAGTATAAACCCTGTGTCCCTTGTGTTGTTCTTGCGATAGTTTGATCCTAGCGTGGTGGAGGGGTGCAGGTAGGTAGGAGGTGAAATCTCCGCGCGCACCCCAGTGTTCGAACCTCAAGGGTCTGCCGGAACCGGAAATCCGACAGCGGGTACAGTAAGTTTTCTTGAAGAAGTGGAATTCAACGAAGTCATGATGGTTCCTTCGTCCGAACAACTTACAGTGGGAAAGGTTGGGCCTGCGATACTACCGGGGTAGACCAGGATAATTTTGTGCATGGCAGGTGGACCAGGATGGTCGACGTCCCACATGTCGGCGAATGAAAGTATTCTTTCCGATATAGAGGACGAGCAACGAGTATTGATTGTTTATTTTTGATGAAAGCTATTGTCTCCATTGTTACGACGGAGGAGTGTGAAACACGGCTGCCCAGTGAACTTGGCATGTGCACCACTCCCTCCTTCCTCATGTAATGCCCAGGTTACAGCTTTTTCTCACATTCTCTCTTTCTATTTCCTCTCAAATGTTTTTTACCTTTCTTTTTTAAGACACAATTGTTTTGATGCCTTTTTTAGAATTATTTTTTTATACCTAGGAGCATGTGTAGAAACGGGCTCTTGCAGAGCCCACTCCTTGACTTTGTCAATGCCTCTCTCTCCTCCACATAAGGAGTACTACTTGTTATGCATGCATGCGGCGGGCAGCTGGCGCCTTGAGGGTCCAGGGCGGTGAGAGCGGGCTCCGGAAGCGGTCCGGACTCCAACATGGCCCACCTCACATTATCACCATATATTTCTTGGAGTCCGTGCGCGGCGGGCGGGCGATCTCTTCTCCCTCCCCCGTTTCTCTCTTCTCAGTCGACGCCCGCCGAGCGATTAGATTTCGGCTATCGACGGTTTATTCAATTACGGTCCCACATGTCAGTGAAATTGCAAGACAACGTGTGTCCCCTCTGGTGAGCGACGTGCGAGCCGGACTGTCGGGGTTGCGACGCGTACGAGTCGTAAGTGTGCCGCCTTTTCCTTTAGAACTTGCGAAGCGTAACATTTTCGCATGATCGATCGATAGAAATCCAGAACAAAATGACGAAGCATATACAATGATCAAAGTGAGCTATCAAGACAAGTTCGATGACCGCCAATGCATTTTACTTGGTAATAAATGACCAGGATTGAAGGGGAATCCAAATTTGCTTCGTATTCTGTCCTTGAGCTCTTGACAAACCAATGCACTATACAGTTGTCCGGCCACTCCACCCCAGAGCTCTCACCAAGCGTCGTTCATGCCACCGCCCCGCACACTAACCGGTAAGGCAGCGATGGCATCCCGCCGCGCCAAGTTCTCGCCGCCCACGACCGCACACAAAATGGTAGGGAAGCGATGGCATCCTGCCGTGTCGAGTTCATCGCCACTCGCGACCTCACAACTACGTGGGAGGAATTTGAAGATGCCAGGGCCGAATGGGCAGTAGAGCAAGAGGCGGCCAAAGCCGCACAGAGGGAGCGGAAAATTCAGAAAGCACTCAAGAAAAGAGAGGCCTGCCGCCGCAAGAAAGAAAAGGACGCACGCGCTGCTGCGGAGAGGTCGGCGGAGATCCAAGCACGGTGAGGTGTCGCCGACAAAGCCGGGAAGGAGAACGACGGCGTCTGGCCAGCATGTGAGAAGTAGTAGTACTAGTAGTTAGTGTGTGTGTGTGTGTCTGTGTCTGAGTACGAGCATGTACCAATACTACTCGTTACTACTGTAGTTTTTAGAGAAAATTACCAGTACTTTAGCCTAGACTAAATGGAAACATTCCTATCCTAAGCATCAAATGACATCTCTTTCTCTATAGGCATTGAGATGCATGTCATCTCACTTCCTATGATTTTCATATTCCTATCCTTTGAACAAAAGGATGCCTCTGTTAGAGTACCTACTGTAGCTAGCAATATTGCTGGTACAGTAGTTTTCTTCAAGAAGCGGAATTCAACGAAGTCATGATGGTTCCTTCGTCCGAGCAACTTCAATGTGGGAAGTGGGCCTATTATTTGACGGCTCATTAGTCATTGTTACTGCGGCGCGACGACCTGGGTGACTCTCCCTTGGAGTTCTGCGTGCATGGCAAGTGGACCAGGATGGTCGACGTCCCACATGTTGGCGAACGGAAGTATTCTTTCCGATATCGAGGAGTAAGGAAACCGCGTGGTATAGTATCACTGCTGATTGGTTCGCAAAAAAAATAGTATCACTGCCGATTTATAATTATTTTTTATTTCTGATGAATGCTAGCGTTTCAACTCTTACGACGAAGGGTTCCAAACACGGCACGTGCTGGATGTCCCACACGTCACCGAAAGGAGTGGGACATGAACAGCGTGGTAGAGCCCGGCGTAAAAAAATAGTGTGGTAGAGCGTCTCCACTTCTTCCACTTCTGGGTCGGAGACCACACGTATTAGTACTTAGTGGTATGAACGATACAAAGTGCGACCTAGAGAGAAAGACACGTCTAGTTGGAAGGTCTCGGTACATACACGTAAACAAATATAAAAGTGAATATGTGCCTCCAATGAATATAGTAGTAGTAGAGTACTTAGGCACGTACTCCATAACATCACTGTGCATTGCAAGTACAACATTTAGTGGTAGTACGTAGTAAGATACAAATGCTGCCCAAGAGTTCCCTTCTCGACCTACTTTTGGGTGCTTGGTAGAGTGTATGGAGGGTGCATGAGTCCACACTAGTTTAGCACAAATACACTAGAAGCATGCATGAAGAGAGCATGCATGAAGAGGGGTGTTGAGTTGAGCACGCATGAAGAGGGAACAACTATGCTGAGACAAGAACGCAACCAAACACATCCTATATGCCACGCATGTTCATACCATGTGTGCCTTTCTACTTCACTTACTGCGCTACATTACTCAGGTTCGTACGTCCACTCCTGGGTACATGTCCGTCTCGTAGTTCCAGTCCCACGTGTTCTTCATATAGATGGAACGATCCTTGCATAACACGTGCACCTTGATGCTAGATGTCTCGCGTGTTGGCAAAAGGATGAACAAAGCTCACGTAAAAAAAATAGAGTGGAAGAACATAGATTCCGGACAACCGAGAAGGAGCAAGGAACCTCGTGGTGGAGCGTCTGCACTCATAATATTTAATATTATTCAGCGATATAAAATTAACCAATCATCTCCACAGTGGACTGGAAGAGTACGAAACACGGCAGCCCAGTGTAGTTACATCATACTAGTACAAGGCTAACCCATGCTATCACCATATTTCTTGGCGTCCGTGTGACACCTATCTCTAGTAATCCAACAGCCTATAGCGTTTCTCCCTCCTCGTCTCTATCAAAGTGCGGCGGGCTGGCGTTTCTGCTGTCTATTGAGGTCGGTTAACTATCACATGTTAGCGACATGCCAAGAGTATTCTAAAAAAATTCCTTTCACGTTCCATTTTCAAAAAGTAAAAAATCCTTTCACGTACGAATTTGCCTGTATGCTTTGAGCAACTTGCATGTCCTATACTGCTCCTGTTTGATACTCTAACTTAGCTAGAGGTTATACTAACTCATGACTAACCCTGAACTAACTGTTGCCAAAGAGGTGTTTGGGTGACAGGGTTAGATTGACAATAAATGCACTTCATGGAGAGAGAAAAGTGATTTTTCAGTGGTCCCAATGAGAACTATCTCCAGTTAGCACCTCTTGGGTGGGATAGTTTTTTTTGGTGGGTTCGGTGCAACTTGCTCCAATTTAAACCCTCACGCCTGGATACTTTAGGGCTATTTGAGCCCAACTAGCTCAAACTAACTCTAACCCATGAATCCAAACGGGGCCTATGGCCAGTCTTGACGCGGAGCAGTCGCGTGCACCGGGAATCGGCGCTCTCTCGGCCGTCGCGCCACTTCAAAGCCGGCGCCAGTGAGAGGTCACCTCCGCTCTGGCCGGGCATTAATGCGACACTGACGCTCCAGGGCGACGCTGACCGTTTCACGCGGGAAGCGCGCGCTGGCAAGGGAGTGTAGGTTTTGAACCGTTTCAGGTGTAGTACTGGTAGTTTGCAAAACTACTCGATTATTGCACTCAGTTTCCTAAGAAATTGTGGTAAAAAACGTTACTCCACAGCCTGCTTCCCTTCTCCTTCCTCTTCCACTGCCCGCGCACGTCCACGGGAAGCGACCGGTCAACCCTTATATAGGAGTGCTAGCACAAAAAGATGCATGCATGACCACTAAAATTTCCATATTAAAGCGCCGCTCCGGCGGGAGTATGGCGTATGTTGTTACCTTCGGCCGGCCCATGGCTACCGGGCGACGGTGACCAGAGAAGAGGTCGCGGGAGGGGAATGAATGCAGCTACTGTTTGGGTTCGCCTTCCGTCTTAAATAAATGCGCAGCATCACGTGTACCCACGGGTGCACAAATTGTAACATGCGTGTCTGCTTAAGTGGGCGTCACGTAACTGGTGTGTGTGTGAGAGAGATTCTGAGGGACAGAGTGCGTGTGTGTGACTCTACTCTTCGGACATGTACTCAACCTTTTGCATCGGGATATACGTATAATGGTATTTACTTTAGCTAGTGATTTACGTGGCCATGTTAACGTGGTTGTATCAAAAAAAATGTCACTTCCTGCTCGTGATTTGCGTTATATAATTACAAGCAAGATTCTCATGCATTGCAGGGAACATCAATATGCATTTTTTTACAAAACACCTATTGTGATTGACCCATGTAGGAGTAATCCATGTGAAAAAACTAATGATATCTCAAGAATTTTATCGTAAAACTGGTATCTCAAGAATGTCATCGAAAAAATGAAAGATGAGAGATAAGGCGAGGAGGAGTGGAGCGTGGTGGTGACTGGTGGTCGGAATGGGCGGAGGCATGGCGATGGACGGCGCCGGCAGGCGGCAGCGGCCACCATGCATGCTAGATTGTTCCAGATACTTATTCATTTTTAATTGCTGAGCAATGAGGTTGCGGGAGATAATGATGTGGAGAGAGGTGCGGGTATCTTTTGTAAAATTATCATACTTTTCTTTCCATCCTCAGATATAGATCATACGGTCTGTATTACAAGATGACAGGCACACCATCACCGCCAAGTCGTTTTTTTATAAGGGTATAGATGATAAGTTTGCTGACTACTAAAGTAAAGTGGAATTTGTCCATGTTGTGCAAGTAAATAAAGGTGATTGTTTATCATACGGGTAAGGTTGGATGAAGGGTGGTAGGAAGAAATGCTCCGCCTAGAGCATGTGTGTGTGAAATGGAGTCTTAGTGTGTGTGTGGGGTGTGTGTGAGAGAGAGAGGAGAGAGATAGATGGAGTCTTAGTTTGTGTGTGTGAGAGAGAGAGAGATGGATTCTTAGTGTGTGTGGGGGGGTGTGCATGCGTGCGTGCATGTGTGTGTGTTTGTGTGTGTGAGAGAGAGAGAGATGGGGTCTTAGTGTGTGGGGGGTGCGTGTGTGTGTGTGTGTGTGTGTCGCGGGGTCCTCTATGGCGGATGTAATTTAACTGTGCATGGCTTCATCATAGAGAGGTGATGTGTATGGTAGAGGCCACCAACGATGGGGTGCGAGAGAGAAAATGCCCGTAGAGAGGGAAGAGAAGGTGTGTGCACGTGAGAGGAGTCGACATCGAGAGAACGTGTTTGTTCGAGAGACACCGAGGAATACTACTATATATCGATGGTGCATGTAGGCGGGAATTAAACAAAGGGATGGTATTATTGGTTTCCGAGATATAGGGGAAGAGTGAGATGTGGGGGGTAGCTAGAAGGAGATTGTTAAGTGTGAGTGTGTGTTTTACCCATCCAGGCGGAAGTTATGTGCACAAAAGAGGAGAACGATCCGATGTGGCGTTAGGATTGAGGGTAATTAACTACGTATGGAGACATAGAGACCTTGAACGTGCATGTGTGAGAGGTATACATGTATACATGGGATGTGTGTGTGTGCGCGCGCACATGATCGAGATAAAAGAAAGAAGACATAAGTCATAAGATCAACGACATGGGAGAGACGGATCGGTATGACAATATGCATGCATATGAGAATGCAGGGAAGAAGGTCCGACAATTGAGCATGTGTTTTTGTCTTTAAGAGATAGTGGCGTGGGCTGGAGCATGCATCTATGGCGAGCAGAGGGAGTGAGGCGCAACGATTGTGCAAAAGAGACCAACCTATAAATGCATATGTATGGAGAGACATATATAGTGTGGGTGATAGGAAGCAAGACTCCGTGCGAGAAAGAAATGTTGATGGAGAAACTACAGATAGGTACAGAGATGGAGATGCTAGCTAGAGGGACATCCGCTAGTTTGGGTGTTGGAGATGACCGTCGGGTGGTTCAAAGGGTGAAGTTATATATGTGTGTGAGAGGGCACTTGACTGCATGTAGAGAGAAACTTATGTAGTGTGCGTGATAGGAATCAAGAGTGAGGGCAAGAAAGAAGGTTGATGGAGAAACAGATAAATAGAAAGATAAAGATGCTAGTTAGTGTGCGTTAGAGATAGGAGTCGAGTGGATCAGAAGGCTGGGTTATGTGTGTGGGTGTGAGAGAGATAGAGAGAGGGTGCATGTGAGTCACATACAAACAGATATCAGAGAGAAATGAGATCCAAAGAGACGGAGTTTTGTGTCTGCGTGAGAGAAAGATATTTCACAAGGAGAGTGATAGCTAGAGAGACATACGAGGGAACGCAAGATATCTCTAGGGAGAGAGGGTGTGTGTGAGCGACATACAAAAGAACAATGGAGAAATATGAGACCCTGGGAGACAGAGTTTGTGTTTGTGTGTGAGAAAGAGATATTGAAGAGGAAGAGTCGTAGGTTCTCATATCTAAGGAGCGAAAGACATCTCTGTATGAGGGGTGTGCGAGTGGCACACATGGGAATAGTAGAGAGAAATGAGACCCCAGGAGACAAAGTTTTGTGTTTGTGTGAGAGAAAGAGAATCCACATGGAGAATCATAGTTAGACACATAGCAGGGAGTAAGATATACTTAGAGAGAGGTAGAGTGATGAAGGTCGAGGGAGAGAGTACCGTCAGTGTGTTACGAAGATAAAAGATCATTCTCGACATACAGGTAGCACGAGAGATACCTGAGAGAGGATGAACGCGTATAGGTCCAAAGAGATAGTCCTATATAAGCATGAGTGATAGCTATATGAGACGAATATCTGGATTAAAGGGGATTCAAATATTTAAACTGGAGATCACGACATCGATAATATCATAATGCAAATTGGTGTACCAAACATGCATATTCATTTGAATTTGGGCACACGTGTAATGTTATATAGTTTATCAATATTGGTGATCCATATATTCTTCAATTGCAAACAATGCATGGTTTATATGCAATTAATGTCTAAACGGGATTACACTATATGTTGCGTGTGTGAAACACATTATACATGTTTGAGAAGTAAAAAACCCCGCATGAAACACACATTAATTGGAGACAGTTAGCAAGGAATGCATACATTGGATTTCAACATAAAGTAGTTTCAAATATTTGAAAATCCAAATTGATGGATACAACCTTATGAATCTGAGATCATGCCATCTGTAAACCATATTTATGTATAAATGGTGTTGTGCTTTTGAAAGTATATATAAAAAAATGATGTATATAGAATGTAATTCCAATTGAAAATGGATCCCGCCCGAAAAGAAAATAGAATACAAACTGGATTCGAATTGAGTTGGCACGGTAAACGTGCACTCTGCAAAAATTGAACGAAGCGGGGAAAGTCGCAGTAACCGCCTGAAACCAAAATCTGCGAGATGGAAATCACTACTGCCTATCCCTGCCACGCAAAGCCTATCTGCTGGATTTCTATAGGTTTCGATAGCGGTAGGTTTGTAATTTCACCCAAACGTGACGTAACTGCCTCTCGCCTGGATTCATACATGGTGGGCGCCAAAACACAGTGTGTCCTCGGCCGAAATCGACTCCCTCCCCGATTCATATTCATACACGGTGGGCGCCAAAAACAAACTCTCGTCGGCAAATATTCGGTGTATGCGAGATTACCGTCCTATCCCCAACCGACTAATGTTGTTGTGATGTAGTAGAAATTTGAAACGGGGGCTAAGTTTGTAAATTTCCTCGCATTTGAGACAAGCGCGCCCTGAATACATGGTTCCCCCCTTCCTCTCTACCTCCATTTTCCCCATTCGTACTCCGTGGGCGCCAAAACACCCTCTCCACCCCACCCTCCTCCGTCCGCCGTCGTCCGCCACCCCATCCACCGCCGTCCTCCTCCACCATGCCGGAGCTGATACCCCAACGTTGCTGCCCATTAGAAGAGATCGACCTCTCTCATCCACGGCTTCGGACTGGGATCCTTGCACCCCGTCCTATCGCTTCATCCCTGTCGCCGTCCACCTCGTCGGCGCCGCCGTCTCATCCACCGCGCCCCGCCGCCACCGTCTACCCTCCTACATCTGCTTCCACGCCGTCGACAGCCATTGCTACCGCAGCACCGTCAAATTCTCAGCAGATGCGTACACGGCGCCGCACCAGAGGCGGTACTCTTTCGTATCTGCTGAACTTATTTATCGCAGCAAGAAAATAGATCGCCACTGCTTTACTCTAATTTCTTGTCTTGGTTGCGAAGTTTCCTTTGTCCGGTTTGCACCTTCAGATCTGCCATGGCACGCTCAACACTATACTCCCAATGCTTATGGTTTTCCCCTTTTATATTCCACACTAGTTAAATCACAGTAGGCTAAATTTCAAAATTGGGTCAGTCGATTTTTCAGAGCTCGCCGGAGTTCGCCAGTGCGATCAAAGGGGCTCGGGTGGTTGTGGGGCCTCGCCGAATGAAGAAAACTCGACGTGGGTGGGGGTTGGGGTGGGGTGGGGTGGGGGTGGCGGAGGAACACAGGCGGTGGGGGCCGGTGGTCCGGCCGACGGCCTGTGCGGTGTTATGTATGGGAAGAATCAGAGACAAGGAAGAAGAAGGGTTAGGAGACGTAGGATCTTCATCCAACTGCCTGAAATGGTCGAGAGACAGCTGGGAGTTGCATTCTTAATGTGCTCTGGTTCATCATGTGTGGGCACTGCACAACCAACATTTTATTATCCAAAATCTTCTTACTCTTCTTTACAATGTTCCTCTTTCGTTCTTCTTTAATATGTACTCTCTCCATTCCTAAATATAAGTCTTTGTATAGATTCCACCATGGACTACATATGGAGCAAAATGAGTGAAACTACACTCTAAAATGTATCTGGATACATCTGTATGTGATCCATAGTGGAAATCTCTACCAAGACATATATTTTGGAACGGAGGGACTATGATAGCAGTATAGTATGTTCCTTATACTCAAGATGAGCAAGGACATTTGCAGTGTAGAGGTCTATACGGTCGGTTGTGATGGACACTTTGAGCCTCTTTGATTCATAGGATCTTGTAAACATAGGAATAGGATTTGTAGTGGCCTGCCCACTTGAATCCTATAAGAATAGCAGGAAATGCGGGGAGCTGTGTTGCCTTTGAGAGTTACACTGATATTAACAGTACCGCACCTTCACTTGAAGAGAGCTGGTATCCGAAGCCTTTCTAGCCGTACCGGCAATACTAGCACATATATTCCAGCAAGTTACACTTTGCTGATTTTACTCTGATGCTTAAGGTTTTCCCGTTATATCTAAGCTATGATCTGTGTAGCTGCTTTGTGTCGCACTAGCAGCAGTCCACTCTTGAAGCTAAACACTGCAATGACTTACAAAATTGGCAGCAAGGCATTGAGTGCCATTCTGGATGCAATGAAACTCATACGCTCCCCACCCATTGATTCTTGTTCAGAATATGATCCTAACGACTATTCTAACCTCGAGGAGTCAAAGGCAGATGGCATGTCCTGTTCACCCATCAAGGTGCCTATTCTAATTTGGCAATGTTTTATTGATTGTGGGTATCTTGCATATGTTGTCTAGCATTTCTTCTACTTTGTTTCACCGCCATCTGCTTAGTTTACTCATCATATATGTCGAGATGCCATTCCCATCCATTATCAATACATATTCCATCTGTCATCATACCATGTTTTTCCACTCAAATGTTGTTCTTGTGCATCAAGCATCAAAAAGGAAGAGGGTGATTGCCGAACCTGAAGGAGCACCAGCAAAGTCCTTGAAAAACATGGTGGTGCCGGAGAAATGAGACATCACCCCACTTATATTGGATGTACAACTAGTGACACAAAACGTAGGACCGACTCTAGCAAACTATACCCATACTTCACTGGCCACACCACTAGACCCACCACACAGGACCTGCACTCCAGCAAAAGGTATACCGATTTCATTTGCCATAGCACCAGTTGTACCACAGAAAAATCCCACTCCAGCAAAAAGTACAGCAAGTCCACCGGCCGAAGACCTATCCCAACTGGAGAGATAGCCAATTCCTGCAGATTGGATCCCCATTCCATTTATTCCTAGTTTAAAAGACAATGCTTTCAATGTTGTTAGGGACTACGTGCATATATTCCCATCATGGGAAGATTATTGTGAAGACAAACACCATTTTTAGATCTTCCTGTCCAACTTACGTGTAAGTGCTATTATTCATGGTTATTATTTTCCTGTTTTCTGCTGATTGAACACATCAATGATTTACATTACATTGTTGTAACTAGGCGAGGGTCAACCTGGATAGTCATGACGAGCAATGCTTGCTTGTTCTTTTCAAGGAAGCATTGCAGCAGTATCGGTGTTACCTGAGGAAGTCACACTTTGATGGCAAGTCTATAAACGAATTTCTGGTGAAGTCTCCTACGCTAAATTTAGAAGACATTGAATGGAAAAACCTTGTTATGCACTGGTCTCGTTCCCAGGATGAGGTACTGTCTATGAAATCACATGACAATTTGAACTTCTACTTTTTCGCATGTGCCTTACGGATCTTTTTGCAGGAAATCTGCTCGAAGAAGAATTCCGGTTTGACAAGAACGACGGGATATCACAAATATGTTGCCCGCTGCTTTGCTCTTGTTAGTACCTATTGTCCTGTATCACTGTACTTGCATACATACCTAGTTCATTATGTGATAGCAGTATGCATGATAGCTTGCTTGTCAATTGTTCGCTCCAAATTATCTGATCTGTATGAATGGTTACATTGGTGTAGAATATATCCAATGCCAATGTTTTTTAGCTCTACATCGTTCTTGTAAGTACATGTTGTCCCTTATCAGTGTACTTATAATGACAGGTAGTTGTTCATGTACCATCACTCTGCAGCTTATTTTCCTTTGCCATCCATTTTCTACATATCAGATCTATATTTACTCTTACCATAAGGTTGGTACTGAAGAAGTTTAGCTGTGCATTGCTCTTGGCTGTACCTTTTGCCTGTATCGCTGCACTTACATTTATAGCTACTTGGTTATGTAGCATCACTCTTCATCTTATCTTAAATATTCTCCATTTTTCGTATATTATCACATCTATGTTTACTCTTAATAAAATGTAGAATAAAGGCAATGCTTTTGAAGAAGATTCTGTGGTAAACTTCTTGAATTGCCCCTCCATCAGCACGGACAAGGCCTTTATAGAGCCTGTCTTCACCAATAATGTAAGTTTGTCCATCTCAAGCCTTCAAACTTTGTTGTATATATTTGGTTAGGCATGACTGCAACAGCTGTTTATTTTTGGTGTTTGCATCAAATTGCTTGTTTAAAGTTTATTACGTAGTTTATAAACAAAACTTTGTCCTCTCTCAATTTAAGTTTTCAGTTGTACAACCAAGTTCCTTCTTCATACCATGTAAATTAAACTATACAGAGCAAGATATCTTCTTTTGCACTGCATGTATGCTTCTGTTCTTCATCCGTAATCCAATGGTGTGGTGAACCTACCCACTACAGCACAATGTCATATTCTGCAATGTCTTAACTATGAACAATGTCATATCATTCTACTATTATTTAAACCGTCTCTTTATTTGCCAATCTGAAATGGTATAAATTGACAGCACACTAACCATTGATACTTATGAGTTCTTGATCTGTAATCCAGTGGTGTCGTGAAGCTGCCAACTCCTTCACAATGTCATTTCCTGCCATGTCTTGACCTAAACAATACCATATTGTGTTAATGCAATTTTAAACTGTGTCACTTTATTCGTCAGTAAGAAATGTGATGAATTGTCAGCACTGATACTTTTATGTGCAAAACCTGTCATCTGTCTGCTTGTTTATCTTTCAGAGTGAGGAAGATATAAGTGTTGAACAAGTGCGGTCTCTTCATCTTGCTCAGCTGCTTGCACTACAGCTCCCCAGGAGGGCTAACCTTTCTAGAACTCTATTGAAGTGATGTTGGTTTTGTATATTATTTTGTCGGTGTGTTTATTTGCACTAGTGGCGATCTTTGATGCCTAGTGTATGTAATCTGCTGTCTACTTGTGCTTTATTATCATAGTGGTGAACTTTGATGCCTAGCGGATGTAATATGTCATAATTTCTTTATTGTATAGTCTAGGTTTTTTCTTATTCATGATGCTGCAGTTATTTTACTGTATATATATCCTGTCTTTGCAGTAAACCGGCCAAACCATAAAATTATGGTACATAATCGGGCCGTCATGCAATCACGATGTAGGTTGGGCCTGAAACGTGCCGAACATCTCACGGGCCGGAAGCAACCCGAAATGAACCCCGGCCCATGATTATGCGAATCAAATCATGGGCTTTTAACAGGCCAAAATTGTCTCGGTCCTTGTTTGGCCCAATCAGATATCGGCTGCGAGCAGGCCGGATGCAAACCGGGTCGTAGTTAGGCCCAACTATATGACAGGCTTTTAACAGGCCGAAATTAATATAGGGCTGAAATGTTAAACGGGCCCTTAACAGGCCAAAACTAATATCAAGCCAAATTACTAAGTGGGCTTTAGTAAGTGGGCCCAAAAGCATAGTGTCTAGTTGACAGACCGAATCTGATATGGGCCATAATTGAGCCCAAAGCCTCTTAAAGGGTTGGACCTAATCTGGGTCGTAATTTGGCCCAGAACATGGTAGGCTTTTAACGGGCCGGATCTCATATGGGTCACTATTAGGCCCGGAGCGTGGCAGGCCATTAATGGACCGGATCAAATATGGGCCGGCATTTGGCCCAAAACATGGCAGCCGGTTAATGGGCTGGCCTACTAGGGTCCTCAAAATCTTGTGGGCCTACAGCTGGGCCGGCCCATTAATGTCGGCGAAATCTCGTGGGCCTTTAGCTGGGCCGGCCCATTATGATCCGCAAAAATCTTGTGGGCCTTTACCTGGGCCGGCCCATTATGGCACACAAAAATCTTGTGGGCCTTTACCTGGGCCGGCCCATTATGGCCCGCAAAATCTTGTGGGCCTTTAGCTAGGCCAGCCCATTATGGTCCGCAAAATCTCATGGGCCTTTAGCTGGGCCGACCCATTATGGTCCGCAAAATCTTGTGGGCCTTCAGTTGGGCCGGCCCATTTACTCTTGATGGGCCGGTCCATGTGTCAACATATCATAGGCGTGTCTCGCCATTGGATGAGTGACACCTGTGCCAACGTGGACCTGACAAGTGTCTCCTCCAGCCAATGATGATTTTACACGTGGAAAATCCCCATTGGTCGGGGCTGTTAACGGGTTATCGGATCCAAAACCCGACCCCGTAGCATAACGGTGTTCCGTTACGGTGGATGCCATGTGTCAGTCACCCTTGACGAAAGCACTTCTGTGACGCGCGATTTATCATCATGGAAGTGGACACTTCCATGATGATAATTTTGGTAATGTCATGGAACACTTCTACGACAGCACAGGTATGACTATCTTAATTTTGTCATAAAATCGTCATGGATGTACATGAATGACAGAAAACGCGACCTACTGTGACAAACACGTATCGTCACGGAAGTGTATTTGTTTGTAGTGGATACAAGTCATACTGCTTACCAGCATGTCATACTTTGGTTCGGCGGTATTGTTGGATGAAGCGGCCTGGGCCGACATTACACGTACGCTTACACGAGACTGGTTCTACCGACGTGCTTTGCACACACGTGGCTGGCGGGTGTCAGTTTCTCCAGCTTTAGTTGAACCGCGTGTGGCTACACCCGGTCCTTGCGAAGGTTAAAATAGCACTAACTTGACGAACTATCGTTGTGGTTTTGATGCATAGGTAAGAACGGTTCTTGCTCACCCCGTAGCAGCCACGTAAAACTTGCAACAACAAAGTAGAGGACGTCTAACTTTTTTTTGCAAGGCATGTTGTGATGTGATATGGTCAAGACATGATGCTATATTTATTGTATGAGATGATCATGTTTTGTAACGGAGTTATCAGCAACTGGCAGGAGCCATATGGTTGTCGCTTTATTGTATGCAAAGCAATCGCCCTGTAATTGTTTTACTTTATCACTAAGCAGTTGCGATAGTCGTAGAAGCAATAGTTGGCGAGACGACAACGATGTTGCGATGGAGATCAAGGTGTCATGCCGGTGACGATGGTGATCTTGACGGTGCTTTGGAGATGGAGATCAAAGGCACAAGATGATGATGGCCATATCATATCACTTATATTGATTGCATGTGATGTTTATCCTTTATGCATCTTATTCTGCTTTGTTTACCGATAGCATTATAAGATGATCTCTCACTAAATTTCAAGGTAAAAGTGTTCTCCCTGAGTATGCACCGTTGCCAAAGTTCTTCGTGCCGGGACACCACGTGATGATCGGGTGTGATAAGCTCAATGTTCATCTACAACGGGTGTAAGACAGTTTTACACACGCAGAATACTCGGGTTAAACTTGACGAGCCTAGCATATGCAGATATGGCCTCGGAACACTGAGACCAAAAGGTCGAGCGTGAATCATATAGTAGATATGATCAACATAGTGATGTTCACCATTGAAAACTACTCCATTTCACATGATGATCGGTTATGGTTTAGTTGATATGGATCACATGATCACTTAGATGATTAGAGGGATGTCTATCTAAGTGGGAGTTCTTAAGTAATATGATTAATTGAACTTAAATTTATCATGAACTTAGTACGTGATAGTATTTTGCTTGTCTATGTTATTGTAGATAGATGGCACGTGTTGTTGTTTCGTTGAATTTTAATGTGTTCCTTGAGAAAGCAAAGTTGAAAGATGATGGTAGCAATTACACGGACTGGGTCCATAACTTGAGGATTATCCTCATTGCTGCACAGAAGAATTACGTCCTGGAAGCACCGCTGGGTGCCAGGCCTGCAACAGATGCTGCTGATGATGTTAAGAACGTTTGGCAGAGTGAAGTTGATGACTACTCGATAGTTCAGTGTGCCATGCTTTACGGCTTAGAACCAGGACTTCAACGACGTTTTGTATGTCATGGAGCATATGAGATGTTCTAGGAGTTGAAGTTAATATTTCAAGTAAATGCCCAGATTGAGAGATATGAAGTCTCCAATAAGTTCTATAGCTACAAGATGGAGGAGAATAGTTCTATCAGTGAACATATACTCAAAATGTCTGGGTATCATAATCACTTGACTCAACTGGAAGTTAATCTTCCTGTTGATAGTGTCATTGACAGAGTTCTTCAATCAATGCCACCAAGCTACAAGAGCTTCGTGGTGAACTATAATATGCAAGGGATGAATAAGACAATTCCCAAGCTCTTCGCAATGCTAAAGGCAGCGGAGGTAGAAATCAAGAAGGAGCATCAAGTGTTGATGGTCAACAAGACCACCAGTTTCAAGAAAAAGGGTAAAGGGAAGAAGAAGGGGAACTTCAAGAAGAACGGCAAACAAGTTGCTGCTCAGGAGAAGAAACCCAAGTCTGGACCTAAGCCTGAGATTGAGTGCTTCTACTTCAAACAGACTGGTCACTGCAAGCGGAACTGCCCCAAGTATTTGGCGGATAAGAAGGATGGCAAGGTGAACAAAGGTATATGTGATATACATGTTATTGATGTGTATATTACCATAGCACGCAGTAGCACCTAGGTATTTGATACTGGTTCTGTTGCTAATATTTGCAACTCGAAACAGGGACTACGGATTAAGCGAAGACTGGCTAAGGACGAGGTGATGATGCGCGTGGGAAATGGTTCCAAAGTCGATGTGATCGCCTTTGGCGCGCTACCTCTACATCTACCTTCAGGATTAGTTTTAGACCTGAATAATTGTTATTTGGTGCCAGCGTTGAGCATGAACATTATATCTGGAACTTGTTTGATGCGAGACAGTTATTCATTTAAATCTGAGAATAATGGTTGTTCTATTTATATGAGTAATATCTTTTATGGTCATGCACCCTTGAAGAGTGGTTTATTTGTGTTAAATCTTGATAGTAGTGACACACATATTCATAATGTTGAAGCCAAAAGATGCAGAGTTGATAATGATAGTGCAACTTATTTGTGGCACTGCCGTTTAGGTCATATTGGTGTAAAGCGCATGAAGAAACTCCATACCGATGGACTTCTGGAATCACTTGATTATGAATCACTTGGTACTTGCGAACCATGCCTCATGGGCAAGATGGCTAAAACGCCATTCTCCAGAACAATGGAGCGAGGAACAGATTTGTTGGAAATCATACATAGTGATGTATGTGGTCCAATGAATATTGAGGCTCGCGGCGGGTATCGTTATTTTCTCACCTTCACAAATGATTTGAGCAGATATGGGTATATCTACTTAATGAAACATAAGTCGGAAACATTTGAAAAGTTCAAAGCATTTTAGAGTGAAGTGGAAAATCATCGTAACAAGAAAATAAAGTTTCTACGATCTGATCGTGGAGGAGAATATTTGAGTTACAAGTTTGCTCTACATTTGAAACAATGCAGAATAGTTTCGCAACTCACGCCACCCGGAACACCCTAGCGTAATGGTGTGTCCGAACGTCGTAATCGTACTTTACTAGATATGGTGTGATCTATGATGTCTCTTACTGATTTACCGCTATCGTTTTGGGGTTATGCTTTAGAGACGGTTGCATTCACGTTAAATAGGACACCATCAAAATCCGTTGAGACGACACCTTATTAACTATGGTTTGGCAAGAAACCAAAGTTGTCGTTTCTTAAAGTTTGGGGCTGCGATGCTTATGTGAAAAAGCTTCAACATGATAAGCTCGAACCCAAATTGGAGAAATGTGTCTTCATAGGATACCCAAAGGAAACTGTTGGGTACACCTTCTATCACATATCCGAAGGCAAGTCTTTCGTTGCTAAGAATGGATCCTTTCTAGAGAAGGAGTTTCTCTCGAAAGAAGTGAGTGGGCGGAAAGTAGAACTTGATGAGGTAATTGTACCTGCTCCCTGATTGGAAAGTAGTTCATCACAGAAACCAGTTCCTGTGACACCTACAACAATTAGTGAGGAAGCCAATGATGATGATCATGAAACTTCAAATCAAGTTACTACCGAACCTCGTAGGTCAACCAGAGCAAGATCCACACCAGAGTGGTACGGTAAACCTGCTCTGGAGGTCATGTTACTTGATCATGACGAACCTACGAACTATGAGGAAGCGATGATGAGCCCAGTGTCGGTGTCAAAACTAGCGGATCTCGGGTAGGGGGTCCCGAACTGTGCGTCTAGGACGGATGGTAACAGGAGGCAGGGAACACGATGTTTTACCCAGGTTCGGGCCCTCTTGATGGAGGTAAAACCCTACGTCCTGCTTGATTAATATTGATGATATGGGTAGTACAAGAGTAGATCTACCACGAGATCAAGGAGGCTAAACCCTAGAAGCTAGCCTATGGTATGATTGTTGTATATGGAGTTGATGTCCTACAGGCTACAACCCTCCGGTTTATATAGACACTGGGTAGGGTTAGGGTTACATAGAGTCGGTTACAATGGTAGGAGATCTTGAATATCCGCACCGCCAAGCTTGCCTTCCACACCAAGGAAAGTCCCCTCCGGACACGGGACGAAGTCTTCAATCTTGTATCTTCATAGTCCAGGAGTCCGGCTGAAGGTATAGTCCGGCTACCCGAACAGCCCCTAATCCAGGACTCCCTCAGTAGCCCCTGAACCAGGCTTCAATGACGACGAGTCCGGCGCGCAAATTGTCTTCGGCATTGCAAGGCGGGTTCCTCCTCCAAGTCCTTCATAGAAGATTGTAAACACCAAGAGTAGTGTCCGGCTCTGCAAGATAAGCTTCCACATATTGCCATAGAGAGAATAATATTAACACAAATCAAATCTGCTGACGTATTCCGCAGTGCGTCATCACACTACGGCCAAATCCTTTACTCGAATCGTTTTTACTTCTCCACCTCAGCACGTTTTGCGAGGCGGTTTCCTTGGCACGCCTTGTCAAAGAAGAGATCGTGTACCCCCCTTTTACGGGATTCTCATCAATACGGACGTGGGTAACCCAATCGTGCCCGTTAGCATGTTTTCTCGATTAAAGGCGAGTCCCAAACGGTTACGGGGAGGGCTCCTGGTATTGAACCTCTTATAAAGAGACCAGGGCCTTACTCCTTTTCTCCAATCCCAAAAGAAGTTCGCCCGTCGCCTCGAGTTCCAACACCCTAGGCTCCAGATTCCGGGCGCCTCGGACCTTCGACAATGTCCGGTTCCGGCCTTCAAGGCCGATGGATGCCCTCCTCCGTCACGGAGGAGGACGTGCTAAAGTTGAGAGAGGCTAAGTTCTTGACCGCCGAAATTTCGCATAGGTTGCCTTCTCAAAGGCAGGCTATCCCCAGTCCCCAGCCCGGTGAGAGCGTAGTGTTCATGCCTCACTTCCTTCGGGGGTTAGGCTTCCCGATGGACCCCTTTGTGAGGGGACTGTTGTTTTATTACGGGCTGGAATTCCACGACTTAGCTCCGGAGTCCATCCTCCATATCTCCTCGTTTATCGTTGTATGCGAAGCATTCCTCCGTGTTACCCCTCACTTCGGATTATGGCTCAAGACCTTCAAAGTGGAGCCAAAGATGATCAAGGGACGGCACGCAGAGTGCGGAGGTGCTGTTATAAGCAAAAATGCTGATGCTCCATGGCCCGAGGGCTCTTTTCAAGAGGAGCTAGGCTTGTGGCAACGAGAGTGGTTTTATATCACCGCTCCCCGGAGCACCAAGTGGGTGGCGCCTCCTGCCTTTCGCTCGGGTCCCCCACGACAGCTAGCGTCATGGGTCAACAGAGGGTTAGATTGGGGTTTTCCCAAAGACGTGCCCTTGTTACAGGGCCGAATTAACGATCTCTTGGAAGGAGACCTCAGCCTGGTCAAGGTGATGCAAGTCATGCTGATTCGCCGAATATTGCCCGGCAAACGTCACCCCCTTCGCCTGTGGGAGTTTAATCCAGAGGGACTGCAAGCTCTCCAGAACTTTATGGGTGCAACGCCCGTGGAGATGTATAAACTGTTCTTAGGATAACAAGAGATGTGTCCGGATTTAACCAAGGACGCATGCCTAAGGTGCAATCGCCCGGATACTCAAGTAAGCAACCTTGTGCCCGGACCTTCTATCCGTATAATTGTCATAAACTTGCCCCTAAAAGAGCCGTCCTTTTAAACAGGAGTGGATAGCGAAAGCAAAGCTGATCAGGTGTCCGGCTCCCCTTCCCGAAACCAGGCCGGATCCCGTGCTGGTCAGGATGCTGGAGATAATGCCTTTGGAGGGAAGCAAGGGGGAGGACAAGGAAACTATGGCCTCCTCGAAGGAGGCTGCTCCGAAGGGAGGAACCGACAATTCCTCTCCTAAGGGGAAGAAGAGAGGCGCCTCTGACGACCTGGAAACCATGGCCTTGAAGCAGGGGAGAAAATCCTCGTCAGAGGGTCCAACGCCGGGGAGTTCCTCGACCGGACTACGCCCTCAAGGGGATCAGCCCTCCAGCGAGCCGTAAGTAGAGAAAGATTTTCCTTTTGAGGGATGAGGGAAATCCTTAATTTATATCTGAGAAGATTAACCAAACCTTTACCTTGTAGCTCAGACCTCAGCCCTTCTCAGCAGGGCTCGTCTTCGGGGGATCTCCTTCCGGAGATGATGGAGAGCGGGACGCCTCCCCCTGCCGTGCCGCCTAGCGAGGCGGGCGACCCTGAGGTGTCGTCGCGGAGGGTTTCTCCGAATCTGGCAGGGGCGGAAGGTAGCTATGTGACCCCCGAGGTTCTCCGCGTCCGGCCGTCGAAAGAGGTCATTGGACGAGCCCGGCACCGTCTGGTGCTCGGCCGGAGGAGCTAAAGATTCTGCTGGGGCGAGCTTCTATCTCAGAGGAGCACCGTGCATTGATGGGCACGGTGATTGAAAGGATTTCATCCACAGAGAGCGGATTGCATGAGGCCGTCAAAAGTTTACTGACGGGTTTCGAGGTACATTAGATAATGTATACTTTTGTCAGTTGCGCATGAATAAGATGCGCCCTGTGTAGATAGTAGCCCCTAAGACTCTGCGCATCGTCAAGAAATGACGGCACGCGGAGGATCATAATCCCAGGTCTAAGATGTCACCTTTGAATGTAGGCGGCAGGGTGTCCGGAATCGAGCCGAACTGACGATTTTGCTGAACTAAAGCGGCAACTAGACGTGGCAGATGTCAACATCACGCTTGTCAACAAGCGACTTGATGAGGCTCAAGGTATGTAATTCCTCGGGTGGCATCAGGTAAGAACAGTTTTATGCCTGTGTCTTACGATATGTGTGCTTGACGCAGATGGTGCGGCCGCCGTGGAGAGTCTTAGGGCAGAACTTGCCCGAGCTAAAGAACAAGCCGGAGAAAGTGATGCGGCCACCAAGAAAGCCCTTGAAGAGCTGAGAGCCAAACAGGATGCTCATTGTCGAAGCAAGGAAGAGATGGCCGAGATGGCCGAAAAGTTAAAAAGCGCTACCGACCTTTGCAGACTTCTTGAGAAAGAAGACCAGGCGAAATAGACGGACTTAGAGAAGGCTGTTGCCAATGCCAAGGACGCGCGCTCTGCGATGAGAGCTGTGAAGGAGGAGATGCGTCAGGCCGAACAGATTGCGGCTGGAAAGCCCTTTATGCTGCGAAGGAAATTTTGCGATCCGAAGTTTGCTCCGTTGGACCAGATGTGGAGTGTGGAGGAGACCTATCTGGACTTGGCAGCGAGTGCTGCTGATGCGACCGAACACTTTCGAGATCAGAAAGATCGCGAAGTGGAAAAGCTTTTCTGGTCGCAGTTTCACAATCCAGAGCGTCCACTGGCAGTGGACGATCGTTTGGCTCAATGGGCCGAACTGAATAGGTTGTCCAGACTCGCCATGAAGTACATCATGGGTCACCTGTGGCCGGGGAGATCGGAGCCGAAGAGTTATTTCAGCTTGGTGCAGCAATTCCTTGACGCGGTGCCGCATATAAATGCAATGAAGAGGTCAGCATGCATAGAGGGCGCTAGGATGGCTCTTGCCCGTGTTAAGACATACTGGGCAGAGATGGAGACCACCGTTGTTGTGTCCGGAGATTCGGACAAAAGCCGAGTACCCTCCGAGCACTATTTTCAGGAAGTTCTTGAAGGCGCTCGTTTAATAGAGACGCAGTGCTCGAAAGATGCTATGTTATTATAGCATATGTAATTATAAAGTAATATTTTGATAAACTGTAGTGGCCTTTTTTATACTTGTGCCTTCAAGTATTGGGAACACCTCCTGTGCGGTCTTTTTAAGATATATATATATATATATATATATATATATATATATATATACAAAATCTGAAAGATGGCAGTCATTGGCTTCAGCCCCGACGCACATAGTGCGGGGGTGCTCGCAGAAGACGCATTTTCACACTTAACCCAACGTCTTGGTCCTACAAAGGAGGTGATAGCGCAGCGGGCCAGGCAACCGGACTATAATGCTGTAACACTTTCACTTAGCCATAGGAGTTTGACAGTGAGACTATTTAGGTAGCCCCTTGGTGGCGACTGCGCTCGTCCGAGTTCGGGGCGCGTATGTGCCTGACTGGGAAGCGGCCCTTTGTTAAAGCGGAGGAATCCGATAGATTCCGATAGGTCATCGAGTGGCTGACCAGTCTCACGCTACATCATGACAGTCAGTTTTCGGCTTTCTCTACTGAGGTGCTCGCCCGGCCGAACCGGGGCACAATCGCAGTAGTTCTCCTGGTGCTACCATAGCCGATAGAGCGGAATGTAAGGTAGCCGAACTCAGGAGCCGGGCAACCCAACATTTGACCAAAGACATGATTCGGAGCTGATGCATATAATGCCAAAACTCGCGACGCCGAACACTCCCTAAGGTGTGCGGTCTTTATGAGTGCGGGCGAAACAACACTCTTTTAAAAAAAGCCCCTAGTGTCCTGGTACGTGCAGAAATTTTGACGTGGCCACATGCCAAGACGCCAGCCTCCTCCTTGGTTATATCAGAAAAAACCAGGGGATGTGTAGCAACGAAAGACAATAAAAAAGGTTTACGCAGGGTCTTAATCTAAAAAGAATCCTTTAGGACGGGTCCCTACTGCACGTCTGCGCCTGTGTCTCCGTTGTGCCGTATCCTGGACGGGCGCCGTACGACGTTCATCTGTAAAAGAGAGGAACTGAGTTGAAAACGGGTCGGGCGGAACAAAAGTTTAAAATAAACAAAGTATAAAGTAAAATATATAAGATTGAGCTTTATTGTCTCTTATTGTATATGCGTGGAGCCCCTAGTGCGGGGGTATATGGCCGCTAAGCCTGCATCAATGATGATTTTGTACCGAACTCGTCTATCCGTGTTCATGGTCTTGAATGACCTATTTCGAAGTTTTTCGGCCGGTGAGGCCATTTTGCTGTGGGGCTGTCAAAGCGGCCGCACAGTCCTCCGCTTGGGGAGGTGCACTTTAGTGCTTCCCCTTCAAAGAGATGATGCCTCGTGGACCGGGCATCTTAAGCGTAAGAGATGCATAATGCGGTATTGCGTTAAAGCGAGCGAAAGCTTCGCGTCCCAGTAGTGCTTGATAGCGACTTGAGAATGGGATGATATGGAAGGTCAGCTTTTCGCGGCGGAAGTTATCGGCAGAGCCAAATATGACTTTGAGCCGGAGAAAACCCATACAATGGGTGTTCGGACCAGGTATTACCCCTTGAAAGGCGGTTTTCCTGCGGCGGATTCTTGCTGGGTTTATCCCCATGTGATGGATTGTATCCTGATATATCAGGTTTAGTCCACTGCCGCCGTCCATAAGGACATTTGAAAACTGGAGTCCGCCAATTATTGGATCGAGTATCAAGGTAGTCCAGCCTGCGTTCTTGATATTTCTAGAATAATCTAGCTGATCAAAGATGATCGGTTTTGACAACCAGTGGCAGGACCCTTTGGGGATGGGTCGTGTGGTGCGTACCTTTACGGGCGCCGCATGTTTTGTTATGTGAAGTAAGTTCACTGTTTTTACTTCTTGTGGGAAGTTCTTTTGTTTCCTGGTGCTTTGCTTTTGGGGTTCGTCCTCGTCTTCGCTTGGTGTGTCGAGCCCCTTGTGTTCGGCATTGAGTCTACCAGATTGTTTGAAAACCCAATAGTCTCTGTGGGTATGGTTAGTAGGCTTCCCGGGAGTACTGTGTATCTGACATATCCGGTCCAGGATTTTATTTAGGTTGGATGGATCGTCCCTGTTATCCTGGGGGGCGATTTTGCCTGATTTTGTCGTGAGCCTTTGAATCCGGCATTGACTGCCGTGCTCTTCGGACTTTTTTCCTTAGTCCGGCGACGGTCCTTGCTGCATCGCGGTTTCCTGTTTCCATCCCTAGTTTCGGATGTACTTGGGTCGCTAGGGCTGCACCTTGCCAACCAGCTGTCCTCCCCTGCACAAAAGCGGGTCATGAGGCTTGTTAGTGCGGCCATTGTTCTTGGCTTTTCTTGGCTGAGGTGTCTGGCGAGCCATTCGTCTCGGACGTTATGCCTGAAAGCTGCCAAGGCTTCGGCGTCCGGACAGTCAACTATCTGATTCTTTTTAGTGAGGAATCTATTCCAGAACTGCCGAGCTGATTCTACGGGTTGTTGAGTTATGTGACTAAGATCGTGTGCATCCGGAGGGCGGACATAGGTCCCTTGAAAGTTTGCTCGGAAAGCATCCTCGAGCTCTTCCCAGCATCCAATTGTGTTTTCGGGAAGGCTTTTAAGCCAATGCCAGGCTGGCCCTTTAAGCTTAAGGGGTAAATATTTTATGGCATGGAGATCATCTCCTCTAGCCATGTGTATGTGGAGGATATAATCCTCGATCCAAACTCCAGGGTCTGTTGTTCCATCATATGCCTCTATGTTTACGGGTTTGAATCCCACTGGAAATTCATAGTCTAGGACCTCATCGGTGAAACATAGGGGGTGGGCGGCGCCCCTGTATTTGGGTGTGCCGGATTCTGATGATGTCTTCATAGCGTTGCTTACGAGAGCTTGCTTTCTTGGCCCATAAATGGACCTGACTGGGCCATGATGCGAATCCTTAAGTGGGTCGCATGCCGATTTAAGTGCGGTGCCGCTTGCCGCTTTATGTGGTCGTCTATCCGACCGTGTGGCTTTCTCATTTTTTGAATGCGAGGGCTCTAGGGCCTCTTTGTCGAATTCAGGCAGTAGCTTTCTTTTCGGATAGCTTTTAGTGCGGCGACCACCGCCGTATTTATCTGCGGTATTGATTACTTTGCTCCATCTAATCCGGAGTGCATCTTCCGCTGTTTTTAGCTTCTGCTTCTGCTTTTTTAGGCTGCGTGCAGTTGCAACGAGCCTCTCGTGGAGATTCTTCTGCTTCGTGGGTTTATCCGGCGTGAGGTCGTCCGGAATGCCGTTTTCGCCGGAGAAGGGATGTTCGGTTTCTCTATCCGTGTTGCCCTGTTCGGACGGTTTCTCTAAGGCCTGCTCGTCGTCTACCGGCTCGTCCTGCTCTATGGCTGGGTTTTTATCGAGGCAGGGCTTGGGTCGGCGTTTACGCCGACGCTTTGATTGCTTTTCGGGGGGTCGATCTCCCGTTCCATCCCCTTTTTCCTCGATGTTGCTTCCTTTAGGGGTATCCACCATGTACACATCGTGAGATGAGGTGGCTGTCCAATGCCCTATGGGCGTTGGTTCGTCGGTATCTCCTGCATCGTCATCCATGCTGTCGATGTCTCCAGAGTCGAAGTTGAGCACGTCGTTTAAATTGTCGACACTGGCTACCAAGTGGGTGGTGGGTGGGTTTTGAATTTCTTCATCGTCCGTATCCCATCCTCGCTGACCGTAGTTCGGCCAGGGCTCTCTTGATAAGGAGAGAGACTTGAGAGAATTCAGGATATCACCAAAAGGTGAGTGCTGAAAGATGTCCGCGGAGGTGAACTCCATTATTGGCGCCCAATCGGATTCGATCGGCAGGGGCGCGGGGGGTTCGGAGTTCGGAAAGGAGTCCGGATCCTCGGAGTCACGGATCATGCAGAGTGCGGGGCTAGCGTTCGGCTCGATCGCCTTTGAGATCACAGCCCCCGAGGTGACGTCCAACCGCTCATCCTCGATTGGCATAATAGGCTCCGAGTTAGGGGTCGGAGCCGATGCGTGTGCGGCCTCCAGGACACTGTCCAGAGGCAGAGCTAGATCATGCCCCTCAAGATAGTGCGGCGCGCTTGGCCGTGGCTCGAACCCGTCGAAGATCAAGTCTCCGCCGATGTCAGCCGTATAGTTTAAGCTTCCAAACCTGACTTGATGGCCAGGGGCGTAGCTTTCGATCTGCTCCAGGTGGCCAAGTGAATTGGCCCGCAGAGCGAAGCCGCCGAAGATGAAGATCTGTCCGGGGAGAGAAGTCTCACCCTGGACCACATTGTTGTTGATGATCAAAGGAGCCATCGGGCCTAAAGGTGACGACACAGAGGAACTCTCAATGAAAGCACCAATGTCGGTGTCAAAACCGGCGGATCTCGGGTAGGGGGTCCCAAACTGTGCATCTAGGCCGGATGGTAACAGGAGGCAGGGAACACGATGTTTTACCCAGGTTCGGGCCCTCTTGATGGAGGTAAAACCCTACGTCCTTCTTGATTAATATTGATGATATGGGTAGTACAAGAGTAGATCTACCACGAGATCAAGGAGGCTAAACCCTAGAAGCTAGCCTATGGTATGATTGTTGTATATGGAGTTGATGTCCTACGGGCTACAACCCTCCGGTTTATATAGACACCGGGTAGGGTTAGGGTTACATAGAGTCGGTTACAATGGTAGGAGATCTTGAATATCCGCACTGCCAAGCTTGCCTTCCACGCCAAGTAAAGTCCCCTCCGGACACGGGACGAAGTCTTCAATCTTGTATCTTCATAGTCCAGGAGTCCGGCTGAAGGTATAGTCCGGCTACCCGAACACCCCCTAATCCAGGACTCCCTCACCCATATTCCGCAAAATGGCTTGAGGCCATGAAATCTGAGATGGGATCCATGTATGAGAACAAAGTGTGGACTTTGGTCGACTTGCCCGATGATCGGCAAGCCATCGAAAATAAATGGATCTTCAAGAAGAAGACAGACACTGATGGTAATGTTACTGTCTACAAAGCTCGACTTGTTGCGAAAGGTTTTCGACAAGTTCAAGGAGTTGACTACAATGAGACCTTCTCACCCATAGCGATGCTTAAGTCCGTCCGAATCATGTTAGCTATTGCCGCATTTTATGATTATGAAATTTGGCAAATGGATGTAAAGACTGCATTCCTGAATGGATTTCTAGAAGAAGAGTTGTATATGATGCAACCTGAAGGTTTTATCGATCCAAAAGGTGCTAACAAAGTGTACAAGCTCCAGCGATCCATTTGTGGACTGGTGCAAGCCTCTCGGAGTTGGAATAAACGTTTTGATAGTGTGATCAAAGCATATGGTTTTATACTGACTTTTGGAGAAGCTTGTATTTACAAGACAGTGAGTGGGAGCTCTGTAGCATTTCTAATATAATATGTGGATGACATATTGTTGATTGGAAATGATATAGAATTTCTGGATAGCATAAAAGGATACTTGAATAAGAGTTATTCAATGAAAGACCTCGGTGAAGCTGCTTACATATTGGGCATCAAGATCTATAGAGATAGATCAAGATGCTTAATTGGACTTTCACAAAGCACATACCTTGACAAAGTTTTGAAGAAGTTCAAAATGGATCAGGCAAAGAAAGGGTTCTTGCCTGTGTTACAAGGTGTGAAGTTGAGTAAGACGCAATGCCCAACCACTGCAGAAGATAGAGACAAAATGAAATATGTTCCCTATGCTTCAACCATAGGCTCTATCATGTATGCAATGATGTGTACCAGACTTGATGTGTGCCTAGCTATTAGTTTAGTAGGGAGGTACCAAAGTAATCCAGGAGTGGATCACTGGACAACGGTCAAGAACATCCTAAAGTACCTAAAAAGGACTAAGGATATGTTTCTCGTTTATGGAAGTGACAAAGAGCTCATCGTAAATGGTTATGTTGATGCAAGCTTTGACACTGATCCGGACAATTCTAAATCACAAACCGGATACGTGTTTATATTGAATGGTGGAGCTGTCAGTTGGGGCAGTTCTAAACAGAGCGTCGTGGCGGGATCTACATGTGAAGCGGAGTACATTGCTGCTTCGGAAGCAGCAAATGAAGGAGTCTGGATGAAGGAGTTCATATCCGATCTAGGTGTCATACCTAGTGCATCGGGTCCAATGAAAATCTTTTGTGACAATACTGGTGCAATTGCCTTGGCAAAGGAATCCAGATTTCACAAGAGATCCAAGCACATCAAGAGACGCTTCAACTCCATCCGGGATCAAGTCCAGGTGGGAAACATAGATATTTGCAAGATACATACGGATCTGAATGTTGTAGACCCATTGACTAAGCCTCTTCCACGAGCAAAATATGATCAGCACCAAGGCTCCATGGGTGTTAGAATCATTACTGTGTAATCTAGATTATTGACTCTAGTGCAAGTGGGAGACCGAAGGAAATATGCCCTAGAGGCAATAATAAAGTTATTATTTATTTCCTTATGTAATGATAAATGTTTATTATTCATGCTAGAATTGTATTAACCGGAAACATGATACATGTGTGAATACATAGACAAACAGAGTGTCACTAGTATGCCTCTACTTGACTAGCTCGTTGATCAAAGATGGTTATGTTTCCTAGCCATAGACAAGTGTTGTCATTTGATTAACGGGATCACATCATTATGAGAATGATGTGATTGACTTGACCCATTCTGTTAGCTTAGCACTTGATCGTTTAGTATGTTTCTATTGCTTTCTTCATGACTTATACATGTTCCTATGACTACCAGATTATGCAACTCTCATTTACCGGAGGAACACTTTGTGTGCTACCAAACGTCACAACGTAACTGGGTGATTATAAAGGTGCTCTACAGGTGTCTCCGAAGGTACTTGTTGAGTTGGCGTATTTCGAGATTAGGATTCGTCACTCCAATTGTCGCAGAGGTATCTCTGGGCCCACTCGGTAATGCACATCACTTTAAGCCTTGCAAGCATTGTAACTAATGAGTTAGTTGCGCGATGATGTATTATAAAAAGAGTAAAGAGACTTGTTGGTAACGAGATTGAACTAGGTATTGAGATACCGACGATCGAATCTCGGACAAGTAACATACCGATGACAAAGGGAACAACGCATGTTGTTATGCGGTTTGACCGATAAAGATCTTCATAGAATATGTGGGAGCCAATATGAGCATCCAGGTTCCGCTATTGGTTATTGACCGGAGACGTGTCTCGGTCATGTCTACGTAGTTCTCGAACCCATAGGGTCCGCATGCTTAAAGTTCAGTGATGATCGGTATTATGATTTTTTGTGTTTTGATGTACTGAAGGTAGTTCGGAGTCCCGAATATGATCACGGACATGACGAGGATTCTCGAATTGGTCGATACGTAAAGATCGATATATTGGACGAATATGTTCGGACACCGGAAAGGTTCCGGAAGGTTTCGGACATATACTGGAGTACCGGGGGGTTACCGGAACCCCCCGGGGGGCTTAATGAGCCTACATGGGCCTTAGTGGAAATAGAGGGCAGCAAGGGGATTTTGGGGAGCCCCCCCCCCCAAGGCCCAAACCGAATTGGTTTAGGGCAAGGGGTCGGCCCCCTCTTTCCTTCTCCTCCTCTCCCTTTCCTTCCCCCTCTCCTACTCCTACTAGGAAAAGGAGGAGTCCTACTCCTAGTGGGAGTAGGACTCCCCCTCTTGGCGCGCCTCTCCCTGGCCGGCCGCCTCCTCCCCCTTACTCCTTTATATACGGGGGTAGGGGGCACCCCAGAGACACAACAATTGATCGTTGATCTCTTAGCCGTGTGCGGTGCTCCCCTCCACCATAATCCACCTCGATCATATCGTAGAAGTGCTTAGGCGAAGTCCTGTGTCGGTAGCATCATCATCACCGTCACCACATCGTCGTGCTGACGAAACTCTCCTGTGAAGCTTTGCTGGATCGGAGCTCGCGAGACATCATCGAGTTGAACGTGTGCAGAACTCATAGGTGCCGTGCGTTCGGTACTTGGATCGGTCGGATCGTGAAGACGTACGACTACATCAACCGCGTTGTGTTAACGCTTCCGCATTCGGTCTACGAGGGTACGTGGACACACTCTCCCCTCTCATTGCTATGTATCACCATGATCCTGTGTGTGCATAGGAAAATTTTCGAAATTACTACATTGCCCAACAACACGTGGCATGAAGACATCTATTGTGAAGATGAAGAAGAGGGAATAGACATTGAGGAGGAGCCCTTGTTTAAAGAATAAGCTTGCCCAAAGAGATAATGCACAAAAGAGGAAGCAAAGCATTCACACGTGATCATAACCAGAGATGAGGACAAGTTGATTTGCGAGATTTGAAAGGAAATGGGCAAGATCCCAAAGCCGGCGTCGAGCAAAAAGGTGTCATTTTGGGGGTGGAGTTCAGGCGACCTTTCATGAACGTAGGAAGTCTCCGCCCTACAAGTTTGCGAGCACCCGTGGCATCAACTCAATCCAAAAGAGGTGAGGGTTCATCCAACAAGAATGCAACAAGTTTTGCGCCGCGCTTGAGGGCGTTGAAGCTCGTCCCATGAGTGCCCTAGGTGTGGGCGACTTGGTATGAACTTCTTCTCTTTGTTCCTATGCCATGTTCATGTTATTGCATTTTGTGTCCTTCACTATTACATCATGGCCTTCATTTTGATTGTGTAGGCATTCCAAGCCTTGGAAGACTTCAAGGCCCGACTTGCGAACAAGCCATTCACTCTCACCCATTCTTGGGTGCTCATCAAAGATTTGCCCCAAGTTCAAAGATCGATATGCAGCTCTAAAGAAGCATGGAGGACTGATGACCGTCACCGAGCATGAAGATGGATTGAAGAGGCCGTGGGGCAAGACCAACTCGAAGGTGGATGAGAAGCTTGACGTGGCATGATGACACAAAAGGAAACAAGGGACGAGAGGAAGCAGCAAAACAAGAGAGCAAATAAAGGTCTACAAGGAGGTACAAATGAAGAAGCTCGAGATGGGGGAGGGCATCAAAAAGAGGAAGCTCTAGATCGAGGAGGCCATCCAAACGAAGAAGCTCGAGATCGAGGCCACCAATGCAAACACCAAAGCAAAAGAGTGAAGGAAATACGCCCTAGAGGCAATAATAAAGTTGTTATTTATATTTCCATATATCATGATAAATGTTTATTATTCATTCTAGAATTGTATTAACCGGAAACATAGTACATGTGTGAACACATAGACAAACAAAGTGTCCCTATTATGCCTCTACTAGACTAGCTCGTTAATCAAAGATGGTTAAATTTTCTAGCCATAGTGTCGGGGGTTGGGTGCAACATATGCCAATGGATGGCTTATCATGGTGGGAGCGAGTAGAACGTCGCCGGTGCCTGGAAGCGGGATGAGGCGTAGACACGTACGCCGACGAACTTTACCCATGTTCGGGGCTCTCCTAGGAGATAACACCCCTAATCCTGCTCTGCGGGGTCTCCGCATCATCACTAAGGCACAAGTGAGTACAATGGTGCTCCTCGAGCTGTATGCTAGAGGTGGGAGAAGGCAAGGCTTGCTCCCTCCTCCCCTAGGTATGAATCTAGTCCTAACCGGGTGGGAACCCTTTGCATGGGTGCCCTGGGGGGTTTATATAGGCCTACCCCCCAGGGGTACAATGGTAATCTAGCTGGTCACTGGCTTCTCCGCCGACTGCTGGGGCCCGCCACCTGGTGGGCCCTGCCGGCTGGTCTGGTACAGAGCCGACAGGTCACCTCTGCCGCTCGCGGGTCCTGCCGGCTATGGATTACTGTAGCCGTGTTGCTAATGACCCATGCTTGGTCGGGGAGGCGTAGCTACAGTCCCGCCGCCTGGTGGGATATCACTGTAGCCACTCTACATCTTATCTGATTAATGGTGCGTGTGGCCCCGAGGAAGGTTCGGGCCAGCTGTTGGGAGCCGGCTTCCCTCGGGTCCGACTGGTCTGACTCCCGCTGTCTTCCAGGCTCTCGCTGATCGGTAGGGCCCGCCGTCCTTGGGCCGTACCGACAGGCGGTCGTGGGAACAGGGATTTGCCTGTCAGGAGTGGCATCAAGGGCAGAGTGGCAATAGTGCCGCGCCGGGCGAAGATCTCCGCTGGTATGAGGCACTGTGGCCACGCCCACCCCCGGATTCGGGGCGGAATGGGCTACACCGTTGCCTCCCCCTATCCTGTCTTCTTTAATGGGGGCGCAGACTTTGAGGTCACCATGGGCCGACTGCTGGGAGCCGGCCTCTCTGGAGGCCGCCTGCCAGGAGTCGGCCTGTCTTGGTGCCGCCTTCCTGAGCATGGCCGCCTTCTAGCAGTCGGCTGTTCAGCCAGCCGGCCACCAGAAGGCAGCACTTCATCTTGACGCTAAGAGGGGCGCAGCCGGCCCGATGTCTTGGAAGGTTCCGGGACTCGGGTTAGGCTACCTGTGGCCCATTACTTTGATAGTAGTCCCCGAAGCTGGTGAGGCGCCGTGGTTGATGCGCCATGGAGCCTCAACAGTTTCCTCCTCCGGGTGCTCTGAAAGAAACCTCGTTCGACTCCCGGGAAGCCGGTTGGGGGGAGTCGGATACGTCCAGTCGGATCTTCCTGGAATTTCGAATGCATCGGTGGGAACCAGATGGCGTGCTAGCTAAGATTCTCGATCAGCCGCCTGTCGTGGGCACGCCACGTGGTGCCAGTCGGCCGGGCCAGCCTATGAGCCCACGCGCACGATGGGACGCCTCGGCAGGCCGGGCCCACCACTACAGGGCCTCGGCACGAGAGCGGATCTGCTGCGGCCGAGACGGGCGGTTTCGCTCGCCCGTGGAGTTACTGCACGCAGTAATTTTGCGCGATAAAGGTGGGGACGTGGGGTCATGGGCACAGTTGATCCCAGGATCCCACGCCCGCCCCCTCGGCTTCATAGACCGCAGGCTATAAGTAGGGGAGCAGAGAGAGCGGCAGAGCTCGTGCGCCCCTCTACCCCGCCCCTGCCTCCTTCTTCTTCCTTTCGTCGCAGCGCCCCCCGAGCTATGCCGGAGTGCTGCTGCGGTTCGTCTCCGTCGAGCCCGTTCGCCCAAGCCTCATTGCTCTGCCCACTCTCAGCTCCCTCGCCGCGCCTTTCTTCGTCGAGCTCTCCATGGCGCGCGAGCGAGGAGGAGACTGGGACGGATCCAATGTCAACGAGGATCACATAACCTTCCTCTGTGAGACGCGGCGTCTCACCGGCGCAGATCACGTGAAGGTGCGCATGCCGCCAGAGGGAGAGATCTCGCCGGGGCCGGGTGAGAGCGAGCGGGTCGTCTTCCGCTCGCACTTCATCCGGGGCTTCGGCCTGCCGGTGAGCGACTTCCTTCGCTCATTCCTCGAGTTCTACCACCTTCATCCTCATCACATCACGCCCAACACCGTGATGCTCCTGGCCGCCTTCGTCACGATGTGCGAAGGATACCTTGGTGTTCTCCCCACCATTGAGCTGTGGGGAGCCTTCTTCTACACCAAACTGGGTACCTTCGTCCGGGAGGTGTCTGCCCAGTGCGGTGCCTTCGTTGCAGTTCGCCGGTCGTCGCCGCAAAACACCTTCCCCATCATCATGCTTTCGCAGTCGGTCAAGATGTGGCAGCGATCCTACTTCTACATGGAGAATGTAGACCCGGCTGCCGACTTCCTCAACCTGTCGGCATACGAAGCCGGCCCGCCTGCCGAGCCCCGGGCTAGCTGGGGCTACAAGCCGAAGCCGGTGTCGGCAGACGGCGCCGCCTCCATCCAACGGCTCCGGGAGCTGATCAACACCGAAGGCCTCATGGCGACTGACTTGTTGGTCGCCTTCGTCGAGCGTCGGGTTCTCCCGCTCCAACGATGGCCGCACCTGATCAGCCGGATGAGCGGGCACCGCGACCCGTGCCGGCTGAGCACCAAGGAGATGCCGGTCGCCGAAGTCGCGAACTTGGTGAACAAGATCTCCGGCCTCAGGCTGGAGGGGTCTTGGAATTTCGGCAAGCAGCCATATTCTCGCGCCGACCCACCGCCTGCGGTAAGTTTGCCGATTTTGATCTAGTCTTGATTTTGATCTTGATCAACCGGTGAAAGCACAAGTGCTCCCCGGGTGGTTTTGGTAATTAATGACAACATATCTCTTGTTGGACTAACGTTTCTATCTAGTATGTTTCAGATAAGTTCAACAATGGAGTGGCATGGACTAAAGGTTGTGGGAAATTCTCCAAGATGCTAAGGACAAAGGATTGGCTAAAGCTTAAAGCTCAAGACTCTTCATTTTACATTTTAGTGATCCAAGATCACATTGAGTCCATAGGAAAAGCCAATACTATCAAGGAGGGATGAGGTGTTGCTTAATGAGCCTCTTGCTTCAAGTGCTTAATGATATGCTCCAAAATCCTCAGCTACTTTCCCACTTCCACATATGACCTAAACCTAAGCCAAACTCGGCCCTACCGATTCTTTCAACCCGACGCCACCGAGTTTCACTTGTCATAGCCATTGCCAAACCCTAGCAAATCGGTTCTACTGATAGGGATCTCGGTCTCACCGAGATGGGATTGTAATCTCACTGTGTATGTCCATTGCCAAAATCGGTCTCACCGATCTTGTGCAATCGGTACTACCGAGGTTACAATGCAAAGTCACTGTGTATGCTCATTACCAAAATCGGTCTCACCGAGTTTGTGTAATCGGTCCCATCGAGTTTGCCTGACCAACCCTCTGGTTAGCTTATTACCAAATCGGACTCACCGAGTTTGTGTAATCGGTCTCACCGAGATTACATTATGCCCTAACCCTAACCATATCGGTCCTACCGAGTTGCATGTCAGTCCCACTGAAAATCTCTAATGGTCACTAGGTTTACTATTTCGGTCCAACTGAGTTTGTTGATTCGGTCCCACCGAGATTGGTAAATTGTGTGTAACGGTTCGATTTTGTGTGGAGGCTATATATACCCCTCCACCTCCTCTTCACTCATGGAGAGAGCCATCAGAACACATCTACACTTCCAACTCATATGTTCTGAGAGATAACCACCTACTCATGTGTTGAGGCCAAGATATTCCATTCCTACCACATGAATCTTGATCTCTAGCCTTCCCCAAGTTGCTTTCCACTCAAATCTTCTTTCCACCAAATCCAAATCCTGTGAGAGAGAGTTGAGTGTTGGGGAGACTATCATTTGAAGCACAAGAGCAAGGAGTTCATCATCAACACACCATTTGTTACTTCTTGGAGATTGGTGTCTCCTAGATTGGCTAGGTGTCACTTAGGAGCCTCCGACAAGATTGTGGAGTTGAACCAAGGAGTTTGTAAGGGAAAGGAGATCGCCTACTTCGTGAAGATCTACCGCTAGTGAGGCAAGTCCTTCGTGGGCGATGGCCATGGTGGGATAGACAAGGTTGCTTCTTCGTGGACCCTTCGTGGGTGGAGCCCTCCGTGGACTCGCGCAACCGTTACCCTTCGTGGGTTGAAGTATCCATCAATGTGGATGTAGGATAGCACCACATATCCGAACCACGGGAAAAACATCCGTGTCTCCAATTGTGTTTGAATTCTCCAAACCCTTCCCTTTACATTCTTGCAAGTTGCATGCTTTACTTTCCGCTGCCTATATACTCTTTGCATGCTTGCTTGATATGTATTGTGAATGTTGAAATTGTGCCTAAACTCCACTTAAACCGAAAAAGCTTAAAAACTGCAACTTTAGCATTAAGTGTCTAATCACCCCCCCCCCCCAGACACATCTACTTCAAGGTCCTACAAGTGGTATCAGAGCTTTGGTCTCCATTGCCTTGGTTTAATCACCATTGGAGGAAGATGGATGTGTCTACTTTAGGGAGTCTTTGACATAGAGTGCCTATTCTTGATGGAGAGTATTTTCATGAGTGGAAAAATGGGATGCTTGTAATTTTCAATCAATATCATTTGAACAAGTCTATTGCTAGCCCTTGTGCACCTCATATTGATCCTTTGCATCCTACCCTAGATGAAGATATCGACATAATTCACAATCTTAGAACTATTGAGCTCATCATTAGAGGATTGCCCAAAAATTTGATTGCTAGTTTGCCTACTCTTAATTGTGCCTATACTATATGGAAATTTCTTGAGGAACGATTTCCCGATTATTCCTTGAAAAAGTTGGATGAAATTCTCCATAAATCTATTGCCTTTAGTAAGATGAACTCTAGTGATCCTAGTTTTGGTGATTGTCTATTTGAGCTTACCAATCTCAAGCGTGCTAAAGGAGATATTGGAATCATTATATCCGAAGCTATAAGAATTCATAAAGGTGACCACTTTGATGATCATTTATCTAATGAATTACCCTCTCTAGGAAATGATGAGTCATAAGATCATGGTGAACATGGATACTATGATGATGATGATGATGATGATGATAGTGACTTCGATCTTGATGATGCAATGAGACATTTTGGTCTTATGGCAAATCTTCGGGGATATGTGTCAGGAGGAAAGGAATGGGTTCTTGATAGTGGATGTACTGATCATATGACCGGAGATGAAGAGATGTTCCGTGAGCTTGCTGAAAATGACGGCCCTCGAAAATATGTCACCTTTGGTGATAATTCAAAGGGTAAAGTGGTTGGCCTTGGTAAGGTGGCCATCTCACATGATAGTTCCATTCAAAATGTCATGCTCGTTGAATCTCTCGGCTACAACTTACTTTCAGTATCTAGACTTGCCGATTTCGGTTTGAATGTCCTATTTACTGAGGTAGATTGCCAAGTGTTTCGTCGAGACAATCATAAAATGGTATTTATCGGTATACGTAGAGGTGATCTTTACATTGTCGATTTCTCTAAAAAGGCACAACATAAAACTTGCTTTATTGTTAAATCCTCAAAAGGTTGGTTGTGGCATAGACGACTAGGTCACGTTGGCATGAGAAACCTTGACAAGCTTATTAAAGGAAATCATATCCTTGGAGTTAACGATGTCATATTTGATAAGGATAGACTTTGCAGTGCTTGTCAAGCAGGTAAACAGGTTGGAGGAAGGAATCCCGTGAAGAACATCATGACCACAAGGAGGCCACTCGAGCTACTTCATATGGATCTTTTTGGTCCCAACGCCTACAAGAGTCTCGGTTGAAATTCTTTTGGTCTAGTTATAGTTGATGATTTTTCAAGATTTACGTGGATGTTCTTTCTTGATGACAAGTCGCAGGTCCAGAAGATCTTCAAAAACTTCGCTAGGAAGGCCCAAAATCAGTTTGACGTGAAGATCAAGAAGGTTCAGAGTGACAACGGAACGGAGTTCAAGAACGCAAATGTGGACACCTTTCTTGACGAAGAAGGGATTTCACACGAGTTCTCGGCTACGTACACACCTCAACAAAATGGAGTTGTTGAGAGGAAGAACCGGACACTCATCGAAATGGCGAGAACGATGCTTGATGAGTACAAGATGCCGAAGCACTTTTGGGCAGAAGCGGTTGAGACAGCTTGTCATGCAACAAATCGCTTGTATCTTCACAAGCTACTCGGCAAGACGGCATACGAGCTCCTCACCGGTAACAAACCCCAAGTTGGATACTTTCGAGTATTCGGCTCAAAGTGCTACATTCTTGACAAGCATCGTCATTCAAAGTTTGCTCCTAAATCTCATGAAGGTTTTCTACTTGGTTATGGCTCAAACTCTCACACTTACCGTGTCTACAACAATTTCACCAAAAAGGTTGAAGAGACGGTAGATGTGAAGTTTGATGAATCTAATGGCTCGCAAGTAGAGCAATTGCCAATCGATGTAGGAGACAAAGACCCTTCAGAAGTAATCCAAGACTTGTCTATTGGCAAAATTCGTCCAACAGAGGTGAAGGAGAGTACCTCGTCCGTCCAAGTGGAAGCTTCTACTTCACGACAAGGTGAACCAAGAATTGATACGGAAGCATCCACAAGTGGGACACACCAAGATGAAGAAGACGAGGAAATGCATCAAGACGAACATCAACAACCTCCTTCTCCACCACGACAAGAGAACGACAACGTCAACAATGAAGAAGGCCAAGAAGAAGAACAAGATGAAGAAGATGTTCAACGAAGACCCAAGCAAAAGCTCTCACGAGTTCGAGCAAGAATTGCCAAAGATCATCCCGTCGAGCAAATCTACAATGATATTCAAACCGGGAGAATCACTCGCTCAAAAACTTGTTTAGCTAACTTTTGTGAAAACTATTCATTCATCTCTAGCATTGAACCTATGAAGGTTGAAGAAGCATTGGAAGATCCGGATTGGATAAACGCTATGCATGAAGAGCTACACAACTTTGAGAGAAACCAAGTTTGGACATTGGTTGAGAAGCCCGACAACAACCACAACATCATTGGTACCAAATGGGTGTTTCGCAACAAGCAAGATGAAGATGGACAAGTGGTTCGCAACAAAGCACGTCTCGTCGCCCAAGGGTACACACAAGTCGAAGGTATGGACTATGGTGAGACATATGCTCCCGTTGCTAGACTTGAGTCCATTCGCATCTTACTTGCCTATGATAATCACCATAATATCACCTTGTACCAAATGGACATTAAAAGTGCTTTTCTAAATGGTGAAATAGAGGAGGAGGTTTATGTCAAACAACCTCCCGGCTTTATAAATCCTAAGAAACCAAATCATGTTTACAAACATCACAAAGCTCTTTATGGTCTTAAACAAGCTCCTAGAGCATGGTATAAATGCTTGACCAAGTTCCTTATTGCAAGTGGTTTTGAAATTGGTAAAATTGATTCTACTCTTTTTACTAAAAGGGTTAATGGAGAACTATTTGTATGCCAAATTTATGTTGATGATATCATATTTGGTTCAACTAACCCTCTCTTTAGTGAAAAGTTTAGAAAGCTAATGTCAGAGAAGTTTGAGATGTCCATGATGAGTGAACTCAAATTCTTTCTCGGTTTGCAAATCAAGCAAACTAAGGAAGGTACATTTGTCTCTCAAACGAAGTACACCAAGGACTTATTCAAGAAGTTCAATATGCAAGAATGCAAAGGTATGCCTACACCCATGCCTACTAGTGGACATATTGATTTGACCAAAGATGGTGAACCGGTTGATCAAAAGGTTTATCGCTCTATGATTGGTTCTTTGTTATACCTATGTGCTTCACGTCCCGACATTATGCTAAGTGTGTGCATGTGTGCACGTTATCAAGCTGCTCCTAAAGAATGTCATCTTAAGGCCGTGAAAAGAATAGTGAGATACTTAATTCATACACCAAACTTTGGCATTTGGTATCCTAAGAGGTCTTCTTTTGATCTTGTTGGCTATTCCGACTCGGATTATGCCGGAGACAAGGTTGATAGAAAGTCCACTTCGGGTACTTGTCAATTTCTTGGTAGATCTCTTGTGTCTTGGTCTTCCAAGAAACAAAACTCGGTGTCCTTATCCACCGCCGAAGCGGAATACATTGCCGCTAGTTCATGTTGTGCTCAATTACTTTGGATGACCCAAACTCTTAAAGATTATGGGATCTATGTGAAACATGTTCCACTGCTTTGTGACAATGAAAGTGCTATCAAAATTGGTCATAATCCTGTACAACATTCTCGAACTAAGCATATTGAAGTTCGTCATCATTTCATTCGAGACCATGTTGCTAAGGGTGACATTGATCTTAAGCATGTTCGCACCGATAAGCAATTAGCGGATATATTTACTAAACCTCTTGATGAGAAAGTATTTTGCAGGTTGAGAGGTGAATTGAACATTATTGATGCTTCGAACTTGGAGTAGGAACTCCATTGGATACATGCAAGACATGAGCTTATGACTAATCCATGATATATCTCTTATGATGACTATCTTATGTCTTGGATATATTTGTACCTTGCATGTTGTCTAACCCATGTAGGTGCTTGGTTGAATCTAATTCCATGAGATTGCGACTCACTCACATCTTGAGCAATCTCTACATCACCAAGTCTCTACACAATGGTGGTTGAAGACAAGGAAGCACAAAACCATTCAAACATATCCTTTGACAAATTCTATGTTGAGCTTCATGATTGTCATTTTGGATACACAAGTGCTCTTCCTTGCAAGAACTAACCCATGTAGGTAGATGAACTCAAACTCCAAGTGGTGCTCCCAACTCTTGATGAGCTACATCAACCTTGAGCACCCACACAAGTCCAACCACATGAGCAAGACCCACACCACCACCCAAGGTACGTTATTCCATCTTAGAGAAGCTTTACTCCAAGTCATGAGTCAAAGGAACTCAACAAGATGTGAATACATCAAGTTGCTTAAACGAAAAATGGTAACCCCATTTTGAGCTTAAACGATGAGTATAACCTATGATCAAGTGTTCTCACTTGACTCCTAAGTCAATATACTCTAACATAGGTGACTATGTCACCGCCCAACTCTAGATGAAGTTCTCTTGTGTTCTTTTTTGTGTTATTGCATTTGTCTCATGCATATTTATTTTCTTTCTCTTTTTCAAAAAATAAACTTCATCTAGATCTTTCAGTTTCTTCTCTTTCTTTTTGTTTTTGTTCTGCATTTTCTGCATTCAATTCCTTACAAATCCTTCAGATAATTCATTGCAAATCTTTGTGAGATCCTACATGTTTAGTGAGCTGAGGTGACAAGTGTTTTTCTCTGTGTTGAACTCAGTTTCACCGACTTGTAGTTTCGGTCCAACCGAATCTTTTCGGCCCCACCGAAACATGCCACTTGGTGCCACCGACTTCACAACAGGAAAAACAGTTTGCCACTTGTTCTATATTTCTTCTGATCCAGCTCCACTCAATGAATCTTGTCCTCTACAAGCATCATAGTTTTATCCATTGCTTTGTGCTGAGTCTCAAGGACCAAACCTATACGACGGATTCCAGAAAGCCCTTCTTGGAAATTGATGTCAAAGGGGGAGAGAGAGATCACATCAAAGCTTATAACCTACAAGGGAGAAAGTATTAAGGGGGAGAAAGAGATTTCCAGGGGGAGAGAATACTCAAGGATCCCAGATGCTTGATGTTCAAGAGGAGAGATGTCACATGTCTTTTTGGGGGAAAGACATGTTCATATGTGCTTATTTGCATTAAGTTTTATCCATTTGTATCTTTCAGCTCTGATTTTCTGTTCCCTATCTTCTCCCAATATCCCATGTAAGATTCAGGGGGAGCAAGACACCTAAGGGAAAGAAATGAGTCAAATTCATTGCATATCTTTACTCTTGGGGACATGTTGAATCCATTGTGGTACCTTGTACTCACTCTCTACATGTCATCCCAGTCTTGGTACTCTTGTGGCTTCTTTGGTTTGCTCTGGCTAGTGGAGGTACCTGTGTTATGTCACCTTGTTTGTGCAGGTTCATTCCATCCTAAGCCAGCTAAAGACTACAAGGTAAGTGTATGCATAAAAATCATGAGTATGAGGAATTCTTGCTTATGTACATACTGTTTGCAAGAAGGACTCATGAGCATGAAGGTATTTTCCTTGATAATCTTTTGCTCTGATGCATATGGCCAAGATACATGTAACACATTGCCTACTCTGTCATGGTTATGCTCTCACATGCCTCTATAATTCACATTTACATGAGTGCATACATGTAGGGGGAGCCTATGCTTGTTACATGTCCTTCCAAAGCTTTACTTGTTGTTCTTTATATCTTTATCTAAAGCTTTGATGTATGTTGCCATCAATTACCAAAAAGGGGGAGATTGAAAGCATAAGTTCTCCCTAGGTGGTTTTGGTAATTAATGACAACATATCTCTTGTTGGACTAACGTTTCTATCTAGTATGTTTCAGATAAGTTCAACAATGGAGTGGCATGGACTAAAGGTTGTGAGAAATTCTCCAAGATGCTAAGGACAAAGGATTGGCTAAAGCTTAAAGCTCAAGACTCTTCATTTTACATTTTAGTGATCCAAGATCACATTGAGTCCATAGGAAAAGCCAATACTATCAAGGGGGGATGAGGTGTTGCTTAATGAGCCTCTTACTTCAAGTGCTTAATGATATGCTCCAAAATCCTCAGCTACTTTCCCACTTCCACATATGACCTAAACCAAGCCAAACTCGGCCCTACCGATTCTTTCAACCCGGCGCCACCGAGTTTCACTTGTCATAGCCATTGCCAAACCCTAGCAAATCGGTTCTACCGATAGGGATCTCGGTCTCACCGAGATGGGATTGTAATCTCACTGTGTATGTCCATTGCCAAAATCGGTCTCACCGATCTTGTGCAATCGGTACTACCGAGGTTACAATGCAAACTCATTGTGTATGCTCATTACCAAAATCGGTCTCACCGAGTTTGTGTAATCGGTCCCACCGAGTTTGCCTGACCAACCCTCTGGTTAGCTTATTACCAAATCAGTCTCACCGAGTTTGTGTAATCGGTCTCACCGAGATTACGTTATGCCCTAACCCTAACCATATCGGTCCTACCGAGTTGCATGTCAGTCCCACCGAAAATCTCTAACGGTCACTAGGTTTACTATTTCGGTCCGACCGAGTTTGTTGATTCGGTCCCACCAAGATTGGTAAATTGTGTGTAACGGTTGGATTTTGTGTGGAGGCTATATATACCCCTGAAGGAAATATGCCCTAGAGGCAATAATAAAGTTATTATTTATTTCCTTATATCATGATAAATGTTTATTATTCATGCTAGAATTGTATTAACCGGAAACATAATACATGTGTGAATACATAGACAAACAGAGTGTCACTAGTATGCCTCTACTTGACTAGCTCGTTAATCAAAGATGGTTATGTTTCCTAACCATGAACAAAGAGTTGTTATTTGATTAACGAGGTCACATCATTAGTTGAATGATCTGATTGACATGACCCATTCCATTAGCTTAGCACCCGATCGTTTAGTATGTTGCTATTGCTTTCTTCATGACTTATACATGTTCCTATAACTATGAGATTATGCAACTCCCGTTTACCGGAGGAACACTTTGGGTACTACCAAACGTCACAACGTAACTGGGTGATTATAAAGGAGTACTACAGGTGTCTCCAATGGTAGATGTTGGGTTGGCGTATTTCGAGATTAGGGTTTGTCACTCCGATTGTCGGAGAGGTATCTCTGGGCCCTCTCGGTAATACACATCACATAAGCCTTGCAAGCACTGCAACTAATATGTTAGTTGTGAGATGATGTATTACGGAACGAGTAAAGAGACTTGCCGGTAACGAGATTGAACTAGGTATTGGATACCGACGATCGAATCTCGGGCAAGTAACATACCGATGACAAAGGGAACAACGTATGTTGTTATGCGGTCTGACCGATAAAGATCTTCGTAGAATATGTAGGAGCCAATATGGGCATCCAGGTCCCGCTATTGGTTATTGACCGGAGACGTGTCTCGTTCATGTCTACATTGTTCTCGAACCGTAGGGTCCGCACGCTTAACGTTACGATGACAGTTATTATGAGTTTATGCATTTTGATGTACCGAAGGTTGTTCGGAGTCCCGGATGAGATCACGGACATGACGAGGAGTCTCGAAATGGTCGAGACGTAAAGATTGATATATTGGAAGCCTATGTTTGGGCACCGGAAGCGTTCCGGGTGATATCGGGATTTTTCCGGATTACCGGAACCCCCCGGGAGGTAAATGGGCCTATTGGGCCTTAGTGGAAAAGAGAGAAGAGGCAGCCCACACCTGGCCGGCGCCCCCCCCCCCTTTCCCAAGTCCTATTAGGACTAGGAGAGGTGGGCCGGCCCCCTCTTTCTCCTTCCCCCCCAAGAATCCTAGTTGGAATAGGATTGGAGGGGAGGAGTCCTACTCCCGGTGGGAGTAGGACTCCTCCCTGCGCCTCCCTCCTAGCCAGCCGAACCCCCTGCCCCTGGCCTTTATATACGGGGGCAGGGGGCACCCCAAGACACACAAGTTAATCGTTCCTTAGCCGTGTGCGGTGCCCCCTGCCACCAAATTCCACCTCGATCATACCGTTACAGTGCTTAGGCGAAGCCCTGCGTCGGTAGTACATCAAGATCGTCACCACGCCGTCGTGCTGACGGAACTCTTCCTCGACGCTTTGCTGGATCGGAGTCCGAGGAACGTCATCGAGCTGAACGTGTGCTAAGAACTCGGAGGTGCCGGAGTAACGGTGCTTGGATCGGTTGGATCGGGAAGAAGACGTACGACTACTTCCTCTACGTTGTGTGATCGCTTCCGCAGTCGGTCTGCGTTGGTACGTAGACAACACTCTCCCCTCTCGTTGCTGTGCATCACCATGATCTTGCGTGTGCGTAGGAAAATTTTGAAATTACTGCGTTCCCCAACAGTGGCATCCGAGCCTAGGTTTTAAGGTTTGATGTTATTTGCACGAGTAGAACACAAGTGAGTTGTGGGCGATACAAGTCATACTGCCTACCAGCATGTCATACTTTGGTTCGGCGGTATTGTTGGACGAGACGATCCGGACCAACCTTACGCGTACTCTTACGCGAGACCGGTTCCCTCGACATGCTATGCACACAGATGGCTTGCGGAAGACTGTCTCTCCAACTTTAGTTGAACCAAGTGTGACTACGCCCGGTCCTTGAGAAGGTTAAAACGGAGTCTATTTGACGAACTATCGTTGTGGTTTTGATGCGTAGGTGAGATGAGTTCTTACTTAAGCCCGTAGCAGCCACGTAAAACTTGCAACAACAAAGTAGAGGACGTCTAACTTGTTTTTGCAGGGCATGTTGTGATGTGATATGGTCAAGGCATGATGCTGATTTTATTGTAGGAGCCATATGGTTGTCGCTTTATTGTATGCAATGCAATCGCGATGTAATGCTTTACTTTATTACTAAGCGGTAGTGATAGTCGTGGAAGCATAAGATTGGCGAGACGACAACGATGCTACGATGGAGATCAAGGTGTCGCGCCGGTGACGATGGTGATCATGACGATGCTTCGGAGATGGAGATCACAAAGCACAAGATGATGATGGCCATATCATATCACTTATATTGATTGCATGTGATGTTTATCCTTTTATGCATCTTATCTTGCTTTGATTGACGGTAGCATTATAAGATGATCTCTCACTAAATTATCAAGAAGTGTTCTCCCTGAGTATGCACCGTTGCAAAAGTTCTTCGTGCTGAGACACCACGTGATGATCGGGTGTGATAGGCTCTACGTTCAAATACAACGGGTGCAAAACAGTTGCACACGCGGAATACTCAGGTTATACTTGACGAGCCAAGCATATACAGATATGGCCACGGAACACGGAGACCGAAAGGTCGAGCGTGAATCATATAGTAGATATGATCAACATAGCGATGTTCACCATTGAAAACTACTCCATCTCACGTGATGATCGGTTATGGTTTAGTTGATTTGGATGACGTGATCACTTAGAGGATTAGAGGGATATCTATCTAAGTGGGAGTTCTTAAGTAATATGATTAAATTGAACTTAAATTTATCATGAACTTAGTCCTGGTAGTATTTTGCAAATTATGTTGTAGATCAATAGCTCGCGTTGTTGCTTCCCTGTGTTTATTTTGATATGTTCCTAGAGAAAAATGTGTTGAAAGATGTTAGTAGCAATGATGCGGATTGGATCCATGATCTGAGGTTTATCCTCATTGCTGCACAGAAGAAATATGTCCTTGATGCACCGCTAGGTGACAGACCTATTGCAGGAGCAGATGCAGACGTTATGAACGTTTGGCTAGCTCAATATGATGACTACTTGATAGTTTAGTGCACCATGCTTGATAGCTTAGAATCGGGACTTCAAAGACGTTTTGGACGTCATGGACCATATGAGATGTTCCAGGAGTTGAAGTTAATATTTCAAGCAAATACCCGAGTTGAGAGATATGAAGTCTCCAACAAGTTCTATAGCTAAAAGATGAAGGAGAATCGCTCAACTAGTGAGCATGTGCCCAGATTGTCTGAGTACTACAATCGCTTGAATCAAGTGGGAGTTAATCTTCCAGATAAGATAGTGATTGACAGAATTCTCTAGTCACCATCACCAAGTTAGTAGAACTTTGTGATGAACTATAATATGCAAGGGATGACAAAAGTAATTCCTAAGCTCTTCGTGATGCTGAAATCAACGAAGGTAGAAATCAAGAAAAACATCAAGTGTTGATGGTTGACAAGGCCACTAGTTTCAAGAAAAGGGCAAAGGGAAGAAGGGGAACTTCAAGAAGAACGGCAAGCAAGTTGTTGCTCAAGTGAAGAAGCCCAAGTCTGATCCTAAGCCTGAGACTAAGTGCTTCTACTGCAAAGGGACTGGTCACTAGAAGCGGAACTACCCCAAGTGATTGGCGGATAAGAAGGATGGCAAAGTGAACATAAGTATATTTGATATACATGATGTGTACTTTACTAGTGTTTATAGCAAACCCTCAGTATTTGATACTAGTTCAGTTGCTAAGATTAGTAACTCGAAACGGGAGTTGCAGAATAAACAGAGACTAGTTAAGGGTGAAGTGACGATGTGTGCTGGAAGTGGTTCCAAGATTGATATGATCATCATCGCACACTCCCTATAATTTCGGGATTAGTGTTGAACCTAAATAAGTGTTATTTGGTGTTTGCGTTGAACATGAATATGATTTGATCATGTTTATTGTAATACGGTTATTCATTTAAGTAAGAGAATAAATTGTTGTTCTGTTTACATGAATAAAACCTAATATGGTTAAACACCCAATGAAAATAGTTCATTGGATCTCGATATTAATAATACACATATTCATATTATTGAAACCAAAAGATGCAAAGTTAATAATGATAGTGCAACTTATTTGTGGCACTACCGTTTAGGTCATATTGGTGTAAAGCGCATGAAGAAACTCCATGCTGATGGGCTTTTGGAATCACTTGATTATGAATCAGTTGATGCTTGCGAACCATGCCTTTTGGGCAAGATGACTAAAACGCCGTTCTCCGGAACAATGGAGCGAGAAAAGATTTATTGGAAATCATACATACTGATGTATGTGGTCCGATGAATATTGAGGATCGCGACAGGTATCATTATTTTCTGATCTTCACAGATGATTTGAGCAGATATGAGTATATCTACTTGATGAAACATAAGTCTGAAACATTTGAAAAGTTCATATAATTTCAGAGTGAAGTGGAAAATCATCGTAACAAGAAAATAAAGTTTCTACGATCTGATCGTGGAAAAGATTATTTGAGTTACGAGTTTGGTCTTCAGTTAAAACAATGTGAAATAGTTTCACTAATCACGCCACCTGGAACACCACATCATAATGGTGTGTCCGAACGTCATAACCGTACTTTATTGAATATAGTGAAATCTATGATGTATCTTACCGATCTACCACTATCGTTTTGGGATTATGCATTAGAGACAGCTGCATTCACGTTAAAAAGGAGCACCATCTAAGTCCGTTGAGACGACACAATCTGAACTGTGGTTTAGCAAGAAACCAAAGTAGTCGTTTCTTAAAGTTTGGGGATTGTGATGCTTATATGAAAAAGTTTCATCCTGATAAGCTCAAACTCAAATCGGAGAAGTGCGTCTTCATAGGATATCCAAAGGAAACTATTGGATACACCTTCTATCACAGATCCGAAGGCAAGACTTTTGTTGCTAAAATTCGGAAACTTTCTGGAGAAGGAGTTTCTCTCGAAAGAAGTGAGTGGGAGGAAAGTAGAACTTGACGAGGTAACTATACCTACTCCGTTATTGGGAAATAGTACATCACAGAAAACTGTTTCTGTGAGAACTACACCAATAAGAGAGGAAGTTAATGATGATGATCATGAAACTTTAGATCAAGATACTACTGTACCTCGTAGATCAACCAGAGTAAGATCCGCACCAGAGTGGTACGGTAATCCTGTTCTGGAAGTCATGCTACTAGATCATGATGATCCTACGAACTATGAAGAAGCGATGGTGAGCCCAGATTCCGCAAAGTGGCTTGAAGCCATGAAATCTGAGATATGATCCATGTATGAGAACAAAGTTTGGACTTTGGTTGACTTACCCGATGATCGGCAAGCAATTAAGAAAAAATGGATCTTCAAGAGGAAGACGGACGCTGATAGTAGTGTTACTATCTACAAAGCTAGAATTGTCGCAAAAGGTTTTCGACAATTTCAAAGTGTTGACTACGATGAGTTTTTCTCACTCGTATCTATGCTTAAGTCTGTCCGAATCATGTTAGCAATTGCCGCATTTTATGAAAACTGGCAAATGGATAAACAAAACTGCATTCCTTAATGGATTTATTAAAGAAGAGTTGTATATGATGCAACAGAAGGTTTTGTCAATCCGAAAGGTGCTAACAAAATGTGCAAGCTCCAGCGATCCATCTGTGGACTGGTGCAAGCATCTCGGAGTTGGAATATACGCTTTGATAAGTTGATCAAAGCATATAGTTTTATACAGACTTGCGGTGAAGCCTGTATTTACGAGAAAGTGAGTGGGAGCACTACAGCATTTCTGATAAGTATATGTGAATGACATATTGTTGATCGGAAATAATGTAGAATTATTCTGTAAAGCATAAAAGGAGTGTTTGAAAGGAGTTTTTCAAAGAAAGACTTCGGGAAAGCTGCTTACATATTGAGCTTCAAGATCTATAGAGATAGATCAAGACGCTTGATAAGTTTTTCAATAAGTACATACCTTGACAAGATTTTGAAGTAGTTCAAAATGGAACAATCAAAGAAAAAGTTTCTTGCCTGTGTTACAAGGTGTGAAGTTGAGTAAAGACTCAAAGCCCGACCACGGCGGAAGATAGAAAGAGAATGAAAGTCATTTCATATGCCTCATTCATAGGTTCTATAAAGTATGCCATGCTGTGTACCAGATTTATTGTATACCCTGCACTGATTTGGCAAGGAAATACAATAGTGATCTAGGAGTAGATCACTGGACAGCGGTCAGAATTATCCTTAGTGAAATAAGGATATGTTTCTCGATTATGGACGTGACAAAAAGGTTCGTCGTAAAGGGTTACGTCGATGCAAGTTTTTGACGCTGATCCAGATAAATCTAAAGTCTCAATCTGGAAACATATTGAAAGTGGGAGCAATTAGCTAGAGTAGCTCCGTGTAGAGCATTGTAGACATAGAACTTGCAAAATACTTACGGATCTGAATGTGACAGACCCGTTGACTAAAATTATCTCACAAGCAAAACATGATCACACCTTAGTACTCTTTGGGTGTTAATCACATAGATATGTGAACTAGATTACTGACTCTAGTAAACCCTTTGAGTGTTGGTCACATGACGATGTGAACTATGAGTGTTAATCACATGGCGATGTGAACTATTGCTGTTAAATCACATGGCGATGTGAACTAGATTATTGACTCTAGTGCAAGTGGGAGACTGAAGGAAATATGCCCTAGAGGCAATAATAAAGTTATTATTTATTTCCTTATATCATGATAAATGTTTATTATTCATGCTAGAATTGTATTAACCGGAAACATAATACATGTGTGAATACATAGACAAACAGAGTGTCACTAGTATGCCTCTACTTGACTAGCTCGTTAATCAAAGATGGTTATGTTTCCTAACCATGAACAAAGAGTTGTTATTTGATTAACGAGGTCACATCATTAGTTGAATGATCTGATTGACATGACCCATTCCATTAGCTTAGCACCCGATCGTTTAGTATGTTGCTATTGCTTTCTTCATGACTTATACATGTTCCTATAACTATGAGATTATGCAACTCCCGTTTACCGGAGGAACACTTTGGGTACTACCAAACGTCACAACGTAACTGGGTGATTATAAAGGAGTACTACAGGTGTCTCCAATGGTAGATGTTGGGTTGGCGTATTTCGAGATTAGGGTTTGTCACTCCGATTGTCGGAGAGGTATCTCTGGGCCCTCTCGGTAATACACATCACATAAGCCTTGCAAGCACTGCAACTAATATGTTAGTTGTGAGATGATGTATTACGGAACGAGTAAAGAGACTTGCCGGTAACGAGATTGAACTAGGTATTGGATACCGACGATCGAATCTCGGGCAAGTAACATACCGATGACAAAGGGAACAACGTATGTTGTTATACGGTCTGACCGATAAAGATCTTCGTAGAATATGTAGGAGCCAATATGGGCATCCAGGTCCCACTATTGGTTATTGACCGGAGACGTGTCTCGGTCATGTCTACATTGTTCTCGAACCGTAGGGTCCGCACGCTTAACGTTACGATGACAGTTATTATGAGTTTATGCATTTTGATGTACCGAAGGTTGTTCGGAGTCCCGGATGAGATCACGGACATGACGAGGAGTCTCGAAATGGTCGAGACGTAAAGATTGATATATTGGAAGCCTATGTTTGGGCACCGGAAGCGTTCCGGGTGATATCGGGATTTTTCCGGATTACCGGGAGGGTTACCGGAACCCCCCGGGAGGTAAATGGGCCTATTGGGCCTTAGTGGAAAAGAGAGAAGAGGCAGCCCACACCTGGCCGGCGCCCCCCCCCCTTTCCCAAGTCCTATTAGGACTAGGAGAGGTGGGCCGGCCCCCTCTTTCTCCTTCCCCCCCCCCCCAAGAATCCTAGTTGGAATAGGATTGGAGGGGAGGAGTCCTACTCCCGGTGGGAGTAGGACTCCTCCCTGCGCCTCCCTCCTAGCCGGCCGAACCCCCTGCCCCTGGCCTTTATATACGGGGGCAGGGGGCACCCCAAGACACACAAGTTAATCGTTCCTTAGCCGTGTGCGGTGCCCCCTGCCACCAAATTCCACCTCGATCATACCGTTACAGTGCTTAGGCGAAGCCCTGCGTCGGTAGTACATCAAGATCGTCACCACGCCATCGTGCTGACGGAACTCTTCCTCGACGCTTTGCTGGATCGGAGTCCGAGGAACGTCATCGAGCTGAACGTGTGCTAAGAACTCGGAGGTGCCGGAGTAACGGTGCTTGGATCGGTTGGATCGGGAAGAAGACGTACGACTACTTCCTCTACGTTGTGTGATCGCTTCCGCAGTCGGTCTGCGTTGGTACGTAGACAACACTCTCCCCTCTCGTTGCTGTGCATCACCATGATCTTGCGTGTGCGTAGGAAAATTTTGAAATTACTGCGTTCCCCAACAACCCCTCCACCTCCTCTTCACTCGTGGAGAGAGCCATCAGAACACATCTACACTTCCAACTCATATGTTCTGAGAGAGAACCACCTACTCATGTGTTGAGGCCAAGATATTCCATTCCTACCACATGAATCTTGATCTCTAGCCTTCCCCAAGTTGCTTTCCACTCAAACCTTCTTTCCACCAAATCCAAATCCTGTGAGAGAGAGTTGAGAGTTGGGGAGACTATCATTTGAAGCACAAGAGCAAGGAGTTCATCATCAACACACCATTTGTTACTTCTTGGAGAGTGGTGTCTCCTAGATTGGCTAGGTGTCACTTAGGAGCCTCCGACAAGATTGTGGAGTTGAACCAAGGAGTTTGTAAGGGCAAGGAGATCGCCTACTTCATGAAGATCTACCGCTAGTGAGGCAAGTCCTTCGTGGGCGATGGCCATGGTGGGATAGACAAGGTTGCTTCTTCGTGGACCCTTCGTGGGTGGAGCCCTCCGTGGACTCACGCAACCGTTACCCTTCGTGGGTTGAAGTCTCCATCAACGTGGATGTAGGATAGCACCACCTATCCGAACCACGGGAAAAACATCCGTGTCTCCAATTGCATTTGAATTCTCCAAACCCTTCCCTTTACATTCTTGCAAGTTGCATGCTTTACTTTCCGCTGCCTATATACTCTTTGCATGCTTGCTTGATATGTATTGTGAATGTTGAAATTGTGCCTAAACTCCACTTAAATCGAAAAAGCTTAAAAACTGCAACTTTAGCATTAAGTGTCTAATCACCCCCTCCCCCCTCTAGACACATCTACTTCAAGGTCCTACAACCGGCCTTCCATTGTCTGAAACAGATCTACATGTCGAACACGACGGCCACCCTCGTAGGGGTGGGTAGTCACTACCAGCCGGACCGGGCGATGAGCGATGTGGACGACCCCGACTTGGGGGCGGCCGCCTTGGAGGACACCGCGACGGGCGGTGTCTACGAAGCAGGCGGCTCCAAAGAAGTCGGCATCAAGTCTTGGCCCGATGATGATGAAGACGAAGAAGAGCCGCGCCCCGCGCGAGGCGCTGGCAAGGCAGAAGCGGGACCCTTCGGCGAGCCGACTGCCCGAGGCAGCGCGCGCAAGCGTAAGCAAGGCGCCGCCTTGTTCGGCAGCACGCCGAAGAAGCCCAAGAATCCAAACACCGCGACCAAGCGGAAGGAGGTCGCGGCAAAGGCGGCCAAGTACCAGAAGCTCCCCAAGGCGCCCCCTATGGTGTCGGCATAAGTTTCTTTCCCTTGTGATTTCCTTCGCATTGATTATTTCTTAACTTCCTTTGCTTTATTTTCTTCATTTTAGGGCTCTGCTCTCTCTCGAGAAGTCGGCCGCAGAATCCATCGTGAGGTCGGCGGAGACCTCCACCACCACTTGGCGGATTGATCCAGCTGTCGACCTCCGGGAGGCGACGGAGCGGAACGCGCGGGAGGCGCGCGAGGAGCTGGAAGCCGCCCGCCTGAAGAAGGCAGAAGCTGACAAGGCAGAGGCCGCCGCCTTGAAGAAGCTAGCGGAGGCCGAGGCCACCGACGCAGCGAAGAAGCGTGCTGAAGAGGCCGCGCATAGCCAGTCAGCGGTGTTTGTTGTCCCTCTCAACTCTGCACCGCCACCACCGGAGTTCGTGGCGCAGACTGGGGAAGCCGGCGGCGAGCACCCTATTATGGAAAGGGATGGCGACGACGTCGCCATGCCGGATGTCATCGTGCCCCCGCCCTCCTTCTAAGGAGGCGCGAGACAAGCAGCCGGTCGACCCGCCGGCAGCACCAGCCGAAAACGAGATGGTGGCGGGCCCAACTCCCAGGGTCCGCACACCCTTACGCCACCGGCTTGCGAAGGCGGCATCGATGTCACGCCCGCTGGAGGCCGGCACCGCAAGCTCCTCGGTCTCGGACACCAAGGCGACCGGCGTCGCGCCCACTGGGTGGGTGCGGGGAGGCGGAACGGGCCCTCTGAACCAGGCGATTCTGGATGTTCAAGCCAAACTCCGCGCCGAGGCCGACGCTCTCAAGCTCAGCAACTTCATCTTCTTTGCTGACTATTGTCGTCTCTCTCTTTTTCTACTTTTTGCAGAGGCCAACGCCACCCTTCAACAGCAACTGGGTGAAGCCAACGCCGCGCTTCGTGCCAAGGAGCTGGGCTGCGGCAAGCTGGCTGAAGAGCGCGACCGACTTGTCGCACAACTCGCGGAACAGAAGGAGCTCCTCAAGAAGGCCCAGGATGAGACGGAGGACAAGGAGACCAGACTCCTTGCTGAGTTTGCGATCGAGCGCTCCGCCTGGACCGACAAGGAGGCAATGCTGACCTCTGGCTTTCACGCGATCGAGGACATAGTTGATGGTGAGCTTCCCTCTTTTTCCTTCTTTGAGCTGCCGGATTCTCGTCTTTAAATTTGGCTTTTTGCTTTCTGTTTTGGTAGACTTCTTCCCTGGCCACTCGGACGCCACCAACCAGGCCATTGAAGCTGATCGCGAAGGACGGAGGGCTGACAGTGCGCAGATCGCTGCCAATGCCCCCGGGACCCTTAACGAGCAGATCCTGAGCATCCAGGCCCGTCTTCGGCCGGCTCACCGGATGCTGCGGCGGCTTCAGCGTGTCGGCGCCCAGGCGATCGCCGCCCTGTGGCCCGACATGCCGGCACCGCGCACTCCTAGTCGGACTGCCGACTGGCTGGAGGTGGCGGTCGGCCGTCTTGAGGCCTGGACGGGCTCCTCAGCCCGGGCTGGAGCACGCCGGGCCTTGGAGTTCGTCAAGGCATGGTATCCTGGGCTGAGCCTAGCCCAGCTAGCCACGTTCTAGCTGGAGGCTCAGGAGGAACTGGCGGTCGTGGAAGATGAGCTCGTCAAGCGCGCGGCATTAATCGCAGAGTACACCGACACCAGTATCTTCGTCCCGGAGCAGGTTCAGGACAGCACCGAGGCACCGCCGGAATGGTTCGGGCTGAACCCGGAAGACGGTGAGGACTCGGCGGAGGTGATCGACTCCAGCGACGAGGAAGAGGGCGAGGCGGAGGAAGAAGGCGAAGAGGAGGCACCAGAAGTCGGAGCGGGCGGCCAGCCCCTGCTCGACCGTGCCTCAAGCAACGAGCCACGCCCAACTGAGCCGGCTGCCGCCAGAGGCGACCAAGCGGATACTGACCAGCCGGCCACTCCACCAACCGGCGCTGCCGATTCCTCCAATCCACCGAACCCTTCTGCTGCTTCCTAGGCTGCTAGTTTATCTTTGCTTTACCTGTCTATCAGTCTCGATGAACTTGTTAATTTTGCACAATTCCACCCACGGGGTGTATCCTAAACTTGTGTTTTGAAGATCGGCCAAGGGCCTTTGTTATGTAAATATTATTCCGAGTTCTATCTTTTCTTGCTTGCTGCTCTTTTGGCTTTTTCCTTTGCCGCCTTCCCTTGGTTGCCGTCTTGCCAGTCGAACAGCCGCTCTGCGGACTGTGGCTGGGTCAAGTACTTAGCTACTTCTGGGAAGGCAAGTACTTAGCCATTTTTAGAACATTCTAGTAAGTTAAGTAGAAGCCTACAGGCCGGCTGTTCGGCAACCGGTTGGTGAGGCGAGAAGCCGGCTTGGACTATGCACGTGCTTTGTGTCCTTAGCCATTTTCATGTGGACACCCTTTCTGCCTTGCTCCTCCCCACCAAACAGTCGCTCTGCGAGCTGCGGCTTCTGGCAGGAGACGGCTTAAGTGTCACACATTACTTGTCCTGCTGCGGGAAGCACTTCATAGTACAAGGCGGCAAGTCCCCGGGCCGACTAGTCGGGCCCGGTGCCGAGCGACGTGAAGAAAATGACATACTCATAGGCATAATTCTTATCATATAGATGAAAGAGGGCAGTCCCCGAGCTCTTCTCGGGGGACCCGAAGTCTTCGTACTTTAATAAAAAAGGTAGCATGGTACATACTGCATCAACTGTAAAATCTTCAAAGGAGATTTGCATTCCATGGCCGCTCCGTCTCCTTGCCGGAGTCGTCCCTCTTGCGTGCTCGAGGCTTCTGAGCATTGGTCAGGTAGTAGGAGTCGTTACCCAACACTTTGCTGATGATGAAGGGGCCTTCCCAAGGTGCTGAGAGTTTGTGCTGGCCGGCTGTTCACTGGATCAGCCGGAGCACAAGGTCTCCTTCTTGGAAAGATCTCGGCTTGACCTTCCGGTTGTACTACCGGCGCAGGCTCTACTGGTAGATGCTAGACCGGCTGAGTGCCAGCAGTCGGCCCTCTTCCAGCAGATCGACGTCGTCTTGACGAGCTTCTTCCGCCTCCTCCTCGGTGTACATGGTGACTCGAGGGGAGTCAAATTCTATGTCCGTTGGGATGATGGCTTAGGCACCGTAGACGAGGAAGAAGGGTGTAAAGCCAGTTGACTTGTTCGGAGTTGTGCGCAGACTCCACAGGACGGCCGACAGCTCGTCGAGCCAGCAGCCGGCCGACCATTCCAAAGGCTCGACCAGTCGGGGCTTGATGCCGGACAAAATAAGGCTGTTTGCTTGCTCCACCTGGCCGTTTGACTACGGATGAGCAACGGACGCTAGTTCCAGTCGGATGCCCTGCGTCGCGCAGAAACGGGCCAAGGCACCTTTGGCGAAGTTCGTGTCGTTGTCGGTGATGATGTTGTGTGGTATGCCATACCAGACGGTGATGTCGGAGATGAAAGTCACGGCAGTCGGACCATTCAACTTTTTGATTGGTTTTGCTTCTATCCACTTGGTGAACTTGTCCACCGTGACAAGCAGATGAGTCAAGCCACCTCTTGCCGTCTTGAATGGTCCTACCATATCCAGGCCCCAGACGGCAAAGGGACGGGCTATGGAAATAGTCTTGAGTGCAGAAGCCGGCTGATGAGGCTTTGTACTAAACTTCTGGCACCCTTTGCATTTCTGGACCAAGCTCTTGGCGTCTTCCAGGGCAGTTGGCCAGAAAAAACCATGGCGGAAAGCCTTGGCGACAAGTGCTCTTGAAGCCGCATGGTGGCCGCATTCGCCTTGATGGATGTCTTTGAGGATTGCTTGGCCTTGCTCCGGCTCGATGCAGCGCTGGTAGACATTGGTGACACTGCGCCTCACCAGCTCTCTGTTAACTATGGTATATGCTGCTGCCCGGCGTTGCACTTGCCTGGCCGAGATCTCATCAGCCGGCAACTCTTTGTTTACCAGGAAGTTGAGGATGGGTTGGGCCCATGAAGGTGTTGTGATTTCTTTGACTGTCAGGACTCCAACTTGGACGAGGGCGGTTGGGCCGGGAGGCGGTGGGTTGGAGTCGGCTGCCGCTTGCTGAATTGATGAAGTCTCCGGACCGACTGCCGCAGTCCCCGGGCGGGGCTCTGAAGTCCCCGGGCCGGGCTCTGAAGTCCCCGAGCTGACCGCTGCAGTCCCCGGGCCGGGCTCTGAAGTCCCCAGGCTGACCGCTGCAGTCCCCGGGCCGCCTGCCAGAATTCCCGTGCCGACTATTGGAGCTCTTGAGTTGGATCCGACTGCTTCAGGAGGAGCCGACACGAAGATAGAATTCGACTCTGGCGATGGCTTGATAGACGGCTTGAGGAGGCGTTGTAGGGCGATGCCGGTTGGTATTGCTTGAGGGGTGGAGCCGATTCGCACCAAGGCGTCTGCTTGCTCATTGTCATTTCTTGGCACATGGAGAAACTCGCACCCATCAAAATACCCACTGAGTTGTTGTACAAGGAAACAATAGCTCGCCATGTTTGCATCCTTGGCGTCCCAGTCGCCTGACGACTGCTGGACCACCAAGTCGAAGTCACCATAGCACAGGATCCGGCGAATGCCGAGTTCTTTGGCAAGCCGGAGCCCGTGAATGAGTGCCTCATATTCAGCGACGTTGTTGGAAGCAGCAAAATGGATTTGCAGCACATATTTGAGCTTGTCACCTTTGGGAGAGTTGAGGACGATGTCGGCTCCCAAACCGGTGCGCATCTTGGAACCATCAAAGTGCATCCGCCAATGGGTGGAGTCCGGCGCCGGTGGCAGGTACTGGGTCTCGGCCCAGTCGACGAGGAAGTCGGCCAACGCCTGTGACTTGATGGCGGTGCGAGGTTGGTAGTAGATGGTGTAGGGGGCCAAATCTATGGCCCATTTGGCCACTCGGCCAGAGGCATCTCGGCTTCCAATGATCTCGGCGAGTGGAGCAGTGCAGATAACAGTGATTGGGTGCTCTTGAAAGTACGGCTTCAATTTTTTGGCAGCAAAGTGCATGCTGTAGCACATCTTCTGATAGTGGGGGTAGTTTTGCTTGGAGGCTGACAGCACTTCATCAGGTAATACACCGGTCTCTGGACTGGTAGTGCCTTGCCTTCCTCCTTGCGTTCTACCACTATGACTGTGCTGACCACCCGGCTGGTGGCGGCGATTTAGAGGAGCATGGGCTCCTTAGGAGTCGGAGCCGCCAGGACAAGTGGAGTAGTCCATGTCTTCTTGAGCTAGAGAAAAGCTTCATCCGCCTTGTCGTTCCACTCGAAAAAAGTGGTCTTCTTCATGAGCTGGTATAGGGGGAGAGCCTTCTCTCCCAGCCGACTGATGAAACGACTGATGGACGCCAAGCAGCCAGTGAACTTTTGTATGTCAAGCAGTCGGGTGGACACTTCCGTCCTCTCGATGGCCTTGATCTTCACAGGATTGCACTCTATGCCGCGCTCTGAGACCAGGAAGCCAAGAAGCTGGCCGGCTGGTACTCCGAAGACGCATTTCTCTAGGTTGAGCTTGATTTGAAATCGGCGCAGGTTCTCAAAGGTCTCCTTGAGGTCTTCTAGAAGCATTCCACGCTTCTCCGTATTCACCATGACATCGTCCACATAAACGTGGGCATTTCTGCCGAGTTGTTTGAGGAGGCACTTCTGCATGCAACGTTGAAACGTGGCGCTGGCATTCCTCAAGCCGAACGTCATGGTTAAGTAGCAGAAGGCTCCAAATGGCATGATGAAGGTGGTCTTCAGTCGGTCGACTGGGTTCAGCTTGATCTGGTGATACCCTAAGTATGCATCCAAGAAACTCAACAGCTCGCATCCGGCTGTGGAGTCTATCACTTGGTCAATTCTCGACAAAGCTTATGGGTCTTTGGGGCAGGCTTTGTTGAGGCTGGTGTAATCAATACACATGCGCCATGGCTTGTTTTTCTTCAGCACAAGGACTGGGTTGGCCAGCCACTCTGGAAAGAACACTTCCATGATGAAGCCGGCTGCCAGCAGCCGGGTTATCTCTTCTCCGACGACTCTTCTCTTCTCCTCTGACAGGCGGTGCAAGGGCTACCTGACTAGCTTGGCATCAGACCCGACATGTAACTTGTGCTCGGCGAAATCCGTCGGAACACCCGGCATGTCTTTAGGTGACCATGCAAAGATGTCCCGATTCTCACGGAGGAAATCGACAAGCTCGCCTTCCTATTTGCTGTCGAGGTTTGCACCTATGACAGTGTATTTCTCCAGGTGCTCCGAGTCCAAGGGTATCTTGTTTGTCCCCTTGGCCAGCTTGAACGAGCCCTCGGCTTCCGACTCCTTGCGGTGGGGTGGCATGTCCGGCTGCTTGCCTGCCATTGCCACAACTCGGTTAAGGAGTCGCTTCTTGGCCGCGATCACAAGGGACTCGGCCAACCGACTACTCTCAGCCGCACAAGCGGACGACTTCTTGTAGTCCCCAGCTATGGTCAAAATTCCCTTAGAACTCGGCATCTTCATCTTGAGGTAAGCGTAGTGGGGGACCGCCATGAACTTGGCCAGTGCAGGTCGGCCAAGTAGCGCATGGTACGGGCTCTCGAGCTCCACCACCTCGAACCAGACTGGCTCTCATCGGAAGTGATCCTTGTCTCCGAAGAGGACGTCTATCTGGATCTTGCCGATTGGTGAGCAGGAAAGGCCAGGAACTACGCCATGAAATACAGTCCGACTGAGCTGAAGCTGTCTCTGTCTGATTCCCAACTTCTACATGGTATCTTTGTACAGAATGTTGATGCTGCTGCCGCCATCTATCATAACTCAGGAAAACCGAGCAGCTCACCTATCAGTGGCAAAGGTGGCATCCAGAACCAGGGCGTAGGAGCGGGATTGGGCATCACCTCTGGGTGGTCGGCTCTGCTCCAATTGATGGGCTTCTCGGACCAATGCATGAACTCGAGGGTCTCTGATGCTACTGCATTCACTTCTTGCTGTCGTTGCCGTCTGTTGTGCCTATCATCGGCCATGCTGGTGAACACGACATAAGCTCCGTGCTCTTCAGGGTATTCGTCTTGTATGGCTCCGACTGGTCGAACGGCCGGCTGCTGAGGGGGAGGGGGCGGCTGCCCAGCAGGCGGAGGAGGTAGAAGGCCATCTCCCTTGGCGATCCTGGTGAGCCAATGGCATTTCCGAGTGGTATGGTTGGACGGCTTCGCACCACTATGTAATTTACAGGGTGCGTCAAGACTCTGCTCATATGAGAAAGCCGGCAACCAATTGGGCTTGCCGCCCTTCTGGCGCTTGGATGGAGGCTGCCCCTCCGGCTGCTGGTCTTCGACTGTCGCCACCTACCGGCTTGTTGGAGCCGGCTGCATGACCTTGCGCTTGTTGTCGCTTGGTTGCTGGCGCCGACTGGTGTTGCCAACCGGGGTTCGAGGAGCTGGAGGGGCTACTTTTCCTGACGCATCAACTTGTATTTCTGCCTTCATGGAGGAGTCGGCCGTGGCATATTTATCTACTATGATCAGCAGCTCGTCGAGGGTCGTCGGCTCGTCGCAGAGGAGTCGGTGCTTGAGGAGGGTGCCCTCTCGGCACCCAGCGGTGAAGTACTCGATAGCCTGCACCTCATGCACGCCTTCGCAAGAGTTGCGGAGCTCGGCCCAACGCGTGAGGTAGTCGCGGGTCGACTCATTGGGGCCTTGTACGCACAAGGAAAGCTGGTGAGGCTTGGGCGGCCGCTTATATATGCTGGTGAAGTTGCGGATGAAGGCTTCAGTGAAGTAGACCCAGTTGTTGATGCTGCGGGGCTTCAGACTGTTCAGCCATGTTCGGGCTGTGCCCTGGAGCATGAGCGGAACGTACTTCACGATAACGCGCTTGTAGCCGTTTTCTATGCTGGCGGTTGTGGAGTAGTCGACCAGCCAGTCCTCCGGCTTCACGGAGCTGGTGTACTTGGGCGTGTCTCTTGGGAGCGTGAACCCTTTGGGGAAGGGCTCGTCTCAAAAGCGGGGGCCGAAACAGGGCAGACCCAATTTATCTTCCTCTTCTAGCGCCAGGGACCGGTGGAGACGGTCGATCCGATGGCGGGCATCATTCTCTCCGACTCCCTCTTGGCGGCAAGGTGGTCGCCGAGTGTCGGGTGATCAACAGGCGGCGGGGTGACGCGACTTTCCCTTCGACGGGGAAGAGGCGGACATTCGTCCCATCGTTCCACTCCTCTTGGGCGGCCGTCTTGGTCGCGCTCAATGGTGATGCAAGTCCGGCTGCGGCTGGCAGACGGCTCCTTGTCTCTTCTTCCGCGGTCGTCACTAGTCGGCGTTCGAGATGATGCGCCTTTATCTCGGCGGGGAGGCGGATCGTCGGTTTGCCGGTGTGGCGCCTCAGTGCGGCAACCGGCCTCGTGCTACTCAGCAGCCGCATTGAGGAGCCGCTGGACGCGCTCCGCCATCTGGCGACACTCTTCGCCCTCGAACTTGTCTAGCTCTTTTGCTGCCGCCTGGGCAGCTCGGATATTTTCTGCGGGCGTGGCGTAGACGGGGCGGTCTGCCCCGAGCAAGTTGGCGATGGCCATGCCACGCTGCTGGACCGCGCCAAGGCGGCTGGGCCCAGTGGGAGCCATTGTGCCGCCCACAGCGCGGTCCATCTCACGCCGGTAGGCTTCCGACGGGCGTCTCATGCTAGCCAGCTTCTTGGCGCCCTTGACAAGCTAGAGGCGGCGTGCCTCCAGCATCTCGGCATCGGCGTCTTCTGGGATGGGCGCCGTCAGGTCTTGTAGTGCCGCGTTGAGCGGATCGTGAGCACCTTCGCCAGAGTGCTCACTGTGGCCGATGACAAGCACCTCCGTGATGGCACTTTCACACTTTCATCTTGACGCTTCGAGGGGCGCAGCTGGCCCGATGTCTTGAAAGGTTTCGGGACTCGGGTTAGGCTACCCGTGGCCCATTACTCCGACACATACACATGTGTTGTCATTTGATGAACGGGATCACATCATTAGAGAATGATGTGATGGACAAGACCCATCCGTGAGCTTAGCACTATGATCATTTAGTTTATTGTTATTGCTTTCTTCATGAGTTATACATGTTCCTATGACTATGAGATTATGCAACTCCCGAATACTGTAGGAACACTTAGTGTGCTATCAAACATCACAACGTAACTGGATGATTATAAAGATGCTCTACATGTGTCTCCGATGGTGTTTGTTGAGTTGGCATAGATCGAGATTAGGATTTGTCACTCCGGTTGTCGGAGAGGTATCTCTGGGCCCTCTCGGTAATGCACATCACTATAAGCCTTGCCAGCAATGTGACTAATGAGTTAGTTGCAGGATGATGCATTACGGAACGAGTAAAGACACTTGCCGGTAACGAGATTGAACTAGGTATGGTGATACCGACGATCGAATCTTGGGCAAGTAACATACCGGTGACAAAGGGAACAACGTGTGCTGTTGTGCGGTTTGACCGATAAAGATCTTCGTAGAATATGTAGGAGCCAATATGAGCATCTAGGTTCCACTATTGGTTATTGACCGGAGATGTGTCTCGGTCATGTCTACATAGTTCTCGAACCCGTAGGGTCCGCACGCTTAACGTTCGATGACGATCCGTATTATGAGTTTATGTGATTTGATGTATCGAAGGTTGTTCAGAGTCCTGGATGAGATCACGGACATGACAAGGAGTCTCGAAATGGTCGAGACATAAATATTCATATATTGGAAAGCTACATTCGAACACCAGAATGGTTCGGGCCGTTTCGGATAAGTTTCGGAGTATCGGGGGTTACCGGACCCCCCCCCCCCCCCCGAAAGTTATTGGGCCTCATGGGCCTAATGGTGGAAGAGAGGAGGCAGGCCAAGGTGTGGTGCCCCCCTAGCCCAAACCGAATTGGACTAGACCGGCCCCCTTTCCTTCTTTTCTCCCTCTCCTTCCTTCTTCTCCTACTTGGACTAGGAAAGGGGGGAACCTACTCCTACTGGGAGTAGGATTCCCCCCCCCCCTTGGGCGCGCCCCTTGTGGCCGGCCGGCCTCCTCTTCCCCTCCTTTATATACGGGGGAGGGGGCACCCCATAGACACACAAGTTGATCTTTAGCCGTGTGCGGTGCCCCCTCCACAGTTTTCCACATCGGTCATATTGTCGTAGTGCTTAGGTGAAGCCCTGCGTCGGTAACTTCATCATCACCGTCACCACGTTGTCATGCTGACGAAACTCTCCCTCGGCCTCAACTGGATCAAGAGTTCGAGGGACGTCACCGAGCTGAACGTGTGCAGATCGCGGAGGTGCCGTGCGTTCGATACTTGATCGGTTGGATCGCGAAGACGTTTGACTACATCAACCGCGTTACTAAACGCTTCCGCTTTCGGTCTATGAGGGTACGTGGACACACTCTCCCCGCTCGTTGCTATGCTTCTCCTAGATAGATCTTGCGTGATTGTAGGAATTTTTTTGAAATACTATGTTCCCTAACAAAGAGGTGGCACTGGCTTTCATAACCATGGACTTGAGCAAGATGTCCCTGAAAAGAAGGAGTTGGTCCGAGAAGAAGCAAAAGGAGATGCTCGAGCAAGAGGATTGGGCTACGGCTAAGAGCGGGGTCATTTTTGTATGTCGCCTTGTGTGTTGGCATGAACTACGGGGGGCGCGAGACATGAACTATGGCTATCTTTTGTGTGCTGGCAAGTGTGCCGGCCGCTAGCTTTGTTGATGATGAGAAACTATAGGGGTTGACCATTTTGTAGGATGGCATGCGTGCCGGCCACTGGTGCTCTGGTCGGCATGAACTATGGCCGCCGTGCCTAAATTTCAGTTTTCATTTCCTTTGCAAAATTTCAAGCAGTCGGGCGCGACCAACGCAAATGTAGAAACGGACGGACACAGCCACTTTGCTCAACTCAAATGGACAGAATTCGGAACAAACAGACGTCCATTTGGGGTTGTCCGTTGAAGTTGGCCTTAGAGTCCTCAACACTGATAAGTTTACTTGAGCTCTTGGATTGAGGTGGCTATGGTTTGAATGGACGGAGCCATCCAAGTTATGGGTGGGCATCGGAGCGGGTATGATTCACATGGACCATGTTGGGGCTATTATTTTCAGCTCATGTCGACACCTATTTTCCTATGAGGATGTATTGGCAACAGAGATACTGGCTACTCGAAAACCACTACAAAACTCATTATCCGGAATGGCGCTACGTCACAGCAGAGCAATCTACCAATCCAAGTTGAATTTGATTGTCTGAAAGCCATGCGAATGATTCAGAGTGGTGAAACAAATATGTCCAAATATGCTTTTTTTAGTTAAGGAGATCAAAGATAATCTAGAGGAACATGGTTCTTGTATTACTCATATTCGACGTAGTCAAAATTTAGCTAATTGTTTTATTTTACTTTTTTGAGTTGAAGCTAATCATTTTATGGCCAAGGCACAAGTTTGTACTGCTGTATGGCTTGGGTCGGGACCCGGGGAAATACTTGACATTGTACGTCATAATTGTAATTGTTGATTTTGAGTAATACAAGAATTATTCATGAAAAAAAGTTTTGGGTGGCCATGGAGAACCCTTGCGACAAGATGGACCTCGACCGTTTTTATGCACACTATCACCATTGGCAATGGGGCAAAACTCCTTTTTGGCATGCACCATGGATATCGTATGATCAGAAACCAAGAACATTCCACCACTCATCATTTCGGTTTCTAGAAGGAAAATCAAAAATGCTTTCTCTTCAGCTCACATCCAACAATTTATTGAGCTTGAGTAGGCAATATTAAGATGGACCACGCCTTCTCTTCAGCTCACATCCAACAATTTATTGAGCTTTGGACGCTTATAAGTGATTTCTAAGTAAATGAGATGCGGAGGATGAATTTGTTTGGAAGCACACAACAGATGGCCAATACTCGGCGGCTTCCGCATACGTGGTGCAATTCATGGGAACTTTCTTTTCATCTATGTCTCACATTGTTTGTGAAAGTGCGTTATATCGACTAGAGGGGGGGTGAATAGGCGATTTTTATAAAAGTCTTCAAAACGTGGAAGTTATGAAGACAAACAGAGTGAACAAGCCTATCACTATGCAGCGGAAGGTAGATTACGCAACGCAAGCCATGGTCAAGTATACAATATAGTGAAAGCACAGTGACAAATAGCTTCAGTGTAATGAGGATCAGGTTGGAAGAAGTTATGAAGCCAAAAAGATCATACAGTCAAGTTGTGAAGACAGAAGATAAAGCAAGCATGCAATAGCTTCACAATGTGTACTGGTAAGTAAAGGGAGGCGAAGATGAAACCAGTGACACGTTGAAGACAATGATATGTTGGACCAGTTCCAGTTGCTGTGACAACTGTACGTCTGGTTGGAGCGGCTAGGTATTTAAACCAAAGGACACACAGTCCCGGACACCCAGTCCTGAACACGCAGCTCAGGACACCCAGTCCTCACCGTTTTCTCCTTGAGCTAAGGTCACACAGACCCCGCCCAATCAATCTGGTAAGTCTTCAAGGTAGACTCCCAAACCTTCACAGACTTCGTTCACCGGCAATCCACAATTCCTCTTGGATGCTCAGAACGCGACGCCTAACTGTCTGGAGGATGCACAGTCCTCAAGTGTAATAAGTCTTCAGATCACTCAGACAAGAAGACTTAAGTGATGCCCAATTACTCTGGCTCTGGGTGGTTAGGGCTTTTCTCCTCACTAAGGATTTTCTCTCAAAGGCTTCGAGGTGGGTTGCTCTCAAACGACAAAAGCCGTGCACTGAAATCTGAGCAGCCAACCGTTTATGGTTGTAGGGGTGGACTATTTATAGCCGCTTGGCAACCCTGACCTGATTTGTCCGAAATGACCCTGGGTCACTAAGGAACTGACACGTGTACTAACGGTCGGATTTTGAACTCTCATGGCAACTTTACTTGGGCTGCAAGTAAAGCTGACTTGTCTGACTCTGGACAAGATTTTCTCTCATTGTCTTCACTCGAAGACATAGGATTTGAATTAGGCATCACTTCAGTCATCCTGACTGGTTCTCTTGGACCCCACTCAACAGTACGGTGGTTCCTATGACACAACATGAATAAAGTAAAACTACAAAGGATCTAAGTCTTCGAGTTCCAAAGGCTTCATGGGGAGTCTTCATATGTCATTGTCTTCGACATGAATGTCTTCATGAACCACCATTGTCTTCAATGTCTTCGTACATTTTTAGGGGTCATCTCTGATAACTAAACCGAATCAATGAGGGACTTCTACCTGTGTTATCCTGCAATTCTCACAAACACATTAGTCCCTCAACTAGGTTTGTCGTCAATACTCCAAAACCAACTAGGGGTGGCACTAGATGCACTTACAGTTTGGAAGGCTTGGGCACCTCCGATAGTAAAGTTCTTTGCTTCATTGGCCATCCAAGATCGGATTTGAACCGCTAATAGATTGGCTAAGCAGTGATGGTCGAATTGTGACCTTTGTCCCCTCTGCAAGCAAGTGCAAGAATCCGGACTGCACCTTTTCCTCAAGTGTCATTTCATCGTCCGCCTATGGAACTTGGCAAACAAATGGCTACCAATTTAGTGGTTCTTCGTTTCAAAAAATCCTGATGACCGACTTGGTTAACCTTAAGTGCGATTATGACAGGTTAAGCCCAATTGTCATGCCTGACATTGCACATAAATCATCTCCGTTAGATCGAACCGTTCAACTGGACATTATGATAGGTAGGGCCCACATGCATGTCTCACAAAAAATTACAATGTACAAAAAAAACTAGTTATGGGTGGCCATGGAGAACCCTTGCGGCCATTTTTATGCACACTATCACCATTGGCAATGGGGCAAAACTCCTTTTTGGCATGCACCATGGATGTCGTATGATTGGAAAGCAAGAACATTGCACCACTCATTATTTCGGTTTCTAGAAGGAACACTCAAAAGTGCGGGAGGCCCTCAAGAAGAAAGCTTGAGTAGGCAAGATTAAGATGGACCACGCCTTCTCTTCAGCTCACATCCAACAATTTATTGGGCTTTGGACGCTTATAAGTGATTTCTAAGTAAATGAGATGCGGAGGATGAATTTGTTTGGAAGCACACAACAGATGACCAATACTCGGTGGCTTCCGCATATGCGGCGCAATTCATGGGAACTTTCTTTTCACCTATGGCTCACACATTGTTTGGAAGGCTTAGGCACCTTCGATAGTAAAGTTCTTTGCTTGATTGGCCATCTAAAATCGAATTTGGACCGCTAATAGATTGGCTAAGCAGGGATGGTCGAATTGTGACATTTGTCCCCTCTACAAGCAAGTGCAAGAATCCAAACTACACCTTTTTCATCGAGTGTCATTTCACCATCCGCCTATGGAACTTGGAAAACAAATGGCTACCAATCCAGTGGTTCTTCATTTCAAAAAATCCTGATGACCGACTCGGTTGATCTTAACTGCGATTATGATAGGTTGAGCCTGATCGTCGGGCCAGACATTGCATAGAAGTCAACTCCGTTAGACTGGACATTATGACAGGTAAGGCCCGCATGTCTGTTTCACAAAAATTACAATGTAAAAGAACTAGTCTCCTCCCCGCCACCGCTCCACACCACGGCAACCTCCACCCAAGCCTTGATTCCTAGAAAGCTTAGGTTGGTTGTAATGGAGAGTATCATATACTAGTATCATGCATATGATACTAGTCTATGATACTACATCCCTAATGCATAGTATCATAAGTTGGTATCATAAAGGACTATATTTATTGTCATGCATGACACAAAGTAGCACATCATTTAATATGATACGGTATCATGATATGATACTCAAGCATCTCTTTCTTCATTTAATTCTATGCCACCTCATCAAAATTGCTTAGTTGGCATGTATGATACTACCTATGATACTCCCATTACAGGCAGCCTTAGTAGTATAACTCTAGATATTTTAGGATCGGTGCAGCGATGCCCGATCAGATGGATTTGTGTCATACATTTCCTTTCTTTTTCACATGGTGGTAAACATATGTGCGCACAAATCTTGTAAAGACACTAAAAATAATAATTCATCCCTTTTAGGTCAACCTCATCTCACGATCCCAAATGGACGTCCGTTTTGTCTGGATTCTGTCCGTTTGGGTATGGGGTCATGTCCGGGTCATTTTTGAGATGCGGTGGCTATGCATCCAGCGCGCGGACTCATCCCGACTGCATCATGTTTGCGTATTTTTTTCTTTGCAAGCCCTTAAACTTTTTTCATCATTCATTTTTGATACATGGGAATACATCACCAAATTTTGACTAGAAAAGCAAGATCAAAGAAAACAAGAACCACAAGAATACATTTTAAAAGATATCCAACTTCCATGATTGCTCCTGTAAGTTGGGTTAGTGCCTTCTCGATGCATTCGTTGTTGATCTGCGGAGGAGCCTCGATCTTGCGTGCTTCTTTCTTCTTCGAGTCTAAAGAAGTAGAGGTTGCTTCCTCACATCTAGTCTCGTGTCTAGCCTCTAATCTAGCAACAAGTGCACTTGTCTTATCTACAGCCTCTATGCTAGCTAAAAGTGTACGAACATCTATTAAATTGCGCTTTATCAATATATTGATGTACTCTTCTTCCTAATACCAAAACTTGTGTCCATTCTACACAGTAAAATTTGAAGTTAGTACAACTAGTCAAATCTAGAGCACAAACCGAAGCTAAAAGAGCACATACCCCATCATTTAAGCACTTGATGAACACTCATCCGGAATGTTCCGGTGTTGTAGATATGCGGCGCACGACCTTCTTTGGGCAGTGGTCGCACTTAATGAGTGCCAACGGTGCGCCGACGAGCTTTTGGGCTAGCACCGAGCCCGGCCGACGAGCTACTGTTCAAAAGCGGACAGAAAACGAACAAAAATCGCGTTAGGCCGTCTGGTTTGTCCATTTGACGCGCGTGGACAGGATTGGGTCGCGCGGTGGAGTTGGCCTTATGGTAACCCAAATAATGCAAGTAGCACGGAGCACACAGAGGAAGGACGACGCAGCTAGCTGGTGATGACCCGATGGACTCGGAGGAAGCAAAGCACATTCTCGCTGGCACACCGCGGGACACGGGCCCCATGTAACATGCGCTCGCTAGCAAAACTACAAACCAACCAAAAGAAATGCTAGTACAACAACAAAACGAATGCATGGACCCAGACAACGACCACTAGCTAGGCACGCAGGTAGGCAGGCCTCAGCGGTGAGTGAGTGACCGTGAGCCCGTGGATAGACTCTGGAAATGGCTTCAACACCTTCATCATGCTGAGTGAAGCTTTGGTGTTCTGCATTCTGAAGACTTAATGGCTGCTTGGCAGGCTCAGGATAAATCGCTTCAGCAGAGGTGTCCACATCAGGTAAGAAGATTCTGTGGTTGCGGGCAGAGGGTTGATAGGATATGGCAGAGTGGAGCTTGATGAGCCTCATAACCCATGGAGCATAAATCTTTAGACCAAAGAGATCTGAGCCTGACGCTGCAAGTTGACGTATAAAGAGATCCTGGGCATTGAAGCATTTGCCATGCAGGATGCAGAAGATGACAGTCTTCATGACACCTTCAACCTTGGCATATCGAGAGTGCCCCTTAATGGGCCATAGAGTCCGCTTGATGATGTGATAGATAGTTCTAGGCAGGTACTCTAAGTCTTCAACGAAGAACTCCGTTGGGTAAGGTGCGTCAGAAGGCAATGGCTTCATCATTGAGAGCATCTGACTCATATTTGGCTCAGGTCGCTGAAATATGCTCTCAACTGCTTCAGCATGGAGTTGGCAGCCTTCTTCGAAGAGTTCGCCTGGAGTGGGTAGGCCGGTGAGCTCAATGATATCAAATGCATTGGCTTCATGATGGATGTTGCCGGTCATCCACTCCAGGACCCAAGTCTTCGGATCTCTGTTGTAGCCTTTGATGTGCAGTGTGGCATAGAACTGGAGCAGAAGCTCTTCATTCCAGTGCTGTTCATCCGTGACAAACGGCAGCAGGCCAACTTGCTTGAAGCAGTCCAGTGCTTCTTCCAGGCCAGGCAGACCAGCAATAGCTTCAACCTCAAGGCGCTGGTGTGGAAAGATGCGGCCTTGGTTGTAGAGGATGCAGGAGTAGTAGCTGCGCTGTGGGTAGCTCCAGAACCTATCTGACACAATCCTTTCCCTTGAGTAAGGGTTCTTGGAGCGGTTGAAGAAGGTGTTATCTGCCCTGAAGCTATTGACATTAAAGGAGCCAGGAGCGGTGGCAGGACCTGGGAACCTTGGCAGCTGTGGGATTGGCTTCTGTACCTGGGGCCTGTGCGCAACATGATAGTTGAACTGTGGACCGGCAGCAGACTCAGGCACAGAAGGGTCAGAGGCAGTAGCTTCAGTATCTCTTGAAGCTTTTGGTTGGTCGGGCTCCACAAATGCTTCAGTATTGGGTGTGGCAGCCGCAGTGGTGTCAGCCTCATCACGTGTAGTGAGAGGGATGGATTCAGGTACGTTCTCCTTGAGAACTTCTTCTTGTTGGTGTGGGGGAGATGGAGCTTGAGGTTCTTCGTGCTCTTCAGCATGTTCTTCGGCTGATGCAGCCGGAATGTCGTCAGCAGTCTGAGCCCTTGGCCCTTTGCGAAGCCTACGGAATGCAGGCGACGCCGGTGGAGTTACAGTGGGCTGGGGCTCATCCTCTTCCTCCTGTGGGCGATCTGCCCACGATGCATCTTGGGTGATTGGCGTCAAGGGACGACCAATGCTGATCATTTCACTCGTTTCGAGCTGAGGAAGGACTGCATCACCTTGCACATTGTCTTGGAGACCAATGTCTTCAGCAGCGTTGGGGTCGGCTGCTGGAATGTCTTCAGCATGCGGAGCCTCTGTGAGAGCAGGCTCATGCACGGTCAGCTGACGATCTTCATGAGGAAAGCGAACGGAGAGGGGTTCGACTATCAAGGGCTCTGTGGGAGCAGCCCGAGACTTCTTGGTCTTGCGCTTCTTGATGGTGGGGTCTGAAGGAGAGGCTTCAGGGTGTTTCCTCTTCCTTGCTTCGGCTTCGGTTGTCCTTGTCTTCTTAAGCTCTGAAGCGGTTGAGCGGTGCTTTGGCTTCGAGCCAGGCTTGGCAGTGGGGAAGACAATCGGAACAGCTTCTTGTCGTGGGGCCTCTTGTTCAGCCACAGTGGGCTTCTTCTTTTTCTTAGCGGCCATCCTGGGGTCGATGCCGGGACGCCCAAGTGCCTTTCGCTTCTCGGCCTCATTGTAGGCCTGCACACAGAGATCAGCCAAATTCTTCATGCGCTCACGTGAACCCTGAGCCTCTGCACATTTCTGCATAAAGTTTTCCTTCAACTCGTGCAGCATGACTTTGAAGTCTTTGACTTCTTGGACGCTGAGCGTGGCCGTGTTCTGCTTGAACTGAGCCTTTTCAAAGTCTATCTTCTGCTTCAGTTCCACTATGCGCTGGGCAATTGCGAGTTCTGAAGCAATAGCTCCTTGGAAGGCTACGCTGAGGCCAATGGGCAGCTGCAGATCATCGAAGCTGATGTTGGGTGTATCAAACCACTCATCAATGAAGTTGTGGATGATTGCTGCATCGAACAGAGGCAGATTGTTAAAGATTTCAGCCTCCTCCTTGCTCTTGATTAGCTGCTCAAGAGCGTCATCGGCAAGATCGTCGTCACTAGACAGATCAATGGCCTCGCAGCGAAGAACGGCAGCGGCAGTGAGCTCTTTGCTAGTGTGTGGCTGTGGCTTCTTGGCTTCTTGAGGCTTGGAGACTCGTGATAAGTCTTCAGACTGCACACTTGCTTCAGGAGGTGCAGTGGCCAATGGCTTCGCTCTGGAGATCTTGGGAGAAGCAGCTGGCTTGGAAGCTTTTGGCTTCTTCTTCATCTGCTTTGGCTCCGGGGCAGCAGGAGCGTCATCAGACTCAGTGTTTGCTGGAGGGTTGTTCACTGCAGTCCCTTGGACTAGAATGCGAGCGATGAGGCCTTCGAGATTGGCATACGGCCTGATGACATTGGGATTTGCGTCGCGTGTGCCATCTGCCCTTGGTTTGGAGGGACCAGGGTTGAAGTCCAACCCAAACTCCTTCTTGTTTTGCTTCGTAGAGTTTTGAGCAAATTGGAAGTTGCGCTTGAACAGAGTGTCATCGCGACACCAGAGAAGGGATGACGGATGTGCGTCAGCTGGCTGTTGTCCCCTGACCATGCATGGAAAGAAGCCTTGAGCAATGGCTTCGTCTCTGGTTCGGGGTACGAGATTTTTGTACAAAACATCTCCCCATGGCCTCGTGAGGGCGTACTTCTCTGCATATTCCTTGGTGACAAAGCGGTAATGGAACCACTGCTCTGCCCAATATCTTCGAATCCATTGGATTCGTGTCTTGCGCTGACCGTAGCTCTCTTCAGGATCAGTTTGGTACATTTCTGCCAAATCTTCAGGCAGATCTTTAGATGTGTCACCACGTCTCTGTCTGCCTCCCTTCCTTGCTTGTTTTTCTGTTGCCATGAAGCTTAACTTGGAAGGCTTCAAGAGATTCAAAGTCTTCAAAGGCTTCTTTTTGCTTGACCAACAGGAACTTGCTTCGGGTGAATTGATGTGACGCTGTAGGAACTCTGCAAATGAATGCAGACTATGAGAACCAAAAGATTCTCCCACGGACATGTACCTGTGACAGCATTAAGGTGCGAGGGAAGGGGAAGAGTCCATATGCATTCTCAGAAGATTTTGAAGATAAATCAGTTTAGAAGATATTGACCTCATCATGCGAAGACATTCACTTTATAGAAAAGAAGTTGGTTCCAGATTTGTACGAACCCATAGATCAGTACAAGTGAGGAATCTAACTACTTCATGAAGAACAAGTGAATATACTAGGCAAGTTATGAGATACAGATGAGAGGGATGAAACTTGTGTGAATGGAAACCTCTTTTGGCAGAAAGTGATGGAGCTATAGGATCAAAAGAGGCTGTAAAAAGACTTGTTATTTACCAGACTTGGAACTGCTAGACGAGGTGAGAGTTGAGGCCGAGCAGTTCGATCCTCCGTGCCCTAACTTGGCGACGGAAGACACCTAGGGCGACGGCGGAGAGACTGATGTCCGCTGTCGGCGTGAGAACGGCGTCGGAGAGGTCGCGGCAGTGAAGCACTTCGTCGCCGGCGTCGTTGAGAGTTAGCGGTGGCGCTAGGGTTTGTGCGAGGGTGGAAGAAGAGATAATGACCGCAGTGAAACGTGTATTTATAGGGATATGGGCGGCACTGCGCTATTACTCAGGTGCCCCTGGCGATTCGCATCTGATCAGTACGTGGCCAGCATGCGGAATTGTGGGGGCAGTTTCACCCCACGCACGCCTGGTTTGTCGGGAGTCGTTCCTACTTCTCCGGATTTCTTGTTGATGGAAAAACATTGAAAGCTGTTTTAAAGTTTGTCTCTGTGTCTTCTTCTGACAAGGATGCAGTGAAGACATTCGACAGTTTCAATAGAGTGCATATGACTTGGAGAGATAGAGTTTGAGGTAGGAAGCATGGAGAGGTTAGGGTCCAATCACATTCACTTAGTTCAAAAGATTCAAACAAGAAGACATAGCTATAAGTGAATGCTGTAGAGGATAGAACACCAGTACATATATAATCAACATAGTGAAGATAATTATGAAGACATGTTGAGATTGAAGCCAAACCAAATGTGAAGACATAGCAAATGTAATGCCATGAGTGAAACACTTCAAGCAGAAAAATTTGGTGGTGGCGCTACCCACCATATAGGAAGTATTGGACCCAGACACGGTGCACAATTATCGTGGCGCTCCGAGGTCAAATTCCATGTTAATGTATTCACACTTAGAATGTATGTCTTCATTGATTGAAGATATATGTTACTTCGTGTGTTGCACATCTAAGTCATCATCATGCATAAGTGTTAGGATGTGTGCCTAATCACAGGACATTTGAGGATTCCAAGATATTTAGCTCACACCGTAACTTGCAAAATCTCTTCTCATCCAAGGGCTTGGTGAAGATATCTGCCAATTGCTCTTCAGTGTTGACGTGTATGATATCAATGTCTTCCTTTGCAACATGATCTCTGAGAAAATGATGACGAATTTCAATGTGCTTTGTCTTCGAGTGCTGAACTGGGTTGTTGGCGATCTTGATGGCGCTTTCATTGTCGCAGTAAAGTGGCACTTGCTTCAGATGAATGCCATAATCCTTGAGGGTTTGCTTCATCCATAGAAGCTGAGCGCAGCAGGATCCAGCAGCAATGTATTCAGATTCAGCAGTGGAGAGAGATACACAGTTCTGCTTCTTTGAAGACCAACAGACAAGTGATCGGCCCAGAAAGTGACATGTGCCTGATGTGGACTTCCGATCAACCTTGTCCCCAGCGTAATCAGCGTCCGAAAATCCAACCAGATCAAACTCTGAGCCCTTTGGATACCATAACCCTAGAGTTGGGGTGTGAGCCAAATATCGAAGAATTCGCTTCACGGCTAAGTGATGCGACTCCTTTGGTGCCGCTTGAAACCGAGCACACATGCAAACACTAGGCATAATATCTGGCCTAGATGCACATAAATAAAGCAAAGAACCAATCATGGAGCGGTATACCTTTTGATCGAACTCTTTACCATTGTCGTCAGGACCCAGATGATGTTTGGCTGGCATTGGTGTTGTGAAGCCTTTGTAGTCTTGCATACCGAACTTCTTCAGGCAGTCTTTGAGATATTTCTCTTGAGATATGAAGATGCCATTGCGTTGTTGCCGTATCTGAAGACCGAGGAAGAATTTCAGCTCCCCCATCATAGACATCTGATATTGCTCTTGCATCATATATCCGAACTCCTCACTGTACTTCTGATTGGTGCAGCCGAAGATAATGTCATCCACGTATATTTGGCACACAAACAGTTCACCATCATATGTCTTTGTGAAGAGAGTGGGATCCAGGGAACCAGGTATGAAGCCTTTGCTCTTCAGGAAGTATTTGAGTGTATCATACCAGGCCCGAGGGGCTTGTTTGAGGCCATATAGTGCCTTTTTGAGCTTGTACACCATGTCAGGATGTTTTGGATCTTCAAACCCAGGTGGTTGTGCAACATACACTTCTTCTTCAATTTTGCCATTGAGGAAGGCACTTTTTACATCCATTTGATACAGGATTATGTTGTGATGATTTGCATAGGCCAGCAGTATACGGATGGCTTCAAGTCTGGCAACAGGAGCAAATGTTTCATCGAAGTCAATGCCTTCCACTTGAGTATATCCTTGAGCAACGAGACGAGCCTTGTTTCTGACGACTTGGCCATGCTCATCTTGCTTGTTGCGGTATATCCATTTGGTGCCTATTATGTTATGCTTCCGTGGATCAGGACACTTAACCAACTCCCATACATTGTTCAGCTCAAATTGTTGAAGCTCTTCTTGCATAGCTTGAATCCATTCAGGTTCCATAAAGGCTTCATCAATTTTCTTGGGTTCTGTGATTGAAACGAATGCGAAGTGTCCGCAAAAGTTTGCCAGTTGAGTTGCCCTTGAACGAGTCAATGGACCAGGTGCATTGATGCTATCAATTATTCTGTCAATCTGCACTTCATTGGCAACACGAGGATGTAGGGGTCGAACACTTTGCTCTTGCTGATCTACGTTGTCATGGGGAGGAATGTCTTCAGGCTGAGCATTGTCTTCATGTGGATCAGGTGCTGAGATGATAAGTTCTTCTTTAGGACGAGCTTCAGAAGGTATAATTTCTCCGGTTCCCATTAGCTTGATTGATTCACTGGCTGGAACTTCATCTAGCACATCTGGTAGTTGCTCTCTTTGTGACCCATTGGTCTCATCGAACCGCACATCCACTGTTTCAACCACTTTGTAATGAAAGAGATTGAAGACTCTGTAGGAGTGTGAATCCTTTCCATATCCAAGCATGAAGCCCTCATGTGCTTTTGGAGCAAATTTTGAGGTGTGGTGAGGGTCCTTGATCCAGCATCTTGATCCAAATACTCTGAAGTAACTTACATTTGGCTTTTTGCCAGTCAGAAGTTCATAAGATGTCTTGTTCAGCAGCTTGTGAAGATATACACGGTTGATAGTATGGCATGCAGTGTCAATGGCTTCAGTCCAGAATTTTCTTGGTGTCTTGTACTCATCTAACATTGTTCTGGCCATCTCAATGAGTGTTCTGTTCTTGCGTTCGACGATGCCATTTTGTTGTGGCGTGTATGGAGCTGAGAATTCATGAGTGATGCCAAATGTATCAAGATATGTGTCAAGGCCGGTGTTCTTGAATTCTGTGCCATTGTCACTTCTGATGTGCTTTATCTTGGCGCCATAATTGTTCATTGCCCGATTTGCGAAGCGTCTGAAGACATCCTGCACTTCAGTCTTGTAAAGGATTATGTGCACCCAAGTGTATCTAGAGTAATCATCAACAATGACGAAGCCATAGAGGCAAGCAGTAGTGGAGAAAGTTGAGTAGTGAGTGGGACCGAAGAGATCCATGTGAAGCAGTTCGAAGGGTTGAGTAGTGGTCATGATTGTCTTCGAAGGGTGTTTTGCCCTTGTCATCTTCCCAGCTTCACAGGCACCGCATAAGTGATCTTTCTTGAACTTGACGCCCTTGATGCCTATGACATGCTTCTTCTTCGCAAGGGTGTGGAGGTTCCTCATGCCAGCATGCCCAAGTCTTCGATGCCAAAGCCAGCATTCTGAAGCCTTTGCGAGAAGACAAACTGCAAGTTGTGGCCCTGCTGAGAAATCTACCACGTACAAATCATCTTTTCGATACCCTTCAAACACTAGAGACTTGTTAGATTCCATTAGTACCAGACAATGATATTTTCCAAAGATTACAATCATGTTTAAATCGCAAAGCATTGAGACAGACATTAAGTTGAAGCCAAGGGATTCAACAAACATGACTTTATCCATGTGTTGATCCTTTGAGATTGCAACTCTACCTAGACCCAGTACCTTACTTTTACCAGTGTCAGCGAATGTGATGTGGCTCTTGTCAGATGGACGTAAGGTTGAGTCCATAAAGAGACTTCTTTTGCCAGTCATGTGATTTGTACACCCACTGTCAATAATCCATTCTGAAGACTCTGAAGTCACTGGTGTCGTACCCTACAGTGCAGTTAGGGGGATAGGCTTCACGAAGAGTGTTGTGAAGCAAAAACATTTGACGAACCAGTGGATTATGAAAACTTAGATCCAGGTTAGGACAAGTAGGGAGAGTAGCATGCGATTCAGGTATGAAATACATAGTGATGCCATTCGGGCATTTGATCTTGCGCCCCACAAGATTTTTAAGGTCCCCAGCAATAGCATCAGAAGATTTTGGTTTTGTGTTGGAGACCTTTCCCGGCAAAAGAGAGTTAAGCTTTCTTAACCACCCACATCTTCAAGGGTGGCTTAGAAGCAATAAGTCTAAGTGCAGCATCTGAAAATTTTGGCTTTGGAGCCCTAGTAAACAGTCTAGCAGGTGGGCAATAGTACTCATAAGAATAGGCAGAATAGTTTTTGGTCATATGAGAATGACGGTTTGAAGAACCGCTCTCATATGCCTGAGCATGGTTTCCCTGCAAATCATTTGTGTTAGTGCGACTCAAATGAGTCCTCTGCCTGTATGAAGCCTTTGGACCATATGAAGCCTTTGGTCTGAGGTTTGTCTTCTTCATGTGAGGTGTCATGAGGACATTCACAGGAAGATTCTCAAGACACGTTTTTGGAACCCAGATCTTCTTCATAGGCGGTCCATTCCTGCAGTTAGTACCAATGTACCTGGCAAATACTTCACCATTCTGATTCCTAAACAGTTTATAGTTTGCATCAAAGGATTCATCAATGATAATTGGATTAGCACAAGTGAAGCCAGATAGATTGGATGGATCTGCTGAGGATTCCTTTGCAGCAACCCATGTAGTTTTGGGGTACTGCTCAGGTTTCCAGTAAGAGCCATCTGCATTAATTTTCCTCACGAACCCAACACCCTCTTTCCTAGGGTTTCGGTTCAGAATCTGCTTCTTGAGGACATCACATAATGTCTGATGTCCTTTGAGACTTTTGTACATCCCTGTTTCAAGCAATGTCTTCAACCTAGCATTTTCATCGGCAATAGCAATGGTATCCTCAGCAGAGAGGTTAGTTACCACTTCAACAGTTGAAGATATTGCAACAGCAGTAGCAGTGGAACATTCAGCAACAGAAATAGCATTATCACACTCAATGCATTTAAGGCATGGTGGTTCAAATCCTTCCTAAGCAGAACTGATCTGTTCGGCTTGAAGTGACTCGTTTTCCTTTTGAAGATCTTCATGATCCGCTCTCAACTTCTCAAGATCTTGCTTCTTTTGAAGATAATCATAGGAAAGCTTTTCATGAGTAGTTGAGAGAGTCTCAAGACGATCTTCGAGTTCCTGATACTTAACATGAAGATTTTTTATGTCTTCAATTAAGGATTCAGAACGAGTCATTTCAGCACCCAACAGATCATCGCTTCTGTCTAACAGTTTTTGAATATGTTCCATGGCCTTTTGTTGTTCAGTTGCAATTTTAGCAAGTGTTTTGTAACTGGGTTTTGAATCACAATCAAAGTCATCGTCACTAGATGTTTGATAGTGAGTAGTGCATGTGTTTACCTTGGCACCACGTGCCATGAAGCAGTAGGTAGGAGTAGAGTTGTCCTTGTCATTTGCATCGGTGATGGTGATGGAGTCATTGTCTTCAGTGTTGAAGATGGACTTGGCGACGTAGGCTGTAGCCAGACTCGCAATGCCTGAATCAGACTCCTCCTCAGACTCCACCTCTGCCTCCTCAGAAGCGGACTCCTCCTCTGAATCCATTTCCTTGCCAACAAACGCACGAGCCTTGCCAAATGAACTCTTCTTGTGTGATGAAGACTTTGAGGAAGACTTGGACGAAGACTTTGAGTATTTCTTCGTCTTCTTATCGTCAGAGTCATATTCCTTGCTCTTCTTCTTCTTTCTATTCTCATTGTCCCACTGTGGACACTCAGAGATGAAGTGTCCAGTTTTCTTGCACTTTTGACATGTTTTCTTCTTGTAGTCATGCGCAGAAGCTTCATCATTCCTTGAGCTTGATCGTGAAGACTTTCTGAAGCCTTTCTTCTTGGTGAATTTCTGGAACTTCTTTACTAGCATTGCAAGTTCCCTTCCAATGTCTTCAGGATCATCAGAACTGCTGTCAGATTCTTCTTCAGATGATGACACAGCTTTTGCCTTCAAGGCACGAGTTCGCCCATAGTTTGGACCGTAGATATCTCTTTTCTCAGAAAGCTGAAACTCATGTGTGTTGAGCCTCTCAAGTATGTCAGACGGATCGAGTGTCTTGAAGTCTGGACGTTCTTGAATCATCAGGGCTAGGATGTCAAATGAACTGTCAAGTGATCTTAGCAGCGTCTTGACGATTTCATGTTTGGTGATCTCAGTGGCGCCGAGGGCTTGAAGCTCATTTGTGATGTCAGTGAGCCGGTCAAATGTGTGCTGGACATTCTCATTGTCATTTTGCTTGAAGCGGTTGAAGAGATTGCGAAGAACACTGATTCTCTGATCTCTCTGGGTTGAGATGCCTTCATTGACCTTGGAGAGCCAGTCCCAAACCAGCTTGGATGTCTTCAAGGCACTCACACGGCCGTACTGTCCCTTGGTTAGATGACCACAGATAATATTCTTGGCAGTGGAGTCCAGTTGAGTGAACTTCTTGACATCAGCCGCAGTGACACCTTCTCCAGCCTTGGGAACGCCGTTTTCGACGACATACCATAGGTCGACGTCAATGGCTTCAAGATGCATGCGCATCTTATTCTTCCAGTAGGGATATTCAGTTCCATCGAAGACGGGGCACGCAGCGGAGACTTTAATTATCCCTGCAGTCGACATAGCTAAAACTCCAGGTGGTTAAATCGAATCACACAGAACAAGGGAGCACCTTGCTCTGATACCAATTGAAAGTGCGTTATATCGACTAGAGGGGGTGAATAGGCGATTTTTATGAAAGTCTTCAAAACGTGGAAGTTATGAAGACAAATAGAGTGAACAAGCCTATCACTATGCAGCGGAAGGTAGATTACACAACGCAAGCCATGGTCAAGTATACAATATAGTGAAAGCACAGTGACAAATAGCTTCAGTGTAATGAGGATCAGGTTGGAAGAAGTTATGAAGCCAAACAGATCATACAGTCAAGTTGTGAAGACAGAAGATAAAGCAAGCATGCAATAGCTTCACAATGTGTACTAGTAAGTAAAGGGAGGCGAAGATGAAACCAGTGACACGTTGAAGACAACGATATGTTGGACCAGTTCCAGTTGCTGTGACAACTGTACGTCTGGTTGGAGCGGCTAGGTATTTAAACCAAAGGACACACAGTCCCGGACACCCAGTCCTGAACACGCAGCTCAGGACACCCAGTCCTCACCGTTTTCTCCTTGAGCTAAGGTCACACAGACCCCGCCCAATCACTCTGGTAAGTCTTCAAGGTAGACTCCCAAACCTTCACAGACTTCATTCACCGGCAATCCACAATTCCTCTTGGATGCTCAGAACGCGACGCCTAACCGTCTGGAGGATGCACATTCCTCAAGTGTAATAAGTCTTCAGATCACTCAGACAAGAAAACTTAAGTGATGCCCAATTACTCTGGCTCTGGGTGGTTAGGGCTTTTCTCCTCACTAAGGATTTTCTCTCAAAGGCTTCGAGGTGGGTTGCTCTCAAACGACAAAAGCCGTGCACTGAAATCTGAGCAGCCAACCGTTTATGGTTGTAGGGGTAGACTATTTATAGCCGCTTGGCAACCCTGACCTGATTTGTCCGAAATGACCCTGGGTCACTAAGAAACTGACACGTGTACTAACGGTCGGATTTTGAACTCTCATGGCAACTTTACTTGGGCTGCAAGTAAAGCTGACTTGTCTGACTCTGGACAAGATTTTCTCTCATTGTCTTCACTCGAAGACATAGGATTTGAATTAGGCATCACTTCAGTCATCCTGACTGGTTCTCTTGGACCCCACTCAACAGTACGGTGGTTCCTATGACACAACATGAATAAAGTAAAACTACGAAGGATCTAAGTCTTCGAGTTCCAAAGGCTTCATGGGGAGTCTTCATATGTCATTGTCTTCGACATGAATGTCTTCATGAACCACCATTGTCTTCAATGTCTTCGTACATTTTTAGGGGTCATCTCTGATAACTAAACCGAATCAATGAGGGACTTCTACCTGTGTTATCCTGCAATTCTCACAAACACATTAGTCCCTCAACTAGGTTTGTCGTCAATACTCCAAAACCAACTAGGGGTGGCACTAGATGCACTTACAGTTTGGAAGGCTTGGGCACCTCCGATAGTAAAGTTCTTTGCTTCATTGGCCATCCAAGATCGGATTTGAACCGCTAATAGATTGGCTAAGCAGTGATGGTCGAATTGTGACCTTTGTCCCCTCTGCAAGCAAGTGCAAGAATCCGGACTGCACCTTTTCCTCAAGTGTCATTTCATCGTCCGCCTATGGAACTTGGCAAACAAATGGCTACCAATTTAGTGGTTCTTCGTTTCAAAAAATCCTGGTGACCGACTTGGTTAACCTTAAGTGCGATTATGACAGGTTAAGCCCAATTGTCGTGCCTGACATTGCACATAAATCATCTCCGTTAGATCGAACCGTTCAACTGGACATTATGATAGGTAGGGCCCACATGCATGTCTCACAAAAAATTACAATGTACAAAAAAAACTAGTTATGGGTGGCCATGGAGAACCCTTGCGACCATTTTTATGCACACTATCACCATTGGCAATGGGGCAAAACTCCTTTTTGGCATGCACCATGGATGTCGTATGATTGGAAAGCAAGAACATTGCACCACTCATTATTTCGGTTTCTAGAAGGAACACTCAAAAGTGCGGGAGGCCCTCAAGAAGAAAGCTTGAGTAGGCAAGATTAAGATGGACCACGCCTTCTCTTCAGCTCACATCCAACAATTTATTGGGCTTTGGACGCTTATAAGTGATTTCTAAGTAAATGAGATGCGGAGGATGAATTTGTTTGGAAGCACACAACAGATGACCAATACTCGGTGGCTTCCGCATATGCGGCGCAATTCATGGGAACTTTCTTTTCACCTATGGCTCACACATTGTTTGGAAGGCTTAGGCACCTTCGATAGTAAAGTTCTTTGCTTGATTGGCCATCTAAAATCGAATTTGGACCGCTAATAGATTGGCTAAGCAGGGATGGTCGAATTGTGACATTTGTCCCCTCTACAAGCAAGTGCAAGAATCCAAACTACACCTTTTTCATCGAGTGTCATTTCACTGTCCGCCTATGGAACTTGGCAAACAAATGGCTACCAATCCAGTGGTTCTTCATTTCAAAAAATCCCGATGACCGACTCGGTTGATCTTAACTGCGATTATGATAGGTTGAGCCTGATCGTCGGGCCAGACATTGCATAGAAGTCAACTCTGTTAGACTGGACATTATGACAGGTAAGGCCCGCATGTCTGTTTCACAAAAATTACAATGTAAAAGAACTAGTCTCCTCCCCGCCACCGCTCCACACCACGGCAACCTCCACCCAAGCCTTGATTCCTAGAAAGCTTAGGTTGGTTGTAATGGAGAGTATCATATACTAGTATCATGCATATGATACTAGTCTATGATACTACATCCCTAATGCATAGTATCATAAGTTGGTATCATAAAGGACTATATCTATTGTCATGCATGACACAAAGTAGCACATCATTTAATATGATACGGTATCATGATATGATACTCAAGCATCTCTTTCTTCATTTAATTCTATGCCACCTCATCAAAATTGCTTAGTTGGCATGTATGATACTACCTATGATACTCCCATTATAGGCAGCCTTAGTAGTATAACTCTAGATATTTTAGGATCGGTGCAGCGATGCCCGATCAGATGGATTTGTGTCATACATTTCCTTTCTTTTTCACATGGTGGTAAACATATGTGCGCACAAATCTTGTAAAGACACTAAAAATAATAATTCGTCCCTTTTAGGTCAACCTCATCTCGCGATCCCAAATGGACGTCCGTTTTGTCCGGATTCTGTCCGTTTGGGTATGGGGTCATGTCCGGGTCGCTTTTAAGATGCGGTGGCTATGCATCCAGCGCGCGGACTCATCCCGACTGCATCATGTTTGCGTATTTTTTCTTTGCAAGCCCTTAAACTTTTTTCATCATTTATTTTTGATACATGGGAATACATCACCAAATTTTGACTAGAAAAGCAAGATCAAAGAAAACAAGAACCACAAGAATACATTTTAAAAGATATCCAACTTCCATAATTGCTCCTGTAAGTTGGGTTAGTGCCTTCTCGATGCATTCGTTGTTGATCTGCGGAGGAGCCTCGATCTTGCGTGCTTCTTTCTTCTTCGAGTCTAAAGAAATAGAGGTTGCTTCCTCACATCTAGTCTTGTGTCTAGCCTCTAATCTAGCAACAAGTGCACTTGTCTTATCTACAGCCTCTATGCTAGCTAAAAGTGTACGAACATCTATTAAATTGCGCTTTATCAATATATTGATGTACTCTTCTTCCTAATACTATAACTTGCGTCCATTCTACACAGTAAAATTTGAAGTTAGTACAACTAGTCAAATCTAGAGCACAAACCAAAGCTAAAAAGAGCACATACCCCATCGTTTAAGCACTTGATGAACACTCATCCAGAATGTTCCGGTGTTGTAGATATGCGGCGCACGACTTTCTTTGGGCAGTGGTCGCACTTAATGAGTGCCAACGGTGCGCCGACGAGTTTTTGGGCTAGCACCGAGCCCGGCCGACAAGCTACTGTTCAAAAGCGGACAGAAAACGAACAAAAATCGCGTTAGGCCGTCTGGTTTGTCCATTTGACGTGCGTGGACAGGATGGGGTCGCGCGGTGGAGTTGGCCTTATGGTAACCCAAATAATGCAAGTAGCACGGAGCACACAGAGGAAGGACGACGCAGCTAGCTGGTGATGACCCGATGGACTCGGAGGAAGCAAAGCACATTCTCGCTGGCACACCGCGGGACACGGGCCCAACGTAACGTGCGCTCGCTAGCAAAACTACAAACCAACCAAAAGAAATGCTAGTACAACAACAAAACGAACGCATGGACCCAAACAACGACCACTAGCTAGGCACGCAGGCAGGCAGGCCTCAGCGGTGAGTGAGTGACCGTGAGCCAGCGGATGAGCATCGCATCTCGCCCTCCCCTCACGGACCGGATGCTCGAGACAAGGCAATAACTCGAGGCCGTGGTACCAGCTGCGTCGACAGACCGGAAGAAGGGCTTCCAGTCCCGTTGTTGCCGGCGTGGGCGTGATCGCCGCTCTCGTGGGCACCGTCGTCGTCTTTCTCTGCGTCCCTCGCCTGGTGACGACGATGTTCAGGGAGATCGATCGGGTCGAGTGAGCTCACTAGAGGTGGGCTCGAGCTCATTCATGTGTCAGGCACGAGGAGGTCCCGCCGCGCCGATGCGCATGTGAATGTGCGACGCGAGCTGTCCCCGAAATGAGGATAATGCCGGCCGGGTGAGAAGGTGGGCAGGGCACACGTTCCGCTCTGAACTGCTACCGGGCAGTCGACGGCCGAGACCACAAACAAGTCGTGTCACGCGCTGGCACGGCGCGGGTGGAGACGACGAGGGCGCGGGGTGACGCGGCGGGAGGCGACAAGAAGCGGACACGCGAGTGGCGGTGGCGGTGGCGGGGCGACGGACGCCAGCCGAAAAGGCGATCGAATCTAGCGGGGTGACGCCTGTGACGACGGCCGAGCCACCCCCACGCCCCGCCAGCTCACTGCCACCCCACCTACCACCCGGCCCCTCGCCTCTCCCCTCACCGCCCCCGGTGCGCGCACCCCATCCCACCAAGCTCCATCCGCCTCCCCACTTCCGTCGCCGGATTCAGCAAAATGGCCATGGAAGGGAAGCAGCTTGCGCTGCGTCCGTCCACGATGAAACAGCCCCGGTCGCGTGTGATTCTTTACAGGATGGAGCGATCATTTCCCCTTTTCCAGCATGACGCGGGCAGTGAAAAGAACGCTTCTTTGCTTTGCAGCACAATCTTCCTCACACCTCGACTCGAGTCATCTACCTTCTCCCCACGTTTCCAAATCCATTGTGTACAGGTTCACTCCTAGTAATATATAGCAGTAAAACAAAGAAGAAACAATGGTGACCAAAGCACGGCAAAAAAGAATCGAGCTCAGCAAGGAGACGGCAATGGACTAGCTCACCACCGGATCTCATACCAGAGGCAGCAGTGCTGGTAGTACATACAACAATGCTATACACCACCGCCCGATCGCCGTTGCCTTTGCCGCCGCCGACGACGGCGGCGAAACCGCGGTGCCGTTCCTGGCCCCGCCGCGCAGCGCGGGCGGCGAGGACAGCTTCGTCGGCGGCGTCCGCGCGCTCTCGGGCGGCTCCGGCGGCATCGACTTCGCGGCGGCCGGCGGGGGCGCCAGGGCCGCGGCGACGACGGCGGCCGAGTCGGCCCTGGTGAACATCTCCTTGGGGAGCAGCACCTTGGAGACGGCGAAGACGGCGACGGGGTTCTGGTCGAAGACGGTGCGCGTGATGGTGGCCTGGACGACGCCGGTGTCGATGGCCACGGAGCCGTTGGAGCGGGTGATGTTGAGGGTGAAGCGGCCGGCCTGGCTGGCGTACTCGGTGGCCAGCGTCGGCTGCAGCGGATTCACGATCGACTCCAGCGACCCCAGCGGGTAGTAGGAGTGGAGGACGTGGAAGCGGAGCACCACGGCCTTGCGGTCGGCGGGGAGGGACTGGAGCCGGTCGCCGGCGGGGAGGCTGGCGAAGGCGTCGTCGGTGGGGACGAACACCGTGATGCCGGCGCCGCGCTCGTCGCCCTCGAACTCCTCCGCCACGCCGGAGGCCTCCAGCATGGACGCCGCCACGTTGAACCCGCGCGCGTCGGCGAGGACGCGGGTGATGTTGACGGCGGCGGGGGGCCGGGACTCGGAGGCCGCCAGGTCGAAGCCGGAGGGCGCGATGAGGCCGTCCACGGCCAGCACGCTCAGGTTGTACGGCACGGAGGTGACGGAGCCGAGCACGGTGGCGTTGGACCCGGGGAAGGGCGCGGGCGAGCGCACGACGCCGAGGCCGGGCCCGGCGGCCGTGACGTTGACGGCGCCGAGGTCGGCGGAGGCGCGGCCCGTGGTCTGGAACAGCGTGGTGACCAGCTTCCCGGCGGCCGGGAGGCGGCGGAGGTCGGCGGGGGAGAGGTACTCGAGGAGGACGTGGTAGCGGAGCACGTCGGCGAGGTCGGCGCCCGCGGCGGCCGCGAACGCCGAGGGCGACTGCGGGAGGTCGGCGTTGGGCACGGCGAGCAGCGTCAGCGAGGACCGCCCGGCCAGCTCGCGGGCCACGGGGCTGGACGCGAGCAGGCGCGCGAAGCCGGCGAGGTCGGGGAACGGGGCGAGCACCGCCTGGACGTCCAGGGCAGCCGCCCCCGGCGCCCACGCCAGCAGCAGCAGCCCGGCCACCGCCGCAAGCACGACCAGCCGGCGGGAGATCTGCCCCTGCCCCCGCATCTCGCCGCGCCGCCGGGAGCAGAGCAGCGACTCCACTGACCACTGGCCACTGACCCGAGGAGTGAGGCGAGCCCGAGATGCGGTGGGGGTGGGGGGTGGTGAGCCTGAGCCGAGCCGAGCCCCCGAGCGGAGTGAATATTTCCTCCGCGCTGGTATTTTTTTCTCAGCACAAAAATCGCGGCCGATTGCTAAGCAACTGGGGGGTTGGGTTCAGTGCGGGGGAGGTGCAAAGCCTTTGTTGCGCGCGTTGAGATTCGCGTTTTGTGGAAATTGATGGCGGGTGGGTGGGTCTGGACTCTGGAGTGGAGTGGAGTGTAGCAGAGGCGCCAGCGAGGAGGGAGAAGAACTGGCCTACACTACACTGCCAGCCAGTGGCCAAGCTCCCATGCACACGGCACTATTCGGGAAAAGGCCCGCAATGATGGCGGGCCCGGGCGCGGCGTGGGTCCCGCTGTCATGCTCGGGTTTTAATTGCGCACTGTTGTGGCTCTGTGCGGTAATGGTAAGTTTGTGAAAACAAGTGCAGTGTGGACAGAATCTTTTGCGGGTCCGGGTGCTGATGAGATACTAACAGGGGACGATGCGAGTACTCTGCCTGAATAAAAACAGTTTATGAAAGGAGTGAGTAGCTTTGCCGTAAAATGATTTTGATGGAGTGGCTTTTGCCATAGAATGATTGAGGGAGGCTAAGCTTTACCGCGAGTTGATTTTGCTCCAAAGTGCCCGCAAAAGCACGCAAGCGAGTGGTGATATGCTATCAGCTTAATCAGATATTCAGGTCGTATAGAGCTGTATTGGAACCGATCAAGCGTGATGGAAAGAATGTTTCTCATCGGGTCTCCAAAGCTCCCGGGGGACCAGACCAGACCAGAGCAGCCATTCAAATCCTTGATGTAGTAAGTACTGACTTGCTGTTACTAGCTCTTATCTCATCCAGAGGGCCTTTTTGTGTTTGGAATGCACCAACTCAGAAACACAAGAATGGCAGATAATGCGTGTTTAGAAAGAAAACAAGAAAAATGTATTGTGTGATGATTTGTGTTTGGGATTTCTTCTAACAAAACGGGCCCTTATATATTCCTCCGGAACTGTTTCGGCGGCTTTTGTTCTTTCAAGACTAGCTACAGTCTGTCTGCCTAGATGGATGGAGAGAGATCTTGGGAGGGAGGGATGAAACGGGGCATGTGAGAGAAGTGTCAGTACGAAAGAGTGGACCAGCCATTGCCATCGCCATACCTTTCCGCCATGATGAGCCGCGCCTAATCGCCTGCGCCATTCACAAAAGTCCGTAGTAGTATCTGTGACGCCACCTGTTCTCTTGCCTCTTCGGAACTAGGCTGGAGCGTACCCCCCGCCACCAGCGACGCGCCTTGTTACCAATAATAGAAAAGAACTGGGGGAAAAGTGGCGCTCCAAATGACTATACCAGCCCGATTTCAAGAGAAGGCTATTCAGCTCAGCTGCTCTCCCTTGGCCAGGGCCTTGTCGCTTCACAGGAACGGGCAGGGCTCCTTCCCCAGATTCCCAATCCCTATCAACGGCCCTCCCTGTGGATGTGAGGCGCATTCAGAGATCAAAGCTTTGCTGCTGACACTGCTGCCAGACTTGAATGTTCGGCCCTACATCACAATGGGGTACTCAGCATAGACAAACAAGATATATATTGCTGTAAACAGACTTGTTTCAGAAAACAAGGGTTTACCTACTCAACTGATCATGCACCAGTTGATGGTTGGATGCAGTAAGCAGGCAGGCAAGTATGTGCATACAAGAAGATATTTTGGCTGTAAGGTGACAAAGCAAGAATCAAGTAGCATCATGCAATTTCCAACGTTTGCTCCATATTGAGATACTGGTCAAGTGCCAGACCAAAGTTACAACAGAGGGGGATAAGACCCCAGTAAACAAGACAGAAACAATGCCCATTTCTAGAGCAAGAGGGGAAAGAGTTGAATAACAAATTTACAGTGTTTGCCTTCCATCAAAATTTGTGTACGACAACAAAATTCTAAAGAGCCATGTACAAGGGGGGCACCACTACACTAATCTGTCTGGAACTTCATAGGAGGAGCTCTATAGGTGTCAGATGGATCTACTGGTATGTGTTAGATCTAATCGCTGTATGGTTAGCAGCAAGATGGTCTAAGACTAGGGAATCAGAGGCATCCCTGTTGCTGTTGGCACAAGCTATACATAAATCGATGTACAACACCCTGTCAGGTATGCTTGCAGGTGAGGTTGAATCGCCACCGCACAGTACACGGAGAATGAACAAATCATACCGCGTGCCAGAGAAATACGTTAGTTTGCTGAGATGCTGATACTATCTAGTGTGTAGTATGGGTTTCGAATGCGTTGTTTTGTTCAAGCGGCACATGCAGTCAGGACATGGAAATGTGTATATCGATTCATTTGGTCTTTTCATCTCGACCCCTTTGGCATCACTGTGTGCTCTCATGTTGAGTAAGTGACGTTTCAATGACTTCCATCTGCATAAAAACGACAAGGCATGACTAAAGACTACAGAGATGAAGAATACGAGTCATAAATGCTTAAGCTCTGAACAAAAATAAACTAAGGGTGGTCCAGTGTATTACCCGATACGTGGGTTATCAAAGAGTATGGCCAGCCTTCTTTTGTCTGGCTTAATTGTCTTTGAATGTCCACCATACAAGTATCTTCTGTGTCCCATCAGAAAATGAGGGAAATTTCCACCTTGTGTGGTCACAAAAACTTCACTATATGTGCAAACACTATAGTCTAGTGCAGCCATCCTTGAGGAGTAATTCTGGCAACAATGTGTCGTTTTAGAACAATGCCCATATGATGAGATTCTAAAGCTTACAGCTGACAAGACAAATACCTTAAATGGAGCAAGTTCCTCATCTGATGCTAGTGTTTCTTTTGTCTGTAGAAGAGGAAACATTTCAAGAAGAGGAGCCATGGTTTTCTCTGATTTGTATATCTTTCCAGAGGCCAAATAAATTGCAGTCTTATTGTTGAAACCCATCCCACGAAGCATTAATCCAACCTAAAGGTCATGTAGCATAAACATGTAGATCATCAAGACCCTAAACGGAAAATAGTCTTACTAGACGAAAGAAACTGGGCAGAGCATGGACTACCAAAATGTGCTGAAGAAATAAAGAAGTCAAGAGTTTCACTAACATGCTAACAGCGGTGAGCATCTGTTTTCATATTAGATGCAGACATACCTCCAAAGGTGTAAGTGGACATTTCCCGTTCATTCTTATAACTCCTGGCCTTATTACCTTCCCTCTCTTTGTAAACTTCCCTCGCCAACCTATTTCTCTGGCCACATCCATTTCCTTCTTCTCTTCGTCACCACCATCATATACACAACATGAGAAGGCAACCATATCCTGCAAGACAAGAAATTAGTAGATGCCTCCAAATTTTCCTAACACCAGAAAATAGTGAATCCCAAGTTCCAAATAATATTAAATAATCTTCACTAAGGAAATCAAACCTCCTCAAAACGAAGATGCACTGCGATATATTTCCCATTGCTTTCAGCACTTTTTTCTCTCATTCGAGAAATTAAAGTCTCCGATAGAGTAGCAATTGGGTTTGAAAATTTTAAAGCTTCAAAATTCACCAAGCATCTCAACCGTTGAACAACAGGTGGGGCATCGAATGAGAGTCGGTTTGCAAAAGGAGAAATTCGGATGAATCTGTAGTCCAGAACAGAGTATAACTTCAGGAACAGTCGCATAATAATAAAAGAAGCACATTATCATATTTTAAATCTGAGATATCAAGTGTAATCACTTCTTGAGGTGCTACAATGCAATCAAACTTTGATTCGAGGGACCAAATCAACATTAAATTTCTGATAAATAGTAGTCTATAAAGTATTCAAGCCACCTCTAAAATTGCAGATTCAAAATGAAAATGTGTTTGAAGAAACAGAAAAGAGAAGTTTAGCATGAATAGCAGCATTTGTCTTTCCCTTTTTCCTTCTGAATTGTCTTTTCCCATTTAGCAGAATGAATTTCACCTTGAAATATTAGACATGGGCAGTGTACATTCAGAAATACATCTAGATTCTTTTTTTTGGGGGGGGGATCATGACCGACTGTGTGAATGCAGCACACTGGGTGATTATAGGATATGTTTCCATTTCACGAAATGTGATGGGCACAATACATGGGCAATTTAGGAATTAGATTAGAAAAGAACCAAATAAAGATATCAGATTATCTAGTTAGTAAAGAGATAATTTAAGGTAGGAATTTCAAGCTAGAGATAAGCTTTATTTGCAAATTAGACACAAGAGATCCAGTCTTGCCGATCAAGTCAGTAGTCCTATATATCAAGGATTGGCGCGTGACCTTTTGAGCAACTATGAGAAATCCAAAGTGGCAACGTTAAATTAAGCTAATCTACTACCCAGGTATTAGGCCTTGCAGTGGCTAGACGAGGGTGGGTTGCCCATTCCCCACCTTTGGACCGTTGCCAGTTCATCCCTTTTAACACAAATAATGAAGATCATTTCCAAAAGAACTGTTTAAACTGTAAACAGGATCTGTAGGTTCATTCCTGACAAAACAGCAGTATCCAGATATAGGAAAATTGACTTGTTTAAACTGTAAACTAGGTCTTCTGTTTTCATTTTCCTAAAATCTGGAGAAGCATCCCTTTTTTCATACATTAACCTAACTTTCATGTGAATCTAACTGTAAAGAGAAGAGTCAACAATTTAACAATCTTCAGAACAATCGTTCAAACTAGGCAGTCCCACTGGTTATGGCACCTTTGAGTCACCACAACAAGTTGTTACAAGCCAGTTTCCAGTGTAAGAGCATCTCTAGCAGATCCTGTAGAAGCGGTCAAACCTACAGATTTACGGTACAGGCTGAAAAAAACGTACCGAATAGATCCTGTAAAATAGCATATCCCGTAAAAAAAATTACAGGCTCCTGTATATTAGAGCTCCCATCCATCATATATGGAGGATTCGAGCCGTTTTTGAGGATCCTGTAAAACCAGTCAATGCCGGAGCAGGAGGCATGCGACGCCGCGTGCGAGCAGCGAGCAGGCGGAGGAGCTCGCCGGCAGCCGGCCGGAGCATCGCCGGAGCACGCGGTGGGCCGGAGCGGCACCGTTCTGGCCGGCCAGAGTTTGAGTTCGTCATGCCTCATGTGTGCGTCTCGAGGAAGAAGAAGCGTGAGGAGAAAAATAAATATCTTTTACGGTTCGAGTTTATAGGATCTGTTCTGCCCGATGCCTCGCGGTACCGTAAATTCGTTTTAGGGGCTCCTGTATACTGTTTTTACAGGTGGTCTGTTTACAGGTTCTGCTAGAGATGCTATCTCACTAACAAAACTGAGCACGATACTGGTGAAGAGATGGCCCCAACCATATTTCATCAATAATTGCTAATATCAGAATGTCCTACGTTAACTAACTGCATATAGGTCTAGGGATGCAAATTGATTGTTCTTAGGGTACCCTCTGACCCTACTTAATTCAACCAAATGAACAAAATTTCTGAAAGTGATGCGATTTTGAAAACTTAGTTCATTTGGCCGAACTAAAAGGGGTCAGAAGCTACCCTAGGGTAGCTTTTAGGGTACCCATTTGCACCCCTGTATAGGTCCATAACTAAGGCTAGAAGCTCTTGCAGAGGCATATCACTTACATAGTTACATCGCATGCAAGGGAAGTGAATAATGAAAAATTCGACTTCCTCCGTCCTGAATTAGTTGACGCTCAAACGGATGTATCTAGATTTCAGTGCTAGATACATCCGTTTGAGCATCAACTAATTCCGGACGGAGGGAGTATATAAATATGATCCCCACTTAATTTATATATCTCAACATGCAAGCATGCCACATCACCATACAGTTATGGATGGAATAAAGCCCACCTCAACATGCAACCATGCATGGAAAAATACCCACCACCACAAGCAACCATGCATGCGAAAATACTTTTCTCATTCTATTATTCTACTTATATTCAATAAATATTTTACAATTATACATAATCAAATATAATAAGTCGAATGTATTTTTAATTTTGGTTCATGTCTTGTTAATCTAAATATTTATATTCCACACAATCATATCTCATTGAAATATATTGCAACCGATTCCCGCAGCAAAGCGCGGGGTATCATCTACGTAGTTAACATAACACGGCAAAACATATGCATAACAAACCAGGATACAGCCAAAATAAATTCACACAAGCAACTTTAATTCCAAATTGACAAGTGATTTGGATTTTAACTCACCTTTCTTCAACTAACTTCGGAAGAACAACATCTTTGTAGTATATACTAGAAGACCAAGCCTTTATCTTGAAATTGAATACATTGCTTAGATTGTGACCAAAACGCTCCATTATAAAATCAGGCACTTTGTTAACTACTCGAACATCATTCTGTAGACGTTTTACAAAGTGTTCTTCATCATAAATATCCCTGAATTTGCTGTACCCAAAAGAAGACATCAGCAAGCATATTTGTGCTACTAAATCGATAGTTGTATAAAATTTAACTTGAAGGAGCCTGAACAAAAGGCATGGGCATCTATCCAACAAGAACGAATATATAAGTTGTCCAGCACCCAAAGCAGCCCAAAGTCCAGTACTGTGTGCTAGTTCATCTCTTAAATATTTAATTAATCTCACTCTTTATAACCTTAACAGTAAAAATAACCACCGTTCCTACAATGAATTCAAATTATCGATGCAACATGCAAATAAGGATAACAACCAATATCAGTTTTGGCCCTTTTCGGAGTGATACCCTGTGTAGTCAACTACAACTAGCAAGAGAGTGTACAAGCGACTTCATATATGCTAAATTTGTTTGTTTTAGACGAACATACAGAAGGAGAATTGGGGTGTGTGAGAATGGGTGGGGGAGGGGTGTATCCTGGTTCCAACTTTGACAGTCTTAATTGACATGACATTCTAATGTGAAGAAGTTAAGCCTTATAAGGTACTCCCTCCGTCCCAAAATAAGTGTCACTGATTTAGTACAACTTCAGTACAAAGTTATACTAAATCAGCGGCACTTATTTTGGGACGGAGGGAGTAGTAATCAAGCATACGAGACTGAAGAGCAACTTAACTGTTCTAGAAACCTCAAGGCCAATTGGTTTGGGCACAAACCAAACACACCGTTATCGAGCAATAATACATATATTTCAGACTTACTGTCAAGTAGACAGCTAGTCAAAAAAGTATTTGAAAATGGAGTGGGAGAAATGAGGAGACCTTGGATCCTTCCAAATGCTGTGGAAATGGAAATTTGGGATAATAAGAGTAGCATTTAGAAAACCAGCAATAGCAACTGCATTGCATATCTGGAAACAAGAAAAACAGAAGAAAGAGAAGCCCAAGTGAGTAACTTAAGTTACCAGAAAACAAGTATGACATGAACAAACATAAACTGTCACATATGAAGAACCGTTGAGAAAGGCAACTACCGATGTCCTTTGTTGATTCAAACCACCATTTGCCTCCACATATATGTAGCCATTTGATTCAGGCAAACCTACACAAGTTATGAAAAACTATTAGGCACCAATTTGGCGGTGCTGTGTCTTTCAAACTTAAGAAGACATCCATGTGAATTCTCTAAAACTAACACGCCCGAGTGTTCCAAGTATGTTAAACTTGGTCAGAAAAGTGTATCAGGTTGATGAACAACTAATCTTCATGAGACTTTAACAACCCATCCATGTAAAGCATGATTGGTCTCAGAATGTTTTCATGCAGTGCTGGTAAGTTTTCGCAGGGAACTCACCACAAAGGAGCTGTGCCTAGATAATGGAAAGAAACAAGATCTGACATGATATTCGCATTTGAAAAACAAGAAGAGGAAACGGTGGTAACAGTGTAACTCCTGACCAACAAATCCGTAAGACAACACAGTTAAGTTCCTCATGATAGAATACAAGAAAGCAGGTCTTCTCTACCATAAATCTGAATGCGTTCGGGGGTTTGTCGACATTTGGAAAAAAAAACATATCTCAACGGGATTACACCCAAATAAAGAAAAACATATTATCAGGAAGAAAAAACAAAAGGCGGGTATAGATGGCGTACTGTTTGTCAGATTGTGTATGCAAGGTCGCCAGACACCGCCTTTGTAAGTTTGCCTCCATACAGTTGCTAACTACAAAAACATGACAAGGTGAGAGAAAGAAGCGTGTATGCAAAATATACATAGATTGTAAAAGGGTGAGCAAGACAATCATGTAGATGAAGCAACAGAAATATCATAAAACACATAGAGTGGAATAAACCAGAGTCAGATGTCGCACACTCTTCTTCTATTCAATCAGGCAGAGGCAGGTGTATTAAATTCAGAAGCGCGAGAATTCGTCCTCCTGTCAAACATCTTGCGGGCATTCAGAGGTTACATTGCTGAACGAACAGATCAGCAACATACCTTGAGCCTGCAGCTAGCAAACCAAGGTACACTATCTAACTCAAGCAATCAAACAGGAGTGACTAGATCATATAAGACGCTTGACAAACCGAATCAAGCTTCTGATGTAGTAATTTGGGTCATCCACGGGCTGCAACAATCACATGAAGTAGGAAATAGCCAAGGAAAATCCGACAGGTCAACAACCACTCCACTGCCATTTCAGGCTATTTGAAGGAGACCACAGCTGAATTCGAACTAATCAACTTGGACTAAACTAATCTAAATAGATACTACCAACAACCACTTGCTAATGGCGCGTGGTACACTAACTACATCTGCTAGATCAGTAAATAACTTTTGACACGCCAAGTCAACCAAGCCAGCCCACTTGGTAGTAACAGCGACACAGTTGTTGCAGTCACTTAAAACGGCCAAGCATTTGTTTGCGCCCACATTGCAGCGGAAGAAGATCGAAATGCGGCGAGGAAGGGGGCACGGAGGAGAGGAGAGGAGACGCTGACTAACCGCGTCGGTGGAGTTGTCGGCGTCCATGTCGGGGCGGAGGCGCGCGTACAGCTGGGGGCTGCGGTAGACGGAGCCGGGGGCGGAGCGCGTGATGATCCGCGGCACGACGTCGAGCGGGAGCGAGCCCATGTAGAGCAGCATGGCGGCGACGTAGAGCAGCGGCGCGAAGAGGAAGACGGCCTGCCGCCGCAGCAGCGCGGCGAGCAGCGCCCACGCCGCCCGCCTGGCCGCGGCGCCCCACCCGGCGGCCCCCGCCGCCGCCGCCGCCGCCGCCGCCTCCTGGGACCCCCTCGCCGCGCCCGCCTTCCCCGGCGCCCGCCTCCCCGAGCCGCCGCCGCCGCGCACGGGGGACGGGGACGGGGGCGGGGGCGGGGACGGCGTGCCCGGCGCCGCCCCGCCGAAGCTCCCGAGGCGGCTGTACACCTGCTGGCCCTGCATCGGGCCGCCGCAAAGCCGCTGGCCACTCCGGGGCGGGCTAGGTTTAGGGCTGGCTGGCTGGCCCCCCGCCGCGCGATCGCGCAATGGGGACGGGAGGGCGGCCGCGCGACCGGGGGGAGGGGAGGCGCGGCGGTGCCGTGCGGGGAGGGAGGGGGGAGGCGCTCGTGCTGGTGCGCGGCACGTTGGGCGGCCTCGGTCGCATGCGGCGGGCCACTGCACTGCGCGAGCCGAGCTGGAGTCCGGTCGGTCTGGGCTTTTAGAAACCGCCCGTGCTTCTTTTTGCGAGAGTCAAACCTCAAACGGAACCAGAAAAGGGGAGGAAAGAGACGGGGGCAGGGGCGGCGATCTCCAGCCGCATCCGACGGCGCAAAAGCTAACCGCGATGAGCTTACGAATCCGCACTTCCATCTGCACTAGTAGAGCAGCTCCAACGTCTCTAAAATAACCGCCGTTGGGGCAATAAAAACCTCTTCGCCAGTTCTCGCAAATTGACTTGAGGATCCTGTGAAACAGGTCATTTCTCCCTGCTGATTTATGAGAAGATGGCTTCCCCGTATTTTTTTGATGGGATTGCAGCCGTCTGAAACCTTCACATGCTACCGCCTAAAACATCATCGCCTCATCGAAACTATGTCGAAAAGTCCCCCTTGCTCGTACTGCAATGATGTCGCGTCGCCGCCACGCGCACCACCACCCGCTGCTCCCCTACCTGTGTTGTTAGCCGCCACTGTCCGCACCCGTCGCTGCCTCGCCCCTCGCCGCCGTCCGCCACTGCTGACACACCCCTCCGCACCACTCACCAATGTCATTGGCTAGCGGGTCCTAGGGGTTATTTTTTTTGTTTAATTAAAAATAAAGTAAAAATGCATTGAATGGAAGATGATTAGGGAAACCGACAAAAGATGATTTTGAAAATCTTCCTCCAACTTTTACGGCAGGCCAAAAAAAACATTTATATGCGAAGTTTTTTAGGGCTGTTGGAGTTGCTCTAAGTAGCATAGCACAAAATCCAATTTTGCTCCCTTTTCTCGTCAAAAAATAATGTAGCACAGACCGTCACAAAAAGCACTTTGACAAAAAAATTAGTACGGACCCTTACAAATGCCGGAGTACATCGAAGTCTTCAGAGTGTTGAAGCGTTCTTCCTCCTGCATTTATCGGCGGTGCGTTGTACACAAAGCTCGTTGTCGCTTCTACGTCTTCGTTTCAACGGAGCAAATTTGTTAAAACCCAAGAGCTCGCAAACGTTGAAGTCGTTGATGTTGAAACTAAACTGAGAGGAGAATTTTTCAAAGTGTCACGCGCAGCCAGGTGGCGTTCTCCACTGTGCTAGGAAAAGGCCAGCAACAGCTCGGTTCAGTTTCTAACGGAAAAAAAGGGGGAAAGCGTGGAGGAGGAGAAAGCGACTGGTGAGTCAAGGAACGTACTCGCGGCGCGTTTCAGGCGCTTAAACTCGGGCGGTTAAGGTGCGGAGCGGGCTAATGGGTTATGCACTGCCACTACGGTGTTTGATTTCGATAGCGATGGTCCGGCTGTGTGGGGGTGGTTGGATTGGAGCCGTGAATAAGTGTGAGACAACGGTGTGCTAATCATGAGCCAAGCCTGTGGATTTGGTGGTGAGGCCGTGCATGGGAACAGTGTGCTAAAACTAATCATTAGTCGTATTGGAAAAAAAAACTAATCATTAGCCCTTTTTTCTAAGAAAAATCAATGATTTCTGAAAAAGGAAAAGATAAATGATTAGGGGGTGAATCCTACAGCCCACGGGGATGTGGCTTTTTTTATTATTATTAATAGTAATTGATAATTCTATAATTACTGAACCGGTAAACGACCGATAAAAAGAGTGGAAATAGGAAGGACGCTATGAAGTGCAGCGTCCAAGTTTGGACTCCATTGTTAAGTGCGTCCCGACCTGAACGCTATTATGGACGACGTCCAGCCATGTGATTCGATTTCGTAGGCTTAATGGGGACGGTTTTTTCTTTTCTCTATATACATAAGTGATTCGTGATCTGCAAACCCTAGTACTCATGCAGTCGTCGCTCCTGATCTCGCCGTGCGGTTAGCAAGCTCCAGTGGTCGACATCAGCAATCGATCATAGGAGTTGCGTCGTCTCACCCGCCGCTCGTCATTACTATCATCTGCTTGACCTGCAGTTTGCGCATGTAAGTTATCGCACGGTCGTATTGCATCTCCTTTGTTGAGTCTTGTACCTTATCTGTTCAATGGCTATAAGTGTACATTGTACAAATGATTGGGTTCTTATTCATGGTATTATAATTGGTAATTTGCTAGTTTCTGAGAATTGATAGGTCGCCAAAAATTCAACATTGAGTCAATAGTAAACCAGTTTAAAATTTTGATGTTTATTTCGTACATGTCAATGTCTGCAGGTGAATTCAAGAACATGTTAATTGTACTGGCATACATGGATGGTGAAGTGGGACATGGATCCGTGGGTGTAGAGTATAGTGTTCCTCCCAAGATCACATTTCCAGCATCCGAGAAAACAACTTTTAAAGACATCAAGTGTGAGATATGTCAAGGACTTGGACATGGAAACAGCGGTGATCAAAACAACATTAATATTCATGCTCGCTTTGATATTGGAGCTCCTGGACCACAATATTTTCAATTAATTCCAGTATACGAGAAAAGAGAATGGAACATGATTTTTGAGAAGACCAAATCCCGACCAACATGGCAAGTGATAAGACTTATATGTTAACTTCACACCAAATCGAGACATGTTGAGCCAAGTCAACGGCGGAAGCAACATACCAAGAATTGAAAGGCAAGCACAAAGGTACGAAAGTGCAATGTGTTCATCATTGCATCAAACCACTGCTGGTGCATTTCCGGATTCTAGTACATGTGTTCCTGATTTTGACACGTCACATATGACATCTTCTAGTCATGGTAATGCAAGAAATTAGTTTCCAGCAAGTACTGTCGATGGCCTTTATGATGAGGATGATCCAGACCCGGATGATGAATTGATTGGACAGGATGATGATTCCGATGCGCACCTAACCATAGTTCAGATGATGATCCAGAACCAAGGGCCATGCACCATATCCATGCTTTTCTATTCATGCGGAGGTCCGAACAGAGTGGCGTGAAAACCTTCAGTGACATATCTTTACTAAGGGAGACAACATTAGATGAAAGATATTTTGGATGTAAGAAACACTTTAAAAGTCCATTATCAGAGCATCAGATTTTTTTTATTCGAAAGAGCACCTCAAATTGCAATCGGTGAATTTCATATAAATATCAATTTGGAAGTGAAATATAGCACAAGCAGTCAATCTAAACTAGTAGCAGAATGCATTGATGAGAGTTGCATGTGGGGGTTGTATGCCACACCAACAAAAATTGGTTCATGTTGGCAAATAAGGAAGTGTCCTTATTCTCATAGTTGTCGTGTACCTGCTAATAGAACTGGCCATTCTCAGTTATCAGCCTCTATAATTGCAGATGTGATTCACGAAGCACTAAAGGATGACCTGAAGTTAAGCATAAAAAATGTGAGGGCATTGGTCAGACAACGTTACAGAAATGTGAAGCCATCATACAATAAGTTATGGAGTGGAAGAGGGAAAGCCATAGCACAACCTTTTGGCAGCTGGGAAGGATCATACAATCTTCTCATCCACTTTCTCGAGCCTATTAGAGTTAAAAATATATAAAAGAATTAGTATCAAGTCAACCACTAATCTAACAGACTAGATGCAAATTATAGGATGCTCATGTTTTCCCAAGCTTTTGATATTTTGTGCTGGCTGTGAGGCATCCATAACAAATCACTAAAATGCCCAGCTGTATCCATTGCCAACAATGTTTCCTTCTGCGAAATTAGATGAGAACTAGCTTAAATCAAATTATGTATTCATAATGCATTGTTTGTTTCTGTCAAATTGGATGATAAACCACCTAAATCAAATTTGAGTATTCATAACAGACCACCACAACTCCAGGATTATCAAATACAGTGAAGCATTAGTCTAATTGTAAATTCATCAGCTACGAAAGGATTTCAATCAAGTCCAATCGTGAATTAATTTAGCTGAGGATTTCTCACTTCTTCCAAATTCACATGATAGACACATATTAGGACAGAGAGATGGATGGACTCGGGATGGCGGTCACAGTCAGCATCGCCGGATGCAGTGGCGAGCGTGGACGGGGAGACTAGGCACGCCGTCCTGGGTGGGGAGGATGCAGTCGAGGAGGCCGGATTCGGACAGGAGCAGCCACAGCGGCGAGTGGTTTTCGTGGTGAGAGAGGTGTGAGGGATTGGGGAGTGGGACTAGCAGTGAGCGGAGGGCAGCGAGGGAGGCTGCAGGAGCACCATTACCGGCTGAGGGATAGCGGAGCCGCCGCCAATCTGCTGCGGCGAGGCACTGACAGAGATTTGGGGCAGCCACTTCAGGGGGATTTGGGCTAGGCCGTAACGAAACTAGGGACGCTGCTAACAATAGCGACCACATATGGACGTGGTTAGTAACATCGACCAGACTTGGACGCCACTAAGGACCGCGTCCTTACTATTTTCACAATTTCTGCTGGTCAATTACCAGTTCGGTAATTACAAAATTATCATTACTTATCAATAAAAAATCAGGGGATATGTGTAGCTTTTATACCTGAATAAAGCGCATTTTCTTTTCTCCCCATGGAGCATTTGCGCGACTGATGATAGTTCACGAGCCATTGCTGCATCCTCCTATCAATTGGCTTCCGTCCAAGAGTCAAGCTCCAAGGTTGTTAACCCATTCGTCGTCGTCTTCTTAGGGCATGTCCAAGCCAGCTGTAAACCTTCCGCAACCGCACGGATCGCGAAAGCCTTCCAACGCTAACCTGTATGGGTCCACATGGCGGTCTGGACGTGATTTCTCTCGTAAATTGGAGACAGAAGTGTGAGAGCTCTGCGAGAGTCCTGACACTCGAAACGTAGGACTCCGACACCTCCGACCCACCCAATCCTCCCTCCCGGTCCCATTTTCTTTCACTCCGCCCCTTCCTCCCATTGCTTTGCATCCGCACCCTCCGCCTGCCGCTGTTGTTCGTCTTCATCCGCCACAGAGGCATTGTCGGACGTCCGCAACTAGCACCGACACGCTCGCTCGCTGTTCCAACGGAGCTTTTAGCCCTGGAGCCGTTTGTACCTAGGTACACTCCACCCCCTGTCGACTACCTCCATGGCGGACACAACGCCCGGCAGGTGTTCAGTCAAATGTCATAGAGCTTATTTTCAAATTATATGTTGTTTTTTAGAGTACGCAAGATTGTGAGTGATACGTCTCCAACGTATCTATAATTTTTTATTGTTCCATACTATTATATTATCTGCTTTGGATGCTTACGGGCTTTATTAAACACTTTTATATTATTTTTTGGACTAACCTATTAACCCAGAGCCCAGTGCCAGTTTCTGTTTTTTCCCTTGTTTCAGTGTTTCGCGGAAAAGGAATATCAAACTGAGTCCAAACGGAATGAAACCTTCGGGAGTGTGATTTTTGGAACGAACGTGATCCAGGAGACTTGGAGTTGAAGTCAAGGAAGCTTCGAGGTGGTCACGAGGCAGGGAGACGCGCCTGCCCCCTGGGCGCACCCCCACCCTCGTGGGCCCCTCGTGGATCCCCTGACCGACTTCTTTCGCCTATATATATCCATATAGCCTAAAAACACCAGAGATCGGGAGTTCCGCCGCCAGAAGCCTACGTAGCCACCGAAAACCAATCTAGACCCGTTCCGGCACCCTGCCAGAGGGGGGAATCCCTCTCCGGTGGCCATCTTCATCATCCCGGCGCTCTCCATGACGAGGAGGGAGTAGTCCACCCTCGGGGCTAAGGGTATGTACCAGTAGCTATGTGTTTGATCTCTCTCTCTCTCTCTCTCTCGTGTTCTTGAGGTGGTATGATCTTGATGTATCGCGAGCTTTGCTATTATAGTTGGATCTTATGATGTTTCTCCCCCTCTACTCTCTTGTAATGGATTGTGTTTTCCCTTTGAAGTTATCTTACCGGATTGAGTCTTTAAGGATTTGAGTACACTTGATGTATGTCTTGCATGTGCTTATCTGTGGTGACAATGGGATATCACGTGATCTACTTGATGTATGTTTTGGTGATCAACTTGCGGGTTCTGCTCGTGAACTTATGCATAGGGGTTGGCACACGTTTTCATCTTGACTCTCTGATAGAAACTTTGGGGCACTCTTTGAAGTTCTTTGTGTTGGTTGAATAGATGAATTTAAGATTGTGTGATGCATATCATATAATCATACCCACGGATACTTGAGGTGACATTGGAGTATCTAGGTGACATTAGGGTTTTGGTTGATTTGTGTCTTAAGGCGTTATTCTAGTAAGAACTCTATGATAGATTGAACGGAAAGAATAGCTTCGTGTTATTTTACTACAGACTCTTGAATAGATCGATTGGAAAGGATAACTTTGAGGTGGTTTTGTACCCTACCATAATCTCTTCGTTTGTTCTCCGCTATTAGTGACTTTCGAGTGACTCTTTGTTGCATGTTGAGGGATAGTTATATGATCCAATTATGTTATTATTGTTGAGAGAACTTGCACTAGTGAAAGTATGAACCCCAGGCCTTGTTTCCTAGCATTGCAGTATCGTTTCTGCTCACTTTTATCATTAGTTAACTTGTTGTTTTTATATTTTCAGATTACAAAAACCATTATCTACTATCCATATTGCACTTGTATCACCATCTCTTCGCCGAACTAGTGCACCTATACAATTTACCATTGTATTGGGTGTGTTGGGGACACAAGAGACTCTTTGTTATTTGGTTGTAGGGTTGTTTGAGAGAGACCATCTTCATCCTATGCCTCCCACGGATTGATAAACCTTAGGTCATCCACTTGAGGGAAATTTTCTATTGTCCTACAAACCTCTGCACTTGGAGGCCCAACAACGTCTACAAGAAGAAGGTTGTGTAGTAGACATCAAACTCTTTTCTGGTACCGTTTCCGGGGAGGTTAGCGCTTGAAGGTATATCTTTAGATCTTGCAATCAAATCTTTTTGTTTCTTGTTTTAGCACTAGTTTAGTTTATAAAAGAAAACTACAAAAAATGGAATTGAGTTTGCCTCACATGCTTCATCTTTTTAATATCTTTCGTGAGAATGATGGAAAGGAAAATTGTGCTCAAGTGCTAGAAGAAGAAGTCTATAAAATGTTTGGCACTGAATATTTGAATGATGAGCATGATTGCAATGTTGTTAGTATGAATTCCTTGAATATCCATGATGCTAATGATATGCAAAGCCACAAGCTTGGGGAAGCTATGTTTGATGAAGATGATATTTTTTGTCCCCCAAGTTTTGATGAGCAAATTTATTATGATGAAAGCGTGCCTCCTATTTATGATGATTATATTGATGAAAGTGGATTTGGAGAGGTCATGACTTTATTTAGTGATGAATCCACTATTTCGGAAGAGGTTCCAATTGATTATGAGAACAAAGTTGCTACCTATGATGATTATTGTGATGACATGTATGCTATAAACATTAATGATAACCATGAAACTTGTCATCATGATTTTAGTTTTCAATTGGATTATGCCTCACATGATAGTTATTTTGTTGAGTTTGCTCCCACTACTATTCTGAATGAGAAGAATTTTGCCTATGTGGAGAGTAGTAAATTTTCTATGCTTGTAGATCATGAAAAGAATGCTTTCGATGTTGGTTATATTGTTGAATTCATTCATGATGTTACTGAAAATTACTACGAAGGAGGAACATATGCTTGTAGGAATTGGAATAATATCAAGTTTCCTCTCTATGTGCTTAAAGTTTTAAAGTTATGCTTGTTTTGCCCTCCTATGCTAGTTGATAATGGTTCCCACAAGTTGTTTGCTCACAAAATCCCTATGCATAGGAAGTGAATTAAACTTAAATGTGCTAGTCATATTCTTCATGATGCTCTCTTTATGTTACAATTCTTATCTTTTATGTGAGCATCATTGAATCATCATGCCTAGCTAGGGGAGTTAAACGATAGCGCTTGTTAGGAGGCAACCCAACTTTATTTTTGTTCCTTGCTTTTTGTTCCTGTTTAGTAATAAATGATCTATCTAGCCTATGGTTAGATGTGGTTTTATGTTTTAATTAAGTGTTTGTGCCAAGCAAATGTTGGGGATCGTAGCAGAAATTTAAAATTTTCTACGCATCACCAAGATCAATCTATGGAGATACTAGCAACGAGAGAGAGGGAGTGCATCTTCATACCCTTGAAGATCGCTAAGCGGAAGCATTCAAGAGAACGGGGTTGATGGAGTCGTACTCGTCATGATCCAAATCACCGATGATCCTAGCGCCGAACGGACGGCACCTCCGTGTTCAACACACGTACGGAACGGAGAGACGTCTCCTCCTTCTTGATCTAGCAAGGGGAGAGGAGAGGTTGATGGAGATCCAGCAGCACGACGGCGTGGTGGTGGAAGCAGTGGGATCTTGGCAGGGCTTCGCCAAGCACCAATGAGAGGGAGAGGTGTCACGGAGGGAGAGGGAGGCGCCAGGGACTTGGGTGCGGCTGCCCTCCCTCCCCTCCACTATATATAGGGGCCAGGGGGCGCCAGCCCCTCTAGATCCCATCTAGATGGGGGGGCGACGGCCAAGGGGGTGGCTTGGCCCCCAAGCCAAGTGGAGGCGCCCCCACCCCTAGGGTTTCTAACCCTAGGCGCATGGGGAGGCCCAAGGGGGGCGCACCAGCCCACCAGGGGCTGGTTCCCTTCCCACTTCAGCCCATGGGCCCCTTCGGGATAGGTGGCCCCACCCGGTGGACCCCCGGTAGGGCTGGAATTCGAGCCGAGTCGAGCCAGCTCGGCTCGACTCGCTAGAGCTCGTTTCATTAACGAGCTAGCTCGACTCGACTCGTTATTATTAACGAGCTCAAATCCAAGATTGGCTTGGCTCGTATAACTCGCGAGCTGGCTCGTTTAGCTTGTTAAGCTCGTTAAAGATATGAACATAAAACCCTCAAATATTATAAAAATTATTATGTATATATTAAACATATATATCACTAAACAATAGTAATTTCCTTGTAACGCATGAGTCTCCTAGGCGGTTGGGCCTTCAACGGCTAGGCCTTGTGTTGTGTGCCTGGGACATAGGGTGTTGAGTGGATGCTCTTTTTATATTGGGAGTGGTTGATCTTTTGTACCGAGCCTAACGAGTTGCACGAGTACTCATGAGATTGGCTCGTTTAACTTGGTCTATAAACGATCTTAAACTAAAGCTCGGCTCGGCTCGTTATTCTTCGAGTTCGAGTCGATTCGAGCCGAATCACGAGCTACTTGTTTAGCTCACGAGTTTCGAGCTTTTTTTCCAGCCCTAACCCCCGGGACCCTTCCGGTGGTCCCGGTACAATACCGGTGACCCCTGAAACTTTCCCGGTGGCCGAAACTGGTCTTCCTATATATAAATCTTTACCTCCGGACCATTCTGGAACTCCTCGTGACGTCCGGGATCTCATCTGGGACTCTGAACAACTTTCAGGTTACCGCATACTAATATCTCTACAACCCTAGCGTCATCGAACCTTAAGTGTGTAGACCCTACGGGTTCGGGAACCATGCAGACATGACCGAGACAACTCTCCGGCCAATAACCAACAGCGGGATCTGGATACCCATGTTGGCTCCCACACATTCCACGATGATCTCATCGGATGAACCACGATGTCGGGGATTCAATCTATCCCGTATACAATTCCCTTTGTCTATCGGTACGATACTTGCCCGAGATTCGATCGTCGGTATCCCGATACCTCGTTCAATCTCATTACCGGCAAGTCTCTTTACTCGTTCCATAACACATCATCCCGTGATCAACTCCTTGGTCACATTGTGCACATTATGATGATGTCCTACCGAGTGGGCCCAGAGATACCTCTCCGTTACATGGAGTGACAAATCCCAGTCTCGATTCGTGCCAACCCAACAAACACTTTCGGAAATACCCGTAGTGCACCTTTATAGCCACCCAGTTACATTGTGGCGTTTGGTACACCCAAAGCATTCCTAGGTATCCGGGAGTTGCACAATCTCATGGTCTAAGGAAATGATACTTGACATTAGAAAAGCTTTAGCATACGAACTACACGATCTTGTGCTAGGCTTAGGATTGGGTCTTGTCCATCACATCATTCTCCTAATGATGTGATCCCGTCATCAACGACATCCAATGTCCATGGTCAGGAAATCATAACCATCTATTGATCAACGAGCTAGTCAACTAGAGGCTTACTAGGGACATGGTGTTGTCTATGTATCCACACATGTATCTGAGTTTCCTATCAATACAATTCTAGCATGGATAATAAACGATTGTCATGAACAAGGAAATATAATAATAACTAATTTATTATTGCCTCTAGGGCATATTTCCAACAGTCTCCCACTTGCACTAGAGTCAATAATCTAGATCACATCACTATGTGATTGCAATGAATCCAACACCCATGGGGTTTGTTCATATCTTGCTTGTGAGAGAGGTTTATTAGTCAATGAGTCTGAACATTTCAGATCCATGTGTGCTTTACAAATCTCTATGTCATCTTGTAGATGCAGCTACCACGCGCTACTTGGAGCTATTCCAAATAACTGTTCTACTATACGAATCCGGTTTACTACTCAGAGTCATCCGGATTAGTGTCAAAGTTTGCATCGACGTAACCCTTTACGACGAACTCTTTTACCACCTCCATAATCGAGAAAATTCCTTAGTCCACTAGTTACTAAGGATAAGTTCGACCGCTGTCGTGTGATCCATTCCTGGATCACTCTTGTACCCCTTGACTGACTCATGGCAAGGCACACTTCAGGTGCGGTACACAACATAGCATACTGTAGAGCCTACGTCTAAAGCATAGGGGACGACCTTCGTCCTTTCTCTCTCTTCTGTCGTGGTCAGGTCTTGAGTCTTACTCAATATTCACACCTTGTAACACAACTAAGAACTCCTTCTTTCCTGATCTATTTTGAACTCCTTCAAAATCTTGTCACGGTATGTATTCATTCGAAAGTACTATTAAGCGTTTTTGATCTATCCTTATGGATCTTGATGCTCAATGTTCAAGTAGCTTAATCCAGATTTTCCATTGAAAAACACTTTTCAAATAACCCTGCATGCTTTCCAAAAATTCTACATCATTTCTAATCAACAATATGTTAACAACATATACTCATCAAAAATTCTACAGTGCTCTCACTCACTTCTTTGGAAATACAAGTTTCTCATAAACTTTGTATAAACCCAAAATCTTTGATCATCTCATCAAAGCGTACATTCCAATTCCAAGATGCTTACTCCAGTCCTTAGAAGGATTGTTGGAGCTTTGCAGACTTGTTAGCATCTTACAGGATTGACAAAACCTTCTAGTTGTATCAGAATACAACCTTTCCTCAAGAAAAACGTTGAGGAAACAATGTTTTGACATCCTATCTGCAAGATTTCATAAATAATGTAGTAACTGCTAACATAATTCCAACAGACTCTTAGCATCTCTATGAGTGAGAAAGTCTCATCGTAGTCAACTCCTTGAACTTGTCGGGAAACATATTAGCGACAAGTCGAGCTTTCTTAATGGTGACATTTACCATCATTGTCCATCTTCCTTTTAAAATACATCTGCACCCAACAGCCTTACGACCATCAAGTAGTTCTTCCAAAGTCTATACTTTGTTTTTATACATGGATCCTCTCTCGGATTTTATGGCCTCGAGCCATTCATCGGAATCCGGGCCCACCATCGCTTCTCCATAGCTCGTAGGTTCATTGTTGTCTAGCAACATGACTTCCAAGACAGGATTACGTACCACTCTGAAGTAGTACACATCCTTATCGACCTATGAGGTTTGATAGTGACTTGATCCGAAGTTTCATGATCATTATCATAAGCTTCCACTTTAATTGGTGTAGGTGCCACAGGAACAACTTCCCGTGCCCTGCTACACACTAGTTGAAGTGACGGTTCAATAACCTCATCAAGTCTCCACCATCCTCCCACTCAATTCTTTCGAGAGAAACTTTTCCTCGAGAAAGGACCCGTTTCCAGAAACAATCACTTTTGCTTCCGGATCTGAAATAGGAGGTATACCCAACTGTTTTGGGTATTCTATGAAGATGCATTTATCCGCTTTGGGTTCGAGCTTATCAGCCTGAAACTTTTTCACATAAGCGTCGCAGCCCCAAACTTTTAAGAAACGACAGCTTAGGGTTTTCTAAAACCATAGTTCATACGGTGTCGTCTCAATGGAATTGTGTGGTGCCTTATTTAAAGTGAGTGCGGTTGTCTCTAATGCCTAACCCATAAACGACAGTGGTAATTCGATAAGAGACATCATGGTATGCACCATATCCAATAGGGTGCAGTTGTGATGTTCGGACACACCATCACACTATGGTGGTCCAGGCGGTATTAGTTGTGAAACAATTTCCACAATGTCTTAATTGTGTGCCAAACTCGTAACTCAGATATTCAGCTCTATGATCATATCATAGACATTTTATCATCTTGTCATGATGATCTTCAACTTCACTCTGAAATTACTTAAACCTTTCAATAATTCAGACTTGTGTTTCATCAAGTAAATATACTTAGCATCTACTCAAATCATCTGTGAAGTAAGAACATAATGATATCCACTGCGTGCCTCAGCACTCATTGGACTGCACACATCAAAATGTATTACTTCCAACAAGTTGCTTTCTTGTTCCATCTTACTGAAAATGAGGCCTTTCAGTCATCTTGCCCATGTGGTGTGATTTGCATGTCTCAAGTGATTCAAAATCAAGTGAGTCCAAACGATCCATCTGCATGGAGTTTCTTCATGCATATCTACCAATAGACATGGTTCGCATGTCTCAATCTTTTCAAAAACGAGTGAGTCCAAAGATCCATCAACATGGAGCTTCTTCATGCGTCTTATACCAACATGACTCAAATGGCAGTGCCACAAGTACGTGGTACTATCATTACTATCTTATATCTGTTGGCATGAACATGTGTATCACTACGATCGAGATTCAATAAATCAGTCATTTTAGGTGCAAGACCATTGAAGGTATTATTCAAATAAACAGAGTAACCATTATTCTCCTTAAATGAATAACCGTGTGGCGATAAACATAATCCAATCATGTCTATGCTCAACGCAAACACCAAATAACAATTATTTCGGTTTAACACCAATCCCGATGGTAGAGGGTGCGTGCGATGTTTGATCGCATCAACCTTGGAAACACTTCCAACACATATTGTCATCTCACCTTTAGCTAGTCTCCGCAGCCTTTTATTTCGAGTTACTAACACTTAGCAACCGAACCGGTATTTATTACCCTAGTGCTACTAGGAGTACTAGTAAAGTACACAATACTATAACGTATATTCAAAATACTTCTGTCGACCTTGCCAACCTTCTCATCTACCAAGTATCTAGGGTAGTTCTGCTTCAGTGACCGTTCCCCTCATTACAGAAGCACTTAGTCTCGGGTTTGGGTTCAACCTTGGGTTTCTTCACTAGAGCAGCAACTGATTTGCCATTTTGTGAAGTATCCCTTCTTTCCCTTGCCCTTCTTGAAACTAGTGGTTTAACCATCAACAATTGATGCTCCTACTTGATTTCTACTTTCGTGGTGTCAAACATCGCGAGTTGCTCAAGGATCATCATGTCTATCCCTGATATGTCATAGTTCATCACGAAGCTCTAATAGCTTGGTGGCAGCGACTATCGAGAACCATCACTATCTCATCTGGAAGATTAACTCCCACTCGATTCAAGCGATTGTAGTACTCAGACAATCTGAGCACATGCTCAATGATTGAGCTTTTCTCCCTTAGTTTGCAGGCTTAAGAAACTTGTCAGAGGTCTCATACCTCTTGACGTGGGCACTAGTTTGAAATCCCAATTTCAGTCTTTGGAACATCTCTTATGTTCTGCGATGTTTCAAAAAACGTCTTTGGTGCCACAATTCTAAACCGTTAGTATTACGCATTGAACTATCACGTAGTCATCAAAACGTGTATGTCAGATGTTTCCCAACATCTACAGACGGCGCTCGAGGTTCAACACACTGAGCGGTGCATTAAGGACATAACCCTTCTGTGCAGCAATGAGGACAATCCTCAGTTCACGGACCCAGTCCGCATAATTGCTATTGTCAACTCCCAACTAAATTTTCTCTAGGAACATATCTAAAATAGTAGAACCAAAGCGTGAGCTACGACATAATTTGCAAAGACCTTTTGACTATGTTCATGATAATTAAGTTCATCTAATCAAATTATTCAATAAACTCCCACTTAGATAGACATCCCTCTAGTCATCTAAGTGATACATGATCCGAGTCAACTAGGCCGTGTCCGATCATCACGTAAGACGGACTAGTCATCATCGGTGAACATCTTCATGTTGATCGTATCCACTATACGACTCATGTTCGACCTTTCGGTCTTTCGTGTTCCGAGGCCATGTCTGTACATGCTAGGCTCGTCAAGTTAACCTAAGTGTATTGCGTGTGTAAATCTGGTTTACACCCGTTGTATGCGAACGTTAGAACCTATCACACCCGATCATCACGTGGTGCTTCGGAACAACGGACCTTAGCAACGGTGCATAGTTAGGGGGAACACTTTCTTGAAATTATTGTGAGGGATCATCTTATTTATGCTACCGTTGTTCTAAGCAAATAAGATGTAAACATGACAAACATCACATGCAAATCATAAAGTGACATGATATGGCCAATATCATCTTGCGCCTTTGATCTCCATCTTCGAGGCGCGGCATGAACAGCATCGTCACCGGCATGACACCATGATCTCCATCATCGTGTCTTCATGAAGTTGCCTCGCCAACTATTACTTCTACTACTATGGCTAACGGTTAGCAATAAAGTAAAGTAATTACATGGCGTTTTCATTGACACGCAGGTCATAAATAAATTAAGACAACTCCTATGGCTCCTGTCGGTTGTCATACTCATCGACATGCAAGTCGTGATTCCTATTACAAGAACATGATCAATCTCATACATCACATATATCATTCATCACATCCTTTTGGCCATATCACATCACATAGCATACCCTGCAAAAACAAGTTAGACGTCCTCTAATTGTTGTTGCATGTTTTACGTGGCTGCTATGGGTTTCTAGCAAGAACGTTTCTTACCTACGCAAACCACAACGGTGATATGCCAATTGCTATTTACCCTTCATAAGGACCCTTTTCATCGAATCCGATCCGACTAAAGTGGGAGAGACAGACACCCACCAGCCACCTTATGCATCAAGTGCATGTTAGTCGGTGGAACCTGTCTCACGTAAGTGTACGTGTAAGGTCGGTCCGGGTCGCTTCATCCCACAATGCCGCCGAATCAAGATAAGACTAGTAACGGCAAGCAAATTGAACAAATCATCGCCCACAACTACTTTGCGTTCTACTCATGCATAGAATCTACGCATAGACCTAGCTCATGATGCCACTGTTGGGGATCGTAGCAGAAATTTAAAATTTTCTACGCATCACCAAGATCAATCTATGGAGATACTAGCAACGAGAGAGAGGGAGTGCATCTTCATACCCTTGAAGATCGCTAAGCGGAAGCGTTCAAGAGAACGGGGTTGATGGAGTCGTACTCGTCGTGATCCAAATCACCGATGATCCTAGCGCCGAACGGACGGCACCTCCGCGTTCAGCACACGTACGGAATGGAGAGACGTCTCCTCCTTCTTGATCCAGCAAGGGGAGAAGAGAGGTTGATGGAGATCCAGCAGCATGACGACGTGGTGGTGGAAGCAGCTGGATCTCGCCAGGGCTTCGCCAAGCACCAACAAGAGGGAGAGGTGTCACGGAGGGAGAGGGAGGCGCCAGGGACTTGGGTGCGGCTGCCCTCCCTCCCCTCCACTATATATAGGGTCCAGGGGGGCACCAACCCCTCTAGATCCCATCTAGATGGGGGGCGGCGGCCAAGGGGGTGGCTTGGCCACCAAGCCAAGTGGAGGCGCCCCCACCCCTAGGGTTTGTGCCAAGTAAATGTTGGGGATCGTAGCAGAAATTTAAAATTTTCTACGCATCACCAAGATCAATCTATGGAGATACTAGCAACAAGAGAGAGGGAGTGCATCTTCATACCCTTGAAGATCGCTAAGCGGAAGCGTTCAAGAGAACGGGGTTGATGGAGTCGTACTCGTCATGATCCAAATCACCGATGATCCTAGCGTCGAACGGACGACACCTCCGCATTCAACACACGTACGGAACGAAGAGACGTCTCCTCCTTCTTGATCTAGCAAGGGGAGAGGAGAGGTTGATGGAGATCCAGTAGCACGACGGCGTGGTGGTGGAAGCAGCGGGATCTCGGCAGGGCTTCGCCAAGCACCAACGAGAGGGAGAGGTGTCACAGAGGGAGAGGGAGGCGCCAGGGACTTGGGTGTGGCTGCCCTCCCTCCCCTCCACTATATATAGGGTCCAGGGGGGCGCCGGCCCCTCTAGATCCCATTTAGATGGGGGGCGGCGGCCAAGGGGGTGGCTTGGCCCCCAAGCCAATGTGGAGGTGCCCCCACCCCTAGGGTTTCTAACCCTAGGCGCAGGGGGAGGCCCAAGGGGGGCGCACGAGCCCACCAGGGGCTGGTTCCCTTCCCACTTCAGCCCATGGGCCCCTTCGGGATAGGTGGCCCCACCCGGTGGACCTCCGGGACCCTTCCGGTGGTCCCGGTATAATACCGGTGACCCCCGAAACTTTCCCGGTGGCCGAAACTGGTCATCATATATATAAATCTTTACCTCCGGACCATTCCGGAACTCCTCGTGATGTCCGAGATCTCATCTGGGACTCCGAAAAACTTTCGGGTTACCGCATACTAATATCTCTACAACCCTAGCGTCATCGAACCTTAAGTGTGTAGACCCTACGGGTTCGGGAACCATGCAGACATGACCGAGACAACTCTCCGGCCAATAACCAACAGCGGGATCTGGATACCCATGTTGGCTCCCACATGTTCCACGATGATCTCATCGGATGAACCACGATGTCGGGGATTCAACCTATCCTGTATAAAATTCCCTTTGTCTATCGGTACGATACTTGCCCGAGATTCGATCGTCGGTATCCCGATACCTTGTTCAATCTCGTTACCGGCAAGTTGGAGGAAATATGCCCTAGAGGCAATAATAAAGTTATTATTTATTTCCTTACATCATGATAAATGTTTATTATTCATGCTAGAATTGTATTAACCGGAAACATAATACATGTGTGAATAGATAGACAAACAGAGTGTCACTAGTATGCCTCTACTTGACTAGCTCGTTAATCAAAGATGGTTATGTTTCCTAACCATGAACAAAGAGTTGTTATTTGATTAACAAGGTCACATCATTAGTTGAATGATCTGATTGACATGACCCATTCCATTAGCTTAGCACCCGATCATTTAGTATGTTGCTGTTGCTTTCTTCATGACTTATACATGTTCCTATGACTATGAGATTATGCAACTCCCTTTTACTGGAGGAACACTTTGTGTGCTACCAAACGTCACAACGTAACTGGGTGATTATAAAGGTGCTCTACAGGTGTCCCCAAAAGTAGATGTTGGGTTGGCGTATTTCGAGATTAGAATTTGTCACTCCGATTGTCGGAGAGGTATCTCTGGGCCCTCTCGGTAATGCACATCAAATAAGCCTTGCAAGCATTACAACTAATATGTTAGTTGTGAGATGATGTATTACGGAACGAGTAAAGAGACTTGCCGGTAACGAGATTGAACTAGGTATTGGATACCGACGATCGAATCTCGCGCAAGTAACATACCGATGACAAAGGGAACAACGTATGTTGTTATGCGGTCTGACCAATAAAGATCTTCGTAGAATATGTAGGAGCCAATATGGGCATCCAGGTCCCGCTATTGGTTATTGACCAGAGATGTGTCTCGGTCATGTCTACATTGTTCTCAAACCGTAGGGTCCGCACGCTTAACGTTACGATGACAGTTATTATGAATTTATGCATTTTGATGTACCAAAGTTAGTTCGGAGTCCCGGATGTGATCACGGACATGACGAGGAGTCTCGAAATGGCCAAGACATAAAGATTGATATATTGGATGACTATATTCGGACACCGGAAGGGTTCCGGAATATTATCGGATAAAACCGGAGCACCGGGAGGTTACCGGAACCCCCCGGGGGGTTAATGGGCCACATGGGCCTAATGTGGAGAAGAGGAAGGGGCTGCCAGGGCAGGCCGCGCGCCCCCTCTCCCCCTAGTCCGAATTGGACAAGGAGGGAGGGGTGGCGCCCCCCCTTTCCTATTCTCCCTCCACCTCTCGTAGTTGGACAAGGAACGGGAGGGGAGTCCTACTCCCGGTAGGAGTAGGACTCCTCCTGCGCGCCTCCATAGGGCCGGCCGCACCCCCCCTTGGATCCTTTATATACGGAGGCAATGGGGCACCCTAGGACACACAATTGATCAACGTGATCGTTCCTTAGCCATGTGCGGTGCCCCCTTCCACCATATTCCACCTCAGTCATATCGTTGTAGTGCTTAGGCGAAGCCCTGCGTCGGTAGTACATCATCATCGTCACCACGCCGTTGTGCTGACGGAACTCATCCCCGAAGCTTTGCTGGATCGGAGCCCGGGGAGCGTCATCGAGCTGTACATGTGCTAAGAACTCGGAGGTGCCGGAGTAACGGTGCTTGGATCGGTCGGATCGGGTAGACGTCCGACTACTTCCTCTACGTTGCGTCAATGCTTCCGCTTCGGTCTACGAGGGTACGTAGACAACACTCTCCCCTCTTGTTGCTATGCATCACCATGATCTTGCGTGTGCGTAGGAATTTTTTTGAAATTACTACGTTACCCAACACAAGTATCTTTACTCATTCCGTAACACATCATCCCGTGATCAACTCCTTGGTCACATTGTGCACATTATGATGATGTCCTACCGAGTGGGCCCAGAGATACCTCTCCGTTGCACGGAGTGATAAATCCCAGTCTCGATTCGTGCCAACCCAATAGACACTTTCGGAAATACCCATAGTGCACCTTTATAGCCACCCAGTTATGCTGTGGCGTTTAGTACACCCAAAGCATTCCTACGGTATCTGGGAGTTGCACAATCTCATGGTCTAAGGAAATGATACTTGACATTAGAAAAGCTTTAGCATACGAACTACACGATCTTGTGCTAGGATTAGGATTGGGTCTTGTCCATCACATCATTCTCCTAATGATGTGATCCCGTCATCAACAACATCCAATGTCCATGGTCAGGAAACCGTAACCATCTATTGATCAACGAGCTAGTCAACTAGAGGCTTACTAGGGACATGGTGTTGTCTATGTATCCACACATGTATCTGAGTTTCCTACCAATACAATTCTAGCATGGATAATAAATGATTATCATGAACAAGGAAATATAATAATAACTAATTTATTATTGCCTCTAGGGCATATTTCCAACAGTAAAGCCTTTAGGACCTTCTTGGGTGATTGTTATTTGATCTTGCTGTAAAAAAACCAGAAAGTATGCATTCTCGAGAATAATTTTAATTTCTTACCAGAGAGCGATAAAATACCAATTCGGCTTGCAGTATATTAATAAAAAAAATTCCTAGGACTTCCTAATTTCTCAGGATTTTTGGAGTTACAGAAGTATTCGAAACCTACAGATTACTACATACTGTTCTGTTTTTGACCGATTTTGTTTTCTATGTGTTGTTTGCTTATTTTGATGAATCTATGAGTAGTATCGGAGGGTATGAACCATAGAGAAGTTGGAATACAGTAGATATTATACCAACAGGAATTTAGAATGAGTTCACAACAGTACCTAAGTGGTGATTTATTTTCTTATACTAACGGAGCTTGCGAGTTTTTTGTTAAGTTTTGTGTTGTGAAGTTTTCAAGCTTTGGGTAAAGATTCAATGGACTATGGAATAAGGAGTGGAAAGAGACTAAGCTTGGGGATGCCCAAGGCACCCCAAGGTAATATTCTAGGACAACCAAGAGCCTAAGCTTGGGGATGCCCCGGAAGGCATCCCCTCTTTCGTCTTCGTTCATCGGTAACTTTACTTGGAGCTATATTTTTATTCACCACATGATATGTGTTTTGCTTGGAGCGTCATTTTATTTTCTTTTGTTTTGCTTGCTGTTTGAATAAAATACCAAGATCTGAAATTTTTAAATGTTAGAGAGTCTTCATATAGTTACATAATTATTCAACTACTCATTGATCTTCACTTATATCTTTCGGAGTAGTTTGTCATTGCTCTAGTGCTTCACTTATATCCTTTTAGAGCACGGTGGTGGTTTTATTTTATAGAAATAATTGATCTCTCATGCTTCACTTATATTATTTTGAGAGTCCTTTAGAACAGCATGGTAATTTGCTTTTGATATAATAAAAACTGTCATATAAGTGCATTGAATACTAAGAGAAGTTTGATACTTGATGATTGTTTTGAGATATGGAGATAGTGATATTAAAGTTGTGCTAGTTGAGTAGTTGTGAATTTGAGAAATACTTGTGTTGAAGTTTGCAAGTCCCGTAGCATGCACGTATGGTAAACGTTGTGTAACAAATTTGAAACATGAGGTGTTATTTGATTGTCTTCCTTATGAGTGGCGGTCGGGGACGAGCGATTGTCTTTTCCTACCAATCTATCCCCCTAGGAGCATGCGCGTAGTGCTTCGTTTTTGATGACTTGTACATTTTTGCAATTATGTGAGTTCTTTATGACTAATGTTGAGTCCATGGATTATACGCACTCTCACCCTTCCATCATTGCTAGCCTCTTCGGTACCATGCATTGCCCTTTCTCACCTTGAGAGTTGGTGCAAACTTTGCCCGTGCATCCAAACCCCGTGATATGATACACTCTATCACACATAAACCTCCTTATATCTTCCTCAAAACAACCACCATACCTACCTATTATGGCATTTCCATAGCCATTCCGAGATATATTGCCATGCAACTTTCCACCGTTCCGTTTATTATGACACACTTCATCATTGTCATATTTCCTTGCATGATCATGTAGTTGACATCGTATTTGTGGCAAATCCACCGTGCATAATTTATCATACACGCCACTCTTGATTCATTGCCCATCCCGGTACACCTCCGGAGGCATTCATATAGAGTCATACCTTGTTCTAGTATCGAGTTGTAATCATTGAGTTGTAAATAAATAGAAGTGTGATGATCATCATTCATAGAGCATTGTCCCAATCAAAAAAGAGAAAGGCCAAAAGAAAAAAAGGGAGGCCCAACAAAAGGGCAATGCTACTATCCTTTTTTCCACACTTGTGCTTCAAAGCAGCACCATGATCTCCATGATAGAGAGTCTCTTGTTTTGTCACTTTCATATACTAGTGGAATTTTTTTATTATAGAACTTGGCTTGTATATTCCAACAGTGGGCTTCCTCAAATGCCCTAGGTATTTGATACATCTCCATCGTATCTACTTCTCCAAACACTTTTGTCCTTGTTTTGGACTCTAACTTGTATGATTTGAATGGAACTAACCCGGACTGACGCTGTTTTCAGCAAAATTGCCATGGTGTTGTTTTATGTGCAGAAAATAAATATTCTCGGAATGACCTGAAACTCCACGAAATATCTTATAAAAAATAATATATATTCCTCACCAAAGATGAAGGCCAGGGGGCCCACACCCTTCTCACGAGGGTGCCCCCCCTAGGGCGCGCCCCCTACCTCGCGGGCCTCCTGGATGCCCTCCGACACCAACTCCAACTCTATATATTTGCTTTCGGAGAGAAAAAAATCGGAGAGAAGAAATCATCGCGTTTTACGATATGGAGCCGCCGCCAAGCCCTAAAACCTCTCGGGAGGGCTGATCTGGAGTCCGTTTGGGGCTCCGGAGAGGGGGATTCGTCGCCGTCGTCATCATCAACCATCCTCCATCACCAATTTCATGATGCTCACCGCCGTGCGTGAGTAATTCCATCGTAGGCTTGTTGGACGGTGATGGGTTGGATGAGATCTATCATGTAATCGAGTTAGTTTTGTTAGGGTTTGATCCCTAGTATCCACTATGTTCTCAGATTGATGTTGTTATGACTTTGCTATGCTTAATGCTTGTCACTAGGGCCCGAGTGCCATGATTTCAGATCTGAACCTATTATGTTTTCATGAATATATGTGAGTTCTTGATCCTATCTTGCAAGTCTATAGTCACCTACTATGTGTTATGATCCGGCAACCCCGAAGTGACAATAATCGGGACCACTCCCGGTGATGACCATAGTTTGAGGAGTTCATGTATTCACTATGTGCTAATGCTTTGTTCCGGTTCCACTACAAGATGACCCCCACTATAGCAACGCTTATTTCCGTATCTAAAAGTCTGTATATGCGTTGTTAGTGTCTTTACCAACGGTTTGAGATGTGTTGCCTTATCCAGTGTTGCTAGCGCATAATGCAACGCTTATACTTCCGTTGGTAAAATAGACTGTTGCAAAAGTACAACACATAAAACAGAATTTTACAACACTTTTATATGTTGTGGTTTGTGTACATGAACCCAGATCTAATTGCTTGGCAACAGAGAATTTACAACACTTATTCTTCGCAACAATTAAATTAATGCTCCACATAATGGTGATAATTATGTATATCAAGTGAGGATAAAATAAGAGAATATATGCACGAGAGGAGGAAATAATATATTGTATAAAATTGTTGGATTACAATAGTGGATATTACAGGAGGAACATCATCCAAACGTGATGATAAACTAAATACTTTCTTGACAGCAAAACTTTATACTGAAATGATCCATCAAATTCCGCAGAACTTAACAAACACGTAACATACAACATCATCCAATGGGAACAACATCCCTACAACTTAACTAAAACTAAAACCATCCATCATCGTTATCATGAACCAGAACACCATCATCATCATTGCAGTATACTTGCCCTGCACCCATTTAATCATCCATATATCTTCTGAATCTACAAAGAACATAACAAAATGAACGGTTAAGAGACAATGCATTGACATGATACAAGTAGTAATAGAGGCAGGATATGTCACATACAAGGTTGAAGGCAATACAATCTTTGTTTTGTCTGCATTCCAAAAATATTACATGTTTTGCAACTCCACACCAAATATTCAGTTTTCACAAGTGCCATATGAACATGCACTACCCATAATTCATTTGTAATTTCAGCACCATCAAGTTTAAATTTACGATCAAAACTTACAACTATTGCAAGAGCTAAGTCCCTGTTAGGTAGAAGTGGCGACATGATACAATGAAAAATAAGGATAAATCCATGTAACTGCAATTCTTACATAATCGAACCTTTCTATTAAAAAATTGAAGTTATAGAAATGTAAATGAAACTTCAGTTGATTTCAGGAATACAAATAGAAGCATGGCCACTCTACAATAATGATTGCAAGTTATCATCTTTCAATAAGTCTAGTGCAAATAAAAGAAGTACAATAGGGTTAAAAAGTAGACGTACAGTTACGAAGCTAAAGAACACATAGTGAAAATCGTAGTATGATCTTTTGCTTCATAGCCTTGAAGCTGTCCTGCATATATGAGTAACAACTAAGAATTTATAAAATGAAAGCCCCTCTGTTATCATTAAAAGTATACCGTGAATGAGAATGGATGAACACAGAAACTATAATTAGCATCTAAAGTATGAATCCTTACCCTATGGTATGGCTTATACGAATCTACTATTTTCATTAGAATTAGTTGGCTAATACAAAAATTATAGAAAGATAGTTTTTTACAGATGGTTTTTAACAGCTAAGCCAATAAATATCTATCAATTTCTGCACTTGGTTTCTGGCATCTTACTTCATTTATGTTTCATAATCATTGTCAAAATAATATTCATAGTAAGTTTTGTACAGGGCATAGAAGTATATATATATATATAGTTGGTATAAGAGGTTGTGTGTGTTTGGATCATATTAAAGTTATAATAATATCAAAGACATCAAACAGTAATTGTGTGGCGTGCACATCGCTACAACTGCAATTCCTCGAGAAATGATTACTTCACTCTTGGCGTAATTATCAATACAATTTCTTGGCTGCAGGCGTAGTTGCATACAGTTTTGCCAAACCAATTCTAGCATAGAAGAAAAGGAACCTGGGATATGTAAATGGTTTGCCTAAATCATGGACACACATGATGACACATTGGCACAATAGTCACTTTGTGTAGCACTTCAGGTTGAAAATATCTTCTGCTGGGATCATTAACAGTACCATAGCATCAATCTTGACTCTTCACAGTACGAGAGCTACCTATAGTAGAGAATAATTGACACCAAAAAGATACAATTATAAAAATGGATAAAATAGATTAAAATATGACTGAATCCTATTTACATGGCTTGTCCTTACATGCATGGTTGTTGTGTAAGAACATATGATTCAAGAGATGGATTTATCCATGTTTAACATTAGTTCTGGACATGTATTTAAGGTGGTGACTAGTGTTGTGCATTCGTGGGGGTTGTCCGTATATGCAACTTTCCCTATGACACCAAACAAATGCTTTTAGTCTATGTACTCCCTCTGTTCAATATTACTTGTACTAAATCAGCGACAAGTAATATGGAACGGAGGGAGTAGTAGGCAGACACAGATCAACAAATGTTTTGGGGTGAGGTCGTATTGGATATATTCAGATGTCTAGTAGTGCTTAGGCAACATAGGTAGGAGGTTCAGCCTTAACTCCCAGGACACTTCGAATCACCCACGTACAACTAGGCGTTGGCCACGTCCTCCACCTCCAGCACCGTGCCATGGAGGTCGCTTGGTCGCTGTATTCCCTTTCCACTTCCCGCATCAGCCCATCCTCGTAGACACCGCAGCACATCCCGTCCAGTCACATCACCGTCAGGAGTGTCACGATGGAGTTCACACGTAGCCGGTATCTCCCTGCATGTCTACAGGAGAAGATAAGAACAAAGGTTAGAGAAAGGGGGAGAGCGAAAGGACTAAGCCAGGGGAAGGGAAGCACTCACCGGACGAGAGAAGGATGACATGGCCACCGGCGCCGGAAACCCTAGCCATGGGGGAGGGTCGCGGGTGGGTTTTCGTGGCCGCGAGCACCGGATCTAGTCGGATGGGAGGGCGCCGCGGTTCAATGGGGACCTCAGGCTATGCTTCGGGGTCGCAGGGTTCGCCGGACGTCGCCTGAATCAGTCGTCGGTGATGGGGCAGCGAGGAACCACGTGTAGAGAGAGAGAGATGGGACGTGAGATGGAGGGTGGCTGGGGGATGCGGTGGAGGGTGTGTTCGCCGGAGCTACGAGGGTGGGAGGAGGGGAGGGGGAGGGGCGGCGGCGAGGTGGGTCGGAGGAGTGAGAGGCGGCGGCGATCTGGGAGAGACAGGGGAATCGGGGGCTCTGTTTTTCGGGTGTTTCTCTCCTTTCCTCTTTTTTTCCATATGTATACTATGGTAGGGTAATGATGACAAATCTGCAACGCATATGCTGCAGCCCTTGTATGCGTGTCTATCATGAATTTTGCAACATATAGTTAAATTGTTGTACAATTTGTGTTGCTTTATAGAAGGTATTCTTGTAGTGTTCTCTATTAAAAGGAGGCCTTAATATCCCTTAGTTTCCAATAGGACCCCACTGCCATGGGAGGGTAGGACAAAAGACGTCATGCAAGTTCTTTTCCATAAGCACGTATGACTATATACGGAATACATGCCTACATTACATTGATGAATTGGAGCTAGTTCTGTGTCACCCTATGTTATGACTGTTACATGATGAACCGCATCCGGCATAATTATCCATCACCGATCCGGTGCCTACGAGTTTTCCATATACTGGTTTACGCTTATTTACTTTCCCGCTGCTACTGTTACAATCACTACAAAATACCAAAAACATTACTTTTGCTGTCTTTACTTTTGTTGCCGCTACCACCACTATCATATTACTTTGCTACTAAACACTTTGCTGCAGATACTAAGTTTCTAGGTGTGGTTGAATTGACAACTCAGCTGCTAATACTCGAGAATATTCTTTGGCTCCCCTTGTGTCAAATCAATAAATTTGGGTTGAATACTCTACCCTCGAAAGCTGTTGCGATCCCCTATACTTGTGGGTTATCAAGACAAATTTCTGGCGCCGTGGCCGGGGAGCATAGCTCTATTCTTTGAGTCACTTGGGATTTATATCTGCTGGACACTATGAAGAACTTGAGAGATCCAAAACCAAGATCTATCCCTCAACTACGAGGGGAGGTAAGGAACTGCCATCTAGCTCTGCACTTGATTCGCCTTCTGTTATGAGTAAGTTTGCGACACCTACACCTGCTTCTGTTATTCGTTCTGATATGTCGCATGTTATTGATGATGCCACTTTTGCTATGCATGATACTTATGATGAAACTGCTTCTATTCCTGATACTACTGTGCCCCTTGGTGAATTTCTTGATGAACAAATTGCTAGGGCTAGAGAAAAAGAAATTATTGAATCTGAATACGATGATGATAGTGATGATGAAAATATGCCTATTATTCCTGAGGGTTATCTTTTTGATATGGAATCTTCTGCCGCTATTTTAGCTTGCAAAGATAGATATGAGCTTAAGAGGTTATTAGTTAAATGGAACAAAGAATCACTTAGAGATAAAATGAAACCCGACCCTGCTTTTGCTACTTCACCTATCTGTGTTCCTGATAAGGATTATGAATTCTCTGTTGATCCTGATATAATTACTTTGGTTGAATCTGATCCGTTTTATGGCTATGAATCTGAAACTGTTGTGGCACATCTTACTAAGTTAAATGATATAGCTGCCCTGTTCACTAATGATGAGAGATCGCGTTACTTTTATATACTCAAAATATTTTCGTTCTCATTAAAGGATGATGCTAAGATATGGTTTAATTCTCTTGATCCTGATTGTGTGCGTAGTCCCCAGGATATGATTTATTACTTCTCTGCTAAATATTTCCCTGCTCATAAGAAACAAGCTGCTTTGAGGGAAATATACAACTTCGTGCAAATTAAAGAAGAGAGTCTCCCACAAGCTTGGGGGAGGCTTCTCAAGTTACTTAATGCTTTGCCTGTCATCCTCTTAAGAAACCTGAAATACTTGATATCTTTTATAATGGACTAACCGATGCTTCCAGAGATTACCTGGATAGTTGTGCGTGTTCTCTTTTCAGGGAAAGAACACCGGATGAAGCTGAAATTCTATTGAATAATATGTTGACAAATGAAAATAATTGGGCACCTCCTGAGCCAACTCCTGCTCCAATTACTGAGCCTATTCCTAAATCAACTCCGAAGAAGAGAGGTGTTCTATTCCTCAGTCCCGAAGATATGCAAGAGGCAAAGAAATCTATGAAAGAAAAAGGTATTAAAGCTCAAGACGTTAAGAACTTACCTCCTATTGAAGAAATACATGGTCTTAATTCACCGCCTGTTGAAGAAACATATGATCTTAAGTCTTTATTTATTGAAGAACCTCTTGATCCCGATACCCCGACACAGGTAGTAAAGGTAAATTCTCTCTATAGATATGATAAAGTTGAAGTCCCTCCTACTAAAATTGCTAGTCAGTGCTTGGATGAGTTTGATAACTTTATGTTTAAGCAAGACGACTTCAATGCTTATTTTGGTAGACAATTAAAAGAAAATGCTTATATGATTAGGCGCTTGGATGATTATATGGCTAATATTAAAGGTGAACTTAAACTTGTTAGCAAACATGCTTCTATGGTTACCACTCAAGTAGAACAAGTACTTAAGGCTCAAAAAGAAGTGCTTGATGAAATGAATAGTAAGAAAAATGATTATGCTGTTAGAGTGGCTACTAGAACTGGTAGAATGACTCGGGAACCTTTGTATCCCGAAGGCCACCCTAAGAGAATCGAGCAAGATTCTTAAAGAAATAATATTGATGTTCCTAGTTCTTCTAAAAAGAAGAAGAAGAAAAATGATAGAACTGTGCAAACTTCTAGTGAACCTATTGCTGAACCACCTGATAATCCAACTAATATTTCTATGTCTGATGTTGAAACACAATCTGGTAATGAACATGAACCTAATGAAAATATTAATGATGATGCTCAACCTAGTAATGACAATGATGTAGAAGTTGAACGTGTTGTTGATCTTGATAACCCACAATCAAAGAATCAACGTTATGATAAAAGAGACTTTGTTGCTATGAAACATGGTAAAGAAAGGGAACCTTGGGTTCAGAAACCCATGCCTTTTCCTTCGAAACCATCCAAGAAAAAGGATGATGAGGATTTTGAGCGCTTTGCTGAAATGATTAGGCCTATATTTTTGCGTATGCGATTAAATGATGTGCTCAAAACAAATCCTTATGCTAAATATATGAAGGATATCATTAGTAATAAAAGAAAGATACCGAAAGCTGAAATTTCCACCATGCTTGCTAATTATACTTTTAAGGGTGGAATACCAAAGAAACTTGGAGATCCCGGAGTACCTACTATGCCTTGCTCCATTAAAAGAAATTATATTAAAACTTCTTTATGTGATCTTGGAGCCGGTGTTAGTGTTATGCCTCTCTCTTTATATCGTAGACTTGACTTGAATAAGCTGACACCTACCGAAATATCTTTGCAAATGGCTGATAAATCAACTGCTATACCTGTCAGTATCTGTGAGGATGTGCCTGTTGTGGTTGCAAACGTTACTATTTTAACGGACTTTGTTATTCTTGATATTCCCGAGGCTGATAGTATGTCTATTATTCTTGGAAGACCTTTTCTTAATACTGCAGGGGCTGTTATTGATTGCAACAAAGGCAATGTCACTTTTCATGTTAATGGTAATGAGCATACGGTACACTTTTCGAGGAAACAACCTCAAGTTCATAGTATCAACTCTATTGGAAAAATTCCATCGATTATATTTGGAGGTTTTGAATTCCCTCTTCCTACTGTCAAAAAGAAATATGATATACTTATTATTGGGGATGTGCATATCCCCGTTGAGGTAACTTAGTGTTATTCGAAATTTCTCTGGTTTCATGATTATCGGAATGAGTATGTTAACAAGACTTGATTAACCTTGTTAGTGGATTCTTTTTGATGAGCATGAGATGGATGAAACTAGAAGCACAAACTTCTATACCCTCTCTATACTTTCTGTTATTTATATTAAATAAAGTAAAAATAGTATTTTTTTTGTCTGTTTCCTGACTTATCCGTGCAATATAAAAATATCTCGAAAATAAAAGTCCTCAGAATGACATGCCAATTTAATATGATTTTTTCAGGAATATTTGAGGATTTACTCTGCAAAAATTACCGCGGGAGGAGCTGCCACCTGGCCACGAGGGTGGTGGGCCCCCCCCCTCTAGGGCACGCCCCCCTGCCTCATGGGCCCACGGTGGCCCTCCTCCACTTATCCCAGCACCCATCTTCTTCCTCTATCTCACACAAACCCGAAAAACCAACTCAAGCACGAGTTCCAGCCACTTTGCTGTGATTTTCGATCTCCTTGCTCAAAGCACCTCTCGCAAAACTGCTTGGGGAGATTGTTCCTTGGTATGTGACTCCTCCATTGGTCCAATTAGTTTTTGTTATAGTGCTTTATTCTTTGCAAATTTGTGTTGCATAGGTGACCATGTTCTTGAGCTTGCATGTCAAATTTATATGGTTCCAAGTAGTTCTAATGCTTGATATATGCTCTAGGCACTTGTAGGAGTAGTTGCTATCGGTTTTATTGAAGTTGGTTCATTTTTGTTTGAAGTTACTAAAAATTTCAGAATTTTTCAGAGAAAAACAATATGCTTAGGAAGATGTTCCAAGGTGGTTCTTCTAAGAAGCAAGGACCCAGGATTGCTATGCGCGATGCTGACAAGGATCCACCAAGAGACGCTCCAGTACGGCCTTGCGAATGGCCGTCGGAAAATTTTATGGACCGTGCGGGAATTAAAGAAGAATTCAAAGCATATTTGCGCAATGCTGGTCTTGAGGATTTTGAGGCTAACGAATGCCCCCAGTATCATGATCTCACAAGTTCCTTTGTGAGGAGGTTTGAGTATTCATCTTCTCGTAATTCTCCTTCAGTCATGTTTGATCTCTATGACAAATCTTATACCATGGACTTAGAGGATTTCACTTCCGCTTGCAAACTTCCATCATGGGGTAGTGTTAGGGATCCCCCTAAATCTGAATTTAGAAACATTCTTGCTAGTATAACTGTGGGGGAATCTAGAGATATAACGCAGGCTACCATAGGGAGCATTCACTTTCCTGCTATACATTATTTTGCTCTCTTCATCGGTAGATGCATAAATGCTAAGGATGAAGCATGTCACATGTGTTGGGGAACGTAGCAAAAATTCAAAATTTTCCTACATATCACCAAGATCTATCTATGGAGAGACTAGCAACGAAGGGAAGGAGAGTGCATCTACATACCCTTGTAGATCGCTAAGCGGAAGCGTTCAAGTGAACGGGGTTGATGGAGTCGTACTCGTCGTGATCCAAATCACCGATGATCCTAGTGCCGAACGGACGGCACCTCCGCGTTCAACACACGTACAGCCCGATGATGTCTCCCACGCCTTGATCCAGCAAGGAGAGAGGAAGAGGTTGAGGAAGACTCCATCCAGCAGCAGCACAACGGCGTGGTGGTGGTGGAGCGTGGCAATCTTGCAGAGCTTCGCCAAGCACCACGGGAGAGGAGAAGGACTAGGGAGAAGGGGAGGGCTGCACCAGAACATTGGTATGGCTGCCCTCCCACCCCCCACATATATATAGGGGCAAGGGAGAGGGGGGAGGCGCAGCCTTGGCCCTTCCTCCAAGGAAGGGTGCGGCTAGGAGGAGTCCCTCCTCCCCAAGGCACCTCGGAGGTGCCTTCCCCCCTTAGGACTCTTCCTATCCCTCATATCTTGGGGCTGGTGCCCTTGGCCCATATAGGCCAAGGCGCACCCCCTACAGCCCATGTGGCCCCCGGGGCAGGTGGCCCCACCCGGTGGGCCCCCGGGACCCTTCCGGTGGTCCCAGTACAATACCGATGACCTCGAAACTTGTCCCGATGGCCGAAATAGGACTTCCTATATATAAATCTTTACCTCCGGACCATTCCGGAACTCCTCATGACGTCTGGGATCTCATCCGGCACTCCGAAGAACATTCGGTAACCACATACAAACTTCCTTTATAACCCTAGCGTCATCAAACCTTAAGTGTGTAGACCCTACGGGTTCGGGAGACATGCAGACATGACCGAGACGTTCTCCGGTCAATAACCAATAGCAGGATCTGGATACCCATGTTGGCTCCCACATTTTCCACGATGATCTCATCGGATGAACCACGATGTCAAGGACTTAATCAATCCCGTATATAATTCCCTTTGTCTATCGGTATGATACTTGCCCGAGATTCAGTCGTCGGTATCCCGATACCTTGCTCAATCTCGTTACCGGCAAGTCTCTTTACTCGTTCCGTAACACATCATCCCGTGATCAACTCCTTGATCACATTGTGCACATTATGATGATGTCCTACCGAGTGGGCCCAGAGACACCTCTCCGTTACACGGAGTGACAAATCCCAGTCTCGATTCGTGCCAACCCAACAGACACTTTCGGAGATACCCGTAGTGTACCTTTATAGCCACCCAGTTACGTTGTGACGTTTGGCACACCCAAAGTATTCCTACGGTATCCGGGAGTTGCACAATCTCATGGTCTAAGGAAATGATACTTGACATTAGAAAAGCTTTAGCATACGAACTACACGATCTTGTGCTATGCTTAGGATTGGGTCTTGTCCATCACATCATTCTCCTAATGATGTGATCCCGTTATCAACGACATCCAATGTCCATGGTCAGGAAACCGTAACCATCTATTGATCAACGAGCTAGTCAACTAGAGGCTTACAAGGGACATGGTGTTGTCTATGTATCCACACATGTATCTGAGTTTCCTATCAATACAATTCTAGCATGGATAATAAACGATTATCATGAACAAGGAAATATAATAATAACCAATTTATTATTGCCTCTAGGGCATATTTCCAACAGTCTCCCACTTGCACTAGAGTCAATAATCTAGTTCACATCGCCATGTGATTAACACTCACAGGTCGCATCGCCATGTGCCTAACACCCAAGAGTTTACTAGAGTCAGTAGTCTAGTTCACATCACTATGTGATTAACACTCAATGAGTTCTAGGTTTGATCATGTTGCTTGTGAGAGAGGTTTTAGTCAACGGGTCTGCAACATTCAGATCCGTATGTACTTCGCAAATTTCTATGTCATCTTGTAGATGCAACGACTACGCTACATTTGGAGCCATTTCAAATAACTGTTCTACTTGGAGCTATTCCAAATTGTTGCTCCATTATACGTATCCGGTATCTCTACTCAGAGCTATCCGGATAGGTGTTAAGCTTGCATCGACATAACTCTTTACGACGAACTCTTTTACCACCTCCATAATCGAGAAAATTCCTTAGTCCACTAGTTACTAAGGATAACTTTGACCGCTGTCCTGTGATCCATTCTTGGATCACTCATGTACCCCTTGACTGACTCATGGCAAGGCACACTTCAGGTGCGGTACACAGCATAACATACTATAGAGCCTACGTCTTAAGCATAGGGGACGACCTTCGTCCTTTCTCTCTATTCTGCCATGGTCGAGCTTTAAGTCTTAACTTCATACCTTACAACTCAGGCAAGAACTCCTTCTTTGACTGATCCATCTTGAACACCTTCAAGATCATGTCAAGGTATGTGCTCATTTGAAAGTACCATTAAGCGTTTTGATCTATCTTTATAGATCTTGATGCTCAATGCTCAAGTAGCTTAATCTAGGTTTTCCATTGAAAAACACTTTCCAAATAACCCTATATGCTTTCCAGAAATTCTACGTCATTTCTAATCAACAATATGTCAACAACATATACTCATCAGAAATTCTATAGTGCTCCCACTCACTTCTTTGGAAATACGAGTTTCTCATGAACTTTGTATACACCCAAAATCTTTGATCATCTCATCAAATCATACATTCCAACTCCGAGATGCTTACTCCAGTCCTTAGAAGGATTGCTGGAGCTTTGCATACTTATTAGCATCCGTCAGGATTGACAAAACCTTCCGGTTGTATCACATACAACCTTTCCTCAAGAAAATCGTCGAGGAAACAATGTTTTGACATCCTATCTGCAAGATTTCATAAATAATGCAGTAATCGCTAATATAATTCCAACTGACTCTTCGCATCGCTACGAGTGAGAAAGTCTCACCGTAGTCAACTCCTTGAACTTGTCGGAAAACATCTTAACGACAAGTCGAGCTTTCTTAATGGTGACATTTACCATCATTGTCCATCTTCCTTTTAAAATCCATATGTACCCAACAGCCTTACGACCATCAAGTAGTTCTTCCAAAGTCTACACTTTGTTTTCATATATGGATCCTCTCTCGGATTATATGGCCTGGAGCCATTTTGGAATCCAGGCCCACCATCGCTTCTCCATAGCTCGTAGGTTCATTGTTGTCTAGCAACATGACTTCCAAGACAGGATTATGTACCACTCTAAAGTAGTACGCATTCTTGTCATCCCATGAGGTTTGGTAGTGACTTGATCTGAAGTTTCATGATCACTATCATAAGCTTCCACTTCAATTGGTGTAGGTGCCACAAGAACATCTCCCTGTGCCCTGTCACACAGTAGTTGAAGAGACGGTTCAATAACCTCATTAAGTCTCCACCATCCTCCCACTCAATTCTTTCGAGAGAAACTTTTCCTCGAGAAAGGACCCGATTCTAGAAACAATCCCTTATTGCTTTCGGATCTGAGACAGGAGGTATACCCAACTATTTTGGGTGTCCTATGAAGATGCATTTATCCGCTTTGGGTTCGAGCTTATCAGCCTAAAACTTTTCACATAAGCGTCGCAGCCAAAACTTTTAAGAAATGACAACTTAGGTTTCTCTAAACCATAGTTCATACGGTGTCATCTCATCGGAATTACGTGGTGCCCTATTAAAGTGAATGTGGTTGTCTCTAATGCCTAACCCATAAACTATTGTGGTAATTCGATAAGAGACATCATGGTATGCATCATATCCAATAGGGTGCAGTTATGATGTTCGAACACACCATCACTCTATGGTGTTCCAGGCTGTATCAGTTGTGAAACAATTTCCACAATGTCTTAATTCTGTGCCAAACTTGTAATTCAGATATTCGTCTCTATGATCATATCATAGACATTATACCCTCTTGTCATGACGATGTTCAACTTCACTCTGAAATTACTTGAACCTTTCAATAATTCAGACTCGTGATTCATCAAGTAAATTTACTCAACATCTACTCAAATCATCTGTGAAGTAAGAACATAACGATATCCACTACATGCCTCAGCACTCATTGGACTGCACACATCAAAATGTATTACTTCCAACAAGTTGCTTTCTAGTTCCATTTTACTGAAAACGAGGCTTTCAGTCATCTTGCCCATGTGGTATGATTTGCATGTCTCAAGTGATTCAAAATCAAGTGAGTACAAACGATCCATCTATATAGAGTTTCTTCATGCATATCTACCAACAAACATGGTTCGCATGTCTCAATCCTTTCAAAAATGAGCGAGTCCAAAGATCCATCAACATGGAGCTTTTTCATGCGTTTTATACCGATATGACTTAAATGGCAGTGCCACAAGTAGGTGGTACTATCATTACTATCCTATATCTTTTGGCATGAACATGTGTATCACTACGATCGAGATTCAATAAACCATTCATTTTAGGCGTAAGACCATTGAAGGTATTATTCAAATAAACAGAGTAACTATTATTCTCTTTAAATGAATAACCGTATTGCGATAGACATAATCCAATCATGTCTATGCTCAATGCAAACACCAAATAACAATTATTTAGGTTTAACACCAATCTCGATGGTAGAGGGAGCGTGCGATGCTTGATCATATCAACATTGGAAACACTTCCAACACATATCGTCAGCTCACCTTTAGCTAGTCTCCGTTTAATCCGTAGCTTTTATTTCGAGTTACTAACACTTACCAACCGAACCGGTATCTAATACCCTGGTGCTACTAGGAGTACTAGTAAAGTACACATCAACCCTATGTATATCCAATATACTTCTATCGACCTTGCCAGCCTTCTAATCTACCAAGTATCTAGGGTAATTCTGCTCTAGTGGTTGTTCCCCTTATTACAGAAGCACTTAGTCTCGGGTTGGGGTTCAACTTTGGGTTTCTTCATTAGAGCGGCAGCTGATTTTCCGTTTCATGAAGTATCCCTTCTTGCCCTTGCCCTTCTTGAAACTAGTGGTTTCACTAACCATCAACAATTGATGCTCCTTCTTGACTTCTACTTTCGTGGTGTCAAACATCGCGAATATCTCAAGGATCATCATATATGTCCCTGATATATCATAGTTCATCACGAAGCTCTAGCAGCTTGGTGGTAATGACTTCGGAGAAACATCACTATCTCATCTGGAAGATCAACTCCCACTCGATTCAAATGATTGTTGTACTCAGACAATCTGAGCACAAGCTCAACAATTGAGCTTTTCTCCCTTAGTTTGTAGGTTAAGAAAATCGTCGGAGGTCTTATACCTCTTGACGTGGGCACGAGCTTGAAATCCCAATTTCAGCCCTCGAAACATCTCATATGTTTCGCGACGTTTCAAAACGTCTTCGATGCCTCAACTCTAAACCGTTTAACTGAACTATCACGTAGTTATCAAAACGTGTATGTCAGATGTTCGCAACATCCACAAACGATGTTCGAGGTTCAGCACACTGAGCGGTGCATTAAGGACATAAGCCTTCTATGAAGCAATGAGGACAATCCTCAGTTTACGGATCTAGTCCGCGTAATTAGTACTATCAACTAAATTTTCTCTAGGAACATATCTAAACAGTAGAACTAAAGCGTGTGCTATGACATAATTTGCGAAGACCTTTTGATTATGTTCAGGATAATTAAGTTCATCTTATGAACTCCCACTCAGATAGACATCCCTCCAGTCATCTAAGTGATTACATGATCCGAGTCAACTAGGCCGTGTCCGATCATCACGTGAGACGGACTAGTCAACATCGGTGAACATCTTCATATTGATCGTATCTTCTATATGACTCATGCTCGACCTTTCGGTCTTCTGTGTTCCGAGGCCATGTCTGTACACATGCTAGGCTCGTCAAGTCAACCTAAGTGTTTTGCGTGTGTAAATCTGTCTTACACCCGTTGTATGTGAACGTTAGGATCAAACACCCGATCATCACGTGGTGCTTTGAAACAACGAACTGTCGCAACGGTGCACAGTTAGGGGGAACACTTTCTTGAAATTTTAAAGAGGGATCATCTTATTTACTACCGTTGTTTTAAGCAAATAAGATGTATAAACATGACAAACATCACATGCAATCAAATAATAGTGACATGATATGGCCAATATCATATAGCTCCTTTGATCTCCATCTTGGGGCTCCATGATCATCTTGTCACCGGCATGACACCATGATCTCCATCATCATGATCTCCATCATCGTGTCTTCTTGAAGTTGTCTCGTCAACTATTACTTCTACTACTACAGCTAACGGTTAGCAATAAAGTAAAGTAATTACATGACGTTTATGTTGACACGCAGGTCATAAATAAATAAAGACAACTCCTATGGCTCCTGCCGGTTGTCATATTCATCCACATGCAAGTCGTGATTCCTATTTCAAGAACATGATCAATCTCATACATCACATATACCATTCATCACATCCTTTTGGCCATATCACATCACATAGCATACCCTGCAAAAACAAGTTAGACGTCCTCTAATTGTTGTTTGCATGTTTTACGTGGCTGCTATGGGTTTCTAGCAAGAACGTTTCTTACCTACGCAAAGACCACAACGTGATATGCCAATTGCTATTTACCCTTCATAAGGACCCTTTTCATCGAATCCGATCCGACTAAAGTGGGAGAGACAGACACCCGCCAGCCACCTTATGCAACTAGTGCATGTTTGTCGGTGGAACCGGTCTCACGTAAGCGTACGTGTAAGGTTGGTCCGGGCCGCTTCATCCCACAATGCCGCCGAATCAAGATTGGACTAGTAACGGTAAGCATATTGAACAAAATCAACGCCCACAACTACTTTGTGTTCTACTCATGCATAGAATCTACGCAATAGACCTAGCTCATGATGCCACTGTTGGGGAACGTAGCAGAAATTCAAAATTTTCCTACGTGTCACCAAGATCTATCTATGGAGAGACTAGCAACGAGGGGAAGGAGAGTGCATCTACATACCCTTGTAGATCGCTAAGCGGAAGCGTTCAAGTGAACGGGGTTGATGGAGTCATACTCGTCGTGATCCAAATCATCGATGATCCTAGTGCCGAACGGACGGCACCTCCGCGTTCAACACACGTACAGCCCGATGATGTCTCCCATGCCTTGATCCAGCAAGGATAGAGGGAGAGGTTGAGGAAGATTCCATCCAGCAGCAGCACAACGGCGTGGTGGTGGTGGAGGAGCGTGGCCATCCTGCAGAGCTTCGCCAAGCACCACGGGAGAGGAGAAGGACTAGGGAGAAGGGGAGGGCTGCACCAGAACATTCGTATGGCTGCCCTCCCACCCCCCACATATATATAGGGGGAAGGGAGAGGGGGGGAGGCGCAGCCTTGGCCCTTCCTCCAAGGAAGGGTGCGGCTAGGAGGAGTCCCTCCTCCCCAAGGCACCTCGGAGGTGCCTTCCCCCCTTAGGACTCTTCCTATCCCTCATATCTTGGCGCATGGGCCTCTTGGGGCTGGTGCCCTTGGCCCATATAGGCCAAGGCGCACCCCCTACAGCCCATGTGGCCCCCGGGGCAGGTGGCCCCACCCGGTGGGCCCCCGGGACCCTTCCGATGGTCCCGGTACAATACCGATGACCCCGAAACTTGTCCCGATGGCCGAAATAGGACTTCCTATATATAAATCTTTATCTCCGGACCATTCTGGAACTCCTCGTGACGTCCGGGATCTCATTCGGGACTCCGAACAACATTTGGTAACCACATACAAACTTCCTTTATAACCCTAGCGTCATCGAACCTTAAGTGTGTAGACCCTACGGGTTCGGGAGACATGCAGACATGACCAAGACGTTCTCCGGTCAATAACCAACAGCGGGATCTGGATACCCATGTTGGCTCCCACATGTTCCACGATGATCTCATCGGATGAACCACGATGTCAAGGACTTAATCAATCCCGTATACAATTCCCTTTGTCTATCGGTATGATACTTGCCCGAGATTCGATCGTCGGTATCCCGATACCTTGCTCAATCTCGTTACCGGCAAGTCTCTTTACTTGTTCCGTAACACATAATCCCGTGATCAACTCCTTGATCACATTGTGCACATTATGATGATGTCCTACCGAGTGGGCCCAGAGACACCTCTCCGTCACACGGAGTGACAAATCCCAGTCTCGATTCGTGCCAACCCAACAGACACTTTCGGAGATACCCGTAGTGTACCTTTATAGCCACCCAGTTACGTTGTGACGTTTGGCACACCCAAAGTATTCCTATGGTATCCGGGAGTTGCACAATCTCATTGTCTAAGGAAATGATACTTGACATTAGAAAAGCTTTAGCATACGGACTACACGATCTTGTGCTATGCTTAGGATTGGGTCTTGTCCATCACATCATTCTCCTAATGATGTGATCCTGTTATCAACGACATCCAATGTCCATGGTCAGGAAACCGTAACCATCTATTGATCAACGAGCTAGTCAACTAGAGGCTTACTAGGGACATGGTGTTGTCTATGTATCCACACATGTATCTGAGTTTCCTATCAATACAATTCTAGCATGGATAATAAACGATTATCATGAACAAGGAAATATAATAATAACCAATTTATTATTGCCTCCAGGGCATATTTCCAACAACATGTGTGTCCCTGATCTTAGCATTCTTAGGAGTGATGTGTTAGGAGACCAATCTTATCATATGGGAGCCATTGTAGCTCGTACGTTGCATCATAATAGACATAATGAAGATTTCTTTGGAGTAATTTATGCAACCCGCTTAGCTCATTTTCTTGGGATAGACATTCGTGAGGGTGATACGGAGTTGCCTCATGCATATTTAGATTATAACTCTACGGCTTCGCACCAGTTTGTCGAGAGGCCTGAATCACCTCTCTTATATCGTTTAATTTTTGATAAACGACGTGTTTTTCGTATTACTCTCCCTGCTCCTGCCTTCTTTGATTCACAGACAAAAAGAAGATATGTATTACCAGAGAGGAGGCAGAAGAGTACGAGAGGAGAGCGGAGGCAGCTCAACTCCACGCTGCAGCTCAGCAGGCGGTAACCGCTGCACATCAGTATGATCCCAACTATTCTTCCTCATCATAGTACGACCCCAACAACTATTATTATGGATATCCGCCAGGCCAGCCGTGACCATAGACCAACTTAGGCCAAAACCCTAAGCTTGGGGGAGTACGTATTTCTCACCGACATTACATTTATGTTCACACACACTCATTTCTAGATGTCGGTGCTCATACTTTTTCACTGTAACATCCATGCTAGTTTATTTTCTTTTTCCTGCTTTCTTCTTGTGTGTTTGTTAAATCTTAAGAAAAACAAATACCTGCTTCCCTCTGCGAAGGGCCTATCCATTTACTTTTATGTTGAGTCATCACCCTCTTATTAAAAAGCACTAGCTGGAGAGCACAGCCGTCATTTGCATTCATCACTGTTAACTTATATTGGGTATGACTATGATTGGATCTCTTTACCATGAATTACAATGTCTAGTCAGTCCTTGATCTTTAAAGGTGCTCTGCATTTATGTTTTGCGGTCTCAGAAAGGGCTAGCGAGATACCATCTTGTTATATCATATTATGATTGTTTTGAGAAAGTGTTGTCATCCGAGATTTATTATTATGGCTTGCTAGTTGATTATGCTATTGATATGAGTAATTATGAGACCTGAGAATTATTGCAAATGTGGTTAGTTATGATCTATGCTGAAAACTTGAATGCTGGCTTGACATAGTTACAACAACAAGAGAAAACAGAGTTTGTAAAAGTTTTTCTTTCTTTCAGTTTGTCAACTGAATTGCTTGAGGACAAGCAAGGGTTTAAGCTTGGGGGAGTTGATACGTCTCCGTCGTATCTACTTTTCCAAACACTTTTGCCCTTGTTTTGGACTCTGACTTGTATGATTTGAATGGAACTAACCCAGACTGATGCTGTTTTCAGCAGAATTGCCATGGTGTTGTTTTATGTGTAGAAAACAAATATTCTCGGAATGACCTGAAACTCCATGGACCATCTTAGAAAAAAATAATAAAAAATCCTCGCCAAAGATGAAGGCCAGGGGGCCCACACCCTTCTCATGAGGGTGGGGGGCGCCCCCCCTAGGGCGCCCCCTACCTCGTGGGCCCCCTAGATGCCCTCTGACGCCAACTCCAACTCTATATATTTGCTTTCGGAGAGAAAAAAACTGAAGAGAAGAAATCATCGCGTTTTACGATACGGAGCCGCCGCCAAGCCCTAAAACCTCTCGGGAGGGCTGATCTGGAGTCCGTTCGGGGCTCCGGAGAGTGGAATTCGCCATCGTCGTCATCATCAACCATCTGTTGGAAATATGCCCTAGAGGCAATAATAAAAGCATTATTATTATATTTCCTTGTTCATGATAATTGTCTTTATTCATGCTATAATTGTGTTATCCGGAAATCGTAATACATGTGTGAATAACAGACACCAACATGTCCCTAGTAAGCCTCTAGTTGACTAGCTCGTTGATCGACAGATAGTCATGGTTTCCTGACTATGGACATTGGATGTCATTGATAATGGGATCACATCATTAGGAGAATGATGTGATGGACAAGACCCAATCCTAAACATAGCATAAAGATCGTATAGTTCGTTTGCTAGAGTTTTTCCAATGTCAAGTATCTTTTCCTTAGACCATGAGATCGTGTAACTCCCGGATACCGTAGGAGTGCTTTGGGTATACCAAACGTCACAACGTAACTGGGTGACTATAAAGGTATACTACGGGTATCTCCGAAAGTGTCTGTTGGGTTGACATGGATCAAGACTGGGATTTGTCACTCCGTATGACGGAGAGATATCACTGGGCCCACTCGGTAATGCATCATCATTATGAGCTCAAAGGTGACCAAGTGTCTGGTCACGGGATCATGCATTACGGTACGAGTAAAGTGACTTGCCGGTAATGAGATTGAACGAGGTCTTGGGATACCGACGATCGAATCTCGGGCAAGTAACATACCGATTGACAAAGGGAATTGTATACGGGGTTGCTTGAATCCTCGACATCGTGGTTCATCCGATGAGATCATCGAGGAGCATGTGGGAGCCAACATGGGTATCCAGATCCCGCTGTTGGTTATTGACCGGAGAGTCGTCTCGGTCATGTCTACATGTCTCCCGAACCCGTAGGGTCTACACACTTAAGGTTCGATGACGCTAGGGTTGTAGGGATATGTGTATGCAGTAACCCGAATGTTTTTCGGAGTCCCGGATGAGATCCCGGACGTCATGAGGAGTTCCGGAATGGTCCGGAGGTAAAGAATTATATATAGGAAGTGCTATTTCGGCCATCGGGACAAGTTTCGGGGTCACCGGTATTGTACCGGGACCACCGGAAGGGTCCCAGGGGCCCACCGGGTGGGGCCACCTGCCCCGGGGGGCCACATGGGCTGTAGGGGGTGCGCCTTGGCCTACATGGGCCAAGGGCACCAGCCCCAAGAGGCACATGCGCCTAGGGTTTCAAAAGGGGAAGAGTCCCACAAGTGGAAGGCACCCCCTAGGTGCCTTGGGGGGGAGGGGAACCTCCCTTGGCCGCCGCCCCCCTAGGAGATTGGATCTCCTAGGGCCGGTGCCCCCCCTAGGCCCTCCTATATATAGTGGGGGAAGGAGGGCTTTTCATCCACGCCTTTGGTTGCCTCCTTCTCCCTCTCCAACACCTCCTCCTCTTCCATAGTGCTTGGCGAAGCCCTGACGGAGTATTGCAGCTCCATCACCACCACGCCGTCGTGCTGCTGCTGGAGCCATCTTCCTCAACCTCTCCTCTCCCCTTGCTGGATCAAGAAGGAGGAGACATCATCCGCTCCGTACGTGTGTTGAACGCGGAGGTGCCGTCCGTTCGGCGCTTGGTCATCGGTGATTTGGATCACGTCGTGTACGACTACCTCATCCCCGTTCTTTGAACGCTTCCGCTCGCGATCTACAAAGGTATGTAGATGCATCCGATCACTCGTTGCTAGATGAACTCATAGATGGATCTTGGTGAAACCGTAGGAAATTTTTTGTTTTCTGCAACATTCCCCAACAGTGGTATCAGAGCTAGGTCTATGCGTAGTTCTTCTTGCGCGAGTAGAACACAATTTGTTGTGGGCGTAGATGTTGTCAACTTTCTTGCCGCTACTAGTCTTATCTTGCTTCAACGGTATTGTGGGATGAAGTGGCCCAGACCAACCTTACACGTACGCTTACGTGAGACCGGTTCCACCGACTAACATGCACTAGTTGCATAAGGTGGCTGGCGGGTGACTGTCTCTCCTACTTTAGTTGGAGCGGATTCGATGAAAAGGGTCCTTATGAAGGGTAAATAGAAGTTGACAAATCACGTTGTGGCTTTCACGTAGGTAAGAAAACGTTCTTGCTAGAACCCTATTTCAGCCACGTAAAACTTGCAACAACAATTAGAGGACGTCTAACTTGTTTTTGCAGCAAGTGCTTTGTGATATGATATGGCCAAAGTTGTGATGAATGATGAATGATCTATATGTGATGTATGAGATGTTCATGCTATTGTAATAGGAATCATGACTTGCATGTCGATGAGTATGACAACCGGCAGGAGCCATAGGAGTTGTCTTTATTTTTTATATGACCTGCGTGTCATTGAGAAACGCCATGTAAATTACTTTACTTTATTGCTAAATGCGTTAGCCATAGTAGTAGAAGTAATAGTTGGCGAGCAACTTCATGGAGACACGATGATGGAGATCATGGTGTCAAGCCGGTGACAAGATGATCATGGAGCCCCAAGATGGAGATCAAAGGAGCTATGTGATATTGGCCATATCATGTCACTATTATTATTTGATTGCATGTGATGTTTATCATGTTTTGCATCTTGTTTACTTAGAACGACGGTAGTAAATAAGATGATCCCTCATAATAATTTCAAGCAAGTGTTCCCCCTAACTGTGCACCGTTGCGACAGTTCGTTGTTTCGAAGCACCACGTGATGATCGGGTGTGATAGATTCTAACGTTCACATACAACGGGTGTAAGACAGATTTACACATGCAAACACTTAGGTTGACTTGACGAGCCTAGCATGTACGGACATGGCCTCGGAACACAGAAGACCGAAAGGTCGAGCATGAGTCGTATAGAAGATATGATCAACATGAAGATGTTCACCGATGTTGACTAATCCGTCTCACGTGATGATCGGACACGGCCTAGTTGACTCGGATCATGTTATACTTAGATGACTAGAAGAGGGATGTCTATCTAAGTGGGAGTTCATTAAATAATTTGATTAGATGAACTTAATTATCATGAACTTAGTCTAAAATATTTACAATATGTCTTGTATATCAAATGGCCAACGTAGTCCTCAACTTCAACGCGTTCCTAGAGAAAACCAAGCTGAAAGACTATGGCAGCAACTACACGGACTGGGTCCGGAACCTGAGGATCATCCTCATAGCTGCCAAGAAAGATTATGTCCTACAAGCACCGCTAGGTGAAGCTCCCGTCCCACAAAACCAAGACATTATGAACGCTTGGCAGACACGTGTTGATGATTACTCCCTCGTTCAGTGCAGCATGCTTTACAGCTTAGAGACGGGGCTCCAAAAGCGTTTTGAGAGACATGGAGCATATGAGATGTTCGAAGAGCTGAAAATGGTTTTCCAAGCTCATGCCCGGGTCGAGAGATATGAGGTCTCCGACAAGTTCTTCAGCTGTAAGATGGAGGAAAATAGTTCTGTCAGTGAGCACATACTCACTATGTCTGGGTTACATAACCGCTTGACTCAGCTGGGAGTTAATCTCCCGGATGACGCAGTCATTGACAGAATCCTCCAGTCGCTTCTACCAAGCTACAAGAGCTTTGTGATGAACTTCAATATGCAGGGGATGGAAAAGACCATTCCTGAGGTATTTGCAATGCTGAAATCAGCGGAGGTAGAAGTCAAGAAGGAACATCAAGTGTTGATGGTGAATAAAACCACTAAGTTCAAGAAGGGCAAGGGTAAAAAGAACTTCAAGAAGGACGGCAAGGGAGTTGCCACGCCCGGCAAGCAAGCTGCCGGGAAGAAGCCAAAGAACGGACCCAAGCCCGAGACTGAGTGCTTTTATTGCAAGGAAAGCGGTCACTGGAAGCGGAACTGCCCCAAATACCTAGCGGACAAGAAGGCCGGCAAAACGAAAGGTATATGTGATATACATGTAATTGATGTGTACCTTACTAGTACTCGTAGTAGCTCCTGGGTATTTGATACCGGTGCAGTTGCTCACATTTGTAACTCAAAGCAGGAGCTGCGGAATAAACAGAGACTGGCGAAGGACGAGGTGACGATGCGCGTCAGGAATGGTTCCAAGGTCGATGTGATCGCCGTCGGCACGCTACCTCTACATTTACCTACGGGATTAGTTTTAAACCTCAATAATTGTTATTTAGTGCCAGCTTTGAGCATGAACATTGTATCGGGATCTCGTTTAATTCGAGATGGCTACTCATTTAAATCCGAGAATAATGGTTGTTCTATTTATATGAGAGGTATGTTTTATGGTCATGCTCCCATGGTGAATGGTTTATTTTTAATGAATCTCGAGCGTAATGCTACACATGTTCATAGTGTGAATACCAAAAGATGTAAGGTTGATAATGATAGCCCCACATATTTGTGGCACTACCGCCTTGGTCACATAGGTGTCAAACGCATGAAGAAGCTCCATGCAGATGGACTTTTAGAGTCTCTTGATTATGAATCATTTGACACGTGCGAACCATGCCTCATGGGTAAAATGACCAAGACTCCGTTCTCAGGAACAATGGAGCGAGCAACCAACTTATTGGAAATCATACATACTGATGTGTGCGGTCCAATGAGTGTTGAGGCTCGCGGTGGCTATCGTTATGTTCTCACCCTCACTGATGACTTGAGTAGATATGGGTATATCTACTTAATGAAACACAAGTCTGAGACCTTTGAAAAGTTCAAGGAATTTCAGAGTGAGGTTGAGAATCAACGTGACAGAAAAATCAAGTTTTTGCGATCAGATCGTGGAGGAGAATACTTGAGTCACGAATTTGGCACACACTTAAGAAAATGTGGAATAGTTTCACAACTCACACCGCCTGGAACACCTCAGCGTAATGGTGTGTCCGAACATCGTAATCGCACTCTATTAGATATGGTGCGGTCTATGATGTCTCTTACCGATTTACCGCTATCTTTTTGGGGCTATGCTTTAGAGACTGCCGCATTCACTTTAAATAGGGCTCCGTCGAAATCCGTTGAGACGACACCGTATGAATTGTGGTTTGGGAAGAAACCTAAGCTGTCGTTTCTAAAAGTTTGGGGATGCGATGCTTATGTCAAGAAACTTCAACCTGAAAAGCTCGAACCCAAGTTGAAAAAATGCGTCTTCATAGGATACCCTAAAGAAACTGTTGGGTATACCTTCTACCTCAGATCCGAGGGCAAGATCTTTGTTGCCAAGAATGGATTCTTTCTAGAGAAGGAGTTTCTCTCAAAAGAAGTGAGTGGGAGGAAAGTAGAACTTGATGAAGTATTACCTCTTGAACCGGAAAATGGCGCAACTCAAGAAAATGTTCCTGAGGTGCCTGCACCGACTAGAGAGGAAGTTAATGATGATGATCATGAAACTTCAGATCAAGTTGCTACTGAACTTCGAAGGTCCACAAGGACACGTTCCGCACCAGAGTGGTATGGCAACCCTGTCTTGGAAGTCATGTTGTTAGACAACGGAGAACCTTCGAACTATGAAGAAGCGATGGCGGGCCCGGATTCCGACAAATGGCTAGAAGCCATGAAATCCGAGATAGGATCCATGTATGAAAACGAAGTGTGGACTTTGACTGACTTGCCCGTTGAACGGCGAGCCATAGAAAATAAATGGATTTTTAAGAAGAAGACAGACGCGGATGGTAATGTGACCATCTATAAAGCTCGGCTTGTCGCTAAGGGTTATCGACAAGTTCAAGGGGTTGATTACGATGAGACTTTCTCACCGGTAGTGAAGCTGAAGTCCGTCCGAATCATGTTAGCAATTGCCGCATTCTACGATTATGAGATATGGCAATTGGACGTCAAAACGGCATTCCTTAATGGTTTCCTTAAGGAAGAATTGTATATGATGCAGCCGGAAGGTTTTGTCGATCCTAAGAATGCTGACAAGGTGTGCAAGCTCCAACGCTCAATTTATGGGCTGGTGCAAGCATCTCGGAGTTGGAACATTCGCTTTGATGAGATGATCAAAGCGTTTGGGTTTACGCAGACTTATGGAGAAGCCTGCGTTTATAAGAAAGTGAGTGGGAGCTCTGTAGCATTTCTCATACTATATGTAGATGACATACTTTTGATGGGAAATGATATAGAACTCTTGGACAGCATTAAGGCCTACTTGAATAAGAGTTTTTCAATGAAGGACCTTGGAGAAGCTGCTTATATATTAGGCATCAAGATCTATAGAGATAGATCAAGACGCCTCATAGGTCTTTCACAAAGCACATACCTTGATAAGATATTGAAGAAGTTCAATATGGATCAGTATAAGAAGGGGTTCTTGCTTGTGCTACAAGGTGTGAAATTGAGCTCAACTCAATGTCCGACCACGGCAGAAGATATAGAAGAGATGAGTGTCATCCCCTATGCCTCAGCCATAGGTTCTATTATGTATGCCATGCTGTGTACTAGACCTGATGTAAACCTTGCCGTAAGTTTGGTAGGAAGGTACGAAAGTAATCCCGGCAAGGAACACTGGACAGCGGTCAAGAATATCCTGAAGTACCTGAAAAGGACTAAGGAAATGTTTCTCGTTTATGGAGGTGACGAAGAGCCCGTCGTAAAGGGTTACGTCGACGCTAGCTTCGACACATATCTGGATGACTCTAAGTCACAAACCGGATACGTGTATATTTTGAATGGTGGGGCAGTAAGCTGGTGCAGTTGCAAGCAGAGCGTCGTGGCGGGATCTACATGTGAAGCGAAGTACATGGCAGCCTCGGAGGTAGCACATGAAGCAATCTGGGTGAAGGAGTTCATCACCGACCTAGGAGTCATACCCAATGCGTCGGGGCCGATCAAGCTCTTCTGTGACAACACTGGAGCTATTGCACTCGCCAAGGAGCCCAGGTTTCACAAGAAGACAAGGCACATCAAGCGATGCTTCAACTCCATTCGTGAAAATGTTCAAGATGGAGACATAGATATTTGTAAAGTACATACGGACCTGAATGTAGCAGATCCGTTGACTAAACCTCTCCCTAGGGCAAAACATGATCAACACCAGAATTCCATGGGTGTTCGATTCATCACAATGTAACTAGATTATTGACTCTAGTGCAAGTGGGAGACTGTTGGAAATATGCCCTAGAGGCAATAATAAAAGCATTATTATTATATTTCCTTGTTCATGATAATTGTCTTTATTCATGCTATAATTGTGTTATCCGGAAATCGTAATACATGTGTGAATAACAGACACCAACATGTCCCTAGTAAGCCTCTAGTTGACTAGCTCGTTGATCGACAGATAGTCATGGTTTCCTGACTATGGACATTGGATGTCATTGATAATGGGATCACATCATTAGGAGAATGATGTGATGGACAAGACCCAATCCTAAACATAGCATAAAGATCGTATAGTTTGTTTCCTAGAGTTTTTCCAATGTCAAGTATCTTTTCCTTAGACCATGAGATCATGTAACTCCCGCATACCGTAGGAGTGCTTTGGGTATACCATACGTCACAACGTAACTGGGTGACTATAAAGGTATACTATGGGTATCTCCGAAAGTGTCTGTTGGGTTGACATGGATCAAGACTGGGATTTGTCACTCCGTATGACGGAGAGGTATCACTGGGCCCACTCGGTAATGCATCATCATTATGAGCTCAAAGGTGACCAAGTGTCTGGTCACGGGATCATGCATTACGGTACGAGTAAAGTGACTTGCCGGTAACGAGATTGAACGAGGTATTGGGATACCGACGATCGAATCTCGGGCAAGTAACATACCGATTGACAAAGGGAATTGTATACGGGGTTGCTTGAATCCTCGACATCGTGGTTCATCCGATGAGATCATCGAGGAGCATGTGGGAGCCAACATGGGTATCCAGATCCCGCTGTTGGTTATTCACCGGAGAGTCGTCTCGGTCATGTCTACATGTCTCCCGAACCCGTAGGGTCTACACACTTAAGGTTCGGTGACGCTAGGGTTGTAGGGATATGTGTATGCAGTAACCCGAATGTTGTTCGGAGTCCCGGATGAGATCCCGGACGTCACGTGGAGTTTCGGAATGGTCCGGAGGTAAAGAATTATATATAGGAAGTGCTATTTCGGCCATCGGGACAAGTTTCGGGGTCACCGGTATTGTACCGGGACCACCGGAACGGTCCCGGGGGCCCACCGGGTGGGGCCACCTGCCCCGGGGGGGCACATGGGCTGTAGGGGGTGCGCCTTGGCCTACATGGGCCAAGGGCACCAGCCCCAAGAGGCCCATGCGCCTAGGGTTTCAAAAGGGGAAGAGTCCCACAAGTGGAAGGCACCCCCTAGGTGCCTTAGGGGGAGGGAAACCTCCCTTGGCCGCCACCCCCCCTAGGAGATTGGATCTCCTAGGGCCGCCCCCCCTAGGCCCTCCTATATATAGTGGGGGAAGGAGGGCTTTTCATCCACGCCTTTGGTTGCCTCCTTCTCCCTCTCCAACACCTCCTCCTCCTCCATAGTGCTTGGCGAAGCCCTGACGGAGTATTGCAGCTCCATCACCACCACGCCGTCGTGCTGCTGCTAGAGCCATCTTCCTCAACCTCTCCTCTCCCCTTGTTGGATCAAGAAGGAGGAGACGTCATCCGCTCCGTACGTGTGTTGAACGCGGAGGTGCCGTCCGTTCGGCGCTTGGTCATCGGTGATTTGGATCACGTCGTGTACGACTACCTCATCCCCGTTCTTTGAACGCTTCCGCTCGCGATCTACAAAGGTATGTAGATGCATCCGATCACTCGTTGCTAGATGAACTCATAGATGGATCTTGGTGAAACCGTAGGAAATTTTTTGTTTTCTGCAACGTTCCCCAACACCATCCTCCATCACCAATTTCATGATGCTCACCGCCGTGTGTGAGTTATTCCATCGTAGGCTTGTTGGACGGTGATGGGTTGGATGAGATTTATCATGTAATCGAGTTAGTTTTGTTAGGGTTTGATCCCTAGTATCCACTATGTTCTGAGATTGATGTTGCTATGACTTTGCTATGCTTAATGCTTGTCACTAGGGCCCGAGTGCCATGATTTCAGATCTGAACCTATTATGTTTTCATGAATATATGTGAGTTCTTGATCCTATCTTGCAAGTCTATAGTCACCTACTATGTGTTATGATCCGGCAACCCCGAAGTGACAATAATCGGGACCACTCCCGGTGATGACCATAGTTTGAGGAGTTCATGTATTCACTATGTGCTAATGCTTTGTTCCGGTTCTCTATTAAAAGGAGGCCTTAATATCCCTTAGTTTCCAATAGGACCCCGCTGCCACGGGAGGGTAGGACAAAAGACGTCATGCAAGTTCTTTTCCATAAGCACGTATGACTATATACGAAACACATGCCTACATTACATTGATGAATTAGAGCTAGTTCCGTGTCACCCTATGTTATGACTGTTACATGATGAACCGCATCCGGCATAATTATCCATCACTGATCCGGTGCCTACGAGTTTTCCATATACTGGTTTACGCTTATTTACTTTCCCGCTGCTACTGTTACAATCACTACAAAATACCAAAAACATTACTTTTGTTGTCTTTACTTTTGCTGCCTCTACCACCACTATCATATTACTTTGCTACTAAACACTTTGCTGCAGATACTAAGTTTCCAGGTGTGGTTGAATTGACAACTCAGCTGCTAATACTTGAGAATATTCTTTGGCTCCCCTTGTGTCGAATCAATAAATTTGGGTTGAATACTCTACCCTCGAGAGCTGTTGCGATCCCCTATACTTGTGGGTTATCAGTATTCGTGAGCAAGCAAGTTGGATGCACACCCACTTAGTTTCTTTTGTTTAGCTTTCATACATTTATAGCTCTAGTGCATCTGTTGCATAGCAATCCCTACTCCTCACATTAACATCAATTGATGGGCATCTCCATAGCCCGTTGATTAGACGCGTTGATGTGAGACTTTCTCCTTTTTTGTCTTCTCCACATAACCCCCTCTTTATATTCTATTCCACCCATAGTGCTGTATCCATGGCTCACGCTCATGTATTGCGTGAAAGTTGAAAAAAGTTTGAGATTACTAAAGTGTGAAACAATTGCTTGGCTTGTCATCGGGGTTGTGCATGATGAGAGCATTCTTGTGTGACGAAAATGGAGCATGACCAAACTATATGATTTTGTAGGGATGAACTTTCTTTGGCCATGTTATTTTGAGAAGCATGATTGCTTAGTTAGTATGCTTGAAGTATTATTATTTTTATGTCAATATTAAACTTTTATCTTGAATCTTATGGATCTGAACATTCATGCCACAATAAAGAAGATTACATTGATGATTATGTTAGGTAGCATTCCATATCAAAAATTCTGTTGTTATCATTTACCTACTCGAGGACGAGCAGGAATTAAGCTTGGGGATGCTTGATACGTCTCCAACGTATCTATAATTTGTGATTGTTCCATGCTATTATATTATCTGTTTTGGATGTTTCTGTGCTTTATTAAACACTTTTATATTATTTTTGGGACTAACCTATTAACCCAGAGCAAAGTGCCAGTTTCTGTTTTCCCCCTTCTTTTAGTGTTTCGCAGAAAAGGAATATCAAACTGAGTCCAAACGGAATGAAACCTTCGGGAGCGTGATTTTTGGAACGAACGTGATCCAGGAGACTTGGAGTTGAAGTCAAGGAAGCTTTGAGGTGGCCACGAGGCAGGGAGGCGTGCCCCACCCTCGTGGGCCCCTCGTGGCTCCCCTGACCGACTTCTTTCACCTATATATATCCATATACCCTAAAAACATCAGAGAGCAGAATAGATCAGGAGTTCCGCCGCCAGAAGCCTCCGTAGCCACCGGAAACCAATCTAGACCCGTTCCAGCACCCTGCCGGAGGGGGGAATCCCTCTCCGGTGGCCATCTTCATCATACCAGCGCTCTCCATGACGAGGAGGGAGTAGTCCACCCTCAGGGCTGAGGGTATGTACTAGTAGCTATGTGTTTGATCTCTCTCTCTCTCGTGTTCTTGAGGTGGTACGATCTTGATCTATCGCGAGCTTTGCTATTATAGTTGAATCTTATGATGTTTCTCCCCCTCTACTCTCTTGTAATGGATTGAGTGTTCCCTTTGAAGTTATCTTATCGGATTGAGTCTTTAAGGATTTGAGAACACTTGATGTATGTCTTGCATGTGCTTATCTATGGTGACAATGGGATATCACGTGATCTACTTGATGTATGTTTTGATGATCAACTTGCGGGTTCTGCTCATGAACTTATGCATAGGGGTTGGCACACGTTTTCGTCTTGACTCTACGGTAGAAACTTTGGGGCACTCTTTGAAGTTCTTTGTGTTGGTTGAATAGATGAATTTGAGATTGTGTGATGCATATCGTATAATCATACCCACAGATACTTGAGGTGACATTGGAGTATCTAGGTGACATTAGGGTTTTGGTTGATTTGTGTCTTAAAGTGTTATTCTAGTACGAACTCTATGATAGATTGAACGGAAAGAATAGCTTCGTGTTATTTTACTACGGACTCTTAAATAGATCGATCAAAAAGGATAACTTTGAGGTGGTTTCGTACCCTACCATAATCTCTTCGTTTGTTCTACGCTATTAGTGACTTTGGAGTGACTCTTTGTTGCATGTTGAGTGATAGTTATATGATCCAATTATGTTATTATTGTTGAGAGAACTTGCACTAGTGAAAGTATGAACCCTAGGCCTTGTTTCCTAGCATTGCAATATCGTTTGTGCTCACTTTTATCATTAGTTACATTGCTGTTTTTATATTTTCAGATTACAAAAACCATTATCTACTATCCATATTGCACTTGTATCACCATCTCTTCGCCAAACTAGTGCACCTATACAATTTACCATTGTATTGAGTGTGTTGGGGACACAAGAGACTCTTTGTTATTTGGTTGCAGGGTTGTTTGAGAGAGACCATCTTCATCCTACGCCTCCCACGGATTGATAAAGCTTAGGTCATCCACTTGAGGGAAATTTGCTACTGTCCTACAAACCTCTGCACTTGAAGGCCCAACAATGTCTACAAGAAGAAGGTTGTGTAGTAGACATCAGTGAGCTACTCGACCATGGAGGATGAGTTGTTGCGTGATGTGTGGCTGGCCGTAACCGCGGATTTCATAGGCAGGATCAGAGGGCCGTCCTTCTGGGGGTAAGTGCATTAAACGTTTCATGTAGGAAAGCACAATGCGCCCTACGACATGTACATCATTCAACGACGTAGCATGAGGTCGTTGTCGTATCGTTGGCGCGCTATCCAGATTAGCGCCATCAAGTTTTGCAAATTGGTTAGTCAGCTCGAGGCAAGGTGGCCATTACACGGGGACATGGAAGAGATGGTAAATTTTATTTCCTCTTGCTCAACCCCGTTGATTGATTCATTCACTCAATGTTGGTCAACACATTATATGTAGCCCGCACGCGCCACCATGTTGTACCATTGGTCAGATGGCGGTCATTTACGTGCGCAAACTGTTGGGTGAAGCTGAAGGGGAAGTATGTGTCATGAAAAACTTGTTCGACATCTGGGATCTAGTCAAATTTGAGACCTTATTGTACTAGACTTAATTTGCATGCTATGTGTGGATGATTTGTGCTATTTTATATCGAAACTTTGATGAAGTTTATATGAATTTCATCTACTTTGTTAAAATGTGGTTTGAAATGCATGTGGCTAGCGTTGGATGGCTGCCTCCCGCATCTGTGTCCGCAGACTGGCCCCCCTGTCCGCGGATGGATGGAGAAGCTTTTTTGTGGGTTGCCGTTGGAAATGCCCTTAGGTGGCCACCGCCTAAAAATCTTTACCAAGAAGCCTGCTGATGATACAAAAGGTGGAATCTAAGAGTGTTGTTTGGGGTCACGATATGTAAACTGGAGTCTACTTCCTTTTCGCGGCTGTGGCTCTCAAGAACTCCACGTACCCAAAAAATATTCAAGCTGACTATGGTCTGTGGTCCTACCCGCAGCAACAACAAAGATGCATTCTTCCTTGAGCTTACCCCCCGAAAACCTCCTCCGGGTACAAAATGGAAATTTCAATCAAATTTATCGCGCCCGCGATAAGAACCGCGCCAATGAGGATCATAGCCGTCTAGTCAGGTTCCGCAACACTCTCAATACTTGCGAGCTCAAGGAGATGCACCTACAAAACAGGAAGTTCACTTGAAGCAAAGGACAAAATCCCACTCTTTGCAAACTCGATACCTTCTTTTGTAACAAAGATTGGGACATAGATTTCAGGACACACATTCTACATGCCCTTTCATCATCAGTTTCTGCCCACTGCCCACTGCCCACTTTTGCTCGCCAACAATGTTGTACCAAAGAAGCCCAAGTCCTTCCACTTCGAGAACCATTGGATCAAGATGCCCGGTTTCCAAAATGTAGTGAGTGAATCTTGGAACAAACACTCTGCTCATGTTGAGCTATTTCAAATACTCTTCCACAAGCTAAAGAGAACGGGTCAGAAACTATGCAAATGGAGCAAGACCCTATTTGCAAAATGCAAACTCCAGTTGTATATGGCCCTAAAGGTTATTATCTGATACGTCTCCAACATATCTATAATTTTTGATTGTTTCATGCTATTACATTATAAATCTTGGGTTGCTTTTATATCATTTTTTGGGACTAACCCATTAACCCAATGCCTAGTGCCAGTTCGTATTTTTGGCTTTTCAGAAAATCAATACCAAACGAAGTCCAAACACGATGAAACTTTACGATGATTTTTTTGGGACAAGATGGGACCCTAAAAGGTTCGGTAGGAGGCCAGAAGACCTACGAGAGAGCCACGAGCTCACAGGGCGTGCCCTGGGGGGGTAGGGCGTGCCCCTGAGCTCGTGGGCCTCACGCAGCTCCATTTGGCCTAGTTCCACCTCTGTCACATATATTCCCAAACCAACAGGGAGCCACCCGAAACACTTTTTTCGTCGCCGCAAGCTTCTGTTCTTCCATGATCCCATTTGAAGACATTTTCCGGTACTCTGCCGAAGGGGAAACCAATCACGGAGGGCTTATACATCATCCTTGTTGCATTTCGATGACGCGTGAGTGTTAACCACAGACCTAGGGGTCCATAGCTAGTAGTTAGATGGCTTCTTCTCTCTCTTTGATCTTCAGTACAATGTTCTTCTCGATCTTCTTCAAGTTTTATCCGATGTAATCTTCTTTTGTGGTGTGTTTGTTGGATCCGATGAACTATTGGTTTATGATCAGATTATTCATTAAAAGTAATCGAGTCTTTTCTGAACTTTATTATGCATGATTGTTATAGCTTTGTATTTCTTTCTGATCTATCTGTTTGGTTTGGCCAACTAGATTGATTTGTCTTTAGTGGGAGGGGTGCTTTGTAATGGGTTCAATCTTGCGGTTTCCTCACCCAGTGACAGAACGGGTAGCGAGGTACGGATTATATTGTTTCTATTAAGGGTAAAACAACGAGGTTTAATCATATTGCTTGAGTTTATTTTGTCTACACCATGTCATCTTGCTTAAGGCGCTGTTATGTTTGTCATGAACTATATACCATAAATGCATGCTGGATAGCGGTCAATTGGTGGAGTAATAGTAGTAGATGCAGGTAGGAGTCAGTCTACTTATCACGGACGTGATGCCTGTATACATGATCATTGCCATGAATACGTCATAACTATGCGCTTTTCTATCAATTGCTCAATAGTAATTTGTTTATCCACCGTATGCTATTGTTTTGAGAAAGAAGTCTCTAGTGAAAACTATGGCCCCCGGGTCTACTTTAATCATATCATAAGAACCAAAAAAATTGATGGAATTTATTTACTTTTGTTTTGTTTGGCAAATTATCCATCTACTTATACAAGTTTTGATCCTTGCAAGTAACGAGATCAAGGGGATTGACAACCCTCTTATCTGTGTTGGGTGCAAGTATTTGCTTTTGTGTGTGCAGGTGTTGTTCACTAGGATTTGATTGGTACCCCTTCTCGTTCAATGAACCTTGGTTCTTAACTGAGGGAAATACTTATCGCTACTATATTACTTCACCCTTCCTCTTTGGGGAAAATCCCAACGCAGCTCACAAGTAGCATTATCCATCTTGACTTGGCCCAAGAACAGCGGGTACTTTCCCCGGATGAGTGTGATCTTCGAAAAAGACTTAAGAGGAAGGTCATTAGCTTGGTAGTGCTGTAAGAGGCTAGAATGCGACAAAATTCCAGAATCACAAATCTGAAAGAAGGGGATGCCAACACTCGATATTTCCACCTCTGGGGTCAATCACCGCAGGCGAAAAACCTTTATCCAGCGCCTCAAGCACAACAATGGCTGGGTTACTGAACATGGGCATAAGGAAAATATTGTGCATCAACACTTCACTAACATTGCTACGAAAGGGCCCCTGCGCAGCACAAACATCAACTAGGACATCCTTCCTCCTCATGGTTGTGATCTTCAGGGCCTTGATGAGCCTTTCTCAAAGGAAGAAGTGAAGGTTGCCAGGCAACAAAGTCTCGGGACCGGATGAGTTCACCGGGGAGCTTGCATGAATACTGTCAAAGGTGACATCATGATGGCCATCAACCACTTCGCGAGCCTCCATGCCTATCATTTTCACTGGTTGAACTCCGTGAGTGTCGCCCTTATTCCGAGGAAGATGGTACCGAGGACATCACCGACTTCCGCCCCATAAGTCTTATACATGTCGTTGCTAAGATCATTGCCTAATTGATGCCCAACAACCTTGCCCCTCACATGAATGACCTAGTCTCACGAGCTCAAAGTGCATTCATTAAAAGAAGGTGCATCCATGATATTTTCATGTATGTGCGCAACCTCACGCGACGACTCCACTGCAAGAAAACCCTGGCTCTTCTTTTCAAGCTGGACATTAAAAAAGCATTTGACTTTGTGAGATGGGACTTCTTGCTTGATTTGCTCCAACACCTTAGTTTCCCCCCTCGATTCGGAGGCTGGGTCTCGGCTCTCTTGTCTATGGCTTCTTCGTGTGTTCTGCTCAACGGTGTTTCTGGTACCCCCAATAAAGCTTGGGTATGGTTCAATGAAAATGGTAAATCTTTTGCCGAATTTCAAAAGTAAGTACTGATGTGAATAGTTTTTCCATGCGAGGAATGTACCTGAACAATAGATTTGTAAGGCAGCAAGTGGGCTGGAGCAAAGAATAGATGTTTTGCTCATGTCTCAAGCTGTCTGTCTAGTCTACGAAATTCCTTGCAAACACGGCAAGGCTGCTTCCGGTTGCACATACTGTGCGTACTCCTTTTGAGATGCTAACAATTTCAATTTAAGCATTTGCATCTTCATGGACATCAAATTACGTTATCTTGGTGTTAAAAAAAGGCTTTGTCTTGGCTAAATCCTGACGCCTTACCTAAGTAATCTAAAATTTAAAAATTTCAAAATTACAAGCAGCCCGTCTAGCTCAGTTGGTAGAGCGCAAGGCTCTTAACCTTGTGGTCGTGGGTTCGAGCCCCACGGTGGGCGCTTGTGTATGTTCTTTGCTGTTTTCATTATTTTTTGTTACATTGGCTTTGCTTCAACTCATACTAAAAGTTTTTGTGTGTACTACTCAGAAGGTTTCCTAAAAATGTTTGGATATTACCACAATCCACGGGGATACATTTTTACAAATGCATCAAAACTAGCGACATATCTTTACAAATTACATTTGTTTGCTTCAACTCATACTAAAAGTTTTTGTGTGTACTACTCAGAAGGTTTCCTAAAAATGTTTGGATATTACCACAATCCACGGGGATACATTTTTACAAATGCATCAAAACTAGCGACATATCTTTACAAATTACATTTGTTTGCTTCAACTGATACTAAAAGATTTCGTATGCAATATTCAGAAGATTCCCTAAACATGTTTAGAGAATACAATCCACAGGGAAACATTTTTACCACTGTATATCTTTACAAATTAAAATCCAGGGATATGCATCAAAACAAGTACACAATCATGTCATGGATTCCTACAAATATGCAAACCAGGCAAACCAATGCTCGCTTAGACACAAAAAAAAAAACTAATGCCCAAAATCTTCTGTGAAACATGCAAAGCATCTTGACATCGAAATATAGTTCACGCACACGGTTTGCCAAGCAGAACTCGCTGCTCGTGCATGGCAGCTAGTGAAATATGCAAGCCATTCAATATATCAGATTCCAGAGAAAATTTGCATCACATCAAGAAGACAAATTACAAGCCATTCAATATATCTTCTGCGAAACATGCAAAGCATCTTGACATCGAAATATAGTTCACTCACACGGTTTGCCAAGCAGAACTCGCTGCTCGTGCATGGCAGCTAGTGAAATATGCAAGCCATTCAATATATCAGATTCCAGAGAAATTTTGCATCACATCAAGAAGACAAATTACAAGAGAAAATTTGCGACAAGACCCACTGCCCTAGCAATAGCATCAGCAGCGGGCCGACTGTTAACAGTACAACTACAACTATATGTCAACAATAGGCTGACAGTTCACAGTACAGGTACACCACCATCCATTGGGTCACAGATGGTGAACAATATGACCCAGCATCTCCATGGTACGGCAGTCCATTATGTGATTTTCAGGCAACAGTCCATTCCAGTGATCATTTGAAGATTCCTGTGGCTGTTTTCCGTAGGATGTCTTGGATCTGTTTGATGCAGTATAAATAAGTGTTTAAGGGGGATGTTTGTGCACATATATTAAACAAGAAAGAATCAAAAAAGAAAGTCAGCAGAAGAGTTACTTGTTTTGTTGATAGACCTATATTTCCCAAGTCCGAAAGCTGCCAAATCACGTTATGTTAAAAAAAAGCTGACAAAAACAGGTGACCTTCACATTCAGTATTAAGGCTTTCATGGTACAGAAATCTTACAGATTGGAATGGTCTGGGCGAATCCTCCCGGAGCTCAAGAATGTACTCTGCTCTCTTTTCACCAATTCCCTGAAGAAGAAATGGGAAACATTAGTAGGAAAAGGACATGCCGCTATACCATCCATTAGATTATTATGAAATGTAAGGACCATACTTTTAGTTGCTGTAGCTCTTCCCTGCACCCATGGATAGGCCGAGTAAATAATTAGAAAGGATAAAAAGATGCCTTGTGCGTTTAACAGAAGCCAACTACATAAATGAACTATAAAAAAATTGAGAGTTTGAACTTACTTGTTCGCAACATTTAAGAACTCGAGATATTGTTGGATAAGAGATTCCTGCGTAACATAAGAGATCTTTAGAGATCGGTCCTGAACTAAAGCAAGTTGCTGATATATGAAATAGGAGAAAAATCATGCAGACCTTTAGGTTAGATCCCAGTGCATTAAACTTATCAAGAGGTGTACCATCTGAATTCTTCTCAACTATGTGACATGCTCCTATTGGAGTTTTGGGATCCAATGAAGGAGGGTAATTGACATTACAAGGAGTCATCATGTTTGAAGGAATGGGAGATAGAGCTTTCCTAAAAGGAGATTCAGACTTGTCCTCTTTGCAAGGTGTTAACGAAGGGGGTACCTCTGCATAAAACATGTCATATGGCTCAGACTCTAAAATGGAAACATAGATCAAGTTCCAAAGTTATACAACAAGCAAACGACAAGTAGATTGTGTGCGCTTACTTTTAATTGAATAGCTACCTTTTGTAATTTAAACAGTTTCATTTCTGCATAAGTCCATTGTTGGTGCAACTATCGTTTTGTATGTTTTTTTGCTCTTGTGTGTTCATTAGAGTTTTCCTTTTTGTTTCTTGGTTTACTGATCTTCGTACGTTCAGAATCTATATCCGCCACAAATATAATAAAACTCATCTGCATATTTCAAACAACACACCTTTCTTAGTTGTCTTTACTTCATCTCGTGAGCCTTGTCTTGGTGTGTTTTCAACTGCTGAATCAAAAAGCACCCTGTGCAACAGAAGATAAAATAGCTCAGAGCTTGTAATTTCAGATGGTCTATGTCAGACTTGCAGAGCCAAATTGGAGACACTGACTTTTTTATCTTAGCACCGTCTTGGTCCGTTGCTTTAGCTCTTCCAGACACCCGGGCAGATAGCGGTTGTTTCACATGGCTCATGGAAGAAGGAGTCCTCCATCCGGTTGGGGAGAAAAGTCCATTCATTCTTTGGGTGCTCTTAGTTTTCCCCCTTGATTCCAGCCACAACTGCAATTTTGCTTCCATGTCCACCTTTACTTTTGGAGTGTGTTCCTTGCTTGCTGAAGCCATGTTGGTCACCATATGTCCTGAACGAGCAGCCATACCTATTGTGTGGACTGCCTCCTGGTATACCACAGGATTCTGTGACAAATGAAAAGCAATCAGCATGGATTTATACTCTGTGGGATTGAGACATCTTGAGCAGTAACTCACCAGGCAAGCTATCATCACAGCACGGCTATTGCCTCCTAGAGAATCTTGCAGAATGCGGGTCAATCTACTCTCCCTATAAGGTACCCGTGACTCATTGTTCTTGAGAGCTGAAATGACATTAGACAATGCAAACAACGATGAACTGATTTTAGAGCTTTCTTGAAGGCGGACCCCTTCATTGCAAGCCCTTCTGTTGTCCTCATTTCCTGAAATGAAACCAACACAGCATGTCTTAAACTGGATGTCCAAAGCTTCATATGTTATATCCACCTTATTGCAGGGGGGTCGTACCAGCAAGGTCGATGAGGTTAAGCTTCCCTTTGACAGTATCATTACTGACCCTGATAGACAGCACAGCGTGGCTTCTACTCGAGACATCATTCAGGCCTGTATGGGCGGCTTTCCTCCTTTGCACACCTATCGAGTAGACTTCCTGAAACTCCTCCATGGATCGCACGGGGACCTTAAACCATGAAAAGACAACAGTAAGCGCACTGCCTAAGGTACATTCCAGCAAACACGTAGACTCAAGGATGATGACCAAGCGCCAGCATATTACCCAAGCCAAGCCCTTGAGCTGCAGGTTACCAAATTTGTCATCCAACGCCATGATCTCCTTTGCCTTGGGCTCGAGCAAGTCATAGCACCGTTCCATGTACACCTCGTAGTATGAGATCTCGACAGAGCACCAGGTGCCGGTACAGCGCGCCAGGATCGTCGCGACCGACAAGGGGATGAGCCCCGGCAGATCTTCGCTGCCCTGCGTAGCAACAAGGTTTGTTTCAGAAACAGGCTCTCAGTGTGGCAGTGCGACATCTCGACAAACAGGTTATGGGCAAGGCCGGGAGAATGGAGTGGGCACCTGCATGGTGTAGGTCTTGCCGCTGCCCGTTGCCCCATAGGCAAACACGGTCGCGTTGATGCCCTCGAAGATGCCCGGGATCAGGGCGCTGACCTCCTGGTCGAATACGTCGGAGACCCTGTCCTCCTTGCCGAAGTAGGCGTCCACCTTGTAGCACTCGCTCCGGCTGCATGATTCAGGAACAGATCGGTTTACCAGCGGAAGGATCACGAAACAGGCGAGCAAAAGAGGTAGAATTAGCCGTGGGCGCAGCTACACTAAGAGTTAATCAGATCTCAAATCATGTTGCGTTTTCCTAACGGATGAACGAGAAGGGAAGGGAGCTGCGAATTTAAGGAAATTGCCGGTGATTGCTCGATTGGCACAGGAACGACTCGAGGCGGGTACCTGGTGTGCTGATCCTTGAGCTGGACGGTGACCTCGCCGCCGGGGTGGTCGCCGATGAGGGAGACGCAGGGGGGCACCGCTGCCGAGCTGGCCTCCGAGGGGAGGAGCGGGCGCACCCGCAGCACGACGCGCACTAGCTGCGAGGAGGAGGAGGAGGCGGCGCTCGCCATTGGGGAGAGGCTGACGCGGTGCACGGGACGGGGCGGGGTCGAAGGCGCGGAGTAGATCGGGATGAGGCGAAGAGCACGGTGGCCGTTGTGAAGCTGCCGGGGAAGCGGTTCGAATTTGAACACGGGAGGCGGGTCTGACGAGGAACGCCTGGGCGCGGTGAGCACGCGAGTAGCTCGTGTGACTCGTGAGAGCATCTCCTCGAATATTCTACCCAGGCCTGGTGTTAGTCTCCCTTGTGTTCCGTGCCAAATTTTGATCGTAAATTAATTAATAAAATACAAGATCTATGCGATGCAAAAATAAATATATACAAGCTTTGTAGTACTCTCTTTGTCCTAAAATATGTGCCTTAACTTTGTACTATTTTAATATAAAATTATATTAAAATTAAGACATTTATTTTAAGATGGAGGGAGTATGATGCGAAATAAGGCAACCAAAAAAGGTTTTAGGGCAGAAGGGAGAAAGTTTTAGGGCATTAGAAACTTGTAGCAGATGATGTAAACTTGATGCCCAAAACTAATTGTTTGATGTATTTGATTTTTTAAATAAATTCTTCAGTTACTTAAAGTTTAGGAATGCAATCACGTCCAACAATTTTCAGGAAGAGCCTAAGCAAACCGCAATTCGTCATTTGTAACATTCGGAAAATCATGCTACAGTAACTCCATACTAATGATGCCAAGTCATCAAGATTAACTAAGCCAAATTACCACTTGATAAAATCAACGCCAATTTCAATATTTAAAATAAAATAAAATAAATTGTTTCTTCAAATAGTAAAATTAAAATGTTTACAATATTCTATAAATTCCCTGATCGTTGTCATGTTGAACCCAACATTATTTGACCCACCAATTAAATCCTAGAAAATTAATAAATGGCCCAACCGTAGTTAAATTAATCATTTAAATATAAACAACAACAACCACAACAACAACAACAACAACAACAAGTTGAGATAGGCTAGAGGTGAAACCCATAATATCTCGCAACCAACTCATGGCTCTGGCACATAGATAGCAAGCTTCCACGCACCTCTGTCCATAACTAGCTCTTTGGTGATACTCCAATCCTTCAGGTCTCTTTTAACAGACTCCTCCCATGTCAAATTCGGTCTACCCCGCCCTTTCTTGACATTCTCCGCATGCTTTAGCCGTCCGCTATGCACTGGAGCTTCTGGAGGCCTGCGCTGAATATGCCCAAACCATCTCAGATGATGTTGGACAAACTTCTCTTCAATTGGTGCTACCCCAACTCTATCTCATATATCATCATCCGGAACTTGATCCTTTCTCGTGTGGCCACACATCCATCTCAACATATGCATCTCCGCCACACCTAATTGTTGAACATGTCGCCTTTTAGTCGGCCAACACTTAGCGACATACAACATTGCGGGTCGAACCGCCGTCCTGTAGAATTTGCTTTTAGCTTTTGTGGCACTCTCTTGTCACAGAGAATGCCAGAAGCTTGGCGCCACTTCATCCATCCGGCTTTGATTTGATGGTTCACATCTTCATCAATACCCCCATCCTCCTGTAGCATTGACCTTAAATACTGAAAGGTGTCCTTCTGAGGTACCACCTGGACATGAAGGCTAACCTCCTCCTCCTCACGCCTAGTAGTACTGAAACCGCACATCATGTACTCGGTTTTAGTTCTACTAAGCCTAAACCCTTTCGATTCCAAGGTTTGTCTCCATAACTCTAACTTCCTATTTACCCCCGTTCGACTATCGTTAACTAGCACCACATCATCCGCAAAGAGCATACACCATGGGATATCTCCTTGTATATCCCTTGTGACCTCATCCATCACCAATGCAAAAAGATAAGGGCTCAAAGCTGACGCCTGATGCGGTCCTATCTTAATCGGGAAGTCATCGGTGTCTACACCACTTGTTCGAACACTTGTCACGACATTATCGTACATGTCCTTGATGAGGGTAATGCACTTTGCTGGGACTTTGTGTTTCTCCAAGGCCCATCACATGACATTCCGCGGTATCTTATCATAGGCCTTCTCCAAGTCAATGAACACCATATGCAGGTCCTTATTTTGCTCCCTATATCTCTCCATAAGTGTCATACCAAGAAAATGGCTTCCATGGTCGACCTCCCAGGCATGAAACCAAACTGATTTTTGGTCACGCTTGTCATTCTTCTTAACCGGTGCTCAATGACTCTCTCCCATAGCTTCATTGTATGGCACATCAGCTTAATTCCACGGTAATTAGTACAACTCTGAACATCCCCTTGTTCTTAAAGATTGGTACTAATATACTCCGCCTCCATTCTTCTGGCATCTTGTTTGACCGAAAAATGAGGTCGAAAAGCTTGGTTAGCCATACTATCGCTATGTCCCCGAGACCTTTCCACACCTCAATGGGGATACAATCAGGGCCCATCACCTTGCCTCCTTTCATCCTTTTTAAAGCCTCCTTGACCTCATACTCCTGGATTCGCCGCACAAAACGCATGCTGGTCTCATCAAAGGAGTCGTCCAGTTCAATGGTAGAATTCTCATTCTCCCCATTGAACAGCTTGTCGAAGTACTCCCGCCATCTATGCTTAATCTCATCCTTCACCAAGAGTTGGCCTGCTCCGTCCTTGATGCATTTGACTTGGCCAATATTCCTCGTCTTCCTCTCTCCGATCTTGGCCATCTTATAGATGTCCCTTTCGCCTTCCTTCGTGCCTAACCATTGGTAGAGGTCCTTGAGGGAGTCCTGGATTAGGGGGTCTCCGGACAGCCGGATTATATCCTTTGGCCGGACTGTTGGACTATGAAGATACAAGATTGAAGACTTCGTCTCGTGTCCAGATGGGACTCTACTTGGCGTGGAAGGCAAGCTAGGCAGTACGGATATGGATATCTCCTCCTTGGTAACCGACCTTGTGTAACCCTAACCCTCTCCGGTGTCTATATAAACCGGAGGGTTTCAGTCCGTAGGACGGGACAATAACATACAATCATACCATAGGCTAGCTTCTAGGGTTTAGCCTCTCCGATCTCGTGGTAGATCAACTCTTGTAATACCCATATCATCAAGAATAAATCAAGCATGACGTAGGGTTTTACCTCCATCAAGAGGGCCCGAACCTGGGTAAAACATCGTGTCCCCTGCCTCCTATTACCATCCGTCTTAGACGCACAGTTCGGGACCCCCTACCCGAGATCCGCCGGTTTTGACACCGACATTAGTGCTTTCATTGAGAGCTCCTCTGTGTCGTCGCCGTTAGGCTTGATGGCTCCTACAATCATCGATAGCGATGCAGTCCAGGGTGAGACTTTTCTCCCCGGACAGATCTTTGTGTTCGGCGGCTTCGCACTGTGGGCCAACTCGCTTGGCCATCTAGAGCAGATCGAAAGTTACGCCCATGGCCACCAGGTCAGATTGGGAAGCTTAAACTACACGGCCGATATCCGCGGAGACTTGATCTTCGACGGATTCGAGCCTCTGCCTGGTGCGTCACGCAGTCACGATGAGTACGATTTAGCTCTACCATCAGACCGTGTTCAGGAGATCGCACCGGCGGCCGCTCCGACCTTCAATTCGGAGCCATTCGCACCGTCCATGGACGGGTGGATGGACCCCGCCATGGAGGCCTTACCCCCAACGGCGATCGAGCTAAATATCAATCTTACCCTTCACGAGAGTCGTGTTGTTAAACTGCCGGATACTTCTCCGGCCACGGACTCCGAACCGCCTGCGCCCATTCCTATCGAATCCGGTTGGGCGCCGATCATGGAGTTTAGCTCCGCGGATATCTTTCAGCACTCGCCCTTTGGCGACATACTGAACTCATTAAAGTCTTTCTCCTTGTCAGGAGAGTCCTGGCTGAACTATGTCCGACAGGATTGGGATGCGGATGACGAGGAAAATCGCCGCCCACCCACCACCCACTTAGTAGCCACTGTCGATGACTTAACCGACATGCTCGACTCTGACTCCGAAGACATCGACGGTATGGACGACGATGCAGGAGATGAACAGGAACCACTTCCCACAGGGCACTGGACGCCCACTTCATCACATGACGTATACATGGTGGACACACCAAAAGACGACGAGGACGAGGAACGGAAGGATGCAACGAAGGGTTGTCCCCTCGAGAAGCAGTCAAAGTGGCGGCATAAGCGCCGCTCCAAATCACGCCTCGGCAGAAACAACGATCATAACCCAGCGTTAGAGCAGAGTGAACCATCGCCGGACCACGGCAACACGGAGAATCAAACCGAACAACCTGACTCTGTCAAAGATAATAGTCCGGACGACATCACACCAGACAGACACCCGGAGCAACATAATGCCCGTCAAAGGCTTGTTGCCACCGCAAGGAGTCTAAAAAAGCAGAAGCAAAGGCTCAAGGCTGCGTAAGACACACTCCGAATCAGATGGAATAAAGTACTCAACTCAGCAGCGAAGTACGACGGTAATCGCCACACCAAGAGCTATCGGAAGCGGGAGTTGCTACCTGAATTTGATGAGGAGGCCTTAGATCCCCCGCAACCAAAAATTAAAACGGCCATCTGGCCGGATAGACAACCTCACGGCCAACATAGAGCGGCAAACAACGCCGCACATAAGCCAATACGCGATCCACGCGAGGGCTCGCATCAAAAGGATGGCGCAACCAGATCCATCTATGGACCATGCAAGCGCGCTCCGGCATACGATGCAACACAACAAACATCCGAACAACGCGGTACACCCAGATACAGGGGTGCCGCACACCCCCTATGTTTCACCGATGAGGTGCTGGACCATGAATTTCCAGAGGGATTCAAACCCATAAACATAGAGGCATACGACGGAACAACAGACCCTGGGGTCTGGATTGAGGACTATATCCTCCATATCCATATGGCTCGAGGAGATGATCTCCACGCTATTAAGTATTTACCCCTCAAACTTAAAGGGCCAGCTCGGCACTAGCTTAAAAGCCTCCCCGAAAGCTCCATTGGAAGCTGGGAAGAGCTCGAAGATGCTTTTCGGGCAAATTTTCAAGGGACTTATGTCCGACCTCCGGACGCGGACGATTTGAGTCATATAACTCAACAGCCCGGAGAGTCAGCCCGAAAGCTTTGGAACAGGTTTCTTACTAAAAAGAACCAAATAGTCGACTGTCCGGACGCCGAAGCCTTTGCAGCTTTTAAGCATAGCATCCGCGATGAATGGCTTGTCAGACACCTCGGCCAAGAAAAGCCAAGAACAATGGCAGCATTAAAAAGCCTCATGACTCGCTTTTGCGCGGAGGATAGCTGGCTAGCCAGATGTAGCACCAGCGACCCCAGTACATCCGAAGTTAGAGATGGAAACGGGAAATCACGGCGCCGCAAAAATAATAAGCGTCGGAATCAAGAAGACAGCCCGAAGGGCACGGCAGTAAACGCTGGATTCAGAAGCTCTCGGCCAGGTCAACAAAAGCCGCCCTCTAAAGGCGCCAGAGATGAACTGTCCAGCCTAAACAAAATTCTGGACCAAATATGTCAGATCCATAGCACCCCTGGTAAACCCGCTAATCATACCCACAGAGACTGTTGGGTCTTCAAGCAGTCCGACAAGCTCAACATCGTACACAAGGGGGAGGATACACCAAGCGAAGACGAGGATGAGCCTCCCAAGCAAGACACTGGGGAACAAAAGAAATTTCCACCAGAGGTCAAAACAGTAAACGTGTTACACGTGATCAAGGGGAGAAACAAAGCGGCACTCCCAGAGAAATATGCCCAAGGGCCTATCACCGCGGAGTCTTGCCACTGGTCGTCTCAACCGATCACTTTTGACCATCGGGATTACTCAGCAAGTATCCGACATGCAGGATGGGCTGCCTTGGTATTAGACCCAATAATTGACGGATATCATTTCACACGAGTCTTGATGGACGGTGGCATCAGTCTAAACCTGATATATCAGGACACAATCCGCAAAATGGGGATAGACCCAACGAAAATTTGCCACAGTAATACTACCTTTAAAGGAGTAACGCCAGGCCCAGGGGCTCATTGCACGGGCTCCCTGCTACTAGAGGTTATATTCGGCTTCCCGATAACTTCCGTAGCAAAAATTTAACCTTCCACATTGCTCCGTTCCAAAGTGGCTATCAAGCACTACTTGGACGCGAGGCTTTCGCTCGCTTTAATGCAATACCGCATTACACTTCCCTCACGCTTAAGATGCCCGGTCCACGTGGCATCATTACAGTGAATGGAAATATTGAGCGATCCTGGCGCGCCGAAGAGAGTGCGACTGCCTTGGCAGCCGCACACTAAAAATGGCCTCACCAACTAAAGCATTTGATAGGTCGTCAAGACCACGGACACGGTTAGACGAGTCCGGCGCAGGTACATGTAATTCATGCAGGTTTGATGGCCACACCCCTATTACAAATACAAGGGGCTCAACACGCGCAGACAATTGGCAATTTTTACTCATCTTGAATTGTACATGGTTTCTTTAAACCTACCTTTTTGCACGACAACTTTTCACCTAAGTTTCTCTCTTTTACAGATGACCATCGTGCTACACCCGTCCAGGATATGGCACAACAGAGACACAGGCGCAGACGTGCAGCAGGGACCCGTTCCAAGGATTCCTTTTATATTAAGATCCTGCGTAAACCTTTTTTACTGTCTCTTGTTGATACACATCCCTTGGATTCTCAGTACAATTGAGAAGGATGCTGACGTCTTGGCATGTGGCCACGTCAGAATAATGCACGTACCTGGACACCAAGGGCTTCTTACAAAGGGCACTGTTTAGGCCCGGTTCATACCATAAGGACCGAATACCTTAGGGAGTGTTCGGCGTCGCGAGTTTGGCCTTATATGCATCAGCTCCGGATCATGTCTTTGGTCAAATGTTGGGTTTGCCCGGCTCTTGTGTTTTGCTGCCTTACGTTCCGCTCTATCGGCTAAGGCGGCACCAGGAGAACTACTGCGATTGTGTCGCGGTTCATCCGGATGAGCACCTCAGTAGAGAAAGCCGAAAACTGACTGTCATGATATAGCGTGAGACTGTTCAACCACTCGATGACCAATCGGTATGTTAGAATTCCTCCGCCTTAACGAAGGGCCGTTTCCCGGCCAGGCATGTACGCACCCCGAATTCGGGAGAGTGCGGAGCCACCAGGGGCTATATAGTAGCCCCACTGTCAAACTCCTATGGCTACGTGAAAGTGTTAAAGCATTATAGTCCGGTTGCCTAGTTCGCTGCGCCATCACCTCCTTATTAGGACCAAGACATTGGATTAAGTGTGAATACGTGACTTCTGTGAACACCCCCGCATTATATGCGTGGGGGCTGAAGCCAACGACTGCAATCTTTCAGGTTATACACATGTATACATAAACGGCCGCACATGAGGCATCATATTACTTTCGGGCAAAAGTATAAATACAGCCTTAATAACTTTTATAAAAACATTGTGTTTACAATGGGAATACATGTCACCCAAATATAATATTCTTCGAGCACTGGGCCTCTATCAAACGAGCGCCCTCGAGAACTTCTTCGAAATAGTGCTCGGCAGCCACTCGGCCTATGGCCGAACCCTACGCCGCAACAGTGGTAGCATCCATCTCCGCCCAGTATGCTTTGACACGGGCAAGGGCCATCCGCGAGCCCTCTATACACGTCGACCTCTTCATCGCATTAATGCGCGGCACCGCTCCAAGGAACTGCTGCACTAAGCTGAAATAGCTGTTCGGCTTCGGTTTTTCCGGCCACAGATGATCTACGATGGACCTCATGGCGAGTCCGGACAACCTGTTGAGTTCGGCCCATTCGGCTAGCTGATCAGTCAATGGAAGTGGACGCACTGGAACGTTAAACTACGACCAGAACAACTTGTCCACTTCACGATCTGTTTGATCTCGGAAGTATTCGGCCGCATCGATAGCGCTCGCCGCCAAGTCCATATATGCGTCTGCCGAACTCCACAGCCGATCCAGAGGGGCATACCGCGGATCTCCGAACTTCCTCCGCAGCAAAAAGGGCTTCCCAGCCGCAATATCCCCAGCTTCACGCAGCTCTTCCTTCTTTGCCCTCATAGCAGAGCGGGTGTCTTTGGTCGCCACCGCGGCCTTTTCAAGGTCCGCCGCCTTCGCTCGGTTTTCTTCTTCAAGGAACTGGCAGCGGTCGGCGGTGTATTTTAACTTTACAGCCATCTTGGCCATTTTATCTTTGCTCTCGCAATGCGCATCCTTTTCGGCTCTTACCTCTTCGACCGCCTTTAAAGCGGCCACATTACTAATTCTTGCTTGTTCCTTGGCTCGGGCAAGTTCCGCCTGAAGGGTCTCCACGGTGGCAGCTCCATCTGCAGTCACAACATATTAAAGATACTGGCGTTACGCTGGTTTTACTATGTGACATTCACCAGAAAACATTACTTACCCTGTGCCTTGTCAAGCTGCTTGTTAACAAGCTCGATGTCGGCATCTGCCGCATCCAGTTGCCTCTTTAGCTTGGCAAACTCATTAGTCTGGCTAGCCACCGGAGCTTCCACCACCTGCACATAAAGGCAGTTTGGTTATTACCTGGGATTACGATCCTCTGTTCGCCACCGTTCTCGACGACAACCAGAGTCTCAGGGGCTACTATCTACATAAGGCAGACCTAAAAATGTGTGGTACTACCAAAAAGTATATCATTTCACGTACCTCAAAGCCCGTCAGTAGACTCATAAAAGCTTCATGCAATCCGCTTTCGGCGGACGAAATTCTTTCCATCACTGTACCCATCAACGTACGGTGTTCTTCTGAGATGGCCGCTCGCTCCAACAGCTCCCTCAGTACGTCCGACCGCATACCAGATGGTGCCGAACTCTTTTGTTTGCTCTCTTCAAGAGCCGGACGCTGGGGACTTCGGGTGACTATAGGATTATCTTCTGGCCTCACCGGATCCGGAGAGGCCCTCCATGACGACACTTCAAGGTCACCCGCTTCTTGAGCGGGGGAGTCCGGGGGAGGCGTTTTGCTCTCCATCATCTCCGGAAGAAGGTCCCCCGAAGATGAGCTCTGCTGAGAAGGGCTAAGATCCGAACTGGAAGTAAACGCTTTGGTTATTTTCCTCAGAGGTAAGGTAGTATATCTCCACTATTAAATTACTTTTTGATTACTTACAACTTGTTGGAGGGCTGATCCTCGCACGGACTTTGTGCGGCAAGAGCACCCTCCAAGGTAGGACCCTCTGGTGGAGACTTCTTCTCCCGTTTGGAAGCCTTGGTTTCCGGATCTTCAGAGGCAGTCCTCTTCCTTCCCCGAAGCGAGAGAAGGTCAGATTCTTCCCCTTGGTTATCCTCCTTCACGCAGGCGCTCATTCCCTCGGTTGGAATTGGTAGCGATGGGGGCCCGCTTTCGACCTCATTATTCCCCCCTTTATCTTCCTTTGAGGGCTCCGGGCAAGGTGCTAGCTTGAGCATCTTTTCCAGTACCGGATTCTCCAAACCCTCAGGAAGGGGGGCCGAACACCGAATCATCTTCGCCCTTGTTAGCCAGTCCTGGTCAAGGAGCGGTTTCTCAGAATGACGTCATGGTAAATGAAAGACGGTGTGTTTAGCTAAAGGATTACTTACTTGGTCGGCGGTACGGTTGCTGCTCAGGCCCACGTCCTTGGTAGTTTCGGACACTCTATTTGGGGTCCGAAGAATGATCAGTACATCTCCTCGTGTGTCAGGCCGAGGAAATTCTGAATAGTGCACGACCCTTCTGGGTTGAACTCCCACATGCAGAAGGACCGGTGTTTGCAAGGCTGGACTCGACGAACCAGCATGACTTGCACCACCGTAACCAGACTGAAATCTCCTTCGAAGAGATCTTGAATGCGGCTCTACAGTATAGGCACGTCTTTGGCTGGACCCCAGCTCAGCCCTTTGCTAATCCATGACATTAGTTGTGGTGGAGGGCCCGAGCGGAAAGTAGGGGCAGCCACCCACTTGGCACTTCTGGGAGCTGTGATGTAAAACCACTCCCGTGGCCATAATCCGGACACCTCTGGAAAGGAACCCTTTGGCCATGAAGCTCCAGCGATCTTGCTTATTAATGCGCCTCCGCACGCTGCATGCTGCCCCTCGACCATCTTCGGCTTCATGTCGAAAGTCTTGAGCCACAGGCCGAAGTGAGGGGTAATGCGGAGGAAGGCCTCACATATGACAATAAATGCCGAGATGTGGAGAAAGGAGTCCGGGGCTAGATCGTGAAAATCTAGCCCGTAATAGAACATAAAACCCCTAACGAAGGGATCCAGAGTGAGGCCTAGACCTTGGAGGAAGTGGGAGATGAACACAACGTTCTCGTTGGGTTCAGGAGTAGGGACGACCTGCCCTCGGGCAGGCAGCCGATGCGAAACCTCGGCGGTCAGGTATCTGGCCTCCCTCAACTTCTTGATATCCTCTTCCGTGACGGAGGAGGGCATCCACCGGCCTTGAAGGCTAGATCCGGACATAGCTGAAGGTCCGAAGCACCTGACCTGGGCTTTGGGTGTTAGAACTCGAGGCGGGGGAAGGATTCGATTGAGCACGGGAGGGAAAAAGGTAAAAGCCTTGTACCTTTATAAAGAGGGTGAATATCAAGCGTTCTCTCCGTAGCCGTTTGGGACTTGCCTATAATCTAGGAGTCCTAGACACGGTTGGGTTACCCACGACCGCATTGATGAGAGTCCTGTAATTAGCGGAACACGATCTCTACTTTGACAAGACGTGTTGAGAAACCGCCTCGCGTTATGTGTGGAGCTGGTTAAAGAAAAACGGTTCGAATAATCACCAAGCCATGGCATGATGTCATGTTGCCAAAACGTGTCAGCAGATTAAGATTTGTGGAAATATTATTCTCTCTACGGTGGTATGTGGAACTTATTTTGCAGGGTCGGACACTATCCTTGTATTCAAACTCTTCCGTGATATGTTCGGAGGAGGAACCTGCCTTGTAATGCCGAAGACAACACTGCGCGCCGGACTCATCGTCATTGAAAGCCTGGTTCAGGGGCTACTGAGGGAGTCCTGGATTAGGGGGTCTTCGAATAGCCGGATTATATCCTTTGGCCGGACTCTTGGACTATGAAGATACAAGATTGAAGACTTCGTCTCGTGTCCGGATGGGACTCTACTTGGCGTGGAAGGCAAGCTAGGCAGTGCGGATATGGATATCTCCTCCTTTGTAACCGACCTTGTGTAACCCTAACCCTCTCTGGTGTCTATATAAACCGAAGGGTTTCAGTCCATAGGACAGGACAATAACATACAATCATACCATAGGCTAGCTTCTAGGGTTTAGCCTCTCCGATCTCGTGGTAGATCAACTCTTGTAATACCCATATCATCAAGAATAAATCAAGCAGGACGTAGGGTTTTACCTCCATCAAGAGGGCCCGAACCTGGGTAAAACATCGTGTCCCCTGCCACCTGTTACCATCTGCCTTAGACGCACAGTTCGGGACCCCCTACCCGAGATCCGCCGGTTTTGACACCGACAGTCCTCATCTGCCCGACCCCTTGCTTCACCAACAGCTCGCTTTGCAGCCTTCTTCGCCATCTTGTACTTCTCTATGTTGTCTGCACTCCTATCCAGGTATAGGCGTCTGAAGAAATCTTTCTTCTCTTTAAATATAAACCTAAGTTTATGTATTTTCTTTTGGCCCTAAAATTTTTGTGCCACCTAACAATATTGTGCTTGAATTATGTGCACAGTTTCATATTAAACAAAAATCAATTGCTATCCAAACTAAATAGAAAACAATAGCAGGTTTATTACAGAAAGATAAAATAGGAAAATGGTTTTGTGCAATTAGGCCCAGCAATGCACAAGACTTGGCCCATCCCACACCATATGACGACTAGTGTCTCCTTCCTCGTGCGTGTCAGCACGCGAGCGGCTCGGATGCGCCATCGCCGACCGATGCGCGACACCGGTGCTCCCCTGTGGTCGCGGATGGCTACAAGACCTCGTCCCCAACCCCTCTACGAACGCTAGTCCTCCTCCCCCAACCCCCGCGCCATTTTCCTCTCCCCCATGTCGCCCGACGCCACTGCCGTTGTGTCGTCATTGTCACCCCGACCAAAGAGCTCGCCGCCGCGGGAGAACGTACCAGGAGCCTCCTAGCTCTTGTCCACTTCGTCACCGCCCACTAGCCCGAGCCACGGGGCCTCCCTCCGTCGAATCGCCTCATCCCACGTCGCCGGGATCCCCCACGGCCACCGCGGCCATCGCCGTCGATCTCCACCACCGGTGCCTCCCGGCCTCGCCGAGCTCGTCCACGGCCTCCTTGGGGTGAGCCTCTGCCCATTCCCTCTTTCTTCCCCTCTCCCTGACGCCTTTTGCCGCCGCCCAAGCTCCGGCCGTTGGCCGCGATGCGCGCCCGCGCCTCCCGATGATACGTCTCCAACGTATCTATAATTCTTGATTGTTCCATGCTATTATATTATCTGTTTTGGATGTTTATGGGCTTTATTATGCACTTTTATATTATTTTTGAGACTAACCTATTAACCCAGAGCCCAGTGCCAGTTTCTGTCTTTTCCTTGTTTTAGAGTATCGCAAAAAGGAAAATCAAACGGAGTCCAATTGACCTGAAACTTCACGGAACTTATTTTTGGACCAAAGAAGCCCACGGAGTATCGGAGATGGACCAGGAGAGTCCCGGGTTGCCCACGAGGGTGGGGGCGTGCCCACCCCCCTGCCTCGTGGACAGCCCGGAGGTCCACTGATGTACTTCTTCCTCCCATATATACCCATATACCCTAAAAACTTCGAGGAGCACAATAGATCGGGAGTTCTGCCGCCAGAAGCCTCCGTAGCCACCAAAAACCAATCTAGACCCATTCCGGCACCCTACCGGAGGGGGAATCCCTCTCCGGTGGCCATCTTCATCATCCCGGCGCTCTCCATGACGAGGAGGGAGTAGTTCTCCCTCGGGGCTGAGGGTATCTACCAGTAGCTATGTGTGATCTCTCTCTCTCTCTCTCTCTCTCTCTCTCTCTCTCTCTCTCTCTCTCTCTCGTGTTCTTGAGGTGGTACGATCTTGATGTATCGCGAGCTTTGCTATTATAGTTGGATCTTATGATGTTTCTCCCCCTCTACTCTCTTGTAATGGATTGCGTTTTCCCTTTGAAGTTATCTTATCGGATTGAGTCTTTAAGGATTTGAGAACACTTGATGTATGTCTTGCGTGGGATACCCGTGGTGACAATGGGGTATTCTATTGATCCACTTGATGTATGTTTTGGTGATCAACTTGCGGGTTCCGCCCATGAACCTATGCATAGGGGTTGGCACACGTTTTCGTCTTGACTCTCCGGTAGAAACTTTGGGGCACTCTTTGAGGTTCTACGTGTTGCTTGAATAGATGAATCTGAGATTGTGTGATGCATATCGTATAATCATACCCACGGATACTTGAGGTGACATTGGAGTATCTAGGTGACATTAGGGTTTTGGTTGATTTGTGTCTTAAGGTGTTATTCTAGTACGAACTCTAGGGCTGTTTGTGACACGTATAGGAATTTCCCAACGGATTGATTGGAAAGAATAACTTTGAGGTGGTTTCGTACCCTACCATAATCTCTTCGTTTGTTCTCCGCTCTTAGTGACTTTGGAGTGACTCTCTGTTGCATGTTGAGGGATAGTTATGTGATCCAATTATGTTATTATTGTTGAGAGAACTTGCACTAGTGAAAGTATGAACCCTAGGCCTTGTTTGAACGCATTGCAATACCGTTTGTGATCACTTTTACCACTTGTTACCTTGCTGTTTTTATATTTTCAGATTACAAAAACCATTATCTACTATCCATATACCACTTGTATCACCATCTCTTCGCCGAACTAGTGCACCTATACAATTTACCATTGTATTGGGTGTGTTGGGGACACAAGAGACTCTTTGTTATTTGGTTGCAGGGTTGCCTAAGAGAGACCATCTTCATCCTACGCCCCCTACGAATTGATAAACCTTAGGTCATCCACTTGAGGGAAATTTGCTACTATCCTACAAACCTCTGCACTTGGAGGCCCAACAACGTCTACAAGAAGAAGGTTGTGCAGTAGACATCAAGCTCTTTTCTGGTGCCGTTGCCGTGGAGGTGAGTGCTTGAAGGTATATCTTTAGATCTTGCAATCGAGTCTTTTAGTTTCTTGTTTTATTACTAGTTTAGTTTATAAAAGAAAACTATAGAAAATGGAATTGAGTTTACCTCATACTCTTCATCTTTTTAATATCTTTCGTGAGTATGATGGGAAGGAAAATTGTGCCAAAGTGTTAGAAGAAGAATGCATTAAAATGTTTGGCACTAAATCTTTGAATGATGAGCATGATTGCAATGTTGTTAGTATGGACTCCTTGAATATCCATAGTACTAATGATGATTGCACTAGTTATGATGAAAATGTCTCCTATAAACATGTCAATTTTTGTGGAGTGCATTGGGTTTGCAAGTACACACCAAATAGGGAAGATAGATATTGCAAGAGGCATAAGTACTTAGAAACTAAATGGTTGCAAGAAAGGCTAGATGTTTGTGCTAAAAATTTAAATTTTCTTAGCCGTACTTGTGAACTTTGGAATGAACGTGATAATTTCAGTACCCAATGCAAATTGTTTCATGATCGTATCGTGTCCAAAAATTGTGATGACTTGATTTCTCTTGCACATCATAATGAACTTAGTTTGCTCTTGGGTTATGAAGAAATGAAACGTATAACTAAGGTTATTCCAGAATTTGCCCTTTATAGAGTTCTTAATTTTGGTCTAGAAGAAATTTACATGTTTTGTGCGGTGAATTGCATTGAAAATCCTTATATTGCCAATTACATATAGAAAAGAAAACAAATAGAGGATCAAGAGAATACTAATGAAAGGGAAGAGACTTCCCAATATCCTCCTATTATTTCTTATGATGAATCAGGTAACGAGGAGGAGCCTTTTATTCAACCAATCCCATTAATAAGGAGCTCCAAAAATAGGGTTGAACCCACACATGATGTGAAGAAGAAAAAGAAAAAATGGAGAAGCAAGGTAAAAAGGTATTCTTCCCAAATGATGTTACTCCTACTACTCATTGTGATGACGATAATTGCTATACTATTGGTGCTATCCATACTATTAATGATGAGAGTGATTATGCTTATGACATGAAAAGGACCAAGGTTGGGGATGCTATGTTTGATGAATATGATGTTTTTGAGAATATATTTGCTGCAATTAATGTTTGTCCCAAGCTTGGGTATGCTACATTTAATGAAGATGATATTTTTAGTCTCCCAAGTTTTGATATGCAAATTTATAATGATGATAGCATGCCTCCTACTTATGATGATTATATTGATGAAAGTGGGTTTGGAAGAGTGTCAACTTTAGGAATTAATGATCCCACTATTTTGGAGGATGTTGAATCTTATTATGATAATTATGAAAGTGGAATTGGAGAGGTCATGACTTTATTTAGTGATGATTCCACTATCTTGGAAGAGGTTCCAATTGATTGTGAGAACAAAGTTGCTATCTATGATAATTATTGTGATGACTTGTATGCTATAAAGAATAATGATATCCATGAAACTTGTCATCATGATTTTAGTTTTCAATTAGATTATGCCTCACATGATAATTATTTTGTTGAGTTTGCTCCCACTATTATTCATGAGAAGAATTTTGCTTGTGTGGAGAGTAATAAAATTTCTATGCTTGTAGATCATGAAAAGAATGCTTTATGTGATAGTTATATTGTTGAATTAATTCATGATGCTACTGAAAATTATTATGAGGGAGGAACATATGCTTGTAGGAATTACAATAATATCAAGTTTCCTCTCTATGTGCTTAAAATCTTGAAGTTATGCTTGTTTTGCTTTCCTATGCTAGTTGATTATTGTTCCCATAAATTGTTTACTCACAAAATCCCTATGCATAGGAAGTGGGTTAGAGTTAAATGTGCTAGTCATGTCCTTCATGATGCTTTCTTTATGTTTCAATTCTTATCTTTTATGTGAGCATCATTGAAATCATCATGCCTAGCTAGGGGCGTTAAACGATAGCGCTTGTTGGGAGGCAACCCCATTTTATTTTTATTCCTTGATTTTTTCTACTTATTAGTAATAAATAATTTATATAGCCTCTGTTATGATTGATTTTTTATGTTTTAATTAGTGTTCGTGCCAAGTAGAACCGTTGGGAAGACTTGGGGAAAGTCTTGTTGATCTTGCTGTAGAAAACAGAAACTTTAGCGGTCACGAGAATTGCTGCCATTTTTTTATTGGAGAGTGCTATTTAGTTAATTCTTTCTGAAGATGGTTAATAGATAAATTCCTCACGTCCAACAATTTATTTTAGAATTTTTGAGGTTCTAGAAGTTTGCGTTTGTTACAGATTACTACAGACTGTCCTGTTTTTGACAGATTCTGTTTTTCATGTGTTGTTTACTTATTTTGATGAATCAATGACTAGTAAAAGAGTTTATAAACCATAGATAAGTTGGAATACAGTAGTTTTAACACCAATATAAATAAATAATGAGTTCATTACAGTAACTTGAAGTGGTGTTTTGTTTTCTTTCGCTAACGGAGCTTACGAGTTTTCTGTTAAATTTTGTGTTGTGAAGTTTTCAAGTTTTGGGTAAAGATTCGGTGGACTATGGAATAAGGAGTGGCAAGAGCCTAAGATTGGGGATGCCCGAGGCACCCCAAGGTAATATTCAAGTACAACCAAAACCTAAGCTTGGGGATGCCCCGGAAGGCATCCCCTCTTTCGTCTTTGTTCATCGGTAACTTTACTTGGAGCTATATTTTTATTCGCCACATGATATGTGTTTTGCTTGGAGCGTCATTTTATTTACTTTTGTTTTGCTTGATGTTTGAATAAAATACCAAGATCTGAAATTCTTAAATGTTAGAGAGTGTTCATATAGTTGCATGATTATTCAATTACTCATTGATATTCACTTATATCTTTTGGAGTAGTTTGTCGTTTGCTCTAGTGCTTCACTTATATCTTTTTAGAGCACGGTGGTGGTTTTATTTTGAAAAATTAGATGAACTCTCGTGCTTCACTTATATTATTTTGAGAGTCTTTAGATCATCATGGTAGTTTGCTTTGGTTATGAAACTAGTCCTAATATGATGGGCATCCAAGAGAGATATAATAAAAACTTTCATATAGAGTGCATTGAATACTATGAGAAGTTTGATACTTGATGATTGTTTTGAGATATGAGGATGGTAATATTAGAGTCATGCTAGTTGAGTAGTTGTGAATTTTACAAATACTTGTGTTGAAGTTTGTGATTCCCGTAGCATGCACATATGGTGATCCGTTATGTGATGAAGACGGAGCATGATTTATTTGTTGATTGTCTTTGTTATGAGTGGCGGTCAGGGACGAGCGATGGTCTTTTCCTACCAATCTATCCCCCTAGGAGCATGCACGTAGTACTTTTTTTCAATAATTAATAGATTTTTGCAATAAGTATGTGAGTTCTTTATAACTAATGTTGAGTCCATGGATTATACGCACTCTCACCCTTCCACCATTGCTAGCCTCTCTAATAACACGCACCTTTCGCCGGTATCATAAACCCACCATATACCTTCCTCAAAACAGCCACCATACCTACCTATCATGGCATTTCCATAGCCATTCCGAGATATATTGCCATGCAACTTACCACCGTTCCATTTATTATGACACGCTCCATCATTGTCATATTGCTTTGCATGATCATGTAGTTGACATCGTATTTGTGGCAAAGCCACCGTTCATAATTCTTTCATACATGTCACTCATGAGTCATTGCACATCCCGGTACACCGCCGGAGGCATTCATATAGAGTCATATCTTGTCCTAAGTATCGAGTTGTAATTCTTGAGTTGTAAGAAGATAAAAGTGTGATGATCATCATTATTAGAGCATTGTCCCAGTGAGGAAAGGATGATGGAGACTATGATTCCCCCACAAGTCGGGATGAGACTCCGGACGAAAAAAAAAGATGCCAAAGAAGCCCAAATAAAAAAAGGCCATAAAAAAAGAGAAGGCCCAAATAAAAAAATATAAAAATGAGAGAAAAAGAGAGAAGGGGCAATGCTACTATCCTTTTACCACACTTGTGCTTCAAAGTAGCACCATGATCTTCATGATAGAGAGTCTCCTATGTTGTCACATTCATATACTAGTGGGAATCTTTCATTATAGAACTTGGCTTGTATATTCCAATGATGGGCTTCCTCAAGATGCCCTAGGTCTTCGTGAGCAAGCGAGTTGGATGCACACCCACTAGTTTCTTTTGTTGAGCTTTCATACATTTATAGCTCTAGTGCATCCGTTGCATGGCAATCCCTACTCACTCACATTGATATCTGTTGATGGGCATCCCCATAGCCCATTGATACGCCTAGTTGATGTGACACTATCTTCTCCTTTTTGTCTTCTCCACAACCACCATTCTATTCCACCTATAGTGCTATGTCCATGGCTCATGCTCATGTATTGGGTGAAGATTGAAAAGGTTTGAGAACATCAAAAGTATGAAACGATTGCTTGGCTTGTCATCGGGGTTGTGCATGATTTAAATATTTTGTGTGGTGAAGATAGAGCATAGCCAGACTATATGGTTTTGTAGGGATAGCTTTCTTTGGCCATGATATTTTGAGAAGACATAATTGCTTTGTTAGTATGCTTGAAGTATTATTATTTTTATGTCAATATTAAACTTTTGTCTTGAATCTTATGGATCTGAACATTCATGCCAAAATGAAGAGAATTACTTAGAGAAATATGTTAGGTAGCATTCCACATCAAAAATTCTGTTTTTATCATTTACCTACTCGAGGACGAGCAGGAATTAAGCTTGGGGATGCTGATACGTCTCCAACGTATCTATAATTTTTGATTGTTCCATGCTATTATATTATCTGTTTTGGATGTTTATGGGCTTTATTATGCACTTTTATATTATTTTTGGGACTAACCTATTAACCCAGAGCCCAGTGCCAGTTTCTGTTTTTTCCTTGTTTTAGAGTATCGCGGAAAAGGAAAATCAAACGGAGTCCAATTGACCTGAAACTTCACAGAACTTATTTTTGGACCAGAAGAAGCCCACGGAGTATCGGAGATGGAACAGGAGAGTCCCGGGCTACCCACGAGGGTCGGGGGCGCGCCCACCCGCCTAGGCGCGCCCCCTGCCTCGTGGACAGCCCAGAGGTCCACCGACGTACTTCTTCCTCCCATATTACCCATATACCCTAAAAACTTTGAGGAGCACAATAGATTGGGAGTTCTGCCGCCAGAAGCCTCCGTAGCCACTGATACGTCCATTTTGCATCATGCTTTTATATCAATATTTATTGCATTATGGGCTGTTATTACACATTATGTCATAATACTTATGCCTATTCTTTCTTATTTTACAAGGTTTACATAAAGAGGGAGAATGCCGACAGCTGGGATTCTGGGCTGGAAAAGGAGCAAATATTAGAGACCTATTCTGCACAGCTCCAAAAGTCCTGAAACTTCACGGAAGATGTTTTCCAAATATATAAAAAATACTGAGCGCAAGAACTTCACCAGGGGGGCCACACCCTGCCCACGAGGGTGGGGGGTGCGCCCTACCCCTCTGGGAGCGCCCCCCTACCTCGTGGGCCCCCCGGTGGCCCTCCGGTGACCATCTTCTGCTATATGGAGTCTTTCGATGGAAAGAAAATCATAAGCCATCTTCTCGGACAAAACTCCGCCGCCACGAGGCGGAACCAATCTAGGGCTCTGGCGGAGCTGTTCTACCGGGGAAACTTCCCTCCCGGAGGGGGAAATCACCACCATCGTCATCACCAACGCTCCTCTCATTGGGAGAGGGCAATCTCCATCAACATCTTCATCAGCACCATCTCATCTCAAAACCCTAGTTCATCTCTTGTATCCAATTCTTGTCTCCAAGTCCGGGATTGGTGCTAGTAGGTTGCTAGTAGTGTTAATTACTCCTTGTAGTTGATGCTAGTTGGTTTAATTGGTGGAAGATCGTATGTTCAGATCCTATATGCATATTAATACCCCTCTGATTATGAACATGTTTATGCTTTGTGAGTAGTTACTTTTGTTCCTGAGGACATGGGAGAAGTCTTGCTATTAGTAGTCATGTGAATTTGGTATTTGTTCGATATTTCGATGAGATGTATGTTGTCTCTCCTCTAGTGGTGTTATGTGAACGTCGACTACATGACACTTCACCATTATTTGGGCCTAGAGGAAGGCATTGGGAAGTAATAAGTAGATGATGGGTTGCTAGAGTGACAGAAGCTTAAACCCTAGTTTATGTGTTGCTTCGTAAGGGGCTGATTTGGATCCATATGTTTCATGCTATGGTTAGGTTTACCTTAATACTTTTGTTGTAGTTGCGGATGCTTGCAATAGAGGTTAATCATAAGTGGGATGCTTGTCCAAGTAATGGCAGCACCCAAGCACCGGTCCACCCACATACCAAATTATCAAAGTACCGAACGCGAATCATATGAACGTGATGAAAACTAGCTTGACGATATTCCCATGTGTCCTCGGGAGTGCTTTACATCATATAAGACTTTGTCCAGGCTTGTCCTTTGCTACAAAAAGGATTGGGCCACCTTGCTGCACCTTATTTACTTTTGTTACTTGTTGCTCATTACAAATTATCTTATCACAAAACTATTTGTTACCACTTAGTTCAGTACTTGCAGCGAATACCTTGCTGGAAACCGCTTATCATTTCCTTCTGCTCCTCATTGGGTTCGACACTCTTACTTATCAGAAGGACCACGATAGATCCCCTATACTTGTGGGTCATCAGCCACCGAAAACTAATCTAGACCCGTTCCGGCACCCTGCCAGAGGGGGAATCCCTCTCCGGTGGCCATCTTCATCATCCCGGCACTCTCCATGACGAGGAGGGAGTAGTTCTCCCTCGGGGCTGAGGGTATCTACCAGTAGCTATGTGTTTGATCTCTCTCTCTCTCTCACTCTCTTGTTCTTGAGGTGGTACGATCTTGATGTATCGCGAGCTTTGCTATTATAGTTGGATCTTATGATGTTTCTCCCACTCTACTCTCTTGTAATGGATTGAGTTTTCCCTTTGAAGTTGTCTTATCGGATTGAGTCTTTAAGGATTTGAGAACACTTGATGTATGTCTTGCGTGGGATACCCATGGTGACAATGGGGTATTCTATTGATCCACTTGATGTATGTTTTGGTGATCAACTTGCGGGTTCCGTCCATGAACCTATGCATAGGGGTTGGCACACGTTTTCGTCTTGACTCTCCGGTAGAAACTTTGGGGCACTCTTTGAGGTTCTATGTGTTGGTTGAATAGATGAATCTGAGATTGTGTGATGCATATCGTATAATCATACCCACGGATACTTGAGGTGACATTGGAGTATCTAGGTGACATTAGGGTTTTGGTTGATTTGTGTCTTAAGGTGTTATTCTAGTACGAACTCTAGGGCTGTTTGTGACACTTATAGGAATAACCCAACGGATTGATTGGAAAGAATAACTTTGAGGTGGTTTCATACCCTACCATAATCTCTTCGTTTGTTCTCCGCTATTAGTGACTTTGGAGTGACTCTTTGTTGCATGTTGAGGGATAGTTATGTGATCTAATTATGTTATTATTGTTGAGAGAACTTGCACTAGTGAAAGTATGAACCCTAGGCCTTGTTTCAACGCATTGCAATACCGTTTGTGCTCACTTTTACCACTTGTTACCTTGCTGTTTTCATATTTTCAGATTACAAAAACCATTATCTACTATCCATATACCACTTGTATCACCATCTCTTCGCCGAACTAGTGCACCTATACAATTTACCATTGTATTGGGTGTGTTGGGGACACAAGAGACTCTTTGTTATTTGGTTGCAGGGTTGCTTGAGAAAGACCATCTTCATCCAACGCCTCCTACGGATTGATAAACCTTAGGTCATCCACTTGAGGGAAATTTGCTACTGTCCTACAAACCTCTGCACATGGAGGCCCAACAACGTCTACAAGAAGAAGGTTGTGTAGTAGACATCAACCGCCATTGCGCCCCGTACGCGCCCCACCGCGTCCAGCTGCGCGCCATCCGTCCCCTCACCGCACCTTGCCGCTCCCGTCGTCGTGCGTTGCGCCCACAACTGCCCCTTGCCCGTGCGTGCCGGCAACTGTTGCTGCTCGCGGCCGCTGCCTGCTGCTTTGCCGCTGTTGTCGCTGAAGCTCTGCTGCTGTTGACTTCTTGCTACTGCTCTTGCTTCCTACTGCTACTTGTTGATGTTGTATCCGCTAGTTTGCCGCCACCGCTGCTCCGTGCTTATGCCGCTACTCGGTTGCTGGTGCTACTGTAGCCTGCTACCTCCGGCTGTGGCTGCTGCTAGCCATGGCCAAGGCCATGGCCGTGGTGTGTGTGAGTGTGGTGTGTGTCGTGTGTGTATGCAGCGTGGTGTGTGTGAGTGTGATGTGTGAGTGTGTGTGGTGCTGGCCCAAACTAGTTTAGGTCTATTTAGCTAGATTAGTTCTAGGATTAATTCTGTTGTTTAGATATTATTAGTTTAGTGATAGATTAGCCTTATAACTTATTGTTGGAAATATTCCCTAGAGGCAATAATAAATTGGTTATTATTATATTTCCTTGTTCATGATAATCGTTTATTATCCATGCTAGAATTGTATTGATAGGAAACTCAAATACATGTGTGGATACATAGACAACACCATGTCCCTAGTAAGCCTCTAGTTGACTAACTCGTTGATCAATAGATGGTCACGGTTTCCTGACCATGGACATTGGATGTCGTTGATAACGGGATCATATCATTAGGAGAATGATGTGATGGACAAGACCCAATCCTAAGCCTAGCACAAGATCATGTAGTTCGTATGCTAAAGCTTTTCTAATGTCAAGTATCATTTCATTAGACCATGAGATTGTGCAACTCCCGGATACCGTAGGAGTGCTTTGGGTGTGCCAAACGTCACAACGTAACTGGGTGGCTATAAAGGTACACTACAGGTATCTCCGAAAGTGTCTGTTGGGTTGGCATGAATCGGGACTGGGATTTGTCACTCCGTGTAAACGGAGAGGTATCTCTGGGCCCACTCAGTAGGGCATCATCATAATGTGCACAATGTGATCAAGGAGTTTATCACGGGATGATGTGTTACGGAACGAGTAAAGAGACTTGCCGGTAACAAGATTGAACAAGGTATCGGGATACCAACGATCGAATCTCGGGCAAGTACAATACCGCTGGACAAAGGGAATTGTATACGGGATTGATCGAATCCTCGACATCGTGGTTCATCCGATGAGATCATCGTGGAACATGTGGGAGACAACATGGGTATCCATATCCCGCTGTTGGTTATTGACCGGAGAACGTCTCGGTCATGTCTGCATGTCTCCCGAACCCGTAGGGTCTACACACTTAAGGTTCGGTGACGCTAGGGTTATAGAGATATTAGTATGCGGTAACCCGAATGTTGTTCGGAGTCCCGGATGAGATCCCTGACGTCACGAGGAGTTCTGGAATGGTCCGGAGGTAAAGAATTATATATAGGAAGTGCTATTTCGGCCATCGGGACAAGTTTCGGGGTCACCGGTATTGTACCGGGACCACCGGAAGGGTCCCGGGGGTCCACCGGGTGGGGCCACCTGCCCCGGGGGGCCACATGGGCTGTAGGGGTGTGCACCTTGGCCTATATGGGCCAAGGGCACCAGCCCCAAGAGGCCCATGCGCCAAGAGATAAGGAAAGGAAGAGTCCTAAAGGGGGAAGGCACCTCCTAGGTGCCTTGGGGAGGAGGGACTCCTCCCTAGCCGCACCCTTCCTTGGAGGAAGGGCCAAGGCTGCGCCCCCCCTCTCCCTTGGTCCTATATATAGTGGGGGAAGGTAGGGCAGCCGCATCTAAGCCCTGGCGCCTCCCTCTCCCTCCCGTGACACATCTCCCTCCTCCCGCAGCGCTTGGCGAAGCCCTGTTGGAATCCCGCTACTTCCACCACGCCGTCGTGCTGCTGGATCTCCATCAACCTCTCCTTCCCCCTTGCTGGATCAAGAAGGAGGAGACATCGCTGCTCCGTACGTGTGTTGAACACGGAGGTGCCGTCCATTCGGCGCTAGGATCATCGGTGATTTGGATCACGACGAGTACGACTCCATCAACCCCGTTCTCTTGAACGCTTCCGCGCGCGATCTACAAGGGTATGTAGATCCACTCCTCCCTCGTTGCTAGAGTCTCCATAGATAGATCTTGGTGACACGTAGGAAAATTTTGAATTTCTGCTACGTTACCTAACAGTGGTATCAGAGCTAGGTCTATTGCGTAGTTTCTATGCACGAGTAGAACACAAAGTAGTTGTGGGCGTTGATTTTGTTCAATATGCTTACCGTTACAAGTCCAATCTTGATTCGGTGGCATCGTGGGATGAAGCGGCCCGGACCGACCTTACACGTACTCTTACGTGAGACTGGTTTCACCGACTGACATGCACTAGTTGCATAAGGTGGCTAGCGGGTGCCTGTCTCTCCCACTTTAGTCGGATCGGATTCGATGAACAAGGTCCTTATGAAGGGTAAATAGCAATTGGCATATCACGTTGTGGTCTTTGCGTAGGTAAGAAACGTTCTTGCTAGAAACCCATAGCAGCCACGTAAAACATGCAAACAACAATTAGAGGACGTCTAACTTGTTTTTGCAGGGTATGCTATGTGATGTGATATGGCCAAAGGATGTGATGAATGATATATGTGATGTATGAGATGATCATGTTCTTGTAATAGGAATCACGACTTGCATGTCGATGAGTATGACAACCGGCAGGAGCCATAGGAGTTGTCTTTATTTATTTATAACCTGCGTGTCAACATAAATGTCATGTAATTACTTTACTTTATTGCTAACCGTTAGTTGTAGTAGTAGAAGTAATAGTTGGCGAGACAACTTCATGAAGACATGATGATGGAGATCATGATGATGGAGATCATGGTGTCATGCCGGTGACGATGATGATCATGGAGCCCCGAAGATGGAGATCAAAAGGAGCAAAGTGATACTGGCCATATCATGTCACTATTTGATTGCATGTGATGTTTATCATGTTTATACATCTTATTTGCTTAGAACGACGGTAGTAAATAAGATAATCCCTCATTAAAATTTCAAGAAAGTGTTCCCCCTAACTGTGCACCGTTGCGACAGTTCGTTGTTTCGAAGCACCACGTGATGATCGGGTGTTAGATTCTTACGTTCATATACAACAGGTGTTGACGAGCCTAGCATGTACAGACATGGCCTCGGAAACACATAAGAAACACTTAGGTTAACTTGACGAGCCTAGCATGTACAGACATGGCCTCGGAACACAGAAGACCGAAAGGTCGAGCATGAGTCGTATGGTAGATACGATCAACATGAAGATGTTCACCGATGTTGACTAGTCCGTCTCACGTGATGATCGGACACGGCCTAGTTGACTCGGATCATGTAATCACTTAGATGACTAGAGGGATGTCTATCTGAGTGGGAGTTCATAAGATGAACTTAATTATCCTGAACATAGTCAAAAGATCTTTGCAAATTATGTCGTAGCTCGCGCTTCAGTTCTACTGTTTAGTTATGTTCCTAGAGAAAATTTAGTTGAAAGTTGATAGTAGCAATTATGCGGACTAGGTCCGTAAATTGAGGATTGTCCTCATTGCTTCATAGAAGGCTTATGTCCTTAATGCACCGCTCAGTGTGCTGAACCTCGAACGTGGTCTGTGGATGTTGCGAACATCTGACATACACGTTTTGATGACTACATGATAGTTCGGTAATGTTAAATGGTTTAGAATTGAGGCACCAAAGAAATTTTTGAAATGTCGCGGAACATATGAGATGTTTCGAGGGCTGAAATTGGGATTTCAGGCTCGTGCCCACGTCAAGAGGTATAAGACCTCTGGCGATTTTCTTAGCCTGCAAACTAAGGGAGAAAAGCTCAATTGTTGAGCTTGTGCTCAGATTGTCTGAGTACAACAATCATTTGAATCGAGTGGGAGTTGATCTTCCAGATGAGATAGTGATGTTTCTCCGAAGTCATTTCCACCAAGCTGCTAGAGCTTCGTGATGAACTATAATATATTAGGGACATATATGATGATCCTTGAGATATTCGCGATGCTTGACACCGCGAAAGTAGAAGTCAAGTAGGAGCATCAATTGTTGATGGTTAGTTAAAAACCACTAGTTTCAAGAAGGGTAGGGGCAAGAAAGGGATACTTCATGAAATGACAAGTCAGTTGCTGCTCAAGTGAAGAAACCCAAAGTTGAACCCAAGCCCGAGACTAAGTGCTTCTGTAATAAAGGGGAACAGCCACTGGAGCAGAATTACCCTAGATACTTGGTAGATGAGAAGGCTGGCAAGGTCGATAGAAGTATATTGGATATACGTTATGTTAATGTGTACTTTACTAGTACTCCTAGTAGCACCAGGGTATTAGATACTAGTTCGGTTGCTAAGTGTTAGTAACTCGAAATAAAAGCTACGGAATAAACAGAGACTAGGTAAAGGTGAGCTGGCGATATGTGTTGGAAGTTTCTCCAAGCTTGATGTGATCAAGCATCGCACGCTCCCTCTACCATCGAGATTGGTGTTTGCGTTGAGCATAGACATGATTGGATTATCTCTATCGCAATTCGGTTATTCATTTAAGGAGAATAATGGTTACTCTATTTATTTGAATAATACCTTCAATGGTCTTATGCCTAAAATGAATGGTTTATTGAATCTCGATCGTAGTGATACACATGTTCATGCCAAAAGATATAAGATAGTAATGATAGTACCACCTACTTGTGGCACTGCCACGTAAGTCATATCGGTATAAAACGCATGAAGAAGCTCCATGTTGATGGATCTTTGGGCTCACTCGTTTTTGAAAAGTTTGAGACATGCGAACCATGTCTATTGGTGTATATGCATGAAGAAACTCCATGCAAATGGACCGTTTGGACTCACTTGATTTTGAATCACTTGAGACATGCAAATCATACCACATGGGCAAGATGACTGAAAGCCTCGTTTTCAGTAAAATGGAACTAGAAAGCAACTTGTTGGAAGTAATACATTTTGATGTGTGCAGTCAATGAGTGCAGAGGCATGTAGTGGATATCGTTATGTTCTTACTTCACAGATGATTTGAGTAGATGTTGAGTATATTTACTTGATGAATCACGAGTCTGAATTATTGAAAAGGTTCAAGTAATTTCAGGGTGAAGTTGAAAGATCGTCGTGACAAGAGGATAAAAGATCTATGATATGATCATAGAGATAAATATCTGAATTACGAGTTTGGCACAGAATTAAGACATTGTGGAAGTTGTTTCACTACTAATACAGCCTGGAACACCATAGTGTGATGGTGTGTCCGAACATCATAAACTGCACCCTATTGGATATGATGCATACCATGATGTCTCTTATCAAATTACCACAATAGTTTATGGGTTAGGCATTAGAGACAACCACATTCACTTTAAATAGGGCACCACGTAATTCCGATGAGATGACACCATTTGAACTATGGTTTAGAGAAACCTAAGATGTCATTTCTTAAAAGTTTGGGGCTGCGACGCTTATGTGGAAAAGTTTCAGGCTGATAAACTCGAACCCAAAGCGGATAAATGCATCTTCATAGGATACCCAAAACAGTTGGGTATACCTCCTGTCTCTGATATGAAAGCAATAAGGGTTTGTTTCTAGAATCGGGTCCTTTCTCGAGGAAAAGTTTCTCTCAAAAGAATTGAGTGGGAGAATGGTGGAGACTTGATGAGGTTATTGAACCGTCACTTCAACCAGTGTATAGCAGGGCACAGGGAGTTGTTCCTGTGGCACCTACACCAATTGAAGTGGAAGCTTATGATAGTGATCATGAAACTTCGGATCAAGTCACTACCAAACCTCGTAGGACGACAAGGATGCATACTACTTTCAGAGTGGTACGTAATCCTGTCTTGGAAGTCATGTTGCTAGACAACAATGAACCTACGAGCTATGGAGAAGCGATGGTGGGCCCGGATTCCGATAAATGGCTCGAGGCCATATAATCCGAGAGAGGATCCATGTATGAAAACAAAGTGTAGACTTTGGAAGAACTACTTGATGGTCGTAAGGCTGTTAGGTACATATGGATTTTAAAAGGAAGACGGACAATGATGGTAAGTATCACCATTAAGAAAGCTCGACTTGTCGTTAAGATGTTTTCCGACAAGTTCAAGGAGTTAACTACGATGAGACTTTCTCACCCGTAGCGATGCTAAGAGTCTGTTGGAATTATGTTAGCGATTACTGCATTATTTATGAAATCTTGCATATAGGATGTCAAAACATTGTTTCCTCGACGATTTTCTTGAGGAAAGGTTGTATGTGATACAATCGGAAGGTTTTGTGAATCCTGAAAGATGCTAACAAGTGTGCAAAGCTCCAGCTATCCTTCTAAGGACTGGAGTAAGCATCTCGGAGTTGGAATGTATGCTTTGATGAGATGATCAAAGTTTTTGGGTGTATGCAAAGTTAACGAGAAACTTGTATTTCCAAAGAAGTGAGTGGGAGCACTATAGAATTTCTGATGAGTATATGTTGTTGACATATTGTTGATCAGAATGACGTAGAATTTCTGGAAAGCATATAGGGTTATTTGCAAAGTGTTTTTCAATGGAAAACCTGGATTAAGCTACTTGAACATTGAGCATCAAGATCTATAAGGATAGATCAAAACGCTTAATGGTACTTTCAAATGAGCACATACCTTGACATGATCTTGAAGGTGTTCAAGATGGATCAGTCAAAGAAGGAGTTCTTGCCTGAGTTGTAAGGTACGAAGTTAAGACTTAAAGCTCGACCACGGCAGAATAGAGAGAAAGGACGAAGGTCGTCCCCTATGCTTAGACATAGGCTCCATAGTATGCTATGCTGTGTACCGCACCTGAAGTGTGCCTTGCCATGAGTCAGTCAAGGGGTACAAGAGTGATCCAAGAATGGATCACAGGACAGCGGTCAAAGTTATCCTTAGTAACTAGTGGACTAAGGAATTTTCTCGATTATGGAGGTTGTAAAAGAGTTCGTCATAAAGGGTTGCGTCGATGCAAGCTTAACACCTATCCGGATAGCTCTGAGTAGAGATACCGGATACGTATAATGGAGCAACAATTTAGAATAGCTCCAAGTAGAACAGTTGTTTGGAATAGCTCCAAATGTAGCATGGTAGCTACATCTAGGAGATGACATAGAGATTTGTAAAGCACACACGGATCTGAAAGGTTCAGACCCGTTGACTAAAACCTCTCTCACAAGCAACATGATCAAACCCAGAACTCATTGACTGTTAATCACATAGTGATGTGAACTAGATTATTGACTCTAGTAAACTCTTTGGATGTTGGTCACATGGCGATGTGACCCGTGAGTGTTAATCACATGGCGATGTGAACTAGATTATTGACTCTAGTGCAAGTGGGAGACTATTGGAAATATGCCCTAGAGGCAATAATAAATTGGTTATTATTATATTTCCTTGTTCATGATAATCGTTTATTATCCATGCTAGAATTGTATTGATAGGAAACTCAGATACATGTGTGGATACATAGACAACACCATGTCCCTAGTAAGCCTCTAGTTGACTAACTCGTTGATCAATAGATGGTTACGGTTTCCTGACCATGGACATTGGATGTCGTTGATAACGGGATCACATCATTAGGAGAATGATGTGATGGACAAGACCCAATCCTAAGCATAGCACAAGATCGTGTAGTTCGTATGCTAAAGCTTTTCTAATGTCAAGTATCATTTCCTTAGACCATGAGATTGTGCAACTCCCGGATACCGTAGGAATACTTTGGGTGTGCCAAACGTCACAACATAACTGGGTGACTATAAAGGTGCACTACGGGTATCTCCGAAAGTGTCTGTTGGGTTGGCACGAATCGAGACTGGGATTTGTCACTCCGTGTGATGGAGAGGTATCTCTGGGCCCACTCGGTAGGACATCATCATAATGTGCACAATGTGATCAAGGAGTTGATCACGGGATGATGTGTTACGGAACGAGTAAAGAGACTTGCCGGTAACGAGATTGAACAAGGTATCGGGATACCGACGATCGAATCTCGGGCAAGTACAATACCGCTAGACAAAGGGAATTGTATACGGGATTGATCGAATCCTCGACATCGTGGTTCATCCGATGAGATCATCGTGGAACATGTGGGAGCCAACATGGGTATCCAGATCACGCTGTTGGTTATTGACCAGAGAACGTCTCGGTCATGTCTGCATGTCTCCCGAACCCGTAGGGTCTACACACTTAAGGTTCGGTGACGCTAGGGTTATAGAGATATTAGTATGCGGTAACCTGAATGTTGTTCGGAGTCCCGGATGAGATCCCGGAGGTCACGGGGAGTTCCGGAATGGTCCGGAGGTAAAGAATTATATATAGGAAGTGCTATTTCGGCCACCGGGACAAGTTTCGGGGTCACCGGTATTGTACCGGGACCACCGGAAGGGTCCCGGGGGTCCACCGGGTGGGGCCACCTGCCCCAGGGGGGCACATGGGCTGTAGGGGTGTGCACCTTGGCCTATATGGGCCAAGGGCACCAACCCCAAGAGGCCCATGCGCCAAGAGATAAGGAAAGAGTCCTAAAGGGGGAAGGCACCTCCTAGGTGCCTTGGGGAGGAGGGACTCCTCCCTAGCCGCACCCTTCCTTGGAGGAAGGGCCAAGGCTGCGCCCCCCCACTCCCTTGGCCCTATATATAGTGGGGGGAAGGTAGGGCAGCCGCATCTAAGCCCTGGCGCCTCCCTCTCCCTCCCGTGACACATCTCCCTCCTCCCGCAGCGCTTGGCGAAGCCCTGTTGGAATCCCGCTACTTCCACCACGCCGTCGTGCTGCTGGATCTCCATCAACCTCTCCTTCCCCCTTGCTGGATCCAGAAGGAGGAGACGTCGCTGCTCCGTACGTGTGTTGAACACGGAGGTGCCGTCCATTCGGCGCTAGGATCATCGGTGATTTGGATCACGACGAGTACGACTCCATCAACCCCGTTCTCTTGAACGCTTCCGCGCGCGATCTACAAGGGTATGTAGATCCACTCCTCCCTCGTTGCTAGATGTCTCCATAGATAGATCTTGGTGACACGTAGGAAAATTTTGAATTTCTGCTACGTTACCCAACACGTGATAGTTCAGTTAAATGGTTTAGAGTTGAGGCACCGAAGACGTTTTGAAACGTCGCGAAACATATGAGATGTTTCGAGGGATGAAATTGGGATTTCAGGCTCGTGCCCACGTCAAGAGGTATAAGACCTCCAATGATTTTCTTAGCCTGCAAACTAAGGGAGAAAAACTCAATTGTTGAGCTTGTGCTCAGATTGTCTGAGTACAACAATCGCTTGAATCGAGTGGGAGTTGATCTTCCAGATGAGATGGTGATGTTTCTCCGAAGTCATTGCCACCAAGCTGCTAGAGCTTCGTGATGAACTATGATATATCAGGGACATATATGATGATCCTTGAGATATTCGCGATGTTTGACACCACAAAAAGTAGAAATCAAGAAGGAGCATCAATTATTGATGGTTGGTGAAACCACTAGTTTCAAGAAGGGCAAGGGCAAGAAGGGATACTTCATGAAACGGCAAATCAGCTGTTGCTCTAGTGAAGAAACCCAAGGTTGAACCCAAACCCGAGACTAAGTGCTTCTGTAATAAGAGGAACAGCCACTGGAGCAGAATTACCCTAGATACTTGGTAGATGAGAAGGCTGGCAAAGTCGATAGAAGTATATTGGATATACATTGTGTTAATGTGTACTTTACTAGTACTCCCAGTAGCACCATGGTATTAGATACCGGTTCGGTTACTAAGAGTTAGTAAACTCGAAATAAAAGGCTGCGGAGTAAACGGAGACTAGCTAAAGGAGAGCTGGCGATATGTGTTGGAAGTTTTTCCAAGCTTGATGTGATCAAGCATCGCACGCTCCCTCTACCATCGAGATTGGTGTTTGCGTTGAGCACAGACATGATTGGATTATGTCTATCGCAATACGGTTATTCATTTAAGGAGAATAATGGTTACTCTGTTTATTTGAATAATACCTTCAATGGTCTAGCACCTAAAATGAATGGTTTATTGAATCTCGATCATAGTGATACACATGTTCATGGCAAAAGATATAAGATAGTAATGATAGTACCACCTACTTGTGGCACTGCCACGTAAGTCATATAAAACGCATGAAGAAGCTCCATGTTGATGGATCTTTGGGCTCACTCGTTTTGAAAAGTTTGAGACATGCGAACCATGTCTATTGGTGTATATGCATGAAGAAACTCCATGCAAATGGACCGTTTGGACTCACTTGATTTTGAATCGCTTGAGACATGCAAATCATACCACATGGGCAAGATGACTGAAAGCCTCGTTTCCAGTAAAATGGAACTAGAAAGCAACTTGTTGGAAGTAATACATTTTGATGTGTGCAGTCCAATGAGTGCTGAGGCGTGTAGTGGATATCGTTATGTTCTTACTTCACAGATGATTTGAGTAGATGTTGAGTACATTTACTTGATGAATCACGAGTCTGAATTATTGAAAGGTTCAAGTAATTTCAGGGTGAAGTTGAAAGATCGTCGTGACAAGAGGATAAAAGATCTATGATATGATCATAGAGATGAATATCTGAATTACGAGTTTAGCACAGAATTAAGACACTGTGGAAATTGTTTCACAACTAATACAGCCTGGAACACCATAGTGTGATGGTGTGTCCAAACATCATAACTGGACTCTATTGGATATGATGCATACCATGATGTCTCTTATCGAATTACCACGATAGTTTATGGGTTAGGCATTAGAGACAACCACATTCACTTTAAATAGGGCACCACGTAATTCCGATGAGATGACACCGTTTGAACTATGGTTTAGAGAAACCTAAGCTGTCATTTCTTAAAAGTTTGGGGCTGCGACGCTTATGTGAAAAAGTTTCAGGCTGATAAGCTCGAACCCAAAGCGGATAAATGCATCTTCATAGGACACCCAAAACAGTTGGCATACCTCCTATCTCAGATCCGAAAGCAATAAGGGATTGTTTCTAGAATCGGGTCCTTTCTTGAGGAAAAGTTTCTCTCGAAAGAATTGAGTGGGAGGATGGTGGAGACTTGATAAGGTTATTGAACCGTCTCTTCAACTAGTGTGTGGCAGGGCACGGGAAGTTGTTCCTGTGGCACCTACACTAATTGAAGTGGAAGCTTATGATAGTGATCATGAAACTTCAGATCAAGTCACTACCAAACCTCGTAGGATGACAAGGATGCGTGCTACTTCAGAGTGGTACGTAATCCTGTCTTGGAAGTCATGTTGCTAGACAACAATGAACCTACGAGCTATGGAGAAGCGGTGGTGGGCCTGGATTCCGATAAATGGCTCGAGGCCATATAATCCGAGAGAGGATCCATATATGAAAACAAAGTGTAGACTTTGGAAGAACTACTTAATGGTCGTAAGGCTGTTAGGTACAGATGGATTTTAAAAGGAAGACGGACAATGATGGTAAATATCACCATTAAGAAAGCTCGACTTGTCGTTAAGATGTTTTCCGACAAGTTCAAGGAGTTGACTGCGATGAGCCTTTCTCACTCGTAGCGATGCTAAGAGTATGTTGGCATTATATTAGCAATTACTGCATTATTTATGAAATCTTGCAGATAGGATGTCAAAACATTGTTTCCTCGACGATTTTGAGGAAAGGTTGTATGTGATACAACCGGAAGGTCTTGTCAATCCTGAAAGATGCTAACAAGTATGCAAGGCTCCAACAATCCTTCTAAGGACTGGAGTAAGCATCTCGGAGTTGGAATGTATGCTTTGATGAGATAATCAAAGATTTTGGGTGTATACAAAGTTTATGAGAAACTTGTAATTCCAAAGAAGTGAGTGGGAGCACTATAGAATTTCTGATGAATATATGTTGTTGACATATTGTTGTTCGGAAATGACGTAGAATTTCTGGAAAGCACATAGGGTTATTTGGAAAGTGTTTTTCAATGGAAAACCTGGAATAAGCTACTTGAACATTGAGCAAGGATAGATCAAAACGCTTGATGGTACTTTCAAATGAGCACATACCTTGACATGATCTTGAAGGTGTTCAAGATGGATCAGTCAAAGAAGGAGTTCTTGCCTGAGTTGTAAGGTATGAAGTTAAGACTTAAAGCTCGACCACGGCAGAAGAAAGAGGAAGGATGAAGGTCGTCCCCTATGCTTTTTTCATAGGCTCTATACGGTATGCCATGCTGAGTACCGCACCTGATGTGTGCCTTGCCACATATCTGGCAAGAGGGTACAAAGGTAATCTAGGAGTAGATCATCAGATAGCGGTCTAAATTATCCTTAGAGGAATAAGGATATGTTTCTCGGTTATGGAGGTGATAAAGAGTTCGACGTAAAGAGTTATGTCGATGCAAGCTTAGCACCTATCCGGATAGCTCTGAGTAGAGATACCGGATACGTATAATGGAGCAACAATTTAGAATAGCTCCAAGTAGAACAGTTATTTGAAATGGCTCCAAATGTAGCGTAGTAGTTGCATCTACAAGATGACATAGAAATTTGCGAAGTACATACGGATCTGAATGTTGCAGACCCGTTGACTGAAACCTCTCTCACAAGCATAACATGATCAAACCCAGAACTCTTTGGGTGTTAGTCACATGGGGATGTGACCTTGAGTGTTAATCACATATCGATGTGAACTGGATTATTGACTCTAGTGCAAGTGGGAGACTGTTGGAAATATGCCCTAGAGGCAATAATAAATTGGTTATTATTATATTTCCTTGTTCATGATAATCGTTTATTATCCATGCTAGAATTGTATTGATAGGAAACTCAGATACATGTGTGGATACATAGACAACACCATGTCCCTAGTAAGCCTCTAGTTGACTAGCTCGTTGATCAATAGATGGTCACGGTTTCCTGGCCATGGACATTGGATGTCGTTGATAACGGGATCACATCATTAGGAGAATGATGTGATGGACAAGACCCAATCCTAAGCCTAGCACAAGATAATGTAGTTCGTATGCTAAAGCTTTTCTAATGTCAAGTATCATTTCCTCAGACCATGAGATTGTGCAACTCCCGGATACCGTAGGAGTGCTTTGGGTGTGCCAAACGTCACAACGTAACTGGGTGGCTATAAAGGTACACTACAGGTATCTCCGAAAGTGTCTATTGGGTTGGCACGAATCGAGACTGGGATTTGTCACTCCGTGTAAACGAAGAGGTATCTCTGGGCCCACTCGATAGGACATCATCATAATGTGCACAATGTGATCAAGGAGTTGATCACGGGATGATGTATTACGGAACGAGTAAAGAGACTTGCCGGTAACAAGATTGAACAAGGTATCGGGATACCGACGATCGAATCTCGGGCAAGTACAATACCGCTGGACAAAGGGAATTGTATACGGGATTGATCGAATCCTCGACATCATGGAACATGTGGGAACCAACATGGGTATCCAGATCCCGCTGTTGGTTATTGACCGGAGAATGTCTCGGTCATGTCTGCATGGTTCCCGAACCCGTAGGGTCTACACACTTAAGGTTCGATGACGCTAGGGTTATAAAGGAAGTTTGTATGTGGTTACCAAATGTTGTTCGGAGTACCGGATGAGATCCCGGACATCACGAGGAGTTCCGGAATGGTCCCGAGGTAAAGATTTATATATGGGAAGTCTTGTTTTGGTCGCCGGAAAGGTTTCGCGCATTATCGGTATTATACCGGGAGTGCCGAAAGGGGTCCGGGGATCCACCAAGGGGGTCCACCTGCCCCGGGGGCCACATGGGCTGTAGGGGTGTGCGCCTTGGCCTATATGGGCCAAGGGCACCAGCTCCAAGAGGCCCATGCGCCAAGAGATAAGGGAAAGGAAGAGTCCTGAAAGGGGAAGGCACCTCCTAGGTGCCTTGGGGAGGATGGACTCCTCCCTGGCCGCACCCTTCCTTGGAGGAAGGGCCAAGGCTGCGCCCCCCCTCTCCCTTGGCCCTATATATAGTGGGGGGGAAGGGAGGGCATCCGCACCAATGTTCTGGCGCAGCCCTCCCCTTTCCCAAGTCCTTCTCCTCTCCCGTGGTGCCTGGCGAAGCCCTGCAGGATTGCCACGCTCCTCCACCACCACTGTCGGCGTTCTAGGAACGGGGGTCCCCAGACTTGCCTGCCTGCGGCCTGCGGCGTGGCTCAAGTGGGGGCCCAGCGTGGCCCATCTTCATCAACACGAGGCTCAAGACCCTCGCGAGGGGCCAAGCCTCGCGAGGCGGATGACACAGCGCATCCTCAGGCACAGCCTCGTCAGGCTGGCTCGCGAGGAGGCGGAGAGTTCAAGGCGGGGTACCTCGCGAGGTACCTATGACGCAAGCCATGACGACACGGGGCACCAGGCGGGTGTCAGCGCGCGCAGCGTCCCTCTTTCCTCTTTGGTGCAAAGGGAGCAAGCGTATCAGCAGAGTACCGAGGCATCAGGCAAAGGTTGCCACTTCGGTGCAACGAGACCAAGGCCAGGAGGACTACGAGATAGAGGTCACCATGGAGCCCAGCGCGGTGTCATCACCAGAGCCTTTGGCATGCGAAGACTGCTTTTGTCAGGATAGATGTACTCGCTGTCCCCCTTCAAATTAGCCCGCCATTGTTGGATCCCTTCCCGCTCAATATTTGGGGAGAGGACCAGGGCCTCTATAAATAGGACTAGCCACCCACATAGAAAGGGGTTCGGTTTTCGGTGGTTCAATTCCTGGTCGTTCGGTCCGGGACCAGAGAGAGAGAGAGAGAGAGAGAGAGAGAGAGAGAGGGTGACTGAACTCTTCATAGCAGTTCATCACCACAGCCAAGAACAGACCCTCGCGAGGCTGTTCTTCCTTGTATTGTTCATCCTCACCAGCCCCAGGAGGCAATCCATCCACCACACACTGGAGTAGGGTATTACACCACATCGGTGGCCCGAACCAGTATAAATCTTGTGTCTTTCGTGCAGTCCTTTTAGTAGTTTAGATCCCATTGAGACGGAGAGGTTGAAGGTGAGATTTCCGCGCGCACCCCAGTGTTCGAACCTTAAGGGTCTGCCGGAACCCGAAATCCGACATTTGGCGCGCCAGGTAGGGGTGCGCCGGAATTCGTCTTCCACTGCTCCGCTCTCCTCCGACCGTTGCGTCCATGTCTGACGCTCGTCGAGCCCGCGCCGAGCGCCGGGCCGCCATCAATTCTCGCGTCGCCCAGACGGCCCCCGTCGGTGGGCGTCCTCGTCGTTCCCCGTCGCCCGCCGTCAACGCCGCCACCGGCCTGGCGGGGGGCGAGCAGCAGGCATCGTCTCAGCACCCGTCCGTGCGGCAAGACGGCCGCACCGCCACTCCATCACTCGCTCCAGCTGGCTCTTCATCTCGCGCGCTCCGCGCACCCTTGGAGGCTCGAGCTGTGCTCCTCGCGGCAAACGAGCTCCTGCGCTACCGTCCCGTCGACGACGTCTACGAAGAATGGCTCGACCGCGTCGCCGAGCTTGTCCGCGCCACAGGGGGCTCTTCCGCGCCGCCCGTCCCTCTGCGCCGCACTCCGCCCCGCGCGGGCAATGAAGCTCCGGAGGCGCACCAGCCACCTCCTCTCCAAGAAGATGCCATGGCTCCAAGGCGACTGGCCCCTGGGCGGAACCCGCTCCGCCAGGCGCCATCGCAACAAGAGCGAAGCTGCCAAGAAATCCCTTGCCCGCAGGCAGCTGCCCGGGCGCTCCCTGCTCCGCCACGCCGGCGACCCTGCTCCAGCTCCGGCACGTCAAGACCCCGCCCTGTTCCTAGCTGCAGCGCGTGGGGACCCTCAAGACCAAGCTCTCCACCAACCGAGGCCTTTCGTGGCCACCGCGGGCTTCCACGCCTACACCACTGAGCTGCGCAGCGTCGCGTGGCCCGGCAAGTTCTTGCCCGACCTGCCTCCTCGCTACGACGGCACAACTGACCCGGCGGAATTCCTCCAGCTCTATGAGCTGGGCATCGAGGCTGCTGGCGGGCATGAAAAGGTCATGGCGAACTGGTTCCCCATGGCGCTGAAGGAAGGGGCGCGAACCTGGCTCCTGAATCTGGCTCCAGGCACGATCTCCTCCTGGGACCAGATGCGCGGCCGCTTCATCGCCAACTTCCAAGGTACTCACGACCGGCCGCCTACCGTGAGCGACATGCGCCGCATCAAGCAACAACCCGGAGAGACCCTGCAAAAGTACATCCAGCGCTTCAACAGCGCGCGCCTCAAGATCCCCAGGGTGTCAGAGGAGGCCATCATCTCCGCCTTCTCTGATGGCGTGCGTGACGTCAAGATGAAGGAGGAACTTGCGATGCACGAAGACCTCTGCACCTCCCTGGAGCTGTTCAACTTGGCGAACAAGTGCGCCAGGGCTGAGGAGGGACGTCTCTCCCTCCTCGAGCTACCTGCCGCGGACCCAGAAGAGAAGAAGCCCAAGGCCAAGGACGTGAAGCGCAAGGGGGCTGCCGTGCTCGCAGCCGAACCAGACACCAAGCGGGCAAGGATCTGCCCGATCCCTCCAGAGGCAGCCGGTATTGTGTGTACCATGACCTCCACACCCACAACACCAATGAATGTCAAGAGCTCCGCGCCGTGCGAGAAGGAAGGATCGGCCATCGCCCTGACCGTGCTGACCGGGGCTATGGCCAAGGAGGAGGAAGAAACCCAGGGCACTGGGAAGACCGCGGCCCGCGCCAGGGGTGGCGCGACCAGCCTCGCGAGGACCGCAGGCGGGACCTGCCTCGTGAGGGGGACTGGAGAGACCAGCCTCGTGAGGACCGCCCTCATGGCAACGCAGGCCTACCTCTGCTGCCGCCTCCACCAAGAAGGAACGAAGACCGCCATCAAGACGAGGAGGCTGGGGGCTTCCAGGAGCCGCGCGCGATCGCCTACATCCTGGGCGGAGCTCAAGCCCCAGCCTCCCAACATATCTTCAAGCAGTTTGCCCGCGAAGTGAATGCAGTTCTCCCCAAGCTCGAAGCAACGCGCCCCCTCAGGTGGTCGGCGTGCCCCATCACGTTCAGCTCGGCAGACCAGCTCAAGTGCGCGGCCACTGCAGGAGTCCTCCCAATGCTCTGCTCCCCGGTCATCAGCAACGTGTAGGTCACCAAGACCCTCATCGATGGTGGGGCAGGGCTCAGCGTCCTCTCCGTGGAAACATTCAACAACCTCCAAGTGCCCTATGACCAGCTTCAGCCAACCAGGCCTTTCTCCGGGATCACCGACGGTTCCACAGTCCCGATCGGGCAGGTCCGCCTCCCTGTCACCTTCGGGGCCCGCAGCAACTACCGCACCGAGCTCATCGACTTCGACGTCGCCCACATCCGCCTGCCGTACAATGCCATCCTCGAGTACCCAGCGCTGGCCAAGTTCATGGCCGTGACCCACCACGGCTACAACGTCCTCAAGATGCCAGGAAGCGGCGGCGTCATCACGGTGCCCTGTGAAGAGAGAGATGTAGTGTGTTCCCTGGAGCGAGCCTTTCAGGCCGCGTCGCTAGAAGACCCAGATCGCGGAAGCAGGAGGCTTCCCGAGACCACCCCCAAGAAGAAGAAGACGTCGTCAGGCTCAGCCCCTCAGGAGGCAGGCCCCTCAGGGCCCATGCCTCCTCAGGAGGGCCCTCCATCCATCGCATAGGAAAGCGCGCCCGGTGCCCTCCTCAGGCATGGCTCGGGGGCTCTCACTTGGAGGGCCACCGACCTAGCCAGGGTCATGAGGGAGGCGCTTGGGCAGCATGTGGAGGCGTGCTTCGCAGCACATTTCCCTCGAGAGGGAGCCAGGCGAGGAGGATCAGACCAGCAAGAGTTCATTGACGAGGCCATTCAAGAGCTGCAGGAGACAAGGATCATGAGAGGTTGCCGCCGCTTGCCAGCCGTGGCCCCACATCCAGGCGAGGATGGTGGGCTGCGCGTCTGCGTCGACGTACCAGGGCTCAACCAAATCGCCACAACAGAGCGCCTCTGGCCCTTGCAAGTGGGGCGCTGCGGAGGTCCACCCCACAGCTATGTTCCCATGCCTTACGGCCTGCCGAGCATGGCTGCGGCGTACCAGCGCCTCATGAGGAGCATCGTGGAGGCTCAGGAAGACAGGCGTTCCGCGGCTCTGGCGGAGGTGGAGACAGCTCGCGAGGAGTCACCAGTGCCTCCGGAGCCTCCCGAGGCCCCGGGGCCTAGGGGCTCGTGAGGATCGGCTTCTGCAGCCCGTCAAGTCTGCCGCACCAATGCCACTACGCCGACGACATCCTCAGGTGACATCTTTCAAGTTCCGTTCTCAGCTGGGAGCACCCTCCCAGGGTTGCATCACTCCCAGGCCGCGTGGGTCTGTCCCCGCGGCATGTATCTGCATTTACCCTTCCATCGTTAGTTTGCCTTGTTGGGGCCGCCCCTCGGGCTGCATCACCCCCAAGCCATTCGGGCCAGACCCAGCGGCGTGTATCTCCGTAGTGTTTATTTCCAACTATGCATTGCCTATCACGCTTAGCTGCCTGGTGCCCGTCCGCGGCATCTTCTCTTCCCATGTCGGCCACTTGCACGTTAAAGGGGGGGGTGCCTGAGCATCGTGACTCAGGGCTCTTACTGGCCCTCCGGCCCTCACCCTCTGGCCTTGTCCATGGCATCGCGACCTGGCATACTAGCAACGGCTGAGACAAGCTCGAGGGCCGGGACCCGAGGACGTAGAGTGCCGGCATCTAACCAAATTTTGCAGGGACACATCTCAGGATATGGCCCAGTGTCGGGCGCAACCCGCCCAGAGGTAGGGCCTCGTGAGTCCCGCGCTGGCTCACGGGTGCCCAGATACACCTCACCTAGCTCTACCGTGCCGGTCACGTGTCAGGGCGGGGCTGTATATGCCCCGGGGGCTCCTCCCGGAGGGGAGCCCCCTCCCACGTACCAGTGGAAGCACCATGCTCCGCGCTGGCTGACGACACTGCCGAGGAGCGGCTATGCCCGTACACATACGGAAGCGCTATGCTCCGCGCTGGTGATAAACAACTGAGGGTGGCCCCCGGGCCGCGTTAACCTCAGGGAGCCCAGAGCTGAGTGGCTGGCCTCATCGCAACGCCTCCCCTCGGGAGCGCCGTGCGAGGGGGCCGGGCACGGGGGCTACGGCTGGGTCACGCCCAGACGTACGCCGCCCAGCCAGGCCCCTCGGGCCTGGTTCGCCGCGCGTCTCTCCCAGAGCGGAGCCAAGGTACGAAGGCCGTTTGCGCGTCAAGGGGGACCCCTGGGCATCGCGACCCAGGGGCCTAACTGGTCTCGTAGCCCCTCACTCCTTAGTTTCGAAAGGCTATGCTGGGTGAGGTACGCGCGGGGCCGGGCTCTGCAGACGTAGAACGGTAGCCACGCTTACATCTCGCCTCATCACCCGCTGTTCGCGCGTCAAGGGGGACTCCTGAGCATCGCGACTCAGGAGCCTAACTGGCTCCGTAGCCCCTCACTCCTTAGTTCCGAAAGGCTATGCTGGGTGAGGTACGCGCGGGGTCGGGCTCTGCAGACGTAGAACGGAAAACACACCTACATCACGCTTCCCTACTTGTTGTTCGAGCGCCAAAGGGGACTCCTGAGCATCGCGACTCAGGAGCCTAACTTGTCACGTGGCCCCTCACTCCTTTGGTCCCGTCCTGGTTTCCGGTAGGGGCTGATGCTGGGTGAGGCATGCGCGGGGCCGGGCCCTTCCGGCATAGAACACAAGCAAGTAGGGAAGAAAAGCATAAAATCCAAGGAACTTAAAAGCAAATATTACAGTCCATACTGTCAGTCTCAATACCAAACGCAAGTTTAAATGCCTCCCCGAGGCGTGATGCATGTGCAGGAACCTAAAGAAGAGCAGGGACGGGACGGAGTCACTCGTCGGCGCTGGTTTCGCCTTATGGAACAGCAGGGTCGGCAGCGCCTTGCTTCAGCCTGGTGCTGAAGGCCCGGAACTTCTCCAGCAGCGCCTCCGCGCGCCCCTTCACGGCTTCGACAGCGGCAGCAGCACCCTCGCCGCTCACCGGCTCCAGCAGGGCGTCGAGGTCGGTGTTGGGATCGCGGAGGTAGACATGGGCGAAGACCCGTGTCAGCGTGGCAGAAGACAGGACATGCGCCTCGGCCTCGGCCGCGGGGCCGATGCCGAGGATGACGTCCTCTAGAGCCTTGACTAGGAAGGGGAGCAGAGGCAGGGAAGAAGGGGTCTCGCGAGGACCTTGCCGAGTGTTTCCGCTCCTATCCACACTCGGACCCAACGGCGCACCTGGAACGGCCCCTGATCCTCAAGATAAGTCACCACCCACGGCACTGGCTGCTGCAGCACTACCCCCGCACCTAAAGCAACTCCGTACTAGCGATGTTGCTTCCCTTTCTCACTAAGTGATGGCTGCTTGGGCGCCAAAGGGGACCTCCTGAGCATCGTGACTCAGGGGCTCTTACCGGACCTCGGGTCGCTCACCTCCTGGCCTTGACCACGGCATCGCGACCTGGCATACCAGCGACGGCTGACGCCACCTTGGGACTGGGACATGTAGGCGTAGAGCACCAGGCCCTCGCGAGGTTCGAAAGGGAGAACTCAGCTATGACGGAATCAGCAACTCACGCAAATCCATAGCAAAGGTCATATATTAACAAACGGGACTACAACCACCTTACAAGCCCCCATGGGGCGCATTTCGATTCCTTGCAGGGAACGGATCCTAAGGAGTGCTAACTATACGGGCTCCTGTAGAAGATGCCATCATCAACAGTGGGCCGTCAGGCACCGGCGCCAACCACATCCAGATCAGGGTTGGCGATGGCCTGACGCGTCCGCCCTGCTCCTGGAGCGACGACGTGGGCTCGTAGCTGTCGTCGCTCGTCTCCGGAGTCACGTAGCCTCCGCTGGAGCCGCTGGACCCTCGGGCGCCACTTCCGAGGGGGCGGTCAGCGGGCCTAGCCCTCACCAGGGCGAGGTCCTGGTCGCCCCTCCTGCGGCAGTACTCCAGCCGGCGCCCGATCGCGTCGAAGACCTTGAGGAACATCACCGCCGCGCCGTCATACTCCAGGTGGACCGTGAAGACGCCTCTTTCCCTGCGGACCCGGGCGATCTCCCTCCAGCCGCGGGACATGTAGACTGCGCCCGGGGCAGCGACGACGACCTCGGCCTTGGTCGCGGGGGCTCCGCAGTCGGCGTGCTGTAGCTGCAGCTCCATAGGCCCCCCTGGAAGAACCACGGAGGCGAAGAAGGGAGGAAGGCGGATCCAGGACTGAAGAGGAGTGACGACATGGAGCACGAGCTCGTGGGAGGATCCCTCGGCATGGACTCCAGGAGGAACCACCCACGCCTTCACAACCCGACGGCGCCGACGACGGCGCTGACCGTGGGGATCAACATCGGCACCTCCGGGGCCCTCGACGTGGGCGTACAAGGGCAGCGGGAACCCCGCCGGAGCCCGCTCGCCCCGGGGCCTCGCCACCACCGGGTCGTCCTCATCGTCCCGGCTGCAATGGGCGAGTCGCTTCTTCAGTGGGAGAGGGTCTGGCCCTTCTCGAGGAGCCTTTCCCTTCTCCGCTGCAGAGAATCGGTGAATCGGAGCCATCACACCAAGACGGAGCAAGAACTGAGGCGAAGGAGAGAGCAAGAGGAGATGGACTTGACGGGCACGAGCGGTGCCGTACTTATAGCCGGCGAAGGCCAACCGCCGGTCTCCATGATCACAGGTAATCATAACACGTTCTGCATGCAGGGACTTGTCCAACTTGCACGATCACCAAGGCGTCATGGGGAAGCGGAGGTGCCACGTCCAATCAACCGCCACGCGACGTCCGAGGCCGCAGGCTGTTAGGGCCCACGGCGCTTCGCCCTTGCCCTTTCGCCTCTCGGCACGGCCAAGTCCATGCGCGCCTTGGGCCCGGGGGCTACTGTCGGCGTTCTGGGAACGGGGGTCCCCAGACTTGCCTGCCTGCGGCCTGCGGCGTGGCTCAAGTGGGGGCCCAGCGCGGCCCATCTTCATCAACACGAGGCTCAAGACCCTCGCGAGGGGCCAAGCCTCGCGAGGCGGATGACACGGCGCATCCTCAGGCACAGCCTCGTCAGGCTGGCTCGTGAGGAGGCAGAGAGTTCAAGGTGGGGTACCTCGCGAGGTACCTATGACGCAAGCCATGACGACACGGGGCACCAGGCGGGTGCCAGCGGGCAGCGTCCCTCTTTCCTCTTTGGTGCAAAGGGAGCAAGCGTATCAGCGGAGTACCGAGGCATCAGGCAAAGGTTGCCACTTCGGTGCAACGAGACCAAGGCCAGGAGGACTACGAGACGGAGGTCACCATGGAGCCCAGCGCGGCGTCATCACCAGAGCCTTTGGCAGGCGAAGTCTGCTTTTGTCAGGATAGATGTACTCGCTGTCCCCCTTCAAATTAGCCCGCCATTGTTGGATCCCTTCCCGCTCAATATTTGGGGAGAGGACCAGGGCCTCTATAAATAGGACTAGCCACCCACATAGCAAGGGGTTCGGTTTTCGGTGGTTCGATTCCTGGTCGTTTGGTCCGGGACCAGAGAGAGAGAGAGGGTGACTGAACTCTTCATAGCAGTTCATCACCACAGTCAAGAACAGACCCTCGCGAGGCTGTTCTTCCTTGTATTGTTCATCCTCACCAGCCCCAGGAGCCAATCCATCCACCACACACTCGAGTAGGGTATTACACCACATCGGTGGCCCAAACCAGTATAAATCTTGTGTCTTTCGTGCAGTCCTTTTAGTAGTTTAGATCCCATTGAGACGGAGAGGTTGAAGGTGAGATTTCCGCGCGCACCCCAGTGTTCGAACCTTAAGGGTCTGCCGGAACCCAAAATCCGACAACCACCACGCCGTTGTGCTGCTACTGGATGGAGTCTTCCTCAACCTCTCCTTCACCCCTTGCTGGATCAAGGCATAGGAGACGTCACCGGGCTGTATGTGTGTTGAACGCGGAGGTGCCGTCCGTTCGGCACTAGGATCATCGGTGATTTGGATCACGACGAGTACGACTCCATCAACCCCGTTCACTTGAACGCTTCCGCTTAGCGATCTACAAGGGTATGTAGATGCACTCTCCTTCCCTCGTTGCTAGATTACTCCATAGATTGATCTTGGTGTTGCGTAGAAAATTTTGAATTTCTGCTACGTTCCCCAACACTTATGACATGTGGCCCTCTGTTTTAAATTAGTTTAGTTAATTCTCTTTTTGCACATGGGCAAATGACAAATGGGCCCCACTTTGACCCTGTTGACTGGTCAACTATTGACTTTGACCCTGGCCCCACTGTCATACACATGGCTAGCCCCCTAGTAGGTGTAAAAAGGATTCTGCCTATTTAGTAATTAAACGAATTAGATAAATAAAAGAAATGTAGAAAATGCTTAAAACTTTGGAAAATCATAGTAATTAAATCGTAAGTCAGATGAAATTAATTTATATATGAAAGTTGCTCAGAAAAATCCAACGAAACCGAATATGCAATTCGTTCATCCATCACATACCCCTAGCATGCTGAACTTGGAACCGTCCCCTCTCTTTCATCTGTCAGGAAAATGCTAAACGCCGGGAAAACCCCTCCGGACATTTTCCCTCTCTGTCTGCAACGTGTAGTACTGCGTTAGGTCGCCCCCAGCGCAGCGTTTTGCTTTGTCATGCCATGTGATGCATTGTTTGCTCTATTATTTATTATGTTCCCTTTTCGTCACTTCTTTCCGGTGGACCCCGAGATCGCGGTTGAACAGGTGCTCGACTGCTTCACCAACGAAGGTTCTTATATGTCTTCAGAGCTTCCAGGCAAGCCCCCCTTTGATCAACCCGATATCGCATATTCCTTCTCTCTACTGCTTGCATTAGAGTAGTGTAGCATGTTACTGCTTTCGGTTAATCCTATTCTGCTGCATAGTCTGTCATTCTTGCTACAATTTTTGGTACCTTTACCTACTATCCTAATGCTTAGAATAGGTTGCTAGTATTACATCAGTGGCCCTACACTCTTGTCCATCTGCCATGCTATATTACTGGGTCGTGATCACTCGGGAGGTGATCACGGGTATATATTATACTATTACATTACTTATGTTACTGTTTGGAGATGGGGGAAGAAGGGGCAGGTGGTTCCATCCAGGTAGTGGTGGGCCTGGGTTCCCGATCGCCCCTGAGTGTTACTTTGTGGTGGAGTGACAGGGCAGGTTGTGACCACCTAGGAGACAGGTGGGCCTAGTCCTGGTTGCTACCTCTTGAGCACTTGTATTGGTTTTCCCTTGAAGAGGAAAGGGTGATGCAACAAAGTAGCGTAAGTATTTCCCTTGGTTTTTGAGAACCAAGGTATCAATCCAGTAGGAGGCCACGCACGAGTCCCTCGCAACTACACAAACAAATAAATCCTCGCAACCAACGCGATAAGGGGTTGTCAATCCGTACACGATCACTTACGAGAGTGAGATCTGATAGATATGATAAGATAATATTTTTGGTGTTTTTATGATAAAGAGAAATAAAAGATGCAAAGTAAAATAAAAGGCAATAAAAATAACTAAGTATTGAAAGATTAATATGATGGAAAATAGACCCGGGGGCCATAGGTTTCACTAGTGGCTTCTCTCAAGAGCATAAGTATTTCACGGTGGGTAAACAAATTACTGTTGAACAATTGACAGAATTGAGCATAGTTATGAGAATATCTAGGTATGATCATGTATATAGGCATCATGTCCGAGACAAATAGACCGACTCCTGCCTGCATCTACTACTATTACTCCACACATCGACCACTATCCAGCATGCATCTAGAGTATTAAGTTCAAGAGAACAAAGTAACGCTTTAAGCAAGATGACATGATGTAGAGGGATAAACTCATGCAATATGATATAAACCCCATCTTGTTATCCTCGATGGCAACAATACAATACGTGCCTTGCTGTCCCTACTGTCACTGGGAAAGGACACCGCAAGATTGAACCCAAAGCTAAGCACTTCTCCCATTGTAAGAAAGATCAATCTAGTAGGCCAAACCAAACTGATAATTCGAAGAGACTTGCAAAGATAACCAATCATACATAAAAGAATTCAGAGAAGATTCAAATATTGTTCATAGATAAACTTGATCATAAACCCACAATTCATCGGTCTCAACAAACACACCGCAAAAGAAGATTAGATCGAATAGATCTCCACAAGAGAGGGGGGACTTTGTATTGAGATCCAAAAAGAGAGAAGAAGCCATCTAGCTAATAACTATGGACCCGTAGGTCTGAAGTAAACTACTCACACTTCATCGGAGAGGCTATGGTGTTGATGTAGAAGCCCTCCATGATCGATGCCCCCTCCGGCGGAGCTCCAGAAAAGGAGCCAAGATGGGATCTCATGGATATAAAAAGTTACGGCGGTGGAATTAGGGTTTTGGCTCCGTATCTGGTAGTTTTGGGGTACGTAGGTATATATAGGAGGAAGGAGTACGTCGGTGGAGCAACAAGGGGCCCACGAGGGTGGAGGGCGTGCCTGGGAGGGGGTAGGCGCGCCCCCCTACCTCGTTCCTTCCTCGTCGATTGCTTGACATAGGGTCCAAGTCCTCTGGATCATGTTCATTCCGAAAATCAACTTCCCGAAGGTTTCATTCTGTTTGGACTCCGTTTGATATTATTTTTTTGTGAAACCCTAAAATAGGCAAAAAAAACAACAATTCTTGGTTGGGCCTCCGGTTAATAGGTTAGTCCCAAAAATAATAGAAGTGTATAATAAAGCCCAATAATGTCCAAAATAGAATATAATATAGCATGGAACAATCAAAAATTATAGATACGTTGGAGACGTATCAAGCATCCCCAAGCTTAATTCCTGCTCGTCCTCGAGTAGGTAAATGGTAAAAAAAGAATTTTGGATGTGGAGTGCTACTTGGCATAATTTAATTCTTTTTAATTGTGGTATGAATATTCAGATCCGAAAGATTCAAGATAAAAGTTCAATATTGACATAAAATAATAATACTTCAAGCATACTAACTAAGCAAATATGTCTCTTCAAAATAACATGGCCAAAGAAAGTTATCCCTACAAAATCATATAGTCTGGCTATGCTCTATCTTCACCACACAAAGTATTTAAATCATGCACAACCCCGATGACAAGCCAAGCAATTGTTTCATACTTTTGGTGTTCTCAAACTTTTTCAATCTTCACGCAATACATGATCGTGAGCCATGGACATAGCACTTTAGGTGGAATAGAATGGTGGTTGTGGAGGAGACAAAAAGGGGGAAGATAGTCTCACATCAACTAGGCGTATCAATGGGGTATGGAGATGCCCATCAATAGATATCAATGTGAGTGAGTAGGAATTGCCATGCAATGGATGCACTAGAGCTATAAGTATATGAAAGCTCAACAAAAGGAACTAAGTGGATGTGCATCCAACTCGCTTGCTCACGAAGACCTAGGGAATTTTGAGGAAGCCCATCATTGGAATATACAAGCCAAGTTATATAATGAAAAATTCCCACTAGTATATGAAAGTGATAACACAGGAGACTCCCTATTATGAAGATCATGGTGCTACTTTGAAGCACAAGTGTCGTAAAAGGATAGTAGCATTGTCCCTTCTCTCTTTTTCTCTCATAATTTTTTTATTTGGGCCTTCTCTTTTTTTATGGCCACTTTTTTTTCGTCCGGAGTCTCATCCCGAATTGTGGGGGAATCATAGTCTCCATCATCCTTTCCTCACTTGGGACAATGCTCTAAAAATGATGATCATCACACTTTTATTTACTTACAACTCAACAATTACAACTCAATACTTAGAACAAAATATGACTCTATGTGAATGCCTCCGGCGGTGTACCGGGATATGCAATGAATCAAGAGTGACATGTATGAAAGAATTATGAACGGTGGCTTTGCCACAAATACGATGTCAACTACATGATCATGCAAAGCAATATGACAATGATGGAGCGTATCATAGTAAACGGAACGGTGGAAAGTTGCATGGCAATATATCTCGGAATGGCTATGGAAATGCCATGATAGGTAGGTATGGTGGCTGTTTTGAGGAAGGTATATGGTGGGTGTATGATACCGGCGAAAGGTGCGCGGTATTAGAGAGGCTAGCAATGGTGGAAGAAAGAAAAGTATGATCCATGGACTCAACATTAGTCATAAAGAACTCATATACTTATTGCAAAAATCTACAAGTTATCAAAGCAAAGTATTACGCGCATGCTCCTAGGGGATAGATTGGTAGGAAAAGACCATCACTCGTCCCCGACCGCCACTCATAAGGAAGACAATCAATAAATAAATCATGCTCCGACTTTATCACATAACGGTTCACCATACGTGCATGCTACGGAAATCAGAAACTTTAACACAAGTATTTCTCAAATTCACAACTACTCAACTAACATGACTCTAATACTACCATCTCCATATCTCAAAACAATTATCAAGTATCAAACTTCTCATAGTATTCAACACACTCATAAGAATTTTTTTAATTAATCTTGAATGCCTAACATAATTAAAGCAAATTACCATGCTGTTTTGTAGGACTCTCAATATAATCTAAGTGAAGCATGAGAGAACAATAGTTTATATAAAACAAATCCACCGACGTGCTCTAAAAGATATAAGTGAAGCACTAGAGCAAAAACTATATAGCTCAAAAGATATAAGTGAAGCACATAGAGTATTCTAACAATTTCTGAATCATGTGTGTCTATCTCAAAAGGTGTGTACAGTAAGGATGATTGTGGAAAACAAAAAAAATAAAGACTCAAATAATACAAGACGCTCCAAGCAAAACACATATCATGTGGTAAATAAAAATATAGCTCCAAGTAAAGTTACCGATGGAAGTAGACGAAAGAGGGGATGCCTTTCAGCGCATCCCCAAGCTTTGGCTTTTAGATGTCCTTAGATTATCTTGGGGTACCATGGGCATCCCCAATCTTAGGCTCTTTTCACTCCTTGTTCCATAATCCATCAAATCTTTTACCCAAAACTTGAAGACTTCACAACACAAAACTTAAAGTAGAAAATCTCGTGAGCTCCGTTAGCGAAAGAAAACAAAACACCACTTCAAGGTACTGTAATGAACTCATTTTTTATTTATATTGGTGTTAAACCTACTATATTCCAACTTCGCTATGGTTTATAAACTATTTTACTAGCCATAGATTCATCAAAATAAGCAAACAACACATGAAAAACAGAATCTGTCAAAAACAGAACAGTCTGTAGTAATCTGTAGCTAACGCAAGATCTGGAACCCAAAAAATTCTAAAATAAATTTCTGTATGTGAATAATTTATCTATTAATAATCTGCAAAACGAATTAACTAAATATCCCTTTCCAAATAAAAATGGCAGCAATTCTCGTGAGCGCTAAAGTTTCTATTTTTACAGCCAGATTAAAAAGACTTTCCCCAAGTCTTCCCAACGGTTCTACTTGGCACAAACACTAATTAAACACAAAAAACACAAACAAAACAGAGTCTAGATAAATTATTTATTACTAAATAGGAGCAAAAAGCAAGGAATAAAAATAAAATTGGGTTGCCTCCCAACAAGCGCTATCGTTTAACGCCCTACCTAGGCATAAAAGCAAGGATAGATCTAGGTATTGCCATCTTTGGTTTTAGGGAAGAAAAGAGCAAACTTGCTATCTATGGAATTAATCTTTCTATTTTGATAAAGCACATGGCTATTAATGGTAGAAGAAAGATTAAGTACGTTACGGAAATCTGTATCTAAGTTAGCCTTCATCTCTATGATAGATTCGTTTTGGTAAGAAAGCAAAAGAGATGTAGATTCAACTTTCTCATTCATGGGGTGCCCAAATATGGTTTTCATCTTTTCATAAGTGTCTATGGCATCCCCTTCAAGAAAACCTTCTTCAAATATATAATCTAGGACATGCTTAAAATAAGAAGGTAGGGCAACATAAAAGCTTTTTAAGTAAATTTCAATTTGGTATTGAGGCACATAGCTAGCCCTGATCCTTAATAGTCTATACCAAGCATCTTTCAAAGATTCATCAAGTAAATAATGAAAAATTCCGGAATCATCTTCATCAAAATTATTAAGATTCTCATTGATAACTCTAGTAGGTCTTTCCATAGCATCTTTATTTATGAGTTTAGCGAGAATAGAAGGATTGTCCAAAGCACTAAAACTCGAGAGAGAACTCCCAACCCTTTTTGATTCCGACATAGCGGAAGAAAGGTGAGAGGAAAAGAGAAGGCGAATAAAACGGCAAGGGTGAAGTAGGGGAGAGGAAAACGAGAGGCAAATGGCAAATAATGTAATGCCGGAGATAAGGGTTTGTGATGGGTACTTGGTATCCTGACTTTTACGTAGACCTCCCCGGCAACGGCGCTAGAAATCCTTCTTGCTACCTCATGAGCACTTGCGTTGGTTTTCCCTTGAAGAGGAAAGGGTGATGCAACAAAGTAGCGTAAGTATTTCCCTCAGTTTTTGAGAACCAAGGTATCAATCCAGTAGGAGGCCACGCATGAGTCCCTCGCACCTACACAAACAAATAAATCCTCGCAACCAACACGATAAGGGGTTGTCAATCCCTACACGGTCACTTACGAGAGTGAGATCTGATAGATATGATAAGATAATATTTTTGGTATTTTTATGATAAAGAGAAATAAAAGATGCAAAGTAAAATAAAAGGCAATAAAAATAACTAAGTATTGAAAGATTAATATGATGGAAAATAGACCCGGAGGCCAAAGGTTTCTCTAGTGGCTTCTCTCAAGAGCATAAGTATTTCACGGTGGGTAAACAAATTACTGTTGAGCAATTGACAGAATTGAGCATAGTTATGAGAATATCTAGGTATGATCATGTATATAGGCATCACGTCCGAGACAAGTAGACCGACTCCTGCCTACATCTACTATTATTACTCCACACATCGACCGCTATCCAGCATGCATCTAGAGTATTAAGTTCAAGAGAACAGAGTAACGCTTTAAGCAAGATGACATGATGTATAGGGATAAACTCATGCAATATGATATAAACCCCATCTTGTTATCCTCGATGGCAGCAGTACAATACGTGGCTTGCTGCCCCTACTGTCACTGGGAAAGGACACCGCAAGATTGAACCCAAAGCTAAGCACTTCTCCCATTGCAAGAAAGATCAATCTAGTAGGCCAAACCAAACTGATAATTCGAAGAGACTTGCAAAGATAACCAATCATACATAAAAGAATTCAGAGAAGATTCAAATATTGTTCATAGATAAACTTGATCATAAACCCACAATTCATCGATCTCAACAAACACACCGCAAAAGAAGATTACATCGAATAGATCTCCACAAGAGAGGGGGATAACTTTGTATTGAGATCCAAAAAGAGAGAAGAAGCCATCTAGCTAATAACTATGGACCCGTAGGTCTGAAGTAAACTACTCACACTTCATCGGAGAGGCTATGGTGTTGATGTAGAAGCCCTCCATGATCGATGCCCCCTTCGGCAGGGCTCCGGAAAAGGCCCCAAGATGGGATCTCGTGGATACAGAAAGTTACGGTGGTGGAATTAGGGTTTTGGCTCCGTATCTGGTAGTTTGGGGGTACGTAGGTATATATAGGAGGAAGGAGTACGTCGGTGGAGCAACAAGGGGCCCACGAGGGTGGAGGGTGCGCCTGGGGGGGGGGGGGGGGTAGGCGCGCCCCCTACCTCGTGCCTTCCTCGTTGATTGCTTGACGTAGAGTCCAAGTCCTCTAGATCATGTTCGTTCCGAAAATCACGTTCCAGAAGGTTTCATTCCGTATGGACTCCTTTGATATTCTTTTTCTGCGAAACCCTAAAATAGGCAAAAAAACAGCAATTCTGGGCTGGGCCTCCTGTTAATAGGTTATTCCCAAAAATAATATAAAAGTGTATAATAAAGCCCAATAATGTCCAAAACAGAATATAATATAGCATGGAACAATAAAAAATTATAGATACGTTGGAGACATATCACTGGTCGGCGTCCGCGGATATTTCAAATAACACGCTTTACGAGATCTTGGTATTTGATCTGAGTCTGGCCACTGGCCTACACGCACTAACCAACTATGCGGGAATAGTTATGGGCACTCGACGTCGTGGTATCAGCCGAAGCCTTCTCAACGTCAGCGACTGAGTGGCGCGCGCCGGGTTGGACCGCATAACGCAACTTCCTTTGTAATGGAGGTTGCTAGGTCTGCTCACCGACCGCGTACGCAATGTGCAGGTCTGCAATGGGTGATGGGCCAAGACCCCTGCGCGCTTAGGATTTAGACCGGCGTGCTGACCTCTCTGTTGTGCCTAGGTGGGGCTGTGACGTGTTGATCTTCCGAGGCCAGGTATGACCCAGGAAAGTGTGTCTGGCGAAAGGGGATCGAGCGTGTTGGGTTATTGAAAGTGCAACTATCCCTAGGTGGTTTTGGTAATTCATAACAACATATAGCTCATTGAGCTAATGCTATTCCAAGATGATTATTTCAGGAAAGCTCAATGATTGGCATGGCATGGATGTGAAAGTGGAACCCTCAAAATGCTAAGGACAAAGGATTGGCTCAAGCTCAAAAGCTCAAGACTCTTCATTTTATATTTTAGTGATCCAAGATCACATTGAGTCTTTAGGAAAAGCCAATACTATCAAGGAGGGATGAGGTGTTGCTTAATGAGCCTCTTGCTTCATGTGCTTAGTGATATGCTCCAAAATCCTCAACCACTTTCCCATATCCACAAATGACCTAAACCCTAAGCCAAACTCGGTCATACCGATTCTTTCTATCCGGCGCCACCGAGTTTCACTTGTCATAAGCCACTGCCAAACCCGAGCAATTCGGTCCTACCGATAGGGATCTCGGTCTCACCGAGATGGGATTGCAAACTCTCTGTTTCCCTTTCGTAACTTTTCGGTCTCACCGAAAGAGCGAATCGGTCCCACCGAGATTGCAATGTAAACTCTCTGTTTCCTTTTTGTAACTTTTCGGTCTCACCGAAAGAGAAAATCGGTCTCACCGAAAGAGAAAATCGGTCCCACCGAGTTTACCTGACCAACTCTCTAGTTAGCTTATTACCAAACTCGGTCTCACCGAGTTTGTGTAATCGGTCTCACCGAGATTACGTTATGCCCAAACCCTAACAGAATCGGTGCTACCGAGTTGCATGTCAGTCCCACCGAAAATCTCTAACGGTCACTAGGTTTACCTTTTCGGTCCGACCGAGTTTGTTGATTCGGTCCCACCGAGATTGGTAGATTGTGTGTAACGGTTGGATTTTGTGTGGAGGCTATATATACCCCTCCACCTCCTCTTCATTCGTTGAGAGAGCCATCAGAACACATACACAATTCCAACTCATATGTTCTGAGAGAGAACCACCTACTCATGTGTTGAGACCAAGATATTCCATTCCTACCATATGAATCTTGATCTCTAGCTTTCCCCAAGTTGCTTTCCACTCAAACCTTCTTTCCACTAGATCCAAATCCTATGAGAGAGAGTTGAGTGTTGGGGAGACTATCATTTGAAGCACAAGAGCAAGGAGTTCATCATCAACACACCATTTGTTACTTCTTGGAGAGTGGTGTCTCCTAGATTGGCTAGGTGTCACTTGGGAGCCTCCGACAAGATTGTGGAGTTGAACCAAGGAGTTTGTAAGGGCAAGGAGATCGCCTACTTCATGAAGATCTACAGCTAGTGAGGCAAGTCCTTCGTGGGAGATGGCCATGGTGGGATAGACAAGGTTGCTACTTCGTGGACCCTTCGTGGGTGGAGCCCTCCGTGGACTCGCGCAACCGTTACCCTTCGTGGGTTGAAGTCTCCATCAACGTGGATGTAGGATAGCACCACCTATCCGAACCACGGGAAAAACATCCGTGTCTCCAATTGCGTTTGAATTCTCCAAACCCTTCCCTTTACATTCTTGCAAGTTGCATGCTTTACTTTCCGCTGCTAATATACTCTTTGCATGCTTGCTTGAATTGTGTGATGATTGCTTGACTTGTCCTAAAATAGCTAAAATCTGCCAAGAACTAAAATTGGGAAAAGGTTAAGTTTTTATTTGGTCAAGTAATCTAATCACCCCCCCTCTAGACATACTTTCGATCCTACAAGTGGTATCAGAGCCAGGTTTCCATTTGCTTTGATCTCCATAGCTTTTGGTGGTCATAGCCTTGGTTTCACAATCTAGGAGAGTATGGCGTCTAGCGAGGGAAATTATCACTGTAGAGGTCCTTACTTTGATGGTACTAATTTTGCTAGTTGGAAGCATAAAATGAAAATGCATATTCTTGGACATAACCCCGTCGTTTGGGCTATTGTGTGTGTTGGTTTGCAAGGTGACTTCTTTGATGGGAGAGAACCAAACCGTGAAGCTACCGCGGATGAGTTGAATATGTTGCAATACAATGCTCAAGCGTGTGATATTCGCTTCAACGGATTGTGCCCCGAAGAATTCAACAAAATCAGTCGTCTTGAGAATGCAAAGGAAATTTGGGACACTTTGATTGATATGCACGAAGGTACTGACTCCATCAAGGAATCCAAGTTGGATGTGCTTCAAAGTCAACTTGACAAGTTCAAAATGAAGGATGGTGAAGGTGTCGCTGAAATGTACTCCAGGCTTGCTCTCATCACAAATGAGATTGCCGGCTTAGGAAGTGAAGAGATGACCGATAGATTCATCATCAAGAAGATTCTAAGAGCCTTGGATGGAAAATATGATACCGTGTGCACATTGATCCAAATGATGCCCAATTACAAAGATCTCAAGCCAGCGAAGGTGATTGGAAGAATTGTTGCTCATGAGATGTCACTTAAGGATAAAGAGGAACTTCACAACAAATCTAGTGGTGCCTACAAAGCCTCATGTGAAGCCCCTACATCATCAAGTGAGAAACAAAACTTCAATGAAGAATTGAGCTTAATGGTGAAGAACTTCAACAAGTTCTACAAGAATAGAAGCAAAGATAGAAGCTTCTAGTCAAGGTCCTACAATGACAAAAGATCTTCTAGTCGAGAGCGAAACTGCTACAATTGTGGAAGACCCGGACACTATTCCAATGAGTGTACGGCTCCCTACAAGAGAAGAGAAGATTCTCCAAAAAGAAGAAGCAAATAATCACCACCAAGAGAGAGAAGGAGTAGAGATTATCGTTATGAACGAAGATACTCACGGAGAAGCAAGGATTCGGAAAGGAAGGAAAATCATCAAGGAGCTACACAAAATGAAGACATCAAGCTCATGTTGGTGAATGGGTATCCGGCTCCGACTCCGACAGCCACTCCGAGAGAAGTTATCACTCCGACTCCGAAGATACTCAAGATGAAGGTGTTGCCGGTCTAGCACTTGTGTCATCCAACTCCTACGACATATTTGACTCACCAAATGAAGGAATTGGAAGATGCTTCATGGCCAAAGGTCCTAAGGTAACACACCCCGAGTATGTTGATTTTAATAGTGATGAAGATGACTTGTTAGGTGATGATGATTTGCTTGTTGACAACTCTAGTGATGAATACTATGATGAAACGTCAATTAATCATGCTAATCAAGATAAAACGAATGACAATGATAAGGAGAAGATTGAGGCTCTAACTAAAGAACTAAACACTCTTAAGTTAGCTCATGAAACTATCTTCGAAGATCATCGAGAACTTTTAAGAGCTCATGAGAAATTGCGTTTTGAAAAGCTCAATCTTGAGCAAGAGCATGAGTTTTTAAAAGCAATCAATGATGATCTCCGCAAGAAAAGTTCTTCTTACATTGCCAAGCGTTTACTCTTATCCACTTACATGCCTCAAGTCAAGTCTAGTAACAACAACAAGAAAGATTCTTCCTCTAGTAGTAACAATGATCATGCTAAATCCAATATTGTTGCTTCTAGTAGTTCTCTTGATTCCACTAATGATTCTATTAGCCAAGTTACACTTGAGCAAGAAAATAGCTTATTGAAGGGAATTATAGAGAAAGGAGTGTACAAAAGCCTTGCCGGGAGTAAGCAATTCGAGGAAATTATGCGCAAGCAAGGAATGCACCGGAAGAATCAAGGTGTTGGTTTTGAACGAAAGTTCAATGCCAATGGAGTTGAGTGGGAAGAAGATCGATACCCCAAGACAAAGTTTGTTCCTCAACAAGAGAAGTATGATACTTCCTTCAAGGGGACACAAGCTCAAGATGATCTTCCATCACAAGACTACAAGCAAAAAGGCAAGGACAAGCTTCAAGAGGAAATTGATGCATTTGAAGAAGCTCCTAAGACCTTAGTCAAGTGGATTCCCAAGACCACTTCAAGTTCCACTTCATCAAGTACGACTACAACTCCAAGGATTCCCATCAAGATGGTGTGGATCCAAAATAAGAAGAACTAGAGAGTTCTTGAGGGTGACTCCGCCAACATACTTCACTCTTATCATTTTGGCAAGAACAAGTGCAATCAACTTCCACATCTTGCACTAGTTCAAGGAGTCACAAACCCTCTTGTTGGTAAGACAAGGGACAAGGTAACCTAAAAGTTTCATGGACATCATCTTGTGTGTGCATCACTCTATGTCTATGGATATCCTTGTTTGTTCCTTGTGGGACTAACCCATGTAGGTATTGAAAGTGCAATTCACTCAAATGGATAGCTCCAAGTGATCTACATCAACATTGAGCATCCGCATCTTCAAAATCTACATGAAGTCATCATCGACAAAACCCAAGGTTAGTTCATCCCTCTTAGGGGGGATATCACATCTAGGGGGAGCTTTACTCTAAGACTTGAGCTAAAGCAACTCTAAAGATGTGAACACAACAATGCTTTATGTAAAAGTGGTAACCCCACTTGAGCTTAAACGATGAGTATGACCTATGATCAAGTGTTCTCACTTGACTCCTAAGTCAATATACTCATATATAGATGACCTAGTCATCGCAAATTGCTTGATAGATGCTAGAATTGGTTGTGCATGCTTTGTCACATATTTCATTTGCCATCTTATTGTGTGAGCATGTTGGTTGCATATTTTACTCATTCGAGGACATCCACTTATTGTTTTGGTTGTTTGGTTTTATTTCCTTTTGCCAAGTGGATGGACAAGAATGCCTAAGAACCTCCTCTGGCTATCTATGCTTTTCTCGTCTCAAACTCTATTCATGCTACATCACAAAATTTGATCAAGTCAGATTCGAACCACTCTGTGTGAGGAGCGCTCGGAGTCCCTGATTCGTCATAGACTTAAACTTCCAAAACCTCTTTGTGATTCTTGGTCTGACCGATTCCCTACTTTCGGTCCTACCGAGATCATTAAGTTGATCTAGGTTTTCGATCTCGGTGCAACCAATTTGAACCATTCGGTCACACCGAGTTGCAACAACTGTATACAGTTTTGCATCTCGGTGCCACTGAGTTGTTCCACTCGGTCACACCGACAGGGTCGGGCTATGTATAGTCACGGGCAAAAATTTGGAAATTTCTCCGAACCCCTTCGCCCGCGCGATAGACTGCTCTGCCAACTTGGTCTCCGGATCGTCTCCTCGCCGCCAGCCGCCTCCAGTCACTGGTCTCCGTCGCCGTCAACGGGAATCAACCCCGTCGTTGCCGCCGTAGCGAGTCTCCGCCAAACTAGGGTATGGACTCGATCTTTGTGCTATTCCCCAATCCGATTCTTAGCACATTGTGATCATCATGACTCTTGCCACGTTTGAAACACTTCTATCCAGTCAATGAACTCGTAGATTAGGTTTAATTCGAAAATTTTAGGGTTAGGTTTCCGCCGAAACCATCTCGGACCCACCGAGTTGAAAAACCCGGTCCCACCGATTTGGCTTATGCCATTGCACAAGTGAGACTCGGTCTGACCGAGTATTACTAGTCCGTGTGACCGATTTTGGAACTCTATGAAACCCTAGCAGTCTCGGTGCCACCAAACTGTGACTCGGTCTGACCGAGTTCACTAGTTCAGGTGCCAAAACTGCTTCAGTATCACCAAGTTTAAAAATCGGTAGATCCGAGATGATTTCAGTGGGAAACTAAAACTAAGTTTTTGAATTATTCTTTTGCAAAAATCTCTGCATTTTGTGATGCTCATCCACTCTATCTCATCTATAACCTATTCACAGGGTCAGCAGTCAGAGTTTGCAACATGTCTGATCAAAGTGATAGCCAGAACCTGTCAGAGCAGCAAGTGCAAATGAGTGAGGGCACTAGTCCCTCAAGTTCCTCAGATGATGGCAGCAGGAGCACCCCTAGCAATCTGCCAAAAGCTGCCACAAGACAGAGAAAGAAGAGAACCTCAGACTCAGAAGATGAGGATAATGTGGCAGAAGAGGAAGCAACTTCCAAGAGAGCTGAGCCAGCACAGGGCATAAAACCAGGGATGAAGATCAAAAGGCCAGCAGGCAGGCAGCCTATGTCAAAGGCCAGAGCTTCAACTGAGAAGCCCACTCCCATAGAGCCAGTTGCTGCTGAAGGCAAGAAGAGGAAAGAAAGGGTGAAAAAACTGTAGCAGAGTGCTTGGCAAAGCTTCCATCATGGAAGATGAGGAGGAAGAAGAAGAGGTAGCTGCACCAGCACCAAAGGCACCCAAGCTGATGGGTGATGCCATAAGATCAGGGGCAGCTGCTTCCAAGGCCAAGCCAGCTCCAAAGCCAAAGCCAAAGAGAAATACAAGAAGCATCCCAGCTACTGAGAAGAACAAGGCCCCAGTGCCTGAAGCTCCAGAAGAAGAGGAAGAGAATGTTCTTAGAAAGCTCAAGCCCAAGATCCCAGACCACAACGATGCTCATCCTGTGGCTGAGGATATGAAACTCAGGAGAGATTTAGGGCTCCGGAAGTGGAGAGAAGCAGACCGTATGCTTCAAGAAGAAGGACTGCAGTTGACTACAGGTTTCACACCAAGGAGCAGCAAGATTTTTATGATACAGTGCTGCTAGACAAGAAGCCAATAGTCTGTGATATGAGATGGGTCGATTGGCAATACATCAAGGACAACAAAGAGTACTACCCTGGAGTGCAGGACAGCTTCAAGGCATGTGGAGTAGAGGACTTTGTTGGGCAGAAGCTCACAAAGTGGAACGAGGAACTCATCATGCAGTTCTACTCCACCGCACATTTTTATTCAGATGGGAGAATTGTTTGGATGTCAGAGGGTACGAGGTACCAGTCTACAGTTGCTGAATGGGCTCAGCTGATTAATGCCCCAGAAGAGCAAGCAGATGACTTGGACATTTATGCCAAGAAGAAGATGGACCACAACTCAATGTCAAACATGTACAAGGAGATTCCAAATGAAGCACTTGATACGTTCAAGTTTGGCTCAGAACACTATCTTCTATCAGGGCTACCAACAATCAATTGGATACTGAGGCACACCTTATTGCCCAAGTCTGGAGATCACAAGATGATCAGAGGCCATGCAATCAACTTGCTTCATATCTTTGACGTGCCACAGAAATTCAAAGTCATGAGCCTTATGATAGAAACAATCAAGAGGACAGCAGCAGACCAGAAGAGGAGTTGTGGATATGCCCCACAGATTCAGGAGCTCATCAACTCCAAGATGGGCATGGGCATATACTTATTGGACAAGGAACACTTGCCCATCCATCTAGACTTTGAAGATAACCAAGTTGTTATGACTGAGAATGAGCCATCATCTGCCCAAGCACAAGCCAAGAAGGAGAAAGCGAGGAAGGAGAAAGCTGCCAAGATGCCTACTCAAGAGGAGGCATCTGAATATTTCCTGAAAACCAAACAAGAGAAGCTTGGTTACTTGATTGCATCCACCCTGCGGATTGAGCAAGGACTAGCCACCCTAACTCAAAACCAGGCAAGCTTAGAGAGGATCATGGAACAAAAGTTCTATGAATTGGATGTCAAAGTGACAGAGATTCAGACTGCAGTGGAGCGGCTCCAGGATGACATGCAGGAGAGGAGAGGCAAGACTACAACTGATGCTTTTGCCAGAGTGCCACGAGGTTCGAGGTCGTCTGCAGTGCCAGTTGCTGACACCAGAGCCACCACTTCTGCACCAGCCACAGCCTCAGTTCCACCAGCTCCAACGTCCACTTCAGCCTCGACTCCGACCACGTCTACAGAAGGCTTCGTCCTTGGAGTGCTCCGGACTCCACCACCACCTGAAGATCAAGCCTGAGTGTCGACTTAGCACTATGCATTTTCTAGGAACTTTTTGGTAACTTGTTGCCAAAGGGGGAGAAAATGTATAGATCATAGGCTTCGAGAGAGAGTGTTGCTTTTATTCTCTCTTATTTTATTTGGTGGTTTTTCGAACTTTGTTTGCTTGTGTGCTGAGATACTACGTCATTATCTGTGAGACATTGATGATCATGTGTTTGATCATAAGCTACACTTAATGTTTGCTTAATATTATCATCCTATCTATCTTATGTGGTCACTCACTATTCTTGGTGATGAGTGCATGTATTTCATTCTTATCATTTTAAGCGCTCCACCAGGATGTATGTGACATGGAAGAGTAACCCATGACTCTAACTCTTTCTGCATTTGCAGCCCAAAGCAAATTTTAAATATGCACAAATTTAGGGGGGCTCTTACTTGTCACATACTTCTCAAAGCGACGATATATTTCATGCTTATTATCATTGTCGAAGCTTTGATCTATATGTTGTCATCAATTACCAAAAAGGGGGAGATTGAAAGTGCAACTATCCCTAGGTGGTTTTGGTAATTCATAACAACATATAGCTCATTGAGCTAATGCTATTCCAAGATGATTATTTCAGGAAAGCTTAATGATTGGCATGGCATGGATGTGAAAGTGGAACCCTCAAAATGCTAAGGACAAAGGATTGGCTCAAGCTCAAAAGCTCAAGACTCTTCATTTTATATTTTAGTGATCCAAGATCACATTGAGTCTTTAGGAAAAGCCAATACTATCAAGGAGGGATGAGGTGTTGCTTAATGAGCCTCTTGCTTCATGTGCTTAGTGATATGCTCCAAAATCCTCAACCACTTTCCCATATCCACAAATGACCTAAACCCTAAGCCAAACTCGGTCATACCGATTCTTTCTATCCGGCACCACCGAGTTTCACTTGTCATAAGCCACTGCCAAACCCTAGCAATTCGGTCCTACCGATAGGGATCTTGGTCTCGCCGAGATGGGATTGCAAACTCTCTGTTTCCCTTTCGTAACTTTTCGGTCTCACCGAAAGAGCGAATCGGTCCCACCGAGATTGCAATTTCAACTCTCTGTTTCCTTTTTGTAACTTTTAGGTCTCACCGGAAGAGCAAATCGGTCCCACCGAGTTTACCTGACCAACTCTCTGGTTAGCTTATTACCAAACTCGGTCTCACCGAGTTTGTGTAATCGGTCTCACCGAGATTACATTATGCCCAAACCCTAACAGAATCGGTCCTACCGAGTTGCATGTCAGTCCCACCGAAAATCTCTAACGGTCACTAGGTTTACCTTTTTGGTCCGACCGAGTTTGTTGATTCGGTCCCACCGAGATTGGTAGATTGTGTGTAACGGTTGGATTTTGTGTGGAGGCTATATATACCCCTCCACCTCCTCTTCATTCGTTGAGAGAGCCATCAGAACACATACACAATTCCAACTCATATGTTCTGAGAGAGAACCACCTACTCATGTGTTGAGACCAAGATATTCCATTCCTACCATATGAATCTTGATCTCTAGCCTTCCCCAAGTTGCTTTCCACTCAAACCTTCTTTCCACTAGATCCAAATCCTATGAGAGAGAGTTGAGTGTTGGGGAGACTATCATTTGAAGCACAAGAGCAAGGAGTTCATCATCAACACACCATTTGTTACTTCTTGGAGAGTGGTGTCTCCTAGATTGGCTAGGTGTCACTTGGGAGCCTCCGACAAGATTGTGGAGTTGAACCAAGGAGTTTGTAAGGGCAAGGAGATCGCCTACTTCATGAAGATCTACAGCTAGTGAGGCAAGTCCTTCGTGGGAGATGGCCATGGTGGGATAGACAAGGTTGCTACTTCGTGGACCCTTCGTGGGTGGAGCCCTCCGTGGACTCGCGCAACCGTTACCCTTCGTGGGTTGAAGTCTCCATCAACGTGGATGTAGGATAGCACCACCTATCCGAACCATGGGAAAAACATCCGTGTCTCCAATTGCGTTTGAATTCTCCAAACCCTTCCCTTTACATTCTTGCAAGTTGCATGCTTTACTTTCCGCTGCTAATATACTCTTTGCATGCTTGCTTGAATTGTGTGATGATTGCTTGACTTGTCCTAAAATAGCTAAAATCTGCCAAGAACTAAAATTGGGAAAAGGTTAAGTTTTTATTTGGTCAAGTAGTCTAATCACCCCCCCCCCCTCTAGACATACTTTCGATCCTATAGTTATGTGGTGCACCCCTGCAGGGAAGTTTATCTATTCAAATAGCCGTGTCCCTCGGTAAAAGGATGACTCGGAGTTGTACCTCGACCTTATGACCACTAGAACCGAATACTTAATAAAACACACACTTCCAAGTGCCAGATACAGCCCGGTGATCGCTCTCTCATAGGGCGACGAGGAGAGGATCGTCGGGTAGGATTATGCTATATGATGATACTTGGTGAACTTACCATCTACTCTCTTCTATATGCTTCAAGATGGAGGCTGCCAGAAGCGTAGTCTTCTATAGGACTAGCTATCCCCCTCTTATTTTGGCATTTTGTAGTTTAGTCCACAAATACTACCCACTTCATTGATACCAATGCATATGTAGTGTAGATCCTTGCTTGCGAGTACTTTGGATGAATACTCACAGTTGCTTTGCTACTTCTTTTTCCCCTTTTCCCGGTTATTACGATCATATGATGGAGTCCAGGAGCTAGAGGATTCCGAGGATGTTTCTGCGTGGAGTTCGGTTTCGAGGAGTAGTTAGGAGCTCCCAGGCAGGAGGCCATGCCTTTTCGTTCATTGCTACTTTTGTGCTAGCCTTCTTAAGGCAAACTTGTTTAACTTATGTCCGTGCTCAGATATTATTGCTTCCGCTGACTCTTGTGTATTCGAGCCCTCGAGGCCCCTGGCTTGTAATATAAGGCTTGTATTATTTTAATTTTTGTCTAGGGTTGTGTTGTGATATCTTCCCGTGAGTCCTTAATCTTGATCGTACACATTTACGTGTATGATTAGTGTACGGTCAAATCAGGGGCGTCACATCATTGTAGCCTATCGAAATTAGCTATGAAATGACTAGCACTATTAGAGCTCTGATGGATATGAGTAATGCGACAATGTCTCTCAGCCATACCGCTAACGATCCCACAAAGAAATGATCTCTCTAGTCAAGAAAACATACTTGGACTTTACGTTCTCCACCTTTGATCATTGTAATTGCCTCCGTGCAATCCTTGTATATATCAATTGGCAAATTGCTCCATTGAATTGCAAACATAATACCTTTTGAAAGATCATGGATGTCGCCTAGAGAGGGATTGAATAGGGCTTTAAAATAATTACGGTTTAGGCTTGAACAAGTGCGGAATAATACTAGTGTTTAATTTCTCAAGCACAAAGCCTAAAACAACTAGGCTCACCTATATGCACCAACACCTTATGCTAAGCAAGATAAACAACTATGTGATAGCAAGATATATAACATGAAACACTATGACTATCACATAGTAAAGTGCATAAGTAAAAGGCTCGGGTAAGATATAACCGAGGCACACGGAGACGACAATATATCCCAAAGTTCATACCCTTGCGGATGATAATCTCCGTTTGGAGCGGCGTGGAGGCACAATGCTCCCCAAAAAGCCACTGGGGCCACTGTAATCTCCTCACTCCTTCGCACAATGCAAGATGTTGTGATTCCACTAAGGGACCCTTAGGGCGGGCACCGAACTCGTACACCTTGGCAACCCTTGGGGGCAGTCACCGGAACCCGTACAAATAGCTCGAGGCAATCTCCACAACCTAATTGGAGACCCCGACGCAAGTCCGGAGCTTGACATCACAATGATTGAGCTCCGTAGCACCATCAACCGTATAGGGCACCCAAACACCCAAGAGGAACAAACTCTAGGGTACCAAGAATTCAAGAGTAATAAGCTTCTCAACTTTCACTCCCAGTATCACTGTGGAGAACTCAAACCGATACACCAAATGCAATGGCAAGGGAACACGGAGTGCCCAAGTCCTTCACATTCAAATCCTACCAAAGCAACGAAAGCTATGTAGGAATATGAGAGGAAGAACAAGAAAGAGAACACAAAGAACTCCAAGATCTAAATCCAAGGGGTTCCCCTCACATAGAGGAGAAAGTGATTGGTGAAAATGTGGATCTAGATCTCCTCTCTCTTTTCCCCCGAAAACTAGTAAGAATCCATGGAGGGATTGAGAGCAAGCTCGAAGAAGGTCAACAATGTGGGAAGAACACAAGCTAGAAGGATAAGGTTCATTGAGGAAGAAGACCCCCTTTTATAGGCACTCCCAAATCCAACGGTTATGCACACAGCCCGTGCACAAATGGTACTACCGCTCCAGAAAGCGGTACTACCGCTCAGACTATAGAACCCATAGAGCAGTGCAATGGCGCGGAGCCACGAGGTGGTAGTGCTGCTGGAGCGGTACTACTGCTCGACCTGGTGGTAGTACCGCTGGGGTTACAACTTAGGAGCCTACAGAGGCAGGGCAGGAACAAGGGATTGTGACAGTATCACAACAACGGTACTACTGCTCTGGAGAGCGGTACTACTACCCTACCACCGCTGAGAGTGCGAGGGTCCAGAAGGAAGCGGTAGTGGGCGGGCGGTACTACCGCTCGTACTACCATTCCACCGTTGTGCAAACCCGACATGAAAAGTCAATCCCTAAAAGCAGCAGCAGTACACGCAAAACTGGACATCGGTACTACTACTGCCTAGAGCGGTGCTGCCGCTTGAGGCCTTCAAGACATATGCAGAGAAAACAGAGATCAATCAAACCAGAACTGCCACAACTTCTGCAAATGAGATTCGAATTGTGAAAATTCAAACTTGTTGGATAGATGACGACAAACTCAAGAAGTGGCAGGGGGAGTATGCCTATGATATAGAGGAGTGAAACCTCCATGAGCGAAGAACCAACATAAACTCCCACATCGAAAACATCATAGAAGATGCACATGAACTCCATTTTCGATGAACTCGAGTTTGTCATGAAGATGACCATAACCTCCAAATCTCATATAAAGAAACACCAAACAAGAAGCAAGAAAGATGATGCAAAGATGCAATGGTTTGAGCTCTCTACGAACGATACGATCAAAACTACTCACTCGAGAGCCCCCCTTGATAGTACGACAATCGATCCTACAACCCGGTCTCCCAACTAGCACCATGAGATCAGTAAAATAGAAAACCTATCAAGGGCAAACCTTTGCCTTGCACATAGTCCACTTGAGCTACATGATGACGATCTTGACTTCCTCAAGTTGGATCACCTTTCTTGATTGCGCTAGAGCGATGAAGACTAATTGATTACTCCCACATAATCAACTAAGGGTGAGCCACTCTTTGGCACATCTTCACAAGTTCACTGTCACCACAGTGGACTTGTCATCGCCTCAAGGACATGATCTCTTCGTGATGCTTCACTTGAACTTGCACACCGCAACCTAACCCCGCATAGAACTCTCATGTAGACCATGGGTTGGTACACAAAGCGTAATGGATAATGCTTACCATACCATGGGATCACTTGATCCCTTTCGATACATCTTCTACGCTTTGCATATTGATCAACTTGATTCACGCTTTTGACTTAGTCTTGATCAACCTTGTATCATGTCTTCTACATAACCAATCTTTGGATAATTCATTGAATAGCACCTTGGTCATCTCATAAACTCCTTGAAACCAACACATGAACTTTCAAGAAATGCATATGGGAAAATCCTTCAAATATAACTCAAGGCAACCATTAGTCCATAGAGAATGTCATCACTTACCAAAACCACACATGGGGGCACCATGATCTTTCACCTTTCGAGAGAGCTAAGATTTTCGCTTCCAGAGGCCAGTGCAAGAATTAAGGTGTTTGGAGGAACTGAAGATTATAGCACCATCATGGTCCCTTAAAATGCATTTGACTTCTTTAACTATGAATAATATCAAACAATTTCCTCATCTTTGTCCATCTCATATTTCTCTTCAGACGAGGAATCATCCCAGAAAGAAGCTTAAAACAAACTCATCTAGTACAATATAATACTTTCCATTACGATCTAATCATATGTCGTAGAAAAAGGAAACAACTTTTTTACCACGGAGGCTTTTCGTCGACCACCTAGTGTGCAAGGAGGAGGAGGGGCCGTGGCCATCGCTGCGCCAGCTAGGAACGGCGTCGGGGGTGGGTTTGTTGAGCTGAGGAGCTCGGAGTTGCGGATAAAGCCTGCATTGCCGTGTCATCCAAAAGCCAGGAGCTCTGAAGGAGCGATGGCTTGGCTCGGTGGCGACGGCCACTATTCGACCTCAATGGCGAGCAGAGACACTGCGGCGGCCATTACAGACAACGGAGGGGCGGCGACTAGCCGAATGAACGCAAATCGGTGATGGCGGCGGGGTTGTTGCGACTATCCGAAGCGGCGGAGTCGCGGCTGAGACAAGCGGGTGACGGACTCAGGGCGGTGATGGTGGTAGCCAAGATCCTGCCACTAATGGTCGCATGGGAAAGACGGGTGTTGCGGCGGGAACTTTCATCGTGGTAGTTGGGTCGCGCGTGACTACAGATGTATTTTGTGGCATCGGGGTGGAGTGCTGCAAATACCCAACACTTGGAGTCAAATTATGGGGCTGACCATTTGGAGATACATCATCTGATGGAGTACGCTTTTTGAGTCCCTAATCCTGTTTTACATCATTTGTTGGAGATGTTCTGAGTTGTGATTTTAATAGGGTTGAGGAAAGCAGGTTTTGTCATCGGTGTCTCTTGGTGTCAGCCGATCGATAGACCGTGTGATCGATTCCGTTGCTCGCTCACCATTTGATTCGCGTCGCTTCGGCCATTTGTAGGAGTGGCTTGAAGGACATTTGATTAACCTCTTTCACAACCATGGATAAGCCTTGCCCTTTTCACCCAACAAATTTTGACCTCAAACTTTCTCTGACATGTTTGAAACATCCATCCTTAGATCGTCCCATCATCATGTGCAGACCCAAATATCTTTCTATAAGAGCCTCAGAGGAAATAGCAATAGTGTTTTTTAATGCTCTTTTACCTGGGCCTCACAACCCTTACCAAAGAAGATAGACGACTTCTGCAAGCTAGAATGATAGCTCTGACGGCTCTTCGTAGTCGTGCAATATGCCCTGCAAAGCCATCACATTCCGTTGCTAGGGATCTTAACTATCATCGGTAAGTACAAGATGTGTAACATTGGGGCCAGTGCTTCCAAAAGAAACATCACTAATCTCTTCTCTTTATGCATTCTTCAGTATAGCCAAGAACCCCCTCCATACAAAAAAGAAACAGATACAGGGACTCGGGCCTCTTGAAGAAATAAAAATGTCAAGTAATCCATCATTTAGCCCGTGCAACCCCCATACGCATCATATGTGCTCAAAAAACCATCCGACCCTATTATACAAGAGTTAGAACGCAAATCTTACGCTTCCGCCTTGGAATTCATTCAAACTAATCAATCGCTTTGTCATGAATGAATCTTACTCCCTCTGTAAATTAATATAAATACTCTTATATTAGTTTACAGAGAAAGTACAAAACTTCAGAGCTCGTTGCCACCCCAGGACCAGCGAGGCGTCCCTGGCCCTGACAAAGATGATGAGAAGTGAAACATGACAACCGCCCGCCACATGAGCTGCGTGCATAAATACCACTCCCGATCTGCATTTCCTTGCTCCGACCGGCAGCTCGGGCAGGGCCCCGGCGGCATATAATTGCAGGAGCCATCAACAAGGACACGGCTGTTTAAAGGCGAGAGCTAGCCACACAGGCAGGCAGGTAATCGTCCCCACTCTCGTGCTCGTTTCGTGTTTTATCATCGCAAAAAGAGTGCTACACTATCTGCCGGGCATCTTAGCACTAATCTAGCTTGCGTTTAATTCTCTGCTTGGCCAAACACGGCGCCGTTCATGGGTACGAGCACTGCGCACCTACGGATACACGAACTGCCAAAGGACGGCGCTACGTACAGAGAGACATTTAGAGCAACTCCAACAGAACAGGCGACTCACTTCGTCTGCGGGCGTCCGTTTGGCTCGGCGCGTTGGACTGCCATCGTCGATGTAGATACGCCGATCTAAACGGGCGCGCACCCGCTTTCGTCCGCGTGCCGATCCATTTCTGGCTTATTTTTAAGCCGGATTTGCGTCACTGCGGACACGGGACGGATGCGCGCGCGCTCGCCTTCTCCTCCCCCTTGGCCCGCTGGTCGGTGACACATTGGCCATCCTCTCCCAATCCAACAGCAAACCCTTGCCCGCCTCTTTCGTCGCCGACGCCACCGCCCATTTTTTTTTCTAGTTGAGCAATGTGGGCTCATGTTGGCAACCAATAGTTGTATCTTTCTTAATCGGCTTGCAAAACTATGTGAGATATTTTTACTTTTATTCGCCTTGTAAAACTATGTTATTTATTTGGTTATGGACTATATATTTACCTGTGAAATAATGCAAAAGTTGTGTATGAAATATTCCAAATTTTGCGCTATATGATGGAAAAAAGGCGGCCAGCTGACCACGCCAGCACATATGGGTCGATGTATTGGGCGCACTACCAATTCAAAGCTCAAATCAAGCGGATGCTGGGCGGGCGGCCGACCCAAACGAACAAAAAACGTACAAAAACTTCGTCCGTTTGAATCGGCGCGTTGAAGTTGCTCTTATTCAGGTCACGACGCCGATCAAGCATTTCTCTAAACACCCAAGTGATATCATGAGGTTGGCTTTGCTTCTTGATGATTTTATGGGCGTGGTGGCGGGTGGCCCATGCACCGCTGCTCGTCGCTCAACCACTTAAATACCGATCGCGTCACTCAACTGTTCCGGGAGTGTCCTGGATGCCCAACAGACTTTAACTGCTACAACACGACCATCACATGCGTCTGTCCTCCTCGGTCTACTCTAGTATATTTCCCAAGTGAAAACCGAGTAGTACACATCCACGGTATGAACCTCTGGTCAAAGCATGTAGCACCGTTCTTGTATCCACTCGGTTATTTTTTCATGCATTCGCGCAGAATATAATGTCACTATTTCAAGTCACATGAGCAGGGCTAGCTCTGCGGATCTGCCTCGGCCAGCACCACATATGGGCACGAAGCAGAGTTCGCTCCTTCACGTCACAGGTGAAAAACAGAGCATATATTCACCCACACTACCTACCAATGCTACAACAGATGGTTGCCTCCCACGTAAGCAGACAAGCAGCACCCAATTTCTCCCTGATTCTGCGCCCTTCACTTTCCTCTCTCGAATCTGGACTTCTGGATAAACTCCAATAACAACGGAGTTTTTCCAGAAGAAGTAAAAAAGAAAAAAAAACACCAGTATCTGGTTTACAATCTCATACAAAAAATTCATTCTGGATTTGTGAAATAATGAGTGCATGGAGGAACACAAAGGACGGTGTGCACAGCAATTTCCAAAATCTGTACAAAAAGAGCTGTGGCAACAACTGCTGTAGTACAATGCTACATGAAAATGCCTCTCATAGTCATAGAACAGAGCACATGGCTTCTTCATTGATGAAGGATAATTTCAGAGGCAGGAGTATACTAAAAGTGGAGTAAGATCATTTCCTTTGGGAAAATTTCTATGCTTAAGATTTTGCTCGACATATAGATCTATACAGCTCCCGGCAGGGGAGGGGAACACCGACAGTGAAAAAACAAACTAATCCAACCCAAAAGAATCAGACATCTCTTTGCGAATTGCGAGCCAGTAATAACAGTACCTGCGCTGCAGGAATGGATCGAGCAAGAGGCCATCGATCGGGAGCAGGATCATTCGGCCACGGTGCCCCGGGACTGCAAGGTGATGCTCCTCTGACTGGGCATGGCGAGCATGGCGGTGTGGTCCAGGAAGTCCTTGAGCTCCACCACGGCCTGCAGTATCCTCCTGAGGTCGTCGGCGCGCACGAAGCCGGCGGCGCCCAGCCGGCGCACGGCGTAGACGTAGATGGTGAGGCACCCCTTCCTGAACTTGAAGCGCGCCATCTCGCTGCCGGAGAGGCCGCGGATGAGCTTCTTGTTCACGTCCCCGAGCGGGATCATGGCCGGCCACAGCTGGTCCACGGCCGCCTTCATGGCCTCCGACTCGAACACGAAGAGCACCACCTTGGACTTCTTGGTGCCCAGGCCGAGCGTGAGCGTGTGCCACGCCTGGTGCGCCAGGATGGTGAAGCTGGTGGGCATGTAGGCGGTGGTGGACGGGAACGGCAGGCTCTGCAGCTCGCTCAGGAACGACGGCGGGATGTCCAGCAGCCGGAGCAGCTCCAGCGGCGACGCGCGACGCACCGTGAACGACTTGACGATGAACTGCCCGCCGAAGCGGATGCCCTTCACGTCGCCGCACGGCTTGAAGCTTGCCTCCGCCGCCGCCGCCGCGCCGCCGGCCTTGTCCTTCTTCTCCTTGTCCTTCTCCTTGTGCTTGCTGTGCTTGTGCTTCTTCTTCTCCTCTGCCATGGCGATGGCTGGCGTGCCGCTCCTGTGCTTTCCTCTCCCCTGCTGTCGCTGCCGCTGCTGGAGTGAGCTGTGCTGCTAGGGAAAAGGCCGTAATGAGGAGCCCCACCGCCACCTCCCTTCCCTTCGCTGTGCCTCCTCCTGCAGCGGCTGCTGGTACGACCATACCGCAAAGTTTCTAGTCAGAGTGAAGGACCATCCACTTCACCACTTGGACATTATTCAGGACGAGCTTAATTAGTAGCTTTATTATCGTACTTAGTATTTTTGTAATCTCTTCGGTTGGGCAGAGAACACGGAGGCGCTGTCGGTTGCCGATGCCCCCGCCTCGTCATACAAAACGATTTTTTCAGTTTTATAAACCAAGTTATCGCGATTGTTTAAGTACGCGCACGCGTCTGTGTCTCTACTGACTTTGGCCCATGAGTATTAGAGTAGTAATTAGTGTATGCTTTCTCTCCCTGATGCTTTTTAGTGCGGCCAGCCATCATAGCAACGAAGCTAAAGATCATACTGCTTAAAAGGTGGCACATGATCATAGGCTCTGCCAAAGAGCACCGAGTAGTTTCAGACCTAATAATGAGACCCTGTTGGTGCGCATTTCTAAATCTGGTTCCACTTTTAAAACTATTCTTAATTTGTCCTGGGTGTTCACGATGATTGATTGATTTCTTGGAGAAATATAAAAGCATGGGTAATTAAAGAAGAAGATCAATCTAGAGCAGCCAACGAGAGAATTCGATCACAATTATACTCCCTCGAAAACATGCTACGTACCCGTCAGCAGTTGATCCTGAAGGAAACCAATGATCCCTCGCGGAGAAGCAGCAACAATCCTCAGAAGATCAGGTTCGAACTTCCTTTGTTCTTTTCCAGTCACGGCAACTGCGAAAGCGAATGCCCTTGAAGCAATGTGACCTGTCGGAGACTGATCAGGTGAGGATCTTGACAAACAAAAGGCTATCGGCCACAGATGGCACTTCCTACACTTAGAAGTATGGTAAGATTAAAGGCGAATCCATGGAAGAATTATGGCAACAGTGATAGCGCAACAGCTAACGTAGCTATCAGTAGAGCTTATTGAAAATGACGCCGTACAGGAAGCTCCTAAATCTTCCAACCAATTCTTTCGGCTTGTATTTGTGCCACTTCAGTATCCTATATGTAATACTTCTTTTTTCGTTAGTGGATTGGCGTATAGATTTTATGTTAAAGGCTGAACAGTTCCCTTCAGTTCTTAAGAGACTAGATTTTGTTTTCATCCAAAAGGTCTTGCATAGTTCAAATTAAGTGGCTAAGAGCATAAGACTGCATACATTTCAAACACGGAGAATCTGGCTAGTTGCCGGCAGATTTTTTTTTACTTATTGTCACCCCTTTCAGTTTTTCAGACTGTTTTAGATCACAGTGGAGCACTAGAGCGAGAAGATCTAACTCCCAACTGGTGGTTGATATGAAGCTAAGTACATCTCAAAAGTACAGCTGGACACTGATTTTCCAGCGCAACAACCAGTCGTAACATATAAATGCACTAGTCCACATCGATCCTGGTTGATGTGTAGCGCTGTACCTCAGTTACATCAATATGCTTGGAAGGTCATGATCTGAAAGCCCAACAGACATGCTCAGCTCAACTATGGGTACCAGAGTAGATGTCCAAAGCAGAGCAACTATATGTCTGGTAGTAGAATGCAAGAAAGTTGTCGGAATTATGTCTGAGAAAATTAGCTTACCGATTGGAAGGACGGGTGCCAAGATATTCTGACCTTCTGAATTAGGTACGACCGGAGCATTAAAGCACCCCTTGGGACAGGGCTGCATAAAAGTTGAAAACCCATGAAAACATGTAGAGAAAGATCAGAAAATTGAGATGCAAATCATCTCTCAAGAGAGATTATTATGCCCCTTCAAAATACTGGAAGTGCTAAAAGTGCTCAGATGAAATTCAGTGTTTTATAACGATAGAATATCTGAGAGAACCTTGGTGAGTACATAATGTACAGTTGTACACATAACTAAAGCAAAAGTAAGTGCAAGAAGCAAGTGATTTAACATAAACATCATATTGCAATATTGCAGTACAGTAACATTTAACACATGCAGGCAGATACAGAAGATAAATATAGATGTCAGGCCCTTTCAGAGAGTGAACTATTGTTTTCAAGATCCTGATCTTGTATTGTATAATCTGATCTTGGGTGCGAGGTGCTATAATAACTGATACTACTTGTGCAGCCAGTTTCCAAATTTCAATTACCAACCCTTTTTGAAGGGAAAGATGTAGAGGAAGTCAGAAGACACAGGCAAGACAAGGCAACAAACGAATAATAATTAAACTTTATACTAGGCTAGGAGCTGTCCCTTTCACCACGAACGAACATACTTGGCTAAATTCAGGCGGACATGCGGCAGACTGCAAACATGCAAGCACAAATCAGGGCCTGTATTCATGCACTGCATTTAGGCGTGATTAATTGTGATAGCAACACCCCATCCACTCTAGGACACTTGAACCCAACGATGATTGCTCAAAAATTGACCTCAAAATGCCGCAGGAAACCAAAGCATGGACGAGACGAGCGTGCAGCGCAAACGATAAGTGAACATGTTAGTACGACCGCACCTAGCAAGCAGACGGAAAATCAACCATGGAAAGCAAGCAGGAAAAACCACACGGGTCAACCGAAGAGCACGAGGAGGAATCAACCACACGCAATCTGCACTGTCGTGTCAGATTGAGAAGGGCGCGAGGCAGCAGCAACTCCAGGCTTGGTTTCAAAGGGAAGAAGGCGCATCGATCGCGGGGGAATTCCATCGAATACCTGGGCTGCGTCTCAGAGCAGGGATGCCGGATCTTCCACCCGTGTGCGCATGCTACCTCGTCGTTCTTCGGGGCTAGTAGTGCATCCCAGACCAAGATCGCTGCCGGAAGACGGGAGGAGTGGAGCTTTCGTCCTTTGTGCGAGTCCGGCTCCGGCTGGCTGACGCAGCCCACTCTGAGGTGAGGCGAGGCGAGGTGAGGTGGTAGCCGCACGACCGAGCGACGGGCAAAATTAATCGAGGAGAAGGCGACAGGGCGGATGCGGAGACCTGAGATTTCAACGAGAAAAAGCTCCCAGGGCACCGCTGTGTGCCGCGTCGGTGGCGGTGGCGGTGGGTGCGTGATGCGACGCGACGCGACGCCGTGGTCGGCGTCGGACGACGCGTGTGATCTCCCCCTCGCGCGCCGGCGACACCGCACCGCACCGGGCGCGTCGTCGCGGTGCGATTCCCTCCGGCCATGGGCCCTCGTGGCAACGCGCGCTTGGGTGAGTCTCCCGGTTGGGTGGCCCCCCGGGCCCCGAAGGGCTGCTATTTTTAGACAATCGGGCCCTGAAGGGCCGAGCCACGAAGCGGCCACGGCCTTGCAGTTATGGATTATTTTTTCTTGCAGTTATGGATGCTAGCTTCCTTAGCTCCCAAAAAAAAATGCTAGCTTCCTATACGGCGCCCGCTACTTCAGTTTTTGCAAAACGGGTGCACACCTCCTCCTGCTCGGACGTAGGCTGGACCAAAAGCTCTCTAACTCACCTTGTTAACCTCATAGCTCACTTTTTAATGAACAAAGCCAAGCACATGTTTTAACTTGTTAAACTCAACGAGCTTAATGAGCCAGCGAATGAGTTTTACGAGCAGCTTATTGAGCTTGCTAATACAACACAACACATATTTTTGTGTATGTGGCAACATTTTTTGGCACCTTAGCTCATCTATTCCTCTAATTGATCCAACCTAGCCCACAAGAGACAATAGCTAGCATACCCACTCATCTGGTCACTTTCTTCTTTCGTAAAAAACACATTAGAAGTAAATCAAAGGGGCTACTGCCTGTTAACAAGTACTCACGGGCGCTCGCGAGCTTAATAAGCTATTAATGAACAGAGCCGATCAACATGTTTTGCTCGTTGAGCTTAACGAGCTCAACGAATCGAGCCTTAACGAGCACGAGCTTAACAAAGCCGAGTAACTCGTTAATCCACCTCAGTAAGACGGCCCGTAATACCCGCTTCTTTTTCTATTTTAAACTGAAAAAGTGGCTCGAGGTGTGACTCCTTGTTTAGAGTTAGCTTCAACAACCAACTAAACAAATCGACCTGATGTGATTAGTTACATCTCTTTTATTCTTTTCTTTCCTTTTTTTATTTTCTTCTTTCTTTATTTTTATTTTTTAATGTGTGAGTTTTTAATCAAAATTCATGAACATTTTTCAAATTCATGAACTTCGTTTTCAAAATTGTGAATATTTTTCAAAATTGATGAACTTGTTTCAATTCAATGTTTTTTTCCAAATTCGTGAACTTTTTTCAAAATCGATGAACTTTAATTTTTTTAAACAATTTTCAAAATGGATGAACTTTTTTAAAATTGATGTTTTTTCAAAATTAACAAACTTTTTGGAATTGGTAAAGTTTTTTAAAGATCAATGATTTTTTAAATTCATTTTTCTATTTTTTCATAAAGTGAATGATCAATGGTGGACCGGTCAACTGTGACTGGTCAGTCCATGACCCACCGAACTGGATCTTTTTTAGGGAACCAACGAACCGAAGGTAACGCCTCCTATTGGGCTGGCCCATGAGGGATGGTGCGCGGGCGCCCTTTCTCCTAAGTGGCGCTGAAGGTGTCGATTAGGAGCTCCTTTTGGATGGGCCTATCCATAGAACTGCCGGCACATGCTTCCGGATTTTTCAACATAAAAATCGCAAAAAAAGAGTAAAGTGCATCATAGATCCTCGAACTATTTCAGATGTGTCACGTAGGTCCTCGAACTATGAATATCATTATCTAGGTCCTCAAAGTGCAATATGTGTGTTATCTTGATCCTCAAACTATTTCAAATGTGTCACGTAGGTCCTTAAACTATTTAAGAGGTGACACATATATACATACTTATTATACTTCAATGATTTTTGAGGACCTAGATGACACTTTTCATAGTTTGAGGACCTACGTGACACAATCGAAATAGTTTAAGGACCTAGGATGCACTTTACTCCAAAAACATACGAATTTCGTGGATGTTAGAATAAATTCGAGGCATACCGTCGATCAACTGAGGATCAAGCAATCACACGCGCATGACACCGAGATTTGTTAACGAGGTTCACCGATATGGCTACATCCCCGGGGCCTGACTACGGGCGCTCCTCCCCGTGACACCGTCACAATACCGCACACCGGCCACCCGGACGCCGGCACACGCCGCCGGCTCCCCCTTGCGCGCCTGTGCTATTATGTTGGCATAGGTTACATCGTGTGTCTACCCTCGCTATATAAGAGAGGCCTAGGATACAAGTGTCCTACTTGGACACGACTCCATATCCTATCTAAACACAATACAACTACAAGTCCAACTGTAACCTACCTCGTACACTATATTCGACACAACTCTAACAAACTCCACCTTGGCGAATATTCTCCACCATTCTGGATTCGTCAATGCGTCAAACTTCCATGTACATTGGACTTGAGCTTATCCCGTCAGTACCGCTGCTACTCCAAAGACTCCATGTGACTCCACCTGCAACTTGTAGTCCCTCCTTTTCCTGACCACAGTCAACACTCGAGCAAAATTAAGTTCCTCTTTACTCTAGTCTGTGCTCCCAACTTCCAGAGTATTCGTCAACATCATCACACACCGATCACTGACCTGCGTGAAAATGAACAACTCACATATTGGGTGTCACACATAAGAGTTACCTGAACTCAACATCACCGCTCCTTTCTTGACCCCCTGTCTGAAACTTGAAGGAATTTCACCGTTGCTTGTAGTCATCCCGAGTCAAATTCGCAGTTGTCTCACCACATGTATGACCACAAGAGCCCTGGCCCGTCTCCATGCCCCGTGCGCGCTGCACGCCTCGCCGCTATTACCGCGTCGAGCCTTTGCTGTCTCGGTCGAGTCTCAAGGGTCGCGAAACCACACCACTCAACCCCCACTGCAGAGTACCATCGATCATCACCGACCGATGACGAGTTTCACACTTTCATCAGACCACTGGGCTCCAGTCCAAACTGCATGTCACTCCCTTTTCCCCCCTTGCTGAATAGGCTTCGATTCCTTGGATCCTTACACCGTAGCCCCTCAATCCAGCTCCACCTTCAACATGACTCCGCGGTAGATGATCAGTCCACCCTCGCGTTCCGTCGATTTCAAGCTCACATGTGCACATCACCTTGAATCAACCCCGCGCCATAGTCTTGTCGAAGCCACACAAGCCCTCGGGCCTGTGCCACGTGTTTCCACGCCCCAGAAGTCGGTCACCATCAGCATCACGCTCCTATGTCGTCGTCGCTGATTCCACCACCGTCTTCTGTACCAACCGACATCCCTGTCGATCCATCAGACTATCCAGTCCGACCAAGGCTCTCAGATCATCTTCCGTGAATTTCCATCCATCACATGATAATTCCATCTTAGCTGACATGACTTCCTGCAACGCTTTCAAGCATCCATGTTGCGCCAACAAATCTTTCACCTTTATCTATCATAACCCAAGGTTTTATGTCCCGTTGAACTTCTCCACCTCAAACATGGTACCCGTTGGCGCCACGGTTCTTCATATGATTGATCCAGTAAAAATTAATCGAGCTTCCACCACAATGCCCCAGGTACACGAGCAAAACCTAATGAGGTACACCTCCATGTATTAATAGCAAAATCCAACCAAACTTGGTATTTCACATGATATGCTCCTGGCTCAATATCTGATGCTAGCTTTGCTTTGTCAGTTTGTGCTTGCCATTGTGATATGCTTCAAGCATCAATGGATTTTTCTCCTGCTGATTGGATCTGTTGCCTCTGTCTCGTCATACGGTGCCCAGCCTAGGCTACTATTTAATAGCACCTCACAGGTCTTCGCTTCGAGGACGAGTTGCACCAGGACTCGGTCCTGTTTCTTTTTTGTCCAAAACAAACTCGGTTCACGCTGTACGTGTACCTCAGAGTCCAGCGCCTCCACGTACTCCTGCTCGCATGTTACGACCCACGCTAGCCACACTCCAGGCGCCTGCCACCTGCCGTGCACGCGCGCCCCTGACGGGCCACACACGTTGCCGCACAGCGCCTCGTGCCCACGCCCTTACTGCCTTCACCTGTCTAGAAGATTCTGAGTTCCTGATCGATTTTCATCATCCATCGCCGCATGTCCAGCCTTGTCTGCGCACGAGCCTCCCACTGATCTACTTTCTTCCGATCTCATCAAGAACCACGCCGATAGCCGGCTGCATCTCAACTCGATTCTTTCTCCAGATCAACAATCCGCAGCCTTCTCGTAACCTTGCTCTGATACCACTTGTTAGAATAAATTCGAGGCATACCGTCGATCAACTAAGGATCAAGCAATCACACGATCATGACACTGAGATTTGTTAACGAGGTTCACCGATATGGCTACATCCCCGGGGCCTGACTACGGGCGCTCCTCCCCGTGACACCATCACAATACTGCACACCGGCCACCCGGGCGCCGGCACACGCCGCCGGCTCCCCCTTGCGCGCCTTGTTGGGGAACGTAGCAGAAATTCAAAATTTTCCTACGTGTCACCAAGATCTATCTATGGATAAACCAGCAACAAGGGGAAGGAGAGTGCATCTACATACCCTTGTAGATCGCTAAGCGGAAGCGTTCAAGAGAACGGGGTTGAAGGAGTCGTACTCGTTGTGATCCAAATCACCGGAGATCCTAGTGCCGAACGGACGGCACCTCCGCGTTCAACACACGTACAGCCCGGTGACGTCTCCCATGCCTTGATCCAGCAAGGAGAGAGGGAGAGGTTGAGGAAGACTCCATCCAGCAGCAGCACAACGGCGTGGTGGTGGTGGAGGAGCGTGGTGATCCAGCAGGGCTTCGCCAAGCACCGCGAGATATGAGGAGAAAGAGAGGTAGGGCTGCGCCAGGGAGAGGTCAAGAACTCGTGTGTGTTGGGCAGCCCAAACCTCAAGTATATATAGGGGAAGGGGAGGGGCTGCGCCCCCACCTAGGGTTCCCTCCCTAGGGGTGGTGGCAGCCCCCAGATCCCATCTGGGTGGCGGCCACAAGGGGAAAGGGGGAGGCGCACCTCGGGTGGGCCTTAGGGCCCATCTACCCTAGGGTTTGCCCCCCCTTCCTTCTTCGAGGCGCCTTGGGCCCTTGTGGGGGGGCGCACCAGCCCACCTGGGGCTGGTCCCCTCCCACACTTGGCCCATGTAGCCCTCCGAGGCTTGTGGCCCCACTTGGTGGACCCCCGAGACCCTCCCGGTGGTCCCGGTACGTTACCGATAAAACCCAAAACTTTTCCGGTGACCAAAACAGGACTTCTCATATATAAATCTTTACCTCTGGACCATTCCGAAACTCCTCGTGACGTCCGGGATCTCATCCGGGACTCCGAACAACATTCGGTAACCACGTATATCTATTCCTTATAACCCTAGCGTCATCGAACCTTGAGTGTGTAGACCCTACGGGTTCGGGAACCATGTAGACATGACCGAGATAACTCTTCGGTCAATAACAAACAACGAGATCTGGATACCCATGTTGGCTCCCACATGCTCCACGATGATCTCATCGGATGAACCACGATGTCAAGGACTTAATCAATCCCGTATATAATTCCCTTTGTCTATCGGTACGATACTTGCCCGAGATTCGATCGTCGGTATCCCGATACCTTGTTTAATCTCGTTACCGGCAAGTCTCTTTACTTGTTCTGTAACACATCATCCCGTGATCAACTCCTTGATCACATTGTGCACATTATGATGATGTCCTACCGAGTGGGCCCAGAGATACCTCTTCGTTTACACGGAGTGACAAATCCCAGTCTCGATTCGTGCAAACCCAACAGACACTTTCGGAGATACCTGTAGTGTACCTTTATAGCCACCCAGTTACGTTGTGACGTTTGGCACACCTAAAGCACTCCTACGGTATCCGGGAGTTGCACAATCTCGTGGTCTAAGAAAATGATACTTGACATTAGAAAAGCTTTAGCATACGAACTACATGATCTTGTGCTAGGCTTAGGATTGGGTCTTGTCCATCACATCATTCTCCTAATGATGTGATCCCGTTATCAACGACATCCAATGTCCATGGTCAGGAAACTGTAACCATCTATTGATCAACGAGCTAGTCAACTAGAAGCTTACTAGGGACATGGTGTTGTCTATGTATCCACACATGTATCTGAGTTTCCTATCAATACAATTCTAGCATGGATAATAAACGATTATAATGAACAAGGAAATATAATAATAATCAATTTATTATTGCCTCTAGGGCATATTTCCAACAGTCTTCCACTTGCACTAGAGTCAATAATCCAGTTCACATCGATATGTGATTAACACTCAAGGTCACATCCCCATGTGACTAACACCCAAAGAGTTTACTAGAGTCAATAATCTAGTTCACATTACCATGTGATTAACACTCGATGAGTTCTGGGTTTGATCATGTTATGCTTGTGAGAGATGTTATAGTCAACGGGTCTGAATCTTTCAGATCCGTGTGTTCTTTACAAATCTCTATGTCATCTCCTAGATGCAGCTACCACGTTCTATTTGGAGCTTATTCCAAATAACTGTTCTACTATACGAATCAGTTTACTACTCAGAATAATCTGGATTAGTGTCAAAGTTTGCATCGGCGTAACCCTTTACGACGAACTCTTTTACCACCTCCATAATCGAGAAAATTCCTTAGTCCACTAGTTACTAAGGATAACTTTGACCCGTGATCCATTCTTGGATCACTCTTGTACCCTTGACTGACTCATGGCAAGGCACACTTCAGGTGCGGCACACAGCATAGCATACTATAGAGAGCCTATGAAAAAAGCATAGGGGACGACCTTCATCCTTCCTCTTTCTTCTGCCGTGGTCGAGCTTTAAGTTTTAACTTCATACCTTACAACTCAGGCAAGAACTCCCTCTTTGACTGATCCATCTTGAACACCTTCAAGATCATGTCAAGGTATGTGCTCATTTGAAAGTACCATTAAGCGTTTTGATCTATCCTTATAGATCTTGATGCTCAATGTTCAAGTAGCTTAATCCAGGATTTCCACTGAAAAACACTTTCCAAATAACCCTATATGCTTTCCAGAAATTCTACGTCATTTCTGATCAACAATATGTCAACAACATATATTCATCAGAAATTCTATAGTGCTCCCACTCACTTCTTTGGAAATACAAGTTTCTCATAAACTTTGTATACACCCAAAACTTTGATCATCTTATCAAAGCATACATTCCAACTCCGAGATGCTTACTCCAGTCCTTAGAAGGATTGCTGGAGCTTTGCATACTTGTTAGCATCTTTCAGGATTGACAAGACCTTCTGGTTGTATCACATACATCCTTTCCTCAAGAAAATCGTTGAGGAAACAATGTTTTGACATCCTATGTGCAAGATTTCATAAATAATGTAGTAATTGCTAATATAATTCCAACAGACTCTTAGCATCGCTACGAGTGAGAAAGTCTCATCGTAGTCGACTCCTTGAACTTGTCGGAAAACATCTTAACGACAAGTCGAGCTTTCTAAATGGTGATACTTACCATCATTGTCCGTCTTCCTTTTAAAATCCATATGTACCTAATAGCCTTATGACCATCAAGTAGTTCTTCCAAAGTCTACACTTTGTTTTCATATATGGATCCTCTCTCGGATTATATGGCCTCGAGCCATTTTGGAATCCAGGCCCACCATTGCTTCTCCATAGCTCGTAGGTTCATTGTTGTCTAGCAACATGACTTCCAAGACAGGATTACGTACCACTCTGAAGTAGTATGCATCCATGTCATCCCACGAGGTTTGGTAGTGACTTGATCTGAAGTTTCATGATCACTATCATAAGCTTCCACTTCAATTGGTGTAGGTGCCACAGGAACAACTCCCTGTGCCCTGCCACACACTAGTTGAAGAGACGGTTCAATAACCTCATCAAGTCTCCACCATCCTCCCACTCAATTCTTTCGAGAGAAACTTTTCCTCGAGAAAGGACCCGATTCTAGAAACAATTCCTTATTGCTTTCGGATCTGAGACATGAGGTATACCCAACTATTTTGGGTGTCCTATGAAGATGCATTTATCCGCTTTGGGTTCGAGCTTATCAGCCTAAAACTTTTTCACATAAGCGTCGCAGCCCCAAACTTTTAAGAAATGACAGCTTGGGTTTCTCTAAACCATAGTTCATACGGTGTCATCTCATCGGAATTACGTGGTGCCCTATTTAAAGTGAATGTGGTTGTCTATAATGCCTAACCCATAAACTATCATGGTAATTCGATAAGAGACATCGTGGTATGCATCATATCCAATAGGGTGCAGTTATGATGTTCGGACACACCATCACACTATGGTGTTCCAGGCTGTATTAGTTGTGAAACAATTTCCACAATGTCTTAATTATGTGCCAAACTCGTAATTCAGATATTCATCTCTATGATCATATCATAGATATTTTATCCTCTTGTCACGACGATCTTTCAACTTCACCCTGAAATTACTTGAACCTTTCAATAATTCAGACTCGTGATTAATCAAAGTAAATGTACTCAACATCTACTCAAATCATCTGTGAAGTAAGAACATAACGATGTCCACTACACGCCTCAGCACCCATTGGACTACACACATCAAAATGTATTACTTCCAACAAGTTGCTTTCTAGTTCCATTTTACTGAAAACGAGGCTTTCAGTCATCTTGCCCATGTGGTATGATTTGCATGTATCAAGTGATTCAAAATCAAGTGAGTCCAAACAGTCCATTTGCATGGAGTTTCTTCATGCATATACACCAATAGACATGGTTCGCATGTCTCAAACTTTTCAAAAACGAGTGAGCCCAAAGATCCATCAACATGGAGCTTCTTCATGCGTTTTATACTGATATAACTTACGTGGCAGTGCCACAAGTAGGTGGTACTAACATTACTATCTTATATCTTTTGGCATGAACATGTGTATCACTACGATCGAGATTCAATAAACCATTCATTTTAGGTGCAAGACCATTGAAGGTATTATTCAAATAAACAGAGTAACCATTATTCTCCTTAAATGAATAACCGTATTGCGATAGACATAATCCAATCATGTCTATGCTCAACGCAAACACCAATCTCGATGGTAGAGGGAGCGTGCGATGCTTCATCACATCAAGCTTGGGAAAAACACATATCGCCAGCTCACCTTTACCTAGTCTCTGTTTACTCTGCAGCCTTTTATTTCGAGTTTTCTAACATTTAGCAACCGAACCGGTATCTAATACCATGGTGCTACTAGGGGTACTAGTAAAGTACACATTAACACAATGTATATCCAATATACTTCTATCGACCTTGCCATCCTTCTCATCTACCAAGTATCTAGGGTAATTCTGCTCCAGTGGTTGTTCCCCTTATTACAGAAGCTCTTAGTCTCGGGCTTGGGTTCAACTTTGGGTTTTTCACTAGAATAGCAGCTGATTTGCCGTTTCATGAAGTATCCCTTCTTGCCCTTGCCCTTCTTGAAACTAGTGGTTTCACCAACCATCAACAATTGATGCTCCTTCTTGATTTCTACTTTTGTGGTGTCAAACATCGTGAATATCTCAAGGATCATCATATATGTCCCTGATATAATATAGTTCATCACGAAGCTCTAACAGCTTGGTGGTAATGACTTCAGAGAACTATCACTATTTCATCTGGAAGATCAACTCCCACTTGATTCAAGCGATTGTTGTACTCAGACAATTTGAGCACAAGCTCAACAATTGAGCTTTTCTCCCTTAGTTTGCAGGCCAAGAAAATCGTCGGAGGTCTTATACCTCTTGACGTGGGCACGAGCCTGAAATCCCAATTTCAGCCCTCGAAAACATCTCATATGTTTCGTGATGTTTTAAAACGTCTTCGGTGCCTCAACTCTAAACCGTTTAACTGAACTATCACGTAGTTATCAAAATGTGTATGTCAGATGTTCGCAACATCCACAGACGACGTTCGAGGTTCAGCACACTGAGCGGTGCATTAAGGACATAAGCCTTTTACTGTCTGCATAATTGCTACTATCAACTTTCAACTAATTTTTCTCTAGGAACATATCTAAACAGTAGAACTAAAGCGCGAGCTACGACATAATTTGCAAAATCCTTTTGACTATGTTCAGGATAAACAAGTTCATCTTATGAACTCCCACTCAGATAGACATCCCTCTAGTCATCTAAGTGATTACATGATCCGAGTCAACTAGGTCGTGTCCGATCATCACGTGAGACGGACTAGTCAACATCGGTGAACATCTTCATGTTGATCGTATCTTCTATACGACTCATGCTCGACCTTTCGGTCTCTTGTGTTCCGAGGCCATGTCTATACATGCTAGGCTCATCAAGTCAACCTAAGTGTTTCGCGTGTGTAAATCTGGCTTACACCCGTTGTATGTGAACGTAAGAATCTATCACACCCGATCATCACGTGGTGCTTCGAAACGACGAACTGTCGCAACGGTGCACAGTTAGGGGAACACTTTCTTGAAATTATTATGAGGGATCATCTTATTTACTACCGTCGTTCTAAGTAAACAAGATGCAAAAACATGATAAACATCACATCCAATCAAATAATAGTGACATGATATGGCCAATATCATATAGCTCCTTTGATCTCCATCTTGGGGCCCCATGATCATCTTGTCACCGGCATGACACCATGATCTCCATCATCATGATCTCCATGAAGTTGCTCGCCAACTATTACTTCTACTACTATGGCTAACACGTTTAGCAATAAAGTAAAGTAATTTACATGGCGTTTCTCAATGACACGCAGGTCATACAAAAAAATAAAGACAACTCCTATGGCTCCTGCCGGTTGTCATACTCATCGACATGCAAGTCGTGATTCCTATTACAAGAACATGATCAATCTCATACATCACATATATCATTCATCACATCCTTTTGGCCATATCACATCACAAGGCATATGCTGCAAAAACAAGTTAGACGTCCTCTAATTGTTGTTGCAAGTTTTTTACGTGGCTGCTATAGGTTTCTAGCAAGAACGTTTCTTACCTATGTGAAAAACCACAACGTGATATGCAAATTTCTATTTACCCTTCATAAGGACCCTGTTCATCGAATCTGATCCGACTAAAGTGGGAGAGACAGACACCCGCCAGCCACCTTATGCAACTAGTGCATGTCAGTCGGTGGAACCGGTCTCACGTAAGCATACGTGTAAGGTTGGTCCGGGCCGCTTCATCCCACGATGCCGCCGAATCAAGATAAGACTAGTAACGAAAAGATAATTGACAATATCGACCCCCACAACTACGTTGTGTTCTACTCGTGCATAGTAACTACGCATAGACCTAGCTCATGATGCCACTATTGGGGAACGTAGCAGAAATTCAAAATTTTCCTACGTGTCACCAAGATCAACCTATGGAGAAACCAACAACGAGGGGAAGGAGAGTGCATCTACATACCCTTGTAGATCGCTAAGCGGAAGCGTTCAAGGGAACGGGGTTGAAGGAGTCGTACTCGTCGTGATCCAAATCACCGGAGATCCTAGTGCCGAACGGACAGCACCTCCGCGTTCAACACACGTACAGCCCGGTGACGTCTCCCATGCCTTGATCCAGCAAGGAGAGAGGGAGAGGTTGAGGAAGACTCCATCCAGCAGCAGCACAATAGCGTGGTGGTGGTGGAGGAGCGTGGGGATCCAGCAGGGCTTCGCCAAGCACCGCGAGATATGAGGAGAAAGAAAGGTAGGGCTGCGCCAGGGAGAGGTCAAGAACTCGTGTGTGTTGGGCAGCCCAAACCTCAAGTATATATAGGGGAACGGGAGGGGCTGCGCCCCCACCTAGGGTTCCCTCCCTAGGGGTGGCGGCAGCCCCCAGATCCCATCTGGGTGGTGGCCACAAGGGGAGAGGGGGAGGCGCACCTAGGATGGGCCTTAGGGCCCATCTGCCCTAGGGTTTGCCCCCCTTCCCTCTTGGAGGCGCCTTGGGCCCTTGTGGGGGAGCGCACCAGCCCACCTGGGGCTGGTCCCCTCCCACACTTGGCCCATGTAGCCCTCCGAGGCTTGTGGCCCCACTTGGTGGACCCCCGGGACCCTCCCGGTGGTCCCGGTACGTTACCGATAAAACCCGAAACTTTTCCGGTGACCAAAACAGGACTTCCTGTTGGAAATATACCCTAGAGGCAATAATAAATTGATTATTATTATATTTCCTTGTTCATGATAATCATTTATTATCCATGCTAGAATTGTATTGATAGGAAACTCAGATACATGTGTGGATACATAGACAACACCATGTCCCTAGTAAGCCTCTAGTTAACTAGCTTGTTGATCAATAGATGGTTACGGTTTCCTGACCATGGACATTGGATGTCGTTGATAACGGGATCACATCATTGGGAGAATGATGTGATGGACAAGACCCAATCCTAAGCATAGCACTAGATCGTGTAGTTCGTATGCTAAAGCTTTTCTAATGTCAAGTATCATTTCCTTAGACCATGAGATTGTGCAACTCCCGGACACCGTAGGAGTGCTTTGGGTGTGCCAAACGTCACAACGTAACTGGGTGACTATAAAGGTGCACTACGGGTATCTCCGAAAGTGTCTGTTGGGTTGGCACGAATCGAGACTGGGATTTGTCACTCCGTGTGACGGAGAGGTATCTCTGGGCCCACTCGGTAGGACATCATCATAATGTGCACAATGTGATCAAGGAGTTGATCACGGGATGATGTGTTATGGAACGAGTAAAGAGACTTGCCGGTAACGAGATTGAACAAGGTATCGGGATACCGACGATCGAATCTCGGGCAAGTATCGTACCGCTAGACAAAGGGAATTGTATACGGGATTGATTAAGTCCTTGACATCGTGGTTCATCCGATGAGATCATCGTGGAGCATGTGGGAGCCAACATGGGTATCCATATCCCGCTGTTGGTTATTGACCGGAGAACGTCTCGGTCATGTCTGCATGTCTCCCGAACCCGTAGGGTCTACACACTTAAGGTTCGATGACGCTAGGGTTATAAAGGAAGTTTGTATGTGGTTACCGAATGTTGTTCGGAGTCCCGGATGAGATCCTGGACGTCACGAGGAGTTCCGGAATGGTCCGGAGGTAAAGATTTATATATGGGAAGTCCTGTTTTGGTCACCGGAAAGGTTTCGGGTTTTATCGGTAACGTACCGGGACCACCGGGAGGGTCCCGAGGGTCCACCAAGTGGGGCCACCAGCCCCGGAGGGCTTCATGGGCCAAGTGTGGAAGGGGACCAGCCCCAGGTGGGCTGGTGCGCCCCTCCCCCACAAGGGCCCAAGGCGCAAGGGAGAGGAGAAGGGGGCAAACCCTAGGGCAGGTGGGCCCTAAGGCCCATCCTGGTGCGCCTCCCTCTCCCCCTCCCCCTTGGCCGCCTCCCTTAGATGGGATCTAGGCTGGCCGCCACCCCTAGGGGTGGAAACCCTAAAGGGGGCGCAGCCCCTCCCCTTCCCCTATATATACTTGGCCTAGGGGCTGCCCAATACACATGATTTGATCTCTCTCATTGGTGCAGCCCTCCCTCTCTTTCTCCTCATATCCCGCGGTGCTTGGCGAAGCCCTGCAGGATTGCCACGCTCCTCCACCGCCACCACGCCATTGTGCTGTTGCTGGATGGAGTCTTCCTCAACCTCTCCCTCTCTCCTTGCTGGATCAAGGCATGGGAGACGTCACCGGGTTGTACGTGTGTTGAACGCGGAGGTGCCGTCCGTTCGGCACTAGGATCAGCGGTTATTTGGATCACGACGAGTACGACTCCATCAACCCCGTTCACTTGAACGCTTCCGCTTAGCGATCTACAAGGGTATGTAGATGCACTCTCCTTCCCCTCGTTGCTAGTTTCTCCATAGATAGATCTTGGTGACACGTAGGAAAATTTTGAATTTCTGCTACGTTCCCCAACAGTGGTATCAGAGCTAGGTCTATTGCGTAGATTCTATGCACGAGTAGAACACAAAGTAGTTGTGGGCGTTGATATTGTTCAATATGCTTACCGTTACTAGTCCAATCTTGATTCGGCGGCATTGTGGGATGAAGCGGCCCGGACCGACCTTACACGTACTCTTACGTGAGACTAGTTCCACCGACTGACATTCACTAGTTGCATAAGGTGGCTAGCGGGTGTCTGTCTCTCCCACTTTTGTCGAATCGGATTCAATGAAAAGGGTCCTTATGAAGGGTAAATAGCAATTGGCATATTACGTTGTGGTTTTTGCGTAGGTAAGAAACGTTCTTGCTAGAAACCCATAGCAGCCATGTAAAACATGCAAACAACAATTAGAGGGCGTCTAACTTGTTTTTGCAGGGTATGCTATGTGATGTGATATGGCCAAAATGATGTGATGAATGATATATGTGATGTATGAGATTGATCATGTTCTTGTAATAGGAATCACGACTCGCATGTCGATGAGTATAACAACCGGCAGGAGCCATAGGAGTTGTCTTAATTTATTTATGACCTGCGTGTCAACATAAACGTCATGTAATTACTTTACTTTATTGCTAACCGTTAGCAGCAGTAGTAGAAGTAATAGTTGGCGAGACAACTTCATGAAGACACGATGATGGAGATCATGATGATGGAGATCATGGTGTCATGCCGGTGACGATGATGATCATGGAGCCCCGAAGATGGAGATCAAAAGGAGCAAAGTGATGATGGCCATATCATGTCACTATTTGATTGCATGTGATGTTTATCATGTTTATACATCTTATTTGCTTAGAACGACGGTAGTAAATAAGATGATCCCTCATTAAAATTTCAAGAAAGTGTTCCCCCTAACTGTGCACCGTTGCGAAAGTTCGTCGTTTCGAAGCACCACGTGATGATCGGGTGTGATAGATTCTAACGTTCACATACAACGGGTGTAAGACAGATTTACACACGCGAAACACTTAGGTTGACTTGACGAGCCTAGCATGTGTACAGACATGGCCTCGGAACACAGAAGACCGAAAGGTCGAGCATGAGTCGTATAGAAGATACAATCAACATGAAGATGTTCACAGACGTTGACTAGTCCGTCTCACGTGATGATCGGACACGGCCTAGTTGACTCGGATCATGTAATCACTTAGATGACTAGAGGGATGTCTATCTGAGTGGGAGTTCATAAGATGAACTTAGTTATCCTGAACATAGTCAAAAGGTCTTCGCAAATTATATCGTAGCTTGCGCTTCAGTTCTACTGTTTAGATATGTTCCTAGAGAAAATTTAGTTGAAAGTTGATAGTAGCAATTATGCGAACTAGGTCCGCAAACCGAGGATTGTCCTCGTTGCTTCGCAGAAGGCTTATGTCCTTAATGCACCGCTCAGTGTGCTGAACCTCGAACGTCGTCTGTGGGTGTTGCGAACATCTAACATAAACGTTTTGATAACTACGTGATAGTTCAGTTAAACGGTTTAGAGTTGAGGCACCGAAGACATTTTGAAACGTCGCGAAACATATGAGATGTTTCGAGGGCTGAAATTGGGATTTCAGGCTCGTGCTCACGTCAAGAGGTATAAGACCTCCGACGATTTTCTTAGCCTGCAGACTAAGGGAGAAAAGCTCAATTGTTGAGCTTGTGCTCAGATTGTCTGAGTACAACAATCGCTAGAATCAAGTGGGAGTTGATCTTCCAAATGAAATAGTGATAGTTCTCCGAAGTCATTACCACCAAGCTGCTAGAGCTTCGTGATGAACTATAATATTTCAGGGACATATATGATGATCCTTGAGATATTCACGATGTTTGACACCACAAAAGTAGAAATCAAGAAGGAGCATCAATTGTTGATGGTTGGTGAAACCACTAGCTTCAAGAAGGGCAAGGGTAAAAAGGGATACTTCATGAAACGGCAAATCAGCTGCTGCTCTAGTGAAGAAACCCAAGGTTGAACCCAAACCCGAGACTAAGTGCTTCTGTAATAAGGGGAACAGCCACTGGAGCAGAATTACCCTAGATACTTGGTAGATGAGAAGGCTGGCAAGGTCGATAGAAGTATATTGGATATACATTGTGTTAATGTGTAATTTACTAGTACTCCTAGTAGCACCAGGGTATTAGATACTGGTTCGGTTGCTAAGTGTTAGTAACTCAAAATAAAAGCTACGGAATAAACGGAGACTAGCTAAAGGTAAGCTGACGATATGTGTTGGAAGTGTTTCCAATGTTGATATGATCAAATATCGTACGCTCCTTCTACCATCGAGATTGGTGTTAAACCTAAATAATTGCTATTTGGTGTCTGCGTTGAGCATAGACATGATTGGATTATGTCTATCACGATACGGTTATTCATTTAAGGAGAATAATGGTTACTCTGTTTATTTGAATAATACCTTCAATGGTCTTGCACCTAAAATGAATGGTTTATTGAATCTTGATCGTAGTGATACACATGTTCATGCCAAAAGATATAGGATAGTAATGATAGTACCACCTACTTGTGGCACTGCCACTTAAGTCATATCGGTATAAAATGCATGAAGAAGCTCCATGTTGATGGATCTTTGGACTCACTCATTTTTGAAAGGATTGAGACATGTGAACCATGTTTGTTGGTAGATATGCATGAAGAAACTCTATATAGATGGATCATTTGGACTCACTTGATTTTGAATCACTTGAGACATGCAAAACATACCACATGGGCAAGATGACTGAAAGTCTCGGTTTCAGTAAAATGGAACTAGAAAGCAACTTGTTGGAAGTAATACATTTTGATGTGTGCAGTCCAATGAGTGCTGAGGCGTGTATTGGATATCGTTATGTTCTTACTTCACAGATGATTTGAGTAGATATTGAGTATATTTACTTGATGAATCACGAGTCTGAATTATTGAAAGGTTCAAGTAATTTCAGGGTGAAGTTGAAAGATCGTCGTGACAAGAGGATAAAATATCTATGATATGATCATAGAGATGAATATCTGTTACGAGTTTGGCACAGAATTAAGACACTGTGGAAATTGTTTCACAACTAATACAGCCTGGAACACCATAGTGTGATGGTGTGTCCGAACATCATAACTGCACCCTGTTGGATATAATGCATACCATGATGTCTCTTATCGAATTACCACAATAATTTATGGGTTAGGCATTAGAGACAACCACATTCACTTTAAATAGGGCACCACGTAATTCCGATGAGATGACACCGTATGAACTATGGTTTAGAGAAACCTAAGCTGTCATTTCTTAAAAGTTTGGGGCTGCGACGCTTATGTGAAAAAGTTTAAGGCTGATAAGCTCAAACCCAAAGCGGATAAATGCATCTTCATAGGACACCCAAAACAGTTGGGTATACCTCCTGTCTCAGATCCGAAAACAATAAGGGATTGTTTTTAGAATCGGGTCCTTTCTCGAGGAAAAGTTTCTCTCGAAAGAATTGAGTGGGAGGATGGTGGAGACTTGATGAGGTTATTGAAACGTCTCTTCAACTAGTGTGTGGAACGGCACAGAAAGTTGTTCCTGTGGAACCTACACCAATTGAAGTGGAAGCTTATGATATTGATCATGAGACTTCGGATCAAGTCACTCCCAGACCTCGTAGGATGACAAGGATGCGTACTACTTCAGAGTGGTACGTAATCCTGTCTTGGAAGTCATGTTGCTAGACAACAATGAACCTACGAGCTATGGAGAAGCGATGGTGGGCCCGGATTCCGATGAATGGCTCGAGGCCATAAAATCCGAGAGAGGATCCATGTATGAAAACAAAGTGTAGACTTTGGCAGAATAGCTCGATGGTCGTAAGGCTGTTGAGTACAGATGGATTTTAAAAGGAAGACGGACAATGATGGTAAATGTCACCATTAAGAAAGCTCGACTTGTCGTTAAGATGTTTTCCGACAAGTTCAAGGAGTTGACTATGATGAGACTTTCTCACTCATAGCGATGCTAAAAGTCTATTGGAATTATGTTAGCAGTCACTGCATTATTTATGAAATCTTGCAGATAGGATGTCAAAACATTGTTTCCTCGACGATTTTCTTGAGGAAAGGTTGTATGTGATACAACCGGAAGGTTTTGTCAATCCCGAAAGATGCTAGTAAGTATGCAAAGCTCCAGCAATCCTTCTGAGGACTGGAGTAAGCATCTCGGAGTTGGAATGTATGCTTTGATGATGATCAAAGATTTTGGGTTTATACAAAGTTTATGAGAAACTTGTATTTCCAAAGAAGTGAGTGGGAGCACTATAGAATTTCTGATGAATATATGTTGTTGACATATTGTTGATCAGAAATGATGTAGAATTTCTAGAAAGCATATAGGGTTATTTGGAAAGTGTTTTTCAATGGAAAGCCTGGATTAAGCTACTTGAACATTGAGCATCAAGATCTATAAGGATAGATCAAAATGCTTAATGGTACTTTCAAATGAGCACATACCTTGACATGATCTTGAAGGTGTTCAAGATGGATCAGTCAAAGAAAGAGTTCTTGCCTGAGTTGTAAGGTATGAAGTGTTGGGGAACGCAGTAATTTCAAAAAATTTCCTACGTACACGCAAGATCATGGTGATGCACAGCAACGAGAGGGGAGAGTGTTGTCTACGTACCAACGCAGACCGACTGCGGAAGCGATCACACAACGTAGAGGAAGTAGTCGTACGTCTTCTTCCCGATCCGACCGATCCAAGCACCGTTACTCCGGCACCTCCGAGTTCTTAGCACACGTTCAGCTCGATGACGTTCCTCGGGCTCCGATCCAGCAAAGCGTCGAGGAAGAGTTCCGTCAGCACGACGGCGTGATGACGATCTTGATGTACTACCGACGCAGGGCTTCGCCTAAGCACTACAACGGTACGATCGAGGTGGAATTTGGTGGCAGGGGGCACCGCACACGGCTAAGGAACGATCTCAAGGATCAAGTTGTGTGTCTATGGGGTGCCCCCTGCCCCCGTATATAAAGGCCAGGGGCAAGGGGGTCGGCCGGCTAGGAGGGAGGCGCAGGGAGGAGTCCCACTCCTACCGGGAGTAGGACTCCTTCCCCCAAATCCTATTCCTAGTAGGACTCTTCGGGAGAAAGAGAAGAGAGGGGGGCCGGCCCCTTCTCCTAGTCCTAATAGGACTAGGGAAGGGGGGTTTGGCCGGCTAGCTTGTGGGCTGCCCCTTCTCTCTTTTCCACTAAGGCCCAATAGGCCCATTTGCCTCCCGGGGGGGTTCCGGTAACCCTCCCGGTAATCCGGTAAAATCCCGATTTCACCCGGAACACTTCCGATGTCCAAACATAGGCTTCCAATATATCAATCTTTACGTCTCGACCATTTCGAGACTCCTCGTCATGTCCGTGATCACATCCGGGACTCCGAACAACCTTCGGTACATCAATACTCATAAACTCATAATATAACTGTCATCGAAACCTTAAGCGTGCGGACCCTACGGTTCGAGAACAATGTAGACATGACCGAGACACGTCTCCGGTCAATAACCAATAGCGGGACCTGGATGCCCATATTGGCTCCTACATATTCTACGAAGATCTTTATCGGTCAGACCGCATAACAACATACGTTGTTCCCTTTGTCATCGGTATGTTACTTGCCCGAGATTCGATCGTCGGTATCCAATACCTAGTTCAATCTCGTTACCGGCAAGTCTCTTTACTCGTTCCGTAATACATCATCTCACAACTAACATATTAGTTGCAGTGCTTGCAAGGCTTATGTGATGTGCATTACCGAGAGGGCCCAGAGATACCTCTCCGACAATCGGAGTGACAAATCCTAATCTCGAAATACGCCAACCCAACATCTACCTTTGGAGACACCTGTAATGCTCCTTTATAATCACCCAGTTACGTTGTGACGTTTAGTAGCACCCAAAGTGTTCCTCCGGCAAACGGGAGTTGCATAATCTCATAGTCATAGGAACATGTATAAGTCATGAAGAAAGCAATAGCAACATACTAAACGATCGTGTGCTAAGCTAATGGAATGGGTCATGTCAATCAGGTCATTCAACTAATGATGTGACCTCGTTAATCAAATAACAACTCTTTGTTCATGGTTAGGAAACATAACCATCTTTGATCAACGAGCTAGTCAAGTAGAGGCATACTAGTGACACTCTGTTTGTCTATGTATTCACACATGTATTATGTTTCCGGTTAATACAATTCTAGCATGAATAATAAACATTTATCATGATATAAGGAAATAAATAATAACTTTATTATTGCCTCTAGGGCATATTTCCTTCAGTCTCCCACTTGCACTAGAGTCAATAATCTAGTTCACATCGCCATGTGATTTAGCAGCAATGGTTCACATCACCATGTGATTAACACCCATAGTTCACATCGTCATGTGACCAACACTCAAAGGGATTACTAGAGTCAGTAATCTAGTTCACATATCTATAAGATTAACACCCAAAGAGTACTAAGGTGTGATCATGTTTTGCTTGTGAGATAATTTTAGTCAACGGGTCTGTCACATTCAGATCCGTAAGTATTTTGCAAGTTCTATGTCTACAATGCTCTACACGGAGCTACTCTAGCTAATTGCTCCCACTTTCAATATGTATCCAGATTTAGAATCATCTGGATCAGTGTCAAAAACTTGCATCGACGTAACCCTTTACGACGAACCTTTTTGTCACGTCCATAATCGAGAAACATTTCCTTATTTCACTAAGGATAATTCTGACCGCTGTCCAGTGATCTACTCCTAGATCACTATTGTACTCCCTTGCCAAATCAGTGCAGGGTATACAATAGATCCGGTACACAGCATGGCATACTTTATAGAACCTATGAATGAGGCATAGGGAATGACTTTCATTCTCTTTCTATCTTCTGCCGTGGTCGGGATTTGAGTCTTTACTCAACTTCACACCTTGTAACAGAGGCAAGAAACTTTTTCTTTGACTGTTCTATTTTGAACTACTTCAAAATCTTGTCAAGGTATGTACTTATTGAAAAACTTATCAAGCGTCTTGATCTATCTCTATAGATCTTGAAGCTCAATATGTAAGCAGCTTTACCGAAGTCTTTCTTTTGAAAAACTCCTTTCAAACACTCCTTTTATGCTTTACAGAATAATTCTACATTATTTCCGATCAACAATATGTCATTCACATATACTTATCAGAAATGCTGTAGTGCTCCCACTCACTTTCTCGTAAATACAGGCTTCACCGCAAGTCTGTATAAAACTATATGCTTTGATCAACTCATCAAAGCGTATATTCCAACTCCGAGATGCTTGTACCAGTCCACAGATGTATCGTTGGTGCTTGCACATTTTGTTAGCACCTTTTGGATTGACAAAACCTTCTGGTTGCATCATATACAACTCTTCTTTAATAAATCCATTAAGGAATGCAGTTTTGTTTATCCGTTTGCCAGATTTCATAAAATGCGGCAATTGCTAACATGATTCGGACAGACTTAAGCATAGATACGAGTGAGAAAATCTCATCGTAGTCAACACCTTGAACTTGTCGAAAACCTTTTGCGACAATTCTAGCTTTGTAGATAGTAACACTACTATCAGCGTCCGTCTTCCTCTTGAAGATTTTTCAATTGCTTGCCGATCATCGGGCAAGTCAACCAAAGTCCATACTTTGTTTTCATACATGGATCCCATCTCAGATTTCATGGCTTCAAGCCACTTTGCGGAATCTGGGCTCACCATCTCTTCTTCATAGTTCGTAGGTTCATCATGATCTAGTAGCATGACTTCCAGAACTGGATTACCGTACCACTCTGGTGCGGATCTCACTCTGGTTGATCTACGTGGTTCAGTAGTATCTTGCCCTGAAGTTTCATGATCATCATCATTAGCTTCCTCACTGATTGGTATAGGTGTCGCAGAAACAGTTTTCTGTGATGTACTATTTTCCAATAAGGGAGCAGGTACAGTTACCTCGTCAAGTTCTACTTTCCTCCCACTCACTTCTTTCGAGAGAAACTCCTTCTCTAGAAATGATCCATTCTTAGCAACGAATGTCTTGCCTTCGGATCTGTGATAGAAGGTATACCCAACAGTTTCCTTTGGGTATCCTATGAAGACACATTTCTCCACTTTGGGTTCGAGCTTATCAGGTTGAAGCTTTTTCACATAAGCATCGCAGCCCCAAACTTTAAGAAATGACAACTTTGGTTTCTTGCCAAACCATAGTTCATAAGGCGTCGTCTCAACGGATTTTGATGGTGCCCTATTTAACGTGAATGCAGCTGTCTCTAATGCATAACACCAAAATGATAGTGGTAGATCGGTAAGATACATCATAGATTGCACTATATCCAATAAAGTACGGTTATGACGTTAGGACACACCATTATGCTGTGGTGTTCCATATGGCATGATTTTGTGAAACTATTCCACATTGTTTTAATTTGAAGACCAAACTTGTAACTCAAATATTTGTCTCCGCGATCAGATCGTAGAAGCTTTATTTTCTTGTCACGATGATTTTTCACTTCACTCTGAAATTCTTTGAACTTTTCAAATGTTTCAGACTTATGTTTCATCAAGTAGATATACTCATATCTGCTCAAATCATCTATGAAGATTAGAAAATAATGATACCTGTCGCGAGTCTCAATATTCATCGGATCACATACATCAGTATGTATGATTTCCAATAAATCTTTTTCTCGCTCCATTGTTCCGAAGAACAGTCTTAGTCAGCTTGCCCATGAGGCATGGTTCGCAAGCATCAACTGATTCATAATCAAGTGATTCCAAAAACCCATCAGCATGGAGTTTCTTCATGTGCTTTACACCAATATGACCTAAACAGTAGTGCCACAAACAAGTTGCACTATCATTATTAACTTTGCATCTTTTGGTTTCAATATTATGATTATGTGTATTACTACGATCGAGATCCAACGAACTATTTTCATTGGGTGTGTAACCATATAAGGTTTTATTCATGTAAGCAGAACAGCAATTTATTCTCTTACTTAAATGAATAACCGTATTACAATAAACATGATCAAATCATATTCATGCTCAACGCAAAACCCAAATAACGCTTATTTAAGTTCAACACTAATCCCGAAAGTATAGGGGAGTGTGCGATGATGATCATATCAATCTTGGAACTACTTCCAACACACATTGTCACTTCACCCTTAACTAGTCTCTGTTTATTCTGCAACTCCTGTTTCGAGTTACTACTCTTAGTAACTGAACTAGCATCAAATACTGAGGGGTTGCTATAAACACTAGTAAAGTACACATCAATAACATGTATATCAAATATACTTATGTTCACTTTGCCATCCTTCTTATCCGCCAATCACTTGGGGTAGTTCCGCTTCCAGTGACCAGTCCCTTTGCAGTAGAAGCACTTAGTCTCAGGCTTAGGATCAGACTTGGGCTTCTTCACTTGAGCAGCAACTTGCTTGCCGTTCTTCTTGAAGTTCCCCTTCTTCCCTTTGCCCTTTTTCTTGAAACTAGTGGTCTTGTCAACCATCAACACTTGATGTTTTTCTTGATTTCTACCTTCATCGATTTCATCATCATGAAAAGCTCGGGAGTCGTTTTCGTCATCCCTTGCATACTATAGTTCATCACGAAGTTCTATTAACTTGGTGATGGTGACTAGAGAATTCTGTCAATCACTATCTTATCTAGAAGATTAACTCCCACTTGATTCAAGCGATTGTAGTACCCAGACAATCTGAGCACATGCTCACTAGTTGAGCGATTCTCCTCCATCTTTTAGCTATAGAACTTGTTGGAGACTTCATATCTCTCAACTCGGGTATTTGCTTGAAATATTAACTTCAACTCCTGGAACATCTCATATGGTCCATGACGTTCAAAACGTCTTTGAAGTCCCGATTCTAAGTCGTTAAGCATGGTGCACTTAACTATCAAGTAGTCATCATATTGAGCTAGCCAAGCGTTCATAACGTCTGCATCTGCTCCTGCAATAGGTCTGTCACCTAGCGGTGCATCAAGGACATAATTTTTCTGTGTAGCAATGAGGATAAACCTCAGATCACGGATCCAATCCGCATCATTGCTACTCACATCTTTCAACATAATTTTCTCTAGGAACATATCAAAATTAAACACAGGGAAGGAACAACGCGAGCTATTGATCTATAACATAATTTGCAAAATACTACCAGGACTAAGTTCATGATAAATTTAAGTTCAATTAATCATATTACTTAAGAACTCCCACTTAGATAGATATCCCTCTAATCCTCTAAGTGATCACGTGATCCAAATCAACTAAACCATAACCGATCATCACGTGAGATGGAGTAGTTTTCAATGGTGAACATCGTTATGTTGATCATATCTACTATATGATTCACGCTCGACCTTTCGGTCTCTGTGTTCCGAGGCCATATCTGCATATGCTAGGCTCGTCAAGTTTAACCTGAGTATTCTGCGTGTGCAACTGTTTTGCACCCGTTGTATTTGGACGTAGAGCTTATCACACCCGATCATCACGTGGTGTCTGGGCACGATGAACTTTGGCAACGGTGCATACTCAGGGAGAACACTTCTTGATAATTTAGTGAGAGATCATCTTATAATGCTACCGTCAATCAAAGCAAAAATAAGATGTATAAAAGATAAACATCATATGCAATCAAAATATGTGACATGATATGGCCATCATCATCTTGCTTCTTTGATCTCCATCTCCAAAGTACCGTCATGATCTCTGTCATCACCGGCATGACACCATGATCTCCATCATCTTGATCTATATCAATGTGTCGTCACACGGTCGTCTCGCCAACTATTGCTCTTGCAACTATTGCTATCGCATAGCGATAAAGTAAAGCAATTATTTGGTGCTTGCATCTTATGCAATAAAGAGACAACCATAAGGCTTTTGCGAGTTGCCGATAACTTCAACAAAACATGATCATCTCATACAGCAACTTATATCTCATCACGTCTTGACCATATCATATCACAACATGCCCTGCAAAAACAAGTTAGACGTCCTCTACTTTGTTGTTGCAAGTTTTACGTGGCTGCTACGGGCTTAAGCAAGAACCAATCTCACCTACGCATCAAAACCACAACGATAGTTTGTCAAATAGACTCCGTTTTAACCTTCGCAAGGACCGGGCGTAGCCACACTCGGTTCAACTAAAGTTGGAGAAACAGTCACCCGCAAGTCACCTGTGTGCAAAGCACGTCGGGGAAACCGGTCTCGCGTAAGCGTACGCGTAATGTCAGTCCGGGCCGCTTCATCCAACAATACCGCCGAACCAAAGTATGACATGCTGGTAGGCAGTATGACTTATATCGCCCACAACTCACTTGTGTTCTACTCGTGCAAATAACATCAAACCATAAAACCTAGGCTCGGATGCCACTGTTGGGGAACGCAGTAGTTTCAAAAAATTTCCTACGTACACGCAAGATCATGGTGATGCACAGCAACGAGAGGGGAGAGTGTTGTCTACGTACCAACGCAGACCGACTGCGGAAGCGATCACACAACGTAGAGGAAGTAGTCGTACGTCTTCTTCCCGATCCGACCGATCCAAGCACCGTTACTCCGGCACCTCCGAGTTCTTAGCACACGTTCAGCTCGATGACGTTCCTCGGGCTCCGATCCAGCAAAGCGTCGAGGAAGAGTTCCGTCAGCACGACGGCGTGATGACGATCTTGATGTACTACCGACGCAGGGCTTCGCCTAAGCACTACAACGGTACGATCGAGGTGGAATTTGGTGGCAGGGGGCACCGCACACGGCTAAGGAACGATCTCAAGGATCAAGTTGTGTGTCTATGGGGTGCCCCCTGCCCCCGTATATAAAGGCCAGGGGCAAGGGGGTCGGCCGGCTAGGAGGGAGGCGCAGGGAGGAGTCCCACTCCTACCGGGAGTAGGACTCCTTCCCCCAAATCCTATTCCTAGTAGGACTCTTCGGGAGAAAGAGAAGAGAGGGGGGCCGGCCCCTTCTCCTAGTCCTAATAGGACTAGGGAAGGGGGGTTCGGCCGGCTAGCTTGTGGGCTGCCCCTTCTCTCTTTTCCACTAAGGCCCAATAGGCCCATTTGCCTCCCGGGGGGGTTCCGGTAACCCTCCCGGTAATCCGGTAAAATCCCGATTTCACCCGGAACACTTCCGATGTCCAAACATAGGCTTCCAATATATCAATCTTTACGTCTCGACCATTTCGAGACTCCTCGTCATGTCCGTGATCACATCCGGGACTCCGAACAACCTTCGGTACATCAATACTCATAAACTCATAATATAACTGTCATCGAAACCTTAAGCGTGCGGACCCTACGGTTCGAGAACAATGTAGACATGACCGAGACACGTCTCCGGTCAATAACCAATAGCGGGACCTGGATGCCCATATTGGCTCCTACATATTCTACGAAGATCTTTATCGGTCAGACCGCATAACAACATACATTGTTCCCTTTGTCATCGGTATGTTACTTGCCCGAGATTCGATCGTCGGTATCCAATACCTAGTTCAGTCTCGTTACCGGCAAGTCTCTTTACTCGTTCCGTAATACATCATCTCACAACTAACATATTAGTTGCAGTGCTTGCAAGGCTTATGTGATGTGCATTACTGAGAGGGCCCAGAGATACCTCTCCGACAATCGGAGTGACAAATCCTAATCTCGAAATACGCCAACCCAACATCTACCTTTGGAGACACCTGTAATGCTCCTTTATAATCACCCAGTTACGTTGTGACGTTTGGTAGCACCCAAAGTGTTCCTCCGGCAAACGGGAGTTGCATAATCTCATAGTCATAGGAACATGTATAAGTCATGAAGAAAGCAATAGCAACATACTAAACGATCGTGTGCTAAGCTAATGGAATGGGTCATGTCAATCAGGTCATTCAACTAATGATGTGACCTCGTTAATCAAATAACAACTCTTTGTTCATGGTTAGGAAACATAACCATCTTTGATCAATGAGCTAGTCAAGTAGAGGCATACTAGTGACACTCTGTTTGTCTATGTATTCACACATGTATTATGTTTCCGGTTAATACAATTCTAGCATGAATCATAAACATTTATCATGATATAAGGAAATAAATAATAACTTTATTATTGCCTCTAGGGCATATTTCCTTCATGAAGTTAAGACTTAAAGCTCTACCATGGTAGAATAGAGAGAAAGGATGAAGGTCGTCCCCTATGCTTAAGACATAGGCTCTACAGTATGCTATTCTGTGTACCGCACCTGAAGTGTGCCTTGCCATGAGTCAGTCAAGGGGTACAGGAGTGATCCAAGAATGGATCACAGGACAGCGGTCAAAGTTATCCTGAGTAACTAGGGGACTAAGGAATTTTCTCGATTATGGAGTTGGTAAAAGAGTTTGTCGTAAAGGGTTACGCCGATGCAAACTTTGACACTAATCCAGATTATTCTGAGTAGAAAACTAGATTCGTATAGTAGAATGGTTATTTGGAATGGCTCCAAATAGAACGTGGTAGCAGCATCTAGGAGATGACATAGAGATTTGCGAAGTACATACGGATCTGAAAGGTTCAGACCCGTTGACTATAACCTCTCTCACAAGCATAACATGATCAAACCCAGAACTCTTTGGGTGTTAGTCACATGGGGATGTGACCTTGAGTGTTAATCATATATCGATGTGAACTGGATTATTGACTATAGTGCAAGTGGGAGACTGTTGGAAATATACCCTAGAGGCAATAATAAATTGATTATTATTATATTTCCTTGTTCATGATAATCGTTTATTATCCATGCTAGAATTATATTGATAGGAAACTCAGATACATGTCTGGATACATAGACAACACCATGTCCCTAGTAAGCCTCTAGTTAACTAGCTCGTTGATCAATAGATGGTTACGGTTTCCTGACCATGGACATTGGATGTCGTTGATAACGGGATCACATCATTGGGAGAATGATGTGATGGACAAGACCCAATCCTAAGCATAGCACTAGATCGTGTAGTTCGTATGCTAAAGCTTTTCTAATGTCAAGTATCATTTCCTTAGACCATGAGATTGTGCAACTCCCGGACACCGTAGGAGTGCTTTGGGTGTGCCGAACGTCACAACGTAACTGGGTGACTATAAAGGTGCACTACGGGTATCTCCAAAAGTGTCTGTTGGGTTGGCACGAATCGAGACCGGGATTTGTCACTCCGTGTGACGGAGAGGTATCTCTGGGCCCACTCGATAGGACATCATCATAATGTGCACAATGTGATCAAGGAGTTGATCACGGGATGATGTGTTACGGAACGAGTAAAGAGACTTGCCGGTAACGAGATTGAACAAGGTATCGGGATACCGATGATCGAATCTCGGGCAAGTATCGTACCGCTAGACAAAGGGAATTGTATACGGGATTGATTAAGTCCTTGACATCGTGGTTCATCCGATGAGATCATCGTGGAGCATGTGGGAGCCAACATGGGTATCCGGATCCCGCTGTAGGTTATTGACCGGAGAACGTCTCGGTCATGTCTGCATGTCTCCCGAACCCGTAGGGTCTACACACTTAAGGTTCGATGACGCTAGGGTTATAAAGGAAGTTTGTATGTGGTTACCGAATGTTGTTCGGAGTCCCGGATGAGATCCCGGACGTCACGAGGAGTTCCGGAATGGTCCGGAGGTAAAGATTTATATATGGGAAGTCCAGTTTTGGTCACCGGAAAGGTTTCGGGTTTTATCGGTAACGTACCGGGACCACCGGGAGGGTCCCGGGGGTCCACCAAGTGGGGCCACCAGCCCCGGAGGGCTTCATGGGCCAAGTGTGGAAGGGGACCAGCCCCAGGTGGGCTGGTGCGCCCCCCCACAAGGGCCCAAGGCGCAAGGGAGAGGAGAAGGGGGCAAACCCTAGGGCAGATGGGCCCTAAGGCCCATCCTGGTGCGCCTCCCTCTCCCCCTCCCCCTTGGCTGCCTCCCTTACATGGGATCTAGGCTGGACGCTACCCCTAGTGGTGGAAACCCTAAAGGGGCACAGCCCCTCCCCTTCCCCTATATATACTTGGCCTAGGGGCTGCCCAATACACGCGATTTGATCTCTCTCATTGGTGCAGCCCTCCCTCTCTTTCTCCTCATATCCCGCGGTGCTTGGCGAAGCCCTGCAGGATTGTCACGCTGAAGGAAATATGCCCTAGAGGCAATAATAAAGTTATTATGTATTTCCTTATATCATGATAAATGTTTATTATTCATGCTAGAATTGTATTAATCGGAAACATAATACATGTGTGAATACATAGACAAACAGAGTGTCACTAGTATGCCTCTACTTGACTAGCTCGTTAATCAAAGATGGTTATGTTTCCTAACCATGAACAAAGAGTTGTTATTTGATTAACGAGGTCACATCATTAGTTGAATGATCTGATTGACATGACCCATTCCATTAGCTTAGCACCCGATCGTTTAGTATGTTGCTATTGCTTTCTTCATGACTTATACATGTTCCTGTGACTATGAGATTATGCAACTCCCGTTTACCGGAGGAACACTTTGGGTACTACCAAACGTCACAACGTAACTGGGTGATTATAAAGGAGTACTACAGGTGTCTCCAAAAGTAGATGTTGGGTTGGCGTATTTCGAGATTAGGATTTGTCACTCCAATTGTCGGAGAGGTATCTTTGGGCCCTCTCGGTAATGCACATCACTTAAAGCCTTGCAAGCATTGCAACTAATGAGTTAGTTGCGGGATGTTGTATTACGGAATGAGTAAAGAGACTTGCCGGTAACGAGATTGAACTAGGTATTGGATACCGACGATCGAATCTCGGGCAAGTAACATACCGATGACAAAGGGAACAACGTATGTTGTTATGCGGTCTGACCGATAAAGATCTTCGTAGAATATGTAGGAGCCAATATGGGCATCCAGGTCCCGCTATTGGTTATTGACTGGAGACGTGTCTCGGTCATGTCTACATTGTTCTCGAACCGTAGGGTCCGCACGCTTAAGGTTTCGATGACAGTTATATTATGAGTTTATGAGTTTTGATGTACCGAAGGAGTTCGGAGTCCCGGATGAGATCGGGGACATGACGAGGAGTCTCGAAATGGTCGAGACATAAAGATCGATATATTGGACGACTATATTCGGACTTCGGAAAGGTTCCGAGTGATTCGGGTATTTTTTGGAGTACCGGAGAGTTACGGGAATTTGCCGGGGAGTATATGGGCCTTATTGGGCCATACGGGAATAGAGGAAAGAGGCCAAAAGGAAGGAGGCCTGCGCCCCCCCCCCCCTCTGGTCCGAATTGGACAAGGGGCGCAACCCCCTTTTCCTTATTCCTCTCCCCCTCTTTCCCCTTCTCCTACTCCAACAAGGAAGGAGGGAGTCCTACTCCCGGTGGGAGTAGGACTCCCCTTGGCGCGCCTCCTCCTAGGCCGGCCGCCCCCTCCCCCTTTCTCCTTTATATACAGAGGCAGGGGGCACCCCATGACACACAAGTTGATCCTTGGTGATCATTCCTTAGCCGTGTGCGGTGCCCCCTGCCACCAAATTATCATATTGTTGCAGTGCTTAGGCGAAGCCCTGCATCGGTAGTACATCAAGATCGTCACCACGCCGTCGTGCTGACGGAACTCTTCCTCGACGCTTTGCTGGATCAGAGCCCGAGGATCGTCATCGAGCTGAACGTGTGCTAAGAACTCGGAGGTGCCGGAGTAACGGTGCTTGGATCGGTCGGATCGGGAAGACGTACGACTACTTCCTCTACATTGTGTGATCGCTTCCGCAGTCGGTCTGCGTTGGTACGTAGACAACACTCTCCCCTCTCGTTGCTATGCATCACCATGATCTTGCGTGTGCGTAGGAATTTTTTTGAAATTACTACGTTCCCCAACAGTGGCATCCGAGCCTAGGTTTTATGGTTTGATGTTATTTGCACGAGTAGAACACAAGTGAGTTGTGGGCGATATAAGTCATACTGCCTACCAGCATGTCATACTTTGGTTCGGCGGTATTGTTGGACGAGACGACCCGGACCAACCTTACGCGTACGCTTACGCGAGACCGGTTCCCTCGACGTGCTTTGCACATAGATGGCTTGCGGGCGACTGTCTCTCCAACTTTAGTTGAACCAAGTGTGGCTACGCCCGGTCCTTGAGAAGGTTAAAACGGAGTCTATTTGACAAACTATCGTTGTGGTTTTGATGCGTAGGTGAGATGAGTTCTTGCTTAAGCCCGTAGCAGCCACGTAAAACTTGCAACAACAAAGTAGAGGACGTCTAACTTGTTTTTGCAGGGCATGTTGTGATGTGATATGGTCAAGGCATGATGCTAAATTTTATTGTATGAGATGATCATGTTTTGTAACGAAGTTATCGGCAACTGGCAGGAGCCATATGGTTGTCGCTTTATTGTATGCAATGCAATCGCGATGTAATGCTTTACTTTATTACTAAGCGGTAGTGATAGTCGTGGAAGCATAAGATTGGCGAGACGACAACGATGCTACGATGGAGATCAAGGTGTCGTGCCGGTGACGATGGTGATCATGACGGTGCTTCGGAGATGGAGATCACAAGCACAAGATGATGATGGCCATATCATATCACTTATACTGATTTCATGTGATGTTTATCTTTTTATGCATCTTATCTTGCTTTGATTGACGGTAGCATTATAAGATGATCTCTCACTAAATTATCAAGAAGTGTTCTCCCTGAGTATGCACCGTTGCCAAAGTTCGTCGTGCCCAGACACCATGTGATGATCGGGTGTGATAAGCTCTACGTCCATCTACAACGGGTGCAAGCCAATTTTGCACACGCAGAATACTCGGGTTATACTTGACGAGCCTAGCATATGCAGATATGGCCTCGGAACACGGAGACCGAAAGGTCGAGCGTGAATCACATAGTAGATATGATCAACATAACGATGTTCACCATTGAAAACTACTCCATCTCACGTGATGATCGGTTATGGTTTAGTTGATTTGGATCACGTGATCACTTAGAAGATTAGAGGGATGTCTTTCTAAGTGGGAGTTCTTAAGTAATATGATTAATTGAACTTTAATTTATCATGAACTTAGTCCTGGTAGTATTAGCATATCTATGTTGTAGATCAATAGCTCGCGTTGTTGCTTTCATCTGCTTATTTTGATATGTTCCTAGAGAAAATTGTGTTGAAAGATGTTAGTAGCAATGATGCGGATTGGATCCGTGATCTGAGGTTTATCCTCATTGCTGCACAGAAGAATTATGTCCTTGATGCACCGCTAGGTGACAGACCTATTGCAGGAGCAGATGCAGACGTTATGAACGTTTGGCTAGCTCAATATGATGACTACTTGATAGTTTAAGTGCACCATGCTTAATGGCTTAGAAGCGGGACTTCAAAGACGTTTTGAATGTCATGGACCATATGAGATGTTCCAGGAGTTGAAGTTAATATTTCAAGCAAATACCCGAGTTGAGAGATATGAAGTCTCCAACAAGTTCTATAGCTAAAAGATGGAGGAGAATCGCTCAACTAGTGAGCATGTGCTCAGATTGTCTGGGTACTACAATCGCTTGAATCAAGTGGGATTTAATCTTCCAGATAAGATAGTGATTGACAGAATTCTCTAGTCACCATCACCAAGTTAGTAGAACTTCGTGATGAATTATGATGTGCAAGGGATAACGGAAACGATTCCCAAGCTCTTCGTGATGCTGAAATCGACGAAGGTAGAAATCAAGAAAAACATCAAGTGTTGATGGTTGACAAGACCACTAGTTTGAAGAAAAGGGCAAAAGGGAAGAAGGGGAACTTCAAAAAGAACAGCAAGCAAGTTGCTGCTCAAGTGAAGAAACCCAAGTCTGATCCTAAGCCTGAGACTAAGTGTTTCTACTGCAAAGGGACTGGTCACTGGAAGCGGAACTACCCCAAGTGATTGGCGGATAAGAAGGATGGCAAAGTGAACATAAGTATATTTGATATACATGTTATTGATGTGTACTTTACTAGTGTTTATAGCAACCCCTCAGTATTTGATACTGGTTCAGTTGCTAAGAGTAGTAACTCGAAACGGGAGTTGCAGAATAAACAGAAACTAGTAGAAGTCGAGGTGACGATGTGTGTTGGAAGTAGTTCCACGATTGATATGATCATCATCGCACTCTCCCTATACTTTCGGGATTAGTGTTGAAACTAAATAAGTGTTATTTGGTGTTTGCGTTGAGCATGAATATGATTTGATCATGTTTATTGCAATATGGTTATTCATTTAAGTTAGAGAACAATTGTTGTTCTGTTTACATGAATAAAACCTTATATGGTTACACACCCAATGAAAATGGTTCATTAGATCTCGATCGTACTGATACACATATTCATAATATTGAAACCAAAAGATGCAAAGTTAATAATGATAGTGCAACTTATTTGTGGCACTGCAGTTTAAGTCATATTGGTGTAAAGCGCATGAAGAAACTCCATGCTGATGGGCTTTTGGAATCACTTGATTATGAATCACTTGATACTTGCGAACCATGCCTTATGGGCAAGATGACTAAAACACCGTTCTTCGAAACAATGGAGCGAGCAACAGATTTGTTGGAAATCATACATACTGATGTATGTGGTCCGATGAATGTTGAGGCTCACGATAGGTATCATTATTTTCTGATCTTCACAGATGATTTGAGCAGATATGAGTATATCTACTTGATGAGACATAAGTCTGAAACATTTGAAAAGTTCAAAGAATTTCAGAGTGAAGTGGAGAATCATCGTAACAAGAAAATAAGGTTTCTACGATCTGATCGCGGAGACAAATATTTGAGTTACGAGTTTGGTCTTCAATTAAAACAATGTGGAATAGTTTCACAAATTCGTGCCACCCGGAACACTACAGCCTAATGGTGTGTCCGAACGTCATAGCCGTACTTTATTAGATATAGTACAAATCTATGATGTCTCTTACCGATCTACCACTATCGTTTTGGGGATATGCATTAGAGACAGCCGCATTCACGTAAAATAGGGCACCATCTAAGTCCGTTGAGACGACACAATCTGAACTGTGGTTTGGCAAGAAACCAAAGTTGTCGTTTCTTAAAGTTTGGGGTTGTGATGCTTATATGAAATAGTTTCATCCTAATAAGCTCAAACCCAAATCGGAGAAATATGTCTTCATAGGATACCCAAAGGAGACTATTGGGTACACCTTCTATCACAAATCCAAAGGCAAGACTTTTGTTGCTAAATTCGGAGTTTTTCTAGAGAAGGAGTTTCTCTCGAAAGAAGTGAGTGGGAGGAAAGTAGAACTTGATGAGGTAACTGTACCTGCTCCCTTATTGGAAAGTAGTTCATCACAGAATTCTGTTCCTGTGACTACTACACCAATTAGTGAGGAATCTAATGATGATGATCATGTAACTTCAGATCAAGTTACTACCAAATCTCGTAGGTAAACCAGAGTGAGATCCGCACCAGAGTGGTACGGTAATCCTGTTCTGGAAGTCATGTCACTAGACCATGACGAACCTACGAACTATGAGGAAGCGATGATGAGCCCAGATTCCGATAAATGGCTTGAGGCCATGAAATCTGAGATATGATCCATGTATGAGAACAAAGTATGGACTTTGGTTGACTTGCCCGATGATCGGCAAGCAATTGAGAATAAATGGATCTTCAAGAGGAAGACGGACGCTGATAGTAGTGTTACTATCTACAAAGCTAGAATTGTCGCAAAAAGGTTTTTGACAAGTTCAAGGTGTTGACTATGATGAGAGTTTCTCACTCATATCTATGCTTAAGTCTGTTCGAATCATGTTAGCAATTGCCACATTTTATGAAATCTGGCAAATGGATAAACAAAACTGCATTCCTTAATGGATTTATTAAAGAAGAGTTGTATACGATGCAACTAGAAGGTTTTGTCGATCCTAAAGGTGTTAACAAAATATGCAAGCTCCAGCAATCCATCTATGGACTGGTACAAGCATCTCGGAGTTGGAATATACGCTTTGATGAGTTGATCAAAGCATATAGTTTTATACAGACTTGCCGTGAAGCCTGTATTTACAAGAAAGTGAGTGGGAGCACTACAACATTTCTGATAAGTATATGTGAATGACATATTGTTGATCGGAAATAATGTAGAATTATTCTGTAAAGCATAAAGGAGTGTTTGAAAGGAGTTTTTCAAAGAAAGACTTCGGTGAAGCTGCTTACATATTGAGCTTCAAGATCTATAGAGATAGATCAAGACGCTTGATAAGTTTTTTCAATGAGTACATACCTTGACAAGATTTTGAAGTAGTTCAAACTGGAGCAGTCAAAGAAAGAGTTCTTGCCTGTATTATAAGGTGTGAAGTTGAGTAAGACTCAAAGCCCGACCACGGCAGAAGATAGAAAGAGAATGAAAGTCATTCCCTATGCCTTGGCCATAGGTTCTATAAAGTATGTCATGCTGTATACCAGATCTATTGTATACCCTGCACTGATTTGGCAAGGGAGTACAATAGTGATCTAGGAGTAGATCATTGGACAGCGGTCAGAATTATCCTTAGTGAAATAAGGATATGTTTCTCGATTATGGACGTGACAAAAAGGTTCATCGTAAAGGGTTACGTCGATGCAAGTTTTTGACACTGATCCAGATGATTCTAAGTCTCAATCTGGATACATATTGAAAGTGGGAGCAATTAGCTAGAGTAGCTCCGTGTAGAGCATTGTAGTCATAGAACTTGCAAAATACTTACGGATCTGAATGTGACAGACCCGTTGACTAAAATTATCTCACAAGCAAAACATGATCACACCTTAGTACTCTTTGGGTGTTAATCACATAGATGTGTGAACTAGATTACTGACTCTAGTAAACCCTTTGAGTGTTGGTCACATGACGATGTGAACTATGGGTGTTAATCACATGGTGATGTGAACTATTGCTGTTAAATCACATAGCGATGTGAACTAGATTATTGACTCTAGTGCAAGTGGGAGACTAAAGGAAATATGCCCTAGAGGCAATAATAAAGTTATTATTTATTTCCTTATATCATGATAAATATTTATTATTCATGCTAGAATTGTATTAACCGGAAACATAATACATGTGTGAATACATAGACAAACAGAGTGCCACTAGTATGCCTCTACTTGACTAGCTCGTTAATCAAAGATGGTTATGTTTCCTAACCATGAACAAAGAGTTGTTATTTGATTAATGAGGTCACATCATTAGTTGAATGATCTGATTGACATGACCCATTCCATTAGCTTAGCACCCGATCGTTTAGTATGTTGCTATTGCTTTCTTCATGACTTATACATGTTCCTATGACTATGAGATTATGCAACTCCCGTTTACCGGAGGAACACTTTGGGTACTACCAAACGTCACAACGTAACTGGGTGATTATAAAGGAGTACTACAGGTGTCTCCAAAAGTAGATGTTGGGTTGGCGTATTTCGAGATTAGGATTTGTCACTCCGATTGTCGGAGAGGTATCTTTGGGCCCTCTCGGTAATGCACATCACTTAAAGCCATGCAAGCATTGCAACTAATGAGTTAGTTGCAGGATGTTGTATTACGAAACGAGTAAAGAGACTTGCCGGTAACGAGATTGAACTAGGTATTGGATACCGACGATCGAATCTCGGGCAAGTAACATACCGATGACAAAGGGAACAACGTATGTTGTTATGCGGTCTGACCGATAAAGATCTTCGTAGAATATGTAGGAGCCAATGTGGGCATCCAGGTCCCGCTATTGGTTATTGACCGGAGACGTGTCTCGGTCATGTCTACATTGTTCTCGAACCGTAGGGTCCGCACGCTTAAGGTTTCGATGACAGATATATTACGAGTTTATGAGTTTTGATGTACCGAAGGAGTTCGGAGTCCCGTATGAGATCGGGGACATGACGAGGAGTCTCGAAATGGTCGAGACGTAAAGATCGATATATTGGACGACTATATTCGGACTTCGGAAAGGTTCCGAGTGATTCGGGTATTTTTCGGAGTACCGGAGAGTTACGGGAATTCGCCGGGGAGTATATGGGCCTTATTGGGCCATACGGGAATAGAGGAAAGAGGCCAAAAGGAAGGAGGCCTGCGCCCCCCCCCCCCCCCTCTGGTCCGAATTGGACAAGGGGCGCAGCCCCCTTTTCCTTATTCCTCTCCCCCTCTTTCCCCTTCTCCTACTCCAACAAGGAAGGAGGGAGTCCTACTCCCGGTGGGAGTAGGACTCCCATTGGCGCGCCTCCTCCTAGGCCGGCCGCCCCCTCCCCCTTGCTCCTTTATATACGGAGGCAGGGGGCACCCCATGACACACAAGTTGATCCTTGGTGATCATTCCTTAGCCGTGTGTGGTGCCCCCTGCCACCAAATTCCACCTCGATCATATTGTTGCAGTGCTTAGGCGAACCTGCATCGGTAGTACATCAAGATCGTCACCACGCCGTCGTGCTGACGGAACTCTTCCTCGACGCTTTGCTGGATCAGAGCCCGAGGATTGTCGTCGAGCTGAACGTGTGCCAAGAACTCGGAGGTGCCGGAGTAACGGTGCTTGGATCGGTCGGATCGGGAAGACGTACGACTACTTCCTCTACATTGTGTGATCGCTTCCGCAGTCGGTCTGCGTTGGTACGTAGACAACACTCTCCCCTCTCGTTGCTATGCATCACCATGATCTTGCGTGTGCGTAGGAATTTTTTTGAAATTACTACGTTCCCCAACACACGCTCCTCCACCGCCACCACGCCGTTGTGCTGCTGCTGGATGGAGTCTTCCTCAACCTCTCCCTCTCTCCTTGCTGGATCAAGGCATGGGAGACGTCACCGGGCTGTACGTGTGTTGAACGCGGAGGTGCCGTCCATTCGGCACTAGGATCATCGGTGATTTGGATCACGACGAGTACGACTCCATCAACCCCGTTCACTTGAACGCTTCCGCTTAGCGATCTACAAGGGTATGTAGATGCACTCTCCTTCCCCTCGTTGCTAGTCTCTCCATAGATAGATCTTGGTGACACGTAGGAAAATTTTGAATTTCTGCTACGTTCCCCAACACTTCCCATATATAAATCTTTACCTCTGGACCATTCCGGAACTCCTCGTGACGTCCGGGATCTCATCCGGGACTCAACAACATTCGGTAACCACGTATATCTATTCCTTATAACCCTAGCGTCATCGAACCTTAAGTGTGTAGACCCTACGGGTTCGGGAGACATGCAGACATGACCGAGACGTTCTCCGGTCAATAACCAATAGCGGGATCCGGATACCCATGTTGGCTCCCACATGCTCCACGATGATCTCATCGGATGAACCACGATGTCAAGGACTTAATCAATCCCGTATACAATTCCCTTTGTCTATCGATACGATACTTGCCCGAGATTCGATCGTCGGTATCCCGATACCTTGTTCAATCTCGTTACCGGCAAGTCTCTTTACTCGTTCTGTAACACATCATCCCATGATCAACTCCTTGATCACATTGTGCACATTATGATGATGTCCTACCGAGTGGGCCCAGAGATACCTCTCCGTTTACACGGAGTGACAAATCCCAGTCTCGATTCGTGCCAACCCAACAGACACTTTCGGAGATACCTGTAGTGTACCTTTATAGCCACCCAGTTACGTTGTGACGTTTGGCACACCCAAAGCACTCCTACGGTATCCGGGAGTTGCACAATCTCATGGTCTAAGGAAATGATACTTGACATTAGAAAAGCTTTAGCATACGAACTACATGATCTTGTGCTAGGCTTAGGATTGGGTCTTGTCCATCACATCATTCTCCTAATGATGTGATCCCGTTATCAACGACATCCAATGTCCATGGTCAGGAAACTGTAACCATCTATTGATCAACGAGCTAGTCAACTAGAGGCTTACTAGGGACATGGTGTTGTCTATGTATCCACACATGTATCTGAGTTTCCTATCAATACAATTCTAGCATGGATAATAAACGATTATCATGAACAAGGAAATATAATAATAATCAATTTATTATTGCCTCTAGGGCATATTTCCAACACGCCTGTGCTATTATGTTGGCATGGGTTACATCGTGTGTCTACCCTCGCTATATAAGAGAGGCCTAGGATACAAGTGTCCTACTTGGACACAACTCCATATCCTATCTAAACGCAATACAACTACAAGTCCAACTGTAACCTACCTCGTACACTATATTCGACACAACTCTAACAGTTAAACATACATGCTTTTTTGAAAGACACATTACAAACGAAGACGCTCACATACATAAAACAATCACCCTGATGAATATAGACACGTGTATCCTATTTCTATGATCATCTCCAAGAGCTGAGTTGGCAAATCATGAGATTTACGAAGTTTTCTGTCGCCGCTAGTTTCTGTTGCGAGGGGATCCAATCTAGAGGCCTGTTTCAGCACTCTACAGGAGGGGGAATCCACCATGGGAGGTTTCTTCATCAACCTTACTTCCTCCATGACCATGTGATGTGTGAGTAGTTCCCTTAGGGTCCATAGCAATAGCTAGGTCTCTCTCTCTCTCTCTCTCTCTCTAATCTTCAATACCACTTCTCATGAGCTGTCTCACATGATCGGGATCAATTCAATGTAACCAACGGTGTGTTTGTTGGGATATGATGAATTGTCACTTTATGATTAGATTGTTCATTGAATTCAATTGAAACTTTTGAGGTTTCTTTGTTGTATAATTAGATAGCTTTGTATGTTCTTCTTTGACCAATTTCAATGGGTATTTCACTATTTATTCACAGGGAGTGGTGCATTGTAGCGGGTTCTAATCTTGCGGTGATCTATATCACAGTGATAGAAAGGGACAATACACGTACTGTATTATTGCCACTAAGGATAAAACGATGGTTTCTTGTCACATTTCTTGATATTTTACTATCTACATTATGTCACCTTGTTGTTGCAATGCTCTGTTTATCATGAACTTAATATTTCGAGATGCATGCTAGATAGCGGTCTTGAGATGAAGTATTAGTTGTAGTTGCAGTTGGAGGTCTACATATCACGGACGTAATGCCTATATGAGATTATACCATGAATGATCGTAGTCATAAATATAAATATTGCAATTTAATCACTGCTCAACTGTAATTTGTTTACCACACTTTGTTGTTATGCTTATTGGAGATAACACCAGTGAACCTATGCCCCCCTGGGTCTATTCTCCGTTACTGAATTCTTCACTACAATTACTATTGCTTGATGTACCATTTAACCTTTCTATCAATTATTATTATCATGTGCAACTTAAACTTGTAACTAGCTGGACGAGAAGCTTGGCAACGTGCTTGACGTGTCGGGAACAAGTTTGTGTTGTGTTTTGTGTGCAGGTACTCATGGCTTTGTTTGTTGGAAGAACTCCTTTTGGTTCAATAAACGTGTTGGGGACAAGTCTTACAATGTTGTTGATCGCGATGTAATCTTGCTTACAAGCAGTTGTACTAATGGGAATGGAGATTAATGGAAATGGAGACTACGGTGGTGGCGATGATGGCTATGGAGATGTAGATCGTTGTAAATGGGAATGGTGATGAGGGCTGTAAGGTATCAAAGATTGGAATGGTTGTATCCTCTTCTCCTTTACATAGTGCATATCGGAAGAATACAGTCAGGGTCCCTTTACGATACTTGTCAGGGATGACGTCACGGAGTAGGTGTCGTGCGGTATGAACATCGAATGTTACGGCGCATCATCTTCTCTTCCGGATGCTCCAGTGCGCACCTAGTTGAATGTATGTGATCCTTACGGCCGATATATTCCATACATAGGTTGATTTTGACTTACGAACGCTTGTATCTGAAAGGAACAAAATAAAAAAAGGTCTACAACCATCTGCATGAAGGAAATATGCCCTAGAGGCAATAATAAAGTTATTATTTATTTCCTTATATCATGATAAATGTTTATTATTCATGCTAGAATTGTATTAACCGGAAACATAATACATGTGTGAATACATAGACAAACAGAGTGTCACTAGTATGCCTCTACTTGACTAGCTCGTTAATCAAAGATGGTTATGTTTCCTAACCATGAACAAAGAGTTGTTATTTGATTAACGAGGTCACATCATTAGTTGAATGATCTGATTGACATGACCCATTCCATTAGCTTAGCACCCGATCGTTTAGTATGTTGCTATTGCTTTCTTCATGACTTATACATGTTCCTATGACTATGAGCTTATGCAACTCCCGTTTGCCGGAGGAACACTTTGGGTGCTACCAAACGTCACAACGTAAATGGGTGATTATAAAGGAGCATTACAGGTGTCTCCAAAGGTAGATGTTGGGTTGGCGTATTTCGAGATTAGGATTTGTCACTCCGATTGTCGGAGAGGTATCTCTGGACCCTCTCGGTAATGCACATCACATAAGCCTTGCAAGCATTACAACTAATGTGTTAGTTGTGAGATGATGTATTACGGAACGAGTAAAGAGACTTGCCGGTAACAAGATTGAACTAGGTATTGGATACCGACGATCGAATCTCGGGCAAGTAACATACCGATGACAAAGGGAACAACGTATGTTGTTATGCGGTTTGACCGATAAAGATCTTCGTAGAATATGTAGGAGCCAATATGGGCATCCACGTCCCGCTATTGGTTATTGACCGGAGACGTGTCTCGGTGATGTCTACATTGTTCTCGAACCGTAGGGTCCGCACGCTTAAGGTTTCGATGACAGTTATATTATGAGTTTATGAGTTTTGATGTACCGAAGGAGTTCGGAGTCCCGGATGAGATCGGGGACATGACGAGGAGTCTCGAAATGGTCGAGACATAAAGATTGATATATTGGAAGCCTATGTTTGGACATCGGAAGTGTTCCGGGTGAAATCGGGATTTTACCGGATTACCGGGAGGTTACCGGAACCCCCCGGGAGCCATATGGGCCTTATTGGGCTTTAGTGGAAAGGTGAAAGGGGCTGCCCATGGTGGGCTGCGCGCCTCCCCCCTCCCCTAGTCCTATTAGGACTAGGAGAGGTGGCCGGCCACCTCTCTCTCTTTCCCCCTTGGGAGTCCTATTAGGAATCGGATTGGGGGGGGGGGGGGGGAGTCCTACTCCCGGTAGGAGTAGGACTCCTCCTGCGCCTCCATAGGCTTGGCCAGCCAGCCCTCCCCCTTGGATCCTTTATATATGGAGGCAGGGGGAACCTCTAGACACACAAGTTGATCATTGAGATCGTTCCTTAGCCGTGTGCGGTGCCCCCTGCCACCATATTCCACCTCGATCATATCGTTGTAGAACATCAAGATCTTCACCACGCCGTCGTGCTGACGGAACTCCTCCCCGAAGCTTTGCTGGATCGGAGCCCGGGGATCGTCATCGAGCTGAACGTGTGCTAAGAACTCGGAGGTGCCGGAGTAACGGTGCTTGGATCGGTCGGATCGGGAAGACGTACGACTACTTCCTCTACATTGTGTGATCGCTTCCGCAGTCGGTCTGCGTTGGTACGTAGACAACACTCTCCCCTCTCGTTGCTATGCATCACCATGATCTTGCGTGTGCGTAGGATTTTTTTTGAAATTACTACGTTCCCCAACAGTGGCATCCGAGCCTAGGTTTTATGGTTTGATGTTATTTGCACGAGTAGAACACAAGTGAGTTGTGGGCGATACAAGTCATACTGCCTACCAGCATGTCATACTTTGATTTGGCGGTATTGTTGGACGAGACGACCCGGACCAACCTTACGCGTACGCTTACGCGAGACCGGTTCCCTCGACGTGCTTTGCACATAGATGGCTTGCGGGCGACTGTCTCTCCAACTTTAGTTGAACCAAGTGTGGCTACGCCCGGTCCTTGAGAAGGTTAAAACGGAGTCTATTTGACAAACTATCGTTGTGGTTTTGATGCATAGGTGAGATGAGTTCTTGCTTAAGCCCGTAGCAGCCACGTAAAACTTGCAACAACAAAGTAGAGGACGTCTAACTTGTTTTTGCAGGGCATGTTGTGATATGATATGGTCAAGGCATGATGCTAAATTTTATTGTATGAGATGATCATGTTTTGTAACCAAGTTATCGGCAACTGGCAGGAGCCATATGGTTGTCGCTTTATTGTATGCAATGCAATCGCGATGTAATGCTTTACTTTATTACTAAGCGGTAGTGATAGTCGTGGAAGCATAAGATTGGCGAGACGACAACGATGCTACGATGGAGATCAAGGTGTCGTGCCGGTGACGATGGTGATCATGACGGTGCTTCGGAGATGGAGATCCCAAGCACAAGATGATGATGGCCATATCATATCACTTATATTGATTGCATGTGATGTTTATCCTTTTATGCATCTTATCTTGCTTTGATTGACGGTAGCATTATAAGATGATCTCTCACTAAATTATCAAGAAGTGTTCTCCCTGAGTATGCACCGTTGCCAAAGTTCGTCGTGCCCAGACACCACGTGATGATCGGGTGTGATAAGCTCTACGTCCATCTACAACGGGTGCAAGCCAGTTTTGCACACGCAGAATACTCAGGTTAAACTTGACGAGCCTAGCATATGCAGATATGGCCTCGGAACACGGAGACCGAAAGGTCGAGCGTGAATCATATAGTAGATATGATCAACATAATGATGTTCACCATTGAAAACTACTCCATCTCACGTGATGATCGGTTATGGTTTAGTTGATTTGGATCACGTGATCACTTAGAGGATTAGAGGGATGTCTATCTAAGTGGGAGTTCTTAAGTAATATGATTAATTGAACTTTAATTTATCATGAACTTAGTCCTAGTAGTATTAGCATATCTATGTTGAAGATCAATAGCTCGCGTTGTTGCTTTCATATGTTTATATGTTCCTAGAGAAAATTGTGTTGAAAGATGTTAGTAGCAATGATGCGGATTGGATCCGTGATCTGAGGTTTATCCTCATTGCTGCACAGAAGAATTATGTCCTTGATGCACCGCTAGGTGATAGACCTATTGCAGGAGCAGATGCAGACGTTATGAACGTTTGGCTAGCTCAATATGATGACTACTTGATAGTTTAGTGCACCATGCTTAATGGCTTAGAATCGGGACTTCAAGGACGTTTTGAACGTCATGGACCATATGAGATGTTCCAGGAGTTGAAGTTAATATTTCAAGCAAATCCCCGAGTTGAGAGATATGAAGTCTCCAACAAGTTCTATAGCTAAAAGATGGAGGAGAATCGCTCAACTAGTGAGCATGTGCTCAGATTGTCTGGGTACTACAATCGCTTGAATCAAGTGGGAGTTAATTTTCCAGATAAGATAGTGATTGACAGAATTCTCTAGTCACCATCACCAAGTTAGTAGAACTTCGTGATGAACTATGATATGCAAGGGATAACGGAAACGATTCCCAAGCTCTTCGTGATGCTGGAATCGATGAAGGTAGAAATCAAGAAAAACATCAAGTGTTGATGGTTGACAAGACCACTAGTTTGAAGAAAAGGGCAAAAGGGAAGAAGAGGAACTTCAAGAAGAACGGCAAGCAAGTTGCTGCTCAAGTGAAGAAGCCCAAGTCTAGTCCTAAGCCTGAGACTAAGTGCTTCTACTGCAAAAGGGACTGGTCACTGGAAGCGGAATTGCCTCAAGTATTTGGCGGATAAGAAGGATGGCAAAGTGAACAAAAGTATATTTGATATACATGTTATTGATGTGTGCTTTACTAGTGTTTATAGCAACCCCTCAGTATTTGATATTGGTTCAGTTGCTAAGAATAGTAACTCGAAACAGGAGTTGCAGAATGAACAAAGACTAGTTAAGGGTGAAGTGACGATGTGTGTTGGAAGTAGTTCCAAGATTGATATGATCATCATCGCACACTCCCCTATACTTTCGGGATTAGTGTTGAACTTAAATAAGTGTTATTTGGTTTTTGCGTTGAGCATGAATATGATTTGATCATGTTTATTGCAATACGGTTATTCATTAAAGTCAGAGAATAATTGTTGTTCTGTTTACATGAATAAAACCTTCGATGGTCATACACCCAATGAAACAAGTTCGTTGGATCTCGATCGTAGTGATACACATATTCATAATATTGAAACCAAAAGATGCAAAGTTAATAATGATAGTGCAACTTATTTGTGGCACTGCCGTTTAGGTCATATTGGTATAAAGCGCATGAAGAAACTCCATGCTGATGGGCTTTCGGAATCACTTGATTATGAATCACTTGATGCTTGCGAACCATGCCTTTTGGGCAAGATGACTAAAACGCCGTTCTCCGGAACAATGCAGCAAGCAACAGATTTGTTGGAAATCATACATACTGATGTATGTGGTCCGATGAATATTTAAGGCTTGCAGCGGGTATCATTATTTTCTGACCTTCACAAATGATTTGAGCAGATATGGGTATATCTACTTAATGAAATAGAAGTCTGATACATTTGAAAAGTTCATATAATTTCAGAGTGAAGTGGAAAATCATCGTAACAAGAAAATAAAGTTTCTACGATCTGATCGTGGAAAAGAGTATTTGAGTTACGAGTTTGGTCTTCAGTTAAAACAATGTGAAATAGTTTCACTACTCACGCCACCTGGAACACCACAGCATAATGGTGTGTCCGAACGTCATAACCGTACTTTATTGGATATAGTGCAATATATGATGTTTCTTACCGATTTACCACTATCGTTTTTGGGGTCATGCATTAGAGACAGTTGCATTCACGTTAAAAAAGGGGCACCATCTATATCCGTCGAGACGACGCCTTATGAACTATGGTTTGGCAAGAAACCAAAGTTGACATTTCTTGAAGTTTGGGGTTGTGATGCTTATGTGAAAAAGTTTCAACCTGATAAGCTCAAACCCAAATCGGAGAAATGTGTCTTCATAGGATATCCAAATGAAACTATTGGATACACCTTCTATCACAAGACCGAAGGCAAGACTTTTGTTGCTAAATTTGGAAACTTTCTAGAGAAGGAGTTTTCTCTCGAAAGAAGTGAGTGGGAGGAAAGTAGAACTTGATGGGGTAACTGTACCTGCTCCCTTATTGGAAAGTAGTTCATCACAAAGATTTGTTCTTGTGACTACTACACCAATTAGTGAGGAAGCTAATGATGATGATCATGTAACTTCAGATCAAGTTACTACCGAATCTCGTAGGTAAACCAGAGTGAGATCCGCACCAGAGTGGCACGGTAATCCTGTTCTGGAGGTCATGTTACTTGACCATGACGAACCTACGAACTATGAGGAAGCGATGATGAGCCCAGATTCCGCGAAATGGTTTGAGGCCATGAAATCTGAGACATGATCCATGTATGAGAACAAAGTTTGGACTTTGATGGATTTGCCCGATGATCAGCAAGCCATAGAAAATAAATGGATCTTCAAGAGGAAGACGGACGCTGATAGTAGTGTTACTATCTACAAAGCTAGAATTGTCGCAAAAGGTTTTCAACAAGTTCAAAGTGTTGACTACGAGGAGAGCTTCTCACTCGTATCTATGCTTGAGTCTGTCCGAATCATGTTAGTAATTGCCGCATTGTATGAAATCTGGCAAACGGATAAACAAAACTGCATTCCTTAATGGATTTATTAAAGAAGAGTTGTATATGATGCAACCAAAAGGTTTTGTCAATCCGAAAGGTGCTAACAAAATGTGCAAGCTCCAGCGATCCATCTGTGAACTAGTGCAAGCATCTCGGAGTTGGAATATACGCTTTGATGAGTTGATCAAAGCATATAGTTTTATACAGACTTGCGGTGAAGCCTGTATTTACGAGAAAGTGAGTAGGAGCACTACAACATTTTTAATAAGTATATGTGAATGACATATTGTTGATCGGAAATAATGTAGAATTGTTCTGTAAAGCATAAAGGAGTGTTTGAAAGGAGTTTTTTTAAAGAAAGACTTCGGTGAAGCTGCTTACATATTGAGCTTCAAGATCTATAGAGATAGACCAAGACGCTTGATAAGTTTTTTCAATGAGTACATACCTTGACAAGATTTTGAAGTAGTTCAAAATGGAGCAGTCAAAGAAAGAGTTCTTGCCTGTATTACAAGGTGTGAAGTTGAGTAAGACTCAAAGCCCAACCACGACAGAAGATAGAAAGAGAATGAAAGTCATTCCCTATGCCTTGGCCATAGGTTCTATAAAGTATGTCATGCTGTATACCAGATCTGTTGTATACCCTGCATTGATTTGGCAAGGGAGTACAATAGTGATCTAGGAGTAGATCACTAGACAGCGGTCAGAATTATCCTTAGTGAAATAAGGATATGTTTCTCGATTATGGACGTGACAAAAAGGTTCGTCGTAAAGGGTTAGGTCGATGCAAGTTTTTAACACTGATCCAGATGAATCTAAAGTCTCAATCTGGATACATATTGAAAGTGGGAGCAATTAGCTAGAGTAGCTCCGTGTAGAGCATTGTAGTCATAGAACTTGCAAAATACTTACGGATCTGAATGTGACAGACCCGTTGACTAAAATTATCTCACAAGCAAAACATGATCACACCTTAGTACTCTTTGGGTGTTAATCACATAGATGTGTGAACTAGATTACTGACTCTAGTAAACCCTTTGAGTGTTGGTCACATGACGATGTGAACTATGGGTGTTAATCACATGGTGATGTGAACTATTGCTGTTAAATCACATGGCGATGTGAACTAGATTATTGACTCTAGTGCAAGTGGGAGACTGAAGGAAATATGCCCTAGAGGCAATAATAAAGTTATTATTTATTTCCTTATATCATGATAAATATTTATTATTCATGCTAGAATTGTATTAACCGGAAACATAATACATGTGTGAATACATAGACAAACAGAGTGCCACTAGTATGCCTCTACTTGACTAGCTCGTTAATCAAAGATGGTTATGTTTCCTAACCATGAACAAAGAGTTGTTATTTGATTAACGAGGTCACATCATTAGTTGAATGATCTGATTGACATGACCCATTCCATTAGCTTAGCACCCGATCGTTTAGTATGTTGCTATTGCTTTCTTCATGACTTATACATATTCCTATGACTATGAGATTATGCAACTCCCGTTTGCCGGAGGAACACTTTGGGTGCTACCAAACGTCACAACGTATATGGGTGATTATAAAGGAGCATTACAGGTGTCTCCAAAGGTAGATGTTGGGTTGGCGTATTTCGAGATTAGGATTTGTCACTCCGATTGTCGGAGAGGTATCTCTGGGCCCTCTCGGTAATGCACATCACATAAGCCTTGCAAGCATTACAACTAATGTGTTAGTTGTGAGATGATGTATTACGGAACGAGTAAAGAGACTTGCCGGTAACAAGATTGAACTAGGTATTGGATACCGATGATCGAATCTCGGGCAAGTAACATACCGATGACAAAGGGAACAACGTATGTTGTTATGCGTTTGACCGATAAAGATCTTCGTAGAATATGTAGGAGCCAATATGGGCATCCAGGTCCCGCTATTGGTTATTGACCGGAGACGTGTCTCGGTCATGTCTACATTGTTCTTGAACCGTAGGGTCCGCACGCTTAAGGTTTCGATGACAGTTATATTATGAGTTTATGAGTTTTGATGTACCGAAGGAGTTCGGAGTCCCGGATGAGATCGGGGACATGACGAGGAGTCTCGAAATGGTCGAGACATAAAGATTGATATATTGGAAGCCTATGTTTGGACATCGGAAGTGTTCCGGGTGAAATCGGGATTTTACCGGATTACCGGGAGGTTACCGGAACCCCCCGGGAGCCATATGGGCCTTATTGGGCTTTAGTGGAAAGGTGAAAGGGGCTGCCCATGGTGGGCTGCGCGCCTCCCCCCTCCCCTAGTCCTATTAGGACTAGGAGAGGTGGCCGGCCACCTCTCTCTCTCTTTCCCCCTTGGGAGTCCTATTAGGAATAAGATTGGGGGGGGGAGTCCTACTCGAGTAGGACTCCTCCTGCGCCTTCATAGGCTTGGCCGGCCAGCCCTCCCCCTTGGATCCTTTATATACGGAGGCAGGGGGCACCTCTAGACACACAAGTTGATCATTGAGATCGTTCCTTAGCCGTGTGCGGTGCCCCCTGCCACCATATTCCACCTCGATCATATCGTTGTAGTGCTTAGGCGAAGCCCTGCGTTGGTAGAACATCAAGATCGTCACCATGCCGTCGTGCTGACGGAACTCCTCCCTGAAGCTTTGCTGGATCGGAGCCCGGGGATCGTCATCGAGCTGAACGTGTGCTAAGAACTCGGAGGTGCCGGAGTAACGGTGCTTGGATCGGTCAGATCGGGAAGACGTACGACTACTTCCTCTACATTGTGTGATCGCTTCCGCAGTCGGTCTGCGTTGGTACGTAGACAACACTCTCCCCTCTCGTTGCTATGCATCACCATGATCTTGCGTGTGCGTAGGAATTTTTTTGAAATTACTACGTTCCCCAACACTGCATTTATTAGTCATTAGTAGGCAAATCAAAGTGATTTTCTGAAAAAACATCTCAGAAAATTTGGTTTAAACATATGTAAAAATGATTAAAAATTCACTCATCGGTAATAGAGAGGAGACAAATCCACATGCTCGCCGATGGAGCCTGAAGGGGATGAGTTTGCCCTAACCGTCACAGGGAAGGGAAGGAAATGCTTGGCATACGTTGATATAGGCAAAAAAAGCTCCAAAACATAATATTTCGAAGCTCTATTTTTTTAGCATATATCATGACAATTGTGTCTTTTATCTGAAATATTTACGAACACATCAGAAAACACACAAGCAAATACACGTTCATTTTTTCAATAAGATTTTATATGTACAAAATTATTATTTACAAACCGAGCGTATGGTCTGGAGAGCCGCGTTTTAAATATCTGGCAGGCATCAATAGACATATGTTGATTTAAGCCACAAGCAACATGACAAAAGTTAAGTCATGTTGCGAATCAACCCATGGTTGAATGGTTACGAGAACATTGATATGTTCCGGTCGACTAGGGGTCAAGTCATAGACTTGACACCAGTGTGGCGCATTTTATGAATTTATTTCAAGCCTTTCGTGATGTGCGTTTAGTGGGAGAATACGTTCTCGTCGAGCACCAAGGCGTTTGTAACGACTTCGTGAATCTCAAGATGACACGTCGGCTTAGTCTTTCAGAGATGCTCATAGAAATAAAATGTGTGTACATGCGTTTATATAGATGAATGTATATGCATAGTTACGAATGTCTGCATACTGTGTTCAAAAAAAATTAAGTCAAGCTAAAAAGACAGAAAGTAGGATGACGTGTCTCTGAAACAAAACAAAAAATATATCTTGTAAGAAAACAAAGTGAGATGATGCCCAGTTTGTTTATAATCAGGTAGATATGAGGTATCACAGAACCATGATGAGCTTGCAACCTAACGTCCCTCAAAAAAAAAAAAGACCCGAGTGACGGGAGGCGCTAACCAAACCAGAAGGCTACTGCCAACTACGACCATTTTGTGTGTCTCTAACTGAACCAACAATGGATATATATTTCCAACGGCTGCAAAAAAGATTATTTTCCCTTTCCCTATGAGGACTTCTATACTACCAGCTTATTCACTAGCTTCCATGGAAGGCAGATTAAGAAACGGACATTAACAATGTGCCAGAACCAGCACGGCACCGGCCGAGACGTTGGCAGTGAAGCGGATCGGACGCAGCCAGCCGTTGACCGACCGACGCAGACCGCAAGGAGCCACGCGCCGCGGCCATCCGACGGGCAGGAACGACCCGCGGACGATCGGACGGCCCGGCGCGCCGCACCGGGGGTTAGGCCGGCCGTTAGGGGTTCAAACCCGGTCGCGCCCGCAACGGTAACCACGGCCGCCAGCCGCGTTCGTTAAAGGGCAAGTGGCGCCGACTGATACCCTCACCAACCACCCATTTGTCCGTCCGACCCACGGCCACGGGGTCGGGCCCCGATCCAGCCGCCGTGAACCCCCCGCGTCGTTCTCGCCGTTTGTTCGCGTCGATCCGTTTCCCGGATCACGCAGGCCCTTGTCATCTCCCGTTTCGCCCCCTCGGGTCCCTCGGAACTGCAAACTGCTCCGACCTTACACCACTCAGTATTTGCAAACTGCTCCTTCCTCTTGGGCCGTCGTCTCGATAGAAACCAGGAAATTCTCGAAATAGGCCTTCGCCCGACTTTATATATAAAATAAAATAACGGTCCATATAACCCAAATCCAAACATCATCGGACAAACGACGGCCGGGGCCATAGCACAAGCAAGCCCAAGAAATACATAAAAGAAATAAGAAAAAAAGCTACCTGGTGGCGTGCACCAGTTGGTACTAGGATGATGATAAGCGGCGCGCCGACGCCAGGAGCGCATCCATCATGAGGCCTATCAAGTCGCGATCACGCTGCCTCGAGAGCGGATGCCGGTGCTGCAGAAAGACAAGGAATTTGAAAGAGTCGGATGGCTTCCTCGGAAAGACCTTCTCAATCATCATCTTATTACGCGTTGTCCAAAGCGTCCAAGACATCACCACAAAAAATAAGCTAAAAAAGGCGGCGATGTCTCAACTGTTGTAGAGCTCTATGTTGAAAAAAGCTGGCGAGAAACCACAACATGGGATCTCGGATCTGCAATCCATGAGCCGGCTCATCCACCCATCATTTTTTTGCGTTTTACGGGAAAAAACCCCAGATATGCGGTGCTTGCCCACATTTCAGATCCAACGATCCATGTATGGGTTTTCAGGTTTCGTTGAATGATAGGTTTTCATGTGATATTTTCTCTAACCACTAAACCTCCTACCCATCTCATACACCCACGCACAGAAAATTGTTTGCAGATGTACCATTGCTGTTGAAAGGACACACGGGCTTGCTCGTTCATTTTTGGTCTTCATATGTTTGACGTGTGGTTGCACTATCTTTTGTCTGTCGTTCTTCAAAACAAATTTTGTAATAATATCTTATATCTACATCTAAAGGATATGTACCACCATATTTACTACAAGGGCCGTATGTGGAGCAATAACAATTAAGATTACGAAAGATAAGATTTTCATCTGGCAAATATCGGCAATAATCAATAGCGGCGACCGCTCAACCCGGGAAGGCAGGTGAAAAGCCAGAAACTACGCGTACACTATCCGTTCGCAGCGATCGGTTTCCCGACCGAGTGTGACTTCCATGTCTTTTATTCTGCTCCTTCACATTTCTCGTAATTTCAAACTCGATGGTCCTCCCCAGTGATTCTGATCGGTCGATCAAACCATGTGGAGGAGCTTTTGGTATGCTACTTTACACGTCCGCGTTTTAGAATCTAGAAAAAAATCCACAGCAAAAAGGAACACCAGTAATAATATGATAATACTTGCATCTAACAAAAATCATGCCATCAAATCAGCCTCGAGTACAAATGGATCACGCTCCATCAATGGAATGAGAATCGCTAGTGTGTGCTAAGCAAGGCACTAGCAGTAACCAACCACAAACCGGGCACCCGCCTGGCGATTCGCCGAAACGTCAGGGACTGAACCGGGAAACCTCCGGACCCGGGAGGGAGCGAGATAAATTATTCCCGTCTCCCCCTCGTCGCCCCCTTTTCCCTTCAACGCAACGGGCGAGGGGTTTTGAAAGACGCCTCCGCCCTTCCATCCTCCCCTCCTCTCCCCCCCCCTTCGTCTCCCCCAGCACACAACCGAACGCCGCGGCGCGGCAGATACCCCCCGCTACCCACACAGGCGCGGCCAAAGCTCCATCCTTTTAACCCCCCACCCCCCTACCCTCCCGCCTAGGGTTTCGGTCCGCCCCACCCGCGCCGCGCCGCCTCCGCCCGACTACTCGATCCTCCCGATCCCCCCCACCCCGATCTGGTGGTCACCCGGTTCGTGCGCCGCGGCGGCGGCGGCGCCCCTCGGTTTTGATGTCTCTGTTGTTTCGACGCGTTTCCGTGGGCGGTTTCTGATGCTGGTGTTGCCGTGTTGGTTTCAGGCGGCGTGGCGTGGATGACGTGGCGGCGGCGGTAGATGGGGATGGCGGCGGTCAAGGTGGAGGGGCGGGACGGCTGCGCCGAGAGCAGTCAACACCTGGCGCTGTCGAGCCCGTCGGCTTCGGAGGGAGGGAGCTATGGCGGCGGGCACGCGTGGGCGTCGCCGCTCGTGCCCAGCCCCGCCGATTCCGGCTCCAGCCGCAGGTACCGCTCCTCCGTCGACTGTCTCGGGCTCTGCTGTTCGGTGTTGCTGGCTAGTGGTTGCTTACCTGACTAGGGTATGGGAGGGAGGCCTGTTTGCCCAGGGGAGGTGGTTTTCTTATGGGGCGTTTGGTTAGCAGATGCAATCGGGGTTGGGTTGTGACTGAAATGGCGCAGCAGGTCGCTGCGTTCTCCATACAATTCCCGTATTTGGACGCCTTTTCTGATGGGAAACATGGCCTGTGTGCAGTGTGATGGCCGTATGGGTCTATGAGCAGGAAATTTGGGGTTACAATCAGCATGTGAAAAGGAGTCTCAGATTTTTGATTTCGAGAAACCCATGGTGTTGAGATCATCTGTATTGAAACATGCTGTGTGTGGGGTTTAGTAATTGACTGTTAGGGAAAGGTGCAATTTCGTTGAGTGCCACTACATTTCATGAGGTTTAAGTGGTTATCATCTCGTCACTTGCTTGGTTTGGATGTTATGAGGTACTGTACTACGTACTTTTCTGATTAGATAGTCCCATTGGTGGGAGTGTGCTGCTTGGCTTGTGCAGTTGCCAGTTAGTATGCTGGGCCATTGGATAATTTTGCTTAACTTCTGTTGCCTTAGAAATCAGTATGCTTTCTTGGTTGAGGCACAGTGAAGGTTCCTTCTCAGTGATCCTTGGAATGAATGGAAGTGTTGATTTACATAGGTTTTATTAATGAGATTATGTGCACATGTTTTTGGTCTTTTATGTTTTAATTAACTCATTATGCGGTTTGCCAATATGACAATTTCCGCAGATTTGGTATGTGTAAATGCATTTGTAGATAAATAGTTGTCAACCAAGTTTGTTAGTGGTGTGTTCGTTAGCTGAAATATAATGTCATAATAATGTAATTAATGATATATTTTTGGGTTCCCTCGGCACTGGAACATGCCAATTTCAGCTTATCAAGATGAATACTTGGGATACAAAAGTTCATCCAAGAGAAATTCCTTTTGAGTTAATTTATGATTATTTGGACATGTGCCAGCAATGAAGGTGTAATAGGCTGTTAGGGGCTTTACTGTATGATGGCTGACACTTGTAGCATAGTTAAATTGTCTGAATGTTTACACGCATGCTTAGTTCATTAGTTCGTTTCCCTGACTCTAAAATATAGAATGAAACGTAGCATGTTTATTATTGTAATTTCCATGAAACAACTTTCATCATAGTAATAGTAGTATATTGAACTAGTTATAGGTTTTCTCATGGCTCTGGCTTTGATTATTATTCAGCAACGTGTTTAAGAGAGAAAAGCAATAGTCAGCGTTTAGGTACCAGAAGTCCGTGTCACAGAAACTTGGTTATTCTTGCCTTGCCCATCTTTCAACTGGACACCCTGTTTTGCATCTTCAGTTTATCATTACATGAGTAATTGCTTACTATATATGTCAATGATCATACTCTACAAATATCAGGCGAATAAGTGGCCCTGTAAGAAGAGCTAAGGGTGGCTGGACACCTGAAGAGGTTAGTATCTAACTATTCCCAAGTAACTTCTACTTCGTTTCCAATCTATTCAGTGTATCTGCAATACAACTGTTGAACTGTTTGGTGTCCGGCATCTGCTATTATCTTGCTTTGTTATTGCCTTTGGGTCTTTCTTTCTTATTTCTACCTAATTTTTCTTATTCATGCTGCAGGATGAAACATTGCGCAAGGCAGTTACTGTTTTCAAGGGTAAAAATTGGAAGAGAGTAGGTTAGCTTCTTGTTTGTGCTCTGCATCCTTTTCTCAATGTTCATCTAGCAATTCCAGAAAACTAGGGGTCAATAACCATCAATATTTACCTTCATTATATGGTTTTATTTTATCATGCAATAAATATATTCAATAATGTACCTGTGATTGGTGGAGGAGAGCGCTGTGTTATGTCTAGGTCCAGGGAGGCATGGACTAAGGATAGGTTGCTTGCTCTCATATAACCACCGGCAGGGCTCTGAGTAATAACACAAAAAAATCCCTACTGGAGATGGGAAGGAGCGACTACAAAACTTCTGATTAATCTTTGCTTTATGAAAATATATTGCAAAACTTGATGGAGGTTTTAATAGATATATCTCATGCTAGGCAGGCCTCTCAATTTAATATATTTGGTTATAGTGCGGTTGAGAGTGAGAGGCATGTTAGAATCATATCGGGGGAAAATTAATAAATATGATCCTCATATGTTCTACATTCGAGGTAGAACTCATTTGCACCCTATAGGACTTATGACAAGGAAAGTTAGTCTGGGTAAATTTCGTGCTTACTTCTGGAAACAGTAATTTTTTTAAAGTACCGTAATCTCATAGAAGAATCTGTGTTGTATACAGCCGAGTTTTTCCCTGATAGAACAGAAGTACAATGTCTGCACAGATGGCAAAAAGTTCTTGACCCTGAACTTATAAAAGGACCTTGGACCCAAGAGGTTCGCCAAATATTGTTTGTTTTTCTCCCATCAAATCCAAGTCTGCATATATATGTTGTGATCTGTGCACTCATTGAGTTCTTTCACAGGAAGATGACACCATTATCCAGAAGGTAAAGGAGCATGGACCAACAAAATGGTCCGTTATAGCGAGGTCATTGCATGGTCGTATTGGTAAACAATGCCGAGAGAGGTATTCACCTAATGATGTGACATGCATGATGACAAAGATCTGGGCGACACACCCTTATATTCATAGATCTCATAATTAGTTTGTTGATTTTCCTTGCCTAAGACAAATTGTGGAAAACATTTTAAAAAATCTGTATATTTCTGGGGACTGGGGGATTAAAACTGGATGTCAATTATTGAGGGTATTGGCTATTTTGAGCTGCATTTAAAAAACCTTATATATGAGACCTATGTTTTCTAATTTGGTCCCAGAGATAATGCGAACTTCAGCTCTTAGGGGTTCAGATTTTGATTTATATGCAGGACGCTGTAACTAAATATTGCTCAAATCATTTAGCAGTTCATGATATCTTGACATTGCCCTGATAACTGTTCTGAAAATAGCCAGTGTCCTCCGCAGTGCCTAGAAAATGGCCACAGAAATATAAAGCCCAGCTCCTCCTATTCACAATAAAACAGCTAACCCGAAAAGTTACTAACTTTGGGTCCCCAAAACCCACTGGCGCAGACTCCTGTGCATTGCATCCCTGTAGCACAGTGGATCTCGTGGCTGTCCTCTTTCCTGGTTGCTTTAAGTTTAGCCTACCATTTCATATTAGTACATGAGTAAATGTAATACTCCTGTAGTAGAATATTTATCTGGTTCTGGCCAAAAAATCCTTGCACATCAGGCTATTTTAAGTTATAGTTGAATATTAATCACATATTATTATCTGTAATTGTAGTAAAGTTTCTTGCATAATTGATTGATGTATTTATAAGTTTGCCAGAACAAAGTACATATGTAACATAGTATACAGCTAACTTCACTTTTGATGCTCCTCATATGATTTAGATGGCATAATCATCTGGATCCTCAAATAAGGAAAGAAGCTTGGACTTTTGAGGAGGAGCAGGTGCTTGTTGATGCTCATCGTATGCATGGTAATAAATGGGCGGAGATTGCAAAACTCCTTCCTGGAAGGTACTAAGTCACATCATCCTTCATTCCTTCCTCTTGGAATATACGTTGTTCGCACATATAGTTTAACTGAATCCTTTTGCTTACCAAGTGATGGTCTGTGTATCATGCCTAGCATTATTTTTTTCTTATCTCACCGACTAAAATTTTAGCCAAAGTCTAGTTTGGACTTTAACAGTTTGAGTCGTTAGTTTTGAAGTTTAGGTCTTCCTAGGTCCACGTGAACTAGAATATGTAGGAATAGGAAAAACACAGGACTAGGATGTCATGTACCTATAGGATCTAACACATGAATTTCAGCACATGTCGTTTATATTAAACCTTTTTTCTCCTCTTTATTTGATGATGGGTTTCTTGTGCTTATCTTGTTATACCGAGTATAGAGCTAGAAAAAGACATTTTTTTTTTGCCATATACAGGATTGACCTGCTAGTGAACGGACTGTTAGAGATTCTGTCACTTGGCTGTTCTGCGCAAATATTGTGGGTTAGGCCTTTTGCGGCTAGATGATCAGTGACTGAAATTTGTAGGAGAGTGCATGAAAATGGAAGTACACGTTATATCCTTGTAGCATAACTTATGAATGTATTATTGTACTTGTCATGATGTGATGGTCCTTGTACATAAAGTTATTACTGTACTTGTCATGATGTGATGGTCCTTGTACATAAAGTTATTACTGTACTTGTCATGATGTGATGGTCCTTGTACATAAAGTTCTTCCATTTTTCAATACTACAAATTACCTCATTGGATAGACTTGCGCAACTGCTTATATTTCGTCTTCCACTGATTTAAGTTTTTTCATTCCTCCAGGACAGATAACTCAATAAAAAACCATTGGAATAGTTCAGTGAGAAAAAGGCTAGATGAATATGATACAGGAGCTGCCCGCAATGTTCCAGTACATGTCAGTCATAATGATTTGAAACAGCCCGCGATAGCCCTGCCTGCTGAGAACTACATTGACTTGAATGAAGTGCCAAATATCAGTTTGAGAAACCATTCAGGAATAGTCGATCATTCTGATCCTACCCATAGTCCACGGGTGTGTAGTTTGAAAAATATTAAGGGCTGTTCAGACTTCCTCTCTCTTTCCATGCCAACTGCTCAACCAGTAACTTCATGTCAGGCATCAGCAGCTGATGATTCTGCTGTTGCTTTAGCAATAATGGGGATGAAAATGGATTCTGGCCGTGACAAGGACATTGAACTGAACTTTGTTTGTCAGAAGGGTCTGCAAATCAATTTGTCGAATGAGAAGGGCCTGGAAATTGACCCCGTAACAGCTAAGCCAGATGGACGTGAATCAACCTTGGTAAAAGAGGCTCAGTCCTTTGGTTCTCTTTGTTATCAGATACCTAAGCTAGAAGATGTCGACCTTGTTCGTTCCCCAGTTTTGTCAAGACATCATGGATCAGAACACGGTGTGGATGGATTTCAATCACCCACTGGCTATGCTACTCCCTCTCCAACTGATGGAAAACAATCCGATCAGCTCAGTGTGGAATCAATATTGAAAAGTGCTGCTGAAAACTTCCCAGGTACTCCTTCGATACTCAGGAGAAGAAAAAGGGATAAACCAACACCTTCTCAAGATACTGATTTTAAGATTGATGCAAACAGTGATTGTTTTGACACCCCCAAAGCGAACTGCACTACATATAGCCCACATTCATTTAAAACTGCATCATTTTTGTCCTTGGGTCGCCTTGATGACCAGCAGTTGCCTTCTGTCTTGGGGAAGTTTGATGTTTCCCCCACATATCGATTAAGGTCAAAGCGAATGGCTGTGCTGAAAACCGTTGAGAAGCATCTAGATTTTTCAGCTGATGCAATGGATACTTGTGACATGGTTGGAACTCTGAAATCTTCTTGCCGGAACACGGAGAGCATCAATGCCAGCTCAGACATTTCAAGCGCACACGGTAGGAGGATTAATGGGCATATGATTGGGTTGGAGACTCTAACCAGTGACTTTGCATACACAACAAAGTTAGATGCAACCTAGTTCTGCAGTATCCAGGTATGATGCAACCTAGTGACTGTGCACTTGTAAATTTATCGCATACATGAACGAGAATATAACTAGTTAACCCAAAATTCCGTATTCTTGGAAGTTCCTTGAAATGATTTCATCATGGATCTAATATATGATTTACTTCCTGACAACGCAGAAGCGGTGGGCGTTTCACTGGAGAGGGGATGAAGACCTTATGCGTCTAAACTGACCTGTCCCTAGACGCTCGCTCACAGGCAGAATTGACCAGAGAAAGCAGTTTTGTTGATCTACCGGGTAGAAAATAATCATTTGCCCCGCCATCTCTCCTTGGCGGGGTGTATATTTGATATTCGAGTCATCTAGCGATACTTTTGTCAACAGGAAAAGAAAATGGCGACTTACATGTAATTCAGCTTTAGAAGGAGCTCAGCTGTGTACAAAGGAAAAACCATAGCTTTTATAGACTTACAGTTCAGCAAGATTCCAAAAAAACCATAGCTTAATGGCGGGGTGTTTTTGTTCTTTCGATCAACGATCGTTGGACTATATATTGGTGGGCGTCTATAAGACTTGTAATTTGAAGACGTGGATTATGGTCGGAATTTTCTAGGGCATCATCATTGGCATGTGCATTTTGTTTGCTTTGATACTTTTGCTTGGAGTGGCCGCATAATGAAAAACATTTGCTCGGTTTTGTGGCTGACTTGTTGCTGCTGTCGACGCACCTCGCCTCCTGCCTGACACCTGCTATTGCCGTGCCAAGGGAGCTCGCCGCTGGGCTACGGTAGAAGAAATTTTGGTGCCCTAGAAAATTTTCAGGTGCCCTGTTTTTTATCATCTGTTAAAGATGCTCTTAGCTAGAAGCCCACATACTTCAAGCGGAGAAATAATCCGCGCACCAGAGCCGCCAAGCTCGATCTAGGCAGTAGCCAGAGTAATAGCTTTGGCTTCAGAGCCGCCAAGCTTGGTCGATTATGTGATGTAAACCACTCTGTGCAGTGGGAGTCGAATGTACCAGCCAACGTGGCTGAATGTGCTTTGGGTGATTTGCCTGGGCACCAGTAAAGCTATGCTTGACCCTCAAAAAAAAAAAAGCTTCACATGGTTTGACTTGAAACAAAATGTATCATATGCCTTGTTTTTGGGATGGAGGGATCACATAGCAGCTTCGCATGGTTCTTAGCCCTCTTACATGTCACAACCATGGCAAACATATCACAACCATGGCAAACGCATGTACATATGGCATTGAGCGATGTATTTCCTTATTATAAAGTTAAACTGAGTCAACATCTTCTTGTAAATCACATTCTTTAGTCTTAATGAGAATGGCAGACAAGAGTCCTTGCTTGTTGTTGGGAAAAAGTTCTTTTCTTTTCTTCTCACACGAGTACTTTTTTATAGTTCCTTTATTATTCAGCCGGTTTAATTACCACCTTTAGTAGTTGAGAAAATAATGAATGTGAATGACAACATGGGTAACTAACAAAGTACCCAACGGTGATTCATAGCCTTTTGGTTAAGCTATCAAACATATGACAACCACGACAAACGCAAGTATGGATGGAACTCAAAACCGGAAAAGGCGGTAGTACGTCTCTATATAGGTGATTGCCTAAATCTATCAAATTTGAAACCGGTAGTTGGTGGGACTGAAGGTATCTCCATCACCAAGCGTTAGAAGTTTGACACAAATCTGTATAATGAAAATCTCCTCGTGGATATGAAAAACATGTATTTCGTTGAACAAAATGTATTGATGAAATTTTGTGGGCTTTAGGGCCGTATTAATGATTAAATGGCTGAAAAATCTTAAAGACCCATCCCCTGAAAGCTTGTTTTTGTGGACCTGCATCTGGCGAAGGGCAATAAAATTTTTGAGGAGCGCCTCGGCTCAACTACTCACATTCGTTTGACTTTTTCCACGACCACGACTACTTTTATTGTGTTAGCTTCATCACCGTTGTGCAAGAACGTTGCCACCGTGCTCTTCCTGACTGTCCATATATTCAAATCTAGTTCATTGTTTTTGCATGTATCCGCATGTCTACTAGTTAAACATTTATAGAGCTATTGTCATTTTATTAGTTTGAATTAGATTTATTTAAAGTTGCTAAATTTGACAGCAGCTATAACATCATTATACAAGAATGTGATTAAAATGAGTACTCCCTCCGATCCTTTTTTACTTCACATATTAAATTTGTGACAAGTCAAGCTTTGTAAAATTTGACCAAACTTATATTAAAAATGTCAACATCTATAATACCAAATATATATACTATGAAACTACATTTCATAATGAATCTAACAATGTTGATCTGGCATTGTGAATGTTGATACTTCTCTCTATAAGTTTGGTCAAAGTAGAGATAGTTTGACTTTGGACAAAACTTACATGCAGACTAAAAAGGACCAGAGAGAGTACTACTTTGGCCCCCGATCTCAATGAAAAAAAAATGAAGTGACCAAAATTTCGGCAACTAATTAAAGAGCCAAACTGTTTGCCTCCTTCCCAAAAGGGAAATAATCCTAGCTACCGCAACTCGGCCACTAATTATTGGGAGCAAGGACGTACTAGTACTTCTTTTCTCTTTTTAAGAAGAGCAAGGACGTACCACACATGGCACATCAATCTTGTAAATTAAAGCCCATCAAATGGCCCGGCAACATCTCAAGGCCTTGCACGCACGCACGGCTGTCAACTGTCAAATGTCAGTGGTAGCCGGCCGGCGAACATGCACGCGTGCTCTGCGGCCGTATCGTGCACCAGCAAAGATTGGCGACTGCAAAGCTAGCTAGACGTATCGTAGTGAAGCCATCATCCAGTTACCCAGGCGAGGCGACCTACCAGTCAGTCTACAGGACGGGCGTACGGCATGCGAAATTGCGAATCAACTCATGTTAGGAGGACAGTTGTATCCTATGCCTCGTAAGAGTTCAAGTCCCGGCTTGATATCGGTACTCGTATTTTTATGAATTGATTTCAGACGTTCGGACAGTTCAGTGAAAAGAGATGTTTCTGTTGACTACAAAGTCGAGATGATATATAGGCTCGGTCTGCCGAAGATGCTTTCAGAAGACGTCTGCCGTAACTTCGTCAATTTTAGATCGGCCCAGTCTTTCGGAGATGCTCTCTAAATTGATTAGCCTCTTCTTTGTCCAGCGACTGATCTGTGTCATCGTCGCTAGGGTAATACAACTTGGAACATGCATCATCAGGGGAGAGGAGTTGTGGATGCATCCATGGTCCAGTGCTGACTGATGGGTCCCGGACGAGAGGCCATTAACCCAAAATGGGACTAATGTACGGTGACATAGTCCGGACCGGCCGTCGCGAGTCTGCTGCGAGGTACCCTTTCTCCTTTTTCCTGAGCCGACGGGGCGTGTCAACTTGGTCGGCGCCGCAACCACCGAGCACGGCCTTGGACGGCAAGCGTGGTGATGAGCAGGGGTGAACTGTCCGGCCGGTCCTTTCTTATGCGGGGAGTACGCCCGTTCCACCGTACTACGTGAAGCGCTGACGCATGCTCGAATGCCAGCCGCCGGCTTCTCCTGGGTGCATGCGCGTGCGTGCATGGGAGGGACCGAGGGAGTAGGTGAGAATCGAAGGTCGGCTAGCTACTTGCGTTGCTATGGTGGTTCGTCTACCTTTGTGGCACCTCGCCGTGGCCTCCCTTTTCCTCTTCCCAAGCATGATCCAACCACGAAAAAGACGCTTCAACGAACCATACACGACCACTACAGTACGTACGATGATCATCTTACCCTTAGGGGAGTGAGGCGTTTTGGCTCCCGGGCTCATCTTTACCATGCTGAATAAAAAAAATCAAAATAAATAGTATAAAAATTCAAAAAATTCCAATGTTTTTTGGCATGGTAGATAATTTGATGTGTGATGTCCACTTCAAATTTTAAATCATTTAAACATTTGAGTAGCTCTCAGCAAAAAAGACAAATTTGGGGTCTGTTAAAAAGTGTACTGTTTATATACTATTCTGACTCAATTTGTCTTTTTTGCTGAGAGCTACTCAAATGTCCAAATGCTCTGAAATTTGAAGCGCACCTCACGCAACAAATTATCTATCTTTTACAAAAAAATTGAATTTTTTTGATTTTTTTTTTGAATTGTTTCTTGACCAGGTGCAGATGACCCTTGGCTCAGAATTGCATATTCACACTTCTATTGTATACTAGTGTAGTGATCTAAACGCTCTTATGTTTCTTTACAGAGGAAGTAATTCTTAAAACCAAAATTTCTTCTTAATAGTTTAAAAGAACACTTGTACGTTATGTTAGACTTTTCATTCTAGGCAGGGTATCCGAAGGCACGATAGAGCAACATATTGACTTGGAACTGTGGCAGCGGTGCGTGCTCGAGGTGAAAGATGCGATATGATCGGGTGATGCCTAGGGTTCACTCCTCTTCCTCATATGGCAAGTCGGATAAGAAGGGGGTGGGGTAAACCCAATGTCAAGTCGCTAACACCTTGTCGCCCATCTCAGCCCGGCTCTCGGGAGCGTGCATTGCGAGCGACCGAGCGCACAAAATTATTGCTACATCTTCTCATTCTCTAAGGAGCTGTGTGAGAGTCTTTTTATGATATGTTTCACTCATCTCCCCTTCATTCTCCAAGTTTTTCTCTAAGTCAGATAGATGGTGGGGCTACTTCTCTGGCAAGGTTGCGTCTTCTCCGGGGAGGTCCGGCCTTCCATCTCGCTCACTTGGGAAGAAGGAAAAAGTGATTGATGCCAACAAAAATTCCAGGCACCCGAAGTTTAGCAAAACAGTTATTTGTTAAATAGCTAATGCCCATAAACTTCAAAAAATGCTCTCCTAATAGAGTGTGCAAACAAAATTTATCGTGACAATGAACATATCTAGGCTTTATTTCGAAAAATACACTGCAGATACATACAGATAGAAAAAAAAGGCACACACAAGCTTTCTGTTACAACTTACAAAGAAGCCCAGCCAATTAAGAAAATTCCTCACAACACCCTGGCAATTAATAAAGTGCATACGACAAGCACGGCGAATCGCCTGAAAAATGAATTAGTGTAAAAAAGAACACATCACTATATTGGACATAATCACGACGAACTTGCTGGACACGCGAGAGCAAAAGCTTGCGGATAACAAAGTGAGGCGGTGGCGAAGCAATGAAGCGACCAATCTTCTTCACCGACGATCGATCTTGGTAATCATGTCTAGCATTTCGGGAGATCTGCCGGTGGCGGCGGGAGCTTCTGGTTCGGAAGGCTGCCGTCCAGCACCAGCCACGCCATCTTCAGCCCCCAGCTCATGTGCACCTCCAAGTGACAATGCATGAACCATACACCTGCCAGAAGCAATGCATATATCCATACAAGCAGTTAGCTTTGATCGACACAGTACATACGTTGATGAACGAGGATTCAAGCTCCATGTATGTATGCATTGCGAACGGACCTGGGTTGTCGGCGCGGAAGCGGATGGCGACCCAGCCGCCGGCGGGGACGCCGACGGTGTTGCGCTCGACGGGGTCGACGAGGTTGAACTTGGCGGGGTCCTTGGCCGGGTCGTAGTTGCCGAAGCCCTGGCCGACGACGAAGAAGTTGAAGCCGTGCAGGTGCAGCGGGTGGCTCTCGGCGCCGAGGATGCTGGTGTCCTGCATCACCAGCTCCACGGCGGTGCCGAACGGCAGCACCAGCGCCTTGGTCCCGGTCATCGCGTTCGTGTTGTTGGGCGGCGTGCCCGTGTAGTTGAACGGGCGCGGCGGCGCGAAGGGGAAGTCGGAGGCGTACACGCCCTTGGACATCCCGGTGTAGTGCGACTGCAGCAGCGCCGTGGTCGGGAGCACGAAGGAGACGTTGTTGATGGACGCCGCGAACCGGGCCGTCCCGTTGGGGCCTTGGCACGTGCTCCCGTTCACGGGGGAGCCCGGCGCGCACGGGTGGGTGCCGAGGCCGACGGTGAAGAGGAACTCCCGGTCCACCGCCTGCGGCACGGCCGCCGGGTACGCGGCGCTCGCCAGGCTGCGCAGCTTCGCGGTGTAGTTGGACACGGCGCTGGTGTCGTTGATCTGCGGCAGGGTCGGCCTGTAGATGGGCAGGCTCTTGCCGCTGCCGGTGCCGGTGGCTGGGTCATCATGCTCGTACTCGAGGATGCCGGCGACGGTGGTGTTGTCGAAGGTGCCCTGCGTGTTGGTGTAGGGGCGGGCCAGCATGTAGTACCTGGCGCCGGGGTAGGCCGGCTTGGCGGTGAGGAGCACGTTGCTGGTCTGGCCGGGCGCGATGATGAGGGTCTCGACGGCGAAGGGCTTGACGTAGAGCGCGTCGACGTCGACGACGGTGAGCGTGTGGTTTGCCACCGCGAAGAAGAGCTCGTCGTTGAGCGCGGCGTTGATGAGCCGGAGCATGTACGTCTTGCCAGGCTTCACGTTGAGCCTAAACGTGTCCTTGGCCGAGCAGGCGTAGAGCGGGCCGGGGAGTCCATTCATGGTATAGGCGTCGGACACGTTAGGCCCGCCGCCGGTCCGCAGCGCCTGGGCGATGACCGCCTCGGTGTCGTTCCGCCACCACTCGCCGAACATGAGAGGCACCTCGGCCTCCGGCGCCGGGAACGGGTAGGGCACGCCGGCGGGCGGGAGGATGACGATGGGCCCGTGCACGGTGGCGCGGAGCCAGGAGATGTGCGCGTGCCACCAGAGCGTGCCCCGCTGCCCGACGATCTGGAAGCGGTAGACGTAGCTCTGGCCCGGCTGGATCGGGCACTGCGTGACGTAGGAGGGCCCGTCGTACCAGCCGCTGAGCAGCTGCCGCACGCCGTGCCAGTGGATGCTCATGTTGTAGGGCGAGTTGTTGACCACGTTGACCTCCACGTGGTCGCCCTCCCGCGCGAACAGCGTCGGCCCCGGGAACTGCCCGTTCACCGTCGCGATGCTCTTGGTGCCGCACAGCCGCGTCACGCTCGTCATTCCCACCTGCGCGCCATGCATGTCGCCGGTTAGCCCTGCATGGCTGCATGCACGGTCGAACCGGCACGCGTGCATGTCTGCTTGCAACAACCTCAATGATAATTGCAGAGCAGTGCAATTCACACGTAAAAGTTTGATGGAATTGTTACGTACAACACTCAACAACAGACGGCAATCTAAAAATCATCTACTAGCACGTAAAAGTTTGCATATGGATTTCACGTAGGAATGGGATTTTTTAAATAATAATTGATGTAGCTGTACACATGTACATGCATTATGCATGTATGTATGGACTGGACACACTTACATTGAAGTGGTACTTCCTGGTCGTGACGGCCTGGGCCGCGGTCAGCGTCGTCGCGGCGCAGAGCAGCAGCGCGGCGACGAGGGGAAGAGACGGCGAGCTGGGGACGGCCATTGCTAGCTGCTTCCTCTCTGGTGTCGAGTGGGGCTCTGCTAGCTCTGCTTGGTGATTGCAATGGAGGCGCTGGGACTCTCTATATATACCTGGAAAACCATTGGTCGATGAGATATCTATGCACGATGAGTGGGGCCAAAGCAACCAAATAGCTTTTGTTTTCCGTGCTGTTCAGTTACTTTCGACCGTTTGGTGGGTGTGCTTTGTGCTTGGATTTACGACGACGATGAAGATGAAGATGATGATGATGAGCATGGGGGGTATGCACGCCGGGGTTGGGCTCGACGTCGCGGCTGGCGGCAGTTGGACGTACGGGGCTGGCCCATGCACGCATATTACATGGACTTGTAGCTTTGGAGTGTGGCCAAATTAAAGTCAACCTGCTGCTGATCTTCCATACCTATGAGCTGTGTTCTCTTGTTTAAGCTAGGCTAGACAACTACTGCTCTTCCTCGATCCTTGCTTGTCACGCACGATTTGCTTCCGGCATGTACCAAGCACGGCATTTATAATACTCCACCCAAAGGACGAACTCGAGGCTGTCGTGATTATGTACATGCATTTGTGCTGTAGCACGTAATGTAGGTAGGACGATAATTAAATGCAGGAATTCATCTCCCGCAATTATCGTAATATAAGGTGGAAAGACGTTCGTCCCACCGGTGCCTTTCTGTCTGACATGGAGTACCATCGAATTGAACTATCGTACCATCTGTCGTCAAAATCACCGCGTCATGTCGGGGTTAACAATTATTGTCCTGGCTTTTATTGTCGAGGTTCACTAGCGATGAGCTTATGTCGTTACCCTGTTAGGCGCGTTGTCTACTTGCTATTGTCTTGACCATCTTCGCTAGCTGGTCTTGGTAATCAGGATGGAAATTCTTGTCCAGACCGTCTCCGATCGGACATGGCAACGAACGATGACATGGGGATATTTATCCCTTCTTATATATAGGGGTTGTTACGAACGAAGTTGACTCAGTTGTAACCGTTAATTTCATATCTCGTAATGGTTCGGCAGTGGGTGCCTTTGTTCTACTATGTTTAATATTAATAAAAATAATCATGTGCATCACAATGATTAGGGATGCAAATTTAGAACCTACAAGATACCCTCCGACCCTACTTAGTTCAACCAAATGAACTATGTTTTTCAGAAATGAGGTAAATTCTAAAAAAAAAATAGTTCATTTAGTTGAACTAGATAGGTATCCTTTAGATTGCTCATTTGATTGAACTAAGTAGGGTCGGAGGATACGGTGTAGGTTTCAAATTTGCATCCCTAACAATGATAACAAGCTCAGAGGGTCCAGCCTCCTTTTCAAAAGGAAAAAAGATGAAAATCTGTTTAGAAATCAAAGATATGGCCGATCAAGTAGAATACCGGCAACTGAAAAGAAAAGTGTGATGAACAGAAGAGAGACTAGTACATTGCCGGTTGACTTGTCTAGAAGAAATAATGGTTTGGTTTATTGACCAAAATTGACAGAAGAGAGGTTTTATTAACAGATTCCTTTTGGCTAGCTCCCACCTAACCCTAATAGAGAGTGCGTTAAATCAGCAGTGGTTGAACTGAACCTTCCCTTTTGAGAAGGGACGGGAGGCGGACTGGGCGAGCTAAAGCTCAGACACGATCTAGCCGGCCAGTGACCGCGAGTGCACTGCACCTCTCGCTCCAAGGTCGGGTCCGATGCAGCTTTTCCTCCAGCTAACCCCAACTTCCATGCCAAGCGACTGCACGCAAGCAACTTGAAAGGGGCTTCGTGAGCAGATCAGAGGGAGGGAGGAAGGTGATACATGTTTGTCTGCTGCTGGTCCCGTGGCCGCGGCTTTGCGCTTTTGTGCTGTTGCAGACAAACATTCTGAACTCTCAACGGAGATGGATGGATACTGCGATCGGTCGAGAGAGGGACGGGGGCGGGCTGGGTAGATAAGGGTCCTGCTCCGTGTGCGTGATGGTTAGCCGGTACTCACACGGCCACGCTCGTGTCTTCTCCTCCTCTTCCAAGCCTCCTCTCCTCCCATCCCATGGGCTGGGGCTGGGCGGGCGCGGAAGGGGATGGCTGACCCAACCCAACCCAACCCGGCCTTGCTTGCTCGCCGCGCCATGCATCTTCTTCCCTTTTGCCTTTCCAGCCGCCTTTCCTTTTTTTCTTTCCCAAGCCGCTTTTCAGCGCGTGTACGTGCATGGGATAGATGCACAGTACGTAGATGCAATCTAATCAGATTCAGATAGCGTCCGTCCACTACTATTAATACTCGCTAGTCGATGTTTGGTAGCAGCAATGCACCCACTCGACAACTCTTTTACTGGAGAACGCGTACAACCCTACTTGGCTACATGTGATAATGTGGTGTCCAGCGAAGGTAGATTGACAGGATGCTACGGCTATGTTCCCTCATCATAAATAAAAAAGGCTATGACTACGCTGCGTTGTAGTCGCCTAATAAGTAGGATGCTACAGGGTGGTAGCCTTCTACTTCCCTAGGCGAGAGAGGGTTCTGGTTCGAGTCCCCTCTTTTGTACTACTTTTTTTTTATTTTTCAAGAATACATACATGATAAAAAAATAATGGCGCTAGGAAATTTAAAACTGAATTTTGAATTCAAATACTTTTAAAGCAGATATAGATAATATAGAGAAGCACGACGTTCCACTGCAATACTATCAACTTTGTGCTCTTTACAGGTTCAAATATTATCTATATCTGCTTTAAAAGTATTTGAATTCAAAATTCAGTTTTAAATTTCGTCTGAAATATATTCGGTATTTCTCGGTAATCGTGGTAACCGAGAATCTCGCCCCCCCCCCCCCCCCCCCCCCCCCACGAGAAAATTCTTCCATTCGGAATCCAAAACCTTGGTTGAATTACACTACTACTCTGAGATAGCGCGT